>CM072864.1:17590000-19077500 GCA_036937835.1 Pampus argenteus | reverse complement strand
GAGATCTCATTTCTAAGGCTCCAGTTTTCAAGCCGAGACAGAGAGAGACAAAGAGAGAGAAAAGAAAGAAAGGCTGAATGTTTTGGAGTCACGATTCTTCTCTTGATTGCCCTAGCTGTCTCAGTTGTGCAAAACATGACCCTCCCCTCCCTCAGCCACGACAGAAACACAGGCGACTGGATAAACACTATTTTATGCAGTGACTAGATGAATCGCCAGACAGTAATTACAGTCTTCCTCTCGCCCCAACAAAACTCTACTGTACAGGCTTTTTCTTTGACACCAAACTGCAGTACAATGTACTACAAAACTGCAGGTGTGTGACAGTTTGTCAATGCCTCTCCCAACTAGATAAATATAAATATTAGACCCTGTGACGAAAGTGTAATGCTCTCTGCCACTTTCAGCGATGTGTTAATAATGTGCAGCTGAAAGAGGAGTTGTTGTGCGGACGGACGATGTTATCATGTGCAGTCAAACGTTGCCGGGGCTGGCTTTGTAGAGAAAGTTTGGTGATTTTTTTTTCTGCTACCCTTGCAGTTTGTGCTTTCCTCTCCTCGATGTAACAAAAATAACATAGTTGTGTCCCAAACTAAACATTCCCACACAGAGGCTGGTAGTCTGGTAGGTCCCTGACACCAGCATGCCCACGACAGACAACTGACGCCTTTTTAAAAGACATCCAAACTTGATGTTCTGACAAATTCCTTAAGCAGAAGAGTTCATTTGTTCGTTTGGTGCTGACATGTATTGAAATTTTAGAAATTAAGATCACTCCTACATCAATTGAGAGCTAGTGATGAGAGCAGTGAAACACACACACACACACACACACACACACACACACAGACTTTCTCTTACTCTTTACTGATTCATCCGGTCAGGCCTTGCCCCAAATGTGGTGCAGTAAAACATGCTGTCAATGTCCGAGCCTCTAAAAAGCACAATTACAGAGGACCTCGACTGAATAATTTAAAGAGCATAATTATTGACCTCTATCCAAATTCCTTTGAAAGGTACATTAAGATATAGAAAAGCACTGGAGGTGGAAGTGGAACTGAGAGGGGAAGAGAGGGAGTGTGTCTCCCCAGGCCTCCCTAATGCACTCTCCTGCTGTACTCTAACTTCCTGTGGACCCCTAATGTGCCCGCTGCTCACTGGCCTGATGAAGACTACGGTTAATGAGGCCTCTGTTTCTGAAATGAAGTATCTCTGAAACCATCAACATGCATTACTATCAAGCCGCCACCCCCCGCCAAACCGCACGTATATACACAAACACACACCACCACTGTCCCAAACCAGCGCACACATACGCAGAGACCACCCATCCCTTCACCCCCCTCTACCCACATTTTAGTGCCACCACGGGTTCTGGTAGGCTGGACCAGACTGGGGGAAGGGTTGAAGTTGGGAGTGAGACTGCACGAGAGGGTGGGGGCATTGGAGGTGGGGTGTTTGAGGGTTAACCGTCCCTCAGGGGGCTATCAGTGAACTGGGCAGCCGTCACTGCTGGTGTCCCTGGTTCTTAATTGACAACCAGACTCTGACAGATTAGCAGTTATTCAAGAGGAATCCATGGCCCAGGACACAATTAAAATAATCACTTTTCTCCAATTTGGCTGTATGTATGGAACCGACAATGTGTGGATTTGGAAAAAGGAGCACTAGAGTGTATGTCTGTGTATGCGTGCATTGAGGATGGGGGGGGTGTTGGGAGCTGGCAGCAGGGTTGGGGGAGGATACGGCGAGATGAGGCCTTTTTAATTAAAAGAAAATATTTGTGTTTGCATACTATCGCGGCTGGAACCTGGGACAATTCTGAGAATTCTGGTTGTTTAATGGCTTGCTCTTTAAAGTGATTTGGGATATTTCAGATCCTCTTTGCATACATGCATTTTTAAAATTTCAATTAGGCTATACGTTTTTTAAAGAAAGATTCAGAATGTATATGTTTTAGAAAGGTATAGACATGCTGGAGAAAAAGAGAAGATTTTGTAATTTTTCTGTTAGAAAACGATCCACTTTTCCTTAATTATTTTAGGATAGATTTATTAATCAACAGAGGGGTGTTGCTGTATACTGTATTTCAGCCAGGAAGGATAGAGGGCACTGAAATAATTAAGCGACTTCTGCAACATCCTAAATGCCAAGGACAGGTGGATTAAAGTATTAAAACAATCGCATTTCAGTCTTGAAATAGTCCTGTGCTCGACTCAGCACCATGCGCATCCGTTCAAGTTCAGCTGCCAGCTCCATAACGCCACAGGAGAGGGATAGAAAAAAAAGCCCAATCCCATTAGCTACGTACATGCATCTCAGCAGACCTGCTGGAAACGTGAGCAAATCTCAGTGATGATTATCCCCCAAAGCTCTCAAATGATAATACATTATCAAACGGTACAGAAGATTTCTCTGAAAGCGCACAACTAACGGGCTCTAATTTGGATTTCCCCATTTGTTTTAGAATCTGGTGTTTTCCAAATGAAACAGAAGAGATGGCTGCAATCAGTGGCCTCTGTACGCAGGGAGACATTTAACTGCTGCCTTCAAATTAGAGGTCCGAACAGAACTTCCTATTTTAGGAGAGGGAAATTATTTAAGACAAAGGTTAGGATATAAGTTCACATTTGATTATATTTACAGTGCACAATTAATAAGAAAGCAATTTATAATGCTCAAACATAGTGGTTCACTCAAACATTTGGATGAGTGATTTTCAACTTAATCAGAGGTGTTTAACGTAAGTCTGTGCTTTGACAATCAGTGACTATAGGAATAAAAGGGTATTGAAAATATTGGAAAATTTTTTTTTTTGCTATTCTGCATCATTTACAAAACACCAGCTATAATATTTGTGTTGAGAATTAAATTAAAGTCAACATTTTCCTAAAGTGAGAGTGTGGTTGAGGATATTTGTTTAATTATTTTAAAACTCCATTAATGAGCTCATTACTATTGTGGGGATTTCATCTTATCAGAGACTGAACCACTTTCTTTAGAGATAGCAGATTTATTTCATCAGCTCTCTAAACTAGTAAGCGTCCACTTACACACATGCCTGCAAAGACAACCAAAAAGAGGGGCAAAAAATATATTCAAATCAGTCAAAAAAGTTTGGCTTCTAGAAAATAAGTGATTCAATACAGTGTATTTATTTTCATTCTTTATATACAATATAGTGATTTAACAAACAGTGAGAAGACCATCTTTTTGTACAATTGACATTAATTAAGGTGAGCTCTTTGATGAAATCTAAGCCTCTTAGCCCACCTCCTGCCATCTGTGGCTGCAATTTTACAGCTTGGGAAGGTTCACTCTTTCGCCTTCTGGAAAGAGCAGGGAAGAATAAGTGCCATCTATCCTACTAGCCAGAGTACTGCGGCCAACCTGTTTTCACAGCAGAGGTGGAATGAACCGTCTGTGACAGAAAACAAACAGGAAACTGAGAGAGAGAGACAGAGACAGAGAGAGAGAGCGAGAGAGCGAGAGAAACCTGTGCCCTTCAGTCTCCACCAGTAAAGACACTCTTAACCAGGTCTGACAGCTGACAGCTCCTTGGCAATTGGGGTCAGTTAAAGGAAAAGTAGCTCAAGTTTTGTTGGGGCTTTGGCTTCAGAGATGTTCAGGAGCCACTGCCCACCGCAGCATCAAAGGGGATTATAGGGACAGGGCCATCTGTTACCAGAATAAGCGTGAGCCCTTTTATGTCTCTGCCTGTATGTTTGTGTGTGTGACGGTGTGTTTTGGTGAGCCTGTATGTGTTTGTTAGAGAAAGACACAGAATCCCTCATGCCTCTGTACTTTTAACTTAAAGGGCAACAGAGGCGAGGGGTGCAGCCTACACAAGGGCAGAGGACTTGGTTTAATGTGGCCTGGGGGCACTAAAGGTTAAAATCAGGGCATCACTGTCACATGGTGGGCTCCCTGAAAGTCAAGTGTGTCACAGCAGGCTCTGCACAATACAGACTGAAAAACACGAGGATTGTATTTATGTTCAGCGCTGGCTTACTGAAAACAGGATCCTACGCTAGTCGTGAATAGTCTCTCTTTTGTCATCCAGGCGAAACATAGAACTTGTTTTTGTTGTAGGTTTATTGGAACACAGTACCAACCTTGTTCCCCTTTCACCTCTCTAATTTGTTTTGGGTCCTGTTTGTGGCCTCCGCCTGGGAATGTTTTCTCCTCAATAGTCTGCTACCTTTTAGCTGAGCCGCCCAGTGCTTGACCTACTGCCGACACTTATTTTCAGCACTCTAATTGTCGTTTAATCACATATCAACCTGTCACTTAAAGACACCCCCCCCCCCCCCCCCCCCCCTTTTTTTTTTTTTCAAGGGGTAACATTTGCATATGTTGTAAAACTAATTCCTATCGAAAGCTCCAGTGGCTGTGAAAGCGGGCATTCTGTCTTTAGTTTCACACTGGTGTAGACACAGAAGAGAGAGAGGAACACACACACACCTAGAAAAAGTCTACTGTATCTCAAATTAACAGACAAAAACACACATAGGCAGACGCCATACCTGATATTCTCGATTCAGGTGGCTTTATCACATTTGTTAACAGTGTGTGGTGACACATAACGTGTTAGAATAGGGACAGTGACGAGAGTGATTCAGGGTGCATGTACCCGTGTGAGGCAAAGCGAAGGTGACAGTGAATGTATAGTGTTATAAAGGAATCAATTAGAGTTAATAATGTATCACTCTTCCAAATGTTACATTCATTTGTTCACACTTAGATGAAGCTACTGCAAAATAGGTTGTGCCGGCTTTGCCTGGTAGACTACACTACATTTACATTATCACCCTTATACATCGAGGAGCCATGTTCCGCTTGAATGGTGGCGGCAGAGTAGAGGGGGGAGTGAGAATCATGTTTTTTTCGGGCCCAAGGAATGCCGGTCCTCAGGAGATCTCCCCCTCTAATTACAGAGCGGGGGAAAGAAAGCTCTTTGTTCCACCTTTTATTACATTAATTGATAAAACGGAGCTCGGGTGGAGCCATCTTTGAGGGAGGAGGAGGAGTGGATAGAGCTGGGGGTGTATAGGGGGATCCTTTGGGCAGATGAAGGTGGGTGAGAGCCTTTTGGAGCTGAAGTCCTATTTTCAGAGAACTCCTAATCCTGTTAGGGGCCCTGATGGTGGCGTAGCCCCAGCGCTCTGCTTTCCCAGAGGCCCCGGCGGCTGCAGACTTGGGGAGGGGAGTTGGTGGTGGTAAGGGAAGACGATGGTGTGGTGGGTGAGAGTCCCGGCAGCGTTGTCTGGGCCTAGGCCTTAATTAACTGTCTCTTCAGGGGGTACTGAGGGCCACACTGAAACCCTGTGTCACAAACACCAGCAAGTGCTGAGAAGCTTTAAGAGGAAGTGGCACCTCACCCACTGTGGATCATTGGAAACCCTGTGGACCCTTAATATGGACCGCATACAGCTCAAAGCCATATAGATGTCGCAGTACATTAGCAGGACTATTTTATGACTGGTTATTAGCTTTGCGCAAATTGCACAGGTGGTTGATATTTTATATATATATATATCACAGCCATTGAATTAAAGGCTCAAGATGAAACTCCAAGGGGAAAATATTCTGAAATTAGCATTTGCTTTAAATATGATATATGCTTTTTTTTTACTAAAAGAACAATACGTTTCATTTCCATTTGTGCAGGATTGGCCAATCTTATTTGTCAGTGGTTAAGTAGCAGTAACAGGCTTTGTCATGGCTGTAATCTGCTTCTGCCCGTTTAGGCTACCTGCAGACAACAGAGGCTGAGAAGTGTTGGTACAGTGGCCAAACGGAGTCTGAATATGTTACAGAGGCAATTAAGCATGTTGGTGTGTGTGTATGCATGCACACGACGGTGTCAGAGGTGCTAAGACGGGCCAAACACGCCTCATTGAAATGTCCATCTTAAAGCCACCCAAGTTCCTCATCTCCCCCGCCCTCCGACAACCAAGATGCTTCAAGACTGTCAAAAGCATTTTCCACAAAGCTGAGGAGAGGGCAAAGGAAAAAAAGACCTGCCACTGTCACATGCATGCTTGCGCGTGCACGCACACTTGCGAGGCTGTCAGGTAAATTAGATCTGAAAGCTGACAATTTCTGACCATATTTCCTTGATTATTTCGAACAAATGCACACCAGCCGCTCTAAGGAGATTAAAGTGACATAAAAGTCCCGAGTGGGAGGAGGGAGGGCAGAGAATCCAGGTCACCCCCATTTGTCCCCCTGCCTGACAGCAGCTATATCGCTATCCAATCCAATAAAAGTCCCCCCCTCCTTTTGCTTTAATTAATTTTACAGCTAGCTTGCTTAATTACTTTCAATCAAAATCCTCTTGCCATCACAAAATTAGAAATGGTTCAACTCCATTAGTCTAAATTCTTCATTTACATACACAAAGACTGTCAGCTCTTGCTAAGCAAACGGCCTCCTGCTTGATGAGATTGTTTTTTTCCACACACTCTATCACTCTCTCACTTACACACACACACACACACACACACACTCGGGTGCAACCGTGGTGTTAATTTTTTTGAAAGGAGAAAAGTAGCATAAAATTATTTGATCTCCTTACTTAAGACATTCTCTGCCTAATCAGGGTTCAGGTAAGCTGTGGTGCACATCATCCAAGGTAACAGGGAGTTGAGCGCGTGTCTACAACTCAACATTGTTACATCCACAACTCTGTGTAAAAAGAAAACTGCTCAACCTTAAACAATGCAGGACATAATATACACTGCATATAAATAGAATTAGTAAAGCAGTGGCGAGAGATCATATAAATGAAGCTAACTAGTTCCTCTTTAGGATTAGCTATTATTTCCCCAGCAATTGACGAGCTACAGATTACCCAGTGACACATAGTGCCCTATAAATCTGGCCCCTTTGTGGCAGGGTGTCACTAGTCCCGACTAGACTGTGGAAACTAGCGACGCGCTACTGCCGGTCGGCTGCTGTGAGCAAAGCAACGGGATCTTTCAGCGGGGTGAGGGCCCATGCCCTGCCGCCTAATCACTTCAACTTGGCACACAGGCATCCTCTCCATCACACACACTGCCTAAGGCCTGCACATCATCAAGAATTAAGGACATGCAGATAGGGTTTGTGCACTGACCAAAGTGAAAACCCAGGCACACAAGCACACCACGACACACAGACTTCACACACAGTACTACTGCCATAATTAGGTCCCGAGATGAAGGCATTAAACTGGTATAATGCACTCACTGCTGCAGCACACCATCACCAAAAACATCAACACTAAACCTACATGCTCATCAGTGACACTCACCTATTGCTTTTATTTCCTTATTCACATGCATGCTACTCAGCATGCCCCAGCACAAAACAAGACAACACAACAGCCTTTGATCTGCTGTGTTCAGATCATCTTACAGCTGCTGCTCTTTTACAAAGGTGGAGGTGTAAGAAAAAAAAACAAAAAAAAAAAAAAAAAACGCCTTGAACAGGAAAGAGTAGCATTTCAGATTAATTTGGAATGCTTAAAAAATAATGCCCCAACAAGATCATAGGTTGGTGTGAGGCAAATAAAAGGCCGTCCCTTATGAGGCGCCATGCTGAATACAATGCAGGTCTGACCTGGCCCCTTTACTCTGTGTCTGCAATCACTGGTTTCCCTTGCCCTCTTTAACCAGTCCCCATTAACACTGTTAATTATCTAAATCCATCATTCTTGGAGTAAATGAAGACTGCCTCTTTAATTCAATTTAATAGG
This sequence comes from Pampus argenteus, assembly GCA_036937835.1. Taxonomy (NCBI): domain Eukaryota; kingdom Metazoa; phylum Chordata; class Actinopteri; order Scombriformes; family Stromateidae; genus Pampus; species Pampus argenteus. The sequence continues at coordinate 19,069,759 of CM072864.1, read as the reverse complement.
ATCATTTTCCAACTCACGTTCACTTTAGCCCCAGCTGCCCGCCCACTAGTCCCCCATTGTGTCTCCCCCCACTGTATCTTGACTCCCCTGGCTGTATCTTCTATGGTCTGGCTCTCTCCCATTGGTGGAAGGGGAGGGTGATGATGAGGGCTTGATGACAGCAATGGGCCGACACAATGTTGATCTCCCATGTCTTGTCTTGGCTCGGCTGGTGGCGAGCAGCAGTTCTGAGTTCCCAGTCTGCTGTGCACGCTGCCTCCCTGACGCACGAGCGCACACACACACGAGCACACATACACACACACACGGGCACACAGTACCAGCCATGCTCACCGGGGCTTAGCTAATCCTGTCACATCAGGCCACATTGGCTGAGTTGAGGCCTTTAGCAGCAACTCCCCACACCTACCCCGCCCCCAACCAGCACCACCGTGCACCTCCACACTTCGCCACCGCTCCTTCACTGGCTCCTCTCACTCAGTCACTCACATTCTCTCTCTTTCTCTCTTACTCCCTTGTTCATTTCACAAGGTCATGGGTGGCCGGCTACAGCATGCGAGTGGTGAGACAGGACAGCTGACGAATCCCTGTGTGTTCCAGCCGTTCTTCTATTTTATGGCTAATGTGTAACACAAGTAAATATCCCGATATGCAATAAATGCACTTTAAAAAAAAAACTTTGACTGCAACTTGCTATCGGCAAAGTTGCATTTAAGGCTGCAAGGTGATCATAAAACTCTATAAGATGAGACTTTAATTATTACTGTAAGAGAAATGCATGCATGTAACATGCATTTATAAATGTGTTTATAAAATATACAGGTGTCGCTTTGTTTTTGTCACTTTTTTCTTGTAGTGTGTCATAGAGATATCGGTATCAAAACACATTTTCCATGCAACATTGCCTGGCTGTGGAAACTGGACACTCATGCCCTTTAATCTTTTCTATCTATAAAAGTACAGCTATAACAAGACTGACTTAGGCTGTGTTTTATATGCCTTCTAAGATTTTCCTTACAGAGACTTTTTTTTTCTGTGTTGAGGCCAGTGAGATTTTTCCGTAAGTTCAAATACAATTATAAATTGCAAAAAAATTAAATAGAGAAATAAAAAACTTATTTATAATGGAAAAAAGACATGGCTGCTCAGTACTGTGTCCTGCTGTCCTTTAAATTGACTGAAGAATTTGTTAAATATTGTCTCCCTTCATCTCATTATTCAGTGTGAGGGTAAATTTACCCCCATTTTCACAATACACCCCCAGACATCCCTCACGACTACACCCACACACACACACACACACACACACACACACATCCAAATGCACACAGCGTTCCCTCTAAATTTTTCCCAGACTTTCATTGTTTAGCCATTTCAGACAGACTCTGGGAGAGTTTCAAATGATTTTAGCCATGATTTAATTTGGTTTGTTAAAGGGTGATGTCAGCACAATGGGAGACAAGCCTCTAAATCCACTACATTCACCCAAAATGCCTAGATGAGATAATCATTGGTGACGTCTACGAAAACACTTATTATATTTGCCCATCGCCTGGCTGAAGCTGTTAAAACTCATCAGTGTTATTCACTTTTTTTTTTTTTTTTTTCTCTGGGAAAGAGAAAAAAAATGTGCTCAACTTATAGTCAAAACTGTCACCTCGTTTAAAGAGACAGTGCAACATTGTTGTGGCTGTGAACGCTGTTTATAAATGGAAAAAGACAGGGCAGAGGACTATCGGGTGTCTATTCAATAGTCATTTTGTTTGCACCCAATACTAATTAAATAAAACATGCACAACTTTTTAATTAGTTTTACAGAGATCAACAGTTTCAATGAAGTTGAACAAGTAGAATATCTGCTGTGGTTACACATACATCATTCTTCATTAGTAAGTATAAGAGGCTATTCTTACATGCTAAAAAAAACTGTGAAAGAGTCCTGCTTGTCCCTTGACTTGTCCGCACAGTTTTAAAGGGCTTTGGGCTGACAAGGCAGCAGAGGAGATAAGAAATGGATCAACGTGAGCTTTTCTCATAGCTTAATTTATTTTAAATCCAAGCCCTATTTACACACTGCACACCGGCAGACCTTGTCAGCTCCAACTAGCATTGAGATATTTAAAACCATAATGCTGTGCAGCAGCAGCCTGAGCGTGTATGACACAATCTGTCGCTGTGTGAAACAAAGCCAGATCTCTAACTGCCACAGCTTCCACTTTTGAATACAGAATGGCTACTGATACAGTAACAATGCAGTCAGACGTTATGATAATACGGCAAAGGACAAAAAAAAAAGTACAAACTATACACTGAGTGATATAAGAAAAGAGCTCTATATAGCTCTTCTAGTGAATGCACAGTGTATCTCAGTGAATCTTTAGTACAGGGGCTAACCCCACAGAGGCAGGGGTCAGGATATGAAACACACAGGCTATCCACCTCCCGACAGGATATCCTCCTGGATCAGCAGCGGTAGCCATGTTGACCCGCCCAGTTATTAAAGAGGCTAATCTGTTCAACATGTCAATGTTAGCACTTTTAGCTGCGATTAATAAAAGAAGACCCCAAGAGTGCTGTGTGTGCTTTTTCAGTGCCCCAGGTTGTTTTCATTTGGTTTGTATTTTTAGTGTTTTTTGCTGTTTGGTAATTCAACAGTCCTCTTTTCACCTATTAGCATAAACAGTGTAAATTATTAACTTTGTTGAAAGAATTATAATCGACCGTGACTCCTAGACTATATAGCAGCTTTGTGTGTTTTTCCCTTTTCTGCCACTGGCAAAAGACTCACTATGGCATTGCAGATATCATTAAAACAAATGTAACTTTATATTTTATAGATATGGAACAATGTGCATGTGATGCTTGACTTTGTGGCCATTTATGTGATGCTTAAAACGTATGGCCCAGTGGCTTTCACAGGCTGGTAGTAATAGAACTGCTCTCTAACAGACTTGCTTTCTAAGTGCCTGGTGCTGTGTCTTAATTTGTAATCTAGTCAAAGCAATTGTCCGCTAGCTAAAAAGGTCACTGAGACAATAGACTACACAGCCTCTCGCAATGTAGAGAAAGCCCAGGATGTCTTTTGTAGCTTTTTAACGAAAGATGTAATTAAGACACCTTCATCTTTAGGGGTGAGAAGGGCACCAACAAGACGCTGCTGGAAACACAAGGGGAACTTACCATTGCTGGAAACAGAGGTGAGATGCACATTAAGTCAGGACATTTAGTTAGAAATGAAAAGCACCTGTCTACGCAACAAAATGCCACCTCCTGAGGACCTTTACTACGTTTACCTGCTCTTGCAGTCAGCGTATGATTTTATACATTGTGACCAATGGCTGCGGCGAAGAAAGCTTGTTGGGAAAAACTGAGTGATGCAAAGCAACACAGGAGAGGCAGAGGAGGGGGGGGGGCTTAAAGGACGTGATTTATCTGGGCTTGATTGCGTGTTAATCGAGGTTACGTGTATTAAGTGGAATCTAATTGGAACAGACACTGGCAGTCTGACAGATCGACATGATGCAGATGGATTAAGGGGGGGGGAAAGGGGGAGTGAGGGAGACAGGGAAAGGAAGAGGGAATGGGAGAGAGAAGGGTAGTGCAGTCGAGGAGAGACAGAACAGATGCAAATGAAACACACCATTTTGCGACTATACATGGCAAAATGGAACAAGTTTTGTGACGGCAAACATTAAAGAAAAGCACCAGACCCATTCAAGCAGTGTAAAAAAAAAACAATAAAAGAAGAGTCTGCCGTTAGGCTCATGTCACGTGCGTCTCATGATTGGCGGCTGATGAGACATGTAACCCTTCTAGAGGAGGACACACACGGGCGAGATTGTGAGTGACAGGGCACAGCACTGGAGTTTGCCCTCCCCCGCCAGTTGCCACAAACATTAATTTCTGCTTTATTGGAAATGAGTGAAAAAAAAACACCCCCGCGCCCCACCCAAAAGAAAAACACGAGGTAAGGAGGTCGAGTGGCAGCTGCCGGAAAATTTCTCACCTCGATGAGGGGACAAGCAACTGTTCCACCGGTCCTTCTGACTCTCTGCTCCTCCTGACAGGCGACAACTGTTTCGAAGGCCTTCTCCTCTCCCCAAATCTGAGGTATTTAGCTAGTGGGCTGAATGACCCTTTCAAATGTTCCTAGAGTAATAGACCGTAAAGGATGACCACCTGTTAGGGCCAAGCAACTGCTAACTCATAACTAATATCTCACAGACTCTACAGACAAATAAGGGGTTTGTGGTTCAGAAAGCAGAAATGTGGATTTGAGGTTGTTATACCATCAAGATATGGTGTTGCAGAAACACAATTTGTGTTGTAGCTTTGCTCTGAATTGGTCAGTGTGGCTATAATTGGTAACGGGGGGGATATAAAGTGTGAGTGACAAGAACGGCCTCAAATAGCCCAGGAGCAAAGATGACTGTCACAGTGCCATTATCTAAATCTGGATTAAAAATACAGTAGTTCTCAATGAAAGGGTCACGTCTACTGATAGCTGGCCCCAATGTAAAAAGTATAAAAAATAAAAATAAAATGTACACAAAAATGTGAAGAGAGAAATAAATAAAATAGAGAAATAGATAAAGAGGAGGATACTACAGCACTATAACTTCACTCATCAACACAAAATGCCCAAATTGTTCCCGACATGATTCCGTCATAGTGCGGAGACAGAGGAGTTGCTTCGGTCATCCGTTGATTTGATCTATTATGACTGTTACACTAATGGCATTAATAAGGGCAAAATTGCTATTTTGAAACACAGAATTTTCATCCTCTTCATTTGGCTAACCTTATCGCCTTTCTCCTCTTCCTACATGAAAGCCCACTGTGTGTGTGTGTGTGTGTGTGTGTGTGCGGGTGCATTTGAGTGTGTTAGTGCCCCCACCATGTAATGGCTATAAGGTCATCTCTATTTTCCAGGCTTGGTGTACAATGTCATTGGATTGCAACATTTTGCATGGTTTAAAAACAACAACATGAGCTTTGACATCCAACTCCCTGCCATTTTTGATAGTTTAACTACTACCGTTGTATTCGCCAGCTGTCCCTAATAAAATACCCTAACCTCATTTAACACTGTCGCAATACATTTAGATAAAACACCCTTATGTATAATCAGTATTAAAGACTCCAACAGTAGGCAGTGCTGTGTTAAATACAAGGAAATATCAAGAGAAGTTGTTCAAAATCCAAGTGTATTAAAGTATGCGTCCGTTTAATTTACTCTGAACTTATTGAGCACGGTGAATGTGTCTTTGAGTTTCCTGCATATTTGTGTTGAATGCGAGTATCCGTGTGTATATTCAGCCCTCATCAGCCTCTAACATTGAGAGGAATGACACTCTGTGATCAAGGACATGAATTGCTCATTGATTTTTAGGGGCCAGCTTAACTATCCATTCCAATTGATTTTTAGCTTTGCTGGGTGTGCGAGTTATGGCAGTTTTAATGTATCATCTGTATGTGTACTCATCACCCACTGGAAGAGGATTTACAATAGTGCGAGGCAAAATGCATATAAAACACAATGTCTGCAAATGCAAAACAGCGACTTTATACTTTCAGTTTTTTTTTTTAAATGATATATTCCAAGAAACGATGCAAGTCATAAAATCTCGGTTTTATAATGAGAGAAAAAAAAAATCACCTTGCCGTTTTATATCTTAGAATATTATCTACTACTGAGCTTGTTAATGATCTGTTGGGAATAAACTGCATATATCTTTTATCTTGATACACTCATGGAAAAGAAAACCAAAGCATGTGAATGAACTGTAAACCCATTTAATGCTAACCAGTGTTTTTTAGAGCATGCATTTCAGCTTGTTGTATCATGTAGCCGCAATAACCAGAAAAGACATTCTTAAGGGTGCAACACATACAGAAATACTACGGCTTTGCTACAAGTCATAATACAGGTTAAAAAAGAAAAAAAGAGAGAGACTTTTTAGTTTTGGATTACAGACCAACAGTAATCTTTTTAGATTTAGGAAAAAAAACATTATCATGATAGTCCATTTTATCCATCAATTAACAATTCATACAAAGTATTAATAATCAATGGTATGATGATGTAAGAGACAGACTCAGAGCAATGTGATCCAAAAGGCAGTCTAAAGTCATCTGTCAGGTAGAAAGTCATTAAAATAGGGGCTCGTTTTCCTTCACTGAGCTTAGGTTTCACTGAGGCAGGGATACATTTCAATTCTTCAGCAAAAGGCTGCACTCTCATATGATATCATCTCCTTTACAACATTACTCTCAATGGCTTGTCTTTCTCGTCTTTTGTGTTTTTCTCCAATTCAAATTGTCCTTTTTTTTTTTCTCCAAATGGTTTGGGTGAAGCTGTCCTCTCTGTGAGGTAACTGCCTTTTGTTCGTGTGAAAAGGACTGCATAAAGCACACTTTACTCCATCCTTTAAAAAAACAAGTCTGCTTAATTAATGTTTTACAAGTGCTGCTGTATTCTTAGTAAAAAAAAAAAGAAAGAAAAAAAAGCCTCTATCAAAGCAGGCAGGTTCAGATTACGTACGCTAATTGAAATTCTGAATTTCTAAGCCAACTTCTTTTTTCCCTGCTCTCTCTATTTCTCCCTGCACACACAATAAAGCCTAGCATTTTGTAGTCCACAAATGACATCAAATCATCTAAGTAATGTGGGCTTTACTTTTTTACCAGTATTCTCATGTTCTGCTAGTGGGTTCATGAGACAGCTTAATAAAGCAGTAAATGCTTGGGGAAGTCTGAGAGCCTACTGTGTGCATGTATGTGCTCGTGAGTGTGTGTGTGTGGATATGTGTGTGTGTGTGTGTGTGTGTGCCTACGTGCACACGCGTGCTCTTGTGTTCTACCTCCACCAGGGACCTCAAAGCAGAAGGCAAAGCCTGGTTCTACACTCGCAGAATAAAGCACGAATAAAGCCAAAGAACAAAAGCGAATGACTAACACTGAAAGCATAGCTAAAACTAAGACACTTATCTCACGGGTTGACATTGATAGAGCCCACATTAATGCAGTCTGAGCGAAATGAACACAGCATAATTTACAGGTTATACATGCGTTAGGTGCTGGAGGAAGGCAGTCTGTGTGAACAGCTGCAGGTGTGGGAGCAGCGAGACCGAGGCTGAGTTTGGACAACCGTTACATCAAACAGCACAATAGAGCACTAGATGCACCGGTGACAATGATCTGAGATATAGCTGGAGGAGGGATCAGTTAGGATATAAAGCAAAATCTTTTTAGCTCATCCCATACTTTGCATATTGACGCATGTTTGTTTTCTTAGGGAGGTTTCAACCTTTCTTACCATCACGCTTTATCTGGCAAGGTAGCTGTAGTGAGCAATTACATAAATTACAGAGTTAAAAAAAAAAAAAAATGTTATCCTTGATAACCTTTGTTCTGAGTTAATCATTGCACGGAAAGAAAACTGCTTCTCTTCTCTCTTTTATATTTACCCAAACTCCCTCCTTTCAATTGGGTATTATTTTATTGGCTTGTTTTGCAAGCATTATAACTTTGTATTCTTCCCCCAAGGTCAGTTTCTAGTGTGCCACGAGCAGTATTTACACATAGGGCTTTTCAGGTCAGTTCCATTGTATTTACATCAAATAATTTTTGATAAGGGATGTAAAAGACCTATAAACCCAACATCATAAACGGGAGAGGTGTAGCTGAAATAAGGACAAAAGATCAACGGCTGAATTTTTTCTTATCTTAGACACGTTGATATTTTCAGTCAACTCTCTTCACTCCCTCCCACTTATCCCCCCCACCCCCCACACTCCCGCCTCCCTCTCCCTCTGTCTCTCTCACACGGAGTTGAGTAGAAGCGTGGACTTGTTAGATTTAGTCCAATGGCTTCCCAGTGCGGCCAGCAAGCGAGCTCTTGTTTCATAGAGAAGTACCTCCCCTGTTATCTCCCTAGCACTATAATCACTTAACAAAGACTTGGGCATTTGCACAAATTAAAACATCAATAATGCATAAGTGCTTTTCAGTTTTGAGCTATAGTGTCCCTGTATTGGGATGAAATACCCCCGTCTACCAGTGGAAAAACTCCAGCTCGCCATCTTCTGTCCCACAAGCAGCTTAAAGAAGCCACGGCCCTGCTTTGAGTAACAACCCCCCCTTCTTTTAAAGTTGAGGCTAAAGCTGTGGTGAACATTTGGGATCTGCTTTGGTAGTGGGACAAAATGGCTGGGCAGAGTGGGATGCGGAAGTTGTTTTAAAGCAAGAGGCGATAAGTGGTGGTGGTGCATCAATGCAAACAGGCAACACCCTTGAGTGGCGCAGCGTGGCATCCTTCCATAAACAACACCACCGCTGTGTACCCGACATTTATGATTTGTGGTCAGAATGGCAACACAGACCTGATTCTAATCCAAGTCTGCATGTTTGCCCTATCGTTACATGGCTAAATCTGCCCAACCTAGTCTCTTATTTTACCCGATGAAAACACCAGACATTTCATATGGTTGTCAGAAAGCTTTGCTTAAAGCAAGTCATATGAGAACATTACACTCGGACGAGACGAGGGGAAGGGCGGGGGCATCATGTGGACGTAACTTAGTGACACTTTGAAACCAGAACGCTGTTCAGGCTACTGTTTAATTTCAGGGGCACACAGCATATTTATTACTGCAGTCGTGAATATGAACTGTTTTGCGCTGACTATGGATGTGTTAAGTATTATTATTGGACTTGTGAATCCACAGCCAGTACCGTTCCAACACCAACAGAGGACGAGTCACCCTATACAGATGGCCTCAAGGACAATTAGCAGTAATGATTGGTTGCCACATAAAAGAGGGAAATTCTATTTGCTACTGCACTTGCTGATGATCACAGACCAAATGCCTCTGACAATAATATGGATGGCTGCTTTAAACTTGAATGTTACTTGTAAATGTTGATTAAGTATATTGTACACCGGAAAGGATCATTTCTAGTATTTGTCTCTCACTATTTAAGGAATAGAAAATAAAGAAAAGTGGGACCTTAAATCATACACAAACACCACATTATCATGAAGAATAAAGAGATGAGACAAATAACATAGTGATTTAAAATATTATCTCTTCAATCACATCCTTCCCCCCCCCAGATATCTTCATTTCCCCCTCCCTTCTCTGTCAGTTAGTCTGGCAAACAATCCCCTTGTTAGCAAACTGTTAAGACAGCCGCTTGGTACACAAATTGCGCTCGACCAAGCGAATTTGTTTTGCAAGGGTGACCTGTTTAATCATCTCATTTTCTTTGGCGGACATTTATTCATCTGGTTTCCACGGTTACAGAGAACATTAAGGGGCTACAGTAATAAGGCTGGAGAGTCAAACAGGTAATAAAAAAATTAACGCCATTTTCCAGCAGCCGAGGACAGTGGGTGAAATGAATCAAGGGAGAGGGGAGTGAAGCAGTGGGGGGAGCGGGGTGGGGGGGGCAGGGGGGCTCCAATATTGTCCAAACAATAAGCCTTAGCGGTTATTTTACTCTGTAGATCAGGTGGTGCTGTTATGGACATGACACTTTGGGCACAGAGCAAAGAGAGATAAAGCTTTTAAAGTGGCCGTGCTGCTTTTTTATTGTCATTTAGCGATTACATATCAGAACAATTAAAAGTTAGCCTGAGATATCTATTATCTTTGGCCTTTTTTTTTTTATTTCTCCTGTGCTTCAAAAGGAAGATAATTTGTACTCCTGGCAATGCAACGTGTCAATATCGTACAAGGAACAACATGACATTTAGAGGCCCCAGTGAGAAATGTTTCGTAGTCCTCCCAAGTTGAATCATGTTTTCTAATATTGTCTTTTTTTTTTTTTTAACTGAGCAACAGCCAGAGAAAAAGAAAAATAACTGAGAATTTTGACTGTATCTCTCTCAAACTATTAGAAACTGTGACCTACACCCCAATTGTGAGTCCAACTTCCTGCCAAATATAGAAAATTCCAGCACAATAGGGGGAACAGGTGCTGAGGGCCCATAGAAAGTGACGAAGCCGAAGAGCTGGGTTGCTGCTGAATGCCAAATAAGGCAGTGAGAAACGTTGCACCAAGGCACAAAACAACCTACTGTGATGCAAAAGTCTGTTGAGTGTCAGTAATTCACCCACAAACTGTCTCCAACACAGTATTTCCCTGTGTTGAGCCCTGCGTTCGGGGCTGTTTTTCACTTAAATAACAGTCGAACAAGAGAAAACAAGCAACGAATTTTAAGGATTACTCATTTCTCCACTCCTTCCAAAAGTATTTCTAATTGACAGCAGGGCTTTGGCACTCCTAAAATATGCACAAATGTTCTCAACCTAACCCTTAATCATTTAAGTCTGGTTTAACCTGTATTTGGGCATTTTATGACTCTGCCAACACCTGTCCCCCACCCTTGTGAAAAACAAACCAAATTAAATTCTTTGTTTGCTGTTGTGTTACTTGCATATACGCTGTTCCGGTGGTGGCTCTGGTACGACTGAGGTCGGAGAGGGAAGCACAACTGATGAGAGACAACGTGTCTCAGGAGAGGGAGGGAAACGGAGATGTCAGCAGACCCATCCTCGCTCTCGCACAGACACACACACACACACACACACACACATAACGTAGGATACGCACTCTAACATCAAACACACACCACTCGCGTGTGTCGCAAGGAGCACGCTCCTCTCCTCATCCCTGCCCGGAGAAACAAACTCTCGTCATACATGCCGGGTGAAATCCTGGCAAGGGGATACGGAATGGACAGAAGAGAAAGAAAAAAAAGGCTTAGCTCTGAATATGGGACTGCCAACTGTTCTGCTAACAGCCTCTTAACAGGTGTGGGCTCTAGAACCATGTAATCCTATCAAGTTACCAACTAAAAAAAAAAAAAACTAAAAAAAAAAAAAAGAGAGAGGGGACGAAATCCAACAAACTCCTGGGTTCTTCCCCTCTATCTTTCTCCCTCTCTTTCTTTCTCTGTTGGCAGTGACAGAAATGAACAGCTGGCCTTCAGATTTATCATGTACAGACAGTAATTATTGCTGGTGCTGCCTGCTCCTGACCCAAGTGAATAGAATGTCACATGAAAAAACACACGGCAGAGGGGGAACCTTAAGATGAGGGGTGCCGGGTAGGGAGCTGTGTAGGAGATGTGTGTGTGTGTTTATGTGTGTGTGTGTGTGTGTGTGTAATAGAGACAGAAAAGAGAGGAAGCCAGTGTTTAAACGTCACTACGTTCCTGTTTGCAGTCAATTACGGATGAGGACAAGGGTATTGGCTCTGTAACTCAGCAGAGCAAACATTTTCTCCCCCACAGTGAAGGTGTAAGAAAAAAAACGTTCCGTGTTTGTTTGCGTTGGTTGTTTTTTTTGTTTTTTTTGTTTTTTTTTATACTTTCCTTTTATAAAAAAAAAAGAAAAAAAGAAAGCAATAGACAGTACAGCAGGCTCTGAATTCCTGTCAAAGAAAAGGTGACAGAGAAGTGAAACTGAGACATATGCTCAAAACTAAAAACAGCAGTAAAGTGAGAAGACAGGTTTTTTTTTTTTAACAGCTACTATTCTCATCTTTCAAGTTTTTGACAGTCATATATGATTAACTAAACCCACCAACAATAATCAGTCAATTAAAAGAAAGAAAGAAAAAGCCACGAATGTTGGACCACACAAAGTGTTTCCGTCATTATCTCAACTTAGTCTGACCTCACCTGCTCTGTTTGCTCCGGAGATAAGAGGGTCAGGAGATAAACTATCAATTTATTACCCATGTCAATCACTGTCCTAATCATTAAACAGTTAACCCTGTGTCCCCCCGATTCCTTTCAAACACATTCAGTTGTATGAAAGTTGTGGTCTGTCACATTCCATAAGCACAAACCTACGTACGGGCTAGTTCACACCTTAAAGACCCCCTGCCACATTTAAAAGGATTAGTCACCACATTTTGTGCCGGCTTAATCTCTCTTTCAGCTGGTCTAATAAGTGCGCTTCGATAAGTGAAGCATGCAAATTCATTCATGGCCAGTGGAGACCATGCTTTCAGACAAACGCGGCGAAGTCTTTCACTCTGCTAATTACCTCGTCATTTTCGCCTTTTCCCCTTTTATATGGCATATCAATGTCTGGAGATTATTCCTCTCCCTCACTTTGCATGAAATTATAATTTCATATGTGAGATTAGGAAATCGAGGCGGTGAAGAAGTTACTGCTGGCATCATTCTTGACTCTGCACACGAGAACACATGACACGGCATCTTCAGCTGTGAGATTAAAAGCAGGATTTCTCCTCGTCTACTTACGGTGCGACAAATGAGAGAAAAAAAAAAAAGAAAAAAGAAAAAAAAAGAAAAATCTTTTCCAGAAAAATAATACATGATAAAACATTTTTTTTACTCAATTAATAATATAATTTCTAATTCTCTGCTATGTTTTTTTTTGTCTCCATTTCCCTTAGGTTTAGAAGAGCAGATTAACAAACATGCATTATCTATGACGATAAAAACTTGGCCTGTTATATTTTACATAATTAAGGCAATGAAGACCCAAGGTGCAACCTGTTTATCATTCTGGAATATTTCTTCACCGAGTATTAATTAGGCCATTACTCCAGATTGGTGACGGGGAGCTTTGAGGTTTTAATTAGGTGCTGGCCACTGCATGAGTGCACAGGAGTGAGGAAAGGGGGTGGTGATGCCACTTGCCTTGCTCCTGGCCCATATCAAGTAGCCCTGAACACTTTGGCTACTGCGGCAAGATGCATGGCAGCCCATGTGCATCTGGAGTTTATTTGATCGTTTGATCTCTGATGTTTCCTCTTTCTGCCGGTAAAAAAAAAAAAGCCAGTTGGTGTGATTTGGGTATTAAAAGATGGGGGTTAAGGTAATTATGGTGTTGGGTGGCTTGTGTCTGATGACTGGGCACATGCTCAATCAGGACTCAGCTGTCCCTCTCTTTCTGTCTACCCCCTCTAACACACACACACACACACACACACACACACACCTCCCTCCTCTTGTCTGCTGTCTGTGTTTCCCCTTGTCTCCCCCTGCCACTCTGCTAAAACCAGGCATAACACACACAGCCTCGTGTAACATCAATCAAACTGAGAGCGGACCATAAAACTACACAAACATATACGCTGCCATTAACTGCTGTATTTTGCACTTTTTTTTTTCCTTTAAAATTGTTCTTCCTTTTACATAATTCTTTCATTGAATATTCTTAAAAATAGGAATATTCAATGCAGAGACAGAGAAGAAATCAATTATACAGGAACATTTTTAGTCTGTTGCTGGGGTGTTTTTAAATACAAATTAAAACGTTAAAATGTCTATTTTTGATATCTTTTTTTTTTAAAAAAGAAAACAAAATAATACATGTAAATATGATTTTTTTTCACAACAATTTTAGATTCAAACTAAAAGAGTGATTAATTGCATTATTATATTCAAATGCATATGTAACTGATAGCAAGAAAACAAATATTTTGGAAACATCTGAATTTTTTTTTTTTTTAAATCAGTGAATGTGAATGTTTTTCCTCGGTTGACAAGGCGATACTAATCACCTCGTTGCTGAGAAGCACTCTTCCCTGACAAGGCTCCTTAGAATACAAGGATCCCCCTGGAGAAATCGGCATGAAAGAGGTTAAAGACAATGACTCGCATTTTTTTCCACCAAATGTCTCCCTGTTAAATTTATTTCAAAACTCTGTTAATCTGCTGTACACAACATTGCCATTAGCATAGCCCAGCCCCCTAATAAAAATTCTGGCTAGTTTAATTAAAAAATGTAAATTTACTGTCATCCAAGGAGCAGCAGAAATAGGAGTGCAACAGCATATTTTATTGCTTAAGACATCAAATTGATTCAGGTTATTGCTAAATTGTGATAAAAGGTTATTGAGGGCCTTCAGACCTGGGCTTGTTTTTCTCTCTCATTTCATCCTGGTTTTTGTGGAAGGCAGTAAAAGGTGGAGAGGGGCACAAAGGGTTAATGAGACAACTCAGTGAGGGAGAAGGCAATCAACATTATGACTCATAAGAAGGTAGAAAAACATTTTCCAAGCTGATGAAAAGTTTGAAATTAGGGTGTGTCATTGTACTTGTTTGTTGTTATTTTAAACTATAGCACAGGACTTCTTAAATAATGAGACGTGTTTGTGAAACACTGTGGTCTACTATACTATATGTATTATACGATATCTCAGAGTTTTATTTCAATATGAAAAATCATCTTTAGGTTATGTTTTATTTGTTCATTTATACTGCCATAACTGTTAAAGAGCAGAAAAGACAATATAGTAGCAAAGTGTGCTGAACACTGAAGATTAGACAGAAAGGAAAAAAACAACTAATGATTGTTAAGGGGATTCAAATAAGACAGAGAGAGAGAGAGAGCACGTAAGTGGCAAATAAACGTATTGAAAAGAACAGCCTGGAGCTGTTCTAATTCATTCAAGCCAGGTTTTGGCTTGAATGAAGTTTGAATTACAGATTTCTTTTTCTGCAAATATGAAAACACACACACACAAAAAAGAATATTTCTGTATCTAAATGTTTTTCTAAGAAGCCTTTTCTGTAATTTAAAACAGTGGGAGACCTATAAAAGAAAAAAAAAAGACAACAAAAAAACAAAACAAAAAAAAACCCAACAGACTACTACTCAAAAATATCCCCACAAGCTTTACTAAATATGTATGTGCTCAATGAGTTTAAAATAACATAATATTATTGCAGATGAAATTTATATAAATCTAAAGTAAGTTATCATGTTTCTAAAAACATAATCATTTAGTTATTGATTAGATATATTTATGTATGGTGCAAATTATGAAATACACAGGGACTATTAATACACACACACACACACACACACGTATGAAGAGAGGACACACAGTGCACGCAAACTGAAAATACACCCGTACATACAGTACACACACAAAACAGAAAGTCGTAAATGTGAACATAAAATATGGCTTATTTTAAAACACACACACTAAACACTTGCTACAAGTAACACGGTGAGGTTGAGGTGTTATCCAGTTACAAGTTTATCCTGCCAAAGGTACGCACAGAATGACTGTTGTTACCTGACAGTTACACATCTAATACAGTTTAAAAGAATCTGCCCTACAGGTGCATTTGACCAAAAATGCCGATCACTGAGATCTTATTAAATATTTTAAATTAATCCTGTTTTTTTTTCCCTTGCTGTAATTATACCATGTAATGCCATTGATTTATTAGAATGTATATTTATTAATGTAACACACACCTGTGTACTGTATATACACTAATTGGAAGTACCTGAAAAGGTGTTAGCACTGCTCTCCCCTTTACATGTGTGACAACATAAGCAACACAATAGTTTGTTTGCTTTGTCCCCTTGGCAACAAACCCTTAGGCCATTCAGTGTACCCTAATGGCAATGCCAGTGCCTCTGTGGGTAAAAACCAATACCTGTATCTCTATAATACCAAACGCTGGCTTATTCAAAAACATGTGATTAAATGGAGGGACAGAACAAGCAAGAAAACACAGATGAAGAGGGGTGGAAAAAAAAAAGCCTCACAGGCAGTTATACTCTGAAATACACTCTTGCAAAAGAAAATGAAACTGGTTTTGTGAACTTTCTTTACATGTGCACTGCATGTAACACAGTGTCGCGAGTAGTGTGCTAGAGAAATGGGCAATCATATTTGATATTGCAGTCACCTTTGGGCACTGTCAAAGAGCTATAAATAAGGGTGTCGCAACACTTTGGTATACGTACGTACTGGCACATAGTTTAATCATGAACAACTTCCCCTCTGTGTATTTAGTTAGAGATAAAGACGCACCTTAAATTGTCAGCTAATAAAACATATCTGGCAACAATAGAAAAGAAGAAGAGTACTCACCATATTCAGGGAAGTCGAAGTTAAATCCTCTCAGACATGTAACTTTCATAATATTACTCAACTCTGTTAGAAAGTCATTCGAATGTTGGTTGGTGGAGGGGGAAATAAAGCGGAAAAGTAACTAGATAAAAAAAGGCTTCCTTCAATCATGTACTAAACTCCTTGACATGTAATCTGTCAATAGTTTGTTGCTGAGATAATACCGGCTGCCACGAGCGGATTGATTGGCAGCTTAGGGTCTGGCCCCTCCTTCCTGTGCTTTGACGGGGGGTAGGTGAAAGAATATGGAGCCTCCCCCTGCTCTCTCTCTCTCTCTCTGTCTCTCTCTGTTGCTCTCTCTCTCTGCCTCTCGTGCGCTGCCTCTCTCTCTCTCGCTCTCTGCTTTGCTTCCATACACACACACACACACACAGACACGCACGCACAGACCAAGCTGTTGGTGATGTTGTCTGAATAGGCTGATAGGAAATTATGGCAGAGGAACCGGAGCAGTTTTTTTCTCCCTCCCTCAGTGGGCTGGCCTTTTCCATCTTTGTGGTCCTCTAGCCTTTCAACTCTCTTGGGGTGGAGCCTCCACTGCCTCCATTCAAATGAGGGGAGCAAAAACACTTTTAAAAAGGTTTTGGAGAGGAAATGATTACACGTATATTAAAATATTACTACCTGTAACAGTTGCTTTTTTAAAAAAACAACAATACTGTATTATTGTTTTGTGTAAGGTATAACTACTGTTATCCTGCATGCAAACTCATTATTGAATATCAAATACATTTCATGAGATATTATGTCCTTCTCATGTCTGTTGCCAGAAGCATCAAGTATGATACAACATGAAAGCCAGTCTAACACTTTAGCTTAAAGCAAACAACTCTTTCTCTTCTCTCACAAAGAAAGAGGTCCTCTCTATTTCAGTGCCTCGTGTACTTTCTACTTCTCTCCCTCAGAGCTCGCTCTTTCTCCTTTCCTCCCTCTGATAAGCTATCAGTTTTCATTGTAATTTCAGGTGAAATGATAAACGACAGCCGTTACCAGGTGACAATGAATACTTTATAAGACAAACCCCTTATTTGCCTGGCAGTTTCTTCCGCAGTGACATGCAAAGTACCTCTGGACCATTTGTACATAATGCCTATATATACTGTAAACATGGCTTTATGTCAAGAATGTGGGATTTATTAAATGACACAGAATAACAAAAAGGTCTAAATTTTGAAAAGGTCACTGGGTATTCCTGTTTTCCACAGCAGTTCTATTTTGAATAAAGGTGGTGTATTTACTGGTTATAGAAAAGAGGAAATGAACATGTTTATGGCTGTGAACTGTAATGCAATGATCCACAGTCCTGGCTTCAGTTCCTGGGTGCTGTCAGCAGCAAAGTCCAAAGTATGTACATAAAACAGGTTTTGGTTCATTTTGACGTTATGATGACTCACCCTGGTTAATAATGGGACAAAAGGCTTTGTCTCCTCCTTCTTAACCTACATAAAAGAAAATGTTCTTAAAAGAGTTTCTATCAAAGGTTTCCACCCTTGATATTACCCTGTACTGTAAATACAACTTCAGTTTTTCTTAGCCATGATAAAAATGTAATTGTTTTTGTTATATGTGACCTGAGTAAGCAACCAGAATGTTTTGTGTTGTTGTTGTTGGTGCAAAGGTGCTAAAATCTTTTGTCAAACGTTCTGTTTTTCATCTGTCACATATTATACATATTCAAATATGTTCTTTGGTAGATTAGTAAGACCTGGTGAGCTTCACTTCCCTCATTGCTGAACAAACCTTCCAGACAACAGTTGCAATGAAATGACATAATTAAAAGTAGTAGAGTACTAGTTAAACCCAAAACAATGTAAAACCATGGATTTGTGTTAGTGCCATGTATCAAATTTGATGTTTTCATCTGCCTTTATTTTTGTCTCTACAGTGGCACATCATGTACATCATGACTTAAGTTTTTTTTTCCATTGAACCTTTCCATTTTCAATTCAGCCAAGCATTCAAATAAACTTCAGGTTTTCTTTTTGTTTTTTTATATTTTGACCTATTTTTTCTGGCATTTCCACTCAGGTTATTTTTTTTATTTACGTAAAACAGGTGGCTGGAAACAGGAAGTGTATGTGAATTATTTGAATTACACAAAAAGAGCTCTGAAACTGACATTTCTAGCAGCTTTAAATGGACGTTTTCAATGTGGTTGAAAATAAGTCTGCCTAGTTGCGACACTGTGCTGCCTTGTTCCACATAGGTATTACTTACTACGTATTAGGTACAGCATATCAATAATAATGAAAACAAAAACTTCTACAGTACCTCTAAACTTGATATTGGGGACATTTTGGTTTGCAGGGTGAATTCTATTCATGTAACATTGTCCACAGGAGGGAGGGTTTGTCGTCCATGCATTACAGCCCTCTGGCCCTCGAGCTGCCATCTTTGGGGGCGAAACCATTACTTTTCAAAAGAAGCTGTGGGGCTTTTCGTTTGATGTGGTCTGAGGGTATTGTATGGTTCATGCGGGAGAATGTTGAGGGCAAGGTGGAGTGTGTATGCGTGTGATTGTGTGTGCACGCTGTCGTGCGTGTGACATGGCAGGGGTACATCAAGTCAAAGGGCCGGCGGGCCAGACGTTTGGCTGCCCCTGACAGTGCACTCCAGGAGGGGCTGGTCTGGTGCAGGGCCCACTCCGAGTCCTCCATTCCCTAGGACAAAAGCCAGGGCCCAGTTGAAAGATGTGAATTCAGTGGCTTTTGTGCCCAAAGCCCAGAGACATGCCGAGTGAGAAATCTGACCTTTGCTGAGAGTCAGATTGTGTTTTTGAACCCCTCTTGCTGTCTCTGGCAGTTCAGGGCAAAGAGTGAGTGAGTGAGTGAGCGAGCGAGCGAATGGGAGGAGATGGAGTGGGTGCTAGTTGGCGTGGGGTGGAGAGTGGAGTTAGTCTGCCCTGACGGGTGGAGTGTACAGGTGGGGGGTTGCACAGGAGGAGCGGTCTGACGAGGAACGGTCCTACTACATCTAACTTTAAAAACACAACAAACTAAAATAGTTTGTGTTTTTCAGCAGACAATAGATTAAGTTTATTCTTGATATTCACTGTCATGTTGTTGTCAAATTGGAAGGAAATTGAACGTGTAAAGGCTTAATTCTGGCGCAGGGGCTTTTAAAGTGGGATTCAACAAGAGTTCACTCTTGTGTTATTCGAGGTTGTCTGTGATGTGGGATATTATTCCCTCTCACGTCTGTTTATATTGCATTATATATTTATTTTTAAGCAGAGAGGGAGCTGAATATTAAACTTACCCACAAATATAGCAGTACATGATGATGGCAATACGCCACTTCTTTGATGATCATCATTTGCATTACTCATGACAATGATTCTTCAGAATCTCATTTGATTTTCATAATTGCCGTATACATATATATACATACATAGACTATGAAAATCACATGGCAAAATCTCATTATAGGTACACACTTGAAAGCAATTAACATGGAGTCTGTATGAGGCAAAAACTATATCTGTATGTCACCATGTTGCAGTGTCTTTCTTTTAGTCATGCACTGTTTATGATATTACATGAATTATGATATAGCATGTTACTTGGCGGCAGTGTGCTGAGAGCAGAGATTTTGTAGATAGAATAGGCCTATGTTTTTGAGTCATACATTTTTCTTGACACTGCTTTCATCCCCCGGCCGTAATCATCATATCTCCCCCATTGCTCTCCCGGATGCAGACATCCATAATGCAATCTTCCTAATTTTGATCCCTCGCAATCTGGTTTTTAAAAGGGAGGGAAAAAAAGGGACATATTTCTGAAGGCTCGCTCCGTAATCATTTTAGACAGATAGCCTTTCCCATCGCAGATGAGCAAATATTTGTAAACCAGCTATCTAATGGAAAATTAGAGTGAAATTAGAGTGAAATTCATGACAGTGAAATCCGATTATCTGTAATTCTATTATGCCATCTTAGCCCACACAGCATATTTTTTGTAGAGTTTTTTCCATAAATACCTATGCCAGGGGTCCTGCTAATCAAATAAAATTGAAATTCATCTTCCCATTAAATTCAATTAGCTGCAATTTCTAAAGCCTAACAAAGATTTTAATTACTAAATTATAAAATTCTCCCAAGCCAAATTGGGGAGAGAAAAAGTCCATCCCCTGCATCTGAAAAACAAACCCATGAAAGGAAATTGTTGATCAAAAAAGATATCCAGGGGAAAATAACATTAGGGAGAGCACTGGGGCCCTTATTCAGCGAGTCTGGGTGGGGAGTGACGTGTGCCAAGCGTTAGGCTCCTGGGCCGGAGGAAATGAACTTAGCTGAGGTTCTCTCTGTCTCTAAATGTCTGCCCTCAGAGTTATTATGCTGTAATTGACTAATTGACACCTTAATTTCATTTATGGAGCTCCTGTGTTCATAAAGCAACCTCTGGGTGTGGCAGTGGTCTTGAGCGGAAGCAAGGAAGTCAACATCCAGGACACCAGGTAGGGCCTTAGGCCTCCAGTTCTGTCCTCGGCAGATGATGATTATGCATTTGATAATGAAATGGTCAGGAAGAACATATTGACTTAGCAGAGGCTTAAGGAGCATCTTACTCGTATGTTTAAATCCCTCTGATGCATGCTCATGGGTAATAATCATGCATGCCCAGTCTCACAATCTGTCACTGCCAACACAATTGACCTTCTTTGGGGTCAAAGGAGTTTATCTTTAGGAGGGAAGGTTTTTAAACTGTTACATGGGGATTCAAGGAATGGTTTTGGCTTCTTCGCCTCCACAGGTGACTGTGGAAGAATACTGAATTGTCGTATCCCCCCCAGCTCTGCTTCTTCTGAGATGTGGGTGCAACTAAGGCCAGTAATTGTTGCTGGTAATGTTAAGTGGTGAGCACACTGCTAATAGGACAGCTCTGGGGTCTCAGGTCAGCCACCAGGTCCATTTCCCAGCCACCCCCTGCTCCTCACCAGTGGGCCACTAAAATAACAGCTCAGTACCCTCTGCAGACTACAAAGCTGCATCTGAAAAGGCACCTGCTGCTGGTATTCACTTTAGCCCCTTTGGCAGCTCACTCTGTCTGTTTAAAGGACACGTAAAAGAGAAAGACTGACTAGGAAATGATAAATTATTTAAGTATGATGTCTAATTGTTTCAAGGCAGACATCTTGTTTCTGGAAGGTAAAGGCTTGAGGGTGGGTGTGGGTATACATGTGGGGGGTGTCTCTTTGTGAAGAGGTCTGTCTACTGTGTAATGCAGGCAGTCTCGTACTTGAAGTGGCTGGGTAAATATGACCAAACTGAAACTTTAATCTGCTTTTTCCACACCCAAGCTGGCTGGGTATTAAAGATAATCTTTTTTGTGTGTCATATGGTGGAAGATATAGATGGAGCTAATTTTTTAGAGACAAATCTGATATTTGTCAACTGGTTGAAAAAAACCTGGGGATTTTCTCCTAATCCTCCCTTGGATGTGAAGGCGCGTTAACAGCAAAATGCAGATGGTGTTCTGTGCACGGAGAGTACCCGGCAGTCAGTGCAGTGCATATGGAAAGACGCACGCTAGCCTCACTAGGGCTCAACACAACCTGCAGATAGCGAACTCCCCCTGCATTCAATTAACAAGCCACTTGTGAAAGCAGAGGCATATTAGTTTATTCCAAAGCGCAAACTTTGCAAAATACATTTCTTGGTTGTTTCTCTTTACTTTTTCTTTCCTTGCTGACATAACATCCTTACTTCTAGGCTGTGTTCATCAAATATTCAGTTGCAACTCAATTCCAATAAGGAAAAGAAAACAAATTATAAATAAAATGGAGGCATAAATCTTTCAGGATCCTAATTCTAACTCTCCCTTGGAGTGTTTCTGTCTTTATTTTGTCACATTAAGCAGTTTTGCTTTCCGTTCCCACTGCTAGGCGTGGCTGAATTTACACTGGTGGAAAGAGCCCTTTATTCTTCTGCTCTCTTGTTTTGGAACACTGTGCATTTTGTGGTGTCATTTCTTTTACGCACAATTATCACTTGTGTAACTTCTGGTTTTGTTTTTATGAAAGATAGAACAATAAAATCTGTGATGATCTTTTTTTGGTTGCAGTGTGAGCCTGCACTTAACGCAGTGAAGTACAGCTATACGGTAACGAACGATCACCACACTGTGGCAAAGCTGTCTTAACCGCCTTATCTTGTCCAATATTTTGAGAGGATATTTGCTCTGGTCATTTTAGCACCATAATGCAATATGACGGAGCACTTTGGATGCATTCTTCAACTGCTTTGTGGCTCTGCATTACATTTGACATTGTATTGATAGTCACTCTGTAGCTTTTAACAGACATCATGTCAAACATATTTAGTACCACGTCCTAGCTTAAATTATATATATATATATGTATATATATTTCAATATACATACACCATATAATATGCTAATACAAATCCTAAAGTCGACAGTTGGGACAGAGGAGATTAATGTCAAGACTAGAAGAGGGAAGACTCTGACAGCATAAAACCTACAAAAGGTGCGGAGGGACATTTCATAAGGCCTGCAAACTCCAGACTCAACTCATCCCAGTTTGGGATTAATAAGGTATATCTATCTATTTTATGGTATCTCTCATACTGTAGTCACTTTTATTTCATTCAGTGCCAATGCTATAGGTTCCGTAACAAGGGAACACCAAAATCTTCAACATATATTGAAGAACTACTGGGTTACAAATACTTATTAAATTTATTAACTTGTGTTCTTTTAACATTACAGAAGTAAAAAAAAAAGATTCAAAATTGAAATGCAACAGGCAAGGAGCTATGTTAGTCCGCAACATGTGTTCTGTTATAAACAAGACAGAGCTGACTTCTATTGATTAGGGAAAAAAAAGTTATCATTATATGCGCTATGAAATTCAGCATTTTTTTTTAACCTTCAGCAATGCTTGTCATTCGCTTGTAAAATAAATATATAAATATACACTAGGAGGAAGAGAAGGGGGGAGGGAAGAAAAAAAAAAAATCGCTAAAGCTCTTTTGCCGTAATTGGCTGAATAGCAAGGGCAGCAGAAAATTTACAGGCAGACAACAGTGTGAAGGGGACTCGGTCACAGTGCAAAACTAAGCCCTCAGCACCAGCAAGGGAGTAAGGAAGCCAGAGCAGGCAGGCAAGCGTCGTAGGTGCCTGTCTGGCATATCTTAACTAGCATGTGGCACTTGTCTCTCTCTCTAGCTTTGCCGGTAAGCTAAAGATCACAGTCCATTTTCTGGACAAGTTAAGTAAATAACCCAAGCAAGCATGTAGAAGACAGTGACAGGAAAAGAGAAATCCCCCAAAGTCACAGTGGTGACACTACTAAATCCAATCAAACTGAGGAGGGAGAGGGAGGGAGACAGATAGACAGAGAGGGAGAGGGAGAGAGGGAAGGAGGGAGGAAGATATCCTCTTTGCTGCCTGTGTGTGTCCAACAGCATTGATGCAATAACACCTCATTCAGTGTTTAGCCCTTCTCAAAGGACAGGCAGGGATAACACTTTAAACCCTGTGGCTTTATCTCCTGCAGATTTTCCATAAAATGCCAAGCCAGGGAGCCGGGGCCATGTGACTACCATGTAGGTCAGGGCAGATGGGGGGTAGAGAGTGAGGGAGGTGAAGGGAGAGAGAGAGAGAATGGGGGAGGGTGGGAGTTTTCTAATGGAACTGTTGAAAATAGCAAACAGTAACCAGATTAGATCAATTAAGATTCTGGCTGTATCTGTCGTTGAATAGGGCAAGACTAAGAACTCAAATGAAAGGCAGAGAAACGGTTATCACAAAACAACACAGAAGAAAAATAATTTAAAGTTTTATTTTCTTCACTCACTTTCTGGTTAGATGTGAAGTTTCTGTGACTGAGCCAAATTAAGACACGTCAATTCTATTCCTGAGGAAGTATCTAGACATAACTGCCAGATTTTATACATACCTGATTGCATATATGGTGTTTTGTTTTTTTTTGTTTTTTTTACATCTCCGCAGACCCTTGCAATATGTTAATCATCATTTAATATTTTAGAAGAGGTGCAAGATAAGTGCAACATTGCATTGACTTAGTCAGCTAAGACGTGGGGTTCCCAAGTGGCAATTAAATAAACAAAACCTGGATACTGTCAGTTCTGGTATGGCGGCATACTGTTTTGTGGACAGCTGTGGTTTTTATGTTTGAAAAATCTTAGGTTAGAAAACTCCTAAGTAACTTTCAGCTTTCCAATATCTCCAGCTGGTGATACTGGAAAGCACAGCACGATACCTTTAAAATAGGTAAATCCTGACCTTATAGCTGCAGTCTACAAATTCGATGCTCTCCACAACCTCCACATCTCGGTTTCTATGAAAACATCTTCTGGTGAACTGGTTGATCATTATCCATGACATTTTCAGAATACCGAGATATGTCAATATTCTGAAGCTCAATGGGCTTGTATAATTGAACTAAGAGCCCTTAGTTTCCATATGCTGAGGGTACAGAGGTTCCCAGTGGAATACCAGTGACGCCTGATGGAATACAAAAGATGGACAGGATTAGGCTTTGTGCTGTTGACTGACCTTGACCTATTTTTTGACCCACATCCTAACTCAATCAAATGATTCTATTTTGATCAATAAAACGCAGGTGAATGTCCCAAAAGATGTGCCCAAATACTGACTGTTCCCCATCTGAGTATCAACATGTTTATATTAATCCTGAGCACCGCTGGCTATCTTTGTATAACCTCAATCAAACTCAAAGGCACTATCCCTGCGAAAACAGTATTGATCAAAACTAGCATCTATCCATGCATAAGAGCTTGTTTCAATTGATTTTTCCTCTTTGAGCTGAAAAAAATAATAGAGTTGATATGAATTACAGGGTGTTTTGCTTCAATTCATCAACACAACCCAGATAATACTCGCTGTTGCCAAGGAAACATGGTAACAGTTTTTGTCTGTTTTTCAACAATCAATTACTTTAATGCATTTATGCGAGTGTTTACAGAGAAACACACGACAGCCTGTATGCGTCACCAATACTTTATCTATTGCTGCAACATACAGTGCATGAGTTTCCGAGGTGGGCTGTAGATGATCCACACCATGTAATCCCGTTGCAAATTATCTGTACCTTAGTTTACCACTGCAGGGCTAATCCACTTACCTAAACTAGCACAACATGGTGCATATTTGTTGGCGTCTAAATTCAGGTTATCTCCATGATATTTCCTTTTGTTCTATGACATTGTATCATGTGTTGTGGCCTTTCCTGATATATTATACAAAGTAAATGCAACACTTTGACGCCGACGCGTTTTCCAGTTTACCTGCTCATCATAAAATGTATATAATCTGTTCGGCAAAAGTTGCTACCCACTTGTGCCCTTCCAAACTATCCCAGTTGCCACGTTATGCACAAAGATTTGCTGTCTCTAATTCCCGAGCTCAAGACTGATCAGTGTTATTTTAGTGACACTTCCCCTAAAGCCTTCTGACATTAAGCCTTTATAAGACAATTATGGGTATTACATCGGTCTTGCAACATAAACTACTTTTTATGCCGTCTTTACCATCATGTTTAAATAAAATAGCTATAGCAATAGATTAAACTCAATAGACCAATAGGCTATCTCCCACCCTATAGGCTACTATAGTACTGTTATCCTTGGAGTTCTCTTCTGTAGGTTTCAGGCTTGGGGCCTTAATATTATTGATGTAGCAGAAATGAAGTGTTATAAAGGAATATACTACTAATGTCTATTTAAATTAATCTGACTGCCACACTATTTATAAGATTCTGGGCCAGTAATGGAGGTAATAATAAACCAATATGAGAAATAATTCTCAGACAAAGAGTCTAAAGAAAACAGGAAAAAACAACTTAAACTACCCCCTCCAAACCAAAACAGGCGACTGTCAAGCTGGTAAAGAGATTAAAGTATGTGTCATAGTAAAGCAAAGGCTTACTGTACCACCAAAGCTTGTGTACCCTGACCCCTCAACTCAAAACAATCTGCAGTTAGTTTGATTCCACTTTAATGCATTTTAATGTGTTGTCATGTCAACCACACAAACTTCCTGAATAGGTTATCATTATGAGCTGCAATGCAAACATATGTTCACTGTTGCTTACACGGTTTGCTTAAGTAAAAAAACATAACGCATTCACAATTTTACAGTAAAAAAAGGACAATTAGAGTAAGAATATAGACACACTAATCAGATAATGGATGCACTTAAATTGCTGCATTACATTTTACAACTTTGGTGCAGAAATACAGGAAGTGGTGACGTGTGAGTTTTGATATTTTGTAGTCAAGTCGCAGCATATTTGCAGTAATGCTGTCATGCTAATTAAGATACGCCAGACTGGCACCTACGACGTTTGCACCTGCACACCTACAGGCGACTATGAGTTGTTTTGCCAAGCCCTCTGCATCATGATTTTCACTATTTTGTTTTCACTCACACTGACTTTCGCATTTAGCTCAAACATTGTGCCTAGGTACAGCATCACAGTGTGTGTAGACTCTTAGTCTACAGTAGATAACACACAGCTCTGTGATGTAATATCCTAGTCATTGCTCAGAGTTAATACATACAGTAGGGATAGTTTTAGCAATTAGACTACTAGGCAATAGCTTCTCCCACTTGAGGGAATATTTAAGTAATATTTATCCAAAGGCTGACCGTATTTGAGGAGCTTATTACTTTGTAAATAGAAACCTGGCAGTGGCGCTTCCGGCTTGGCCAGTTACCACAGTGAACACAATTGCCACTGTTCCGTGTGAGACCATGGTGAAGGATCATGTCCTTTTCCCTGCACTAATGTAATGACTTTTAATGGTTTGTTCAGGCACTTGTGCTCACGGTTGGTATCTTGAAGGCACAGCATGAACCATGCAGGCCGATGAAGCTAACAGAATAACATAATAGGCAGATGTAGGCATAATCTGCAAAAAGCGGAAATGCAATCCTGTCATCACCAAACAAGACTCTAATTATCAAAGGACACTGAGAAACATGTTACTTTGATTCTATATTGGCTGGATGACTTGCAGCAACATGACACCCTGAGGCAGATGGACAAGTCCTGCCACGTCCATAAAACATGTGTGGATTTGGTGGACAAATTGTTTATCTGGGCTTCCTTAAAGGGTTATTTCCAACTCCCAACAACACTTTGAAGCCACTTTGAAGTTCTTCTGCATTTTGCAATTATTTTTATAATTACGGACCTAAATGGTATTGTGGTAAATTGTGTTTTGTTTTTTTGTTGTTATTTTGCAATTCATGGTTTTAATGTTTGAAAAATGCAAGGCCGTGCAAATAAATTGCAACAGAACTCATTGAGTTGTTGTGTCATTAATTAAAGTTCAGCTGGGGTCCCTTGAAAGATCACAATAATGTGCAAAAAGAGGCTAAAAGATAAATATTACAGTTTTCTCTATTCATTTGTGCTGATGGTTATCCAGGTGCTCATTACTGGACCATGAAAACACCAACTAAATCATTTAAGACTGATCATGTATGTGCTTATATGTCAAGTCCTTTACAGATCAGTGAATTTCATCAAGACAGAAGCTTTCACATCGTTTCCCAACACAGAAACAGAGAAAGCAGCTCTCCCGACATCTTTAACAGATGGGAAAAAAGAAAAAAAACCATACTTCACTTATTGACAAAGTTTCTTAAAGCTCAACAGTCTTACCCTATCCAGATCTTTGGACTGAAAATAATATGATGCTCCATCTTTCAAAGATGTACTTTTCCTAAAGCATTGTTGATTGCCCTGTGTCCATTACTTGGAAGGATTATGATAATATTCCACATTGTGCTCGGCGTGATGCACAGGAAATTCAATACTCAAAAGGTTAATGCAATCAATTAGGATGACAAAGGAGTAAAGTAAAACCCTCCTGCTCGTGGAAAAAAAAGAGACAGGAGGAGAGAGGGGGAGAAAAGGTATTGAAAGCTTGAATGGATCCACAGAGTGAAAAGAGGCACTTGAAACGACAGAAAAATGGCATTTATTCAGCGAGTATCGTCCAAGGGCAACTAAATGAAACACAAACAAAGTGTTAGCACAAAGAAAGAAAAAAAAAATAGCTCTTAGATAGTGAATTGCATCATTCACTACTCAACCAGTTGTAATTGAACAATATAGGAGCAATATTTTTGTTTGACGGTAATCAGACACCTGAGCCAAGAAAAGAGCGCCCAGTACTACAGGCTTCTACATTGATTCATAATGTTCATGATGTTCTATGGACTTTTCCCCTGATCTGAGTCAAGTTTTGTCTCAGCTCTCCATTCCCATGTGTATTGTTGAATGGGCTGAATATTAACAGCAAGCCAATTGTGTATGGGAGCGATATCTTTTGTTATTTAGATAGATGCTACAATGCTATACAACACAAAGGAGTCTCATCATTGCAGATAAATGGATAAACTTGGATGGTGGTATTGAGCTCTACAACTGTTGTAATAATCCATATTACCTTTTCAGGCTCAGTCTGTCAAAACGGTGATGTATTAATCACATTTCAGCAATCCTCCGTGTCTAATGATAATGTTATGAGAGTCTGGGTGGCAATATTTCGCTAACGTCTGCAATGCCCATTTTCTGCCGATAAGTTGTGCAAGGAGAAAAGCCTAAAACCTTGTAATCCACTTAGGTAAGGCAGTAGACTTACCTACTTCTGCAAACACACAACCTCATAAATCTGCTGCACTTTAACATTCTTAAAGACAGTGCTGTGCTTGAAAAAAAAAAAAATACAGCAGATGCTTCATCCCACTTTGTCTGTAAGAAATTAAGACATGTTTCACCATTGCACAAGTGTATGCACAGGTCCCAACAGACACTCTGTACCTGTCCTTAATTCTTTTTTACACTTGTAGGAAATAACCTCAAAAGACAGGGCCAGAGAACAGTCTCCGATCTAACACATCTTCAGCAAGAAAACTGTTTGACATTTTGTTCCTGAGGGGAGTGATATATGTCAGAAAAAAAAAATCAGCAAAAAGGATTAGCTTTAAAACTATGATTTACTGCCAAACTACAGCATTTTTTATTCTAAAGAGGTATGTTTCCAACAAACACAAAAGCTAGGGTTAGGTGGTAACCAGGGCTTTATGTTTTGACCATAAGAATTCCACTTTTTCAGGGGCACAACTGCTGTAATTTGACCTACATCACATTTTTCTGTTTGGGCATTTTCGGGGTCCAGCAGCCACGTCACAGAAACAATGGACCAAAATGGGCTTTGAAGTCAGCACTGAATGAAAACGGAGGGGCTGACACATGAAATGCCCTCACAGCTGGGCTGCCCCCAGTCAAAAGAAAAACAAATACTTTGAATGAGAGGGGGACACGCTGCTCCTGTCTGAGCTTCCTAAGGCCCTGAGCCACCACCGGGAGGTGGGCTTTCACGATATGCCCGTAATGATGGATGGATTCGGAGGAAAGTCTATTCACATGGAGATGTTACATCATAAATATTTACACAGGGCTGCCGTATCCATGTAGCCTTTGCTTGTTTTGACACACTGGAAAAATTTAAAGGACAAAAAGTGTAGGAGAGAGAAAAGTGGGAGAAATGAGAAGGCGGCTTCTCGTTTTTCTCATTGTACTACACTGAATGATGCAATAACACTGAATTGAGTTTCATAAGTTGTTCTCTTTTTCTCGGTGAGACAAATTATCTTTCCTACGGCAAACTGTGGACTTTATTTACCTTTATCCATGACTGAATGAACTCCTGTTTATTAGGGAATCATTGCCCTCCTACACACAAGCCCTGAAAACTAACAAATCACTAAACAAAGTGAGTCTGACTCTAAATTATCAATCATTATCAAACCTATATTGCTTTTTCCACACGTAGAATAGAACCTTAACAAAGCCCCCCAACTACAAAACACATATTATACGCAAATGTTAAGCAAATCATCACTTTACTTCACAATCATTCCCAGTCTGCCTAAAAGAAGTTAAAGGGAGACACCGTACCATTGTTGTTGGTAACAGCCCTATGAATTTCTGCTCAGTCAATTAAAAGCCTTGAAGTCCCCTGAGATTGTCCCTGGAACCAATGAAAACAAATTTGGCAGTTTAATTTTCTTCCTACTGTCTAAGAGAGGGACTCCGCTCTGGGAGTGTTCCCCAGTCTAAGTCTGCGGGAGCCAAAAGGAGAGGGGGATGTCATGCCAGCCCCGTGTTTGAGCCAGTTGGCCTTCACGATTAGTTGCATTAACATATATCAAAAGCCAATTAACCAACTGTGCTCAGTTATGTTGCTGTTATGTGGTTAAATAAGGTGAGACTCAAATTAGGATATAAAGTCTGCACTTTGACTCAGACTGTACTTCCAAAGCAACCCGTTACAGCTATGCATTGAGATCACAACAAGAGCAAATCATCAACATCCATACTGAACAGCATAAAATGATACTATTAGAAGTTATGAAGAGAAATGTGGCTGCACTGAATCTGTTGTGCAGCTCTCATCCTCCTGTTGCCGTTATTGTATCTGTGTGGGAATCTGACCATAGTGTCATCATCGTGTTGTAGGGCGGTACACTGGGCATGTATCTGGGGCTCTGATTGATGCAAGGAGTGTGTCTTCTCACTGGTGTGTGAGTGACACCACCATAAACAAAGGAGTGTGGTGTAGCCCTCTGCCTCAATTCACGGCCATGCCACCCCCCAGTGATAGCAAGGGTCTCTGGTTTGACATGAGGCAGCCCACGGTGTCACTACTGAATGTTTAGATCCCTCTTGACTAGGAGGCCAGGGGCAAGGGCTGTTGTATGCATCCTCATGACAGACTCCCACATCAGCATTGTGCTCATACCAGCTAACATCATTAGCACAGAAGGTTTCATTTCTGGGAGAGAAAAAAAAAAGCAACCCAGTTTCTTCAAGTCACAAGTCATTAGCGTCCTCTCGAGAGTCAAATTGTACAGAGGCAGATTTTTTATCAGCAACAAAAGATTTTATACTCTTGTTAATTTGGTGGATGTCATCTGTACTTAGATGTCTGTGTCTAATGTCTGTTACAGTAATAAATGCCATATAGTGGAAAAATTGTATTATTTTGTCAAGATGACAATGTGGGATGTTGCCGCAGCAACATAAAGCAGGCATAAAAGAACATCACGTTATAATTATCTGAACAGTGAAACCTAGATTACAATAGTAAGGCACAGAAGATGGCAAAAGTATGAACAACTATGTATGGTTCTAATATATATGTACTTTTATTTCTGGAAGTGTAAAGCCTACATAATTTCATATTCTCATTGATTATTTTGCAATGGGCTGTTTTGTGTTCATTGTCGTGTTTTTTGTATTTTAAGTACTGCAAGACAGCCAAAGCACTGCTCAGCAGCTGTTTGTGTCAGGAAACTAATAAAATACCAGTTGTTATATGTCAAAAGCACCTTATTGTTCTTCCAGTTTTGAGTTGTTGCAGCCTGGTAGAGTTTCTAATACACTGTGTTAGGCATGTATTTTACACTGTATAGATCCCTCATAGCAAGACAGACGGAGAGAGTGAGAGAGTGAGAGAGAAAGAGAGTGAGAGAGGTCCTCTTAGGAAAACAGATACATCAGTGTGCCTGTATAGTGTACGACATTGCTGTGAGTTAATCAGTTGGAAAATAAAACGGTGGGATTCTAATAAGTCATTTGTCAATTTTTACAACCCCTAGACACATTGATCCATGGGGATTAATGAAGATGCCTGATATTGTTGTAGATATGAACAGGGGAGATGGTGGGGACAGTAATCAGTCATGTTGGGGATTTGTCCTACCTCGTTTTCTCTTCCTGGGGAGTCACTCCATGCAGGGGCTCACTTCATCTGAGAAGGAGAGCAAAAGAGAAACATTAAAAACCCAGACACTGATTATTCTGACCAATATGCATGTATATATCTATCTATGTTCAAGGGAAATCCATACATTTAGCCAACGCATCTAATCTACAGTGGTTGACATAATGTAGCAGGCTTCCACGTGATGAAAAAAGGAATTTTTGTACTTTTGTTCAGTCCTGCGCTTTTGATATACAGTACATATGTATACACATACACAGGTCTCATATCACAGCTCGGGGAGAGGGGTTGGGGACAGCGGGAAGGACCACAGGGAGACCATTCAAGCATGCGGAGCGCTTGTGGAGTATACTTAACAAAGTCTGTGCATATTTTAGTAGTTTGCCAGAAATAGTTTACTTACAGGCAGTCATTTTAAAATCAGAATGAGGTGGATATTTTAATATCAGCTTCCTACTTTTAGCTGCGGGAAACTAAGCACAGTCAAGTAGAATAAAAAATATAATAAATCACTTTCCTACGAAACCTCAGTGGGACGAAAAAAAAAAAGAAATCTTGATCAAACAGTTGAAGGCTCAAAGTAGGTAATGGAATTCCATATCCGTACTGTTTTTCAAATCATATACAAAAGCAAATACATGGCCAAAAATATGATGATTACAACTGTATGTCTTTCCCTTATATGCCGCAAAGTAGAAGTACAGTGTCTTATATGACACCTATTAACCCAGACACAGTGTAAAAGCAGGACAGAAACAGACTTTAGCAGAGCCAGTTGAGTCACTCTTAAATCCTCTCAAAAGTTTCCTAACCTTGAGAGCCCATGCATCCCAGAAAAAGTAATAATAATTCTAACCTGATCTTCCTACTTATTTTATATCTCCCCTCAGCAACCTAACTTCTTCTCGGCAACAGTGCAGTTATTAATTCATGAGGCACTAATTAGTTCTTTGTTTAATTTTGTGTTAAACAGACTGACCGGAATGATAACGACTCGCGCTGTAGCGCTTCGGTCCCATGCCACTCCTGTTTGCTACAACAAGGGAGCATCGTGCGACTAGCATGATGAACCCAATTCCCTTCTAAGTTGCACTTCATTAAGTCAAAATGTGACAAGGAGCTTAGAGGAAGAACTGGCAGATCTGATCATACATAACAATGCAGGCCCAGTAAGTTTGAGGAGGGTGGGGGTGGAGGGGGCGGTGGGGGTGCAGGAGCGGGTTGCGTTGTGGGGGGTGGAGGGTAGTGAATTCCAGCATGCATGTTGATAATTTTCTATTTTTAACCCTTGGGGGCCGTCTTTCATTTTCCTTTAATTGTTTTTGTTCAGAGCTGCAGTGTCCTCTCTTTAAATTGCAGCTCCTATCAACTCCCCTGATCAACCCCCTGTGCAACATTGCAGGCAGACAAGTAAACAACAGGGTTGCCCTTTTCCATGATGTAGTTCAGATGCTTCCATAAAATGGGTGACACTTTCCCACATATACAGATACACATATACAGAATATGCGCCTATTCAAAAGGAATTGTTGCGTGACATGTCAGAAGTGCAGCTGCGATGATCTAAATTAACTTGTAACTAACATTTTTGGCCTCATAAGTTGAAAAACCTGCTATGTGGAAAACAAAGGTTAATGTGCAAAGCTCGTTCATAACATGAGTATGAATCAAGGTGGTTCTATCTGCCATAATTAACATACCTCCTTCAAAATGTTATTATTGAGTACCTATTTAAAAGAAGTATTCCATAAGAAACTCAAAGACGTATTATTATCTACAAAGCTGATGCCTAATTTTCTGTCTGTAGTCTATAATTAACTGTCCCTAAAAGGTTTAGTGCTGTCTTAGTTATTCTATATGTTCTGCTATGACGTGGCAGCATGTTCTGTCACTTTGCCTGAATCTAAATTATGGACACAGTAGATAAACCCCTCAATAAACTAGAATCATTGACTTTGTGGCAGATAGCACTTTCTTTTGCAAACTGGGGGATTTTATTTATTTCCCACAAATAATCAAAAGCAAATAATCAGCTGACAAGCTGCGCTAAGATGTTTAGCCTCTCCAAGTATCTTCCCCCACTAGCTGAAGATATGATAAAATCAAAAAGCAGACAAGTAATTACACTGTATAATAGGCAAGATTGGCATTTTCAAAATCATTTTCATGTGGATGGAAATGACATTGCATAGACTATTCTGTATTCACTGGTGCAGATAAATAAACAAGGCATGGAGAAAAGGGGGGGCATACAGAACACACAGTACAATGGCAAGCAGGTCAGTAATTAGAAACTCTGTTTGCACAGTAATAATTTTAATATATTCATCAGGAAACAGAGCATGCCTAGCATGATAAAATCCCATCAAGGAACATATCCCAACTGCCTTAACCTTTTAAACAGACTGACAGCACATTGTTGAGAACCTCAAAGAACAAAATAAATAAATAAATACACAGAAGTTATAATAACATGCAACTACACTCACGCTTATAGTTTGAAATTTCAACATTGCAAGCTGGCATTGCGGCATGAAAGGGATGTACTCACTTTTCCTTATGCTTAAATTCTTAAATACTGAACAATACCTTAAGCTAAACATGCATCTGGAGCCTGTGTGTGAACGGGCGGAAGTCCTTCAACACTGAAACACGTTCGTCTCTGATTGTGTTGAGTGTTGGGAGCAGAACGTGTGTAACCTTGTTTGTTATTGAAGGTGGCAGTGATGATGCTATGGAAATTATTGCAAATTGCTTAAAGGACTCCTGACACGCAAAAAAACCTTGACCTCACAATACCATTTTCCAAAGACAGAAGAATGCGTAATTGTTAGAGGAATTCAAAGTGGAGCACAAAGGTAATGACTATCAACTATATAATTTTTTATTTTATTTTTTTACAGAAGCTTAAAGCCATTCATGTGTGGAATATATGATTGCATGCATGCATATTTTTAATACGATAAGCACGTTTAATGCAAACACACCCTACATACAGTTATTTTGAACTCAACGTAAGTCGACACTTTTAAGCTGACGTATCACACCATAGTGTCTTATTTATTACAACTTTAAATAACCACGCACACAAACAGACACTCGTCTGAATAGAAATGTTTAAAATAATAACCCCCTTTGCTGTAATGACTGCCAATCTATTGTCTCAGTTTCCTGCTTTCATTTCCCACACATAAACTCAGAAACATACAAGTTTGCGTGACCTCATTCTACATGAAACAACCTCTAATTACATGAAGTGGAAGCCGCAACAAGAATACACTTCTCACTGAATAGGTCTGTACTTTGTGTCTTCTAGTCTGTGTTTCGCGCTGACTTTTTGAACACACTGCAGGATGAGAAATTGACCATTTACTCATGCATATTTGACAGCACCTAGTAGGCCCCTTTTTGTGCTGTCACTTCTGGCTCCTATTCTCCCTTTGCCCCAGGAGAGGACAGAGTCGGGGGCTTGAGGGCAGCTACCTCCACAGTCCCGCTGTCCCCTCCTCGCCTAATTTTTGTTGTCCAGCCCTTTGAAACCTCAATCTCATGCAGAACCAAAGAATGGTGATCCATGTGCAACAAGTGCCGGTGCCATGGAAACCCCCGTTTTCCCCCCAAAATATTCCTTTTTATCCCTTTTGAAGACCTGTCACTAGGCAGAGCAGGCATCACACGACCCCAGGCCTGGCCATGACAAAGCCTATTTTCTGCCTGCTTCTTGATTGATTAAAAAAGACTTTTTAGTAAAACCATGTTAAAGGACACAAAAAGTGACACGCAGAAGAAAAGGCCCTCAGGGATGGCCCAATCAGATGGGTTCCCCGGTAATACTGCACAGAAAAAGAAACAATATCATAATCGCCACAAAGGAAGGGTCAAGGCAGCCATGAAACGTGACAACAATGGTGATTACGATAATGATGGAAAAAGTTTGTGATTTGGTGGGTAGGTCACATCAAACTACGCAACACTTTGAAGTGTGTGATTTTCCTGGATCCCCAAACTGCAGTTTTTATTTTTAACATATGATCAGCATGAAACTTTTGTTATGAGACAACTGAAAAAAAAAAAAAAAACTTCCTCTGGATATTTTATGCATCATTACAAATGTTGTGAACCTAAACATGCTCACTTCCCTTTTGATTAACGATCCTCCACCCGGCCGCTACTAATGATAGTATATTATTTCAGCATATTCACACTATAGTGTACCTCTGGATTATTACAAATGCTTTTTGCATTAGGTTCCTGACACACTTGAGAGAAAAAAATATACAGTGTTGTATTGTGGTTCGAGTGTGATATGGAATCAATACTCTTTGCATCGGATATTTTACTCCTCCATTTGACCTAACTGACAGACCATTTAAAACAGAGGGAGACTGGCTCAGCTGCTCTGCACACAGCACCAAAGGGAGACCATATTATTAATTTATCTCAAAAACACAGGTCGATATAAGAAGCCTATTACTTACATGTTTTCTTTTTTGTTGCCAGTTTTTGTGTCATATACGGTAGCTTTTAAATATCCGGCCTCTCTCCGTGATTTGATGGTTAAACAGGAGTGATATTTGTTGTATTATCACAAATGCGTTGTTGTATAATGTATTGTGTAGTAGTATAGTATATTATGTAGTAAAAAAAAAGAGAAATAATTTAACCAACATTAAAGAAAGACAGCAAATTCTGTCTCTTTGTTTCTGTGTAGAGAGATGTGGAGGAGATATTTACCAAGGCGATAGGGAGGGGTTGGGGGGGTGTAGAGAGGAGGAGAGGCATTAGAAGCGTCCACACATGAGCAATTAGTATTCCAGATCCTGATGGTTCTAAACACAAAAAGGCCTCACCAAATCCCCACGGCGGAGGTGTCAGACGGAAAATGACGAAAATCTGCTCCTTGACAGGGAGTCATTTATATTTTAGCTTCGTTCCATTATCTTAACGAATCCATCATCAGCCAATGCAATATTAACAGCAGAAAATCAACTCATTAGATCCAGGGGGATTTAATCAAGATTGCAATCATGTATGCGGTTCCTGGAGAGTTGGCTTCTTCTTCTTTTTTTTTTCTTTTTTCTTTTTGGTCCTTTCCACGTAATTGCCGCATCTCAGATCTTAATAAATTATTCTCGATCTGAGATTGATGCCTTTTTTTTCCTTGCCTCTCACGCCATGCACTCACTGTCTCCAACTATAATATTTACCATAAACATTATTATGTCATGGGCACACAGTTTAAAATGGCCTTTAGCTAACTCGCAGAAGTAATTGGCTTCTCCATCTCTCTCTCGTTTCCTTGCTAATTGCCCAGTGATATTGCTAACGGTTCCCTCAGAAAGAAAGAAAAGGCCTCTTTTGCACAAGCTGGGATGTGTTGCTAGGATTTTTCAACCTTTATATGGATGTAGAAAGAATGTCCTGTGTTTGATATTGCTTAACAAGACAAGCAAGCGGATGAAAGAACATTCCACTTTTGATATGTAAAACTTTATGTGAAACCCTGTCATCAGAGAGAAAATAGAAAGAGCTCAAATATCAGGTGGGGATATTTTTGTCATAAAAAAAACTCATTGCAGAAAAAGGCACCATACCAGATAGATAACTGCCACAGATATATAATTCTTCAAATATTAGTCATGTCTGGACATTTTATCAGGCTACAGAACAAAGGCTCTTCGTTACCCTCTAACTAATTCAAAACTACATTCAACTGACTCAAACTTAGCAAACCAAAACTCTAAATATCTTGCCTCTCTATATCATGTGGCAGGGCGGAGTTGGAAAACAGGCCCTCAGTTTGCAAACTTATAAGGGATACACTGCACATACCTACACCAACACTTTAGATAGTAGGAAGCCAAATCCTAATGTGCATTAAATTTAATTTAATATTTTATAGTCTTCAATGATATGATATGATATATTCTGAACCTTATTTAATTCTCGCCACAACTTTACCAAATGCTAACTCTCCTTAGACCAGGTAAAAGCTTCAGACAGACTAGATAATTCATCCTGCTAGACAACCAAAAAAGAAACACAAAAAAATGGTTACGAAATCAATGTGAACATGAACAACTTGCCTTGAAACCAACACTGATATCACATTATCATGTTATGTCTCCATAATATGAGACATTATGCAAACTCGTACCAAGTGTACTTAAATTATAAGTTTCATTTCTCATTTGGAGATTCTGCGTGGGAAAATATATCGATAACTGCAAAAAGTCAGTGAGCCTTGTCTTCAAATTAGACAGTGATGTAATCATGAGTTATATTGTTGTTTTACAGTTTTTAAGTCTTTTCTGGTGGAAATATTGTTTTTTTTAAAGCTCACCATTCCCTCTACCGTGTGACAGGGCTTCTTCTCATAGACAGGATTAACTCCTAACATGTTCAACATGATCCAAAAGTGTAAAAACTGTCAGTAAGAGACCTTTAATCTGCCTATGGAACAAAGCCTTTTGTACAAGGACTAACCTGACCTTGTCACTGCGAGTTTAACTTGCTGTCTGTTAAGCAATATAAAGCCCAAGTCAGCCCTTCTCCTCCACTCCCTCCCACTGAGTCTTCTTCCCTCCCTGCTCACTGCTTCAGTCTGCCTCTCCTTATGAACAGAATTGGGGGGTGTGTGGCTACAGCACCAAATGCTGTGTTAATCCCCGTTTCTCTGAGATGGCCAATAGTAAATCCGAGTCCTCTGTAAACCAATCTCAGAGTTTTTTATCTTGATTTATTAGATTACGAGTCCCGGGTCCCTGAGCCCATGCTTCACATACTAATCCTAATCGGAGTAGACAAGTATTAGTCCAGTTCAAGGGGAGCTAAACAGCAGTGGTAGCCAACTTTCAGTAAGAGGGAAACTACAAGCTTATAGGCTTGATGGGGCTTTTTATCCGTTTCCCTTTTTTCTCCACTTACATTAGTAGAATGAGTGTGTAATTAAATACATAAATCTTGACACACAAACCCTCAAAAGGCCTAAAACCACTGAACCCCGGCCAGTTTGGCTTTCTTTTCCCTGCACAATGAAGTTACTGAGCCAAGCCCAATCATTTGTATTTTTCTCAGATTTTGAACAGTGAGCAAGGCAAACATGAAAGTCCCATTGAAAACAACTGCAAGAATTAATTTTACATCTCAGTGAATTCAATGCAGTGTTGTCAAATTATAAGCAACAGGGCTATGTAACTAATTTCCCTTGGTCCAGAGACTGTTTAAAAAAAAAATAATAAATCACTTTTCAACTGTGATAATAAACTGTACATAATTAAAAAAGGTGTCTCTACTCTGTTTGTCTTCTGTGAGCAAACAAAACCACCAAAACGTCAGGGCTGGTAACATTATTGTTACTAACCTTAAACCAAAATGAAAGGATAGCCTCAAGCATATTGTAAATTGCTGGTCTCACACTGCTTTCAACCAGTCCCTGCCAATGTGGATGGCAACTGGGTAAGGCTGGATCAAGTACATGTGACACATGAGGCCAGGGCTGGGCAACATTAAGATGTGTCTGCTTGTACATTAATGCTGGTGGCAGCTGTTAGTCTGCCAAAAACTGCAGCAGCAGCAGCAAGGATATCCTGAAATACTATTGAAAACCGCTAAACCTCCTCCTCGCTGATGTAAAGCTATACAGCTGCTCGGCGCCAGCACAATCACTGATCAATCTGGGAAAGTTAAAAATGGAGCCAGGTTCGTGGACTAAATCTGTTGCTTTTCAACTTGGAAGGTCAAACTAGTGATGTCAAGAGGAATACTGAGATTTAAGAAGGGAAAAGGTTTATACAACACCTTCAACAGACGCAGCATATGCTCGTGCATTTGTGTCTATGTACTGTAAATGTGTGTGTCTGGTCATGTATTTCTGTCCCTACATAGATTTTCACCACAGCACAGAGATTGCCCCTGCCCACTGCCCTCGGGGGTGACAGTGGAGCTAAGGGAGATGTGACAGCCATGTCTGCTCCCTGTATGTGTTTGTTTGCCCCTGAAAATGAGACACCGGTCTCACTCCAAGCCCCCTGGGCATGTTTAGCTCTGCCTCTACTGCATCGCCTTCATCTGATACAAAGTGGAAGTCCACGCAATAATAATATGTATCTCCGCTGGTAGGGTGAAAGCGGATACTGGCTTACTATACACTGCAGAGCATAAAAAAAAAGACAATTGATTAATCGCTTCTTTTCTCAGTTTCAAAGGTGAAGATTAAGGAGATTGAAGAATGATTTTTTTTACATTTGTTCCTTGACTCTGCAAATCAGTATCATACAAGAAACGGTGTCAGAACAACACGGCCATACTCTGTAGCAATGTCACCATAAACAGCCTAATACGGCATGTAAAGTGTTAGAGTATGTGATGAAAATACTATGATCCAGTACTTTTGTACGCCAAATAAAAGTGAAGAATGGATTTCCTTTGCTCTTGTGTTTTGTCCTTAGACCTAAGTGTCACCAAGTGTACTTTGCAAGGAATATTCATTTCCTTAGGAAGGCCTCGTCAGCCTTGTGACCCAATCCATATCCATTCTGTCCTGTCTGTCCTCCCTGCCTCTTTTCTGTAAGTGGCAGATATTTCACCTGCCTATCAGTTTCCCTTTAAACATGCTGGTATATGCAGGAAAGGCGCCCATATAGGGTCACTGACTGTCCTCTACAAGGCCCTCTTTGAAGCTACTATCTTGCAGGCTCTACCTCCCCCCTTCTTCTATCACTCAAATTACAGCGTGTAGAGGTCGCCTTTAGAAATGGGTTCAACAGAGCTGATTAACTTTGAGTTTTACACATTATTGGGAGGGAAAAAGTACAAGTCTAGGATGGCTAATGACTTAAAACGCAAATCATACATTTAACATTCCCTAATTTATATTAACAACAGGGAAATAGTAGCCTTCAGTGCCTGGAACAGAGCCTGGAAGATGTTCAACAATTTAGCGTTCGCTCAACTAGAGAGAGAGCAAAATGTATTGTGAGTGTGTTTGTGTATGCAGCACACAGCAAAACCCAGTTTACTACTGAATAATGGGAATTAGATCATTTCCATGCAGAAATGTGCAGCGGGAAAGAAAGCAGCTGCTTCAATGTGAGGAAGGTAGGAGGAGGTTAAAAGGAGTCAATGGAGGCTAAAGAGACAGCAGGTCTACCGATGACAGAAAGAGTGGCCAGGGACTGCAGTTCAGGACTTCTGGAAACCACATCAAACAGCCTATGGAGGGCTGCCAAGACGAACACACACCAACTGTTGCAAAAAAAAAAAAAAAAAAAGGAAGGGAGAGAGAGGAAGAGCGGGTGGGGGAAATAAATGAGGAAAAAACAAAGGTTTAGTAAGATAAAAATATATGTTAGAGGATCTGAGGAATAAAAATGAGATAAAAATTAGGAGGGAATTTTGGCTGACTGAGAGGATAAGAGAAAAGACAAAAGAAGCAGGAAAACTGGTGTTGCTGTGTAACTGCAAGAAAACTTCCACCCATCAGCATTCCCATTATCAGATATAGTATCAACAATTATTTTATCAATACTCTAAGACAATGGTCCACCAACCTTTTTATCACCGCGGACCGGTCGACGCTTGACAAGGGGGTGGGGCGTCGGCCTCAGAGCGCTCTGACTCGAGACTGGTCACTATCGTAACGTTTAAATATCCGTTCAAAATAAGATTCAGATACGCCACAAATACACACATTTATTAAGTAAATTTGAAACATTTCAGAATAATGTAAAGCCCTCTGAGACAAATGTATTTTGTGATTTTGGGCTATATAAATAAAATTTGATTTGATTTGATTTGATTTGAATATGGAGTCAATGTCAAGAAACCTTAACATTTTACATAGAGGTTTTTCAAAATAAAAGATAGTCCAGATTCAGATAATACATAAAATGGAAATAATTCATTATTTCTTGTGCCGCCCGGTACCAATTGTTCCACGGACCAGTACCGGTCCACAGCCCGGTGGTTAGGGACCCTGCTCTAAGACTCTAAGGCAGCACGCAAGTGTGTTTTAGACAGACTCCAACTTTGGAGGAATTTGAAATAGTGCCTTTAAAATGTGTCAACTTAAACATGAAATCACAAATTTGTTCTGTTTCCCAGCAAGAAACAGCCGTTTTCCTTTGCCACTGCAGCACAGCTAAACTGTTTCAGTGATAGTTACTTAACAAACCATGAATTCTGAAAGCAAAGAAACACCTATAGATGACTGCAGAGACACAGGTGCAACTAGCAGTAAAGTATTCTAGTGGGAGGCCTGCATGGGATCACTAGTGACTCCCATTGGTTGGTTGGTTGGATTGGCAGCTCAGTTGGGTCTTCCTTGTCTAATGCTAATAGCCCTTCTCTCACGTTGCATATTGTTTGTGACAGAAACCACATGATGATAGACAATCTGTATGTTACTGATTAATTTGTCATCCACAATGCTTAGAATCAATTAATTGCTTAAGTCATTTTTCGAGTGAAATCTGAACACATTCACAGTAGGCGTTAGACAAACTGCCTGATAAAACAGGTGATTTGAAAACGGCAGCTTTAGATGGAGACATTATGATGGCAACTGCTACATCTGTATTGCCTATGTGTTTGTTTCTGTATTAACAAATAGAGTAATTCAATGTGTCTCCTGCGTCTGTTTCAGTCGATGCTTTTATACAGTTTCTGTCAACTTGTACCCAGGAACAATTGAAACAATGACAAAGAAAGCAAAACAAAGAATTAACCAGTTTCAGTCATATTTTGACAGCCTTTACACAGCATAGTCTCCTAATTTAAGAAAGGATATACTGAATACTACAACATATTACACACATAGGAGGTTTAAAGGTGTTTCTTTTAAAAGAGAAAGAAGCACTCCTGCAGCTAGGCCCTTATACTCAGCAACAAGCCACTTGTTCAGAGGAGCACCTGACTAATACCCACTATAATGTCACTTCTATATTTGTATCCTGCTAATCTGCTCTCAGTCTCCAATCTTTTCCACTTTCTTGCAAATTTATCACTAGACTGAAAGACCGGTGCCAGATCCTAAGTGCCTCACCCTTTTAAATTAAATAGTGGCATTTGTGATAAAGCCACTAAATTCCTTATCTGACTGGCCCGAAGAGTCTTTCAAGGCAAAGTGTCACTTTTCCTAAACTGGAGCACTTGTGACGCCACACACCCCACCCTATCCAACTGCCACACAAACACAC
Source organism: Pampus argenteus (assembly GCA_036937835.1). Classification (NCBI taxonomy): domain Eukaryota; kingdom Metazoa; phylum Chordata; class Actinopteri; order Scombriformes; family Stromateidae; genus Pampus; species Pampus argenteus. The sequence continues at coordinate 19,026,829 of CM072864.1, read as the reverse complement.
ACATGCACACACCCACAGACTGACAGTTTTATTGTCCTTTTCAAGGACAGAAACCAGTCCAAAATAGAACAAAACATAAGTGAGGCTTGTTGTGGAACAGACAGGCCTTTTTTGTTGTTGTTTTTTTCAATCCAAAAATAGATAATTTGTTCATAATTCACAATTAAAATGTAGCTCACTTGTTTAGTTTTGTAGCTAGGGAGCGACTTTAAACTGTAGTATCCTAATATATGAGAGACTTGTGAAGTAAAGTTGAAAAGTTTTGCTTCTCTACTAATTACGCTGGAAGCTTTTTTTAATGACTCATACAGGTGGTGCACTTCGATAAGCCTCAGACAATGACACGTCCTACGTAGTTTTACCAAACACTTATACAATTAAACCCAGTTTAAAATATGCAAAACCTGTTTTAATTGTTATTAAAGTCAAGTCTGTGGCCAACAATCTCTATCTTAGGTTATGTTGTCCTGTGCCTGGATACAAAGGAACACAGGCCCTGTCAATACATTTTTTTTTTTTGTTCACTTACTTCCCATTGTGAATTCATGACCTAATAAGGCACTGTCTGAATTCTGGGGTTATTTTGAGTTTGTGTGATAATGCTCACACTAACTTTGTCCCTCTTTAGAGATTCTAACAGGAGGCCAGCCGAGAACCGTCAGAGAAGTGCAGTTTGATCAGATAAAAGATGTTAAGGACTGTAAAATATCGCTACTACTACATCTACTACTACTGCTACTACTAATAATAATAGTAATAATAATGACAGTGTTTACTGTAATGAGTGTGTATTCCAAGCCAAAAGACACAGACTTGTGTACATACTGTATTTAAGCACATTTTACATTGCTACCGTCTATGCTTCCATGTATTCATGTTTTTTTGGCCTTTTCTTCAGTTTCTAATCTGTTTTTGATATGATGAGATGTGACTTCCTACCCTAGCCTGTTCCATTGTTTTCCTGCATTTTTAAAGGACTGGGGTTAAAACAAACTGTTCCTATGTAGAAGGTCAAACAATATTGTTATGAAACGAAGAAAATGAGTGTAAAGGTAACAGCATGAAACCAACAGGGTATTCCTGTTTCTGAGCAAAGGCCCTGTAAACACAATTCTGTTGATCTATAATTAAAAGAAAAAAAAAAAATCTTCACATTGGCACCGTGGGCTGCTTGTAGCCATACTTCCTCTTAATCTCAGTCTCTTGTGTTTATTTATCGGTTTTCAAATTTGTACGCCGGAGGACTCCTTGATTATTAAGACAAGACACGAGAGTATTTCACAGGCCAACAGAGTGAAATCCCGGATGCAGGGATCCAAGCAGGCAGCTTGCTTAATGCTTGACCCTTGACCTCTCCTGGGTAATAATGCCTCCATATCTATCTTCAAACACGTAGCGGCACAGAACAATCACATATTCAGATGCCTGGAGTGGTTTTATAAAGGACTAAGGAACAATGTCGAGTAACCACAGCCTGTTAGAAAAAGTTTCTGTTTCTGTTGGCTTTCATGTCTTGAACTCTTGGAAGTGATCTCCTTTATTAAAATATTTCATTCATAACATGAAAAATGTTAATATGTTGAATCCAGCCTATGTGAAGTTTGAAAACATTTACACAATTCCCATGTCCCAGTCCCTGACCTTTATAAAATATTTCACCCTCCCATCCCTTCTGTTTAAAAAAGCCTGAAGAAATCAGCATTTAGCACTTCCAGAGGTCGAGACGGCCCTCCAGTTAACATCTTTTCATTTTTATTTTTTATTTTTTTATACTTTTTTTCCACACATTTGTCCTCTCAGCTGTTCCTCCCTTTAGTCATACTCGTTTCACACAATTCATAAAATCTGCCACAAAGTCATGAAAGCAGCAACTGCAAGCTGAAAACTGCTTTGCAAAAATAAAGGGCTCTCAGAATAGATAAATAAAATCTCTGTTATCCAGCTGCCGTCCCTAAATCACTCCCAACCCCTTCAACAAGTGGTCACAAGCCGGGGCAAAGCAGACTCTTTCAATAGCACATAAAAACCACAAAAGAGGATTCTTTTAGATTCCAAAACTGATTGCTCAAGTTTACAACTAAAAACTGGGCTGAATCTGTATCTTTGAACATAATTACAGTATGTCCTTGTATCATCCTTCCTGTTGGTGAAGCAACCGCTTACTGCCCTGCAAACATTCCTGGGAATATATAAAAAAAAAATTATCAAAGAGGGGAAGTGGGAGGTTTTGCCAGGTTTATTTTCAGTCAATATTTCAAGACTTCAGCTTTTCTGAAAGAGGAAACTCACTGAGAGCACATTTAAGCACCGAGTCAGACATTCTCCCATATTTCACATATACATCACAGTATGGGGGTTCACATGTGGAAGGAAGTTTCAATAAACCAAGAGGATAAGCACTGTAAAAATCAGCTTGTTTTCTTTGTCAACTTTTGTCGAGTGAGACTGAATCCCACAACTACACGGCCTGCCAAAGTGATTAAGTTTTTACTGTGTTGGCACTACTGCCTCCGTTTTTGCAGAGCAGTCCCAAACACTTCATCTCTGAAGGCCCAAACATACACTTGCAGCCACAGTGCACGAGCGAGCATAAGTAGCTAGAGTTATTTAACATGTGCTCCTATGAGCCTGCCAGATTTTCAACCAGCTGCTAATGTTAGAGCATTTTAGCTTTTTTGGAGACTGATCAAATAAGCTCAGAACACCTCCAGCACAATGTAATGGAGTTACTGTGAGCGGAATTCAACTGCCTTTCAAATAAGACGTGAATTATGGTACAATTGAAATGATAACCTTGTTACACTTTATCTGCCTCTTAACAAAACAAATAAGGATAATATTTTCTTGAGGAAACTTCAACAAGGCTTCTCAACTTACACGGTAAAAAAAAAAAAAAAAATACTTCAGTGAAACAGTCAGCTTCCACGTAACAACTGCTGTCTATTTAAAGCCAAAATAACCCCATGTCCTCTGTTGTTAAGGTGTTTGCAGACTACGTGACAAGGCATGCAGTATATACAAGAAGTCACCGTACAAGCAGAGGTCCCTTTGACTTCATGCAGCTAATAGTGGTCAAACTCACCGAGACAATAAATCCACAGCCAGCCAAGGGATGGTCTCTGAAATCCCTACAATCAGGCTGCAAATAAATGGTATTTTGTGGTGACTGCATTGTCTCCTGCCTCTATTCTAGTAATCTAATGTGTGCAACATGCTCTTGGTCACCTTGACTTTGGTTGCCATAGTGCTCAACACAAACATATCCCCACCCAGAAATACACCAAATAAGGCTTGGGGGAAAAAAAATCTCATAATCAGAAGGCACAGAGGGAGGCAGATATAACCTTAAATATATTGTAAACAGGTCAAAGCTATTCCAGTGTGTACATATACGGTACTTGCAAGAGGTTACTGGTGACACGCACGCACACAGTCTGGCTAATTAGTATACGACAATAATTGTCCTAAGCTCAGCTATTGTTGACTCAAAGAAAATGATAATTGCGTGGGCATCAACAAAAAAATAAATTGAAGTTCTTTAGAATAGAGAGGTCTTTCAGGACAAGTCTGTTTGTACTCAAAGTGACCTTTAAACACCTTCCTCCAACACTGAGGAATCAGGCTACAAGAAGGCAGCCGTCCTGTCTAGCTGTCGACCCCGGCAGATGTGAGTTCTGAAGAGTTCAAAAGAATTCTGCATGGGGGCACCGCCATTTACATAATCCTCCAGATATATTCCCCTGCAACCTAATCAAATTATTCACAAGTCTAACCCCTAACTATGTAGACCCCGCGATACACAGCCTTTCCATTACCAGCCTCTGTGCCTTAATCGTATCGAACCAACCAATGTCACTTCTCCCTTTAGAATGGCCAACAGACACAGCAAACAAAGCACAGTTGTGTCTGACACACAAAGATTCCAGACAAACAACATCTTTCCCCTCTCGTCCACTTTGTTTGGCATTTCCTCATTGTCCTGGGATTTTATGTACTTTTGAAGAACAGAGCAGACTAAAGGAAATAGAATTTTATCACTGGAAGAACACAATCTTAAGACAATAGGACAATATGTTCAAATGATGCTTTCAAGGGAAGTTGGTCGGTGTAGTAATTAGCAGAGGCAGAATTGGAGCTATTGAGAATAACTTTGAAAGACAACTGCAGATGACACAAGGGATTTTGATAATCATGGGGTTGGGTTCCCAAAGGACCTAATCCGAAAAGAAGATAAACAAAACTGCTGATTCAAACAAGAGTATGATTTATGCAATAACAGAATTTACCAACTTGAAAATGGTATATGGTATGTTTCTGCAAGTGTGAAATTGATGATCAGTACAATTTTTGGTATATTCATATGATTTTCATGTTGTACAGGTTGTCTGTTTCATTCCACAAATAAAGCTTGATTCATACTTCATAATTCATACAAAGAAATATAACACAAATAATACTCCGTAATAAGGATTTGATATGCTCCTTTATTTTGCTGCATTTAGCTTAGCATTGCTCGAGTCGTAGAAACATCATCCCATTGTTAATCAGCCTGTTGTTGCTTTGTGTTCAATCTACTGCCAGGGGGTAAAGGGTTAATGGCTCAGCCAAAGTTTACATCCCATATGCGGTCAATTTTCAATGACTTCTTTTCCCACATTGAAATAAACTATTTTATGTCTCCAAATATGCAGATCATTTTGCTTAATGAAAGATGCTTGACGTCTCAGATCCAATTAATATGCAAATGCAAGTGAGGATTTATTTGTGACATTCTGTATGGGTGAGAGAAAACAAAAAGGCTTCTTAACAGTAACACTAATTGCTGTGACTGATTGTCACATATCATCATTCACTCCGAATCTCCTAAATACCAAAATTCAGATAAAAATTCTTACATGCACATGGTTAGATTAATTTATTCTTGTTTGTTTATTAGTTTTTCTCGTTGTACAGTGCATCGTATGATGAGAGTGTATGTTTAACCAGTGTCATTCATTGCAATGTGTCTGATAAATAAATCCTATTTCGCTAAAGTTCAATTTAACATAAAGTAAATCAAATTGTTGTATAACAGTTCAGAACATACACACATATATATATAAACACAATAAAATATGTACAGCCTCAGGGTACATATAGTTCATTCTTTTGATTAGTATTTATTACAGCTTTTCAAAACAATATCGTGAAAAGGCTGCACTAGCGCAGCCGTAATGTCCACATTAAGTGTCATGTATACAGGTTTTATGGCTTTCACACGTCCTATCTCTATCCCAACTCCTCAAAAAGCCAGACTAATGCATTCATCTTTGATGTGAAAAACCTTCAATCAGTGATGTATTTATCACTTTAAAAATAAAATCAATAATGTAACTCAACTATTAAAATCCTTTAATGGATGAAGCAATATACTTAGCTGTTTGCATCATCCTCAAGCTTTAATGCCTGAGGCACTATAGAAGAGGAGAGGTCTTACATTTCAAGAATCGTAAAGCGTGACTGACACCGATTGTGACATATCGCTTCAAATACAATATAAACAGTACAGTACCTGTTCAAAGTGTGTAATCACTTCTACTTTCTCTTGAACAAAAAAAAAAAAGTCTTATTTGTCTTGGTAGAATTTTTCCAGCACTACAAAATAGATAATAAAAGAAAATAGGTTACTTAAAAACCTAATGAAATTATTAATAAATTCATCCATCCGTTTCCTTTACCGCTCATCTCCTAAAGGTTCGCGGGGGAGCTGGAGCCAGTCCCATCTGATCTCGCCATAAATTGTGTGATGCTATATTTTCAGTAGGTTTGTATTTTGTTCAATGAATGGGACAGTCGGTACTACCGGAGAAGCTGCTTTGTCTGCAAAGGACAGAACATGCACTGTACTATACGTTTCCCCGTTGGACAACCTTTAGCCATTTTATATAGCATCGAGTGGAGCGATGATTTAGTGCACCCCAATCGAGAAACACTTCCGGAGCCATAAAAACAACAATCAGCCTCTTTGGATTAAAAAGGCCATATGTCCTTTAACAACAACCAAAAAAGATGCTGACTAGCAGTGCGGTGGGCGAAATAAAATGATCCACTGACATTGTTCGAATTGGCGCCGCTCCTGGTGGCAGCCTGTTGCAGCAGCTCCGTAGTTTTTTTTTGTTATTCTTTGTATTTTTTGTTTATTTTAGTTAATTTTAGTATTTTTTGTTTTGGAAAATGACCGGATCAATTTTTGTGTACACGCGTGAACAGCTGATGGCGCTGAGTAAACCCCTGTGGTCCCGCAGGAGTTACGGAGGAGACGCCGGGGTAGCAGACGGAGGGATAAAAGGAAAAGACATAAACCAGCGGTACCAGCGATCATAATGGGAAAAGTGAGGTCTCTTGGGAATAAGATGGATGAACTGTCAGCACTGCTTAAGACCCAGAGGGAGTACCGCGAGTGTAGCATTTTTTGTTTTACTGAAACTTGGCTGCACTCGCACATCCATGCTAACAGCGTCGGGTTGCCTGGTTACAGCTTGGTACGTGGAGACAGAGACTGTTCCTCAAGCCGGAAGAAGAAGGGCGGTGGGATTGCACTTTTTGTGAGTGAGAGGTGGTGCAATCCTGGACATGTCAACCTGAAGGAACGTCTCTGTACCCCGGACATTGAACTGCTAGCTGTGGGAATGCGCCCGTATTATTTACCGAGAGAGTTCACGTCCACCATCGTGATGGCTGTTTACATCCCTCCGTCAGCTGATGCAGCGGTAGCCTGTGACGTCATCAGTTCCGCCGCTGCCAAACTACAGACTGAACAGGAAATCTTTCCTGCCACAGGCCATCAGCGTGTATAATAAGAGCTAAAATCCGGTCATATATTATATATTATTATATTTTATTTTATTTTACTTATTCTTATGTAATTATTATCTTAATTTCTTATTCTTATTTAATTATTATCTTAATTTCTTATTCTTATTTAATTATCTTATTCTTATTTAATTATTAATTATTATCTTAATTGTTAGTTGTTCTTTTTATTTCATTGTGTTGTATTTGTGTTATGCTGCTGTTACACTCTAATTTCCCAGTTTTTGGGATTAATAAAGTATATCTATCTATCTATCTATCTATCATCTCCTCTAATGCTTTTAATCTTCTTGTGATATCTTTACAGCTTTTAACCTTGCTTTGTAAGACAGACAAACCTCGCCACTTGGCTCAATGTTAGCTCAAAGAACAGCATTTGGATCCAGATTAAGAAGTATCTCAAGGGACATTAATGTGTCATGGTTCTGATAATCTAACGTGAAATTGTAATGTCACTACGTATATTTACGTTATATATATTCTTGATGCCAGTTTTAGACCTGATGCATTAAAAGTGCAAAAGCAAAAGCAGACTAGATTTTCTGTGAATTTACACTGGCTCAGTGGAAAAAAAGCACACTTACATCTCCCTTCGTGCTCAAAATCATAAAACAAACACTACGGTTTGGTAATTGGTATTTGTGCTGCGATGGCTCAAAATAGTAATTTATACAAAACGTCTTGAGAACATTTGCATTGTATTCAGGTTGTCATCTGCAAATGTTTGTTTTGTGTCTTGTGGTTTATAGAAAAGTTGTATCCAAAATTTGATTTTGTAATAAGAGTATATTTTGTACCCATAGGACAAAAAAAAAAGATATCTACTTCTTTAGTGAGAATACAATTAATGATGCTTTAAAAATATCCCTGCAGAACCATATTTTAGTAATGATTCTTGACTTCACTTAAACAATTAGCTAACTTTCAGAAAACTGAATTTACTATAAATTATTTCCCTGTCTGACTCAATTTGCCCATTTATGCTATATGATATTTTAAGCTTCTGAAAAAAGTCTGAATGCTGAAGCTGACAGAAGATCTCGGTGCAGCTAATGTTGGCGATTGACTACGCCTGAAACAGTTTGATGTATCCTGAAATGTGACAGTGTATCAATGTCAGAAACTAAATCTAAGATGCAGTCAGTTTTAGACACATGCAGTTTAACTTGGCAGGTTTAGCGGCGGTAGGGCATGGAACATTTGACTCGCATCTCGTCAAATGAAGGTGGAAGCTTGTCAAGTTGCCAGTGTTTTAGCATCAAATTACAAAACTTATATACGGAGTTTGTTTTGTAATTTGAAATCTTCTTTTTTTTTTTTTGTTATTTAATCTACAATGATCCCAAAAGTTTTGACATGAAAAATGATTTTGTTGTATTTCAGCTGTAATACACAGGAAACCCTAGTATCCGGATTTGGGTTTCCTATGCTGCTTCTCAATCAGGGAAGGTAAAATTAGACACTCAGACCTACTTGTCAGCAAAATGACTGTACTGCACAGCACATGTGCAACACTAGATAGGCCAAACATTCATACCCAAAGCTTGACAAGAGTCCACAAAGTCTTGAGCAAACGTATTGCTTGTGTCTGAATCTGTCAGTGTTTGTGTGTGTACTTGATGTCTGTTTGCATGCCGACCTAGCCTTCAGATTGCTGTTTGAAGATGTAATTGCTCTGCTCCTCTCCTCCTCGGAGTGGCCCAGGATGGATCTGCGCGGGCTGTTTAGCAGTCAATGGCCGGTGCAGATTGTAAACAGATCTCCCATGAATTGCGGGTTTAGCGGTTTTGTGAGTCTCCAAACAAGGTTCTACCGATAACGCCATTCTCTCCCTGACAAAATCAGCCACTTTGCTGCAAGGGTGTGATTTGAGAGGTGCCAGTCAATGTGATTGACAGTATTAATCCCCCACAGGAGCAAATAGGAAGAGAAAACAAACCGTGCCCTTATAGAAAACATGTCTCTATTCAAATCCTACTTTGGGTAAATATTTCACCCATGTAACTGCACAGCCAAGAACACTGGAGATGACTTTGAGAGGTTACACAGAAATTAAGCTGCATAGTTGACCAAATTAATGTTTTGAAGGAAACAAAACACAATTGTTGTCTTGACATAAATGACAACCAATTCTATGACACAATGCTACATGAGCATAGGAAGGCTATACATTACAGAGCAAGTGTACATAAGTGGTAATGAGAGGAATATCCATGCATACGTGTAGGTTCTACCACATATTAAAATAATGGATTTGGCACCTTAAACGCTGGTGTTTCCATTACTTTCCATTTGCTTTCTAAATTCATCCTTGATTTGTGTGCTGCCAGCCTGATTAAGACCTGAGACAGTCGCACAGCTCTGACATACACAGCACACTGTGGCTTTTAAATTAAACATTAAGCCTTGCTGGCCAGTAGGAAAGCAAGTCATCAAGCATTAAGCACACATATTAATTTTCAAAGAACCGGTGGTAATGGGAACATCTTGGAGACAGTGATGCTGACTTGCCTGAGGCTGATAGGACACTCACGTTAAATATAGAGTAACACTTAACTGTGGTAAGCCAAAAAGTCACATTTTCCATATGCATACACCTTTACTACAAAATGTACAGTATCGGTGAATTCGAATATTTTACATGACATCACGAGTCAATCCATGTCTAAAGGCAAAACCACTGACAGAGTATTTCAATTTCATGGGGAACACTGTGGGAGCTGTGATAAGGTTGATGACACAACCGAGACAGACACTGCAGATTCGTGGAAACTCTATGGTGCAATTCACAAAGCTTTCACTTTGCATGGTCAGTTTGACAAGAGAAAAGTACAAAAGATCATTTAAATGTAGAACATTTGAATTACACACCAAAATTTTGCTCCTTTGATATTAGACCATTTGATGCTATTTGGATTGTGTCCAATTCCATAATTATATTTCAGCAATTAAAAAGAATATCTTTAGGAAAGGAAAAGTGGCCTCTTGGGACTAAAAAATATTTACAGGTATGGAATTTTTTTTATTCCATGCATTCCTCTTCCTTGTCAAAACCCAGCGCCCACGTTATCCACAAGGCAACTTGATTTGATTCACTCAACTGTACAGATTTGGGTGTGTTATTGCTAATAAAGCATCTAACGTAGCATTGAGCCGCTAGCCTCAATGAGAGTGAGAAGCAGGCTACTGAGTTGCAATGAGGACTAATACCAATCACAAAACACCATATAACAAAATGCTGCTAACAAAAGACAGCTAACAACAACTTCAATTTAAAAAGTGTGGTTTGAAACAGAATGGAAAGCAAGACCAGCAAACGTTTTGTTTAAAAATCAATCAATAAAAGTGGAAAATTATAATTTTCGGTTGATAAACTAATGAATTAATCAACCAAAGAATCAATATCGAATAAAAACTATATCACTGACATGTGTATAACTAGTACCTACTGTATTTTCCTGTGTCTTCACAAGGCCATGTGTTGTCAACAAAGCTCAAATAATACGTTCCTTATCTGCATCACATCAACTGTACGCCCCATCTGCACATGTATGTACACGTTTGTCTGTGCAGACACACAATGAAGCACAAACAGAAATGCGTTTGACGCGTGCATCCGTTTTGGATCTGAGCCTTAAGCGACTCGTTGTGAAAATCACTCAATACGGACTTTTATCAAAGTAAATGACAAGCGCAAAGTAAAACACCTGCACGATAAATCAACAACAATTATGTGATGTAGTGAAGGCAGAAATGTTACTGTGAGAGCTTGCTCGTGAAAATGCCAAGTGACTTTAAGGATTGAATATAAATATATTCTGTATTGAACACACACACACACACAGTCGTTCTAGTGATCAGTGGGAACACAGCTGGAACAGAAGCACATTTATTCATTTTTTCCCTTACAAATGATGTGAAAATGGCCCATTATGGCGAGGAACAAAGAGGATAGGCCCCATGTTAGAGCCAACCCCTCACTGATGCCCTGGTGACTCGGCCAGCTACTCTCCCAAGGCCTACTCCTTGATTAAATGCATAATCCACTACTCCCCATCCCCAATGATTTAGTGTGCCTTTAAATCAGCTTGCGCACACATAAAAACCTCAAATAAAAATCACCAAGAAAAACCATTGCACTCTAACTGTTCTATTAAAATGATACCCAGCCCAGCCTTTCTTCTCTGCAATACCGTTTATTCCACATGAATGCATATCTTCATTTTTTTTCATAGGTATGCATATAAAATATTTAAAGTTTAAAATGTCACCGTTGAAACATCAAATGCAGGAGTCTCTCATTAATCAGCAAGGATGGAGGTTCTCTTTTAAGGTTATAACCCTTTGAAAGAGCAAAAATTACATTTTTGACCTTGAAGATGAGACAAACTCATAAACGTAAAATAATTTGCAGTTTAAAGGGGAAGGAGATATCGGTTAGCCAGCAGTGCTCTGGGTTGCTCAGGGGGAGACCAAACAAGTCTCATTTTCATATTTACATCCAAGCTGTTGAGATTAATTTGAAATCACATCAAGAAAAAAAAAGAAACAAAACTCAGAGAAAACATCAAAAGGGGCAACTGTCAAACTTTCAAATCCACGGGGCCCTAGCTATCTCCAACGTGTGAGACGCAGACTTTTTTCTTGCAGTTTTATTAAATGGTGCATGACATTTTCATTACTCAAGGAAATTAAATTGACTAATTTTCTTACAAGCCCTGTATGTCTGCTATTTTAGGGAGGTGCACAGAAGAGAGCAATTGTTTCAACACCTACACAAAAGAAATGCAAACGTGAAATGTGCTCTCGGAAGAAAAGTGATTTCAAAAGCTCGTAGGAAATTTGTTCTTTTAATGAGGGAATTTAGGGTTTTGATCTTTTTTTTTTTTCTTAAAATTGTTGTTTTGGTTTTATGTCGACGCGCTGATTCCCGTTCATTCACAATTAAACAATATCAACACGCGCACAACACAGTATTCACAACACAAATCAGAGCTTCCATTCATCAGTGTTCGGTTCATCTGATTATGCCCCAGGAATGTCCCAGGACATAATGGGACTGGTAAATAGAGTGACCCCTGGACGGAAATTTGTTTATGCGTGAATTTAATTCATGTTCATAACAAATATTTATTCTTCTTCAATAAACTGTCTTCAAGCATTTTTATTCAGCTTTTTTTTTGTGTGTGTGTTATTAATCTTGCGAGAACTAACCACGACAGTCCCACATTTCTCATAAATATGCTCTCTGAGTGGAAGACATCCTAACAAACACGCTTAATTTCAAAAAGCATTTAGAGGGAAGACATGAAAAACACTTGGATTGATCACAAAAACATGATTAGAAAGCACATACGTTTTTCAATATTCACTACAGAAAGAGTGAAGCTGTGCTCAGTGAGGATGACTGAGGAAAATATGGAGTCAGCCAGGACCTCGACATTGCCCCTCCTCTGGAGATGAAAAGGCTGATTACCTTCACCTCTCAGGGGTGTAAGCCACATGGCTGACAACATCATTGGAAAATAGACTACTGAGCTCCTTTGGGCCCTATAACAGCTTACATTTAATGTGGGGGGGAAATTCACACTAAAAAGGAGGTGACACCACAGCCATACCTCTCACATTGTTGAATACATTATGAAGGATACCACTTATTTCTTGTTGTTGGTTGTAAAGTGGTAATGGGTGAAAAAGGTAAAAAACGGAGTAGGAAATAGACCGTCTGGTGTTGTGGGAGTTAAAAAGCATAGTTGAAATAATGCATATGGTTCATTGTTAAACAGTGTATCTGGATGAGTTCCCCTTATAGAAACAAAATAATACATCGCATGCTAGAGGAATTCTCCAATATTTTGGTGGAGCTGCTGTGGTTGATTCACAATTCAATTTACTAACTCCTGCCGTGCACTGGAATTACCTGCATTGCATAATGTACCTCTTAAAAGCTTCTGCAGAGACATCTTTGGTGTGTTTTCAAAAAAAAAAGGCTTTCGCTCAATTCTGAACATAAGAGTTACTGTTCAGATATGGTATGTGAAGAAGTTGAAGCTATAAAAATTAATCTAAACCAAATAGTAATAGTTTTTGTTCTCCACAGTGTCTCAGTGACAATCTTTGAGTGCCATTGGCTCAAAAAAAAAAAGGCAATTCCTAAAAGATATCCCACTAATCCTTTGACGAATAAGCTGGAACCCTCTGTGTGTCCTCTGTGTTCGTCAACAGCGACCACAATTTAGTGGCTGCCTGAACTCTTTGAAAGGTTACTGAATTAACTTAAAATTACTTACAATGTTATTAAAATGCCGAGCTCTTCTGTTGTGGCTGTATATTAATTCAAAAATCTGAAATATTCTGAGACATATCAGGAGGGTGGGGGGGGGGGGGGTAAAAAGAATGACAGAAGTGGGGCTTTCTCAATGCTTTCGGCTTGGCAAATGCTTGTCTTGAACGATGAGAAAAAGAAATTGGGCTTAACTAGAAACATATGGTATTCCACTGAAGAAGAAGCCTTCGTAAGAGGATCATGGTTGTGCAATAAACAGAGACAGGAAAAGGGCACGTGTGGCGGTTTGGGTGGATAAGGAGTTTTTCTAACGGGAGATTGAGCCAAAGTCTTTTTTTTTTTTGTTTGTTTGTTTTTTTTTATTTTTTTTTGAAAGGCGCAGTCGTATCAACTCAACCTCTCTTGATCTGCACTGGAAGCTGAAGCAACAGAACGCCCCGGTATTCACACAATATAGACAGATATATGGCACACACATGAAGACAGACACACACACACACACACACACATACACACACACACACACACAGATAGTCAACCATAGAAAAGGTTGTAGAGTGACAAAAATCAGTTTCTCACAATGCCATATTTCTTATTTCTGTATGCCTGTAATTATCCGTTTCAGACTGGATGCTCTTGTCGTACCACGTGTAATTTTGTAATTATAATTAGGATTTCTTGATCTTGTCTCTATGCGCTTGATATGACGGCTGAAAGGAAATGTGCCCCAAGTCATTGAACCCCTGATAAAGAATCACACTGTGGCTTTTCGTGTCGTATGTTTAGAAGCTCCGTTGCTATATGCTAAAATTACGTCATATCATAACTCCAAAAACCAGAAATACAAAGTTCAAATCAGTGATAATTGAAAAAGCTTATTTTTGGATTCTAGTTTAATCTGGTTTTTTTTTTTCTTTAACTATATTTTTATAACAATTATGACACACTATATATATATATCAACATTTCACAACAAACTGTCAGAAATAAGGCAGTAACCAGTTACTATTATAGGCTTTTAGCTTGCTGGTAGCTAGTTTGTCTGTACTCTGCACTGGGGCATATGTCTGTGCTGTAGTCACAACAACAATCTTTTACAGATTGCCCATAATTAGAAAAGCTCCTCTCCAAACCAGCTCCATGTTAAGAGCATGATTGCAGCCAAATTGAGCAGTAATTTGTACGATGTGGACGTGGGTGCTGTGTGAGGGGAGAAATCTGATGGTTTAATGCCACTTTTATCAGGCCTGGTTAGCTTGCCTCACTCACACACTAAGCACATGGACCTTTGGATCAGAATAGTAAAAGAGCCTCTGTGTTACATCACAGTGCAACAGACATCAGGCTCATTAAAAAAAAGGGGGGAAAACAGGCAGAACGAGTATACAGTTTTTTCTGTCCTCAATAACCCCAGGAGACCCATCATGGATGCTAATGGAATCACTTGCCCGACTATTATACAAAAACCTAAACATCACCTGGCTGTCTGTGTGTGAACAACAGATGCACTCATTATTATTCCACAAAGCCTATCAAGGCCACGCTACTGAAAGGTCCAATAAAGACCACCCTGTTACTGTACCACAGACACAGCATTTATTCTCTACTGTGATGTGCAGCTTTATTGTGACCTCTCTTACAGTTACAGTCCACCTTTCACAGTGGCTTCTTGGAAAGGACAGTGCACACAGATTTATTTGAGCAGTTCCCTTTCTTTTTGTTGCATGATTTTGGACAAAATTTGAATCACTTCATGGCCTGTTCTGTCACATATACTAGCATACTGCAAATGGAAATGAAAAATATTTGGTAGAGCGCTTGTCTGGTAGTAACTACCTTTCCAAATGTGCAAATAAAGTAGAACAATGAGATGTCATGAGGGTATTAATCAAAATTGTACTTTTATTATGATTTATCATAAAGCCACTGTTTTATTTTTCGACAGAACATGATCAGAGGTCAAACAACAGATCATTTTAACAAAAGAACAAATTGTAAATGTATTGTTTGTCCAGCCACCAGATGCATGAGCATAAAATCTATGCTCTAATTTTTTTTCTTTGAAAATTTTGTATCACAGACCAGAAATTCAGACAATTAAAGACTGGATCATGTCAACAATAATATAAACAAATCTTGACTGATACAGTATGTGACATACATACAATGTACATACATTTTGTGATTAAAGAACACACAGTTTATAAAGTTAGAAAACCCTTCCTTACACAGAGTGTAAATCCTGGGCTGCTGGCTGTAAAGATCAGCAAAGATGTGAGAGAATGTCTCTTTCACCCACAATAATTACTGCTGCAAGTCCAGAGTTGATTTTATAATTCCAAAATCCTGACACTTCACAAAGACTCTATAATTGCATTAGGATGGCCTTTCGCACTTCAAAGATCGATTAATTATTTTTCCTAGGACCTGTCCTGAAACATAGCTCTTTTTCCCCCCCCACCACCGAAAGCAACCTAATAAGAAGATGTGGAATTTTTCATGAAAACACGAAAAATATCCACTTGAGATGACTCTCCTCTCCTTTCTGCCCTCAAAAACATCCCAGAATAGAGCTATGATACGGTACTAAATACACAGTGAAGACTAAAGAATTTTTTTTTTTTAGAAATGGATTGAGGACAGTTTAAAGTGCAAGAGACACATTTAAGGGGAGTAAAAGTAAATTGAAAAAATAACTTTCAACTGCAGTATGAAACCTCATGAGTGAAAACAGAGTCTTGGCATCAGCTTTGGGCAGCTGATTATAATCCTAAATGAAAATCTACTCTAAAAGGACATTTTTAAATACATTAGTATGGTGGCAAGCGCTGTGGGTGAATATAGACCTGCCACCATACTAATGTATTTAAAAAATACATTAGTATGGTGGCAGGTCTATATTCACCCACAGCGCTTGCCAAAGCTCTCTGTATAATTCTGGCCAGCTGTAGTACTGTAAGGTATTCTGGTGTCAATGAATGACGGACAAACTACTGAGAATTTTCAGCTCAGATAACTTTCTTGGCCAAAATGTCCTCTTCATTTTTTATTATTGATATCTATGTATTTATTTCTAAATATAAAACTGACAATAATCAATATCCCACAGAACCATCTCATGGAACATTTGAGAGGTCAAAACTATATTTTGTATAACTGGAGCAGGTGCAACAGGTGTGAATCCTTCTCTTTAAATCATCAGATCAAACACGACCACTCAACCATAACATTTAACTCCGCTTATGCAAACACAGTCTCCGTGTCCTTTATAAAGTAAGCTCCCGAGTTTATCTCTTAAAAGAATCTGTTTGCCTCTTGACAGAAAAAAAAAAGGCTCTCTTGTCATGACTTGACCAGTTTAGTTCCCGTGGCAACGATACGCATAAATGTCACACCTCTGCTGCTAGTCAATGAATGAATAAAAACAATATTGGTGTAGCTTTGCTTTTATGAAGTGCTTCCAGCGATAGGTGCCGAGTGATCTTCATGATCACTGAGGACTGTTCTGGTTATGTAAATGATGTCTCTGGGTGGACTTTACTCTTCGGGTGTTTGTAAACAAAGACGTACAGCATAGCATCTATTCACTGACCTGGAAGTCTGACGATGACATCATTGTGAAGTAAAGTTTTGCATACTGCCTTTCTGGCCAAGTGACAGTTTCCGATTGGCTCACTTAAGAAAATTGATGAGATCCATTTGCCAAAACGGTGCCCTTGACAGACATTGAAATGATGACGAGCGTTAAGTTTTATGAGATGTAGTTGACTCCAATATAACCATACTACAAGCTCCGATCAACTAGTCAACCCACATGGCATCCACTCAAAACTGCAAATATCTTTTTCTC
This sequence comes from Pampus argenteus, assembly GCA_036937835.1. Classification (NCBI taxonomy): domain Eukaryota; kingdom Metazoa; phylum Chordata; class Actinopteri; order Scombriformes; family Stromateidae; genus Pampus; species Pampus argenteus. Next base: position 19,009,841 of record CM072864.1, on the reverse strand, counting down.
TGTCGCTCACATTCAGCTTCTCTTCAATGAAAAAGCAAGGCTGCTGTGCTACAGGTTGGTTGTCGATACAAAGTAACTTTTTTTTTTTAAAAGTATCACAAAATAAAGATACTGAAAGAGAAAACACCCATCTATTTGGTTCAAAATTTCAGCTGCCTGATTGTTTTAGATACACAAGTATCACACATTTGGGACTTACAAAGAAGACAGAGTGGCAAAATAGTATTTAAACAAACAGAAGACATAACATAATAAAATATTTCTGGAAGATGCTAAAATCCCTGCAGGGCACCAAAAGGATGCGGCTTAAAGATTTATTTCTGTCCTTTTATCTTTCATTACTGACGAATGTGAAAGATAGTTTAGTTTGTGCATTTCTGTTCTGATCCCAGTCCAACTCTATTAAACATTTGTGTTTCAGAGGAAGCATCAACTTCATTCTCAGAGCACTGTTTGGATTTGGAAAAAAAAAAAAGGAAAACTGTCTCAGAAATTAAGTTCTTTAAGACCATCTTTCCCCTCTTCTGTTCTTAATAAGAGATCTGTTTCTTTTTGTTGTTTTTTTTTTTTTTTTCTCATAAAGCTGTGCAACGTATGAAAGCCCTCAAATGAAAGCCAGTACAATAGCACTATGGAACAAAGGCAGGAAGGAGATTGAGGGGAAAAACAGGGGGAAAATGGCATCATCTCTAAACTTAATGAAACAGCATCCTTTCATTTTTTCTAGTAATTATAATAAAGATGGAAAAACATAATAAACGTCTCCCTTCCCCCACCTGCTAACAGTAATTATAATAGACTCAACAATAAATGGTAAAGCAGCACAGAGCTGCATCTTGGGAATTCTCAGGGGTCTGTGGATTAGCTTGAAAAGCCTGAATGATTAAAATACACTAATTAAAATTTTGTGTTCCTTGGTAACTCGTCTTCCAAGGCCCCTTGTGCTGGCAAAATGGGAATAAATGCGACAAAAGCAAATACTCTTTTGGACCTGAATAAATAAACAAGTCTAATCAACTTAGTGTTTTTACAGAGCGAGTTACATAAAAACTTCCTTGATGACCTTTCCTCACACTCATACTTTGCATCTACCAGCACAATGGCAAGGATATTTTTCTATGTTGTTCTAATCAAGCAAGACTTGCCAGACATACCAGACAGGTTAGATGTCCTATTATGCTGCTTTTCATTAGGCAATTCAGCCTAATCGTGGCTTCTAATTGTTATGAGACAAAGTTTGACATCAGTGGACAAATTACTTTTTTCATATGACAAATGTTTTTTTTGTCTTTTTTTACTTAAGGGGGATATTTAAGCTGCCAACTTTGTTTCAAAATTATACAGTTCAGTACAGTTAATGGTATCCAGAAGCAACAGTCCCTAAAGCGGTATGAACCTTTCTGTGTTTGGAGATGATGAAATACATTAGAGCTTTTAGGAGTTTCTAAGGCAAGTGCATGCTTGTTTTAAATTGAGGTGGAGTTGATCTATAATTCAAAGTTCGAGACAGGGAGGGATCAAAACACTGGGGTTTTCAGTTAAAATCACATTGCTGCCATGTAATCTACACATCTACACCAATATCACCTCACTTGCATCTATTAGGTAAAAAAAATAATATCATAAGGGTGTTTTTACCATCACCTTGAGAAACAGGCTTTTTACACACTGCCTCTGCTGGGGTTCTCCCTATGATCCCTTTCAACAAAAAGGATATGTTGAATCCAATTATAGTATGCTGGCTTTGCAAATAATGTCACACTAGTGATTTTTTTTTTCCTTTGCAATTACAAAAATGTATTCATTAATGCAGAGGTGCATAAATCCATCTGGCTTGAGGGGTCTGCTCTTTGCAATAACCAACAATTTACCTGTATCGCTACAGTAAAGAAGACGTCATGGCTCTGGATCTGTCAGTCAGGGGTTTGGCTGTTGTGAACCTTGTCTGGTCACTGGGACTTGGCCCCGTTCTGCCAGGGCATCAAAACAGAGCTGTGCTTCAGAAACGCTGTATTCCCTGCCGGTATTACCGAAGAGGCTAAAAAGATTCAAAAACCCTGCTTACAAATTTAATTACCTTTGCAGTTAACCAGAGCTTAGCAGCCAATGACCTGATATTTTCACTGAAGACTAGCTAAGGGGGGATGGATTCGAGACGGACGCGCCGAGTGGGCCACAGAGACTGGCAAGCGTGGCAATCCAGGGCGGCTCAGAGGCATCCGGTGGGCATACTCAGTGCCAGCCAGGGCAACAACAGCACACATGTGGCCCTATCTTCTGCTGGAGTGCAAATTAGATACAGTTGATTAAAATATTGAGTCATTTCACAGTCACTGTTGGGGGAATAAAAGGAGTGTGAGTACTGAAAATGTGCTGTGATGTGTGTGAGCATGTTTGTATATATGAGACAGAAAATGAGAGAGAGGAAAGGGGGGCGGTGGGAAGGAGAATGACCGAGATCTCTTAAACCTGAACAATGAACGCATTTCTCATTTATATAGATTCCCTTTGACAAATATGCCCTTTCCCAAAGGACAACTTGGAAACACCTCTACTTGCAATAGCAGAGAATTCTCAGCAATCAATCAGTTTACTTCACAACAGTATAACAAGTGTTTCAGAGAGCAGCATGCAGCATTGTATACTTGTGTTCACGAGCAGCATGTTCCACAAGCCCCGTTTAACACCCCCCATTCCCTCTGCTTTTTTATTTATTTATTTATTTATTTTTTATTCAAGTTAAAAAAGAAAGTTCTTTGTTCACCAAAAAAAAAAAAAAGTGAATATGACTTGTGGTATAAAAACTTCTGCCTCGCTGCAATATAACAAAAGAAAATTAACACTTTGGGGTTGCCCTGGTAACCTAATTGCATCACAACACTGCACACAGGAGCCAAAGTAACTGAATTTTGATGAAAAGGCGGTGATAATTTACGGCATTGAGAAATTAGTTGCCGTGGCGACGCGTTAATTACATCTCAAATTAACAATGCAAGTGTAGTGAAATTAAATATAAATCATATTTTCTGCATAAATTACAGGGGTTGATTAGTGCGGGCGCCAGGAGAGAGAGGTTGAGATTCCAAGGGCCTGTCACATCCCTCCCTCCCACCCTCCCTCGCTCCTTCCCTCCCTCTTTTTCTTTTTCGCTCCCTCTCTCCCAGTCTTTCCCTCCTCCTATTCCTCACTGCCACCCCCCTCATCCTGACTGGTTCATTTAAACACAGGGACTGGATTATACCAGAGGACACAACTCAACCTAAGCATGTTTTCATTTTTACAATAAATAAATCAATGCAAGGCAAGTATAGCTGGCCTGGCATATTATATTGGATGTGCATGCTTGTGTTAGAGCTTCTGTGTGTGTGTGTGTGTGTGTGTTGGGTTTTTTTTTGCAGGAACGTGCACATTTAGTATATAGCTGTATGTGTGCAATTTGAATGGTAAGATTTATATTTTTGTTTAAGAGGGATGGTTGTGTGTGTGTGTGTGTGTGTGTGTGTTTAAATAAGGGGTCAGTTGTTCCATGTGAAAAGAACTTCCACCAACTCTAATGCATCTCTGTTAAGTGTTGTATAATGCATTTATAAGTGCCACAATAAAATCTATTATCAGTCACACCCAGTCTTATTAACACTATGCTCAGTGCACAGTAATGATCAGATTTTAATTATTGAAATCCAAGCCTTTTAAACTTCAAAAGGTGTGTGAGGTGACTACACATAAAGTACTGCATGTTTAGTGCAGAGCACATCCAGAATTTCTCTACATCTACAGCGTCTCCATAAGTTATATATTGGAGTGTGTGTGTGTGTGTGTATGTGTATGTGTGTCTGTGGGTGTTAAACTGTTTATCTGAGGTTTGTACAGGTCTAGGGAAGACAGAAGAAGGGGGAGACAGAAAGCACAGCAGAGAGGGAAAGTGAGTCTCTCCTCCCCAAGATTCCTCATGTGGCCCAACATCCCTTTAAGCATCACAAACAAGCCTCAGGAGTGATGTCAAGGAGGGAGGGAGGGAGGGAGGGAGGTGAGGGTGCTGAGCTGAGAGAGAAAGCTGAGCGCAAACACAACAGCAACAGGAACCAACTTGAGCCATCTAAATTATTCATGCACCAGATGGATACGTTTCCCCAGGATTTCACACTAAAACACTGCTATTCAGCTTGCCTACACGTTACTCCATTCAACGGACGGCGCCAGGAATCAAGATAACTCTCACTTTATCTAAATCGTTTCATGTCTGATTCATATCAACTTTGAAGAGTGGAAGCCCCTCGACACCATGATCTCACGTTTGTTCTATTCCACAGGCACAATGAAGGGGGAACATGTTCTCTTTACACTATCTTCAAAGACTTAGGAACTGCTATGACCTTGTCTGAAGGATATTATACAAATCAGAGGGTCCTTAGAGACACGTGTCATGTATATCACTGACTACACCTCACCCGCTTGATGTGTGCTTGTAAGCAGCCCAAAGGTGCTGGGATTGAAAAAAAGAAAAAAAAAATGATACCATAAATCGACAGCAGTATTTTTGTACCACTGTGTAAAACTCCTTTTTAACTTACAACACTGACATGATACTTAGAAATCCACTTAATCTCATATTTTCTAGTCATAGTTATTAAGTATTAAGTGACTATCCTCCAAATAGAGAAAAAGTATAAATTCAAATATGTGAATCATTATTAGTACTCTCAGTTCCAGACTTAATTTAATTGAAAATTTATTGTATTAATACAACTCAGAAAAAATAAATAAATCTGTAGCACTTTCACAGAGTTTTCCAGTTAAATCAAACTGTTAATGCAGATATTAATTTATTTAATAGGGGAGAGTTTTTGTCTGATTCACCGGTGTCAGATAACAGAAACTAAACGAGGAGAGAAACTGTATAATTTAATTCTTTCTCATCATACTTTAAGAGACATTGAGGTTGACAAGACTCTAAATATCCTAAGCTTGAATAAAAAAATAAAAAAAAACATTAATTTTACATTTAAAGTGTAATATTTCTGTAATTGTTGTGGGCAATAATGTGTGACTGTTAAAATACATCTGAGTTTTAAAAAGCACTGCCAGCAACGGGGGGGGGGGGGGGGGTTTGCTACCGAGTAAAGAGTATAATATTCAAAATCACAGTTTTTATTCTTTTTTTTTTTTTTTTTTTATTCCACTGTTTGCCCAAGATTTCATTTTGGAAAAATTCACTTGCATAACTTGTTACTAACCACAATGGATGGGTGTTGATAGTTTAATGTCCTAGCTTGCCAATGGACACATTATCGTTATGTACACTCCCATGAAAAAAAATTCATAACTTGGTTGCTTAAATTCAAAGATATTTGTAACAAGTTGATGAAGTTAACGGAGCCAAGCCTAAATATATAAAAACAACCGACATAGCCATTCATAAAGAAAATATCTGGTATCTGTCAGTTAAGGATTTAGCGCTGACATGACAACATAAATATTATGTTTACATGTCTATGTTTCTCCTGCCACAGCTATTAGTGGGCTACAAACCAATAAAAATACCTGCCAACTAATATCCACCCACACAATAATTACTTTGTGGTACAATATGTGGCAACTTCCGCATCCTCAACAAAAATCAACTTTTAACACAAACTGTCCGGCCTCATTTCATAGAAAGTAACTTCCTGTGCTGGGACAAGAAGGTTGGGATGACCTCAGTCCCTGAGGTGCTCCTCTGCCGTACTCATCCATTTGTGAATGAAGATGATGACTTTTAAAAGGACAAGACATCATTAAGAGAATAAGTAGCCCTTCCAGTGGTCTTTTTGCACCGCCCCGCCCCCCTCTGGAAGTAATTCCGATGCATTTATACAGAACTGAAAGTACTTGAGAGTGGGAGGGGCTGCAGTTTAATGGTCCAATAATGTCTCAGGCAAAGCATAGTTGTCCTCCCAAGATAGTACAAAAAGTAACACACTGAGACTGACCAGTTTGACGATTTAAGAGGCAGTTAAAGAAGATGCACTGGGGCGTCCTGATAGCTGAACGGCTGAGGCGGATGTGGCATCTCTGGTCCGATTCCATCCCGGGTTTTAGTTGCATGTCACACTTCCTCACTACCCTATTTCCTGTCTACCTCTATACTGTCTGCTGTCAAAAAAAAAGGTAAAAACGAGAAAGAAGAATAATAAAAAGAGGATGCACTACAAGTGCCTTTATTCCGTGAAATATAAATCTATATAAGGTGACGCAATATAGCAGCCAGAATGAATACACTATCCACATGGACGAATGGATTCTATCAAAATACCACATGTCAATGCGTGACATGGAAACCCGAGATGGTCAAATGACATTTATTTAAGTGGCATATCTTCTACTGTAGATAGATATGAAAAAGAAAAGAGAAAAGGTCAATAAAAACAAGTCAGAGACCTCAGTATCAAGCTGTAAAGGATGCCTTCGTCATCTCTCCTCATTTGTCTTTCTCCTTCCTTTCCTCTCTTGTTCTTCTTCTCACCTTTCAGGTTACTGTCACTTGCAAAGTGCTTGAAGTCTGGCAACACAGCAGGCCTCCCAGGCATCTCAGCTGCAGGCATGGCTCGTCCAGCACCATGTCGGCCAATCCAAAAGCACGCCACCATTTACTTGTCACAGGAAATTGGCATCTATCATTTCAAAATTTTGATCAATAAGCCCCAATAGAATCAGTTTCATATGTGGTAAAGTTCTCCTAAATGTCACATAACCTACTAGATGAAAAAAGGCTAGACCTTCCCAACAAGTTTAAATAAACCCTGCAGGATAATGCTGGCTCTCCTGGGGGAACCAAAAGCTGATGGCTTTGAAACAGGAGGGAGGGTATTTTCAGCGGGGCTGCCCAGCAAGAGAGATCCTGTATGTCTCACAGCTGAGCTTGTTTTATTAAAAGGTTGTTTGAAAGGCCCTGAACCCAAGACATCAGTGGTTATGTTTGTTTGGCTTAAAGAGGAGCAGCATTCAAAAGGTTTCACTAAAAAGAACAGTCAAACAGTCAAAGTACAGCAGAGAAAATGGGAAAATATGCATTTTTGTAGAAATTAACAAACTGTCCTCCAAATAGCTTCAATTACTACCTGATACAAATGTTCACAGCAAATGTACAAGCCTGGCTTGTGCAAATAAGTGCCAAAACCAGTACTGTTATCAGGTAATGGAGTCAGAGGAAGAAAGAGGCCCTTTGTGAACTTGACACTCCCATTAGGCCCCTACTGGAAAGTGCAGTATTTGATCAGGAGATGGGAATTGAGCAGAAATGAACTGAAACTAGATCCCACATGACTTATTTTCCTGTTGGCTCTCAGCTTTAGGTGTCACTCAGACTTAATAAAGCTCTCAGATTTTCATTTTATCACAGAAAATAGACTGGGCAAAAATAAAATCAGTCGGTTTTGCCTTAATGGAGCAAAGTAATGGTGAGGTGAAACTGACACAACACATTTTGTCCATAGTAATACTATCAAAATGAAAGCATATTCACTTCTGGAGTTTTCCAGGAATCAATTCAAACTGAATATTGGCCTTTTTCACAGACTTTATTTCATAATGGTTCCAACAAATACAGCACTTTGGCAATAGTCTGTCACCTCGGGTGATACCAACACAGCTATTTCACCCTATAGAGTTACAGTATTCTCTAGCCCACACTGAATCTCCCCCGCCAGCCTATAACTCTTATTTTATTTCCGCACTTTATACATTAGAGGTACATTACACCCATCCCAGTAGATAGGATGAGTCCACTTTTACACCCAGGTGTTACATTGCAAGGTTAGGTCATTTCAATGGCTATGACCTTTGATGGCTCCATCTTCAATGAAAATGATCTGGTGATCTCCGCATTGACATGCACACAGATGCCCTTGTGCTGTACATTCAGACTATGGTGATAAGGCCAGAGCAATTCACTTGGGAGACATTATGGAAATATTCATTTGGGAATTACGAATTACAATTAGAAGGTACGGCCACATTTCCCTGTCTTAGGCGTGGTGGTGTTTGCATGGTTTCACTCTGACATGCTAACAGGAAGAGCGTATGGTTGTTATGTTTATTATTCCGGTCTTTTTTAGAGAATGCTTTGCTTTTAATGAAGTAATTAGATTAAGTAAAGTGAGAAGAAAAAATCCAACACTGATTCCCAAGTGTTCCAGTATGAGATTAATTATTCTGAAGAAGACAGATGTTAAATTGTGTATGCCCATCAGCACTAAGACTTTCTGAAAATTTATCATTCATGTAAATCATGAATAAAATATTTCCTTGTTGAGAGAAAATGCTACATCTGTTTGGTGCATCATTTACTCCCGACTGCAACAAAGTAAGCACACAAATCTGACCTATTAAAGTCTGTTTTTGACACACAGTTGGCATACAATTTGAAACTGACAAGTTGGGTGATGCACTAAATTTCAAATCACAATCACTTCAGAGAGAGCTTAAAAACGGTTTAGGTATATACTGCTTTTACTATCACAACTTCATAAACGGTGCTCTTCAAATACATAAAAGTAATAGTAATAATGATGTACAATATATGGTTCCTTCAAAAACACAACTCAATTGACTGTATTTCATCTGTATGAAGTACACGTGTGCTTCTATTTTCCCCAGATGTATGAATAAATAAGTTAAAACAGTCAAGCAAGTGTGCGAGTGTCATGGGCATCACGGACGAGGCAATGGTGGAAGCGGAGGTCGAGCCACAAGCCACCAGGACGGTAGCGTCTCCAATCGCCCCTGGCGACCATCACGTTGCCATGCTCCGGAACAGACAGGCCTGCTCGCACAACAGATGGAACTAATGATGCGAAACAAAAGAGATCATTTCACCGTGGTCCTCTAGGAAGCCACAAAGAGAGGCTTGGAAGTTTGAATGATGGGACCAGGGGACTTGCATGGGGTTAGATATGGGTAGCCTTTTTTTCCGGGATGTGCTTAGATGAATAGGGAAAAGGCCTTTGATGTTTCTTACATAAAGTAGCACGTTAAAAAGGCAAGAAAAATTGTAATCAGCCTTCAAGTTCTGCTGATGATCCTCAATAGAGATGCGTTTTGTTTCTGATTTAGTGACTTTGAGGTTCCTGATCATTTTCCAGTCATATATGGTTCATCATACCTCTGATATTAAATACTCATGAATGAAAAACAGCTATGAAACTGTAGTTGTAAAACTGAAATTTCAAGCTATGACAATAGCCCCCCATATATATATACAAACATGCTTGTCATCAGAAAATGTTTTATACATAATATTTTATAAATAAAGTATTCATTTCTGGGTATACACTGCTGTAGTTGATTAAGCTCATCCAAATTTGGTTACGTTTCACAGCAAAGCCTTGGTATATAATTTATCTTGTAACAAAATGATTATCTTAGAAAAAAAATTTAAATGTTAAAGTTTCAGGCAAAGTCAACAGTTAACAGTCTGGTGAGCGAAGCGGTAAAATATCTTATAAAGTACAGCTATGTATGTGTACCATCCGTTTTTCACTCTGTGCTGGATAACAGTTGTAAACAAACTGCTGTGTCCTGAACTGACAAAAACAAATCAAATTTGAACTGAGGACATTTGCATATCCTGAGGGACAGGATTAGATTTAGAGGTCATCTCTTATGAGCCAGTGCTCAGCAGACGCCAAAGTAATGTTTCTACGTCAAGTACATTCAATTGAAGCCTATGTGAGCCCAGTCTGTTTTCCAAGTTAGACAGTCAGAGAGAGGGAGCACAGCTCTCTAAATACAGTATGTGAACTGAGAGGAGCCAAACACCTTGGGATGGGATTTAACCAGGATGGAGGAGAGCGGAGCCCAATCCATGCCCATCCACACATGGAAGGGATCACTGGGAAAAGTTCAGCTCCGACACTGACACAAACAGCGGAGCAAGGCCTGTATTAGAGTCAGGTTAGCAAAGATAACACTATCAGCCTGATCCCCATGGGTACTAAATGCCGGGCCTTGCTGGCAAATAAAGCTACAGTGTCTTGACTCCTTGGCACATTAGCTCTGATTACAATGACCTTCATTATATCAGCTACCCTTATTACAACACGTAGAAGGCGTCTCTCCCCTGGGCAAAGCACAGTGGGGGAAAGAGTAAAGGAAAGCGGTGAGATTCACTAGTAAGGCTTGAGCTGTGAAAACCAGTGCTGAGACCTGTACTGTAATGTACAATTAGCACCTGTGAAAACACTCACAATATCCATAATTGCTGACTAGTCACATCACTTGAAGAGAGTTAGTGGACATATCATTAAATTCAGATTTAACTAGTGCCATTTTTTTATTTTTTTTCTTAATGTGTTTCACAGGTAACACTCGAGAGATATGAGAACTTAAATATGAGCTGGTTAATATCTGTTTGGACCTTTTCAGAAATTCAGTGATTAGAGTTCAAAGTTAACAGATTGTTCATGGAAACAGTAATTAGTTCAAATTAAATAAACCTAAGATATTAAAGCTGTCAGGCAACAAGCACGTCTGTATTGCATTTTTGCGCAACAAATATAAACTCACTCACCTTTAATGTCTTCTTGATTTTTTTCCAGCAACAAATACATAAATGTGAATAAATATACATTTTTTAGAGATTTTATTACTATAAAACATATCTGATTATTTTGGGTATTTCCATTCCACATCCTATGCACACACAGGAGCCCTGTTTAATATGTAACAATGTTGTTAACCTCAATTTCCTGCCCAGTCTGCCCCTCCACAGGCAACATTGTTAGCTTGAGCGAACTCTTGGCAAACGTTACCACTATAGTGGTGACTCTCATTCAGTCTGACCACCCTGCAGGGGGATTCTCTCCCACAGCCCTGATCATCCCTCCCTCAGGCCCCTTCTGTGCATCTCACCCTCCCTCTTTGCTGGCAGGTGACTCAAAATAACAGACATTGCCCTGAGAGCCGCTTCAGCGCATTCACTTAGCGCTGCCAACACACCCCAACACGGATGAGCTGAACTGTGGGAGCTCTGAGGACCATCCCTTCAACCAGCAGGAGGGCGCAATGTTTGTTTTTGTGCTGAGATGCAGAGGGTGTAGGAGAAGGGAGGGGGCAAATCAGCTTGTTTTGGATTAAGAACAAATCAAGAGATTTTAAGAATTACAAGATGCGTCTCAAGAGCAAGTTGAAAACAAGAACACCTGTAGAAGGCACAGGGTGGCAACCAATTAGAGACACACGCACGGTATCACCGTTAGCCTCTCATTCACACATTTGTCAAAGTATATTTCCAGAGGAAGAGGAGAGGATACAATAATATAGCCAAAACTCCACTTAACAAAATCTGAGTTTAAACCGTGTAGATCCCCTATGACAGTATGTAAAAAAGCAAATAAAACTGTAACTTAATTATAGATTTATAATGAGCCACTGCACCACTGCCAAAAACAAGTCCCATACCAAGGCAAACAGGCACCTGCTGAATGCTCTCTGCTCAAGGGTTTTCATAGCTTAATTAATCTAGGCCTTGGGGTATCATGACTCGTGCGTGCCATTTGCGTGCATGTTTGAGACAATTAAGTTGTTCCACAATACGGAGGTGCAACTTCAACACGGAGCAGAGACATCAATAGTACACATTTCAGGCCACATCTTGTGGTGTTTTGTGAAAGTAAAGTCAATGATCCAATAATCTGTTTCCCACACCAACAGAAACAGAAAATTAATGACAACCGTGTGAAATGTTTATTTATACAATTGAATTACAAATCACTCAGTTTGATCTCTCAGTGATGGTAGGTCAATCTGGCGCCAATTTATACTTGAAATCATTTCTTTACCCATCACTGTTTTTACTACTGGACACATCTGCTACTGGATTTACAGCAAATGTCGGTATACCTTTGTTGCATGGCCCAACCATCTCTCTCCCCTTGTTTCCTGTCTTCTACTGCACTCTCCTCCTCCAGGCAAAATGCCAAAAAGATATATACTATATGTATGTATGGTATACCATGTACAATGAGACTCACCTTCCTGTAGAACAGTCTGTGCTGAAGCTGAATCCGCTGAGCTGTTATCGCCTTAGGCCGATGCTCACACCGCCACCTGATTTCTGTAGATAAACATAAAACAGCTGTTTACCATCACGCATAGTTTCTTTGAAACTGGAGATTTAAAGCTCCAAGATCTTGTGAGATTATTTCTCTACGTTGACCAGCATCCTCTGTGCAAACACATTGATGTTTTAGTCTCAAAGCAAAATCATGTAACTTTTAAAAAGGTGCAGAAACTACACTATTTTACATAAAAAACAAGATAGATTTCTGCACAATAAAAATAATCAACTACAGTGTGTTTTTATGTGCTGGCTGAAAGTACCGTCATATCTGCGTTCCCAAGCAACCAGACGTAAACAAAGACTGTGTTCAGACTACTGGTCACAAAGCTACAGACTAAAAGTCATTTTCAATGAAAGACGTGATGAATGACGTCATGATGCCTCAAAAAGTGCCGCTCGACCAGTGTCACTGCATGATGAGTGTAACGCGCTCCGAATCAAAGTTGAGCTGTATTCAACATTTTTTAGCACTCTAATGACGCAGTGAAGCATCAACCAATCATATGTTGTTGTTTTTTCACTACCTTCCTGCTCTTAATAAATTACAGTATGTTACCTGCAGGGGAAATGCAAGAGCCACCATCAACAGAGCCGTTGAGCATAACAAGTAAGATTAAAGTTCATGCGGAAGGATGTCAGCAGCCCAAAAAAATAATAATACATGGCAGAGTCAGACAATATTAAACGTTCATGGTCCAACAATCACAAAGTGGAAATAAGCGAAGCAACATCAACATCAACTGCGTTGGTTACTGCGTTGATATGTCAGTTTCGTGTGGGCATTAGCTACATTTTTCTGGTATCAATGATTGTTGCTGCGATTCAGTATCCTAACGCTGCTTTTAGGAGGGTGACTGTTATAGTTCAAAGTAAACTAACATTAGAGTTAGAGCTACTTATACCTCCACTAAATAAAACTATGTTATGTTACAATTACCGCCGATCCGCATTTATTGCCAGGGGGCATCCTAGCGCCCTTGCATCCTTTATTAATCTTTTGGTGAATTATGATGATCAACTAAGCTAAGTTAAGATAAGTTAGTGTGAAGAGGAAGTGAATGTTTGCCAGGTCACATGTTGGGTAACTCACAAACTATGTGTTGCCACGGCCTGAGATGTAGTCACTCAGTCAGTGTAACGTTAGCTATTAGCAATTAAGTTTTAGCGCACAACTGCTGCAGGTTCAAATGTTGAAATGTTGTAATGGGATCAGCCAAAAGCCAAAAGCTTGTCAAAAAGTCATCTGAAGACATGTTTCTTCTCCACTGTTCCACTCTAAAAAGTGGATGTGCAGTGTTTGTATGTTTTAAGTGTTTGTATGGAAAATCGAAAATGAATGTGATAATGATTTACTCATGTAAAATACAATAGAAATACTTGGTGACCAATATGAATAGGACAAAAGTATGAAATTCTCATGACTGCTAATTACCAGTTTGAATGAGTCTGATAACTAAAGAGAAAAGGTATTAAATGCAATAATTATTACTGTTGCTAATTACATTTCCAATTATGTCACTAATGAGATTGGCTTAATTATCAGCACATTTAATAAATACGAGTTTTTTCTATTTCTATTGTTTGTGATGGAGGAAGTGATGTGGTCACGACATGACCAAAAACACACAAGGTAAAACTGTAAACACTCACAGTAGCACCGCTGGTCATTAAATAATGACACTGTAAATAATATGCATAATCACTAGATTTGACTATCTGTTACCAATGTTATCACGAGGCAAAAGAATTACCTTTATTAGTTAGTAGATATGATGCAATATCAACATATGATCAGATGATTTAATTAGAACGATTTTACTAACTGCCTTCTTAATATGAAATTAAATCTGAACTGTATTTGAAATTTAATCAAGGCAACTTTTAAGTTTCCAAAAGCAAAGCAGAAGAGACGCATTGGAGACTACTGTATATGTGGAACGTTTTACAGTTGCGCCAATGAACCGAAACGAATGCAACTTTAGGTTTTCAAGGCAGGTCTTCCTCGCGAAAGGTTGCGAGTCTTCATTTAACATCCAGTCAATTTTGGCACAATTAAAAAATGAATTGTAGAAAACTTGAAGCTGTGCCTTAAGTTTCTGGTATGTTACAACATACCAGAAACTTGTGCTACAGGTTGGAAGAGTTTAATATTCACTGCGTTTCAAAATGAAAAACAAATATAAGAGTATGTTTGGGAGAGGCCAGGTACAAGTCTGGAGCTCAGTCATTTCCTGCTTTGGACAGTATATGATGCATTTGTCTATCTTGTGCATGTGTGGTGTATACAGCACACCTTCTGATTGATCCCCCCCAACAGCCCGCCTGCGACCCTTCGCCACAAGGCAAACTACACCCCATGTGGCAGTCAAAATATTGCTGTATCACACAGAGACTCTCAAAATGCTGCCGATAATTCTCGCATTCCTTAAGGGCGTTGCTTTACCTTTAGGAGAGCAGAATCGACCGTATCTGACCGCCAAGTAAAGGCGCAATGGATTAGAGTCACATCTTACACATGGCTGCTTCCTAATCCTACCATCTGAGGAAACACAGGACCAGGTGAGGCAACACGCCTGTCTGAGACATCTCTGTAACACAGAGGGATTTCCTCTTTAACACCCATGGGACTGTTACTGCCAACATGCTGGGAACTTGTTCACTGTGGGTTCCAGTAATGATTATCCTATTGCTGATTCATATAACACAATACAAATGTAGTCTGTTCATTTTAAAGCTTTTACATATATTTTGTACATTAATTGTTGGGAAGATCATTCAGGAAATAAAACATATATTTTACTTTACCAGAAGGAGCTACAAAGAGCTGGGTGGTTACCATGAGCAGTGATATTAGCCACTACAGCTACACTCATATCTCAGTGCAGAAACACAACTGCTTTGCACCAAGACAGGGGAAAAAAACAACTTAATTAACAGTTTTCTTGCTATACAATCTGTTTTCAGATTGTATAGCAGAGCTCTGTGTTCAAAAAAAAAAAAAAAAAAAAAAGCAATAAGGAGATACATCTCTCTGTGTCACTGCCAAGGAATGCTGCAAACTGTAGTTTCAAGTCTCTCCCTCTCACCTCAGAGGCAGGACAAGCAAACCAGAAAGGAGCATTCAATGCAATGTTTTAAGATGGGGCTGATTTTTTTTTTAAATCTAGATCATTACGTAAAAACAGGTTTTGATACGTTTTGGCATGACTGTTTTTCAATTCATTTTTCACACATGACCTCACAATTTGAAAAAAGAATGTACACACCCATAGAGCAGGTATTTGCGGTAAAAACTCTTAACAACAGAAAGCATCAGGAAGATGGGTATTTCACAAGTAAATGGGGTATGTACTTTCTGGTATTTGACTCAAACTGGTATTTTCCATTACAGTGATGACTCTTTTCTGAGACACCTCATGCTTTACAAGAACTATTAATACCGGTAACTCTGAAGAGTGAGATATTAATTGCAGTTCTATCTTTCATTGGGTCTAGTAAGTCTGCAATTAGATATGCTTGTGAAGCTTTTGACTGTTTTTTAAGTGAAATGAAACTGAAGCAGGAGTAAAGAAGAAGGAATGTGTTAAAACAACTTTTTTTTTTGTTATTTCCCTGTACGTTTAACAGCTGTTTTCATAAAAGGTAACATTTTTTCCATAATTCCCTTTAAAAAAAAAAAAACAAGGTACACTTACTAAAGTACACAGTATGGCTATAAACAACACAGAGCCAAGACACTTGTGAAAGCCTTGTCAGAACATGTGAATGAGGGAAGGTTCTGAAAAAGTGCATATTTTGATTCTGGTGATAAAAACAGCAATCACGAGAGCTGAAATGTGTTAACTGTTCAGTGACTGTAAATGTTTTATGGTGGTCTGCAGGTGGGAATTCATTATTGCAAAGAAGCTTAATCCGTATACACATTCACAGTAAAATATTAGAAACTCTCCAACTACTAAAAGAGAAAAAAGGCGCTTCAGGTTTGAAACCGCTCATACCATAACGCAGGCACATGACAAAAAGAGAAAATCTGAACCTGAATGGTGAGATTTTCTGAGGTTATGTTACCAACAGTTGCCTTTGAGCATAAGTATGAGATAAATATACTGTACAATATACACACCCTTTGTCACGCAATGTGACTTGAGCAAAAGGGCATCCAGGTTCATAATTACACTTCCTAGAAATGTAATGTGGCCAATGCCACTTTTTATGTAGCTAATTGTTTTTTTTTGTTTGTTTGTTTTTTACTGTATACTGTTTATACATCAGTAGTAAAAATGTCAAATGTATGTTTCCTTAAAGACTACTAGATCTAAATGGACTTTTATGTCTGAGGGATTATTGTATTCTATTGTGGATAGAAACACAGCCCTTATCAACACCACACTGCTCACATAATCATTCTAAATGTCACAGTGTCATTCATGCTTTTATTAATGATTTCAAAATCATAAAACAACTGTTGGTTTTACTCCTGGAAAAAAAACCCAGCTACTTACGTAGTTTTAGGGTGTGTGTGTGTGAACATGTGACAGAGAGAGAGAGAGACATGTACACTATATATATTTATATATCCTGTGTGTGTGTGTGTGTGTGTGTGTGTGTGTGTGTGTGTGCGCGCGCTGATGAAGGGTTTATATTCTCCTTTTCTACAATATGTCCCCTTTCCATTTCTCTCAGGCTGCACCCACTGTGTTGTGTGTGTTTTTGGCTCTGTGTTGTGCTGGACTTTAAGGGCAAAGTTTTCAAGGCTTGACTTGATAGTTTAAAGGCAACGCACAAATCCTGGTGGAGCCAGCCGCTCCACCGTCTACTAATACGTAGCTGATTGAAGAGCTATTTTAATCACCCATAAAGCACAATGTAATTCTGTGACTAAAGCAATTTTTTGAATGTACAATTGTCACTTTTGTTTTTTACAAAAAGGGTACACTACAAACAAACCTTAGATCCTTATCCTCAAAATACGTCTGCATGTCTAGTTTTGTTTGGTTTATTAATCTTAACTTTTGTACATTAACCTCGCATGTCTGACAAACTGCACTTGTGAGTGAATCAGAGCAGGTTTTTGCTGCTGCTCCAAATGAACTTAAGCAAACTGCAATTACATTTCCATACAACATGAAAATGTAAGTAGCCATGGTCTTGTTTGGTGATATGAAGTATATTTTCAGGCCTAAAGCACTGAGTTTGATTAGTAGCTTATAGAAACAGTTTAGAAATTTCATCAAGTACATCTAATCTGTTGATTGAGTGAGCTTTAACTGGCTTGACTGGTGAGTCCTTCCAATTTCAAGAGATTGTGTGAGTCTATAGCGTGTACCAAGTGTGGACATGTTGATTATGTATTCTAGGAGTGGTTCGGTCTTTTATTGGAAAATTTACACCCGTGCAGTGATTTATATAAATCAGTAGTGCCCACAAAGCAGTAAAACTCTAATTGTTTCTTCCATTTTGAAAGTCTAGCGTCCATTAAGGATGCAGTGAGTAATAAAAAGGACTTTTAATCAATCCTCTCTTGTTGATGAGTTGATGTGTGAATGGGCTATCCTACCTGACAGTGCTACCATATGTTGATTTCTTTCTCTATTAGTCAACAAAGAGATAAAGGGATCTTATTTCAGTGTAGGTGACTGTGTCTACTATATAACTTCTCTACTACTACTCTGAAGAAAGAAGGTCATTCATTTGAATTGTTTCTGATCTTTTGATCTGTGTCTTTTTGTCATAGTTCACCTCAGTGTGGCCATTCGCCGAAAAGTATGATCCAAGCACCAATCAATAAACCAACGCAAACAGAACCCTTTGCGTCTTTTCAACACTAGTAACTCTCACATTATGAAGCCCTTTTAAAGCAAGTGCAGTAGCATGCCACGTTACTCCCTCTTGCCCACAATGCAGTCTCCGTAGTGACCCTTTCATTGTCAGATTAGACTGGCCGACCCCTCCTCGACCGGCTGGCATGGCCACAGTAAATCCTGGAGACTGCTCATGCTAGGGACCTCTGGTAATTAATAAAATCCCCATTACATGCCTTGTGCCCGTTGTTTGCTATTTCAACACCCCATTTGTGCCACGATTACAGTCATTATCAGTCACCGCCATTAATTCTCTACCCGATGCCAGAACTGCATACTAATAAATTGGGCTCTAAAATTTTTTTTACCTTTCAAGGAGTTGGTGTTGGAGCCGGGCCAGGAAGTGCCACTCCAGATTAGGAGTCATCTGGTGACTCAAAAAGAGCCCTTTTGAATAGAAGGCTGCTGCATCTTTGGAGATAGATCAAATTTCCCCTTTGATTATTTTCCTTTCCCCTCCAAAATGAATCTTTATTAAGCTTAAATCCTGAATAAAATGAAATTAGCAGACTGCAAAATATTGCTTTCTTTTCTGACTCTATTCCCTTGTGCATGCATGCAAATTATAATGCTTATTTATGTAAATGAGGTGTCGTCTTTAATTAGTTTTGCTTGAGGGCATTAAAATACATGTATTCTTTACCCAAAAATGATTTGTTTTGTTGCTCTGTTCAGTTTAAATTCAAAATGAATGATTATGCCAACTAAAAAGGTTTATTAATTCACTAGTTTCATTTTTTTCTTTCTTCCTCTTTTTGAATATTATCTTCTCCACCCACTCTCAATCGAAAAGCCTCTTCAGGCAGTACTTTGAACGCTTCTCTGACAAGCACTTGTAAAGGTCCCAGGTTGAAACCACATGGTAAAAATGCACTTCCACTTATCAAATCTGAAAGCTGTGCTCTTCAGCAATTCTCTTAAAATGTATGTGTCTGGCTACATGGCTGTTAGTATAAGGATACATTATTGAACAGGAGATTTGCTTAACTGTTGTACTTTTACATCCATATATGTATACTAATGTGCTGTTTAACCACTGGAAAGTACATTGTGCTCCAATCATGTGTTGATTCTATTTGCATTTTGTTCATACATCACAGACGTACACATAGAGCATAACCGGTCTTGAGAGTGAGAGCTGTGTTATTAATCAAATGTTAATATCGATGTAAATTCCGACAGCCTGTCAGCTACCGAGGCTGAGCTCAAAACTGAAGTGAGCATGACCTGTTAAATGACGTTCCGGCTGATTTGGGTCTTATTTTAATATTTGTTTAAAAGGATTTGCCGTGTTACGATAAATCTTCCACTGCGCACTGTTTTTATGCATTTACTGTTGATTTACAGTCTCTTGTTGAGTGGCTATCCAACAAAAAAAACTGCTTTATGTCACTGTGGAAGGTGTTGGGTCAACTTCAGTTAGAAGCAGCAACCGACTGTGTCAGGCACTATTTCAAACCACTTGAGGTTGAAAGTGACCAACTATCGGCTCTGGTTATTGTTCAATATCATATCAGTATTCAGCGTCCCTTCAGTTGCTCAGATGAGCTGAAATGGCAAGTTAGGATGCCCCCTCCCCAGCCTCCATGTATGATTTATGGAAAGGAAGCTAAAACCATTATAGCATTTTTATTATTATTGTTCTTTCAAGGCTAATGCAACAATAGATTTTTGCATGATTGATGCGTTACACTAAACATTAGAGGATTACATTAACTTTGCATAGAACAGCTAAATGACATGAGATTACTTATTGTTATTTTTCCTCCACATGATCATACTGTAAACTCAATATATATAGTATTTCGAGGCACATATTGATTACTATATACAGTAATAGTATGTATGTATTTTATGTACATACAAACTAGGTGAGCAGTGTACATTAATGCCAACTGTCTGCTATGGCTTTAGTTGTCTGCTTTCAACACATCTTTATTGAAAACTATAAAAGTCTCTTTCTTGTTGCAGAAAAGTTAGTGAACAGCAGTGCTTAAGAGATTAAACAAATGTAAGTGACTTTGATAGCCTCTCATCTGCCCCCTCCATTCTGCATATTATTAAAACTCTGTTCTTGTGGGAGGGAATATGGCAGCAATATGCTGATACTTCAATCAGCTGGGAGGAAATTCCACATGTAATAAGTAGAAATCAAGTCTCTGTTCTGCAGTTCCTACCATGAGTCTCAGCTGGCATACAGTACAGCCATAAGCTCTCTTTCATGGCATCTGAGATAGAAAACTCTTCGGACCACATCAAACCTTGCACAATGTGCACATGCACGAGCAATAAATACTCAACCCTGACTATGTCTTTAATAAGGTCTCCTCACACCATCGCTGTGATAATGTTTTTCAGTACATACATTTAAAACCAGGCAGTATAGCCATAAAAAGCACATACGTGAGATCATCACAATAATGCGTCTTCTCTATCCTGTCTCGAATCTAGTCGCTCTGCATTTGCCTCCATGATGGCCTGTTTCTGCAAATAACTCTTCAAGGTTCACCTAACATGAAAGCACAATGTTTTCACTGTATGAACTCAGAAGAGATCATTTTATAGGGCTGTCTTAGTTTCCATGAAAAACGGTCCTGTAACAGTGCTTAAAAGACTGAGTGAAGTCTTTATAAATTCAGTTTTTCAGCGAGTCTTGAATCAAAGTCAGACAGAGCCAAGACACATCCTCCATTAAAATGTTGACACACACTTCAGGTGCCTTTTACAGGCATTTGTGCTTGTGTGTTTATCATGTCCAGGCCATAGAGGCAATGATGGGCACCCAGCCAACTGATTCTTCCCCCAAAGTGCTTATTTGTGCCACTCTTGTGTGCACAACGCTGTAATTACCTGAAAACGTAAACTGGAAGCTATGCCTGACAAAGACAAGAATCTGTAATAAAATTGAGCTTTTGGTTTTCAGTTGTGGTGAGTCTTATAAGACATATTAATGGGATGTTTAAAGGATATGGCATTTTTCCATTTGTCTTGTGGAAAAATCTCGGGCAAAACACCTGGCGCACTAAGTGCCTGCAGTCTGAACACTGAAGAGCAGCTAGCAGTCATGGCTTTCTTTTATAAAGCACTGTCACATCTAAAACATTTTCTATTAACTATCCTGTCATTTCCTGATTGTCATTTGGTGGCAACTATATTAACTACTAGAATGTCACCTTTTACCTCGTGAATTACCTGAAACAAAATAAAAACAGCAGTACGTTTAAAAAACATTTCATACAAATCGGTCAGCTTGTGCTTGGCGGTTCTTTCACGCAGTAATGCATCAAAACTGAGCCCGGTGAAATTCACATGTATTTAGTGTTTTTTTCCATTTCCCTTAAGAAACTAGTTTGACCACTTCACAAAAAGGAACACAATGTTTTGCTTTTGATGTGTGGCATTTTGAAATCCATATCTCACCCAGCTACAGAGAACATACTGTACATAAATGCATATACAGTATGTGCTGTAATGCCACATAGGTATGGCTGCATTTCTTTCTAAAAAAAAAAAAAAAAGTACATAACACAAATGCCAGAGATATAGGTCTGTATGTCTACCGAAACCAAGCATACATAATGCATTAAAATGCTCATTCTCAAACATGCCCCTTAAAATTAATTTTGAGTTTTAAGTGTCATGGAGAATAAAAGGTCTTACTCTACAAAGCTTGCATGGGTAAACATGTTAGCAAATTCCAAGTGGGCTAAATACTGTAGTTGAGTAGTGCACTTCTCAGATTTCTTATCACTAAGGGCACCTTTTCTGTCATATAAACACACACAATAACTGAAATAATACAGTATGTGAACATTTCAACTCATGTGTTTACATATCTAGTACTCCTATTAGCATTCGCCACATTATGCTTAACGAGTCACAACTCTGGATAAAACACGACAGAAGAAAATGTTGTAACTGCAACATTTAAAACTTGCCCTGCAACTTGTCCTAGTTAAGAAAACAGACAATTTACATCACAAGGACAAAATGTGTTTAAGAACACAAAACAGGAACGGCAGGTTAAACTACTATTTATTGTAAACAGATGTAATTATCGTAATAAAGGTGTTTAACGCCAACAGTCGGTAGATTCCACTGATGCATAAAAGGTCTCCATTCATGGAAAGATTGTGAACGCTGAGGGAATATGAATACTTCGTGGACGCGCATGACAGAAAGAAGGAGAAATCATGTTTCTTGTAGGACGCTGGATGAAGACTTTGTTTTCGTTTTCATCAACTTTGTGTCACAAGATGAAAAGTCAGGACTTGGTATGGCTTGGATGATTTATGGGAATAAAAGTCATAAGGAGTGCCTAAGTAACTAATAGCTGATACAATAACTTGGGCGTCCAGTGACACTTTTTAATGCATCATTGATGACTAAAATAAAGACTCCAAGTCGCAGAATATCTTAAGCACTGAATCAAAGACAAACAGACTTTCAGTGACTTCATCAGAACAAAACACAAAAAAAAACTGGAACAGGTACAATTACCTCTGGCTTCAGTTTTTATGAAATAAAATTATTTTAGAGAGAGGCCTTTATTTCTAATTTCTACTTAAGTATATTTGCTCATGTTTTAGTACAAAGCATTCTAGCTTTCTGACCTGGATAGCAGGCTAATGGATGTATACTCGTATTAAAATACGCGCTCTTATCTCCATGTTTAAACTATAACGTTGACCACCCGCGCCACTTCTCAAAAAATTGATTCAGTGGAGTATAACTTTAACTCACTCATCTAATATGAAATATAAATCTACGCAATAAAGTAAAACAAAACCCTGAAGGCTAGAATAGAGAAATGCGAGTCGAGACTAGCGGCTGACAACTCGGTTAAGAAAAATATCAAGTCTGTTATTTTAAAATAGTAAATTCTAGATATTTTGAAACCCTTTCTGTAGTCTGTATTCTAAATCGTTTACACGCATATAAAACAGGAACAGTGATCAAAGTGAAAGATTTGTTTTAAAAAAAACCTTAGTCGAAGTTTCACAAAAGCCACAAGAATTTGAGAGAAAACAAAATGCCTGTCGGGGCGAGCATACACGAGGCAAAGGGGGAATCTGGCATGGCCTAAGCGAAGTCATAAAAATATTTTCCGTTTTATTTAATGTCGTCCATAATTCATTGCCAGCAAAAGCTAATCAATAGCACCTTAATGAAAACTTGAGCCATATTTTATTTTGCCGCAGAGAAGTCCCGGATCAGCATTTGTTGCCTTGTTATGTGCTGGTTTTTACCCTTGGGCTGTTTGACAGATGTGCATCACATTTGCAGATACCTTAAATATTTGCTCTCTTCAACCACATTTGCTTTTATCAAAACACCACAGAGTGAGAGACATTTCTGTTGATTGTAATGAAAACTGAAAAGAAGAAAAGTCAACCTTTTATCCAAGCTATGACCTAAGCAGTATATTGGCAACATACATCGCCGAACACGTACAACGCGTTTACTGCACTCCCTTAAGACTATAGGTTCATATCAATGTTAGATTTGAGAAGCATTTGTTGAAAAGACAAATACATTAATCACTGTATCTCCTTCGATGCAATTTATTACCTTTACCGAGGTCTCAGTTAATATGATTGAGTTGAGTTAATATGATTACAAGTACAATGGAGTAAATGAACCCAAAATGTGTGTAAAACAAAATGTAAAAACACTGTAGGTGAGGTGCAGGTGCAAAAGATGATGATCAGGTTGGAAAAACTCACATTATCCCAACACATTAATAACTGGGTGTCAACGCACCACCATATGACAAATGAAGATTTTCATTATCAGAACATTTTTTTCTACGTCATCATAAACAAAAAAATTTATTTTTCTCCATATATTTAAAAAATAATAATAAACTAATGTAAACAACCTTAATGTCATTAGAAAACACTAATTATCTAATGTACCATGAGGCTCACATTACATTATAAACCATCAACCACAGCATTTCAATGTACCTTCTCTGTACTATTCTGCATTGGAATATTTCACCGCTTTGTTACACTGTTTGTAAGTTCCCTTTTTTTTCCCTCAGACAAACAATTACGCAAAAGATATTAGATTCAGTTGAATGCTTTTGATAAATTAAATAATGTATTTTTCCTTTTTGGCATCATATCTGTCACATACAATCAAAGCAAGAAGGTGTGAAAAAGTGGTGACTGAGAGCTGCTTACACACTGACTGGTGAGATGCAAAGCTAATTGTTTCCAGTGATCCTTGTCAGTATACAGTATGCTCCGGTTCCAGTCAACTATCTATGAACTCAGACTACAATTACAAGGGAAAAGGTCATTTTTCATGCTCTGAAAGGCATTCTAATGAACTGCTTGCCACCTATTTAACACTACTCTCCAGGCCACTAAAACCGACTTTCCATATCCACTGACAGCACGCTTCACTTTAGCTGGGAACAGGATGAGATGCTTTTGTTTTGCCATCTGTGTCAGGGCAATGACTGCAAACCTTAAGGAAACTTATTTAATGCCCGCATTCAGAGTAAACAGTTATTCATCAAAAAAATAATAATGTTTCAAAGGTCAGGCCATAAAATACAATATCTGCCCTCTTTCCAATGCCTAGTGCATTAGTTACGATTAATGCCAAGCAGAGCGTTTTGATGGCAAGGGCTGGGTAAAAAAAAAAAAAAAAAGATACAGTATTTACTGGCAAGAACTTTAGAGTATGGACTAAAAAATAACTGTCAAAACAGCAAACTGTCATCGTGAAAAAAAAACATTATTTTGATGATCAACTTACACCGCAATCAAGTTTTTTGATCCATATGGAATTACATGAGTGTATACAGAGCTGTCCAGTGGCTACACATCGTTTGCCTGTATGTGCATCGTCAGCCGGAGGTGAGAGGGTGGAGACCTGCCAAGTATAAGGCTCTGGGCCAATGTAATGACAGCTGACAACTCGGGCAAGGCCGTGCGTGCAACATTGCACTTCTAACAGCCAAGATCCCAGATCAAGTAAATTCTAATCACAGAGTTAATATGCTTCTAATGTGAAATTTCAGATTTCTACTCTGTGTTTCACGTTCAAAAGGGGAGCACATGTCATTTGGCATGCCTTCATAAAACACTAGGGCTTCCATCAGTCACTGATTATTGCAATGAGGAGCTAAGATCCCTAAGCACAAAGGAACCGGCACCACATTGCTTTGACTGTCAGAATTAACTAGTGAAAGTGACCTCAGCCTATACATGCTGAAGGAGGAGCGATCATATTCAATTAGTTAGATAGAAATATTCTATCAGACATGCATTTGCTGTTGATTCCGCTTTATCAAACCCCAAACTGTCCTTTATATTCTCAATATACATAAACAAATCTCTAGTCAACATTTTTCTTTAATACATGAGGTAAATGGCATTGATAAGTACACTGTGCTGCTCTTTTAAGCTAAAGCCACACTGCAGAGGGGCTGTCTAGTTTGTCAGTGAAGACTGGCTGAGGGAGGCGGTGCTGAACTGTGTGCGCTGTGTTTACGCCGATCCCTCAGGCCATTTGTTTGCAGCACTTCCTTGCCCCACAGCACCATGCATAATGCAGGAATGAAAATGTTAACAGTGGCAAATAAAATCGGCAAGGTGCCCCCACAAATCAGGGCAGTTTAGGAGCACATTTAATCATCCATGCATTGGGGACAACGCATAGCAATTAATTGTGGCATTTTAAAGAAGATCAGGACCCCATTTTTTCCAAGGCTCTTCAAGCTTCTCGCTCAGTCGCCCCATCTGCTGAAGACCAAGTCTCTTTGTGTGCATCTCTTTGAGACATCTCCAGATTTTGGCCCAATTATGTTTATCATCTCTTTGCTCTCAAGTAGATGACAGGAGAACTCTTGTAGGCAGTTGCGCAGAATTGCATCAACAGAGCCCACCCAACGAATGAAATAACAAAAAACAGGCATTGTTTGAAGAGGGTCTCCCATGTATACACACAAGAAGTAATCCGGTCTCAGTCTTGCATTTCTCCAGTATGCTCCAAGACAAACAAGTTACAGCTCCATATGGTGGTGTCAGGAAAAGAAATAATTTAAAGAAATTCATGTGCGGTAAGCAGATGAGCAACCGCAGAAATACCAACACAGGCATCCTCATACTAAACCGTTCTAAGAACCCTCAGCAGGGGGGGCCGCAAAAGACACAACCAAGCCATAACTGGATTGAGAACTACTTTGGAATTTCAAAGACTGGGACTGGCAACTGTCTAGGGGTTGAAAGACAGCATTTCATGCAGATACAATCGGCGATGCCTTTCAGCGCTTCCTGAACACGAGACAGCCTAATCTAATGAAGTGGGGGGGGCAGAATCTGCTCAAGCTTTTAGCCCAGTGTGCCTTCTTTCACATCTGACTGCAGTCAAAAAATCAACTTGTTATTTTTATTTCCACTGTATTTTCCCTGAGGTGTACTCTGCGTGGCTTGAGTCATCATTGTTCAAGTCTTTAGAGTTGGAAAAACACACACACACACACACACACACACAAGCTGGTGGCAAGGTTACAGCCAGTCAGACATGGGGGCACTCGTATTCTGCCAACCCCAGGGAAAACTCACAGAGGGCTCCAGAGAGGGAGAACAGAGATGCGCCGTGTTGCTGACATCGCAGCCGTCACGTCACACTCACCAGTAAGAGTGATGTGCACAGACAGCACAGAGATTTGTAGATTACTGTAGTGGCTTCTAACCAGAACAGTGAGGAGTTTGTGGATTACGTGAGCCCTGATTGTCTTCTTTATAACCAAGTGTCTAAAAGAGAGCATAAGGGAGCAGTTCAGCTCAGCATGATAATGAATATAAAGCAAACAAATACAAACAACGATCAAAGCGTCCCAAAAAGTGAGAGGGATAGCTGATGACATCTAAGGTGATCTTAACACTCTTTCAACCTTGATCATCCAATCCCAATAAAAATGATAAAGTAGTATTTACTGTTTGGACACCTTGAAAAATGAAAGAAATCCAAAATAAATTTCATATCCGTTGATCGATGACAACTGTGCAGAGATTTTTATCATCGTGCTGGCTGAGGACAGGTTACAGGTGCCAGGGAGGTGTGAATTAAGCAGATGAGTAACATAATAAAGCAAATAATGATGAACATCCATGTTCCTAAACCATTGTACTGGAACAGATTCATATTATATAAACATACACAAGACTTTTTGACTATAAAACCACCAAGGTATCTCTCGCACAATCAGCTTTTTTGAACATGACATGAGTGTTTTTTATTATTATATGTTTTTGTCTCCTGCAATGTTGTGCTGAGCTGAGTGATTTTCTTTTCTTTCTTTTTTTTCCCTCCTTCTCTTTGTGGGTGTTGGCTGACATCATTTCCCCTTTTTAAGAGTTAATAAAGAAGAACATGAAGTTGAACTTAATCATAATTGAAGTGCAATAAATTAAGAAACCACTTTGAGTCACAAAATGATAGGCTGGTCAGGAAAAAAAAGAAAAGTTGACTTGTGAATTTAAAAGCTGGAATGTGGCTGATGAAGGAATTTGTATATTGCCAACAGAAATTCTCTGGAACACAGTCATGGTACTCTGAATGACCCTGATGCGATGCTAAATCACTGCCTTAACCAATGGAAAGGTGCACCACAAACCACAAGACTGTGTCCCATCTTAAACTATTTTTAGACAGTTCAGTTCAGTTTCTCTTTGTAGCTTGACTTTATAATTAAATACACTTGAAACTTCACATCCAATCTGTAGTATTGCTAGTGAAAAATGACTGATGATAACACATCTAGAAGTAACGCAACGGATGGACAACTGACTGAATTTGGTTTCGCTTTTTTTATCAGACCTTCAACATTATTGTCTTGGACAGTAATACAGCAGGGCGGTAGCTGGAAGATACGGAAGAATGACACTGAAATACTAGCATGAGTAGTTTTTAATGTTTTAATTTGTTTAAGATATAACGTAATATAATATCAAACCGTCTGCAAGACACAGACTGACGGTCAAGCCGTCTGCTGATCAGCATCACTGAGCAGAGGCACTGCAATGTGACAAGGCAGTGACAGATAAGATTCCCTAAGGCACAACACTTTCTTCCTTCTCATATGATTCACTAAATGTTTAGATTTCTACTGTTTATTTCAATGTGGTGAAAAATAATTAGAGTAAAATTAAAAGGAAAAAAACCTCAGACATGTATCAAACCAAATCAGTGCACTGCAGCATCAGGTCAACTGGATTCCTTGATAAACACACCCAGTTACAGGCAGCTATGTCACAAAATTTAACTCTTAAAACTGTAAACGGGTACAAGAAGCTTTAAAACTTTAAAATGCCGTCGCCATATACTGCTTTGCCTTTCAAGGAGCACAGGTACAACAATATCTGCCGCTAACATTTTCATGACTTGTGAAACCGCAGGCTTTTAACAGGATGCTTCTCTCTTTAATGTGCACATCAGGACAAAGCAAGCTCACAGAATAAGCAAAACAAAAAAAAAGATGGCCTGAGTTGCTCCTCATCTATGATAAATCACTGCTACTTTTATAGCCTCTAATAAGTTGATGCAAGGCCATTTTTCTTCCTGCCCATCGTTCAAACATTTAAGGCATATTTACAAGGAACTTGTTAAAATATTTAATAATATTTAGTGGCAATTTCGGAGCAGCCTGTCATGGTGAAATTTATTGCCTTTAAGTGTTTAAAAAGGCGATGACATGAATAACAAACTGTCAAAATTCTCTAATTTGCATAGACAGGCCATAACTCCTGATACCTTGCATTAAAAAAAGAGGTTTTTAACAAAACGAGTCATAAAAGAAGCATTCAAAGTGAGTGATGGCAAAGACTCTTCCACAAAGTCGCACCACAGAGACAGCTTCCCCCCACTACAGATGCTTCCGAGATCAAGTCAGCCAATAAAAGGACATATATCCTGCTGCTTTGACTTATTTATCCTGTGTGGATGAGCTCAAGATGGAACATCTCCTATAGGCAAGCTTAATTAATTGTGATAAAAGGGCTAATTCAGAGGCTGCACAAGAAAAGTGAGCCAAACAATAATATTCGCCACAAATCATCTGTGCCTGTCAAATATTTCCTCTATAACTTTCTAATTCAAAGTCCTTTGGACGTGAGGCTTTTGTTAAGGAACCACATGGAGCCAAACAACCTCCCACGCATCTCTGCTTTCCTGTCCACGCTCCTGACTAAAATCATCAGATGAAATGGCAGCTGCTCGACGTTAAACCGTCTTGTCCTCTGTTTGACTCAACAAGATGGTGTCCATGTTTGACGCCGCTCCTTCCACTAGATTCAGGGGTTTTTATGATAAGACTCAGTGACCTGGTCCTGCCCTGGCTGTCCCAGTCAGAAAAGGGCCCCCGTTGACACTGATTGCGAGGCTATGAGTAGTCTCTCCCCTGTGCCCTCTCAGTGCAACTCTAATTAATAGCCAATTCATCTTCTCTGATCTGAGCCAGCACATGGAGTAATATATCGTTAGTTTGGCAAGCGAGCTATTAAAGTGTAATAACCAAGTACCAGCACTCGATTTGGAAGAGTAGCACATACTTAACCATGAAGTGGAAACAATTAATTTATTGGAGGATCTCCTGTAACCAATCATTTACTAGCATTCACACTGTGATGCAAAAGCAATCTCCTGTTTTGTGTGGCACAAGTCAATGACATATTTTGGGCTCAGCGCCTGAAACACTATGACCAGTAATGTAAGGCTCAACCAAACACCACTGTCACACCTTCTGTCCACAGAACATTTCTGGGAGACATTTCTGTTACATATGAATGAAATGAAGAAGACCATGTAAATAATGCTAGAGGGAAAAAATACAGCAGAGCAACCTCATGACACGCAAAAACCCATGTAGCACAATAAAACGTTGTTAACTTGATCTGATCGCTGAACAAAGCATGAATACATGTGCAACAAATCAATTCAACACAAGGCAATGAATGGCACAACAAGGCCTGTATTTTACTGTGCATGTTTAAGTCAGAGGGAAGGAGTTGGACACATTAGGCAATGTCAACAAACTGTTTAACAGTAACATTCAGCCAAAGCTACTGGTGAATCCGTAAAATATTTGTGGTTTCCTGTTTGCTTAGTAAAGTTAACATGTAGCATCACTGACGATATGATTTTATACAAGTTCAAAACACAAACAGTACTGTACAAAACGTGGTTTAACAAGTCCATTTGGTTTTGTATCGTTTCCTGTCTGAAAAAGTGATACATGTACAAATCTACATTTTGTTATCAACTGGAATAAGTTGCTCTTTTAAAATGAAAACTCACTCTTGTGCGTTTGGCCTGCCTCTAAAGCAAAACCTTTAAAAACCCATTATTCTTTTTGCTAGAACTAATGACGTTTTTTGTCTCTTCAGCTTAACACACTAATTGACAGTTTTTTTGGAGGATAGCCCAGATGGAAAAATAAGTACCCCCTTAAAGACCCAACTCCCTTGCTCATTCCCTTAGCTTTAAGTCCCTTATTAATTAAACTTTCACCAAGTCGAGAATTTTTATTAAAAAGATAAAGTCTGCTGTACCGTAAAACAGAACTAGCCTATTGTCTCTTAAGCTAAAATTTTATTTCTATAAATAAAAGGGACTTTTTAATACCATCGTATGCAGCAGAGGGAGTAGGGCCAAAGGATCCACACAGTACAGTAATTAGAGGGAGATTTTCATCCCAACTACGCTAAAATTGGTCAGGTTTAACCAATACCCTTTGCTCTGACTGAATACAAACTCCAAGACTGTTCATTTTAGCATCATAGGATGTTATTTACTGTATGGCAAACAGAGGCAGCAGCATCATGCTCATGAGAGACTCAAGTGTAAATATGCGTTTTGCCATCACTGTGTATCTAGTCATACATCTCAGATATCCTGGCACACTGTTGCTCAGATGGGAAATAAAGCTTCAGCCAAATATTGACTGCAGTTTTATGATCAGTCATCCACTTGATCAATCAAATCCCTCTTGTGCCATTAACTTTGCAACAATATTTGTCAATCAGCGTCACAAGACAAGGATTGCGTTTCTCCAATTAGGATGCCTTCTCCTATCTGTACTATCTGTTGGTTTTGCCAAAGAGAAATCTATCTTGCGCTTA
This sequence comes from Pampus argenteus, assembly GCA_036937835.1. Lineage (NCBI taxonomy): Eukaryota > Metazoa > Chordata > Actinopteri > Scombriformes > Stromateidae > Pampus > Pampus argenteus. Next base: position 18,978,744 of record CM072864.1, on the reverse strand, counting down.
TCATGAAAAACATGCATGTTTATTAAAAAAAATTCCAACTTGGAAATTAACATATGGATTTTGGGAAATGTGCAAAATTTTTACACAAATCCAATACAGTTATATACCGTATATATATATATATATATATATATATATAAAATAAGAATATTAAAAATGGAGGTTTGGACTAAAATGAATTAAAATATACTGACAATTCTTTTGATTCTTAAAATGGATATTAAAAATGAAATTATTGTTTTTATTAATGTAATGTATTCATGTTCACATGAAAAATGCACTTTGAATACTTTCTTTTGATTATTGTGAAACGTGTTCTACAATGTCTACCAGCAAAATCATAAAGAATGTGAGGCATTTCTTTTTTTTTTTTTTATTTATTTGTATTTTGGGGGACTACTGTTCTCATATTGTAAATGCTTCAATAATGAACATGAAATCCTTTGGTGCTTCATATTACTTTAAATGCATACGGCTGCTTTCAGACACCAATCTAAAGTGAAAACAGTGAAACTGCCTTTCTGGATGTCCATCAACCATTGTTACCATGTTAATCCGTTATGATGCTGAGATTATGGCAATACTAACGGGACTACAGATACATGCACCGTTAAGGTGCGTTAAGTTGCCAGAAAAGTAATGCATCATCCACAGAGGGTCATTATGCCACTTCCACAGTCACTGCGTACAGCCAGCAAATCACAGCCAATTAAGAAGCCTTTAAACTTACAAGTCAAGCATCACTTGTTGTGCTGTCCATAATGGGGTTTTATGGATATGAAACAGTTCTGATGGCTGTATTGGTCTTGTGATAAATGTTAAACTTAACAGGAAATGTGGCCTGAATAAGAGTGGTGTTGAAAACTAAACAGATCATTTGCTGCAGTATTTCAGGGACACAAAGCAAGAGGATTAAAAAAGGCTTTAGAAACTGCACATTAGATCCAGTTCTATCATTTCATAAGAATCACACTTTCTACTTATTCTGAGAGATAAACAATTCAGGCCTGTTTCCCAAATTTTTTGTGTCAGTTTTCTGTTTTCTGCTAACGAGATGTCACTAATACGTACTGGAATGTTGTGTGAATAGACAATTTGATTGGCCACGAAGAACTTAATGATGTATACCAAATGTGGGGGGACAGCTTCTAAGCGCAGATTTTTGTAGACAAACATAGCTGTTGACAACATTTTCCACCCAGTTTGCCATTTCTGACAGGCTGAAAATCTAAAATTAAGAACAAAATGTTCCCAAGGTACTGCAACCGTTAACAAATCATGTCTTATTAGCATTTTTGACTGGAATGGTCAGATTGTAAGGACACATGAGAGAAATGCCACTTAGCGAGCGGGAAGTCATAATTACACAGTATTCCTGCACGCATGCATTTAGAGAAAACATGTATGACTGTGTACCTGAGTTCCTTTTAACTAATTAAAAAAATAATAAATCAAATGGTGCATGTTGTCTATTTAAATAAACGCGTCGTCCTATTGTGATGTGAATTTTGGTGTATTGTTCCTCTGCGCACATAGCATCTTATTCAGGCTTAATTTGTGCCACTGTGTCTTCCTGTGAGCGGACCCCAGTCATCTTTAAACGGCTCCATTTAAAATGCAATTTGATTATCTGCCAAATTGCTACCAAATCTTTCCCTCTGCAGCTTGGGGATGGTGGGGGGGGGTTAAAAATTTTAATTAGCATTTGTGTGTAAAAGAGAGGTCTTTGTTGCATTTTGAACACGGCATCCCAGAATGACCACCACTTTCAAAGAGTCATCACCCAAACGATTTTTAAACTAATAGATCCAAAGGGAGAGGAGCAGTCCTGGCACAGAGGGGTGGGGGAATTACAGAGGTCTTCAGTGGCACTGAAAAAACCCACAGGACATGGCATGTTTAAATAATCCAAAACTTTTCTTTAATCATAGTTTAGAAAATTGGCTGGGACCTTCAGCAGGAGACAGCTGCTCTGCCCCATAGCCATTTAATGAGATTCACTGAGGGTTTCCCTTAAAATATTTACGCTGTCCCATGGCACAGCAATATTGTCCTAGAATGGGGAGATAAGAGCCAACGAGGTGTGTTGAAGTTCTCCTAATCAATTTGCTAATTACTGGAGCAGCTATAGGAGAGGAGAAAGAAGTCCCCTCTGGCAAGTTGTATTCTAATAAACTCTGAAAAATTTATTTACTCCTTTAGCCAAGAGGAATCCCGAAGTGGGTTTACAGCAGAGAGCTGATCGAGACAGAGTTGTGTTGTGGTTGAGGTCGCAGTCAAAGGAGCAAGGAGAGGTCTCCAAACATAAAAGGATCTCTCAGGACCTGCACCTTTGCATCTGCTCAGGGAACAGAGATGGCAGGAAGAGCTTTTACTCTTACAGACTTGGCACGAAAAGACCTGACTGCTATACTGCTACATATCAACAAATATTAATGAGACTTCTGGTTCTTGCATAATAAAGCAGGTTATTGAGGGAGTTAATGCATATGTATGCAATATAAACACTGCTTAACTGACTCCAAAACAAAAATATATGTATAACAAATACTGAGATAAAACAAGATCACTTTCATGGGGTGGTATCCTACTCAGAGCAGAGGGCAAGAGGCCCAGACATTATGCCAGACGTTTGGGTTGTGTGTCTGAAGCCACCCTCATGGCCTTTGGTACGGGCTGACCCTCCCTCCCAACGTCTGGGACTGAGGGCAACCCTAGACCTGTCATAGGAACAGCCCGCATCCTCTGCAGGGTTGGGGGCAAAATCTGCTCCACCTCTTCAATGCCACGTTATCTATGGACCCCCTTCCCTCTTCAAGGCCTATAACCAATAGCATGTTGTCTAAATCAAGACAGGTCAAAGGTCAGCATAATCTGAGTGCTCAAAGGGCAATGCCATAAGCTAATCGTGAGCCATTATGGCAGAAGTACAGTGAAGCATGGAGCAAGTTAGACCCTGGGGGGCCTCCTAGTGACTGCTATTATCTGTCACCACCATAACAACCACACATTTGTCAGGAAAACTGTGTAATCTCTCGACACAGAGAAAACAGCTTTTTCTCATAAAAATTTTCCCCATTAGCAATATTCTGATGCTAATTAAAGCCATATTGTATTATTCAAACCATAAAAGTGAAAACAATATATTAAAAACTCTGCTGGGCTGGTTATTTAACTTTGGACTATGCCTATTTGGAGAATTTGCAAACACATTTAATCAGATAATAACAATGACACTCACTCACGACACTTCTTTTGTGTTTTTGTCCCGATGCTAAACAAGACCGCAGAAAAAAAAAGAAAAATAAGCAAATGGACTGATTAGTATTTACAGTCTATTTCCATGTCACTCTATTCATTTCTCCAATCAACTTGTTTCCCTAACTCCCACAGTCTCTCCAGCGATCCCTCCAGTGTAACTGAGCACATGAATCAGAGCACAATCCCACAGAGAATTGAGGCAAAAACAACACAAAAAAACCTGTTGCTGTGACATTTTGTTCCCTCTCACCTCAACGCACGCCAGTCACAATGGACCGGTGTGTGGGGGATCTGTGTTCAAATCACCATGGTGATGGCTCTCTGCCTCCCAAGGCTCCCTGGAGGAGGTTGGAGAGTTGGGGGGGGGGAGCAATGAAGCATGTTGTCAACCAAGCTGCAACCAAAACGCAGTCAGGTGAGGAGAATGATGAAGAAGACATGTTCCAAAAAAACCATCTTCCATGTTTAACATGGCAACATTTTTAGCCCAGTCAGTGTTAAGTGCACTATCAGTGCAGGCTCTAAACTCAGAGCAGAGTAGAGCAGACCAGCTGACAGCCCAGCAATCAAAAGTGGCTGACGTGTTGCAGGAAAAGCCTCCTTAACCTTTAAAAGGGCAAAAAATAGAATAAAATGGTGGCGGTTCATGAGCAAAGGTCTGGGAACATCTGTCTCTGGGTAAATCATCCTTACATGACAGAATGGCACAGAGATGCAGAGGCATTACACTGAGCAAAAAGGCACCCCCACTCCACACCATCAGCTCCAATTTGCTTATTTACCTGTTGTCCCCTTCTTGGACAATTAAACCAACACATTCCCGAGAGGCTCAGAGTTCTCATCAAGATACAAATACACCAGTAGGATGGAGCTGGAGACTAAGCCACGTTTCATATAAGTGGCTACAACACAACTTTATCACAAATTCAAATATTCAAATATGAGAGGTAATCTTTAAAGGCCTCCAATGTTTACACTAAAAACATCAATAGTGTATGCTAACAATGTTATATTAAATTATACATGACTTTGCAGTAATAATAATATTTATAATACAAAAATCTGACATGTGTCTTTATTATTAGATAGACAGTAAAAGTTAAAAACTGACAGACAATATAACTGAAAAAAAACACTCACTGTACTAACTAATAGAAGTAGAAAAAGCCCCTCTTTCACTGTGAACTGCCATCGAAGTGCCAGACGTGTCATCTGTCATTACATCTGACTTGATAAATGAATAAGAATACTGCAATATTACCAACATTGTAGAATGCATAGGGTGACACACTGGACTGTAAGCTTAGTACAGTATATAAATAAATACTGCATTGGATTTCCATTAAAACAACATGGTTGAACAACTGCTCCAAGTGGCTGGTAATTTGTTAAATGAGTTAATTGGTCACCAGTTCATCCAATTCATCTTAATGCCTGTTTTTGGACCACACTCACAACAGTGAGTTAAGTCGTGCAGTGCGGTTACTTTGAGTACAAGTTCAAGTTCCCTTGTGGTTAATGGTGCCAAAAAGTCAAAACTGATCTATTTACATTTTTAAAATCAAGCTTTGTAATCTAAATCTCACCTGTCAGTTATTCTCAATTATTACAGCAGATCTTACAGCAGTAAGGCTGTCTTTTAGTGTGATGCAGAACTGTTTAGTCGTTGAATGCCAGGTGGTGCAGCCACTGAAAAGCTACAGGCTGGGGGGGGAAAGGGCCCAACCTTTATACTGTGTCTAAACGTCCTCACTTTCTCCTTGAACATCTATCCTTAACTGTGCTCTTCTGGTCCCCTCCCTGTCCCAAAGTGGCCAGCTGGGAATGGCGCGCATTTGCTGACGTCCCTACTAACCTTGGCCAGTGTAAGGATTACCGTGCATTTACACTCAATGCTCCTTCTTTCCTTAAGACTTATTAAGAATGATAATGAGCTCGGAAAGGGGCAGCATGTCCCTTTCTCAACTCTGTGAAAGCTCTTCTCTCTGTCTTTTTCTCCCTTACTGTTCACTTTTATTATTCCTCTCTCACTGTTCTCAACCCTTTCTGCAGTCTCCCTCTCCTACCTAGTTCTCTCTGTGTCTCTCTCTCTCTGTCTCTCTCTCTCTCTGTCTCTCTCTCTCTATATTGTATTGAAAGGACTCAGGACAAATTACCAAAAAGGCCATTTTCATCTATGAACTGCAGGATTTAATCGATACTTATTTCATGCCTTCAAAACCAACCCTATATTACTGTTGTCTGTGTGATTTGTTTATTTTGCCCGGGAATATTCCTTCAGTTGAAAAGGGTGAAATGCACGGGATGCAATTCACCTTGAACCTCCATTATATTGGATTTCTCTACTGGCTGATCAAGCATGCAAAAAGGACATTTCCTCAGCACTAAAACAAAAACAATAATGATGATTAAAAAAACATGCGTGCTATTTGTGCTGCTATAACAGTACGTGTTGAAGGCAGTATATTTTTACAAGGCAAAACACAAGTATGGCCGTGGTAGTGTGAATTTGTATACAAAATCATTACACTAAGGCCAATTGATAAAGCTTGTGTGCTGGGAAACAAAAGTAATGGATCCTGAAGCTTGTCAAATGCCGCTTGGGATTACTGACGCTTATTTGACATCAAAGACCTGAGGTCCACAGCAAAGGTCAAATGGAAACGGAATACACATGGGTTTAATTCTACACACCCCTTGACAGATGCAGATGGGTACTTATGAGACATGGAGCATTTCACTGACTGATAGAAATAAGAACGTTGACAGCGTCACATGCTGATTAACCAATGAGATTCTCAACTAGTCAAATGAACCAGGAGCACAGCACGACAGACAACATTTGAGACAACGAGAGAGCCAATCAAACCACATCCATAGAAAACCACATCCACAAACACTGAACTATACACACAAACCAAATCGCAATTAAAACAGCACGAACGGACAATTAGCATGTCTGCTTTCTCAGCTCAAGAGATTTACTTTTCACCTATAGTGACAATGAAAAATTATGAAGGACGGGATGCAGAGAGCAAGCAAAAGAGAGGTAGAGAAAGAAGGGCAGTATGTTTGACAGATGGATATTGCAGTGTCTCATCAATGCTGAAGAGAGATGAGAACATGTACCACCAGTGTGACAGTGAAGGCTGGCTGGTGTCCAGCCGAAGATGGACCTCCGTACAGCAGACACATGCCATCACAATCCACATTTACACTGTGGGAGCACACAGGATGAAGAGCTGGAAACTGCTTCAACTGATCACTTTACAGGTCTCTTTGGACAAACTGTATAAAAACTCATGTATAATGCCAGTGTAGAGCACTGAGGGGAACTATTGTACCCTGCAGTGTCACCTGCTGTTGGTTATTATTTTTGGTGGCCTCATAAAATATGAGACTGCACTAAAGTAAATTTACCTTTGGTCTAACTAATGCTTGCTTTTCAAATCACACAAAATGCAAGGTGATTTCATGCCTAAACGTGTTTTTAAGCTTGCCTGTTTCAAGTGTCAAGTGTGTGCTTGCTTTGCATGCATGAATACATCTGCAACAGTTAGGCTGCACAGCTGCTGCATTATGAGGGTATTATGGAAAATACCTCAAAAGCAAACACTGTGCGCATAATGCATCTTTTACATTATGAAATGATTCCATCTACAACAGTTTTATAAGACAAAAAAATAATAAAAACATCAAAGTACAAAAAAAAGGGACATCAAAACTGTAAAATTGAAAAAAAATCTTTCATGTTTACCTTGTGTTGTACTAGCAGTGGCATTTTTAATATAGAAGATGGCTTTCCATGAATGATCTATTTAACCAAAGACAGGAGGGAGAGAAAAAAAAAAAGGATAATTAATTACTTTTGTGAGCTATTGCATGGGAGAGACAATAAACCTGCCTGGTCGCCATGGATATGACATATTTGCTCTGAAAACAACACAATAATTAGCAAAGGAGAAAGATCCGGCGAGAATATGAGAACTCCGGGTTTAAAGTGCCAGTGATCTATTCCTGTCCTCATCCTCATCCCTGAGAATAATAACAAACACAGTGGCAAACACATAGCACAGACATTTACAAATGCACTTGAGAACAAACAGTGACCCTTTAGAGAAGCATGTTAAATTAAATCTCGCATCACAGTGGTGTTTTGTAGAGATCACAACTAACCAAACACTCAGAGAGGTGGAAGTCAAAAAAACCTGCCTTACAGCCACCGAGAGCAGGAACTGCAGTAAAATCATATTTACCATTGCAAATCCACTCTGTGTGTGTGTGTGTGTGTGTGTGTGTGTGTGTGTGTGTGTGTGTGTGTGTGTGTGTGTGTCTGTCTGTCACTGGTGTCAGAGAGATGTATAACCTGCCCTATAGTTGAACTTTTCCAGACAAATGGTTAGCTTTCCAAAACTGTTCAATAATGATGTAATATTTATGATGGTATTTTTTTTTATGAAATATATTCACTCTAAATAATTAATAGTAATTATTTGGTGAATCCCTACATTTATAGCAGCTTACACTGCAATGCAAATTAAACTCGGGAAAAAAAAAAAGAAAAAGAAAAAGCAAAATAAAGAAAACGTGTTTTCAACAGCAGAACTTCCGCATTTCAGGCTTTGCTTTGAATATTGATTGTATTTATAGTAGTTCCTCTGTTTACAGTAAATGATCCTGTATGAAGGCTACTACCTGTTTAGGGGCAAACAGGAGTTTCACTAAGTTTTTCTCGACAAAAACCGGGACTTTCGGCAACCATAAGTCACTCGTGTTTTTTTTGTTTTTGTTTTCTTTTTGTTTTGGAGAAGTGTCAGCGGTCAGTAATAACCTATACTGTAATGTCTAATCTGCAGAATAAATAATAAAATACTTCATATCAGTCTTTTTTTTTCACGTTGTCTCTTCTATTCTTTATATTTGGAGGAATGGGAGTATTTGAACTCGCTTTGACTGTAAAAAGTGCGAACAGAGGGGGGGAAAGTTGATGTCTGTGTCAACTTTATAACGAGGCTGTCGTTTGGCTTCCACACCGTCTTTGCTTAGACTTTGACCGGCTGTGTGAATTATCAAAGTTTAAGGAAAAGCCTGCTCCTCTCGTCGGCGTTTTCAAAGGTACCAGAGGTTCACTAACAGACTGCCCGGGTCGCTCCACACCGACCGCTGTCGGCGCTGCCTCCGGCGCTGCATCGAGGCTGAGAGTCACGCAGTGCTTACCGACAAGTCCTCACATCAAGTCACATCAAGTGCTTTTTAACGTCAATTCCCCCCAAAAAAAAAAATGTTATAAACTGTTTATTAATTCTCCTTTCTCGTGTCCCCGCTGAGAGCAGAAACACGTCGGTGTCGCTCTCTCTACAGTGAGTTATATGTTTGGAAATGAAATGAGCAGTAGTTGAGAGGAAAAGGAAAACTCTTACCTGTGGTACTTCGTTGTCTTGCGGTGACTTCCAACTATGGGGACGTGTGTGTTTACGGTGGATAGCGTGAAAGCTTTCATTATTAAAGTTGTCACTTTTTTTTTCAGTTTTTTTCAGGTTTTATTGTAGCATTTTCTAATTTCTTACAAGGCGAGTCGCCCGGAAGATCTGCCCTGGAGACCGGCTCCAAATGGGAAGAGGAGTCCTTAATTGAATTTCTCGGTTAGCAGGTGTTACTTGGAAAAGCTGGACTGGAGTTTAGCGTTAGTTCCCATATCAGCTGTCAGCTTGTCAAAACAGATGCTACCTGTTGTTTCAGAAGCGGTAATTCACATACAGACCTTTAGTTATATGGTCTGTGTCCACAAAATATGACACATGTTGTGGGAAAGGGCTTTTACCTATCAAGTTGTTCCAGCTAGCATTAATGTTAGCATTAATGTTAGCAAACGGCTGCCTCAGCTAACTGTTAACCGCACCTACACATAGTATCGGGAAGCATTGGCTCGCCTTTTTTAACCACCTGCTGAATAAACCCATCATTTCCAGGTGTTCAGTGGACGTGTGTCAACTTTAAAGAAATACATCTATTAAACTTTCTTTCCCAATCAGCGTTTTCGTCCTTAACATGTCTTATTTTAGCCTATGGTTGTTGGGGTTCTCTGTCCGTGTCCACCTGTCAAAGCCTCATGGGAGTTGTAGTCGTTTATTTATTGCTAAAGAAGATAATCCATTAGTAGTCTAGATGCTGGTATACGATGCTGATTTATAGGACACACTGCAGAAATCACATACATTTTTTTTGACCAAACAATGTAAATGCAAAATAACTACAAAATCTACACTTTGGTTTTCTTAAAGGTTAAATAAATAACTTTTTTTTTAGCCAACTGGTATAGTGGAGCAAGCTGTAAACACAACATGATGTTATTATATTACTATGTTAATATTAAAATTGTTGTACAATCTATTTTTATCCGGCAGACATAGAGTAATGTTTGTGTTCATTTGAAGGTGTGAGCGCTGATTAATTCCAATATTCTCTCTATTATAGCTCTATTTTGGGTCTCCGCCAAATACTGAGCTCTCTATGAGCAAGTACGGTACAGTGGATTCATTAGAACTACTACAAAAACAAATCTAATTTGTCATTTGTCACTATGAGAGACACATTTGACATTACACTTTGTCATTTGACCCATTGTGAATATATTAAATATTAGTTATGCATCAATCAATTTATCTTCTGCCGCTTATCTGGGGTAGGGTCATAGTGGTTGCATGTCTGAGCTCTTTATTATATTTTTAAGGTTGAACCCAGCCACCCCTACGAAAAACCGTGTGACCATAAGAGAGACCATAATAAGTTCAAGACCCGGAGATAGTTGAACCTCTTCACTTTGGGCAGCAACTCACTCCAAACCTAGAAGGAGCAATTCATCATTTTCAAGCAGAGAACTATCCTAAGACTTGGAAGCGCTGTGCTGACTCTCGTCCCAACAGCTTCACACTCTGCAAACCACCCCAGTGTGTGTTCCAGGTCACAGTCTGATGAAGCCAACAGATCATCTCCAAACAGCGGAGAAGTAATTCTGAGGGTCCCCCCACCCCCACCCCCAGCTGTGCCATGAGATCATGTCCATGCAGATCCAAAAATCCTAGACTGGATGGTTAATAGCAGAACCCCTGTACCCAATACTTCTCCCCCTGAAGACACCCTAAGCCATCTCTAACTCCACAAAACATATGTTAACTAGATGGGCACACTCCAGTAACCTTGCGAGGGTGAACAGCTGGTTCACTGTTCCACTGTTAGGGTGGAATCAGCATTGCTCCTCCTGTCTGGCCCCTCACCTAGAACCAACTTGCCTTGGGACACCCTAACACTACAACATAGCTTCCAGGGTCACACACTTCCACCACAATGAGGTTATAATTCTGAGAAGGGAAAAATATAGGAATAATAATAACTGGTGCAGGTATACAGATGGGTCAGATCCAGGCATGGTTTGGCTGAGGCTGAGGATTACAGGTATGCTATGCAGGATTTTACACACAAAAAAAAACAGTGTAAACACATATAAAAGTAATCCTTCTCAATCATCACTTATGAGCCAATAGAAGTGTGTGTGTATATATATATATATATATATATACCTATATATACTGCTGTGCTTCAGTGTTTCCACTGCTTCTCCATCTCTCTCCTCTGCTGTGTGCTGTCTGGTGCTCCTCTGCTGTCGGTGTGTCTGTTTGACCAACACACACACACACACATGCAGAGCAGAGAGGCCAGCACCTTCCTGCAGGGATGTGCGTTTATTTATGCTTTAGTACGTAACTGCCATGAAACAGTCAGAAAATAGCATTTTATTAACTGAATCACAGCTTTGTTCTCGCCAGCAGTGCTCGCTCTCTTTATTCACTCTCCATCTCACTCAACCACCACTGCTCTGTTTCTCCCTATCACTCTCTCTCTCTCTCTCTCTCTCTCTCTCTCTCTCTCTCTCTCTCTCGGAGGAGGAGGAGGGGCCAACTTTGATTGCTGTGTTTTTACAAATACCAACTACCATATTCAGCATAGTATACCTTTAATGTTTCATTTGCAGTAAGAATTATTAGTGTCGTGGCGTAAATGATGTTGCTATTTCTTTTTTTTCTTCATCATTTGACAAGGATCACACTTAGTGTGGTTTAAGTTTTCACAGTTAATCAATAACTATTCACAGTGTTTTCAATGTCCATTTAAAGTTTACCTTCCTATTGGCAGAAGACTAATGTCACCTCCTCTCTTTGTTTTCCTTCTCTCTCACCTTTCCTACCATCTACCGTACATCAATAATTTACTGTAAAATATTCTAAGCATGAGACTCCTTGTAGATTCCAGGAGCAAAGCCCATAGGAATAGTTTGACTGTGATAATGTATTTTAAACTTGAACTTTCCTTATCTAAATTCTGCAGTCTTGTGAACTATTGACAAACAGATTATTGCCAATTAGCAGTTTTGTGATGTGTCCCGTTGTACATAATAAAGTATCAAGACGATCAATAGCAAAGTCAACTAACAAGGTAGATTGTGCTTTAATCTCTACCTTCCTTGTAGGGTTTAGGATTCATGGCATGTGACTTACTGATTTGTATACCTTCAATACATTTCCGTAATAAGTTGATTTGTCATACTATAATCACATAACCATATTATTTTCATTGCAGAAACCCTCTTTTAAATGGTCTGAGGCATTTGAACCTAAAAATGACCAATTCACAGAAATTCAAGGTTAAGATAAATCATTTCATACAAGAATTAAATTTTAAAAAGCACACCTTATGAGGCATAAACCCATAGTATGTATGTTATGCCCAGTACCCTTACTACCTACCATGTTATACTCTTCAGCATCCCCCCCAGTAACTGTACAGGTCCAAGCATCCCATCCATCAGGTTCCTCCTGATGTTGCAATACTGTGATACCGAATAATAAAGAAGTAAAAAAGAGAAAATCAATAGATTTTTCTGCAGATCACTTGATTCAGTAATGATCCAGTCCACATATCGCCAGCCGTTGATTCATAAGGCCTGCTCTCTCAAGGGCATACCCACCCCACCTCTGCCCTACTGACTCCTTTGCCAGTGGTACTACTAATTATAAAACATTAAAAGCTAATCACATGGCAGTCCAAGGTTAGAAAAAACATACTGTTAGATTAAACTAAAGTGTTTGTTTCATCCTGAGAACAGATACATATTTATGATTCATACAGGTTTAAAATAGCATGATGTATATTTATGTCAAAAAGGATATAACGAAGTACTGATTAGGAATAACTATGAATTTACTGTTGCTTATAGGAGCACTCTTTGGGAAAATGTATATGTTAAATAAGTATATTTTGAGGAAAACCTAGAGGATTGATATCAAGACAGGAAGTATGCTGCTTGTAGCCTAGCTCCATCAAAATAAAAATAAAGAAACATCCACCTTCTGGGTGTCTTATTTACATGATGTATCTTGTTACTGTTAAAGTTAGTCACCATTACATCAAAAATCATACAGATTAGATGGCGACATCACTATGAGGATATGACTTTTGAGATGACGTGTGCAGTCATTGCTTCTAGCAGCAGTTGGTGAAGAAATAGTTCCAACATGCAACTGCACATATCGCATCAGTGTTTCAGTTTCAGTTTAATATCTCATTCAACATATAGCTTCAGAGTTTCAAAAATGTGCTTTTGAGGTTAGACACACCTTGGAAGAGCATCTTAGTACTGCAGATACTGATGATTATATCAAACGCCAAAACGTCAGACAGTTTCCTTTATAAGCCTTACCAATTATCGAATGTAGTGATTTAGTGAACATTTGAAAAAAAAAACAAAAAACTATTATTACACATGCAAATAAAAATCACATTCTTCCTGTTGCCTGCTAGTATTTTGCCAGTTTTTCAAGATAGGTGCAGCAGCTACTGGAATACAATGGTTACAATAGAATACAATAGAATTCTGCAGTCTAAACACAACCTGCCAGCTTCTCAAGACTGAATTATATAAAAAGCATGAACAGAAAAAAGAATAAGACAGAAAAAGAAAAAGAGCAGTTGGCAAAGATTTCCGTGTGTGCACGTCATCAGTACCAGCATTAAATACCTGTTTTATTTTCACCAAAACAATCTCAAGTTTCACACTCGAAGTAAGTGATACTGTATTTTTGTAGGACAAAAGAACACAGTTGAACATGGGTGTGACAACTTGTAATATTTTAGTGGAATAGTGTGTGTGTGTGTGTGTGTGTGTCTGTGTTTGTGTGCGTGTGTGTTCTTTACTTTGGTCAAGTTTGTTTAAGTTTAAGCAAATGTACACTATATGCATGTTGTTGCAGAGTGTGATACTACTATTTTTTTATACTGTATTTTTTTATACTGTATATATATATATATCCTTTTTTTTTTCTTTGTCGAAACTGACATTTTGATCAATGAAGAAGACATTCCTTCCACAAGCCTCTAAAACGTCCACTGGCATGAGTCTGATCAAGGTCGACTTATTTTCAGTCACATTGCATGAGGGGGCCAATGAACTGGCATTCACCTTAATTAAATAAAGACATGTACAAATGTCCTTTAGCAGGTGGCTGTCTTATGGAAGTTAACGGTGGTGGCAGCTGCCTATGTATGGTAAACAGGGAACATTTTTGAAAAGTGATGGTGGCTGGTGAGGGAGGAGGGGGGTGGTGGTGGTGGGGGGAGAGGATTGGACAGCTGTCGCCATACCCACCTCACTGTGCTGACTTAGAGCTAATGCTCGATCGAGCCTTTGTATATATTTTTCCAGTGCGTTTCAACACTGTGTACACCTAGTGTTTGAGGCCGCACAGAGACACATTTGGTGCGACAGATGTACGGAGCACATGAGCAGCAGAGGGCAAAAGCTGAAATGCTTTAGCCAGTGAATTGCTCTTTTTTTTTTTTTTTTTTTGTCAAACTTCAGGAATAGGCATGAATGTCTCATGACCTCAAAGAGCACTGGAAATATTGCATTGTGAAGAATATATTCTCTTCATTTACCAGTAACAAACACAGATGTAAATGTTCAAAGTCTCTACAAAATCTGGGTGTTTGTCTTTTCATCCAGGGGCAATATGTTTTCTCCATCTAGTCTATTTACATGTTTAAGCAGCAGACAATAAGAGGTAGGTGGCTACTTCCTCAATCACTTCCAACAGGAAATTAAGATGTTGGTCCTCCATGAAGACTGCAGTATCGCACCAATCTAAACTTTTCTGAAGACAAATGGTTTATTCTAAGATGTGAGATTTTTATTTTTTTTTTATCCAACAGAAACTTCACATATGGCTCTGTGCTCAAAGTGCATAGTGTGAAATGATAACAGGGAAGAACTATTGCTTAAAATATGATTAAAGAAGCTGTATTCACATGTCAAAATGAAAAAACAAATGCTATCTTCAACAGTGCTGGTCACCGCACCATATGGTGATGATAAGATGCCCAGGTAAAATCTAATTTTAATAAATTCCTAATCAGCTTGGAGGGATACTGAAACAACATAGTTAATGGATATGTGTAGAGTCAGCAAGGTCTTTCACAGCTGTGGTCTTTAATAAGATTTGAAAGGCATTACAACGACGTTGCAGTCAATGTCATGTTGAGCTGCTCCCTCTGTCTGTAACTCTACTAGAGGGAAAAAAGAACAGACAAATAAGGGAGGCGAGGGGAGGAAAACATGGTCATCTGTTTCAAAAGAGCTGAAATCTGATCTCTGGGGGGGAGAGGCATAGTCAGAGGTACTGTATAGTATCATCTCCCTCTGATCATTCATGCTTTCTAATTACAGAAGGTGAGGAGGGCCATAATTTTATCGTATTTGTTTTGCATCACTGCAAAAATAGAAAATGAGGGCTCGCCAAGCTGCACCAATTTACTTCATTTCGACCTTGATTAAAAGAAAATTAATTGCCACATCTCTCATTATGTCGCAGGCAGCATTTGATGACGCGAATGGAAAAACTCAAAAAATAAGACGCAAAGGCTCAGAGGGAGTGTGTGCTCGACCTGGATGTTCAGGAGACAGCACACTCCTCTAATAATCAAAATGAACGGGCCCTTACACAACGCTATCTCGGGAAAATGTAACTATACTGTAATGTAGGACCCTAGATAAAGAGATGGTGGAGCCTGAATACCTTTGTTTGGTAACTAATTCTCTGCATTTATCTTGTAGATGTTTTATATGTGTGTATGTATATATATATATATATATGTAAGCGCATTTGGATGTGCAACTAATGGAAAAATTATTATTATTTTAAGAACGCTTACTGTTAGTTAAAGTATTACTTATGATACCTGGATTAAGAACCAGCAGAGCATGTAATTTCATGCAGTTATTACAGAAATGTGCCCCTTTGAAAATAATCACAAACCAAACATTTAAATCCTATTTACGTCCCTCAAGCCCCAGTGGCTCCTCCCTTCCCTAAGACACCATATGTCTCGGTGGATCAACTTCAGAAGTTTTCAGTAACCATGGTGTATGATTACATGAGAATTTCTCTCAGCGAAGGCCTCCAGGAGGAGTAAAATGCTAAATGCTATTTTTGAAATGAAATTCTCCTTCATGTAGCTGCACCTGTTTCCCTGGGAGAGTAAACAGAGCAGACGCCTGATAGAGTGGGCCTGCCCCTGACACACACCTAATTCTAAAATATTTATTAGCTTTTGACACTCTTTAAAGTCACAGTCTGGGACAAAGGGTACGCTGTTCTTCTTGCACGGCCTTATTCTTTTCTTCACTGAGTGCTTTCAGCTGTTTATGCGTGACTAAGGTGATAGAGACATTAAATGCAACTAGCTCTAGTACCTGCCGGTGCCGACCTCACACAGGTCAACCTGACACAAACATCTTTCTACATTTGGGCCCAATCAACAGGAAATTAACGATTTGCTGTTGTGAGATTGTACATATGAGTTTTCCATGCTTGGCTGAGTATTTGCAAGTGAGCGTGAGTATTTAGGTGAGCATGCGTCCTTGCTTGTGAGCAAGTGCGCGCGTGTGGGCAGGGATCATTATTTGGCGTGCCTTGCCAAGCCATCATGAAGGCAATAGGGACATTTGAATAATTGATTGATATAATGTAAAGTAATCCAGCCCGCTTTCATTCTTGGCTCACCTGCTCCTAATTCTGAGACTGTTCTCAGTTGACAGGAGACAGGGAGGGACATTTAAGGACATGGGAGTGACATGGAGGAGCACATTTTACCCACCATTACCCACCGTCTCTTATTTCCCGTCTGTTCTTACCAGCGATGTCGTGGTAAATAAAATGGTGTGTTAAACTGCCTGTCCGCAGTCGTCATGATGCATGCCGATAGAAGCAACAGAAAGCAGCTTTTTTTTTTATGAGACATTATGTCTACTACTTCATATAATCTGTCAAAATGTCAAAATAATTCCAGCATGTTACCTGTTAAGGTAACTGAGCTGTTTCAGAGGTGAAAATGTCGCTTTCTCCATCACTATTGTACTGTCTATACAACACATCCTTCTTATTCTTGCCTGTTGTTGTCGTTGAAAGTAAATGGTTTCATTATGGACACTAAGACTCAGAAATGTACAGTAAAGCCATGATTGGAAGCTCTTAACTCTTATAACTGATAACCTCTAGAGGTTTGAAGAGTGAAGCACATCAGTCATGCATGACTGAGCGTCTTTGTTTAGACTATATTTGAGCAATCAGCTCAGACTCTGTCACTCTGTTTGTCTCACACTGTGATAAAGTTTTATGATTGACCATAATTATTCCCTTCGGGATCTGAAAGCTCCTTCCAATTCATTTTTTTTTATTTTTTAACTTTCCTGCTTATACTCAAATCAAAGCATAATGTATGTAAAAGGGCACGCAGTGTATTTTGATACGTACATTTCAAATATTTCATCTCAAAGAGAAAATGAGAAGCGCTCTCCTGTAACTCCAGGTGTCATTAACAAATGCATACAGACACACAATGACCATTTCTGAGTAAGGATTATGTGTCTTACATCTTCTGTATGCACACTTGTCCTGGATTATCACAATCAGACTGATACATTACTGATAATTCTTACCAAAACTCTGTTTTCCTTGCCTGTTTATACCTTGAGCAATAGTGGGAGCTGCAGCAACCGTAAATGGGACATTGCTTAACTTTGAGACTACGTGTTGAAAAGAAATTGGTCCTTCAACAACATCCCTGGCAAGTTCTGCAATCCCCCTCCTTTTACGTCGGTTGAAACACCATCGGGACACGCTGCGTTCCTTCAGTATGTCATACTGAGCGCTGTTGAGTACAGTATATCACTTGATACGGTGTTTATCCTTGAAAGCTTTATTGAATACGTAAAACTCCCCCTGGTAGGGACAGAACTTGACATGTCTGTCCTCACTACAGCTGCTATTGTGAAGTCAAACTGGGCCTGTTTAGCACTTTGTCATAATGTAGCGACTGTGGCTTTAAAAATATATTAACACATGTCAAGGCAAGGTTTCTATATGATGAGGCAGTTAGCAGTTTGTCCTCGCCTCCTCACTTACCAAATAGCGGCCCACTGAAAGTGTTCAGTTTTAGGACACAGAGGTCACACCTGTTGTGGAACTTGATAGAAGGCTTATTTATAAACTTTCTGAGCTCTAAATTCCTCCTTCACAGAAAACGCTGACACACAAAGAGTGAGGAGAGGGTGGTGGTGGGGGGCGGGGGGGTTTGGGGTCAGCTGAAATGCTCATTTATGAACACAAGAGCAAACACGAAAATCCATAAAACTGCGGAAATTAACAAACCATCTGACCAGGGTACTTGCAGGGCGTTTAAGGTCGAAGGACGAGCAGACAATCACACTCGGTAGAACAAAGTCATCTTCACCCAGAGGCGAATCTAGATCTGCTATTAATAGTATCATTATCATGGCATTAGTCAAGTCTATGTCAATGTAAACAATACACTTTTTTTTATCAAATATCTCATTTTCATACTCTGTATTTTGTCTTTTTTAAGCTATGATACTGTGTGGGTCAAGTGTGTTTTCTGTCAGTGTTGTTCTCTCAACTGCCGTGGTAAAAAAAAAACACTCCTTAAATCATGTCACATTGTGTATTCTGAGCGACCTTCACCAAGTCTTTGTGGTAATTTGAAAAAAATACACAAGGACGGGCTACAATCCAGCGGTGTTAAACGCTAGGCTTTACTCCCAAAAAAAGGCAAAAGTCAGGATCGGATCCAGGCGGCGGGGGGTGGTGGGAGGGGGGGTCTTAATATATTGCCTAAATTTAGGTACTGAGTTATGGCCCAGGAGAGATCTGGGCAGGATCATGTGACGTATTAAAAAGTTCCCAGAAATGCTGAGCAGATTTCAACTATAAGATGCAATACGTTACGGCTGTGGGGAAGTGCTCTGCAGTGACTGATTGCATGACAGGTGCTGCTTGACATGTGTCATATATGTGTCCTTTTGAAATAGGAAAGATACTTGTTTTATGAGTTTCAATGCTTGGGAACTTTCTTGTGTTTTATTGATTGAATGATTGGATATATAGTATATATAATATATATATTTTTGACACTAATTCAAGTTTAAAATCTTTGAATGGACATTTTAACTTTATGTCTTTCTACAAACGGTTAAAACAGATAAATAAAATATGAACGCGGTTTCGGGCTCTCCAGCAGAAGAGCACTAATAGGAGGATCATCATATTCTGCTGAGCCCCCCTCTCCGTCACTCCTGCAACGCCATGTAATGTAATGTTGTTCCTTTAACATTTAGCAGGGTTCAAGTCATTCTGCACTGGTCAGGACCAGATTGCGCACAAGTAAGCAGATACTCCACACTTTATTATAGACATCTGGGTATAATATTAGTCATCTCTGCCAATACCAGCAAACCTAACAGGCAAACCATGTGACAAGGCGCAATACCAGACAAATCGATGGCACAAAACAGATTGCATCGCAGAGATTCCCTTTGCTGACAGGCCACGGGATAGTTTTGGCTTTTAAAAAATAGCGACATCTTTTAAGGTGACCCCTAGAGTGCTTCTTATAAAATTACATGAGACAGAAATCCATTTGCAACTGTGCTATAACACTGAGATTACATTGTTACTTTAGAGCCTCGGTGCAAATTAATTTGAGGTTCATTTCATGTATTATATAAATGGATGGTGGTAGGAAAATTAAATCCCAGTATTGCACATTTCTATATATTGTTTTATTTCTGCAGAGGGTGTTTTGGATCACTGTGCTTGCCATTCAATTGGCCAGCAGGGCAAGGTTCCAGCAGATTTAACTCTTTTATAGCCTCAGCTGTCAGGAGGGGGAGAAGGACAAAGACAATCTTAGATGAATTGTTCATGTAAATAAAAGTTGGGTAGGATTTTTGCATATGCATATTTAGACGTCAGGATTAATAGCGCCTTCAGGCCCATGTTCATTAAAACCATTAGATTCTTCCTGAAATCTTTTTTTTTTCATCTGTATTTAAAAATAATCAAACACCTGTGCTACAGTTTTTCTGATTATTATCATTCAAATTTGACATTTTCTCGTGTACACATGCTACAGCTGAATCCGTTTCTGTGTTTTAAATGTTCACACTTACCTGGCAGCAAAGTCCAGTACGTCACTCCTAATGATTTAAGATCCATGTACTCAGATTGGACTGCAGCATTGTAAAACCAAAGTTGTATTACTGCATTACTTTGTCGCTCCGAACTTTTATTTCCAGCTATTAATCATGTTGTAAATGTAGGCTGTCCGAATGGATATGCCTAAAACTTCAAGTTAAAAGTACAAGTGAAGCTACCATAGTGTTTATTGCAGTTGAACCATGTTACACCTATTAATATATAGTTATATATAAAACACAAGAAGTAACTTGGATTGCCCAAACATCTCAGGAATTAGGAACAAAATAGGCAAAAAAAGGATCTTATGTGTGTTTAATACACAAAATAAGTTCTATTTTCACATATTTAAGTTTCCATTCTGTGCTTTCTTTCACTTTTAAGTTCAGTGACAAAATGTCCATTCACCTTGCACTGAGCATTGTTGTCTCTCACCCTTCAGTCCTGAAAGAGTTACAGCAAGTAGTTACCTTAAATTGTAAACTCTGACTGGGCTCAGCACCCTTGCACCCAGCGCCAGCCACGCATATGGAAAGAGTGCACACTGTGTCAATGGGGCAGGCCTGTCAGATATGAATATCGGAGCATCTCATACCCTATCTAGGGACCTTGGCGCCATGTGTCGACATGCATCGCACTGTTAGCTACATCGCCTGGTCATATTGAGGACAGGAAAGAAGTGGCGGAACAGAAGCACTCCAGATGTTCTTCATCAGTGGGCCACAGGGGAAGTCTGTTACCACAACACCTGGCTCGTTCTGCTCTGAGCTCGGAGGCAGAGCGGTGATGCTCTGCCACAGTCTGGCTATCTGAGTGAAAATAGTGTCACACTGCTCAAGGATAGTACAGGATCCACTGTTTAACATGGACTGTGTCCTGGAAACTTTAGCAATAATCTCTTGTGTAAATAATAGTTGTGTAAATAGTGGAGACAGTGAATATACTTCATACATATACAGGTGTATATGGCCTGCCAAGCCTGCATTTAGGATAACTGAACTAATCCAAGTTTCTAATATAAAATATTAAATATTCTTGAACATCAGTGGCCTAGAGTAGTACTCGTTTATTTTAATTAAACACACAAACTGCATTTCTTTTTTTGGGCTTTATGGACTATACACTGTGTCTTTAAAACAATTGAAGGTTGCACAACAGATGATGAATGATTTAATGACTGAATAGACGTATAAATGAATGAAAGCTTTATAGTGCCAAGTCCCGTGGATGCATAACTTTGTGGATGATCCGGAGGCTTTATATTACTCATCAGGGTTAAATAAGTTTCAAAGTTAACTGAGATTCTTTCTTGAGTGTATTTTTCAGATTTGAATCCACAACTGTCACCTTGCAGGCATCCGATTTGAAGCTATGCATGCTGAAAGAAAAGGCATTTGTTTTCATTTTGGCAGCGGAGCGCAGGGAAAGTGAGGAGGGCAGCGGCCCAGGTGAAAAACGACAGATGCCACGCTCAATAATACCAATGTTAAAATCTCCTTGACCTGCGGGTCATCAAATAGCAACTCCAATTCGTTTCATATTTTCCTTGCTGGATCAATTGTAGCATAAATTTGGGGCTCAATGACAAGAATAATTTAAAACAGATCTATAAACGATAGAATGCTATTCCCTATGGTCACAGATGCGTAACATTTATTTTCTAGATTGACAGGATGCGCCTTTGAAAGCTTTGCAAAATGTACATTGTACATGCACATATGAGTGTGTAAAAAAACAAACAAAAAAACACAAAAAAAACCGATGCAATATAATATTGTGCATGTGTGTGCATAAACATGCTTTGCCCTATTTGGTGGCTCTGTGCCTTTATCTGGTGAGTTCAAGTACATATTGAGAAATCGATCTTTTCTGAATTTCTTAGGCTTTTCTGCTCTGATCAGCAAGGATAGGAAGGACAAATTGTTTAACATACCTGAATAAATAATAATATCAATGCAGAACCCCCCACCCCCTTACTTAAGTCAAATGAGACTGACTCTCAACACCTTGAGGGAATAAAAGAAAAAGCAATAAATATATGTGAAATGTAAATATTTATTAATGATCCCTCGGAGCATGGAGAAATACAGACATTTGCTTCTATTATTACCTGTTTCTGTGAATTTAACTGAACTGAGACACAAATGAGACATCTGGTAGGCTTATAAAACCCCCCGAACCTGTCTGTTCAAGCCTATACACAGACACCATTTCCCTGCTTAGAGGACAAGATTATTGGAGTTCACGCTAATACTGTTTTGCAAAGCATAAAAGCCTCTTGCTGATAAATATTAATTTGAGCCTTCATGATGTATTTGAAAATTCCAGCTAAAATGTCACCACATGGAACATTAATGTAATATTTCAAGGCCTGAGAGCAATACTCATATTGATTGCATTTATTTGACTCTGGGGAGGAGAAATAATTCTTCAATGTGGAGACACATCTGGTAGCCAAAGATGCGAAGCAGGGAATGAGAAAATGCAAAATAACAATAAAAAATAATAGGACTTGTATTTAAATGCATTATCCCAGCATTGTTTGGATACCAATGCCTTATTATAGTGGAGAAAAGACAGATGCACCCAGGTCTTTTACTGCTACCTCTGAAAGGTTTAATTTTCTATAAAGTGTTTAATACCCAACAAGAAGAGCAGATCGTTTGCTATTTCCTCTCCTCCTTGCTATTTGCAGCAGGTCCCCTGTGATAAAGCTAAACAGCTAAATGACAAGAGTCCTAGGAGAGTCTCCTTTTGGTGCTAATAATCCCTTTTCTTTCCATCGCCGTGCTGCACTTTGTGTGTGTGTGTGTGTGTGTGTGTGCTTTGCTTTTTCCATATTTGCGAGTATATCCGGAGACAACTCCAAGGCGTTGTCACACAAGGATCCTGTCCTTTGTTATTAACGGTATTGACTAGCTGCAGGTCGAGGCGTCTGACTGTCTTTGTGCAAATGAACTGAAATGTGAGAAACAGCACTTTGACCCTGAGCCCATCCGTCACCAGCTGCACACACTTTTTCATTTATTAATTGGATAAATAATATAATTTTGGCGTTTGGCGTCTTAAATCATTTCTACTCGGTTTTTTTTTTTTTTTTTTTTTTTTGTTAAAAACTAAAAATTAAAAACATTTTTGAACAGCAGCTTTTCTTTGTTACTTTGAAGCAAAAACTCCTAAATTAAAAAAAACAAAAAACAACTCAACCTGTAGCCTGCGACATGTTAGTCACATCTATGTGAAAACTGCACGACACGAATATTAATAAATGTAAATAAAAATGTTTCCTCTATGATAACTAAAGCCTTAATAATGACGCCGCGTTTTCAGTAATATATATACGGATGTGATTATATTTTTGGTTCAGATGCACACAATTGAACGAAGTGCTTGTCAAGAAAGAAAAAAAAAAAAAAAAAGTTTTCTCACTTTAAAGGAGAAATCCTGTCCATCCTGCACCCTGGCAGTTTGAATACAACACGGCTAAAGCGCCCCCCACTGGCGCATCTCAGTACCAGAGCTGCACAGCGCTCCACCACACACCTCATCCACTTCTGGTAGTGTTGTTTTAAAAGGAAAAGAGCAGTTTAGTAATATGATCAGTAAGATGCACAGAGAGACATGTTTATGAGACACCCTTTTAGAAATTGTGACACTCAACTGGACCCTCACCTGCTATTATTTTGAAATTTTAAAGGACATATTCTCTAGATATCACAATGCAAGATTTAGTTTCAAGTGAATGAACCGAAGTGTTTTCAGCCAAAAAAAAAAAAAAGCATAATCTGTTGAATTATCAACAAAAGACACATTTTCACAATCACCGTTTAATGCAAGTCAAATTCAGACTTTAGTTAAAGGCCTTAATATGTGCCTCACTAAACTCTTATTGGCCCTTATTGGCCCCACTTGGCTACTCTGTCGGTTTGGCTGCTGTTATACAGAGGCTCTTACCACAAAAAAAAAAAAAAAAAAATCTGTTTGGAAGCATGAATGTAATTCTTGTTTATTTAATTGTTTTTAAAGGCATTTAGGGCGTGTTTCTGTTTTATTGGCAACTTCACAGCAAGGAGAGACAGAAAAATATGGAGGACGTGATGTGACAAAGGTCTCATTTGGGATTCAAACTCCGTGGTAAGTACCTTTTCCAAATGAGCCACGGGAACAACTTGACTCTAGTTACAACTGTGTTGCAGCAATGTGCCACAAATCTGTAACTTTAATTTTCCAACCGATGATGTTACCAGATATCTCAGATATCTCTCTCTCTGGTTAAAAGTGAGCTAATCGGTTAAATTGGTGACCTGGTTGGCTGAGAACCACACGTCTACTGCACACAAACTGTTGTCATTGTCGTCTCACTTTTCATTAAAACTTTTGAATTTGCACAGTTAGTGTCCAGAGGCCTTTACTTCATACTCCATACCACCAGGAACCAGGAAGTTTTCTCAAAATTCATAACAATAAACATCCAACCAAGGATATCCTAAATAATGGATTCACATAAAAACCCAAGACAATGCCTTCAAAAAGCAAATACCTTTTATCACCATCTGTAGCAGGCACCTGGGAAGGTGGGCTTTGTGTGTAGCAGAGTGAGGAGGGAAATCATGGTTTTGGCACAGACAATGCGAGCATTTAAATAAGAAATGGAATCTGAGCCCAACTGTTTACTTTATTTCTCAATTCCCACCCTAGTTCATGAAAGCAACAGACAAAAAGAGTAGAAAACAGAAACAGGCAGATTTTTTTTTTTTTTTTTTTTTTTTTTTAGGTGTAAAAAAAAAAAAAAAAAAAAAAAAAAAAACTCAGGAAATGACAAGTTGGGAACCAGAGAACAGTGGCACAATGAAAAAGAATGTCGCTATATGATATGTGATAATTATGATCTGCACTCACACCCTTAGACAAGAAAAGTCACACATGTAATTTTCACTCTTCTGTTTGCTTGAATGGGTTGCAGAGGAAAAAAGGTAAATAATTTGATTTCAGGGGAAGTAGAGGCACAAAGAAGACTTGACCTGAACCGCTGCTACATGTGACATAAAACAGAGATATGTACTGTTGCGACTAGACCGGTCAGCCAGGCATCAACAGCCGTATCAGTAAAGTGGCTGCACCGTGGCAGGTGATTTAATGGCTGTCACAGCAGCAATAGAAGTGTACGGAGAGAGGATTCCAGTCAAAGCTAATATTTGTGATGAATCACTGTCATGCCAGAGGTAAATGTAACACTAATAGACACGGGGAGATCTACTGTTAGCTGGTTTTGATAATGAGCATATTCTTTCACAGAGGTGGTGTCACTTCTGAGTGCTGCTTCCATACAGTAAGTAGAGAAATGAGGGGGCTTATATTGGATTGGGTGTAATGAGAGTGTCATAGCTACACTGCTGGGAGAAGCTCAGTGTGGGAGCTCACACATGTAAGGCCCGAAATGTGTTTTGGACAAAAGAGAGAGATATTTTGTTATTGGAGGAGAATCTTTATGAATATTTATGATAGGACAAATTGTGTTTTAACAAAAAGAGCTGCACGCTGTTCATTTGGGAGTGGAGGACTGTACGTAACTACAGTCTGGGTGTAGTGACTTCATTAGAATATGATGGGAGAATCCTGTTCCTCACCTTCATATAGAAAGAATTACTTTCTTCACGCCACGAGATAAAAAATAAAAAAAAACTTAAAATACAGGTGTCCATGGAAACTATTGCATCAAAAACATCCTTGTTTCAGTGTGATAACTTCCAATTTCCCTTTTTATTTTTTAAGATTTTTTTCTTAGCCTGGTGAGCAAGGAGCATGTAATCTGAAATCATAAAATCTTCCCAAAGTTACAGATCAGATGATTCAGGGTTTACTTGTTATATTCATGCGCGTGGTACACTTCAACGCATCATGTTGAATGCTTTTATTTTTGATTTGGACTTAATTGTGGAATTGCTACTTTATGTCAGTAAAGAATGTGAATTAGGGCTAAAATGATGGACAACATCTATAAATGCCAGATAGTCCAGCTTGTGAAATATGACGATTTGCTGCTGTTAATACCTTTGTTTCATATTGTTTTGTTTTTAACTGTTGAGAGGGGCATTTTTCACTTTTTTTTCATTACTATTCTTTTAACATATTCATCAATAATGAAAATAACCATTAGTTGCAGTTCTATAATGTGAATACTTCTCCTGCTAGAGGTCTTACAGTAGGACAATTGTGAGGAATCTCTGTGATGCCACGTTTTCAGCCTCCTGATACCTTGTAAGCCTCTTTTGGGCAGCACTGTGATGCGTCTGTCTGTGAAGAGGGGGATTTTCTTTTTGCTGAATGGCAAGTGTTTGGTTTCCTGTTCAGATCAGCCAGCTTTAAAATAGGTGCAGTGATACTTGATGTATGGGGAGTGTCTTCATGGTGGAAGGTCACAGGAAAGTAAGTGGAACAGAGTGGCGACTTGTAGCTGTTTGTTTTCCCTCCATGGACCCAAAACTGGTCCGAAGTATCGATGTGTTGTTGTTCTACAGGGATTTTTTTTTTTTAAATAACTTTTTTTTAAATCCTTTTCGGAAAAATCTGTATCCCTTGTGTATTTTGAGGCAGATTGCATCGATCTGCACATTGTCTAAACATTTTCTGCCGATAAAACAAAAAATTTTAGAAGTTTGTGCAGCCTTGGTAGCAATTTAAGTCATTTCTCACCATTTTCCAGCAGCTTTTGAAACGTGGAGTCAGACAGCAATCATATTTCATTTTCAAGTACCAACGCCAATGTAGAGTTACAAATGTGCCTATATAAACCAGGAACCACACAAAAGCACAAGTCACTGATCTCACAATTACTTAGTTCTTTTTGGCCATCCATCCAGTCTTTGAACTGTATCTTGTGAACTGAGAACGCCTTCCTCCACTGGAACGAGACGTGGCGATACCACATGATATTGTTCAATACGCCGGGTATTCACCATTACAATGTGGTTTCTTACATTCGCTGGAGCCAAAAAAATATCCGAGAGCCTATCAAAAGTCTGATGGCCTAATTTGTCTTGTTGGGGGTCTCACTCAATCCCCTGCATCCAAGTAACACACCGTGCTCTTTCGCTTAGTACTCCCTCCCAACACATTCAGCCCGAGCCCTCAATTGCTTGTTTAACTTGACACATAATTACTGTGGAAATATTTGTGTATTTTGTACGAGTGCCACAGTCTGCATTGAAACCGACTGCCAAGTCTTCACAGCTCCCACTGCAGCTATCGCAGCCAGAATCCCTGATTAAAACAAGATGCTTTCATTTGGGCCAGCTTTGGAAGAAATCACTTGCAGAGATGGGCCTCTCGCTGCCAAGCCCTACTGCAGCAGGGTTTGCCATGTGTGGCAAAGCTGACATGCTCATTGTACCAAAAGAGGCTTTTTTTTATTTGGTTTAAACCCCAATGTGCTACTGAATGAAGCCTGTTTTTATCAAGTGGCGTTCTGAAAGACCACAGTAACTCACCGTTCAGTCAGTGCCGCTCAGGCCAGCATGAAACGTCACTCTTAAAGCTGAGACAGTTGTTATAAAAACTCCATGGAGTCTGAGGTAATCTTTGCCATTTTTTTAGATAGAGCCCTTTGATTTTATATGTATTTTATCAGTTTTCACATTGAAATTAAAGTAAAATGTGCATGAAATAAGTAGGAGAGGGGAAAGAAAAGAAACCAAAGTAAAGGCTCTAATATTATTGATGCTCCTTATCCTGCTGTAACAATAATGATTAAGAGTTTTAACAATATTCAAACCATATCTAAGATTAATATTTGTTCTTTGTGTGACATAGGATTTAATGCACTTTTTTTTTTTTTTTACAATATTTTCTACATGTGTTAAGACTTAAATAACTTTTAAAATATTCAAATTTGTCCACTCATTTTTATATGCTCCAAGCAATGATTTTTATTTTTAGAAATATCATGAGAATCAGCTGTCATTGAATGCTGTAACTATCCTGTAACTCTGTGAGGCAGCTGGATTCGCAAGATCACAACATCACACAAGAATCCAATTTTTTTATTTTTTTTTTGAAAGTGCCTGCCCTTTTCCAAACAGAGGGTTAAGGACTAGGTGAAAATCTCCTCTGACAGGTTGTGAAGTCACTCTCATGTGGCAGTGACTGGACGTCTGAGGAGTCTGGCTCTGGTGCAGGTTGACCCGTCATGTTTTGACTCACTACCAGCACCACAAATCAACAAACTCAAGAAGCGTCACTTGTGTTTTGTCCTGATGCCAGTCATGCAACTTGAGATCCAAACAACTTTGCTTTTGGCTGCTCATTTGAAGCTCCGTGTTAATTTCTGAACCAAACAAATAAGACTTTTCAACATTAATTGTCTCTACTGTAAGCTGTGAAATACAGTAGCAGAGCGCAAGCAGCAAAATAAGTAAAACACAGCACTTCAATCAATGTTGGGGGCCACTTTCATGTAAATTGGGACCTCATTCACAATATCTAAAGCAAATTATCTTCATTAGATTTCCAAAACCATGCCACTGATTTGTCAAGCTGTGAATGATAATGAAGTTGTCTGGTTAATGAAGGGGTGAAGATGCAGGCTTTCACAATCATGATCATCTTCTATATAACCCTTATGAATATTTAAGGTCCTTAATTCTGTATATAATTGCACACCAAAGCTTGGCATCTCTATAGACTTCACAAATAAGTATGTAATAGGGGAGACAGACCTAGCTATATTTCATTAATCATTGAAATTAATTAACTGGTGATAATATAGGATGTTACACTTGCAAGAGCCACAATCCACGGGGAACTGTGAAGAAGGAAATGTGCAGAAGGTGCACAGATTTCTGTGAAATTTTACGTGTGCGATTATTCACTGAAGCCCACGAACACTTTTAGACGTTGTTCATGTTGCTAAGTGTTTGTATCCTCAGGCAAAAAGGTTTCTTTACATTGTTTTTGGAGAGAAAAGCATGAGTTATGAACATGCATGAAATGCATATTGAAAACTGTTAATTTATGTTAAGGCGACAGCTTTTGAATACCAAAATAGGTTTCATGTCATATTAAGGGAAATTTGATTTGTGTTACGACACATAGAGCAGAAATGCACACATGACCCAGAGAACATGGCTGGAAAACAGAAAGTAAACTCGGTGTTATTGTGATCGTACCTCGCGCCTGTTCCCAGAACAGCTTTGGGAGTAAACCAGAGTGGATTTGAGTGTCATGGTGGAAATCCTCAGTCAAATAAAACAAAGTGGGGCTGCATCGATGCTCTGTCTTGTTTTATATGATGGCTTGAAATAAATGAACTTTAAATGGAACCTTGGCAGGGACGCGGGCTATTGATCGATTGAAGCAGGAGCTGAAGTTTAAGGGCACAGCTTTCCCGGGGCTGGGGCTGTAACTGGAGTAATGAAATTGATTAGGCCAAGGGAGGGTGACAAGCCAGTAGAGTCAAGCCCTTGATGTAAGGAAACAAGAGTGCCATCTAATTGGGGTGTAATATGGGTCTTTAGAGGACATTAAGCATACAAGTGGCGGAAGGGAAGCCACTCTACTGGATGGAGCCAAGATGATGTTGCACCGGTGTTATTATTTTGTAATTATTCACTCAGATGATTGGATTATGGGAGTCAAAACTGAAAGTCCAGCCAAGGGTCAGCATGTACCCAAACTGTAGCTGCAGCATTTAAAGCAACTTCGTGTCACTCCAATATTTATGTGTGTACTGGTCAATGGATTACTTCCCTTGCACCACTAGAAGCTTGTATTCATAAACATTATTCTTTTAAAACATGTGACAATGTCATTGAAGAGCAGATCCTACCTGAATATCTGAAAAACTTCACTTGTCAACCAAGTTTTCAGTCCCGTTCGTGAGTTTTTGACCTGCAAATCAACAAATCACTGCTCACTGGGCTTTCACTGCTTTCACCTACCGAGTAAGTCTTGCTGGGATCACAGGGAGTGCCGTGTCCTCCTGCCAGTACAGGCCCTGTCCAGTACATGGGGCATTTATCTCCTGGCCTGAACTGTCTCACTCAACAGGATGGCCAGAAGTTACGGTGCATTACAAGCACTTAGCGCAGTGATATCAAGGTTCACCTCCGATTTCCAATCTCAGGCCAGAATAGTGGGCTGGGAGGCCGTCATTAAAAAGCCATTACATGCCCATATTTCATATACCAGTCTCTCCTATGTTTCAAGGTGTTAAAAGCTCAATGTATATTTCCTCTATATTTAAGCGGCAGGACAACGGAGCAGCGCATAGCATCTCACTAGCAGCCATTGACCTTGGCCTAGCCAGCCTTCATTAGCTTTTAGACACTTATCAGTCATAACTGGGTTTGTCCTCTCCGCAACGTTTCCTCCTTCACTTCACTTAGGCTGGAAAATAATGGCTGAAATCCATTTATCTGCCATTTCCAACAAGTGCGTGACATTAACAAATTATCTACTTTTCACTAAGTATGGCCAAGGTACCCTCTAAAGGATTCCTCCACTCTGCTGACCAAGGTCAGACCTTTTTAGAAACTGCTTCCGTTTTTTTTTTTTTCTCTACCTGAGCTATTTTCTTTCCTTCCCCATCTTTAAATATTCATTCTGCTTTTCCATGCCGCGCTGAGATTTTATGAGCACTATCAGCCATATTTCTCCAAACACGCATCTTTATTTGTTTTTGATTATTTATGCTCCTCTCTGACTTTATAACTCACATCCCTAGGAAAACATTGATCCGAGAGGCAAATGAATCTAATTAGGACCTCTTTCTTCTGTGCTGAATATTGACTTGTTTTGAAAGGTGCCTCTCCATTTCAAGCGAATGTCTCTGGAATGCTCCGTCCCAATCTCTTTAAGGAAAACTTCCAAACGCTGATGAGATATTTTAGTGCATAAATGCAATCCCGTACAGATCTATAGTGGTGCCTAGTCGTTCATAATGTATTACATTAATTGCAGGATGTCATCATCAGTGCACTAATTTCCACTTCTCAGGAACTCGAAGGCACCAGTTGTTTTTTTTTACAGTTGTCCAAGGCTTTTCATTCTTCTTTTAAATCCTAAGTCTTAATTATGAATCTCTTAAACATCCAGTGTGAGTGGAGAGATGTGCAATCTCTGCAGTGCACATCCAGGGCTCCTAGGCTCGACCTGTCAATCTAGTCAACAAGGACAGCCGAGGAAGTGACGATGTACCATTAGTCAAGTATGATCTCAGCTAAGAAGAATCTTTGTTCTTGACACAGAAAACTTGTGTTCCATCTCGATCAGTGAGGAAATGGGGCCTGGCGAAGCGTGCGTCGTCTCGCATTTGTCTTGAGTCGCTGTCCCAAGGCACCAGTGCTTGTTCACAGCATTACGCTGCTGGCTTTTGATGTAAAGACTCAACAATTTGCCATTTCACACAAACCCTATTCTAAAATATTCTGTCTGTATTCCATGTAGTTGATTTCTATTTAAGATGGTCATGATTATTTTATTTTGAAACATTAATGGAAGTACATTTGGGGTGGATAAGGGGTGGTGGGGTGGAGAGGCATTTGCAATTCATATTTCCCTGCATGATTACATTAAGAGTATGTTCTGTCATATTTGATTAATGTATCATGTTTTCCTTAAAACCGGAAATAAAATATGAAAACCGACAGAAATGAAGCTATTACAAAGAATGATCAATTTTTAATAATCTACTCAAGGGGAGGGAAAAAAAATGAAGCGCTGCTCAGAAATGCATAGATCAGAATTCTGCAACATTTTGTAATCAGTGTTAGGCTGCGAAAACGAGCTTTGTTTTAAGGCACAGACACAATTAACATGAAGGGCTGCCAGGCTAAGCTTTTAGATTATGAAGCGAGAATTAGAGATATTGCCAACCACTGTTGCCAGTTACACTATGCATGTTGTACCGCATGTTATTATAGCTACTTTATAACAGGTTTTTGTGGAAAACTAGTAAAAATGTCTCTCTCTTTGTTCTTAGTATTTATTGTAGATATATTTGTGCATATAAGTGCATGCAAATGTAATGAAGTACACGCTGAAATACCGGCAGTGCTGAGGCGGTTCAACTACTTTAACTGTCAGTTTCTTCCTAGCAAATAAACATTATCACTTATACCTTATAGATGTGCTATTCTGAAATATATTTCCAGGAAGTGTTTTCTATTAATCTCTCATAGGAAGACATTTTTCACACACGAGCGAAAAATACCACATTGAGTCAGATATTTAACCTTGTAGAAACACTGCAGAAAAGCAGTTCACGCTCTTTAGTCAATGTCAGTAGCCGATTTTTTGAAGCAAAGTATATGTGTACTGGAATAAACGTGGGCCTCCAATTCCACTGTCAGCCATTTAGCCTGACCATGGGTGACTGTGAATTAAAAAGAGGGGCCTTTATGTGCGACCCTGCAGCACAAAAGGCTACATCCATAACTTACAGAGACAGGAAGGCCATTAGCTGCCACTGCCGGGCCACCTTTACATAATATGGTGTATGTGGACTAATCACTGAGCTGAGAAGTCAAACTGCTTTAAGTCTATACTCTACATACACTCCATCCACATGCAGGGGGAAATAATGTGGGATGCAGAAATGATAACAAAGTCCACATGCGTTGCTCATGCACTTTGTGCTGTTGCCACTAGGAAAAACCGTTTTAAGAAAAATCTGTCCCCTCTGCTCAGCTTTGGGTAACGATTAAAGTCTGCTAGTCTTTAGTTAACTTTAATCACATTGAGATCAATTGACTGTTTGTGTGTGAATGGAAGCCTGTTTCTGCAAACAAATCACATCCATATGGCCATCCAAGTGCAGGGACAAATCAGAATGTCTCTAAAAAGCCAATTATTAATGCTGAAGCAGTGCTTTTCTCAGTGAGTAAAGACAACAAAGTGTGGCTGAGGAACGAGAACCACATGGGCCGGGGCGAAGATGCTACAGAGGAAGTTCCAACAACAAACTATTAGCAGCTGTCAATGTTGCAGAGTGTGAAGCCCATGTGAGTCACAGTATGTTCCCATCTATAGATCTGTAGCTTTATAGATTAATATTATATTTAAAAAAAAACCTGTATAGTTTTTTTTCTTATTAAATATACTATTTTTTCATTTATGTTTTGTTGATTTTCAATTTCACCTTTATGTTTTGTCAACCACAATGAGCTAAATTGATCAATCGTGTTGATCAATTTAGCTCCAATCTTACCCTATACAATACGTTGTAACTACTTCAAATGAAATGAAACACAAGTGCCTTATGATTATACTTATCTAAAACAGTTAGACTCACTATAAAGTTGCTACTTGTGCAGAAATCAGGTAAATGATACTGTGTATCCTGCTTAAAAGGGATTTGCAAACCATTTGGCCTGACTGCTCTTCATATTACCTTAATGTCTCCCAAAAGGCCAAAGCCAAGAATGAATTATTGATAGCCATCATATGGATCGCACGCTGTGGCTCCACATGCCTATTAGAGGGTTTTGTTCATTCATTTACGCTAGCTTGGACTGCTGCCTTGAACTACGCATCACTTTTCTTCTTTTACTTTTATCCATTAGCTGTTACCAATAACTGACTTCATGCACGTTGCTGAGTCTCCAACAAACAGTAAAAACAAAGTAACATTGTGGGGGATCGTTTGCATGGTCTGTGGTCGTTCTTCACTGTCTGTAATTTGACCTTTGACATCTCTGGTTAGCCCCTTTGTCGTGCAGTTCCATTTAGGCTTTTCTCTATTTCTGCATGGAAATTGGAAAAAAAAAAAGGGGAGACAACACTTTCTAGTCGGAATGATAATTGCTAAGTTTAAAAAACAGAAATCTAATTGTGCGGATCCCCCCGGGGACTAATATTGAACTATCTTATAAAAGGCACACAGTATCCCAGCAATGAGTTATTGCTGAATTCCAGTCATTTTCAATACATTATAGTTTCCAAATTGTGTTTAAATTGAGTGTAGAGGAGAAAAGGCCATTAGGAGATGCAGAAATGAAGATTATATTTAAATATTCATGCACTCGCTACCTTATTATTGAATCTGTACACTAACAAAATCAATATTAAGTGCAGTTTGACATAAATTTATTTATGAATTTCGACTTTCTAAGTACTTGCATTTTTTCACTCAAAAAAAAAGGATGAGTATAATGCTGTAATGATATCAAAACAGAGTGTCAGGGTGCATTAGTCTGGGAGTTTATGAACCCGCACATAAAAACTCAGGAGCGTCCCTGTAGAAGTGCTTACTAGGCAGAAATGTCGCTTTTTACAAACATCAGTCATTTTACAGCCCTGTATCACAGGGCGCTCCTCGGCAGCGGGTGATAGTTAGAGAAAGACGCAGTCATCTTGTTTGTCCTAAATGAGATCTTTGCAGTAAGCCTACTTGTATTAAGGCTTGGGAGTGGGACTGTGTAACATTTAATTAAAATGGATGTCTCTCGTTGTGCCTAACCTGTCCCCCTAACTCCTTCTTGTTTCCAGGCCATGTCTTTGTTTAGACAACAGTCCAATGTGACACTTATGACACGAGGACGCTGTGGTTCAGAGGATTTTCTTGTTGCGTGCGTCTTAATACGGCAGCATAAAGTGACAATAACATGCGATTGGCTGTCCCTTACTGAAAGCCTCAAGGAGAATTATAAATATACTGCCAGCAGTAAAATATTTAGGTAGTTTCTTTTTTTATATTGCTTTGTGTTTCTCATTCACATCACAGCATGCTTTGTGCATACATGTAGGAATACTGTTAAAATACAATACATTTTCCATAAGTTTTCACAACGTTTTCTCATTCCTTTTGTTTTTAATAGAAATGTGAGCAAAGTTAAAAGGCTCTTTATTGGAGGAGCCACATCTCTGGACACGAGATGATGCCATAAAAGCAAGAAGGCATGGAGAAAGCAAAACATCAATCTGAACTAAGAGGGGGAAGCAATAAATCAGAAAATCATAGCCTTCAGCCCCGCCTTTAAAATCATTTAAACAGATTCAAAAAGCCTGATTCTGCTCGAGTCTGTCTGTAAGCACTCTTATAAAGCCTTTATGTGCCTTATACACAGAGGATAAACCCACAAAACCTTATTGAGAGACAGAAAAACGATGCCCTGCTCCTGGGAAGTGGATGCTTTAAATGCTAGTATCGGTATCGGGATCACAGAGCACAGATGAGTAAGTCAGAATCAAGGAAGTCGTCCATCCAGAGCATTCCTCTAATATGTTTTACAAACCTTTTCTAGGTCTCTGTTTCAACGTTGAGGTGCGCTTACATCCAGAGTTAAAGGATTTATATGAGTTTATCAGATGCTGAGTACCTCCGCATTACTGCAATTTCCTCATTCTCTTCTTTAGAAATATATCAGCTGTTCTGCTTAAAATCAAAAGCCAGCGGCTAAAGATGTACCAGTGTGTATCAATCATCTCATAGTCACGGGCAGGATCTGCTCTGTGTGATGTAACAATGTTTCTTTAAAGTTTCACCAATTCAATTTACTGACAGAAATAACAGATGTTTCATTCCTTTTGAACATATATTCTATCCTATATGGAGTCTAAATCATAATTATCTATGACAGAAATAAATCTAATTGAAGAATGTGAAATGACAAAATCATCAGAAATATGGCCCATAAAAAAGTTCATGTTCTCCCCCCCCTCCCTTATCTCGACTATAGAATTAACACCACGTACTGGCAAATGTGTGCAGCGGAAAAAGGAAAGTTGAATGCAACACACTCGAACTTGAGGAAAAAGCCTTGGACTGCGAGTAAGCAGACAGATGTGTGAAACAAAGAAAGTGGAAAGACAGAATGAATAATGTTGAGGAATAAATCCGGGTTTAAAATAACTGGTGTACTTAGTTTGACTCCCCCTCTCTGGACTTTTCAACAGCTTTTCAAATTCATCACATACACAGTGTTTTAATGGCTTTGCTTTTACTTTTTTCCTTTTCCTTTAACTTGCCACTCCGACATCATAAGAAGGTCGACTTACTCTTAGAAAAAAAAAAAAATCTAAAGCGTGTTACTGTGTGTGAAAGTGTAAAGAATAAAGGCTCGGTAATGTTTTGCAGCTCAGCGCATTACATCTTTTGTCTCTGGCATTTATTGAGATGACAGAAAGGTGATGATTTATGTTATAAAGAAGTGGAAACGCATTCATCCTATATTATATACGTCCACCTAAATACAACTTCAAATGTTGTTATGATCTATTAAGATGTACTGAAGCAGCCCACAGTGAGGGTTTCATGCTTTTCAGTTGGATTAAGAGGATAAATACATTTGTGGGAAAAACACTCCCCAGAAAGAAAAGGGAGGTGTTAATAAGAGCTCAGTGTGTTAAATGTAATGCTTTGATTAAAAAAAAAAGATGATTTTTTTTTTCTCCCCACATTTCAAAGATCCCAGACAAAGAAGAAACCTGATAACAAGGTAATAACTGTAGTTTAAGCAAAATGTGGCAAATTGTTAATGAGGGGTGAATACTTTCAGAGCAGCTGTAGCAGCTTATTATCAGCCAGGTTGTACAAGGAAAGCTGTTTTGAGGGAGACACATTAAGTTCACAGCCAAATTTCCACTCACGTTTTTGCCTGAATATCACTTTTTTTTCCTTTTTTTTTTTTTCTTTTTTTGCATTGACAGTGAAGACAGCAAAGGGTTTTTCAGCGTGTCATCTGTCTGTATCAACCCCTCAGCCCTCTTTCATCCCTGTTCACGGTAGAAATGGAATCATAAAAACCATTCATGCTAAATGAAAAAGGGCATCATAAAGCTGCATTACACTGGAGTACACTTCTCTGCATCTTCCATCCTTATCAATATCACCCTTTGTCTCCTCATGCATCTCTCTCCCCCCCCTCCTTGAAACAAAGCATAAAAGCCTTAGAAAGAGGCACAATCTGTCATTCCTGTAATATAAGATAAAAGTCTTTAAAAGCTAAATGTCCAGGTTTTTTTTTTTTTTCCCCACCTCAAGCCGGCTGTCTTCAAGACTGCTTCTCAGGATTAGCAGCATAAAGAACTATATCTTATTTGCAGAAAAGCTTAGTGAGCAGAGTCTGGGCCCATACATATAAGTCAATTTATATTAGAATTTCCATACATGCATTTTCTTGTTACCGTCAATATGCAAAAATGGTACTTACTAACAAATAATGCATAATGTACTAGAGGCAGGGCATCAATAACAGCATTTGAGCTTTAAAAGAAAATGCAAAAAGGCAGAGCATAAAGATGGGCCATATAAAATATACAACACATTAAACACGAAAACGTCAAAAAAAATATAAAGCCGGCTCTTTGCTCAGGAGACAGCCAGACATTTATCTATGAA
This sequence comes from Pampus argenteus, assembly GCA_036937835.1. NCBI lineage: Eukaryota > Metazoa > Chordata > Actinopteri > Scombriformes > Stromateidae > Pampus > Pampus argenteus. Next base: position 18,941,547 of record CM072864.1, on the reverse strand, counting down.
GAGGAGGAGGAAATAAAAAGCTTCCATCCCCGAGCTCTTGTGTATTTCATTTACTAACAAAGTCAGGTTATCTGTTTACAGACAACTCTCTTCCTTCTGCCAGTCCTCCACCCGTCATCAGAGGAACAGAGAAAAACAATCCTCACCTTATATCATCTACACTTCTCTTTTAAATTTAAATGCAAAAAGTGTCTTTAGTTAATCGAATGGTTCTTTCAGGGCAAAATACATGACTTGATTTGGTTTTTGGTCTTCTTTGACAATTTGGCAAAATTGTTCAACATAGATTATTTTTTTTTAAACTGTTGTTACTTAAAGAGCAGCAGTTTGGTGAAAGCACTCTTGAATATAAAACCTGTCAATGTACACCTCCTTCGGGCACTTTGGTACACCACATAACACATGTTCCTCTCTGCTGGCTGGCTCAGAGAGGAGAGGATGCTGTGTAGTTTTGTGGTGAGGTGTACTGTTGCTTCTGTTGCATTTTCTCCCACTGGTTTGACATTCAAGATTGCTCAATTATGTATGAACGGCAAGCAATATCCTTTACCATCAGGCCCCAATGTAACATATTTCATTTTCAAGGGCTGCAGAGCACAATCAGACCCTCTGTGTAATTATGACTTATTAAAAATGATTCCAAATTATCAGTGGATCTGTGGGCTGGCGTCTGGGTCCAAACTGAGAGCTGTTGCACCGTATTACTCGCAGAATGACTTCCCATGGGTGGATGGTCTGTCAACAAGGATCCCTGTCCTTAGATCACTGAATGCTACAAATTAATTAAAACCACAAACATCATTAGATTTGTGCACACACACATATATATACATATATACATATATATATAGATAACATGGCAAGGAGCACATATGGAAGCTGATATTTTTTTTGTTCTTTAGAAATGAGCGGCTTTTGGGAATAAGCATTATTGGAAAAGCACATTCAATGACTTGTTGCAATACGCTTTCGTGACTAGTTTTCGCTCCCTATATACAGCCTCATAATGAGAAAACACAGTTCAGCAGAGAAAAGACATCTCAAACAGCATGTTTACCCTTCACACAACATGGAGGAATTAAAAATGGATGAGCGCCCCATCCATTATTTCAACCTCCAAATGGCAAAATCTGTATAAAGCTCTGAGTATCCGTCTGGGTGAAAATAAATAAATCAAATATGCACTTCAGCATTTCCTGCTCTTTTTCTGTGAAGAATACGGTGTCGTGTTTGTGGAGGGCACATCCTGCTGTTGAAAACATGATGAGCTTTCCAAACGTATATATAAATAAACCAAGAGTTTTCAATTAGCTTTCCTTATCTTTTCTGTTAATTCAAATGATTTTGTCACATTTCCGGGGCAGTGCATATAATATTTAGACCACTTTCATACATTCTCCCAGCCCCATTCTCCCAGTTGGATTTTCCTCTATCTGAAGTATTCTAATTTGCGAACACAGTGGTGTCAGAAGTGATTTTGTTGTAAAGCCACTAATTATATGCAACATCAATGCGGTGCGGTGGAAAACGTTAAAAATTTAGCATCACAAGACAAATGGAAAAAATGCATGCTGAAACAAGGAAAAGAAGCACTAACATTCACAGTTTTTTAATGAATAATACATGCTTTTTTTTTTTTTCCTGCTTTCACAAGGACTCGCCCGGACGGGCTTCGGTGTCACTCCCATCTTTATCCTAAAAAAATGATGTGTTTTAAGACTTTTCACATGCCGCACTGCTGTTTGCATCCTCTCATTAAAGGAATTGTTGACAATATGAGGCATTGTTCTATGGGCTGATTTCATTAGCAGCCTGTGTGTACAGAGCTGGAAAAACAATGAGAGGGTAAAAAAAGCATCATGAGTTAAGCAAGACCATAGCTTGTACAATTAAAACTAATTTCTACTGTACATGTGAAAACCTGCATATGTTTTTTTTTTTTTTTTTTCTGGCTCTGTGTAAAAACAATAATTTTCAAAGTGCAAGCGGCAAGTTTAAATGTTTTCACATCTGCAATATGAGTAATTGAATATTGAGTAAAATCCTCAGCAAAAGTGCCTTTACCAAGTTATTATAGATAATATTAACTGGCTTGTAATTAGCTCATCTGTTTGCAACAAAGCTGAATAAGAGTATAAGAGTGTTTGTGGTTTATTGTGGCTCCCTTGCTGCTAACCAAATGGCAGACATGTGTACTGTGTAAAGGTGTAAAGGAGGTTGATAAACTGTTGGTGCATCAAGTTGACAGCAGCCAACACGACCTGCCCTCTGAACTCTGTTAACCAAGACTGACACACCGGGTCACTGTTGGACCGACAAACAACTTTGCTTTATTTTGAAGGTATTTTTCATGGCTCCCTTTACACAGTAATTATATTCCAAATCATTATGTGTTGTAAAGTCTATTGACCCCTAGTAAACTTATATTTACCAAGCTGGAACAGTTAATGAAATAGTCTTTTAATTAGCACTCCTCTTAAGGGTGAAACATCTAAAGGGGTCCCTGATTTTGTTTTGGCTTTGTGGTTGACTGAAGGGTGCAGCTCCACTGTTCTAAGATAAAACAGTAATATCTTAATTAAGACGTGCTGTTTAACTGTTTACAGTCAGAGTCGGTGCCATTGTTTGGAACTCTGCGCCAGAAGCGGCACCTGCGGTATAGGAGTATTCACCGCGCTATGAATCAATAAAACAATATCATAATTTCTTCTTTTGTTGTTTTGTTTTTTTTAAGGGCCAGGTCGTTTTTCAAGCTTGACTGATTGAAAGTGGTCTGACTACTCAAGGTAACAACTGGAGAAGGGGGGCGGGGTGGGGGGGGGGTTCTTTGCTGCTTGTATAATGCAGTCTTTGGCAGGCTCTCTCTTTGTATTAGATACATTAGGACGGAAATGTGCACTAACTTAAAAATGCTCATGTGAAAAAACATGGAATGTATTAAATTAATGGTCTCTTTTGCCTCGGGGCAGTAATGAAAAGGGACCCCCAATGAGTTCATTTTTCACGGCTTTGGTTATGCATTCAACACTCTAATTGAATTTCAATGTAAGTTTTACAAAGTCTTTATTACGGTGACTCTTGATGTAAATTACATGTGATCTATCGTGGGACTTTCACCCATTAAGTAATTTAATTGTGACATGCACTTTCTACGCACCTCATGCTTTTATGCGTATTCCTCCTCATCCAAATTGTCACTTTCCTCTATTATCAGTGCTGTTTATGTGGATTGAGGAAAGCAGTCTGCATACACTGTAGGCAACTTTCATGAGAACAGCTCCTTAAAAGGAGTAATTGCTTTTCTCCCCCCCCCATGCTAGGAGAGGGGACAGTACCCGACAGCTAAAGTATACTGGAGTATACACAAGTCACAAAGATTTGCAAGATGTTTGCAGATGACTGCACAGTGCACATTTTATCTGGGAAAAGTAGATTATTAGATTTATCCTGTGAAGAGGAAAAATACAGCACTCAAAGTAAGTAAAAATTCAGTAGGTTTTCTACATTTCTGCACAAGAGAGACACCTCTTTTAACACGGGAAATGCCACAAAAAAAACTGGAGACTATATATTCACTCCTTTCTTTGTGAGTGAGCTTGTTCTGTGTTTCACAGTCTCAGACGTGGTTATTGAAATGCAACCTGGGAGTCAGTTTTCTCTGTCTCCATCTAGTGTTTTCGGCCTGAAGCCGCCTTTTGAGCTTTCAGACACCCAGAGCATAAATAGAAAACCATCACTTCCCTTTCTCCCTTTAACATTATGGCCGCTTAAAGAAACAAAGTTTAAAAAAGCAACACACTAAGAGGACGGAAATCTTAGTCACAAACTGTATGTTTCTCATCAATACAATGACAGCATGTGAGCGCACGTGTGACTGTGCATGAGCCGTCTGAAATACTGAGGCTGATTTGACCTGATCATTAGAAGAGGGAAGAGGCTTGACCTGATATTTCCTCTCTTGTATGGTCAGGAAAGGGACGTTATTGTAAAAGGGCTGTAAAGATAAATAACCCTGCCGTTTCCATGGCAAAGGCGCAAACAGTGGCCAGCGAAGACAAAAGAGCACGAGACAATAAATCCAACACTGTCAATTTTGTTTAGTTTCCAGAGTGTTTTTGAGGGAAATATGGTTTCAAAACAAGAGGCCACATCCATTTTTCCACACAGAAAGGGAAATTGAATCATTTTTTTTGTTGTTTTTTTTTTTTTTCTGAACAGGCCACAGTTTCATTTAGTGTATTATTTTCCAGGCCACGCCATCCTGATTGGTAATAGGAATATCTGACACTGTACTTTGTCTTTGAATCAGGAAGCTCCTTGTACAGCTGTATACATGTTTTTATAGCCTTTGAAAGAAAGGGCATTGTCTTTAAATTCCTAAGAATGTCCAGCCTTCAAATTTAAGTGAAAAACCATCCCAGGCACTTTTTTTTTTTCACAGGCTAAACAATCATGAGTAAACATGTACCTTTTCCTCATTTGTGAGGTCAACTGGAGTTCAGCTCATTAGAAAAAAAAAAATCAACAGTTCAACTTGCTGTCATCAACTTTTTCTTGTCATAAATGTGTGTGTGCATTAACATAAAAAGGGAACTAATTCAAGATGTTCCTCAAAATAACAGAAAAGCTTTCAGGTTCAACTGTCTCTCATTTGGAACATCTTCCACCACTTTTTCTGTCATCACCCTGATCATCACCTTCATGGCTGCCCCGATCTGTCCCTCCAACACTGCCTCATCTTCTCATCGTCAGGGGAGACGAGCCTCGTCTGAAAAGCGAGGCTCGTGATGAGGAGCGGCCTTATCGCTCCAACACGAGAGCAAACACAGGAGTCTTTACAGCACGTCATCTCAGAAAGCCGCGCACGGCAAGATTACTGCCCTTTAAGAAGCCCTAAGACACGACCAATCCCAAGTAGTGTTTTATCTTGACAGTTTGCAGCGCTTTGTTTGCGTTTTCTGTGAAGCCTGGGGATAAAAGAGCAGCCTCTGTGAGCTGTGTCTGATTAGGATCTAATTGTTAACATTCACTGTGCCGTTTTTTATTATCAGCCTGGTGTTGCCATACATGCAGCAGGTAGAGGCCTTTTCAGTGTTATGAAGGACTCTTCCCTCGCTGCTCTCGTGTGTTACTCAAGTACTAGTTAGCACTAAGGTGGCAGGAGAGGAGCCCCCAGCTCGTCGACATCAACAACAACAACAACAACAACAACAACATCAACAAACAGGAATTGATGGCGAGTGTTTATTATCCGGTTTAATTGCTCCTCATCTGGAGGATCTGACAGTTGCGGTTAATGAGAGAGGGAGAGGAGGCACGCGCTGTTGGCAGCAAGCTTCATAGCGTAAGACGTGTAAGTGCATGCGTGTGTGTGTGTGTGTGTGTGTGTGTGTGTGTGTGTGTGTGTGTGGTGAAAAGAGGATAGACCACATTCCAGCTGAACGGAAACACCAAAGAAGATGTGGGAAATGTCAAATTGTTAATCAAATTATGAAAACAGGACCCTAAATCAGGAATTTCAGGTATACCTTGGGGCTTCTTCTTACAGGAAACCTGTGCGTCATTAGTGCACACACTCTGTAACAAATAGGCCTACACCTGTAAACCTGTAGACACACACACACACGTACACATATATACACACACACAATCACACATCACGCTAGCCCATCTGCAGCCTCTGTACAGTAATCAGATGCCAAGTGAAGACAGGATATCTCTGAAATCGAGCCTCTTCCTCAATTTTTCATCTGGGCTGCAGCAGGCCTGGCTCGGGTCCAAGCAGAGACCTCCCTGACATTGTGCAGTGTCACGCACACACATCCAGGCATGGTTAAGAGAAGAAAAAAAAAGCAGCATTAAGCATTAAGAGCAGCGGGCCTTCAAGCAAGTGGGGACGCTCAGAGAAGGCCTGGAGGACAGAGGGAAGCAAGCATGATGTGAGAATGAGGGAACTTGTGTATTTACTGATGATATTGTCCCTCAGTTAAATGCCATCTAGGCTAGACGCACATATAAACACAGAAAAACATTGCCATCATTGCCCCATTCATAAATTCCTCCTGCTGAGGAATACGGGCATTTCTTAAACAGGGCATACCCGCCCGCCCTTTTTACTACTCCAGCTCTGCAGGCCCACATGGGAACAATTAGGGGTGTACGCAAGTTTGGCGAAGGGCCGTAGCAACCAGCTGCATCTGTTTTTATTTACCTTTTGCTCTGGTGCCGGATAATGTCATGAGCACATCTGCTACTGTGCAACGTAACCGTGGTTACATGCGTGGTTGACCCATGATTCTGTAATTACCCGCCGAGTGAGATGAAGAGGCCCAGCAAATCACTCAAAGCCACACAGATCCTTCTTCCCCCTGTTCCTCCCCGCGTCTCTCTCTAGCGGCATGAAGCCCCGTCTGCTGCTCAAAAAAAAAAACGTGGCGCTACGAGCAGGTAGCTGGAGAGCACGGGATGCTGAAGTGGCATTTGAGGAGTAAAAGTTTCCATAATAGTAGTTTTGACTTAATTTCGGTGTCATTAGATAAATTGTCAGTTAGTATTCTATTTTAAAGGGCCAGCTCTCTAATGAGCCGAGGTGAGGTATACTTGACTTGTTGGCTTGTTTGTCGTCCCGTGGCAAGTTACACTGTTGTTGTCTTGTTGCTAGACCACAGTGGTCTATCAACACTGAACATCAACTAGAAATATTCAATTTTTTCAGCTCCACGGTGGCGTCTGCAGATAAGTGAGATCTAATCAAGAGAATCATGTAATCCATGCAAACATTTACTGTAAATGTCCCCTTAGATTGTTCCTTGTTTAAAGAAATGATAACACCCACGCATAACTGGTCATGTAAGAAGACTCAGATTAGTCACAGGTGGCAATTTCAGTTGCAGGTTTGAGTAAAGAAAAACGCCTGCAGCTCTGAATCAAATATCAATAGCAAGAGTTTCGCTCCAAAGGTCTCTCCGGTGTGTTTAAAATTCCGAAAGTTCACATTATCTTTACACGGCAAACCTTAAAAGTGGCCAATCAAGACAGGACTTGTTTATAATAATGATGAGTGATTATGAGCAATAACAATGAAGACCATATATGGATCACTTCACAGAAGCAGTGTGAGTGGGGGTTGGGTGCCACCATGCTTAGCATCATCCCAGATGTGCAAACCATATGTTCTGACTGAAATTAAAACAAAAAAGAAACACTGAAACATGAAAGGGATTTTTAACTTTGTAAAGACAGTTAACAGTCGGTACAGATAGGGTAATGGCCGAGAGAAGCCACATGAAAGAAACAGGGATGTTGGCGTGCTTTTTGCACCACTTATTCCATTTCCTGCTCATAAGTTCACTGAGCAGATGGGGACCAAAGGCACAAGGAAGTTTAGATTTTCTGCCCCACAGCCCATTGTATATGATGCATGTAAGTGCGTAACACTGCACTGTTATCATTTACAGAGGCTTTGGTGCATACCAGGAGGTCACAATAACAAAGGTTAGGGGGGAAAAAAGGTGGAAAGAAAAGTGAAGTCATTTTAGAAGTTTTAATCATACCTGTGATTTTGTATGGAATACTTTTAAGGTATTAATATTCAAAGCAACTAACGAACTGTACCAGAAGAGAAAGCCAGATTAAACTGAACTTCCCTTCCTACTACATCTAGCATTGCTTACGGGTATTTCATGAAAAGGCAACTGAGATTTGAAATAAGTCCACTGAAAAAAAAAAACATGTGAAATTGGTTAATTTGGAAATAGACATTTTACAGACGGGCTGTCCATTGACAGTTTTCTGAAAACAAATTCAATAGTGCCCTCTTCTGTTGATTCAGTATACTGCAGCTAAACTGCATAAAGCAATACCTCAGTCACTGAAATACCGTTTAGATTCAGAAACCTTTTGATTGTTTTGCTTTTGCGGAATGAAGTTGATGTTTGCAAAGCATCCGCCGTCCCCTTAAGAAACATAAAACCTGAAACCTCGGAGATTCATCGTTCTGTGTCACTGAAAACCAATGGTTTATTATGATGGTCTATAACACAAGGCTCCTCTGAGAGTTGACATCGGCTGTAACAACTGCAGGGTCTTCTCTGCATCAGCCTGTTGTGCTGCTCGGACAGAGACGTGTTTATTTAACGCCTGCCTTGTCTGTGTCTGGATAATGTCCACCTGCAGGCAACGGCTGGCAAAGGCCTGGCTGTATTTCTGCTTGTATAATCAATCCTCACAGGACAAAATGACCTCAAGCATCACCTTTCAAGACTGCAAACAGACATGCAGCACATGGTACCAATGATAATAATAAAAAAAAAGATGTGAATCAAAAGAACTGGTGCATGTGTACAAAAAAAATGAATCTGTGTTTGAGGTCTCATTTGACAAATGATTCCATCACAAAAATGATATCTAATAACTCATATACAACTTTTAAAGATAGAGAATAGGTTGCATTCATTTTTTTCGTAAAATTTTATTTTATTATTGCTTCTCACAAATTGTAGAATCTGCTTTTCTCTCTCTTTCTGTTCACTGTCTACTTTCTATTTATTACTCGTCACCACTGTGTTGAATTGCTATTACTCATTCGTTCAGGTGCAACTGCTGTGAGGAGAGATGATGTTGATGACTCAGACGCACCTGACGACTCTATCTCTGCGGAAGCATTAACGGTTGCATTTTGAAAATCAAAAAAGGCCATTTCAGTTGCATTAATAGAAGGAACGGTATCACTGTCAAACCAGGAAGACAGATTCCCACTTGGACTCTTTGACATCTCGTCGGTGTGAAAATTAAAACTGCTGGCCTCTGTCTGTGTCTTAGGGGAATTAGTTGTGGAAAACTGTGCACTCATCTCTTCAAGTGGAGCTGCCTCGTTCAGTTTTCTTGCAGCGAAGGCAGAGCGCTCCAACGACGGTTGTTCAGAAGTCAAATTCGTTACTTTGAAGTTGAGTGTGGAAAGGGCTGCGGAGGTATGATTTCACATTTTTAATAAAGGTAAAATCATGTTCATAAGTCATATTCAACCAGCTTGACTACTAGTAAACTTTAACAATTGTGTGACTATAACATTTGTGATTGCAAATAGAATCTCAATAACTAATAAGTAATGAGATTACATGTTATCAAATACTGGTCAAATGAAGATGTGTGAGAAGATATGTTTTAGTGTTATAAGGTGATGTTGAAACTACTGCAAATATGGTTATATATAATAGTTTAATATAGAGATTGATAAATATACTGTTTATATTATTATTTCGTTTTTTGTTCTTGATTTTATTTTTTTGTAATACGAAGTATATTTTTCATTATGTATGAACTTCTACTTCATGGTGGTAAATGTAAATGATTCATAGTTTGCCCTCAGCAACAAACAGAAGTAAACTGCCTGCTGTGACTACAGTAAAAACCTTTCAATGGCCAGTGGTCGAAATAGCATCCAATAATGAATCACCACTTTAATTTTACTGTGCTCATCAGCAACACACGCACCTGTGCATGGCAGCATGTTCTCCATGGTCCAGTGCATTTTGTGATTTGTCTCTCTGAAGGTGAGCACAACATCCACCCTGTAGAACGGCTGCCAGAGTTGTTTGTCGTCTGTGCAGGCCTGTAAAACAAACCTGGTTTAGATGCTTTACACAGCAATGAATACTTTGGGAGAAACATCGTGCTTATGTTTCAACATAATGTCAGAAACCGACCCAACTGCATTGCATAAAATGTACCACAATGATGATTTATTAGAAAACACGACCTACTTTGTTGTCTTGCCACCAACCTTGGCCTGGAGGATTTGGGCAGCAGGGATGATCAGTGTCACAAATTCCCTCGTCTCGTGCACAGTGAATTGATCTGTCTGGTTCACTGACACATTACTGACTGTCAGTGCTTCATTTTCAGAGCTGCCTCGCTTGGTCAAACCCATGCATCGTTTGAATATGTGCAGCACAGTCTCCTCTGCTGCAGAAGTGGTCACTGAAAAGTATGGATAAAATGTTTTATATTTACTCAAGTGATGTACTCAATTTTGTATGTATTTGCACATTACTTCAGTATTTATCAGATGGAAATATTGCACTTTATTCCACTACATTTATATGACAATTGTGGTTACTTACTTTCAGATTTTACACAATGAAAAACATATGATAAGATTATAAAATACAATTCATTATTACAGATTAACCAAGTGGTTCCTTTCTGTAATCACTCACTTTCTTTTTTCCTCTTTCCAAAGCTCATTAATAATCCTTTGATGCTTTTCAGGGTTTAACTAAACTACCAAACTGTATATGACGTAAAAAGACGTGTTTCCAATGTGATTTAGGAACAGACTTTACCATTAGGCTCGGTAGGCAGCATTATGATTAGATATGAAAATGTTTGGATTTTGTATTCTAACTCATTGTACCCTGAAATGACTTACAAATGGTCCCCAAAGCACTTGAACAAATATGCAACTGCATACTTCCGCAACATAGATACACATAGGTACCGTTACATTTACCTGAAAGATTAAAGTTACTGGTTACTCTGCAGATTCACACAAAGTATACCAATTAAAATATTATGCATTATTATAATTCACTAAACTACCCAGCATTACACAAAATGGTTAGAATTAAAAGCTCCAACTTGAAGTAAATGTTTGTACATTGTGCTGATAATAAAAACTGATAAACCTTCTTTTTCAATTCACTTTTAAGTTAAAAAAATAAATTGCAAAACTTTTACTGTGTTATATTATATTATTTTCCTATTTAATTATTAATTATTATCTTAATTGTTGGTTGTTCTTTTATTTCATTGTTGTTGTATTTGTGTTATGCTGCTGTTACACTTTAATTTCCCAGTTTTTGGGATTAATAAAGTATATCTATCTATCTATCTATCTAATAGTTTTACTATTGATAGCTGAGTACTTCTTCTACCACTGCATAAAATGCCCAGTTAGAGAGTTAATGGGTGAAAATAAGGAAAGCGGTGTTTGCACAGGGCCTCCAAATCACTAGTAGTGGTGAGACTGCAGATTAAGTCTATTTTATGTTTTATTACTCATTATATCATCATTTAAGGGCTACACTATTAAATAAACTGTTTTTAACTTTGTTTTTTTCTGGATTAGAAAAAAAAACTTGAGCTGTGTTTCAGGAAAGGAACCTTGTATGTGGCTGATTTTATTTGTAGGGTTTGGTGCAGAAGACTATGTGTACAACACTAAGAATGCATCACAAGGAAGCTATATGTAATGATATATCACTCACATTGGATATGTTTAATAAATGTTGCTGTTAATACTTCCGTACTTCTCTATGAGTTTGGATGCATGGGTTCTACTTATAATGGAGTATCTTTACATTGTTGTATTGGTACTTTTACTAAACCCTTACATACTGTTCAGGTCAGATTCAACCTGTTTGATTGGAGAGCAGTAGACATACCTCTGTTTTTACCTGAACCTTTATGACTTTTCCTACATTGACCCATATACAAAAGTGGAAATATTTCAACAGTTACATACATACAACAGTATCAGCACATGTGTTTAGAGTTAAATTGGATCTCCTGTTTTAGGTAACACAAGGTCCGTTGTATAGTGTGATTGTGAATGTTTTTTTCATCATAATCAAACAGCGTCAAACCTATAAACTCTGTGAAAGCTTTATTAAGGATTAATCTAACATCTAATAATGATTAGTTATTAATGAAAGATAGCTTTGTGATTCAGAGGTTTGGTTTAGAGAGTAATTATGAGGACATACCGAGAAGAGTCAGGATATGAACAGTATGTAAGCATTAAGCACAGGATCTGACTACTTTATCTACTGACTGGGATAAACACGTTAAATCCACATGTCATCATGTGTTTCTACCAACCTTTTGGACATGTAGCTTCCATACTGTAGGCATACTGACCACTGACCAGCTTCAAGGCCAAGAATTCACTTTCAGTTTCCATCACCTGTGTTAACCAAAGACAGTTAAAAAAAGAAAGTTTTCAATTTCATTTGCAATGTTACCAATGGTCACTAGGTGGCAGGAGTCTGTTGAGGTTTCTTACTTTGACAGGGATCAAGACCTCTTTCCTTTCACCTTGAACTGTAATGTCTGGTCCATTCATGACGATGTTCATCTGGATCAGACTGACATCCTCCAGCGCTACAATCAGGTGATCACTCAGAGACAGTGACCAGTGCAACTGTAAGACGAACCCAAACACGCAAGCACAAAAAGACATAAACACATAATTATTCTCTTTATCTCCCTCACTGATTCTTATACATGCGCAAAGATATTTGTTTACATTTATTATGCAATTATATTATTCAAGGACAGATTTCAACAAAAAAATTAATTGAATTACTACCTCATTGTTCCAGTTGTCAAAAGGAACTTGTCTGGTCACCTGAGGTCATGTACAAAACTTATTAGAATAACAAAACATCCTGAAACACTTGGCTGATATTTATTTTGTATATTGTCAAACACTTTTCTGGCTTTTTTTCTGAAAAAGTGCTACACAGATAAAAAAAAATATATATATATCTATTACTAAATGTTGTAATGCCAAATGAAAACAGTAAAATGTTCTACATGCATCTCCAATCTGCAGCTACCTGAATGTGGTCCGGGTCACACTGGATGTGCTCTCTGCTGGGTAGAACAGAAACCACGGGACACTTCATCATGACACCGTGAGGTCTGCTGCCGAACCGATTTATCCTCTTGACCAAATTCAGTGTGAGGACATGGTAGCTGTGCTGAACAGTCAACATATAACCTCTGGTTATCATCACCACAAAGCCTAGCTGTTAAGGTGAAATGTCAGAATTAGTGTATATGCATTACATTTTTTTATTTTATAAAATAGTGACATACCTGTTGCTGGACAAAACATCCAGTGTAACTGACTCTAAAGATAAAGTTCCTGTCAGGGTCTTTGTGCAGTGAGAACCCGCAGGCAGACAGCTGGAGGTTGAGGTGATCCAGAGATGCAAGGTTGACTTGTGGAAAGCAAAAAGAAGATTCAAGAAGCAACACAATTTATTTCACATTAATTCTCTTTTTATATTTTGTTGCTTCATTGTGTCTGAAGAATTACCTTGGATCCGTAAGACCCCAGACAGCCAGACCCCCAACCCTTCGATCCTTGCACTGTGGATCCACATCTCCATGTATTCAGAAAAACATGCAACATCTCCTTCTGAAAAAACAAACAAAAAAAAGTGTTTTTTTTAACATATTGTGAAAACAACCATTAAGATTTACATTTCTACCATAATAAAGATTTACCTGTTAATGTTGCTGTTGGGATATCAACCCATTCTCTTTTCTGAATGGAAAGCACATTCCTTGTGATAAAACACTGTAAAACACTGTTGAAAAGAAAAGAAGCATTTAGCTTATATTTAGAGGACAGTAAATATTCAAACACCATCATGTACTCACATTGTTTTAAACAGGATGCCAAATCTTATCTGATCCATGCCACATCCACTGACAAAAAACTTGGATGAGTAGTCTGAGTCTGGTCTATTTATAGGCGAGGTGACTCATGTCACTAAGCAGGTGGGAAACAGGTGTGTTTACTTTAACATGTTAAGAGCAAGTGACAAAAAACTCACATAGAATGATCATTGTTTCCAACAGAGGCAGTTACAGACCTGTTACCTGTAAAGCTTTTTGTCATGAAAGACTTTCTGATGATGATCTATTAGAAATTAAAGGATAGGTACGGTTCACAATTTAAGCCTGTCTTTAAAACAGTCATTCCTCTTGTTCATACTGACTTTTATAGCATCCCCTTCAAATGTGCTTACAATGCAAGTGATGGAGAAATGAAAAAAAAATGCAAAATCTTAATTTTGAGCAAAAAAAATTATTTAATTCTCAATCTGAAGATAATATGAGGCTTCAGCAGTTGGAGTTGGATGTTGTGTATATCTGCACCATCTTTGAACGATAGACTTATTTGACTAATTTGGATGGCTGAAGCTTCACATTAGCTTCAAATAAACTTTAAAATAACATGAGTCAGTGCTCATTTGGTCACCTGACTATTGTTTTAGGACAGGCTTGAAAAATTGTGAACCTGTCCTTTAACTTCATAACATACAGTGTCTCCCTTATATTTATTTTTTAAATATCTTAATAATCACATACTAGTCTTTATCCTGCTCTTCACTGAAGCTACGTGGTATTTACATTGAGCGAAATATTCAAACCAAAGTGTGCAGGCCTTTGTGTTTCCATGAAAAATAAAAATATATGTGTAAAATGCATATATGCCATCTATTTTTTCTTCCATATATCTTCTCAGTGCGGACCTTTTGTTTTGGGCTTTTAAGGCGACTCAAATGATTAAACATCATGGGGTAAATCGTGAACTTTTAACTTTGACTATTGCAGACAAAGAAAACGGCACAATTAATAAAGTGAACTAGGTAACACTTATACTGCTTGTATTAAACATTAATCGACAACTGGCGATCTAAATTCAAAGCAATTAGCTAAATGTTTTAAATTGTGTATTTTTTGCATCCCTATAAAAAATGTAAAGTGAGCCCTCCCAACTGGATGATGTCATTGCTAGAATGCGAGCAGCCATTTTGTTAGCTAGCTTGAAGAGGTTAGAGAAAGGTTAGCTGAAGCGTTTAGTTGGAAATATATTTATTCTGGACGATTGACTACTTAAATATAACCGAATACGATAACTAGTTGATAGTTGCTGTTTTACGTACAATTTTCAGGTCACACGGCGGTAGATAGTAGGAGGACTTGTGCAGTTGTTGACAGTAAACACGGCGCGAAAGTGGATGGTCATTCATTTGAGTTTGCTAGCCTGTTAGCCCAGCAGCTAACTTATTTTTGCCGTCTAGTCAGCTTTCATGGCCGCCAGCGATTAAATGTTACAGAGTCTGGAGTGGAGAGACTGTTGTCTGTTTCCATAGCTTTACCCAGCTACGGGAGATAAACTCCACTGAGGATCGATTACCACTCCTGTTGTGTATAACTCTTTTAACAGCTAACTGCACTCGTTGCTTAGCCTTTCAGAGGCCATGTCCGAGTTGTATATTAGGGTTGCTGAGGATGAGAGCGAAGAGCCGATGGAGATCCCCTCAGAAGACGACGGCACCGTTTTGTTGTCGTCGGTAGCGGCTCAGTTTCCAGGGGCATGCGGGCTGCGCTACAGGAACCCGGAGTCCCAGTGCATGCGGGGAGTGCGGCTGGTGGAGGGCGTCCTGCACGCACCTGAGAGCGACTGGGGAAACCTGGTCTACGTCGTCAATTACCCCAAAGGTGAGACAGGCTCCATTACTGGAGCTACTCTGTTGGTCAACCCTGTCCTCACCCAGCGGCCAGTTCCTAGCAACAACTAATCAACGTTAGCCACAATTTTATCGAGATGTTAAGGGAATCATAAATATTGATATTTAGTGTTATGAAACAGTGTTAGACATCCATATTAAAAATGGAAAAAAAGTCGATTTTATTTCCTCATCCAGACCACACTAGACCAGGTCCAGATCAAAAACTACTATTTTACTATTGTTTTAATGAGTCTTTGGAGTCTCCTCTGAGTCTAGTCCAGGTTTGACATGTCCTCCACCTCATTTCACTGAGATTTGTATTTACATTGGATCAGCTCTTTTCTTACGTAAGGCACCACATCGATTTGTTCATAACAGATAACAAAAGGAAGATGGATGAAATAGACGCTGCCTCGGCCGTGAAAGTTAAAAGGGGCTTTCAGAAGACTTCAGATCTCATTGTCCTCGGGCTGCCGTGGAAAACAACGGAGCAAGACCTGAAAGATTATTTCACTACCTTTGGTGAAGTCATCATGGTGCAGGTAGTGACTTCTCATCTGGCTCTAAATACGTACTGTTGAATGTATGTTTCTTTTTTGTTTCTATATTTAATTTTTTTTCCTTAGACCTAGAGTGTAATAATAGGTTTTTGCTAAACTTGGTAATAATGCCTGCATTTCCTCTTTGTTAAATCCAGGTCAAGCGGGATGCAAAGACAGGTAACTCCAAAGGATTTGGATTTGTCCGGTTCACTGACTATGAAACGCAGACCAAAGTGATCGCTCAGAGACACATGATTGACGGACGATGGTGTGACTGCAAACTTCCCAACTCAAGGGTATTGTGGCCAACCTTTTTTAAAGACCTCATGATATGTATCTGATTCAGGTTGCCTTTAGGTCAAGTTCGGTGGTCACCTGAAACTGCAAGTATGGAGGCTGACCCTGAAAACACACTGGGGAGTTCAACGTTGACAGTTTTTGCTTTCTACCTTCTAAACTGAGATACTTATGATTATAAATATACATGTTTAGAATTGATACATTCACAGCATTGCAATGGATGAAAACACCTGCTCTGGTTTTTCATCTTTAATATATGTCACAAATGATTGTTTGATGTTGGAAAACTAATTTAATTAATTCCTGTGCCTCTTTGTCCTTTCAGGCATGTCCTGATGAACCCATGCGGAGCCGTAAAATCTTTGTTGGCCGCTGTACAGAGGACATGACCACTGATGAACTGAGGCAGTACTTCATGCAGTATGGCGAAGTCACTGATGTCTTTATCCCCAAACCTTTCCGGGCATTTGCATTTGTCACATTCGCAGATGACCAGGTAAGATTCTCCATAAACAGTTTGAATACTCTCCGGTGGCATAGTAATGACTGTAGTGACAATCTCCTCCTCACTTGTTTTCAGGTTGCCCAAGCCCTGTGTGGGGAGGACTTGATCATCAAGGGAGTCAGCGTTCACATCTCCAATGCTGAGCCTAAACACAATAATAGTAGGCAAATGATGGATCGTGGGCGGTTTGGGGCTGGTGGGTTCAGTCAGGGTTATGGCACTAATCGTGGTGGGCTAGGCAGTGGTAGCAGTGGGGTTAACTTTGGGGCTCTAGGGCTTAACCCAGCAATGGTGGCTGCTGCCCAGGCAGCGCTGCAGAGCAGTTGGGGAATGATGGGCATGCTGGCTAATCAGCAAGGTCTGACCACAGCGGCAGGCACAGCTACCACAACCCGAGACCCGACCTATAGCTCTGCCAGCACCAGTTACAGCAGCCCCACCTCAGCTAGCCTTGGTTGGGCTGCAGGCACCAATGCCCCCTCCAATAGTGGCTTCAGCTCCGGCTTTGGCACCTCTATGGAGTCTAAGTCTTCTAGTTGGGGAATGTAGATAGCTTCGAGTTAACTTTTTCTTTTGCTATTAGGCTAATCTGGTAAGTATACCCAGGGGGAACTGCTCATATCTTATGTTCCTGTTAATTAAAAATACACTGCCTTTAATTTTGTTAAAGAGAAAATTTATATTCGCGTGTGACTGAGTATATACTCCTGCATTGAATGGGTGAAAAGTGTAGTTTGTTAGTGGGAGCTGCCACATTATATTTTTGTTTTTGAGAAGATGAGATGAGATGTGCATGCAAAATTAATATTTAAACGTGCACGAGTATCACAAGAGCCCCCACATCCTCTTGTAAAATGGGCTTGAAATATTTGTATGTCTGTATGCAGTTGATTGCATCTTTTTGTTTGTTTTTGTTTGACATCTGATGGAAACGCCTTCATGAAAATCTCTTCTGCAGTTCACCAACTCTTTCCCAATTTCCCGGGAGGAAGCGCCTCATTGGCAGCAATGTTCGACAGATCTCAGTATCAATTCCCCTCCTCCCATGTGTAAATGCTTTGCCATCAAAGAACACAGCTTCACTCTGCATATACTGTGTTAGACGGTGGGTGTTGTCTTTTTTTCCTCTCCCCTTCTTATGGATATAGAAATCTTGTCTGCTCTTGTCGCTTTCGAGATCAATGAGTGGGATTGATGTTGGACAGAGTGAGAGTGAGAGAACGGGAGAGAAAAATGAAAGAAAGCAAGTGTGAGAAGGACTGTTTGTGCAAAGTTTTTTTTTTTTTTCCTTTTTAAAGCAACAAATGCCTGCGAGAGTTGAGAAGAACCTGTGGCTTTGTGCGAGTGTGAGCGGAAGAAGCAAGTACGAGTGTGTTCCTAATGGCCATCACAAGGACATTTATTGCGTCTCGAGATCCTTAAGATCTCCTTTCTGTCATCATTTTCTATCAACCTTAATTCTTTAAAAATACAGTGAAATGTCAAGTGCTATGAGTATATGTATCCTTTCTCTTGCTGTCTGATTTGCTGTGAATGCTGTCTGGTCGTGTGCTTTTTTTTTCTCTTTGTTGCCACCCTCTCTGTGTGAAAATGTGACTTTGTGACGATGAAGTCTGTGTGGGGGGAACACAGGGGGGAGTTTGAAAGTGTGTTGAAGTGAGTGAGCTCAGAGGTTGACGTGGTGAATGTTTGACATGTTCCCATTTGAAAGTTTGTGTTTGAGGTAGTTACGAATGCATTTTCTATGTTTTGTGAATCAAAAGGAAGCCTGAAATAAAACTGATTTTGACTAGGTATAATACCCTCTTGACAGCGACTTATTTTTGACATTAAATTAATTGAACTGCCAACACTTTAATTCACATGTATAGGAGCCCTCGGACATGGAACAAAGGAACCCAGGTTGGAGTCAGTTATGGAGGAGCTGAAGACATTGTTGGGTGGCCCGGCACAAACCAACAATGGAATTGCTGCTTGACTGCCTTAATCCTGAAAAGGATCATCTCCACCTCACTAGCAAGAAACCTCGGACCATCCCAAAACTAAATTTAGAGCGGACCGCACTCAATTGGGCAGAGGTATTTGTTTATGCCTACAAATATCACAAATGGGACCAAAATCACTCCTGCAGCTTGGCAATGATCCTACACCTGTGAAACACAAATCCTGCCTTTGATCTCAGATGCATCTCTGTCACTAAATGTTTGAGTCTTTGTCCTTGCAACAGTCACTGGTAACAAATGGCAGTATTAACTTCTCAATGTCGTTTAAAAGAATTTCAATGAGGCAGGAAGTGTTGTTTCTCTGTTTACCTCGTAAAATGTAAAATGGTTGGAATGTACAAGCTGAGGATTTTCAAAGGGACATTGACAACTGATTGAACATGCCAGCAAGAATTCACACTTTGTGTATTGGAATATTTTAGTATTGCGGTGCAAAATAAAAGTTTTGAGTTTTTAAATCACCTGTCGTCTCTTAATGTAGACAAAATGTAAATTGGTATGTTTAGTAAATTTTTACTGGTCTCCACTTCTTGTTTTACAATAGTTATTTTCATACCATCAGGTTGACGTCTTTGTCAGATTTTATTTGTAAGCTTTAGATTTAGTCCTTAGAGTAAAAAGAGTTCTGCACTTTGTAATATTGATGCTGGCTTGTTATTATGTCGTACTTATTGAAATCTATTCCTCATAATCTTGTCTTTGTAAAGGGTTGTGATAGTTTTTGCTTTTTTTTCTTTGCGAGTGGAGATTTGGTGGCACGCCAACTGAGGACTCCAAGTTCCCATTTAAACTCAAAATCCCCCTGAAAAAAAATATGAAGTGTCTTTCTGAAAAGACTACAGAAGATTTTTCTTTAATACTGGATGCAGTGAAAACCTAAAACACATCCCTGCTTGATGTTGTATGGTATAAAAACACACACAAGATTCCGAAAATAGTGTAAAATCTGTTCCTTGACATGCCACCATCATTTTTTCTCTTTTTATAATCTTTATAGTCTGTCCACACTGCAAAGGTTAAGAAAGTTGAGAAAACCTTATGAGACCAGTACATTGCTGTCCGTTACTCCACTTTAAGTGATAAAAAGGCAGAGTTTAAAAATGTGAATGGTAATAAATAAATAAAAATAAAATCTAGTTATGACCTTAATTTTAAATTGGAACTGTCTAAGACATGTTAATCAAACCAAAAAATGTTTTTTTACTTGCAGAATTTCATTTATGTTTGGAAAAACATTGTACTGGCCTCTCAACAATGATCAGATCTGTGCAAAGGGATTGAAACCGATACGTGGGTTTGAGGGTCATTAATTTCCTATAAAGACAAAGTTTCCATACTGAGAGTCATGGACCCTTTTCATAACTGGTAGCTTGCTGCTGTTACCATGGGAACACAGTGTAAATCGGTGTGTTTTCTCCCACTGCTAGCAGGTGGAGAAGGATTTCCAGAAGGTGTTGCAGCGTCTTTCTGAGGTTCCTCTCTGCTATAGCTTCTCACTGAGGTACTTCCTTGGATCCAGGTATCCAACTTTTAACTCCATTCATTCCCAAAAGCATCCCCTACTCTTTTTGCAGTGTGTGTGAAAGACAAACTCAGGCTCGTCATTTATTTTATATCCAGCAAGGATGCAGATAATGCTGCATACATGGTATCAATGAAGCAACAAAATCTCAAAGAGAAATCACCAGATTAAATGTTAAATCAGAGCAATTAAGAGGACTATGTTTGATTTTTATTGATTTGAACAATAATGTACAGTGCCACAAAGACAGTTTTGTGATTATTCATTTACATATTTATCCTCATTTAATACTCACAGTTTAGAATCATCTGTTGAAAGTTGTACATGTTTTGTTACAGTCGTCATATACTTTCTACAGTAATATTCAGAAAAGGGCTTGAACCTGAACATCAGAAGCCTCCATCAGTCTGTATTTCCATCTATTTAACTACATTTTATCATCATCATCACGTGGTGCAGTGATCTTGTACTAATCAGAGACCCAGGAAGTAGAGAGCTTTTAATCATCATATTGTCTGGCGTCGCCTTCCTGCCTCAGTCTGTAGATGACTCGGTGACCTCAGCCTCCACCTGCGCTGCTCTAATGCAACCTCCATATGGCACGGGGCCTCATTATCAGTACAAGGACGTAATTGTAGAGAATGATCTGTCCATTGGATTAATTAAGCATTAGAGGAAAAGGAATATGGACCTTTACTAACCAGTGGGATGAACCAAAATAACAGTGTAGCACTAACGTGATAGAGAGCCTCTCTGAGGGCCGGCAGAGTATGGGAGACCGGGTATGGTTATAACATGGGGAGAGTTGTAACACCACCAATCCCACCAATCAGGGATAAGATAGGAGTCATATGATCATTTAAGTGTTTATCCACTTCCTCCCTGATCCCATATGGACTCCAGCGTTACCAACATGATTGAGAATATACACACATAGGCACACACACACACATTGACATTGTTTATATTAGAACTACATGTTCTTTACACAGGTACATGGTAGTCGTTAGTAGTAGTTCATTAAGCATACATACTGTTCTAGTAGACTAATACACACACACACACACACATACTCCTGAGTCAAACAAAGGTGATTTGAGTTGTGTTCAGTCACAGAGGGAGAGACATTGTTCTGCATTGTTCTTTTATGTAACTAAACCTCCTTCTGAAGCACATCGCATGGTGACACCTCTGTTTTTGCTTCTTTTGTCTAAGTGTTAGAACCTACCCTGGTATTGGGGAACACCATATATTTGACCTCAGCTCAGGTCTAAGATATTATATTCAAGAGGTTTGAATTGGTGCCATTTGTATAGTAAACAAATGTGTGTACTTTGTATAAACGTTTGAGAACTCAAAAAGTGTTAAAACCATCCACCGGTACCGCATGTATCGTGTGTATGAATGACGAGTGTTTACAGTGTTTGTTCTGCTGTGCCCCCCTTCAGGATCAAAGCTCTAACATGAGGAGTGACATGAGGAGGTCTTTGAAGTGTCCAAGGATAGTTTTGAATAGAAGCTCGATGTAAACATCATCCTGGCAATCAGCGAAGCTGTTGTAGCACAGGTGCACAGAGGTGAGACTTTGTTTACTCTTTAACAGCAGGTGCAATAACAGCTGTAACACACTCCTGTCAGGTACAGGATCCCTCACTGCTGTGGAGGTGAAAGCTGAACTGTTAGCACATTGATCTCAGCAGCTGAGGATCCCTCGGCTGCTTTTAGAAAGCAGCAGGGAGGGCTATAAAAGCTGCTCCTTTCACACCATAGTTTGTCTTATCGTTCACTTTTTAGATTAGAATTTGTAGATCGCACCATGTGTAGAGAGAGTTGGTGTAGAACATGCAATAAAGGCCCGAATCGCACTACACTAGGCACCCACCAGGGCTCCATATACCTTTTTGTTTTGACGAGGCAGACATAATCCAGACCAGTGGTTCCTAACCCTTTTAACTGGTGACCCCTTCAAATGAAGCAAATGTAAAGAAGCAAAAGCAATGTAAAGTATTTAATGTCTCTATTAGACAGCCAATGGTGAAGATGAGGAATGATGGTTCACGGTTGACACCTTAACCCCGAGGCACCATGGCAACACAAGTCTGCTTACGACCCTTCATCACAGGAGGAATATTTCTGAGTTGTTAATTCAAAACAGAATTTTTTTTTCATTGAAATAATTGTTATAGACTGGAAGCAGTAACTGTATCCAGCATTTCAAAAGACAAAAGGGAAGATCACAGATGTGGAGAAAAAAAATCTAAAATTAAGTACCAAATTATTTTTTTCTTTTCTTTTTTCCTGTTCACCCTTAGTGGGTCCTAACCCTCAGTTTGGAAAGTATACATAATGTAAAGCTACATACTGGGCTCTGTTCTTCTTCTTCTATAAAATGGTGCTAGAACTTCAAAAACAACACATAAAACAAACTGAAAACTCTGCACATCATGAATTGTGCAGTAAATATTTAGTACTTAGATTTTGAATCCTTCCTCTGCCTACAGCAGCGGTTCTTCAGTTTCATTCTTATGACATGTTTTAGGATCTTAGTGCCACCTACTGGACAACCACTGAAATGACACATGAAACAATGATCATTTTCATTCAGCTGTAACTCCTGCTGAAACATTTTTGTGATATTTAGGGGGAAACATATTAATTAATTAAGTATATTTATGAACATTTCTACCATTTTCTAATGAACTAATGTACTATCATGAGAAAAACATGCACACACCTGATTGTCACAGACTGTTTATTTTGAAGTTTACCTTTAAATTACCTTTTTTTTAGGTAGTTGAAAATGAATTTTTTGGATTGTGGAGTTTTTTAGGATGACGTCATATCCTGCATATATACACACACACAGTGAATAGACATCTTTATCCTACATATGTATCAGGCAACTTGTTGCTTAATTTAGTGCTACACACAAACAAACAAACACATCTCAATCCTGTTTACAGCACCTGTAAAGTAAGGACCATACAAGCTAATTATAAAGGGATTGAAATCTTTATTTAGCCTAATACAGTACAGTGTAACGGTTCACCTTAATCCAGTGTTAACACTGTGAACGCTGGGCCCAACATGACTGGTGAACATTAGCCTGATAGCCAGCATTATATCCATAGTATTTAAATGGAGCCGACACTTTTGATGCTTCCCCCTCTTGTGACTATGATGAAAGTCGCTACACCCAAACACACGGGGAGAGTTTAAAAAACACAGGTAAGCTATGATTCCACTTCATGATAAATAATACAGCAACAACACGTCTTTGAGGGGGGTAAAAGGTCAGATTAAGGTGGGTCTTAAATATTCAGGCATGGTTATAGAAATGGAATGTGTCACATCTTCTTTCACAGGTAACTTCCCCTCGTGCTCAACCTCGTCCTCCCATGTTGTTTGCGTGACGTAGAAATGGTTCTTAAGCATTGTAGGATGAAGAGGAGACATTTCCACCGTGGCCTGTCCAGTTGGTGTGGATGAATTTACCAGGGTTTGACAGCAGTTCATATGTGTGGGCTCCAAAGTAATCCCTCTGGGCCTAAAAAAAAAAAATTAAAATTAACAATTTTGGGAATGCAACCAATTATTAATGTTAATTAATGTAATCTTTCCATCTTTAAATTGCTTGTTTGTATTATATAACTAAGGAAAAAGCAAACAAATTTAAATCCAGTGATATTTTGTATTTCTGCATAATAAAGTACAATAAAGCAATTATCAAAATTGACTGTTGACTTTCACGCTTGTAAATTTAGTGTCGGGCTACAAACACGCCGTCAGGGTCTCAAAGCCCCTACATCCTAACGCAAACACATGTGATCTCTTCTAATCTAATATAAACTCCATAGTCGTCCATATGCTCATATTGACTCTGCAGCTTCCACTGTTGTCTTACCTGGAGGAGGTTAGCTGGCAGCTTCTCGTGTCTGTAACCATCATAGAAGGACAGAGCTGTTGTGAAACAGGGCATGGGGATGCCATGCTGGACTCCAATGCTGACTGTTCTGCGCCACGACTCCTACACAAAGAGTAAAAAAGTTTAATGCTTTAGTAAAGTTCTTGTTCATGTGAAGCCAAGAACAAGAGGCCTTCATAGTACCACTCAGTTCTTAGTAACAGAGACAAGAGCCTAATCAGTCTCGTCTAGTCCCAGTCTAATCAGGTTCAGTAGAGTCCAATTCTATTAACAGATTAATTTATAATAAAAAATAAAAAAAGGTCACTAGTCGTAGCCCTACTGATGATTAAGTCAACATGTGGTTCTTTCTTTGTAAAAGAGGAAATAACTCGTTTTGTGTGTCTTTGTCAATGTGGCCATTGCAGGTTGCTCTTTTGCCACTTCCTTGTTCTTCATACCTGACAGTCCTGCACAGCGTTACTGAAGAAAGAGTCCAGCAGCAAGTTCTGCAGCTCAGCGTCTCTGTCAAACGCCTCTTTGATTTTACCCAGGAAGACACTGGTGGGGAGGAGAAAGAAGAAATAACTCCTGATATTCTGCTCTTAGTAAAAAGGATATTTTATTAGATAACTTGCATAACAATCTTTTTTTTGCAAACCTATTTCCCAATAGTCTGCTGGAGGCTTCATACTGGGTGGTTAACTGTATTTGATTTAAGTTTACGCAACGTCTTTGCACAAAGCAAACCAATGTCTCAACCATGATTTCATCATTATTCTCTCAATCTGATTTTTAAGGAAGGTTCATATTTTATTTCATGTATATTTGTGACCCCAGTGTTACAACACAGGATAGTGATAAAAACAGTCATCTTTCTAAAATATTATAAAGTTACTTGTGTTCTTGCTGAAGTTCTCTCTTGTGCTGCCTAACCACATTTTTCACCATCAGTGTGAAACCTCTCTGTTGACAGAACCTTGCAAAAGGCGGCGGTGAGGCAAACCTGTGATATGAGGACACATGCGGTCAAATATACCTTCGGATGATGCAGCCTCCTCTCCACATCAGTGCGATCGCGCCATAGTTGAGGGTCCAGCCGAACTCTATGGCTGCCTGTCGCAGCAGCATGAAGCCCTGCGCGTAGGAAATGATCTTGGAGGCGTAGAGGGCCTGGAACAAAAAAAAAAAAAAAACGTATTTATTCTGATAGAGTGAAATGAATAGTAGTCACAGTAAAAAGGCATATTTTACATTTATAAATGTTCAGAAGCAGCTAAAACCTGCATGTTGGCAGAGTGGTTGCACGTGTTTGTAGTCAACTGTAAATTAAATGTAATGGTGGGCATAGATTACATACATTTTTTAAATCTAGATTAATCTCACTAAAATCTTGAAATTAATCTTGATAATAGATTAACGGCAGTATTTTTTATATCGCTCATAAGAGTCTCACATTATTGCAGCGTGTTAACGCCGATAACGGCCCACCACTAATTAAAAGCATTATTGTTTTAATGCATTTACAGTCCTGCATGTTAAAAGAAGAGCCAGTACTCGTAGCACTCGTTTCAGTACAACCAAATGCGTGCTGCTGCAGAAGTTCATTTTTATGCAGAACTTTCAGTCCACCATGTCTGGAACATTAGTTTCTTAATACCAGTTTCATATTTCAGCCTGCCAACGTTTCTCCCACCAGATTGTGTGCTTTGAACTGTTCCACATATACTACACTGTGTGTTCTACCTTTCTGATGTCCTCCAGGAAGGCAGCCTTGTCACCGCTGAATTTGACCCCCTGCGGTCCTGAGAGGCTGCGGCTGGCTTCCACTCGCTCATCCTTTAGAGAGGACAGGCATCTGGCAAAGACAGCCTCCCCTGAGACACAGAGAGAGAGAGAGAGAGAGAGTTAGCTCTCTAACATGGTTAGCTCGCTGAACACGTTATACTAATCATCACACAAAATCAGAGAGCTCTCTGAACATTAATAGAGGAGAAAACAATTTAGACTCCCCTAAACCTTGTGAAACAAATAATGATGTTGTACACCGTACAGCCGTGCCGCAGTTAACATGCCGAGATAAACAACAGCCAAGCATCTGCACGACTCAGTACAGTAATAAAAATGTTGTAAAAGCAGGATCACTACTACTAGATCACTACTGTACAAAAAAAACTAATCAAAGACAAGGCTTGTGGGTTTCTAATTGAACAATAAGAATTATATTACTACAAGATGAGAGAGAAGAAAAAAAAAAAAAAACTGCTGTGTGAGCATGACTTGCTAAAAACTGCAAAGCTCGGTGATGCAACCCACAGCCAGAGAAAGAAGGACAGACATCCAGGAAAATGTCCAGTGAACTACCCTGGTGTGGAATGTGATCTCTGTTGGGTCTGCCCGTGCAAACTACACTAGCCTGTCATACTGCCACACACACACACACACACACACACACGCTCAGCTCTCAGACAATGAAGCCTTTTGTATTGCCTCAATCTCTTATCACAAAATGATCTACAGCACTGACAGGAATTAAGAGAACAAATCATTTAAAAAAAAAAGAATCTAAAATTTCACGCATGCTCCTTTTAACTTCAACTATGCACTGTAAAAGCTTCCTGTTTAGAGGAGCATCCACTCTGCAGAACTAATAGATAGATAGATAGAAACTTTATTCATCCCTTTGGGAGGTTCCCTCACGGAAACATCATAATAATTGCTACATCCTAACTAATTGGGTAATACAATGACACATTTTATTATTCATTTTGCGTCATGACCTCAAGCCGTCATACAGTCACAGCAAAGAGCAAAGCTGCAGAGAGCATCGCAAATCCTGCTTATGTCACTTGACGCAGCAGACTACTAGAAAAGCCTTCAATCTTCTTAGGGGCAGCCGCATATCCAGCATGTTCCCTCAGGAGAAGCTCACCGGCCACACTGTTTGTTAGCTACCTGGCAAAGCTAAACACCATCATTAGACCAACTCCTTTTTTTATTGGTTGACGCCATGTTGAAACTTTAACAGGTGTGCCGTAATGCTTTTTGCCATGTCATCATGACTAATGCGACCAGTATTTGAAAAAAGACAGAAGGAAACCAGATACTTCCTTGTCTGCAATCCCCTATCTTCCTCTTACCGATCAGAGTGACAGGTGTGCCGTACTCCAGGGCTGAAATGGCCGTCCACTTCCCTGTGCCTTTCTGACCAGCGCTGTCACGGATCTTGGGCAGCAGATGTGTACCATCAGAGTCCTTGTATTTAAAGATGTTGGCCGTGATCTCGATCAGGAAAGAGTCCAGCTCCGTCTTGTTCCATTTCTCAAAAACCTGGAGTGTTTCAACCGAGGTGGTAAAATACAGTCAGTCACGTTGGTTTGTGAAGATTACTAATAGTCGTACAGAAATATCAAGCTCACCTGTGCCATCTCATCATGGTCCATAACTAGAACATCCTTCATCAGGTGATAGGCCTCACAAATCAGCTGCATGTCACCATATTCAATGCCATTATGGACCATTTTCACAAAATGACCCGCACCCTCATCTCCAACCTGCCAAAACAAACCAGATGAGTCAACATCATAATAGTTGCTACATCCTAAGTAATCAGTGTAGTAAACATTACATATACATCATAAAAATAAAAAAAAAGACACACTCCACTCACCCAGTCACAACAAGGTTCTCCTGTTCCAACCTTGGCTGCGATGCTCTGGAAGATGTCTTTGATGTGTGGCCTTAGAAATAGAGAAACAGCAAAGGTTTAGTGCGAGGACCTTCACACGTGTGGACAAAACAACACACACACACAGAATGTGATGAATACACTTTGTGAAAAATAGAAATAGCCACAGTTTTAACATGCCGAGGGTTTTTGTTCAAAGTCCCACATATGTATCGAGTGTTCTCAGTAGTAATTGTTGTTTGTTTTAGCATGACTGGAGTTTGTGAAGTCTCACCAGGCCTCTTTATGTCCTCCCGGCATGAGTGAGGGTCCGTAACGTGCCCCTTCCTCCCCACCACTGACTCCACTGCCAACAAACAGTAAGCCCTTCTCCTTCAGACTCTTACACCGCCGCTATATGACAAAAACGCATAAAAGCACGGTGTGATTATCCTCAGTTCACGAGAAAGATTTACTGCTAAGCTGTGATTCTTCATCTACTTACCGTTGTGTCTCTGTATTCAGAGTTGCCACCATCGATGATGATATCCCCAGACTCAAGAAGAGGAACCTGAGGAGGAACAAATGAAACTAAATCTTCACAAACTCAAACAAAGGACTGATGTCGAGTGCGTTTTAACACAGTTCAGATCATCAGTCATAACTAAAGTCACCAACCAACTTGTCGATGAAATCGTCCACAGCCTGTCCAGCCTTGACCAGCAGGATGATCCTCCTGGGCTTCTTCAGCTTGGACACCATGTCCTCAAGAGACTCGGCTCCAATTACTTTGGAGCCCTTCGCCTCGTTCTTCAGGAAGTCATGCACCTTGGAAACGGTCCGGTTGTAGGCACAAACCTGTAGCAGAGGCACCGTGATTACTCATTTAGACAAAAAGAAAAGCGGAGCGAGTTTTACTGCCAAAAATAAAACACAGAAGTCATCATCTTACCACAAAGCCATGGTCGTTCATGTTCATGATGAGGTTCTGGCCCATGACAGCCAAACCAATCAGTGCAATGTCTGCTCTGTGAGGAGAGGAGTGATCACATTTACTGAACGGCTGCTCTCAAGCTGAACTTCAACAACAAACACCTGGTGGTAATGGTGTCTGTCATGGGGCCATTACAAACAGTGAAAGACATCACTCCTCCTGTTCATACTATTAAAAGATCAATGAGCAAATGAGCTTTCAATGCAAGTGATGGGGGCAAAAATCCATGTTGTCCAGTCATTTTGTACAAATACAATACTTGATTTAACTCATTTGGACTTTTAAAAGTATCTAAAAGTTTATATGAAGCTTCAGATAATCTTTTAGATTTTTTTTGATGGAGTTTTGTGGTGTTTGGACCCCATCACTTACATTGTATGTGCTTTATGAAGGCATCTAATGTTGACCGTGTTGAATGACTATTCGATGTTAATTATTGGGCACCTGACTATTGTTTTAAGACAGACTTGGAAAACTGTTCATCTGTAGGTTTTCAATGGTTTTTACCATAAGGAAATAAACCATATGTTTTATTGTGGGTGTAAAGCCCGCAGACACGCACCACTGTGACTTTAAAGCTCCGTCATTTCTCAGGGTCCAGAACAACCGTTCATTTGCTCATAACGTTCAATTCTCACGTTAAATGTCTCGCCACATTTATTCCTAAACACTGAAGCTGACCTTTTAGCTAACAAGCTAACAGCTCCGTTTACACAAGAAGATTAGTTTCAGCAAATCAGGAAAGAAAAACGTTAAGTCCGCATACATTTACCCACACACACACACACACACACCGACCTTACCGGCTTTCTAAACAAGTCAAAACGTATTTAAACACTTACGTAGCCATAGTGCTTTGAGAAGAAACGTAACCGTGAAGTCTTCTGATGACAGTCGAGCTCTCACACTGATCCACCTCACTTCAAATTTCCTGCTGTCTTGTTTCTTAACTTCCTTGTTCTCTCCTCAACGTGACAGAGCGAGAAGCCTGCTCACGTACGCCCACGCCGAGTATCCACCAATCAGATGACGTCCAGCCAACTGAAGCGATGTTTGTCGTGAATTTTGATTGGTCCAGAATTCTGAGCAGAGGTATCCGTTCTCCTATTGGTCGCTCCGGCCGTAACTCTAAATACGTAGGCGCACACCCCAAATGGGACCCGGTGCTGTATATTATAATAGTGGTTGCATAATTACTGTTTAATTTTGGTTTATTGCAAAAACTGCTATGAAAAATTGCTTCTTGTATACAGAAATGTTTACACAACCCGATAGAAATATAGCCTCGACAATTTTATTGTGCTTACTCCTGCTTTTGACAATATTTATAGAAAAAAAAATCTTTCCACAGTAGCACTTAATAATTACTTTTAATTACTTTTTACTAATAGGTTCTGCTTATTGTTTCACTTTCACTGCTGTTTTCACTTTCCTCAAAGACAAAAGTTTATGCGTTTAAATTATATATATATATATATATATATAGATTGAGCAATTAAACTTTTAGGGGAAAAATTTTATTAAATACACAGTATTACTCAAAGCAGATGGCTTTGATGTCTTAAAACATGTTTAGGGGGGATATAAATTTATACCAAGAGTCTTCCTTTTATGTCATATGAGATTTTTACATAGTTAATAAACTATGCTTCATTTCTTCTAGTAATTATTGTTAATCTGTGGTAGGTCACAGGAAAATTACTTTACTCTAAACCAGTTTAGTGTCAGCATATGTTTACATGCCTGAGAGGCAGGAAGGAGTACCATCTACAGGAAAAAAGGTAAAAAAAAAATGTATAAATATGTTTTAATGATACCTGAAATTAAAGTTGTATCATCATATCATTTTTGCTGTCCTTCTACAGGAAACTCATATAAAAGGCATAACATGTAAAAGCATGCGAGGATGAGAGTCCAGCTCTAAACAACGGAGAAGACAAACAAGCACCACTTGTTCTGCTAATGCACAGTTTGCACTTTTATTGTTGCCTCATTCACTAAACAGTTCAATGGTGCAAGATTACCATACACAGAATTAGGATATCTGCATGACACATCTATGCTATACAGCGAATGGATTATAATTATTACAAATACAGTAAACATATTTACATTTTAATTCAAGCTCCATACAACACAGATATTTACAAAATAAGTATGAAAATGAAACCAGTCTGACAAATAATGTACAGTGTTAATGTCATGTTTTTTGTTTTTTTTTGTTTTGTTTTTTCTTTTCGTGAACAAATCCAAAGGGAGCGCAGTAAACTGATATTAATTGTCAGAGGGGAAGATGGAAAATATCATGGCTAGTTTTGTTTGAAAGGCATCAACGGAAAAAGTGTTGAGGTGAAGAAAGACACCAGCACAAACAATGGTATACTGTCATCTTAGATATCACTAGCTACTTTGTATTATATTCCCTGATATTAGAAAAAAAATAGAAAATAATAACGAGTTAAAAACCACCTTTCATTTTGTTAGAATCCAGATGGCTGACTTAGCATGAGTCGTGAGCAAATTATTCTTCCAATCAAAAGCAGACTTTCAGTTAAACCACTTTCTGATAAAAAAGGAAGCACTAATGCAACCCACCTCCCCTGAGAAGGTGCACTGGGTACATTTTAGTTCTTCCTTTTTCCCCTCAATTTTTTTTTATTTATTTATATTTTTTTAAATGATGGAAAAACGAACATCTTTATAATACATTCAACTCCCTCCCGTTTCGGACAGGGAGAGGCTGCCACACTCTCATTTGGTTCATTCTGAGTAGAACAACTAAACCGCACAGACTTTATTTGATCAGTTAGTTGAACCTTTTTATTAATATGTGCAAAGAGCTGCAAACTAATATATACATTGCAAACAATAAATACACAATCCAAAATAATTTACCTCTGCAAATGAGTCGCTGAAGTGAAAATGTTTGCTCTGAAGCGTTCGTATCAATACATATCACTGTTGAGCACGCTGAGGTTCACTGCACTTTAAGCCTTCATCTGTGCATAGAAGTCTTTTCATATTAGGCAAAACATTTGTGTTTCTCTGACCAGCATGTTAGCTGACCTGAGGCCAGAGATATTTAGAAGTTATTAATTATGACTTCTGAGATGAATGTTTTCTTTCTTGACATCAGCAAAAATTAAATATGTTACCAATACTTACTGACAACAGGAAATCTGTACCTCTGTTTTAACACATTCAAGCTTTATGACCCGTTCATATGATACAGCAGGCATACTACTGGTTGGTTGGCCAGAGTTTATTAATGCCTGTCTGTACCAATCACAGTTCTACCGTCTGTAAAGACAGAGGCACCAGAAATGTCCTAATTTACAAGGAGCCAAATATAGCAGCTGTAGTACGATGTACAGAGCAAATATTTTCATAAACAATATCAGAAATAAAACATTTTGAGTATATTTTGTCCCTTTTAATATCACTTCATTCTAGTAAACCTTTTGATTGACAGCCATCCAGTGTAACCTTGATATGTGCCTTCATCAGTGTTCCTGATACTCAGGTGATGTTCAAAAATAATCTCGGAGTCAACATGTGTGATCTGCTCTCGTCATCTTGCTATAGATATGTGTTAATGTGCAAAACAACCAACACAGCTGGTTAAAAAAATTAAGAAATAAATGCCCTCTGTTACATCTCATATAAAACATCACTATGGAATGATTAAAAGCAAAATAGAAAAAAAAAAACAATCAACAATGTTAATAATAATAAAATAAAAAAAAACCAAAAAAAACCAACAACTTTCAACCCAGTGAGTTAGATGAGTTAAGAGGTTTAAATTCAAACGGTGCGTCGCTGCTGAACAGTGAAAACTTCGCTTCAGAGATTTAACCCGACACTGGTGTGACAGTGAGGGGAGTCACTGGACTGTATCACTATCGGTCCTGCAGGCGATGTTGTTGCGACTTCACGAATTAACGACCGCCGAGACACAGAGAACTTCTTTCTCTCGTCTTACTTCCTTCCCCCATTTCACCATGTTCTGTTTTGTCTTCCGTATCATGAGTATGTGATGGTTTTAAATAAAAATAAAAGCACGTGTTGAGACTCTCTTGAGGTCCGAGTCTCAAAATGTTTGTGTGAGTAAAAAATGAAATGCAAGAGGAGCTGAGAGGAATGTCTTAAACGAGAGTGAACTGATCCCAGAACAGACTGTATGTACACTACTGTTCACCTTTCCTCCCCTTGTGACCCTGTTTTCTGCTCATTTGAGATAAAATAGCATACGGACAGAGACAAATAGCTACTCTTGCAGAAACAAAAAAAAAATAAATCCATTGTCACGTTTTCACTGCTGAGATATGAAACCATCGTCATCCATGTTTGCATGTTTCATTCAGTGTAGCGTGTATTTTTGATGCCGACACAAATGCATGATTG
This sequence comes from Pampus argenteus, assembly GCA_036937835.1. Taxonomy (NCBI): domain Eukaryota; kingdom Metazoa; phylum Chordata; class Actinopteri; order Scombriformes; family Stromateidae; genus Pampus; species Pampus argenteus. The sequence continues at coordinate 18,908,392 of CM072864.1, read as the reverse complement.
TAAGTTAACACTCACTGACTGACGGCACTATCGGGGGTCAGAGTTGGTGTATGTACACGGACTGAGACGTGGGATCTAAATATCACATGGCTGACCGTGGAGATCCAGTGCTGCCCTTGTGTCTCGCTGAGTTGGGACACTGACAGATTTTTTTTCAGTGTTCGCATTTTTGTGTTTGTTTCTAAAAGCTGTTTAGAAGACATTACAGGGGAGCTAGTCTAGTTTAGGAAGAGGCAGTGGCCTGATGAAAATTTCATAAAGAGAAGAAAAAAAATGAATTCATTAGCAGCAATAGTTCTTGAAGTAGCCTTGCTTTCCGTAGCAAAGTGTTAACTGATACATCACTTGGATATTAGTATATTTCCCTTCATGTTTTCAACTGTAGTTTATCAGATTTCTTTTTTTTTTGTTTTTGAGTAAGCAAATATGGTCTTCTCCTGAGGACTGCTGCAGTCATCATGCAGGCATATTAATGAAAAATAAAGAAAAACAAAACCTACTTGGGAGACAACACTGATATAGACATTTCTTTACAGATGATTGAAAAAAAAAGAAAATTAGTGGTCAGAAAGAACAGTTTCGTGCACACACAAGTAGACTATTACAACATGCTACTAGTTAGGGAGTTAGGAAATGACAACGAAGCGGAACAAAATTAGACCCAAACATTGTCATAAAAACAAAAACACAAAAAGCTGTGGAGGGAGTGGGGAGAGAAATAGAGAGGAGAGAAGCTAAGTTGGCAGAGGGTTTCTGGAGGGAGAGGGGAGGCAAATGTTTCTGGAACTGAAACTTTTAGTCGCATGAAAGGAGACTTAAGCCACAAGTCTACTTACAAGAGAAAACCGTCAAGAATCACAATGATTAATACGTGTTGACACTTGGTATGTTCAAAGGCTTTTCAGAAAGAACGGAAGCCGTGGTCTCCTGTGTGCTGGTCACCTCAGTTCTTCATTAGGCCACTGCGCCTCCTCGCCAACTTGGATCTGTGGGAACAACATGTTTTACATCGTGATAAGACTGACTGTAGAGCTGCTTCATGTGAAGCGTAGAGGTTGAGAAGAGTGTGTACCTTATCGTTCCTGCTAGCAGGGGATTAAACGCGTACAGCCAGTCGTTCATGTCTTTCTCATTGTTGGCCTGCAGCAAGATTCCTCTGTGTTTTGTGCACACAGCAAATGTGTTGGGAGTCTGAAAAGTAAACAGTAGATATTTCTCATACTGAGACTGCAAGTTAGATGTTGAGATGCAAGAATATGCTTGACGATTTGAAACTCTACCTTGAGCATGGCCTGCTGGTCTTCGCTGTATTCCACCTGTGCTGTGGAGAGGTTGAGAACGCCCCGCTCCACCGGGTCCTTGTCGCTGTTGTAGATGAAGACGTAAGGCCGGCGCACAACCACAAAGTGCTTCACCCATGAGTTGGAGCGTGGCTCCATGAAGCTTAGGAAACCCTTCTTGGACACCACGGATCTGATGCAAAAAAAGAATTAAAAGAGATCAGTTAAAAATCAGCTTTTTTGAGAGTGTGCTTGTTTTTGTGAGGAAGAATCAGGTCAATTTGGTTCGCTTTCATCTGAAATCATCCAGGTTCAACAGCAAAAACAGAAAAGAAAGCAAAAGCAATCAGGCTAAAATAACAGCAGGAGCTAACATAGCTCAGGACTCACCCTGGTCTCATTTCTTCAATATCAGGCACCAAGTTGAGGAACTCGTTCTTCCCAGCACGTGCAAGGTAGGAGGTCTCCAGGCTGGGAACCACCATCGGGAAGTTTTCATAGTCTGAGCAGGAGGGGCTGGAAGCACGGGAGCTGTTCTCTGGGGTCCTTAAAAAGAAAAGCAAAGTCAGCATCATGATGATTGGCCCTGCTTGCAACATTTCATACAGACGACATTAAACACTGGCTGTCTACAACAAGAAAGTGAAGGTTTTACTTCTGGTCTAAGGAGCCACAGCGGGAGTCAGACAGAGAAGGGCAGGTGGAGGAGGGGGTGAGGGTGGCGCTGCTGAAGCTGGTCACTGATGGGTCCCGTCCCATTGGTGAGATGTCGGAAAGCTGAGGAGAAGAAGAGCAAGAGATAGAGACAGACGTTTAACACACTGTTTATGTTTGTTAACCACACACGATCATATTTGAATAAAGCACTGTTTAAATAACCAACAAGGTAGATGTTTATTTAAGAATCATTCGCCATCGTGTGCATGCGACATCTCTTCATTACGGCCTCTGAGCTCAACCTGCACTATTAACTCTATTTTGAGAATTCCTTAAACCCATTAAAACTAGACTTGTAATAGTAACACATCACAGTATCTACATAAAACGTGACCAGTCAGTTAAATGTCCGTGAAATGTGTGACACCACAATATCTCACCTTGCAGTCACTGATACTGTTGACCACCTGGTTGTATTCACTGTTGAACGTGTGTGTCAGGAGGCGCAGGCACTACAAGATAACAGGAGACAAGACGGATGAGTTCATAGCGCAGGAGGAGAAGTTAACGACGTAGTAAAGCGTATATTGTTGCTGTCACGATCCCGTCCTGTCCCATGTTACAGAATTTCCTCTCACCTTGGTGGCCAGCTCCTTCTCACGATCCACCAGGCTCTCGATGTCGGTGGAGTCGTAGCCGCTGCTCTCGCTGGGTGTGATGGCGCTTTCAAAGGTGGTGCTTGAGATTTGTGAGGAGATGGAGGTGGAGGTGGACAGGGTGCCCGAGCTCATGCTGGGTGACAGCGACTCACTGAGGGACTTGGTGGTGGGAGCAGTTCCCACTGGAGCAGCCTCTCCCAGCTTCTCCCTCAGCAGGAGCAGGTGACGGGTCTTCTCCACCTGGACAGATGGAAAGAAGCAGGGTGATGTTTACATAATGAGTAGAAACTTTCATGTATTAGTTTACAGGTTTTTTTGGTGTGATATAAAACAGGTATATATTGTGGTATACAGGTATATAACATTGCAGGTGATTTTTTAACAGGTGATTTACTTCGTGCAGCTGCTCCATTTTCTCCAGCTCCCATTGGTGCTCCAGGATGAGACTGTCTCCTCTGGGCCTCCAACCAGCCAGATTCTCCTCTCCACGCACATAAGCCACTGATGTGTCCAGGATCTTCCTCCTCCTCCGCTGCATTCCTGCTCGGGACAAAAGCACTTCATGGTAAATCAGCTGCTCGTCTTAAATCATTTCTTTCAGCGACGTTGTAGATTTTCAGATTGCTCACCTGGGCTTCCAGTGTCAGACATCTTGCACAAGCTCAGCTCGTAGATGCCAGTGACCCTATTGCTGTGATTAAGCAGAGGATGTTCTATTGAAGTAAACTGTGTATGTGTGTAACGTGATCAAACTGGCTTTAATTTAGGTAATAGAAATGGCCACAATAAAGAAGCCTGCATCCTTACCAGTCAGGTGTTTTAGAGTAACCGCTCCCGAAGAGGTTCCTGAGGGAACGGGGAGGGGAGATCTTTGCGTCTCGCGAGTAGAAGACCATGCAGATGTCTTTGGTAATAATGGCAGGCTGGATGCAATGGTCAAGCTGTGAAGAGGGGACAGTTTGTTAGCCATGGTGACATCAAATTTGGTAAAGTATAGAGCTCAAAGCGAGAAGATACAACGACTGAAGAGACGTGACAGACCTCCAGGTATGCAGACAGAGTCATGTAGATCTTCTCTCCATAAGGAGTGACTCGGTTTAACAGGAGGGAGTTGTGCAGGGAGCTGTCCCACACTGCCTCAAAGCGGTAGAAGGTCCTGAACAAGACCAAAAACAACCTTTAGCTCTCAAACAGAAATACAGAGAAATCAGTTCACATAATATTATTTTCCAAGTCTACGTTAGTCAGTGTTTTACAATCTAAAGAGTTTGTAGGATCTATATGGGTACAGAGGCGGTGATTTAACTACAGGACAACCTCATTTTGTAAAACAATGAGTAAATAACCACAGATATGATTCTGTTGTAGACGACGTGAGCACAACACTGACAGATTAGGCAGTCAACACTGTACAGTGACTGGAGAGGCCCTCACACTTCTCCCTAGTCATGACAAGATGTGAGGAAACACACTGTGGTGAGAGCTTGACAATTCACACAATGTGAGCAGGAGCCACGCTAGTTAACAGAGTGCCGGGAATGTGCCGAGATCGCAGCAAGCTTTGAGAGACAGGTGGCAGTCAGAATGTGAGGTTGATACGTAGCTATAATACATTTTATATACCATTTAGCACCAAGCTACTGATATTATGTTACTGTCATAACAGATCTAAGTGGAAGGAGATTCCTACTCTTCTTTACAGATATAAAAACTACATTTTAAATTAACCTTCAGCTTTCTTACAGCATGTTATTTATAGGATTTGTGTGCGTCTGCTTGCTAAAATGACCATTCGTGACGCTGTTTCAGATGACTCATTATACTGTTCATGCCTTGGGCAGCAGGGGGCACTCTTACCCACAGACAGAGCCAGACTGACTGCCCTGTTGGTGCCTCACTGGCCTTTGTTGTTATTGAATTAAGACTCATACAGAGGATAACAGCTTTGACGAAAGCATTCATTGTAATCTTGGTGGCACTGTGGTGCAAACTTGAAGTGAGTGTCACAAAAACACAAACTAATACAAAAAATGGGTTGCAGTTGCTTTTCAGTTTGCCTTCACTTGCCCATAAATACTTGAAATGAAAATCTGTTATTAGACACTAAATATTGAAGCAATTAAAGGCAGACTGAATGCAACACACCAACAAAAAACACAAACGGTGGAGGAATTATTTCTATGAATCTATAGGGCTATAAGAGAAGCATAAAGGTGTTTCACTGAAGAAGCCTTATGTTCTCTGGTACCTATCAATATCTTTATCAATAGAAAGCCTGAGCACATTCAATAGTCCAGCCGCAGCAGAAGGAGGAGAGAGTACACACACACAAAAAAAAAAAACAGAAGCACAAAGAGTCAGGCAACAGAGACAATGGAGAAAATTAACAGCAGTGAAAAAGGAAATGGCCATGCAATGATTCCAATGTACCTTCAGCAAATAATAAATAAAGGACAGAATACAAATTGTACACATGGGTCTAACCATGTGTGACAACAATGCCATAGCAGTAATATAACTGTTTAATTGCTATAACTATTTTTTTTTAAATAGGCCAAAATAATATAAACAGAATGCCAGCTACAAAAGTAAAGTTGGATACAAGGTATTCAGAGCGAGTCTAACTGGGAGGGTATTTCATCTACCTGTTGGAGTTGTGCGATGACTTGATGTTTTTGGCAGAAATGATGTTAAGGGACAGGACAGCATCAGCAGCACTGTCGTCTACTTCAGCCTTGTTTCTGATGCGACCTGGTTGAGGCACAGAACAGCACAACAGATCAAAAATCCCTGCTATCACACAGGCTCTGCTTGCTTGCTTTGATGGAATATAAATTAACAGAAGAACTGGGTGAGCAGAGTGGTTTAATAGTTGAGAACACTGCAGCCAGTATGTCCATTAACAGCCATACTGTCACAGTGTCCAGGAGCGAGACTCCAAACACATGCCTCCTCACTCATGAGTCTCTCTGAATAAGACTGTCAGCGGATGAAAGTATTAAATGTGAAATGTAATTATTTGGTCCATCAGCTGCAGCTACAGTATAAACTGCTTAAAGAGAAAAGCAGCCTGGGGCGAAGCAGATACAGACTGGGATCATGACTGAGGAAACTGTGAAATATTTTCAGTGTGGCCTCACAAACTGAGCTTCCTTTAAGACAATAAGGTATTGTGTCATGTTTTCAGAGTATCCACTGACACTGTTGTGTGAACAAGGAAACAATCACTCAACCACACCCTCTTATAGTCTATTGTGAGGTGTCTCTGTTCACTTTAGTAAAAAGGTAGAACTAGTAATCCCTGAGGGGAACACTGCTCACCCACGACCAGCTCACGAACGTCCTTCCAGTGCAGCTCGCTACCCTTCTCATGGATGAGAGTCACAGTGATCCTACGCTGGATCCCCTGCAGCAAAGATGACAGTTTAGGATAAGAGTAGACACAGCTAGAGCAAAATTAAGCTTCTAAAGTTTAAAAAAAAAATTAATTTATCATGCTATTTTTGCTTCTGTGGGTTAAAAGGAAAAAGGTCAAATCAAATTTGTTGTACAATCCAAACTGACTTTATACAATTATCGACTGGTGTGTGTGACTCTTAGAAAAGGTGTGGATCTCCAGTACCTGGTGCAGTAGGTAGGTGCCATGGCAAGGCAGTCCTCCACTGTGATCCACTACAGCAGGGATGTACCTGTGGAGGGAGGACATACTGTTGAGATGAGACACTTAAAACATCACATCTCTCAACAGATTCAAAAAGATGTCCACGCACCACGCTCAAAGTCAAATCTTTATCCTAAATCATTGTTTATATGCTATACATTTAATGCTGGAGGTGAATATAAGATGCATGTCAAGACACTCACTCTCCGGTGGGCTCCAGCTCGCTGATCTCAAACCAGACCAGCAGGTCATACTTGCTGACACACTGACCCAGGTTGGACTTGGTGATGGTGTTCAGCTTGGTGGCTGGAACTGACAAACACACATAAGTGCAATATTAAAAACTGGAATCTGCCTTGATTTCAAATGAGATCCCAGGATAAGATAACAGGAAGTATAACATCATATTCAAATATACAGTTGCATGTACTGAGATGCTAAACGTGCTACGTCACACTAACAGAAATGCTGTCTGACACATCAGGATTATGCTCCTGTTGAAACAGGTTCATCTCTGAGGGACACAGCTACAGCTTTCATTTCTGTTCAGTTTGGCCATAATGAACATTATTTCACATGAAAACTACCCTGATTGGACTACAGCTGATTTATGCTGTGAATTATGTGTCTTCTATGATTAGGATAAATACTTTTATTTTTACTTTTCTATTTTTTGGCTTGAGATTCACATGCAGCAGATTTACCTGGAGGTGTGAGCTCAGGACAATTTCTAAGCGACAGGGGAGGGTTGGACTGAGCTGATTGGACCTGAAAAGACCTGCAGCAAGGTGCGCCACATACAAGCACTGCAGAGCTTTATTGTGCTATAGCCTGCAGTCACAGAGCACCACAAGAGCAAAGCACAGCACTAGTCTAATTACTACAACACAGATGCATCTAATGCCTGTTTGTTTGCTACTACAGTGTCCGCTGTACCAACCATGGTGCCTCGGCACGATTAGCACAGGGTCATTGGGCACTGGGAGGAAGGGGAAGTGAGAGAGCTGGTCAGCCTCATCTTCTAGGCTGGCCACGGCAGCGGAGGCCAGGTCGTTGGCCTGCTCGGACAGCGTGTCCAGCACCTTGCCGTTCACATATCCGCTCACCAGGTAGCGGATCAACTCTATTTTACGGGTATGGTCTGGGGTTGCAATGTGTGATATTGTGTGAATGATGAGAAAGTTTGCAGAGGATGAGTGAAAAAAGGAGATGCGGAGGAGGGTTGGATAAGAGGATTAGGGATAGTAGGGGAATGATTAAAAAATGAGACAAAAAAATCCAGAGGAAGCGAGAAATGAAAGAAAAGTGGAAGGAAATATGAGGCATGCTGATATCACCATAACAAACAGAAGAAACATGCTGTGATGATGGTGACAGGAGCAGAAGATATTGCTGTTTCAGGTTACGGTGTACTGACATTGAAACACTTACCTGGTTTAGACAGCGGCATCGGAATAGGATAGTATTTCCTTGACGGTGTTGGAGGACTGTTAAGACAAATGAAGAATGAACTCAAAACTACTGAAAATGTGCATTTCTAAAGAGCATTTCTAACTAAATAGAGCATTCTGAATATGAATTATCACTGCATCAGTAAAACTTTCTTTTAATGCAATAAAGCATCTCCATAGAAGAATTTCTGTATTAACTCCACCAACCTGATCAGGTCCTGACCATGAAGATGCAGCGGGTGCTGCTGGTAGTGGCCGAATACTTCAAACACGATGGGCTTGCTCTTGATGTACTCAATAAAAGACTCAGTCACCTCTACAGAAATCTGCTCCAACAGCGAAAAGAAATAAGTTGTCAAAACAAATTTACATAAAGAGGGTTAAAGTCAAGCTTGCTTTGCTGTTACACACGCATCTCTCCTTCTGTGTTTACTATCTGTAACTTCACTGTGATTGTCCAAAAATGCCACAAAAAAAATAAAAAAGGAAAGCGTGTGTGCATACTCACATTCTGCACATGGTAAAAGCCCAGAGGTGCTCCTTTGCCGGTGTTCTTCAGAGGCTCGGTGGAAAAAGCCTCATCATGACGATGCAGGAAACTGAAGAAAGAAACATGAATGAGTGCCAGCGTGTCACATTTATTTGTAAACAATAGTAGTATGAGTATTAATGTATGCTAATGTATGCTTTTGTCCCTCAATACATCTGTTTTTATAAACAAATATATTTACTGTAATTATTACATATATCAGTTAGATATAAGGCACCACTAGATACAGAGACATGGACAATTGTTAAACTCTTACATTGAGACTGAAGCAACCAGAGACTCTTGTTTTTAAAGGGTTGTGAACTTACTTGAATTGGCAGAAGATGTCGGCATACTCAGGTGGGACGCCATTGGCCTGGAGCACAGTAACACGGAAAGTGAAGATGCTGCCCACCTCCAGCTGGCCAGCCAGACCATCACCACAACTCAGCTTGGTCTCTGCAATGTTACCCAGCTTGAGGTCTGCAGAAAGCAACAGGGGGAAGGTTAGGACTTGTGCTGCGATTTACTGATTGAAAATGCATTTGTGATCGTTGCGGGTTGCGACCTGCATACAAATTTTAAGTTCTGCATTAGCACGTTATAAAGCTTGTGATTTGTAGAGCAGATTCTGTTGTTCGTGCATCAAACAGCCTTTGTACACATTCCTTCACAAAACAAGACGGACTGCATTAGTCTCATTTCCATAACTAAACATTTTAAGTCCTCCTTTGCCTTCAACAGGACCATCTGCCAAATGTGTTTCCCAGCGGGCTGAGAGGTCGAAGTGTAAGAGTGGAAAGGTGTCGGCCTGGCAGTCGTACCCATGTCATTGATTCTGTTGAGCTCCTCTGAGGGTGTGATGACCTCTGAACTCTGACCCTGACCCTCCACAATGCGCAGCTCTTCCAGGGACAAGCCAGAGCGGGTCATAACCGTGGAGGGGAAGTCATTCTGATTGGTCAAAAAAAAAATAAAATAAAATAAAATAAGAGAGATGAGGGGCAGGAGGAGAACATTAGCATATTACTTTTGTAATACTGGATGAATGAAAGCTATATTTGCTATATTTGAATGAAGAAACAGTATAACCAACCACTCCAACAAATCACAACTACTGACTTCATAATCAAAATATTACACCCCCACTCTATCGTTAAACTTTTATTGTTTAAAACAACTTTTATCTGACTTACTGGGCTTACCTTTTTGAAGTACTCGTCATCAAAAGAAATCTTGGCAGTTCCCGACTGTCTAACTCCTGACCCATAGTCTGGGGCTTCCTCGTCAGCTACAAAGACACAAATCAGCCTCTTATCAGGATCTAACGCAGACACAGCTGACTTAAACTGTCAAAGCACATCAAAAGGAAAACACAGAGACTCTGAAGGAGTTTTCTCTTTGGCACTAGACTGGTAGCTTGGAGGGCCCTTCAAAATGTTTTCACATTGATACCAACTAAATAAGTTACAACCATATATCTATCTAATTATCTAGCTGCGATTGAATCCATGCAATTGATATACAGTTAGTGAGAATAAGTATGTATTTAAACTGCTATATTAATACTCCATCTTACTGAAAAATACAAATATCACATATTACATAACCAAAGCAAAACTGTAAAGATAAAATGAGTAATTAGTCAGATAGAACCAGTATAAAGATCCTGACAGTCTTGCTCATTAGAGAAACTCATTAATTACTCACCAGCTATAGCCTGAACCCCCACGCGCAGGAAACCACGCACCTCGCCCTTCTCTGTTACTATGGCAACACGGTGAACCAGTGGTACAGGGTACAGCAGGTTGCTCAGGTACACGAAAGCTCTGAGAGTAAAAAGGTGGAGAGAAACATGAAAGCCTGATCCTAGTCCTAGAGTGGAACAGCTGGTGCAGTATGATATATTTTTTTAGTTGACTGGTGTGTTCAGTTGCATTTAATTAAGCTTAAAAAAGATAATTGGATATCCACTTACTGAAATACTACATTATATAAACTGACAAATATTTGCGCAAACATTTCCAGTGTGTAGCATATTAATGACTACTGTTACAAATAGCAAAATATTAGTGAAAATTATGTTAAGGGGAAAACAAAAAACAAAAACAAAAAAAAAACAAAGAAATTGAACATAAAATCATACAGTACATGCTTAAGGGCACTGAAATCAGCAGCAGCTTAAACCCTCTACTTTATTTTTAAACTGCATGACAGGGGTGATGACAGATTGCCTGGGATGCAGCAGCAGAAGAGTGGTTTATTGTGTCGTGTTATGGTGATGTTAGTCTCTCGCTGGCTGACATTTTGTTTTGTGGGACTTGATTTGTCTTGCCGCACCCCTGGTGACCCCCACCCCCTCCCTTTTGCAGGGAGATTCAAGGCCAAGGCAGAGGAGAGATATCAATCAATCTGCAAAATCTCTGAAGTCACGGTGACGCAGGTAGCTGAGCTACGGCTGTTGCAGAGTCTGCATCGATCTGTCGTCCTATTCTGAGATTGACACAATGTTTATTATGGAACTATGATGTTTACAGCTGTGAAGTTACAGCCTTGGTACGCGTGCTGTGATTTCATGTGCTGCTGCAGCAAATTATTCCATCCTAACGTCATATTAAAACAAACGTATTACAAGCAAGCATTATTTTAAATGTGATTGCAAACTACCATTGTGTTAATATTACCTACAATACATTCAGAGAAAAATGTTAAAACAAGGTTATAAAAACAAATGTTTTAAACACAACGTAATACATGGAATAAAAAAAAAAACTCAAACAGGATTTACGGGATTAAAAAAATAAAATAAAATAAAAAATAAAATGACAGACCACAAATCAACTTAGACACAGCAAATACATGTACTTCACACAGAGATGGGAGTTAATACAGTCAGCGCTGTGATGGTGGCGGGGGTTGAGACATCACACCGGGAGGAGGAGGTGGAGAAAAAAGGATGGTGGCTTTATACATTTTTTGAATCTAAATTAAAAGCAGGTCTGTGCAGCACAGAAGTATGACTAATCATGTTAAATTCAAAACTGGTTCATTGTATCTGTGCTATGAATACATGATCCGACTCTGAAATGATTCTTTCACCAGGGAGTGTTTTACTGATGATTAATAAGTGATATACTCCCAGTGTTGACTTGTATTTCATCAATATGCTACTTATGTTACTTTTGCATCTATTTCAACATCTTTCTAGACGTATAGTGTACTTATAATAACACATTTCTACCTTTATTTTCTTACCTAAACTTATTAATTGTTTATTTGCCATTCTTAATAAAACTCAGCCATCCAACTATCACTTCAAATTGCTCTCATTTGTATGAAAATACACACATCTCACTAAACCAAGCCAGCACCCTAAAACTCCAGCCCCAGTCTGTGTGTGGAGGATGTGGGAATGCCACTGCCAGTCACCAACCTTCCCACCAGGATGAACCAGGGGGAGCGGTCATAGAAGGGGTCCTGGCCGTCGCTGAAGATGTCCGAGCCCTCCTCTGTGCCGGCATCCGAGCTGGTGTCGTCCACAAATGCCTCGTCGTCGATCAAATCGGACATCTCGCTCTGGCGCTCGTCCGCCAGCTCGGTGATCTCGGAGTCGGTGGTGGAGAAGGTGGGCGAGGGCGTGCGATCAGCGAGGTGCTCATTAACGCAACCGTGGAAGATGGGGGAGCTGACAGGGTTGGTGGTTTGGGAACAGTGGCAAGAACCAAGGAAAGTAACAATGATGTAAGAGTTAAACAGGCCATTGCAGCTCACCGAGTGTGGTTTCTAAGTGATGTTTCACATTAGCTTGATAATCACTTTTTCCTCATAAAAGGGTTATTTGGTAGTTTTGTACCACATGTAACATAAAACCAAACACAGCTAAACAAAACCAAAGACAGATACCATATGAACTGCCAAATAATCAGTCATGAAGTTATGCTAACTTAGCTATACCAAATCAGTTTTGTTTTTGTTTTTTTGCTTTCTATGCCGTATAACTTGCTCAAGAATTAATCCTTCACACTTTGGAGCTATTGCAAATGTAACTGAAGGATTGATTTCATAAAGAGCAGGTATTACAAGAAGCTGCAAGGTGTCACACCAGTTAATAGAAAACATGACCATTTTATACCAAGACTAAATGCCACTTTAAAAGGATTAACATATAAATCTAACTAATGCTGGCTGAAAGAGGATAGAATACAAAATGCAACAAATTTCCACATTATCCATATCCACCATGTTATTAACAAGCTTTTGTATGAAGTGGATATCACTGTAAGAATGGCAACAGACACAGTAAAATGACAAAGAATGTATGAAAATGTCACAAATTGTATGACTTTGAAAAAAACAACACACAATTCAAAGCGTGATGTCAATAAAAATGAATAAATGCACAAAGAAATAAATGATAATAAATGATAAATGACATGAAATCAAATTGAAACCACAAATGTGACATCAAACTATGAAATAAAAAATAATAAAGAAAACATACTCGACAAACAACATTTATGTTAGCAAACAAAACGACATAAATGATAAAATGATACATATGCCCGCAATGACAGAAAACAAATCTGTATAACAGAATTTGAACATGAAAGTGAAAAATGGAATGGAAGAAAATGCCTAGACCCATTTTAAATAAACAGATCGCAAAAGCTGATACCATATTAGTGGTTACAGTACAAAAACATTCATTCTTTGACATATGTTTTTTTTTTTTTACCTGACATTACGTTACATACCTCCCCACAAGTTTAAACCAATGGAAGCGGTCATAGAAAGGGTCATTTCCCGTCAGAGATCCCTCGCCGTCCTCCTGGTTGGTGGAGGCCATTTCTCCAGCGCGGTCATACATCTCTCTCATCTGGTCCAGCCTCTGCCTGAAAATGACACATGAGAGCACTCAACATTAATGATTTTCACAACATTTGAGCAAAAGCAGACAAATGCTTTCTAACACTAAATATGCATAATAAATAACATGCTGCAGTATCTGTTTTACACAAATCTAACTGAAACAATAAATAGTTAAAGATATGTTTATGTTATTACTTGAGTTTATCAAGGGACCAGTAGTGTGTGGCTCCATTCTTAAGGTCCTGAACCTCTACGGCCACCACGGTGCGAGGGAAAGGCCTGGAATCACGCTCTTTTTCTGGCTCTGGTGACAGGAGCTCAGGGGGCACGGGAGAATACAGTGTGTCTGTCAACAAGACAAACTGGAACTGGACCTGAAGGACAGCAGAGACAGGACGGCAGGGAGGAATAAAAAAAAAAAAAAAAAAAAAAAAAGGAAAGAGTTTACAAAAAGCACACAAGGATCATTCTTCATTCATAACTGCAATTAAGATTTATTGATGTTTGTTTGTTTGTTTGTTTGTAGTATGGCTCCATTTTACTGCGGGTATAGTGAGGCTGAAAGGTCAATCAAATCCATACCACCCACCATTTTGTGCCTTCTTCTGCTTAGAACCCTCTGGCGGTAATGTGCTAAACCAATTACCAACACTGGACATAAATTACAGATAGGTAACCCAAAAAACACTCTAGACTCTTCTCCAAATGTCTTTGTGAGAGATGAGTCATCTACAGTATCAATCACTTAGCGCCTAGAACTGGGAAAGAATATAAATCACACTTGTCATCTGGATGAGGAAGGTGGACCACAGTAGACCAGCTTTCGATTTGTAACAAATTCAATTTCTCCGTGTGACAGTAAGTCAATGTCCTACCAAGAATGACTTAAAGGATTTTGGCTTGTGCATTATCTCAAACATACAGTATGTTTTAAGATGCGTGTCCATTTAAATGAATCACACGCATCAGTGCGGAATTAAAAGAAACCTTAAATCAATCTTGTGACGCCTTTTCTTGACATCATAATGTGAGCGTGTGTGTAAATTAATCTGATCAGTGGATCATGTCTTCAGTCGGCATGCTTTATAGTCAAACGTCTAAGAACACACGTACTTTTTTCTTTAGTTCCACACTAATAGCGTTGGCCTCCTTTAGGTAGACGGCATTTCCCCACAGCTGGTCACGGAGGGAGGTGAACTGATGGTACCTCCACTTTCTAAAGGCCCACTGAGCCAGCTCAAACTCATGCTGAGTCCACGGCACTGTAGACACACAGGGGACAGAGGTGAAGTTAACACGCGTGTACACAGACACACACTTACACACAATGTAGATGCACATAAAACCCAAAAGGACCATATCAGTGGCTTTTCTTGTTTTAGCCCAATACCAGATTTATTGTGCTTTAATGCCCACAATTCTGGTTAATTCATCATGTGGAATGTTTATTTATTTTTTTATTTTATTTTAAGTTTACTTGCAAGCAGTAACCCAGAAGAGTAAAAAGAACAGCAACATTTTAACTTATTATTTTGCGTTGTTTTAAGTCCATCGTCTATAGTTCAGCCCCATCACCAAAAATACAAAAGATTGGACAAGAACCTGCTATCACGTTTTACTTCATTAGCAATTCTGATGCTGAGGTTTTGTTAAATTCAGTAATGTTTAAAAGCAGGAGTATATTATTATTATTATTATATTTGCAATTAGTTTAGACACAGACAAAAAGCTTATTTTTCCCTCTTTTAGTCAAAATGTGTCAGTCACTAAAGATGAAATGTTTACTGTGTTTAGTACTGCATTAAAAAACTACTGCTTGTATTATTAAATGACTTGATTTGATCCATTGTTGCCAGTTAAATTAAGGCATGTAGCTGCGTGTAGCTGATGGGCTAAAATATGAAAAACTATCTGGTATGGTCCTTTAGACTTCAAATAGTGGTTTACATTACATCAGTATTGCATTTTATTCCAAAGGGATTAGCAGATATATGATTTATCAATTGTTTTGACTTAATGCCTTGAATGAGTAATTAGTATGACAATATTAACACATTGTAATTAATCTGCATTAAGTTGACATTATGTCCTTTTGAATATGAGAAAGAAAATACTGTACGCACATCCCAGTAGTTTAGGTTCTAGACAGAAAATGTGGAAGAAAACATTTTTCTTTTTTAAAAATCTTTTTGGGCTTGAATACAGTATGTAAAGAAATAAAGACTTTAAGCTTTACGATACATACCTTCCTCTTCCTCCTCCTCCTCCAGCTCTTCCTCATCAGGTGTCTCAGCTACTAGCGAACGAGTCTCAACCTGTTTCTGAAGTTCCTGCAATTTGCTCTCGTAAACCTGGACACCAACA
This sequence comes from Pampus argenteus, assembly GCA_036937835.1. Lineage (NCBI taxonomy): Eukaryota > Metazoa > Chordata > Actinopteri > Scombriformes > Stromateidae > Pampus > Pampus argenteus. The sequence continues at coordinate 18,892,922 of CM072864.1, read as the reverse complement.
TGGGACAGAGGAAAGAGAACATGGACAACTGTCCATCAGCCGCAACAACAGGTGAGCTCAGCTAGCCATCGGAACAACAATTCAACCCAAAATACACTTTGTCCCTTATCGTAAGATTACTACCCATTCTCTGTTTCGAAATTCAGTGTAAGAGTTTTATTTCAACACTAAAGACAAGAGCTGAAATCTTTGAGTACCTGTCCAAATGATACGATGATACATGCCGCTGGATGTATAAACATTTACATGGAAGATGACAGTAGGTTTACAATTACATAAAATGTGTAATGAGATGGAAGATTTTGGACTGTTTTTCCTCATTCTGTATGTTTCCAGACCTGTATCGAAAACACTACAAGTTATGGACTTATAATAGACATAATGTATATGAATAAGAAAACATTAGCAGTGAATGCTACTAATGTTTACTTAAATCTGTGATGATAACATTAGGTCACACAATCAATAATCACACGTTCACTGTCCATAATAAGACATAAACCCAAACTAAAGAGCAGAAATAACAGTTCTGTTCAAAAGAGAGAAGTTATTAAACTTTCTCTAAGCGCTTCTAAAGAATAGTAGCGAAGTAGCGAAGAATGGTAGCTCAAGTCTAAAGCCAAAGCAATGAATGAAAAGCTTTTTTTTAATATGTGTGCAATGAGTATACAATGTTCTGGAAATGACACTCCATGATAAGTGAAACATCATCATATATTCAGAGAGAAACGGCTGGAATAGAAGAAGAATGATGCTGGTAGAAGCTGAGTCAACTGTAATCCAATGAGGGGCGCCATCATCACCAGAGCAGGACAGGCTGTGGTCCTGATGACCTCATCCTGTTTGTTCAGTGTCTTCTGGGAAGACAATGCAGCCTTTTCATTTCATTCATTAACCTCCTCCCTGCTGAAATCCTAACAACAAGCTAAAAGCTGAATTCTCTCTCAATTCAACAACCTGTGGAAATCCAACAATCACGTTTTACTGAAGCTGCTATTGTAACACAATGTTAAACATAATAAACCATTTCAAGTAGTATTTGAAGCAGCTTCAAAGCAGGAATATCTAAATTCACAAGTTTAGGCTCAAGTTTTTCTAAATGTAATGACTAAAATCATGTTAGTGGAACAACAAGTCTCAATCTCATGTCTTTATATTATGTTGTAGAAACAATACTATAATATGGCTTATTGGTGTAAGATAATGGCTTATTCTTTTCTGCTGTGGTGCCAGCATGTAATGATCTGATTCTGACCCTAAACTGGCTTATTGGCTGTGAAAAGAAATACCACCCATATATATAACAAATAACTGCACTTGGAGCATGTCATTTTATTTCAGTCATACTTTAAAAAAAGAAAAAAACAACCTCCAACATCAAAAGGATTCAGTATATCCCCTTTAAATCAGTGAGCCATAGTGTTCCAACAGGTACTGTATGTTTGCACAGTGCATGATTAAGGAGCAACACAACTTGATACACAGCCACACAATGAGGCACTTCATATTGCAGATTCAAAACAGCAGACGGACATACAACACTTAACAGACACTTTGAAATGAGACCTAGCACAGACCATAATATGTATATTTCAAAAGACGAGTACATTGTAAATTGTCCATTTGATGTATACTTTTTCCAGCTAATCCGGTAGCCATCAGCACCAGTGCATACGTTAAATAACATTCTTCAACGGAGCATTTAATAGAGATGTAAGCTTTTGCATGCAAAGATAGTCATGAAGACACAAGGTCATGATGCTAAACAGCACAGGGTGGGGATACTAGATTTGCATATGTCTTTATATCTTTTGGTTTTTGTTACAGCATAGTTTAGGCAGAGTATATATACTGTCAAAACTTAGTATAAAACACAGAAAATCATTTAATCATTCCGAGCCCAAGTTTAACCTTTTGATAGAGACTTAAATGTCTCTCTCATGAGTGTCAAGTTTTCTCTAATATGATTCGAAGGCCATCTGGTATTCAAATGTTATAATAATTATTGGGTTCTTTTAAAGCTACAAATGCAGCAAGGAAAAGACAGATTGACAGGCAGACTTGCTGCTTATTCAAATAAGCATCAGCTAAAGCAAAGAGGCAAAAAAAACAACTGACATCAAAGACTGATTGCATAGATCATAGCTGATAGATCTATATTCATGAATGTGGCATTTGAAGAAAGGGAGAAACAAGGCAGTCCTCAAAATCTCATTTGACATGGATAGTTCTCCCAAATAACTTCATGCAAACACTTCAAGTCTTTGTCTTCCCTCAACATTTTTTAAGGCGAGTCTTTGGGAACCATGACAACACTCTGTTGGACATCCATTCGAAAGTCGGTGAACTCAGTGCGTACTCAGTGAACCACAAACCCAAAATGTAATTTTAAGTACGAGTGGAAATCAGAGCACAGTTCACAATGTGTGGTTTATAGAGTAAGAAGGGGAAATTATTTTGAACATTCGGCACTGGTTAGAGTGAAACTTTCAAATAGATATTTCCTTTCTCCAGGATTCAGAGAGAACATAGTATTCAGGGCAAATATATCCATAATTGAAATGTGGCTAGTTTGTAAAGTAAGCATAAAAAAAACATGTTTGGGAATAGAGTAACTTCTTGCTTAACATTAAAATTTGTATATTACTAATTATTATATTAGTAACTAATTATACAGCTTATCCATGACTTGAGGAAGTGCAAAATACCATAATACAAGTAGGTGGTAGTTACATATTTTGAATAAATCCAAAAAAGAAAGTAAGTCTGGGATCAAGCAATCAAGTGGCTTACTAAGAATTTGAATAAATCAGTACATTATTATTAATTAAAAGGTTAGTTTTGGTTAGGTTTGTTATGATAGTTATAGTATAGCAAAAATAAGCTGCAAACATTGTGTAGAAAAGAAAGAAAATACGTGACTGTAAATGCACAGCAGCATTAATAAAGTTAGGCACTTTTTGAATACCACTTTGTTTAACCACTATTTCAGTCTATTTAATAGGCAGTCACAACACTCAAGTTATTCCATAACCAATGAACCAATTAAATGTCCAACATGCTGGTCTTTTGACTCCAGATCTAAACCAATGAGGATTTATGAAAGAAAATGTGTTATGGAGCTACAACACAAAATGTGAAGTAATTCTTCAAACCTAACATTCAATTACATGGTACACAGGAAGAAATAAATACTGTTTTCGGTTCCTAATTTGGGCTACAGCAACAAAAATCTTGATTAAAATGAGACACGTCAATGTGTTCATACTGTAGTGGCTAAAATCAATCAGGATAAAACAATATTAAAATTGCAAATATGTCAACTCGGAAATTCAGCCATGAAGATAATTTTGGCAAATCAAAGCATGATGGATGAAATGTCACACATGCTGAAAAATGAGTGTAAGCACAGCATGCATCTTCTCTTATCATCCTCTTATTGTCTGTTGGCTTCTACTCCTTATGACAGCTCTCCCTATGCTAGTGATGACAGCGCACACAATGCAGTAAAAACTTTTAAGGTGGCATATATTATGACGATGAGAAAAATGTCTTTTTATAATACATACAATACTTTTGGATCAACCAATAACACACTGATCAAGTGCAAAGTCACAGTTTTAGCTGTCTGACTCACATGATACTTAGCTGTTGTGATCTGTAATGTGTTTGACTACTAAAAGTATATCAGACTAGTTCCTCATTCCACAAGTCCCACTCAGACTGCTGTCTCTCTGCTGGCTTTTAGATTTGGAGCAGACATCTGTCTGCGCATTCGCGGAGGTGCCTGAAAGTTGATTGGATGATGGTCAGTGTGATGGTACTGCTGGTAGCCACTGAAGTTTCCATCTGTGTACATCATGTTATTATAGTGGTAAGGATGTTGATGGTGTGGCTGGGGATGTGCTGATTGGTTCTGATGGTAGCGGGGCTGGTAGAAAGACTGCGAATGCCTTCTGTTGGGTTCAGACTGCTGCAGTGACTCCATGGAGCCAGAGGGCCGCTGGCGGTAATTAAAAGAGTTGCTGCGGCCTCGTTCATGGGGCTGCAGGTGTTGGTTGTTCCTATAGTTATGTCTGTGACCCTGGCTTAATCCTTGCTCCAAGTCTTTGTTGCTGCGCTGGACTAATGGGCTTGGCAAAGGAGGAGTGACTTGGATAACTGAAGCAGCCATCTTTTCTCTAGACTGTACACTTTCTACAGCTTGACTTTCTCCTTCTTCTTCCTCTACAGCTTCTTTGGGCACCTTTAGCTCAATGACCTGCTGATCTGTAATAATGATATGGGTGCCCGGGCTCCATGAGTTGCGGTGTTTAGGGTTACTTTTGAAGGGGAAGCGTAGCTTGCGGTCTTCTGGGGGTATAAAGCGATGAGGCCCCGTTTGCCGGCGGAGCTGCTTGGAGATCTCTTGTTGCTGAAGGTTCTTAAGGCGTAACTGTTCTTGGCGCATCCAGCGTATGTGGCCTCGCTTTAGGGTTGAGTCATCTCCTGTACTTTGGCCTGTTTGTGAATCTCCATCCTCTGGATCATGTTTTTCAGGCACAGGAGGTTTTCCTTCTAGAGGGCTTGGAGTTCTGGTTGCACTAGTAGAAGTGGGTACACTAGGAGGCTTTTCTTGGCTCTCTGGGGTGATGAGTGGAAGAACCTTTTCCATTTTGACCATCTTATTCCTGAGAGCACGGATCTCCTCATCCTTCATGTTATTCTGTTTCTTAACCTCTTGCAAGATGTCCTCAAGTTTATCAATGTGCACCTTTAGTTCATCCATAACAACACCTCCTGGTCGAGACAGACTAGTGATGACATCCTCAATCCGCTCATCACCAACACCTACAGTGTCCCAAACATCCCGAGCCACCGCCCTCCACGAGTCCCGCTCGTTGGGGTCCTTCTTGCTGTAGCTAGCGCAAAGCTCCTTCATCTTTACAATGGCCAGTGCCTCAATTTCCTGCCGTGTGTGGCGGAAATCATTGAGTGCTACTTCATAACAGATTTCTTTGACTGCCTGGATTTTCAGGTCAGAGATGGTCACCCACTTGGAGTCCTTGGTGATGCGGCGCCGCTGAGGGATCTGGTACATTTTGACTGGCTCTCTTCTTTTCCCACTGCTGGGTAATCCACACTTTTTCACTATGGTTTGCAGCTTGCTGGGGGGCAGCTTTTCCCTCAAGGAAGTAATCAGTCTCCAGCTTTCTTCACAAGACCTCTTATCTGAGTCATCCCCACTATCAGAGTCGCCATCCTTAAGAAAACAACACAGGAAACAAACCAAATGGTTCCCAAAAAAAAGGAGAAATTACAATGAGGAAATCAAAGAGAGGATGAAAGGATGACTTTTAAAAAGAATGAATAAAAGGAATGAATATGCAACATGGGAACTTCAACCATGAGCCAAGAAGTTAAATCAGAATCTAATAAATAAGATTGGTATTTGGAATTTTGATGTTCTGATTTTTGAGATTTAGGATTAGGATATTTACCAAGGGGGACTATTAGACTTTAATAATGTTATCTAAAGATTTTGCATACATCAATACTGTACAAGATGTATGGCAACATGCAGTATCATTCACATAATTATGTTCAAAATAAAGATAGAATAACAAACAAATAAAATCCAACAAACAGTGGCTTCCATTGACTTTCTTGTCAGTTTGTCTTTCTCATATTCTCTCTGGTGAAAGGGTGATGGGGATATGAATATTCATTAAAACTTTCACTTGATGTAAAAACAAGTCTGTTCCCATCTGAGAAAGCTCAGCTTTAAGGATATTGTTCCCAATGTTGCATATTGATATTAAAATTAAAAGGTAAAGCATGTCTATAAAGATTAGAAAAGAAATATTAATAGAGGATTGTTGCTGATTGGAGCACTTCTGTATCATTTTGTGATATTCCTCTTCGCAAATGAAAATTTAGTAATTTGAAAGCTGGATCCCAAACATGCTACCGCGGCATGCGTGGCATGCATGTAGATTGATTTTGAAGCCTTCCCCTCTTTAGTCCAGAAGGTTTGAGTGGCTTTAGTATTAGCGGTGAGTTAGAAGACAAGAGGTTTCTTGCAGTTGATCAAAAGCCAGCAGAAAGAGGAGAGGCAGAGGTGAGGGTAAGTGTTAATCCACTACAAGAAAGATTAGTTAGTTGGAAAAAAATGCAGTTTCTCATTTTTTTTGTAGACAAAGTACATTACAGATCACAACCAGTAGGTACAGATATTTCAGGTCTTGTGTATGAAACTATATCTATGGCTATAATTGGACATATTATGTCGCTGGGAGTCTGAACCCTACGCCTGTTGCTCTGCACATAAAACCATGAGTATGGAAGAGGTCTGTGATTCACTGATTCAACTGTGAGAGGTGATAACTCTGTTGTTGAGCCATGCCCTCAGTGCGCTACACAGAAGCCAGATAAGGCTAGCAAAGAGAGGTAGCCCAAGAAGTCAATGAGAAACCACATTGTCACTATCCATCGAAAAACTACAGCAAGAATTTTTGTTATCACAATGCATTGTACATGTCAGCAACTGCATTGAAGAGATGAAACTCAAGACAAAACAGAGCAAGAAAACTAGAGTAGAAATCTAATTAAAGCAAATCAACAGCCATCTTAAAGTTGACCAGCTCAACAGCAAACACTGCAACTTAGTTCAGAACCAATACTGAATGAGTTAAGAAAACATGCTATTAACATGAACCATGCAAAAGCAGCGTCACTTTAGAAAAACAAGGATATGCATTTCAATACTGACCAGTATTCAATCAGTTTTTTTCTTTAATTTAAATTTTGTTCTTGATATTAAATCAAATTTTGCTTTTAATAACTGCTGTTTTGCAAGATTCAAATACACTATAGAAGACACAAGAACAGTGAAAACAGGGATTTTGGAAAGGGGAAAGCTTTATGAACTAATTCTCTCTCAATCATATTGCTATAGAAAAATCAGTTAAACTCAAGAAGGCGGCGATTAAAAGCTCATCTGTCTCAAACCAGAAAAACTTCCATGCAAGAAGAACAGACATGCGCTAGGAATAAAAGTGTGATTCTCACACACACACGCACACATCTCAAAAGTGTCAGCTCAGAATGAGAATTAGTACTAGTCAGGTTTAAATAGACCAATCGAAACTATCATCCACAAAACATGACAAGCTTTCTAATTGTAATTGACCATAGAAAACCATGCTTTAACTTTGTATCCCATTTATGACACATATTCTGAAGTACATTTCATTCAAAATCACGCACAAAATCACAAACTAGCTCGTATAGATCATTCAAAAAGATGCCTTTAATTATGACATAACTCACTTGCAGAAAGAATCATACAAGTTATTGTTTAACAACTATTAAACCCACTCTGTGGTTGTTGCTAATCTGTCCGTAACTTCTAGCATGATTATAAAAAAACAGACTCACAAAGTGGGTTTGATTAAATGCCAGTTCATTTGAACTCACCAGTCTTTGTTGCTCCAGAAGTTGGTCTGCTTCCTCCTTCTCCTTTTTGTACAGGATTTCCATCTCAGTGAGTCTACATAAAAGTGTAAAATTTATTGTGAAACATATCGCACAAGTCGTGACATACTGTACAATCTATTACTGACACCTTTCGAAAACACATCTAAATAAAACATACAGCATGACTTGCATACCTTTTCTCCATCTCCTGCTTCATGTCGATGCCCTGCTTCTCCAGAAGCTCTCTCTGAGCAAAGGTCCAATCCACTGGTTCTACAGGGGTTTCAGCAGATGGAGTTTTCTCCCTTTCCGCCCTGGCCTGCTCTGGGTGGTTGAAGCGGAACACGTGGTTCTTTCCCATAATGATACGGTTGCCTAAAAGAAGGTAGAGCACATGTGGCAGAAATAATTATTGAAAGTATGAAACTTGCAAAGACATTTCTCCATCAGTGCTGTAATCATCAGAGCAACAATTTTAAGTAGACATTATAACATGACATAGTAACACTACAAGGCATTATAACTGTGATTATGAAGTCCAAGGAGAACCCCATTATATCAAGTTAATCTATGGTTACTAGGAAGTCAGTCTCTCAAACCTAAAATAATACAAAAATCTAATTTATAGATTATTTACACTTTATTTCCAAAAATTAAATATGTACCTGAACGCAGCTGGATTGCACCCTCAACACGCTTGCCGTTGACGTAAGTTTCAGATCCCTCGCAGGGCACGAGCATGACGATCACTTCAGCAAAAACACAGCAATCAATAATCAGTAAACCATTCTGAGCTCTAAACTCATCAAATCGTTCATTTTAAGAAAGGTCAAATAGCTCATCCAGTGTATGTAGTGATTACTGCCATTTAGGGCACAATGTTTTACATTAGCAACAGAAAATGAAATTTCATCCACTGACAAAGTGCCTAATGTTGTATATGGTAGGTATTTGTCTTTTAATCAGACCAGAAGTTATCTGTTTTCTTTCCATCAGCTCTCCGTAATTCAAAAAGAATTCAGATATTCAATACACATGCATACATGCACAAGCAAGAAAACACATGTGTTGTCTTACCATCTCCATTGGCATTCCTCTCACTGCGGAAGATGCAGTGCTCTTCTTTGATATGAGCACCACTTAAGACAATATCCTGTCGTCTTTCAGCATCAGCCTGACCAACCCTGCAACAACCACAGAGGCCATTTTGAGAGAGTGAACCCTGCTCTCTCTTGGGTTGGCAGTCATTTGGGCAAAAAGTCAGCAGAAGTTAAATAGGACTTTTAAGGCATTACTCAAAGAGAAGGCAGCCTTTCTAAAGTACTATGGGTTCTTTCATTTGTGTTTCTGTCATCTATTATTGTCTCTCTGGGGCGTGATTGTAACAAAACACTCAATAGGAATGATCAATAGAAGAATCCATAAAGACAAAGATGGAAGGAAAGTAGCTTTCCACAGTAGTACAGTTTTTTTTTTTACCCAATCAGTGGTTGTTTTTAGGACAGTGTCTTCTGACTCATAAAAAGAGGGAAAAGGAAAGACAGAGACAGATTTTCAGAGACCCTGCCTGGAACAAATTGCAAACCTTTCCACATCCTCTGCAGTACTTCAATTTCATCCAAGTTCTGGTTACCTTGTAATTCCATCTTTGATGTAGTAGAGCAGACACTCTGACATGAGAGGATCCTCATTCAGGTTAACCAGGTGTGGAGTCTATAGATTAAACATGACAGTTTATTAGGAAAGAAGGTTCTGGGATTTTACTTCTTCCAACAGTATTTTGCATTTAGAATACTAAATGTCAACCAAGTGGGCTCAGTTTTACATAAAACTCTATCTTCAGTGGCCTTCAATGATGCATGGTCTACATAAACAGAAATAGTCACATCAACACAGTACAGTCTGATACATCACAGTACAACTACTCAAACAATGCTAGCAAGTACTCCTCAAAACCACCAACCTTTTTTGGGGAAAAGACCCCATTAAAGTCTGTATAGAGATCACAAGGCTTCTCAATGAAATGCTAACCCATGGAACGGCAGTGTGTGGGAGAAAAAAATGAATTGAAGATAAATGGTTGTGAACAAAAAGGGGAAAAAAAACTAAACTAAAAAACAGTAAACTAAGTAAGCCTGATATTCAATGTGCCTCATGACAGCACTAGCTCTAAGCAGCTAAAGGAAAGGTTTGAATATAATACAACAGTGCCAAGCATTATACTCGAACATAAACCTTGGTTAATTGGTTGAAAGTTAATGTTCAAGTAGCTTAAATGCAGAATCACTTGTCAAATGTGAATACATTAGGCAGTCAATCAAACATGGTGGGGAAAGGAACAATAGATGTTCCATACAGTAGTTAAAAAGATGTAAATATCAAATTCAAAGTTCAAATCTATGCATGGGGTGCAGTAAACATGAGAACTACTCTCACTATGGACATTATGAAGGTAAAGCACAACTAAAAACTAAACTCTGTCAGTTATGAGGCTACATCTAGTGCTTTCTCTTCCGATTTGATTTCAACAAACCTTGGTGGGTAAACAATCAAACTGCTCATCATCATGGCTAAGCTGAGTACACGGAGGAGGCAAATAAAGGATGAATATGGAAAAAAGACATGACATGAGATGATGAAGATAGAAGTTGAGAAAAAGCAGTGATGGTACAGGGGGATCGCAGAGAAAAGATAACGTGGGAAACAGAACTGACCACCTCCCATGGGAAATTTGATACTGTCTGCCGCTGTCAGTGTCTATGCATGTATATCATGTCTGCCATACCTTTTTAGGAGAAAAGACCCCCAAAGTGCCTCCATCTTCACGGATTGCAACACCCATCTCTGCAAGCAAAGCCTCCCTGTAGTGAAGGAAAGACATTTGTAGACTTGTGAATAATTGTTGAATATGATGGCTTTCATGGCTACTCTTTTATATAAATCTATATAGAGTGGTCTCAGACCCCCAGTCTATATACACTATACTCTCTACATGCAGTACATTTGTTTTCAGCAAAGCACCTCTTGATAAGAGAAAGAGGATGAAAAGTGACGGTGTGCAACATTACAGCAAGTGATTTGTGGTAGGACAACAGGCAGAGAATGGCACCAGTAAGACTCAATGGAGAGACTGTAACATGGTTGATGTCTGCAGCCACAGATGAGTGGAGAAAGGATATGAGAGGGGTCTGTGTGCAGCAGAGTGTGACGACAAAGAAGAAGGGAAGTGGACAGAATGAGTGCAGAGGAAATGAGACACATAGGTGAGGAAAGTGAGACAGGCAGCACAGAAGGGAACGGCGCTATTGGCGGTTGTCTAACAATGACAGGACACAGATGAATAGAGGAAGGGTTGGAAGAGTAGAGATGGAAGTGCGACGGCATGGTCTGCCAGTACTGACCTCTCCATACGGATTGCCTCCGTCTTTCGCAGTTTCTCTTCCCAGGTTTCATTGAGCTCGGCAATGATCTTTTCTGATTCCTGAAACACAGAAGGGTAAAGTGTATAATGTTATTGTGCCTATTAGCAGTGCAGTAGAGGCTACATATTTAGCCCGCAACAATAAGACCAGCTAGTCTCTGGATTCATGAAATTTAGTTTGGCTTACTAGAGAAAATCCTGCTTTCTTGGTCAAGTTTATTTATTAACTAATTATTTCATTGGGAAGGTTGCTTGAAGCTCTACTAAGCATCCAGTGCAGCCACTGTCTCCATCTTTTTATCTTTTATCTTTCTAAAGCAGTGAGGTACTTAGCCGTTCTGGATATTGATATATTCTGTGGCATGCCACATTTATTACTGGTGAGGTTTAATAACGCAGTACCGTCATCTTTGATTAACATTATAATGCATTGCTGCCACACCTGTGAATCGTATGTGGCTCACTATTACAGCTAAATGCCAATAAGACTGGATCTATTTTGGTCCAATGTCCTCCATATCTGCGTTGGCGCTTGACGTCATTGGATGACAGACTGGGCACCATGGTTGCCATGGAAACTGCAGCTCCTCATAGTTGGTTGTTGCAACCCTATATGCCTGCCTTATCAACTGAGTGAGAGGTCTACTGTGACTGTGTGAGAGATACAAAGCTCAGAGGCCACACGAGGACTGAAAGACTGATTGAAGGCTATGTGTGGGCTAAAATAAAACATTAACATAAAATTAACTTCTAATTTACTGAACTGAAATGTTACATTGCATGTGCCGATAATGCTTAGATTTTGTTTTTGATTTTTTGACTTTCTCTCAGCATACCAATCTATTCAACCTGTACTATATTTACTGAAGTATCCTATCAAATATTGCAGAAAGGGACATTTTTTATGAGGTTCAAATCAAACAATGGGATGGGAAGTATGTAGTAGTACATAGTTCATGGTATAATTGGAATATCCAACAACAAGCACAAAGGGAAGCGACTCCTATGCCATACACTTGAGAATGTGTTTCATTCAAGTATGTTAATTTGAGCTGAGGGGTTTTCGCCGTGGGACTTGAGACATAAGTGACACAGCGGCCGCCAACACAGGACTATTTTACCTTGAGTCTTTCGATGGCCTCCTCTCCTCCAGGTGTGGACATGATGCGCTCCTGGATGCTGGTGACTGACTGCAGGCCCCCCTGGCTGCACAGCGAGCCAGAGGATGGAGAGGCTGTCAGGGAACCAATAGGGGCTGTGGAGAAATGGCCAGGGCGTTGGTTCTCTGAGGCTATCAAGTATCTATTCTTATTGTTCTGAATGTCTTTGAGGTCTGAGCCAACAGCAAAGAGAGAAAGAGAGAAAACAGAGGGAGGTGGGATAGGCCCGGACAGGATAGGGGAAATAAACCACATAAAAATGGAGGAATAAAATTTCAGATAGAAATAGGAAGAGATGGGGAAAGAGAAAGGACAAAGGGGAGGGAAGACCAATGTAAGACACGTTGTACGTCAAAAGGTTAAGACAAACACCCAGCAAAGTGGGCAGCTACAGAGAGCAGCAGTTTTCACTCCAGGTTGTTTTCAAGAATAACGCTTGCAACCATTCAACTTCCAGAGAAAAGATCTCAGCTTCTACTCTAACACGGGGCTGTTTTTATGTGGGCCGAATTACAGTGTAGAGCAATTAACAGTGAGCCCTTAATTTCCAGTGTGAACAATTCTGAAGACGGGGTGATATCACTGTGTTGCTTTTTGTTTTGAACTCTACTGTGAATGGGAACAAACTGTGTGAAAACTGTTAGCACTGTATAAACTATAGGATGGAAGCGAGATATTACAAGAAGGTCCTGAGGGAAGACAGATGAGAGTCGCTGACACATGCTGCCAAAGTTCAGCCTGCATTCGAGCAGTTTGATTCACCACACATACACATATGCGTGCACTCATACACCCACACCCCATAACAGAGCCACAACAGCCTCTGTAAAGGTCAGGCAGCTCATGTCAATCTATAGGCCTTAAGGATATCTGAGGTAACACACATTATGTCTGCTAAAAAACAATAAAAGTAGTGTTTAAATTATTTTGGGAGATACTGACATTTTGGGGAAAAAAATAGGAACTAGGGCTGGGCGATATATAGACAAAATCAAATATCACATTTTTGACCAAATACCCCGATACTGATATTGTGACAGTATTGTAAGGATGACTATTGGTCCTTTCACAAAATATTTACATAATGAGATTTTTGATAAATAATCATCAGTAACATTAATATAATCAATAAGTGGTTAATGGCAAATAATAGAGCAGCTGGAACCGTCTAATAAGTTCAGAAACTTTACTGTAAAAACCCAGGAAAAGACAACACTTATTATGCCATATCATGAAATTACAATATCCAAAATCTAAATCAATATCTTGTCTTATATCACAATATCAATATATCGCCCAGCCCTAATGGGAACAGTTGCTGACACAGGAAATATAAGCTTTTGTTATCTCCCCAAAAAGGGAATGCATAAAGACCCACTGATGGAGCTATTCAAAGTTACTTGTACATAGTGGGATAACAGCAGCAAAAGGTGAATATACTATCGATCAGGATCACCTAACAGGTTAGGATCAATGAGAGGAATATTAGCTCAAAGGAGAAGGTGGGAGGGAAGGGTTTTTTTTTTAGGGATTTGTGAAAATACAGCAGAGGGTGCACTAGAAAACTAACTATTCAGTACAGAATCATAACACATCAAGTTAGTCAACTTCATATACATATACCTCTGGTGTGGCTACTTATAAATTTAAAATTATGCACCTTTCCGTTTGTAGCTCTGAGCCTCAATTTGAGAACTGAGATGTGGCATTTTAAGGCTTTGAACATTGTCACCTGCAGCGGATGATTAGTAAAATAAAAGAAAATGAACAGAAAGACAGACGTTTGAGAAAGTGTGTAAAGGCGGACATGGTCAGAATACGATGCAGGTGCGTTAGGGGGGTGGGGGGGTTGAAGACAGATGAACTACTCTAAAAGTAATGTTTCTAAAAGGCATACTCCAATAGTAACTTGTGATACGGTTAGATTTGAGCTTGAAAATAGCTGCCTCACCTCCATCATTATAAAAAAAATAACAGAAAAACAAGCGCAAAGCAAACTAACCTATTAGCATGCTAACCCTTGCCAGATCAGCACACCTACAGAAGCCTCACATTTCTGATTCTCTGCCTATAAAGCTTTAGCTTCTTTTAGCATCTACATGCAAAGCTGCTAGCAGATTTAATATATAGGTAATGGGGGGCATAAGCAATGTTAGGTATTATCAATAGGCAAATAGCGATAGACAATGCATGACTACCACACATATACACACATTTGATTCCACTTCCTGGGCAATCATCCCCCATAGGATCAACTGGGGGGAAGCAGGAAAAGATGAGAAGGGTCAGAGGTCAGCACCAGTAGAATGGAAGAAAAAGATTACAGACATTTCTTAGTGAGCAGAATGAGAAGAAATGGCATGGGATGACTTCTTAAATGAAGTGCCATGTCATTAGGCATGATCTAAGACAGTCCTTGTTTGTGTCTCTCATGTTATATTTGAATCACAGAGCTAAGAATCTATCTTTCTAAAAGACAAATGCTCTTAATCCAAAGATGGTAGCTGGTGGCTACTTTGATTAGAAACAGTTATATAATGTAGCTATTTGCAGCATGTATTATATGTTTCCATCCAGATGGTTAGAAAGAGTCTTTGGAAAACTCAGAACCTACTGTTGTTCTAAAGGATTTTGAGAATCTTCACCAGGCATTTATCTTTTAGAGAAATGGATGTTTTGCTCTGTGATTTTGCTAATACACGAGAGAAACAAACTGGGACTAGATCTAAGCAGGCATTAGCAAGTAGGCAGGTTATTAATCAGAACAGATATTAGAAGTTATTAATGGGTGTATTATGTCTCTAATTGACTAGGCTGTGAGCCATTACTCTTGTGTACAGCAAATGAAGGGTGATATTTATTTGCTGTATATCATTGTAGCTTTAACTATCGTTTGCCTTGTTAGTCACAATCAGTCACATGTGACCATATGAACTTTCATTTAGAAATACTTTTGTACAGTATACATCCCTAACTATTCTATACATTTAGTGTTATATAGTACATATTATACTGTACATATTACAAAATACACATTATACATTTTACTTTGTAAGAAGGCATGATGAACCAGTATTGAGGTAAATAGAAAACCTGCTTTTAGTTTTTTATATTAGACAAGTACAGGCACTGCAATGGAAACAAAGTTGGGTGGATGAAAGCAATGAGACACAAAGACAGAACATGTCAGCTTGTGCTTGGCCCTGAGGGAGAAGTTAGATGCTGTATGGCTGCAGAAACGACCTGCTGTGATAGCATAAAACTCACTGTCCAGGATGTCTCCCAGGCCCTGGGCACGGAGCAGTTCCTTCAGTCGAGCCACTTCGTCCTTCAAATCGCGAACCAACTTATTGTTGGGATCCTCATTGATGACAGCATTGCATTTGATGTTCTTAGCTCGGTCAGCATAGCTAAAAATAAAAATAGGCTTTAATTAGAAAGGCTGTGGAAACTGAGATACACTGGAGTGCAAACAATTAACTGGAATTCATTTGTAAAAGTTATTATCTACGTCCTTACCGGAGCGTGCTGAGAGTTTCATCATAGTTGATATCTGCAGGACTGAGGGCAGCTACCATAGCTGTTCTGGAGTTTCCACCTGTTTTTTTTTTTTTAAATAAAAAACATCGGGAAAGAGGTCAATTATGTAACAATGTGCATGAAAGACCATTTGTGTGACATAATGTATGTTGACCTAAATAAGATGGATCAGGTTTATATTTATTTCTGAATAAAACGGGATTTCCACAGCACTTTGCAATACTCAATTATTAGACTTAACTGCTACATAGGACGTGTTATCTTAGATTGAAGATAACTGTACACTCTGATACATGTCTGAATCAAGGAGATGGGTGTGTTTGTCCAGTAAAGTTGAAATACAGTCTGCTGACAGTGTTCTTCTTAAATTGGCAGAGAGTAATGTACACTAGCTCATTTTTTAAACCCCCACTCCTCTGTATTACAGGATACAGATGGTTGCATTTTGTTGCTGTCAGGGTATAAAGATTTTGCTACACAGTTTATATACATAAATTCCACCGACAAGGGATGTTTATCAAATGATATTAATGTTCATACCAAGGTTCTCTCTCAGTAACCATGTCAGAACTGAGTCTCTGTACGGGATGAAGTCAGACTTCTTCTTCTTCTTGCTCTGCAATAAATAAAATATTAATTTGGGTGACTGGAAAAAATTCAAACTACTGTAAGGCTTTCTGTTTAAACACTAATATGATGTATCATGGCAAAAACCTTGTATGTAACATACAAGTGATCAGGTAACATAAGAGGAGGCCAGATTTGATGCCCTTTTGCTCCTGTGCATGAAATGCTGTGGTATTATTATTATACATTGTGGCTAAATGCACAGCAAAATTGTTGTGGCAGAACATTATGCAACAACATCAACAATGCACATGGAAAGGGTTGTCAAATCTGGCCCATGGGAGGAATCAGAGGTTAGTAGTTGAGCTGTCAAAGGGTTTACCTTGCTGGTACAGTTATCCTGTGTAAGCATTGCAAGGACGAGAGAAAACAGAAGACATTAAAGCATGCCAAGCTACAGATATTAAATCCTTGAGAGGACAGGGTCAGGTTGTAGAGGGTAAGAAAAAAAAGACTCTCAAGGACGAGGAGGAGAGAAAAAAACAAATGCATATATAACACTCACCACTTCAGCCAAGGCAGAGATAACCTTTCCTAATGTGGTGAGGGATTTGTTGATGTTTGCTCCTTCCTGCAACCACAGATAAAAACAATATTATTCAAGTTGATCAGGTTAGTCAACTGTTTATGATGTGTATGTTAATGGGAGTCGGTCTTACCTTTAACCTGGTACCTTTAGCACCAGTGGAATCTGCGCGTTCACTCCCTGCCAAGTCTACCAGACTAATTTTGCTGACCTGAAGAGGGAGGAAATACATTTTAAATTCCATAAAGCTTGTGAATAATTTACATATGAGTGATAACAAACTGAGAAAAGATGAATACTACTTTAATGGTGACTGCACAAAGTGCCAAAGATAAATAAACTGAACCATCCAAAATCTTTCCAAATGACATCTGCATAGGAAGTGTAAACAATTCTTAACATTTCAACATTATTGTCAAGCGAGATGCAGCAGGACAGTAAAATCTCATATAGTGGATAAATACAATAGGCATTGTCTTTACAATAACACAGAGATCTTTGTCTCTCCACAGTCAGAGTAAAATCTAAAATGGCTCTTTTCTTTTTCCTTCCCTTTCACCACAAACCTAGAGGACCATAGCAGACATCTTAGCCAAAATTAAAAAAGGAGATAACTTGATAAATGGACTGTAATAAAAACTACTATGAAGAAATTCAATCTCATGATCTCTTGAATCATAATCCTATATTATAAAGTCTCCTGACCTTTTCTGTGGAAAGGTCTGTCTCACTGTCGTGTTTCCTCTGTGTGAAGACGATGGTGAAAACAGCATGGGACCTGCTGCTGGTCTCATTCATGTTGGTGGCAGCCACAGTTCTGTATGTCAAAACATACAAGTTAGCAAAGTAGTACTTTAATCACTTTTCTTAAATTATTCAGTATTATTAATACTAAATTCATGGTCTTTGCTATTACTTGAGCTATCATAGAGGGGTTTTACGTCTATTAGAATTAATTGAGTCTAATGGATTATTTTGTGCGGTGGATAATACTGTGAGGACACCAAATACAAATACATAGGCGTACTCGGAGGGATAGTAACAGGGGGAGATACAGGCTTTACATGCCATGTTCTAGAAATAAGCCTTCTGAGTCAGCACAGGAAGATTAAGGCAGAGTTCACTCCTCCCCACAGGAGCTCTCGTGACTGACACACACACACACACAAAATTTGCATTCACTCATACATACATATTTTAATGAGAAATACTACCTGCAATTAAAGAAAGGTTCTATTTATGAGGAGTCTCACTAATCCAGGTCATAATGGACTTACTGTTTTATTAAAACCTCTTGATAAGCAATGTTCTGGTATTCTGAAAGACAGTAACTATTTATTGCATAAACAACACTGACAATCAAGTCTGGCTTACCTGGCCTTATTGCCTGCATCCATTAGGTCAGCAATGTCTGTGTAGGAGGTGACGGCTAGTTTGGAGAGGTCCTCTACGTAGGGGCCCAGTAGAGGATGTTCTCGCACCCGCAGGTTCCCTTTGTTCTTGGGGTTGAGCAGATCTCGCACACGCTCACAGTAGATCTCCATGTAACTGACCTAGTAGTGAGTAACAGAATTAACAGTTCAGTGCTGGAGTGCAACAATGTGCAGCAGGACAACACAATGCAGATCATAACGATGTAGGTATGCTACAGTATAGGAGGATATTTGTTCGACTTTAGAATCATTTTCTCTGTGAGACTTTCATTTATTTTCCAGCTTGAGAAAATGTGTACAATTACACTCAATAATCAAAAGAAATGTGCTGAGCAGTGTTAACTTCTTGACTCGCCAGCCAAGGCGAGATAACTTATTATGTTGAATACAAAAGAAGAAGAGGCCAGTTTGTGATTGATATCTGACTATTACTAGAAACACTCATAGGAGAAGACTAGGAACGGTTCATTAGAGAGCAGCCAACACAAGAGTCAGAGGCAGGAGTTGAGAATAGGGATTACAGATGCCAGAGCAGTCTGAGACTCACCTCTACCGAGTAAGAGAGCTCCTCTTTGTTGTTGTCATTGATTTTCTCAAATAGATCTTCACAGAGCTGAGAGGTGGAAAAAGAAGACATTTTAGTGCACATTAACAGCATGTGGATAGATTAGAGGGAGGATGAATAGGGAGGAGATCTGTAGACCAGATAAACAAAATACTAACAAGAGATTTCCTGAAGGCAAAGGGCTATCACATTACAAAGAAAATAAGTATCTCCAATTGAATTGGAGTCTCAACATTTTATCAATTTTTATCAATTTGGTTTAGAATTATGACAGGAAGGAATGTCAATACTTAAAATACAGTGGACAAAGTCCATCTCAACCTCTACAGTCAGGCTAAAATCAGAAAGTTGCATTGTAGAACAAACCATGGGAATGATTCCTTCCTGCCCCTCCTCCTGCTTGCCCATCATGGTGTAGGATTTACCAGCTCCTGTCTGGCCATAAGCAAAAATGCAGACATTGTAGCCCTCAAATGCATGCTGCAGCATTTCCTTGCCAATGTCATTGTACACAAGGTTCTGTGATGCAAAGGAGGGGTCTTCCGGCTGTGGGAAAGAGAGAAATTACTTAAAATGTACAGTAGTTCAATAAACTTACATATTTTAATTTTGGGAATAATGAATGAATAATGACTATTTATATTCTATATTTCTTATTGATCATTATACTGGACACTGGAACAGAGAACATGTTAAAGCTCACCGTAGTGTGTGACCAGTAGGAGTAATCAAAACTGAAGGACTTGGCGGGTTCCTTTGGGGCTTTGGGGTTGAGAATAGCTGTGGGGGAGGAACAAAATTTGTCTGCTTTAAGTACATTTCAGTTTCTTTTTTTCCTCTTTTGCACATTTGCTTCACCTCACAAGTCAGGGGAGCTGATTACATACACGCATTTTAAACATCAAACTTGAATCCCTAATTTAAGTGTGCTTTATTTATGTAATTCTTCTGTAATTATTTAAACAGATACTGACATCAATATATATATCAATTATTTTTATCCTGGTTGTCTAAGATCCTGTTCCTTAATCAGACCACCTTCAGTGATATATTTGGAACTGAAAGTCACACGAACCAGTGACCGATAATGAGCTGTTGGCTTTTTTGAGAGCTGCAACTGTTGTGTCAGGTTTTACAAAACATGTCATCTTTAATCAGTGCCTTGATTCATCATATGCATTGATAACACGGCAAAAAACACAAACAATACAGAGTCATAACACATGCATCTTACACCTACTAACCTATCTTCAACTGTTGTATCTGAACCATTCCCTGTGGCCACACAGACATTTCTTAATGAACAAGAATTTGCAGCCATGTCTGGCATTTCATCCCTCTCAACAATGTTTGTTGGTACCCCTGGGACTAGTGTTCATGCGTTCCACACTGCACTGGATATGTCACAGAGAGAGAGATTAAGAATTTACTACAGAATATCTGTAGATATTGGCACACCAGTTGTTCCTCGAATCTCTTTATAAGAAAAACTGCACTTTTATTGACTAAGGCTGCCTTACGTTAGGGTCAATGCAGAGAGTCTGCTCAGGCCGAACAGACAACAGACAAACGCATAGCTTCATTACTAAGGGGGGAGGTGGAGAGGTAAGAGCGAAAAATAGGAGAGTGGAAAAAAGGGTTTGAGAGACTAAAAGTAACGGGTGTGCACAAGGGCCTAGCAACAATCCAAACAGAGCAACAATAGAAACCAAATAGCAATACAAAAGGAACTATGCCTCTGTATCTTAATAGGACCAATACTAATCTGTGTATTTAGAGCATTTTTACTCTTTCCAAGCAAATCTCCAGTGAGAGCTACAAAGCAGTAATTAGCTTGAGTTCATGCATATTCTGTGCTTCACTAATGGGCAAATTAAAGCCAGGTTTGGCTCCTCGACTTGAGGGTGCTTGAGAGGCTTTTGCATCAAGAGTCCCCGGCAGAGTGCCTTATGTGTTCAGAGGATTTCAGCTCACTTATCAATAATGCAGGAGATGTGGAGAGACAGGGATTGCATATCGCCCTCTGCGGGTCACATGCTGACAGAAAAGCACAGCGTGTCCTTAGAAACCAGAGCACTAACTGCTTCATGCATTGAGATTCAGGTAGCTACAACCTAGCACAGGTTAAAACATTTGCATTTGTGCCCACCACCTACAAACAGGTTAAGGTACAGAGGCAGAGCAGCAGCTTCCATATTGGGCACTGGAAGAGGATACAGCAAGACAGGTGGCTAAATAAAGCCGAATTTCACCTTTGACTTGCCTCCAAAGGGAAATTTGAACTAGGGTATGAAGAAATGAAGGGGGATTTAGGTTACCAGTGCCCCTCTTCCCCTTTCCTGGAACAATCTACAGTGGATATTAACAAGGGGGCAGCCTAAGCCTTGATTCAGTGAGGCTACATGGCAGTAAAACAGAATGATGATAAGACAGGCCATTTGGACAGCAGGATGCCCATGACAGGCCAGCGAACTGACAGAGACAAAACTACTCTTACTGGGAATCACAGCTGTGTTCTAGCAGGACACGATATGATGCTAGCTTTCTATTCTTTATTGACTATGTCAACTTCCCCAGTTCAGTCTTAGATCTTGTCATAGATAAAGGCAGGTGTCATGGGGTAAAAAATTTATCTAAGCAAAGAAAAGATGCATGGTACCAGTTAGTGGGAGCCGGCTCAACTCCTGAGGGTGAATCATGCTAACGACGTGGCACCGCCGCTCTCAGAACAGATAGCTAGCTGCCTCACCCATGTGTTCCTTTCAGTGCGTCATAAGAATGGATCTCTGATGCAAGAGTCTAAAAGGGTATTGAGGGCAAGGATGCGCAAACTTCCACACAAAGGAAGCTGTAACCATGATAACATCTGTCATCTCTCAGTAAGGGGCAGGCATGTCAATGGTTATGTGTATGTAGTCCAATTTCTTATTACTTGTACTTTGTGTTGAAAGAATGGCATACTGCTTCTCAAGGTATATCCACCGTATGTCCTCACAGTCTGTCAAACTGTTGCATCTTTTTGTTTAAGAGTGACACAGAAGGAGGTGAACTTCATTCCTGCCATCTGAGATGAAGTATATCAGACAGGAGGGCCCCATATACTCTAGCATGACTCATTTCACTTTTTAAACCTGCAGTGGTGCATCACACTGACAGAATCTACGTGAGCAACAGTGCACGAATCAATAGTCACAAAACAGGATGTCAATGAAGAATTCTTCTGCTTTCCATTTATAGTAATAATTTCCACCAGAGTCACATTGTGTACTTAAAATGGCAGACACATTCTGCTGCCTAATAAACAACGTCATCACTCTGTCTTTCTGAACCATGGCAACAGGTAAAGGATTCTGGTTGCCATAACAACCTCAACTTGGAACACAAGGGGAGGATGCGGCACATTGCGTTCCGTTTTCTCCCCATTGCTGCTTGGTGGAAAATATATAGGGTAACTTAAACACAGGTTTTTTATGTTTATTTATCAAACAAGTGATTTCAGGATTTTAATCCTTTAAAAACCTTGAAACACACGAAAAGGCACAGTGTGAAAAGCTGTAGGATTTGTAACTAAGACATTAAGCTACTTATCATGTCAGACTCCATAAGCAATGCCAGAAACAAAAATCTTTTAAATACTTTGTAAGTGGAAAATCACAGCATAACAGGAATACTCTCTATTACATATAAAAACACAAGTTAATCATTAAAACAATAAAAATCACATTTTGAGGACTGAGACACTACTTTTGCTCTTGGTGACACAAAGGTTATGCATTGATTGGCTGCGTACTAGGGTTGAATCAGTTTCTGGGTTTGGTGGTCCAGTCTGGAAGAGTGGCGTAGTTTAGCGAACATGGAGAGAGGGAGCGAGGCTGGAGGATGGATAGGATGGATTTGACTGACGGCGACAAATTTGTGATAACTTACAAGTTAAAGTCAGAAAGTTTTGTTAGTAGTTCAGTGCATTTAGTGCAAGGATCTCACCATTTGGGTGGTCTTGACAGTTTTAGGCACCATTGGTGTTTTAGCAGCAGTGTGCAGGCTAATAGCTAACAGTAAACTAGCAGAGTGAGTGGGTGGGTGAGCGAGTGAAGAAGCAGCGGTGTGGCTGCTGTCAGGGCAGACAGAGGTGTGTTGGCGATGGACACAGAGCTAGGTGACTGGTATAAACAATGTGTCACTCAGTGGTGCCGCTACACTTTCATTCTTGGGCTCTCATTGTGTTCCACTTGGAAGCAGCGAGTCACGTTTGACAGCGAGTGGTAAAAATCGGCATATAGGCCTGGTCCGGTGTGGTCTTTGGCTCAATATCAAACCAGCTGAACAACACTGAACTGAATGTCTCCAGGCATAAAAGAGTAACATAGAGGACTGTCTCATTACTATGTCATCATCAGGTCATCAAACATCTAAATTTACAGTAGCCCACATAGACTGATGACATGTAAATTGTGTGGGAGAAACGATTCACTCAAGATAGAGAATATCATTCAGATAGGGAACCCCATGTTCAGTGAACAGAAAAGCTACTGGCATGTGAGGGAACGTCAGATGTTTATTTTTCTAAAATGCCACAACTCTGCATTTTCAGTTCCCGTTCTGCAGAATATAGAACAGACAGGACACGAGTACTCTACAGGAGCTCTCCATTTCAAAGCAGCAGCAGTTAACTAACCACATCCTGATATCTAGGGGACATCACTCAGCTGGTCATAGCCGGCAGACATTTTGTGCTCCGGTGTTCAACATGGGGCCTATAATCCAGCCAGGAAAGCAGAGACACCATCAGTAATTAGGATGTTAGGAGGTCTCCAAGCACCAGATGGGTACTAAAAGCTAGCCCCACTCACCTGAAACTAGCAGACAAGCAGGGTCTAAAATGGCTGAACATATCTGCCTCTGTCGTCTCTATGGAACTGCTAGCTATTAGTTCAAGATGGTTGATGACTGCCGAGGATAACATAAATACATATGAAAAATAAATAAATAAATAAACTGATAAGGGGAATCCAGGCATTCAGAGAAATATTATCTGTGCAGAATTGTTATTAGCACATGTGCTTCTTCCAGCAAGACTGAGGAATTTTAACAGCATCTCTGGGGTGTGTGTGTGCATATGGGTAGCAGTGTGATCTAACGGTTCACCTCTGAAGAATATTATTACATTTACCTCACAGACTTACAGACTGCCATTTTTCACTAAATTAAAGTGCTGATTGCACCAGCACCATAGAACAGCAACACATATGTACACTTAAATTATAACAGCGTTCTGTACATGACCATTTTGTCATGAGAAAATTTTATTAAATTTAAATTATTAGTTGCAAAATCACTATTAAAAATATTTTAACATACCCATCAAGGAGACCTATAAGCTGTAGGTGAAGAGAAAAAAAGGAGCTCTGAATGGAGTCAAGTTCTGTCACATTAAAATGGACCAACAATTTCACTGTTGTTTAATCCGTTTACATTTTTCAGTTAGACAATTCATAAACCTCCAAATGTGTTATGACGTCAAGCCACACATTAAACCATGTGGTTCCTGTTCAGTAAAGCATCACAGACGCTGAGCACAGATGCTCATGGGAGGCTACTACACACTTCTTGCACGTGCCAACTTTTGTGTACATGGCAAAAATATAATTATATAATACAAAAAAAAGTGTGGAGTTATATAGGAAATATATCATAACTGTTTATAGAGTATGCAACTGATGTGCGTTTTTCTATCACCATGTCAAGAGAGAAATCCATACCATTTCAGCTCTAAAGCTATGCATGTCTATACAATGTTACAACCGCACACCTGTGTCACAGTTTGTGCATGAGTGGTGAAGCAAAACAGCTGATGACTTAAGCCGATGGTTGGAGCAGTCCCACAGTAACACTGGCTGTCCAGCCTTACAGAGTCAGCATTAAGACTGTATGGAGCAGAAATGCCCTGCATGTTGTATCCAGTGTCTTTGGAAGAGAGTGTGTGATGGCACGGTTGCCGTGGCTGCAGCACAGGTGACAGAGTTGTCACTGGATGCAGCTCAAAGTTGAGAGCTAAAAGTAGTGTCTGGGCACTGCTGTGCACATTTGACAAACAGCTGAGCTTGTCGCAGCCACAACACAGGACATACAACAACTCCAAAACAGAAACTAACATGGGGTATCTTGACAACGCCTTTGGAAAACTGTACTTTCACATCGGTTCAAAGAGACACCATGTGGCCTTTAATTAAAAAATATCCAAAACAGCAATTTAATACTCATCTGTTGAGTACTCCTGTCAAAAAAGCCTGGAACTTTCCGAGCAGGCAGAGTCTGTCTGGCCAGGAGACGGGTTCTTTCACACCAGAATATACATTACCATCACTGACAAAAACACACCATTTTCATTTTCATACTACAACAAACTTTATATTGATGTTAAGATCACATTTCCATTTAATTAGATGGGCCACTACATCAAATAATTGCTGCAACTGTAATTTTTCTAGTTAAAACTTTGATCATGTCATTTTTCTCTTTCTACTGAGAGAGAGGAGCAGGGGGGGAAAGCACAGGAAGACACCAGAACAATGCACTGAATACAGGGTATAGCAGTTGACAACCAAGCCTGCAAAACATGTTAGGTAATGTGTTATGACAAGGCTTTATGTGCCCAGTCCTCTCTATCACAATGACCCTTTTCACACTGCCTTACACCGCCTCCTCTCTTTTTTAGAAAACATTTTTTTTTTTTTACATGTTTCTGTTGGAAAGTGACTGAAGTCATAAAAATGTAAATTAAACATTAAAAGCATTTTGATTTATTGAATTAAATGACAGGGTTTACATGCACACATGAAACCAGGTTATTTTGAAAAAATCTGGTTTGTGCAGGAAATCAGCATGTTTACATGTACTGCATTTAAAAAAAGGTCCATGTTTTTTAATGTAGCGTGTTAGCAATCAGATTTAGTGTAGTGGGAGTGGATGCTGTTATTTAGTCGTCAGGCACATAGGCCTATGTTGTATTTGGTCTTAGGATTTCTCTTAAACTGGATTTCATGTTAACATAATGTTTAAAATAATTAGAATATTTAAAAGTTAACATTAACATGGTTAAGTATGTGCATATATACACAGAAATGTTTGCTTTAGGTGGGTTTACCCATCTAGCTAGAAAGTAGTGGGAAAGGGCACAGTCCTGGCCTATGTGCCAGCTGTTCCAGCTCTGACTACTGTCTATTTATACAGCAGCAGATGGCAGCTAGTGCTTTGAATGCCGACAGACTGTCAGTGACAGGAAGGAATGGACAGATTTCAGCCACTAAACTTTTCCACTGAACTCATAGCCAAACCATACATTGCTCTCAGCCCACAGACACTGATAGCTAGCGAGGACTGCGAGTGCCTTTTGATATTAGCAGCTCGCGCAGGCCCGCTGAGTCCAGGATAACAGAGACTAAAGAGAGGCTTCTAGAAACCACCAAACAGAGAAAACATGCCACGCCAGCAGGACTCCATTCAGAAGCTAAACAAACACAGAATTACAACAAAGAGTGAGGGATATCAGGCATCCTCTCAGGTGATGACATGGGGGTTAAACCTAAAGGCCACACAGAGCTGAAATTACAAGATATCTCTGAATGACATTCCAGCGGCTTGCAGAGTGTGTCTCACTCAAGTATTTATTTATTTATTTAACCTAAATCTTAATATTAACAAAATGATAAAGGATCTTCAGTTTTGTCGCAGCTGAAAAAGGCAATGTTTCTCATCAGGTCCAACACTTATATTTGCCTCTTTGCAGGTGTTGCCTCAAAGGTCAGAGGTCTTTCCAAACACACCCTGTGTCATGGAAAGTTATAGTAATGCTTCCACTGCTTTAGACAAGTCTGGTATTTTCCAGTTTAAAAATAGCACTTAATGTATTGACAATTCAAATTTGCCAAATTTAGAGTCAAAAACTGAAAGGTTTGTATTTTGGCATTTCTCTTCTCAGCTTGACTTTGGTTATCAACATGACGTGTAACAGTACTAAAAACCGAATAGTATAACAATGAATAAACTGGCATAAAATATCAGCCTGCAATAGGAACAGCAATAAAACTAAGAATGCTGATTCCAACTTGGACAATGTGTCACTTTAAAATTAGTGTCTTGTCCCAGATAAGCTTTCCAAGTATGAGTCTTCGCTAGTTAAACTATTTATCGACATACAGTAGGACAAAGGGACGAACTCTCGTTAATAAAAAAAGACAGTAGAAATAAACTAAAAAATTAGTATGCTATTATATTATTATAATCTCAACATCATGTAACTACATGCAAATCCTAATGTGATGCAGGCAGAGTGGTTGAACAACAGCGTAGACCAGGCTGTGCAGACAAGGGAAATTCAGAGCCCCTTACATTCACTGCTTACAACAGGCACCCATTTTACAGAACAGTGACCTGGATTTCCTCAACTAGCAGCCACTCTGGGACAAGTCTCTTTTTAAATGCTTTCTGGCTTTATGTAAGCATCATGACATCATGACATCATGAACAACTCCGGCACATGGACCTGTGAAATCTCACATCTTTTTGTAATATCCCCATCTAATAAAGAAAAGATATAAGAAGAAACTGCATAACTGGTTTGTCATGTTCTGTGACTGATGCATCAAGCTCACGTCAGATGATGACTAACATCTTTTATGGAGGATTTTCTCTGTGAAGGACGGGAATGACGCGTGAAACTGTTTGTGTGTGTGTGTGCGACTGATCTCAATTAGATGCACAGTCTTCAACAACATCATGAACCAACCAGATTGAGGATCAGCTCTCTCACCTTATTAATTAAGATTTCAAAAATATTATACTGCCAAACTCCCTACTTCTTACTCACGAATAATATAAAGTAAGCCTCATGCCCACCACCAAGCTATCCGTGCCTGGATTGCAAAGCTCTCTAGTTTGCCTCTGAATTCAGCCCTCAGACTGTGGGAGGAAACCAAACAATACAGTCTGGAAAGAGAGAGCAGTGTTGGTCAGGGAACAAAAAAAGCAAAAAAAAAACACATTCACTTTCTTGAATGTGGGAAAGCGCAGCCATTTCACCCAACTCGGGCAATGAACCAAAGCGCAGGTAAGAGGAGCAAGCTGGGAGTGCAAGCCATAACCTCCAAACAAACACACCATTATCTGCCTTTTAGCCCCTGCTTGCATCATCGAGCTGGGGACAAATGGTGATGGATGCAGGCTGCTGCAATCTGATTTTAAGAAGAACAAGTGAAAAATCCACTGGTTGGATGGATTTTGAATTGTGTGCTACAATCTGATTTAAACACATAGACATAAACTGAGTATGAACTCAAAGTGTGTGTTAACATATTTTGTAGCACTTCCTATTGCCCTGTCCACCTACATCAAAAAAAATGATGTTTGGGCACACACAGACAAACTTTCCTAATTTCTCCTCCTCTATGTACAAAATTAGCAAGTGACCTTTCTGTTATACAGACAATGTTTACAACCCTTCAACTGATTGAGCGCCGCTTTAAAACTGGGACACATTTTAGGATTTGGCTGAACGACTAATTCCACGTCATGTTGTTCCACCTTGTTATGTGAGGGAGGGCAAAGAGTTGGCCTTTTGTCTCTGGTTATATTACTAACATTAATGGATTTGTTTGGTCTGGAGTCTAGCAGCCAATTGAATCAAGGCCATCTAGGAACAGAACATACAAGCTAAAGGGTTCAATGCTGCAAATATATTTTATCTTTATTTAAGACAGTGATGCTTTCCTTTACAAAACAAAAAAAAAAATCAATAAAGCAGTATTGGAAATGACCAAAAAACACCTATTGCTATTCCTACCTGTTTTTATATCAACAACAACAACAACAAAATAAAAAAAATCTAACCATAAAAATGATAAGCCTTTTTTGCATTGTTAGCACAAACTGCTAGAAAATGATCACCCATCAACAGACTAAAATATGATAGCTTTGCTTTTTCTTTAGTTGTAGCTTAAGTGCATAAATATGATGCATTTTCTATCCTACACCAATATGACTAAAATCTCATCATCCCTAGCTGGTGGGCTGTATGTGATGCTGCCTCACGCTGTCCTACACGTGAATAGCGCTCGTGCACGACTTTCACTGCTGTGGCTGCCTTTACATCTCCCCTCCCCCTCTCGACTCAGCTCCACTCAGTTTCCACTCAGCCCCATCACACGCTGGAACCAACAGTGAGCTACAAAACATGGAGGTGAACGAAATTTTGCAAAGCTGATGTATTCCTCGACATAAAATGAATACTGATACACAACTGCTTGTTCATTGCTGTAGTTACAGTATGCGAGATCCTTTGCAAAACAATGCGTCACAGATATGACAGAGGGTCACTTTATTCTAGCATATAATAAAAACAGATCTCATGAGATCATGAGACCCACTGTTTTTCCAGACTTTATTTTTATCGTTAGAAATACCTTTTGTTTAAAGACATCTGGAGCTGATCCCGAGGCACTATGATGTTAACGGGGACAATGCCAAAAAATTAAGTCATTATAAACCCTGATGGTGATATCATCCATGACTGTTTGTTTCTTTAGACTTTAAGGAAACATACTTTCTTTAGAATAGTTTCTAAAGATTTTAAGAGCCTAATTTAGGCAAACCAAACACACTAACCTAGAAATCCATTGCAGTTTGACTAGTAAACGCCAATTATTGTTTAAATAAACTGACATAGCACTAAAGCAAAGAGGCATCAAGACTCATGAGAATAAACTCAACGATTCAGTTAACATAACCTTTGGCTTGGTCAGCTACAGAACTGAAGCCACAATAAAGTAAGAGAAGATATTTATCACTTTCCCTTTCTGACCTCTCCCATATCAACTAGATCCCTGCATTCAGCCTGATATGAAAGCAATGCTATGGTTTGTTATACATGTCAAACAAATATGAATCACCAATGAGAGAGGCCACAGTGATTATTCTGACATTTCTGTTTAAAAATGTAAATTATTATCATTATTACTAATTGATTCTGAAGTTCAATACACATAATATTGTAGGACTGACAGAATATTATATATAGTATTATATAAACAGATCATATTTGTGTTATTCGTCTTTTTTTCAGTAGCTTTCAGATCAACAATCTGAAAAGAGTCAGCAATCTAACTAAAAGGTTATCATAGAAAACCAGACACTAAAACTTGCCATTCAAATTGTGTTAAATATTGTGGAAACTGTACCAACGTTGTCTCAACCCAAACATCTGTCTAATATTCAATTTCAAAGCTGTCAAACCGCAGCATCACAACAATTTGCGACACTTAGACCAAACCTTCAGTGGGTGGTCAAAGCAGAAAGACAAACAGATATGAAGATATGAAGTAAATAAGAGCACATGATTTTGTGAAAAGGAAATGCACATGGAAGAAGTATGAAACTTGTATTCATTCATTCAAGATGTTTTTGCAGCAGAATAAAATTGATGCTGTTGCCTTGACTACCCAGCATAGAAAAAGACCACAGGAGATATGACAGTGATAGGTGAAAGTACAGTTCCTCATACTCTGAGACTTTAGTTTCTTCCTGGGTATTATATATATATATATATATATATATATATATATATATATATATATATGTGTGTGTGTGTGTGTGTGTGTGTGTCAGTCACTAACAGGTTGGTTTTGAAAACTGTCAATTCTGTGACAAGGCATGAGCTGATAGCAGATAGAGACACCTGCCTGTCCTCCCTCCTCATTAGGAGGTCAGTCTGCTCTGTTAGTAGTGCATGTGTGTAAATGTGTCGCTCCAAAACAATCCCAGCATGAGGCGATGAGGAATGTAACACCCTGAGTGGGTGTGTCTGGGTATGTGTCCACCTACGAAAGGTCACAGGGATTACAGCAGAAGGGCGTGGCGACCTGAAACAAGGCTGTGGATTACTGCTCCTAATCAGGTCAATCGGCCCCGTCTGCAGAAGGTTCAGCAACAGATGACCATAACTCATCCAAACCCCCATCTTACTCCCCACTTGTCCTGCCAACTCTCTCCTCAAAGGCCACAATTTATTAGTATGAGATAGGTTCATTGTCATTTCTGTCGTCGTGATGGCTTCTTTTTATGTGTAACTGACACTAGAGTTCGGCCGATTCCTCCCTGCAGGGATTTGTAAGGTCAACATCCACTTAGGTGATTCAGTGGGGACACTCGGGACAATTGTAACTGAAAGGTGAAGGTTTAATTGATATGTTGATCTTTTGTTTGTTCTATCAGTTTGTCAATTAGTTTACGCTTAGTTTAGGGAATGATATTGTATAACATCCAGTTCTGGAGAACATCAAGATCTTTTGATTTTACATTGGGAATATCATTCTTACCACTGGATATAGTGTATAGCAATATATCTGATTGCAGGTTTGTTCCACTGAAAATCAACTTAATGCTCTGAAATAACACAGATTCTGCTACTCTGTATGCACTGTGAAAGATCAAAGTCTATGACCTTACATAATTATATTTTATATATCTCTTTAACTTGATACCCAAAGCACTTCACAGTGAAGAGGGATAACTCATCTCAACCATACATGAGGGTTTTTCAGTAGCTGAGGGGGAAACATAACACATGTGTTACATAACAAGACAGAGACTGATGTGGAGAACATACCAGGTCCATAATAAAGGCAGGCTTTGGGTGTCCTGGCGTTATTCAACATTTGGAGCAACAACACCAAATAATGTAACAGCCCATTGCGTCACCCCTTTATTATTACATTAGCTCTGGTATGTTTAAGAACGTCTACTGAAAGAGGCCTTTACTTGTTTCCAGCCTGCCTACAGAGGCCTTGGACACATTTCCTGCACACTGGATAATCAATTTGCTGCCCCTCTGCCTGCACCCTATCCTTGACAACCCTCCATGCATGGTGAAAAGCAGAGAGGAGACAGCTTATCCTGCCCTTGCCCCCAAGCTCTCTCCTTCTCTGTGTTGTTGACACACACACACCTGACACATGTGCCCTTGAGCGAGGGACAACAATAAGGGGAGTGTCATGGCCTCATCCACACATCTGCCAAACACCTACAAACTGACCAAGCAACTCTATAAAACATCCCATGTCTGTCAGGCCATCAGCAAAGACACCATAAAATAATAATAAGAAGATTTACTTTTATTAATCCACACAATGGGGAAATTATCTTTTCACTATTTTTTTTACACGCATAGTCACCGGGTGACAACTTAATCATAATAGGAATAAACAATTATCACAAAGAATGATAGGATAGCACTATCACACCATATTCGCAGCTGATCGATAATCAAGCAAACTACTATTGTACAGCCACTTTTTAAGCGTATTGGTGGGTATCTGATACACAAAAGAATAGAAGATTTCTTTGTGGATTACCACATGACGGAGTCATGGATATGGCGCCTTTGATAAGGGCACAAATAAACAACACCCTCTGTTTTTGGCTGATGTAGTTTCATTTTTAACTGAATTAAGGCAATCATGATTAAACCAATCATATCACCGGGTGACAACTTAATCAAAAACACTTACATGATAAATTGGGCAACTTTAAGGCCTCATACCATCGCTCACCATCCTGGCTTTCCAAATAAAGCACTGCTGAAGTGTTTAGACTAAAAATTGAATGTGGCTGAATCTGGCAGACAGTGACAGATGCAAAGTGTGAGGAAATCCAGCAAACCAAGGTCTGATTTTCACACTGCATGTAAAATGATCTTGACATCATGTCTGAACGTACATCAGCTACCGTTCAACCTCTCAGCATCCTAATAACACAGCATTCTCAGCATACCATCTGCAATGAAGTCCTGATGAAGGCAGAGTATGGCTGCCTGCCAGCCTCCATTTCTGCTCTGCAATCTGCCCGTGTGATAGGAGGTAGAGTAGGCAGTACTGCAGCCTCCTCCTCTCCCTCGCTCACAGACACACTGACTAACCCCCCAAAACACTGCATATTCCACTGCAGTTCTGCTTCAAGCAACGGGTCACTCTCCAGCACCTCCAAGTGACATTGGCATAATGTAAACCCAGGGATATAGAGTATAAGCACTGGGGATTTGACACAAAGCTTCTCTTTGGTAGAGTGTAAAAGATAAAGAGCAAGTGAGCCATAACTGGCAGAGACACTTGATCTTATGGAAGATTCATATACGCTTAGTCTAATGGGCCTGATAAGACTGACAGACAGAAATCCAAATAGAAGAGCCTGCAGGCAGAACAGGTCCCTGCCATCACATGCCGACATGTTTTTGGGTCAGTAAATGTTTCCATGCAAATATCATGCAGATTGTGTTCATCCGTCAGCTGGAGTTAGACATACAGCAAAAGGCATCTAGTACCTGATGACTCATCAGTCACAGGTTGAATCACATGACCACAAAATACCTTCAGGTTTTATCTTCCTTTCTTCCTCTTGCTCTGCATGTCTATCATTTTTCATATATTTTCATAGATTGCACAATAGCAGCATTCAAGTAGGGTGTCATCACAGATTTACACAAACAAGCTCAACATGTTTTAGACTAATGGCATTAGATTTTAGTATATGGCTTATTTCATTAGCAATTTTAA
The DNA here is from genome assembly GCA_036937835.1 of Pampus argenteus. Classification (NCBI taxonomy): domain Eukaryota; kingdom Metazoa; phylum Chordata; class Actinopteri; order Scombriformes; family Stromateidae; genus Pampus; species Pampus argenteus. Next base: position 18,859,592 of record CM072864.1, on the reverse strand, counting down.
TCTTGGATGTCATCACAGATGTATACATAGCATCTCCTTTGAAGGGGTACACATGCCTGAAGAGTTTCTATGCGAGAAACGCCGAGTTGGTTTATACTGGGACACACACAGCATAGCCTACGTTATCACACAGTTTGTGTTTTAGAAAGGATATGCGCGTTACTTTGTAGTTTATAGTTATGTTATCTTGCAATATACACACAGGTAAATTTGCAGCCCTATCTCCAACATTTTCACATTAAACTAAAAGCTTTGGGGAGTATGTTTAGTGCAGCTGTACAACATTCATCTTAATCACTGAACCCAATAATATGTCGTCAAAGGTGAGACAAAATACAAAAAAATCTGAAACATACTAACTTTAACTTTAACATCACTTTGCCTTCCAACCACTCGGGTTTGAGTGAAATTTGCAAAAAGTTTATCTGGTGAATGTTTAACTTGTGACCGTAACATTTTATATGCCTCCACAATCTCTTTACAAACTGTTAGTGTTTATATTACAAGATACCATAACTATAAACTACAAAGTAACACACATATCCGTTCTAAAACATAAACTGTGCGGTAACGCTTTGATGTATTGGGGGTGTAGAGGGGCTATGCTGTGTAGTGACCCCTGGGTGTCCCAGTATAAACCAACTCAGCGTTTCTCACATAGAAACTCTTGGGGCATGCAGCCCCCTTCAGAGGAGGAATTTCACTCTGTAAGCCTTTTATTCTCTTTCAGGCTGTTTGTCCCCAACTGTTTCACTATTCAGTTTGCTCATTCTACTGTTCTGTGCTAAGACCCCTGAAGGAAGACCACGCGGGAGCATGTGTGATACACCAAACTTTTCCTTAGCAGACATTCCTGCATGAATTTAAGACACGGTGTGTGTGTCATTGTGTGTGCATGCCTGTGGGATACTTACTTGTAGCGTTGCCTTGCATCTGAATGATACATTTTGATTCCTTGCTCATCTCCCTGGAGTTGAAGGGTCGAACCCGAACAGCGACTTTTACAGACGCCCCAGACATGTTTGCAGTATAGGACTGTCTCCCAGTAAGATATATTGTATGTCCCTCCTAAAGGAAGCAGAAACAATGTTATAAAAACAAAAGGCAAGCAGGTTTAAAAAATAAAAATAAACTGCCAGCATGCAATAATGTAAAACTCATTATCATTATAAACCCCCCCCAAACACACACACACACACACAATTTTCAGATAACAGCATACAACAAATATGGCCGACCAAAGCCACTAAAGCGCTTTAACATCTTATAAACAGTAGCCAAACATATATTTAACGCCCAGATAACAGATACAAGGTGATGCATGTAATTCATAAATCCGCAGAGTAAATGAAATTACCTTTAAGCCAAATGTAAAATACGAATGTAATTGGGCCGCATAAACAACAAATTATACAGTAAAAAAAAAAAGAAGAAATCATAACACAACTTTCCAATGTGTTTGCAATTAATTAAAGCTTTACATCCCGATCCCCGTGACTACATAGGCCAAATATCTCATGTTTTTCCATGCCCTTGCAGTCAGCCATACTTGGAAGCATACGCCCATGAAATTCTATCTACCCTATTTGGTGTAGGCTACAGTGGACATTGATCTGGGCCTGTCTGCACCATCCAACAGAGATGGGTCGGTGCAGACAAAGAGCTTACATTATCTTTAAAAAAAACAACAACAACAAAAAAACAATATTAAATTCGCCGATGCTAGGAAGTAGGCTAATCCTCCGCTGCTGTATGTTGTGGAGTACAGGGAGGAGTTTCATGCTTATTTTAGCAGCACAGCTCGACACATTGTCCCCGGTGAACCTCCTTGCACTGGAGGTTTAAAGGAATTTAACATTAATGCATCTTTGTTATTGTGAGAAAGCGTCAAACCGTGAAACGTTAACGACTGTGACTAAAGCATCTGCGGTAATGATACGCGACTGAACTAACCGCCCGGTGTATGTCCGACGGAAATGGCTGCAACGCTACAAACAGACAAAAATACAACTACACACAATTGCAGTTGTGACGTTATACTTTTCAGATAATATATGATTTTAAAACTATCGGTTATCGGAACCAGGACTGTGTAACGGTCCGTATGTGACTAGCTAACTAATGCAAGGAACTGCTCACAATACACCAACAACAGCCAGGACTGAATGTGTAATAACAACCCTGTGTAGTATACACATTTAAGAAAAAATAATAATAAAGAATTTAGTTGTACTAAATGTATACTCACGTTTGAAGAATCTCACCAAAACAACACCGACACGATAGGACGGCGGCGAGAACTAACGTTAGCTGGCGGGCGTCAAAATACGTGTGTGTTTTATCAAAATCTGCGAGCAGGAAAACTGTTATAAAGTCCACTTTCGTGAAAAACGCCCATTATAGCGGTATCCTCTACCGGATGGACGTGTGATTTCAACCGGTCACTTCTTGGCGAGTTTATTTTTCCAGTAGAAATGAAAGGCGGACGTCTAACTCCACGCAAGCTGCGAGAAGAATTGTTAGACTGCCTTGATTTACCGAAGAGATTACGTCAACTCCCTCGCTGCCACGATGACTGGCAGCCTGACGGACCAATGAACAAAGAGACGTCGCTGACTACAGCCTCGCAGAGCCAATGGCGATCCTTGAAATCAGAAAGGAGAGTGAGTGGGTGGGGTCTCTTTTTTTTTTTTCATTCGTGACGCCACACTGCAGGATTTCTATCCACCGCTCCCCGTACCGCTGTCACCGCAACATCCAGGGTCACCGCAAAACGCGCCGTCTAGCGAGCAATACGCTCAGTGCATCACGTAAGTAAATAAAAAAAAAATACTATGCATTTTATAAACTTTACAATGCCTACAATCTCATTCACATATGTTTAAAAGGGAAAAACAACGTTACACGTGGCATATGTTAAAGATGTAGCTCATTTTACCTGCAGACATTCAGAAAGATTGATGTTGAATTTCCGCTTAGTTTTATGTATATTTGACGCAATTCACTTATATATTTTCGCAGGTTTCTATAGTGCGCAACAAACAGCATAAAGACTGATTGACAGGTTAATTATGTTAATTTTCAACTTAAAGTGTTCTAGTTTACCACTTATTATGCCTTATTATGCACTGTGTTTAAATCTTGCCAATGAAATGGGGACAATTGCCAAGTTTAATCCATTAGTTTATAACATTTACAGTAGGAGAATGACTAAGCTTATGCATCTGGGAAACCTTTATACCACCCCTTGAAATTTTACTTTTGCACATGTAAAAAATAAATAACCAGAAATTTTGATGTTTAATGGGCGTTTTTTTCTCATACCAAATAAACTTCAACACTAAAATCTGACGACTAACCACATCATTAATATTAGGAAAAACAATGACGACTAATGAAATAATGTGCATCATCATTTATTTCAGTTCAAAATCCTAGCTTCCAAAACAGGTACGTGGTTAAAGGAAATCATTCCCTGTATAGTTAAGGTCAGCAAGGTCAAGTTAGGTACAGTGCGACTTAAAAGATCATCTTGAGGTGAGATGTCAGTGGTTCTGAACAGACTTTCAATGGTGTGCTCCTACAACGATGTTTCTGGTGGTCATGCTACATTCTTTAATGTTCCTTCCACTTTGCCTAAAAGAGGGTTATTTGTTCATGAGGCGCTTAGGAGGTTCTGTACTTGAGGCCATGCACACACAAGAAGTAAATTCAGTCTATCAAAGTCAGCAGGGAAAATGTGACTAAAAACAAACTGAATATACTGTATTTTGGTAAACCACTGCTTAACTTCCTACTGTACTCAAAAGGAAGCTAACATTTAGGATTAATTTATGTTAAGCTACATCCTTTATGGATATTCCCAGTTCTGAACTCCACCTACAACAAGCACAAACCGCGCATGTGTTATTTAGCTTTAGGACTCCAGCATACATTATATGGACTCAAGTTTGTCATTGTCACAGTCTTGATAATAAGAACTCAGGGCTAGCAATTTTATCAGCACCCACCCAGACTCTCCCAAATGTGTTGCCATCCCCTCTCCCTCAAATAATTAGAAGTCTTTAATGAAGCCAACACACACATTATTACAAAACAAATGAGAACCGTAAAGTAAAATGATCAATGATGTGACTGTATGCACCTTGCTGGTGGTCAAAACTTATTCTTGCAGCATCATAATGCCTCAACTAATTCTTGTTAAATATATGTATATATTTTGATATATATATACACAAACTCATGAGAAAAAAAACTTAAATGTCTTAACTTTATTATGCTTTGTTTTTTAAAACCATAATAATGGTTTGAGACAAAAAGGGTAAATGTGAATAAAAATCAAATCAGGTCTCCTTTTTTTCCCCCCATTCAAAAATGTTTGTCGTCGATAGTAACAGTGACACTGAATTCAAGCGATTTGGACAGATCCCTTAATGATGGCAAGCGGGCCGGATGTCGGTGACACGAAGTCCTTACAGAGGCCGTCCACCCTGTTTCTCTCTCATCCATGCATGGATCCTCTCCTTTAAGTCAGGTACTGTAAAATAAACAGCAGACTGTGAGGAAACATAGTAACATTCACGAAATGTCAAGTAGTAATTTAATTTGAAATAAATAAATAAAAAAAAATCACTGAAATCACTTGCCTAGAATCTAAAATTAGATAATTGCAAAAAAAAAAAATCAACTTTTGCACTTACTCTTTATTGCACGCCTAGCTTAAAAAGATACTCTCTTTACATGTAATTACTAGTGAAAAGTGCTTGATGGTGTGATTACCTGACTCCAGCATGCTCTCTGTGAGAGGCTGCCTGTTGAAGGGATCAGTGGGGGAGTTGAGCAGGTGGCGCAGGATGATGGATCGATCCATGATGTTCCCCGAAGGCAGAATCACAGGGTCAGTCATCAGTGTGTCCATCAGAGGGTCTGTCATAACAGTCACATGACATGTTCACAAAAAGACACAACAAAAAGCAACAACCATTAAGCATTGACTGAGCAACAGCACTGGCAACTTTTTTTCTTTTTTTTTTCTTTTTTTTTTTTTACATCACAGTGAAAGCTATACATACACACACGATCATATGAGCCACTGTAAATGTGATTTATATGACAGAAATATTGGTACGCCTATCAAAACACCAGTAAAGAAAACATCTGATAAATGCTCCTTAAGAGCATTCGATTAGGTGTGTCCTATATTGAAATGTCACAGGGTTGTTACAGTAGGACTTGTGCGTTACTAAAATAAAACTTTGGCATGGGAGATTCCAACCACACAGAAAGCTGACACCCCAGCCTCTTGTACGGCACACCTCTGTTGACTGTGGTGGGTTGGCTGGTGTATCCGGGAATCAAAGGAGGTATGCGGGCCACGTTCCCTTTCTAGATTATATTAAGTTTGTGGTTATAGGATAGCCTTGCTCTAAGCTGTCTATATGCCCACCATGAGCTGCAAAATCCCCCGCAAATGTCTGGAATTCAACATTGACAGAGGGTGCTGAAGATCCCGTCTGTCTGACCTGAGGTCACACCAAATTCCTAAGCGAGTGACTTTTTCTACTTGGGGGTAAGACAATGACTTGCATTACTGTAAGTGTAATTTAAACATTACAACCTCTATTTTAAATCTGTATTTTAAGACCATGGTTGATGTTCAATACAGTGCTACACGAAGCTGAGATATAAAATGTTTTCAATATGGCTATTTTTTACAATGCAATTAAAGAAATTTCATCATGATAGTTATTCAAAAGATATTACTGTAACATTTTAAAACTTTATTTAGGCAAGAGGATGGTCAAACTAATTGTCTACATAAGTTGGGGCTCTGTAATATTGAGAACCATATTGAGAACAGAATATGGGGGAAAGAGAATACAGTGCTCCATGAGCTAATTGGTCTCTACACTTAAAAACACACAAACCTTTGAACTCGTCAGGTGCGTCACTGTAGTCCATTTCAGACTGTGAGTTCTTAGCAACTATTTCCTCCACCTTCTCAGATAGCAGCTTGAATTTTTCAATGGCTATGGAGGACTTAATCCCAGCCTTTCTCATCTTTGAGATCACCTCTTCAAAGAGCTCTCGGCTGTATGATCGCTGCACAGAGACCAGAAAGAGGGAAAAATTATTAGAACAGTCTCTTTGAGATGATGCAGGCATTCACTGTCTTCACTGTATGTTACTGTCATCATACTTGAGACAAACAGTTAGGGTGAACTTGGGTAAAACACTATTACATTCACTAGGTACAATAGAGAATTCATGCTGATGTCTTGCAGGCTGTGATGATCTACCACAATTGCCAGTAGCCTTTTCTCATGACTAATATTAATCATGACATAATTCCACATGTCTCATTTCTGTCACCAACTATTTTCTTTCACCAACGAAAAACTTCCACATCTTGAGTGATTGATGCTCTATCTACTATTATTTATAAATTTCATCCTGATCAGTGCCAACCTGGTCATCTGCAATTGCTTTAGCAAAGCGAGCACAGTCTAGCTGCAGGTAGATGTCAGTCAGCTGGTCTAAGAGCTTCTTGGGCTCAAAGCCATACTTCTCGGGGTTCTCCACCTTCAGGTCCCGACACTTGGGCCCACAGAGCTGCTGGAGATTAAAGTTTAGCATGGCAGCTAAACGAGGCCCCAGCTCCTGTATGAAAAAGAAAGGCTTTGTTAATGATAGCGTCTTATTGAGTATACATTTCTTCTCATAGCACAGAGAATATGCATCGAGTGCAAGTGTGACCATTTATCAAGATGTCGTACGGCAGCAGCGACACTTACAGGCCTGAGGAAAGGCTTCTGGACCTGCTTGGTGAGGATGTGGAACATTTCAACTGTCTCTGTAGCCAGAGCCAGATAGGAGCGAGACACCCGCTCATCCTGAGTCAGCTGAGATTGGCGGCTCTGCTGCTGCTCCTGAAAGTAGGAAAGGAAAAAACATAAACCATATTATTCCGTCCTATCCTGCAACAGTTTCATGACTCAGCACAAGGTTTCTGAGCAAGTTACAGCTCTAATATGCCCCTGCTCAATTGGTTCTTTTTCCTTACACGTTATAGCATTTTGATTCACAGCAGGTTTTTAAATCACTTTAATTACTTTCCTCAAATAATTTAAGCTTCACCATGAAACGTCTGAATAAATGTAACACCTGGTAATTAAATATAAAACCCTATTGAGGCAAGCACTAACCCTTGGCAGCTGCTCCCACTGCTCCTTATTCTTCATCTCTTCTTGAACTTCGTGGATACGTTTCAGGGACTCAAGGCTCTCGTCTAGCAAGAAGGTGGTGTCGTTAATCAGCATGTTGATGTAGCGCACAAACTGCTTACCAGAGCTAAAGGGGAGTAAGCACGAAAGAAAAAAGACAAGGATGTCAGGTTGGAACTGATCCGAGTTGGACAAGCACTGACTCAATCTTAAGTTGTCTTTTTTTCTGGACCAAAACTTTTAAAATCAAACTCACTTGAACTCCTCCATGAAGGTGCCATGGTGGGCAATGTTTTGCCAGAGACTCTTGAAGATAGTGCTGATATGGTACCGTATAGTGAACTTATCGTAGAACTCGCTGGTGGCGCCGGTATGCTCAACATCTGACAAGATGTTGAAAGGAAAGGTTTTTAAAGTGAAAAAGAGAGTATAGATTTCAGATGATCTACAGTATCTCATTTGCTTTTACAACAGCTTAAAATAACACTATACAGTAAAACTCACCAGTGTAGAACTTCATGAGGGCAGGGACCAGCTGTTTGACAGACAAAGGGTGGTTCTCCATCATTTCAGAGAATCGCTGAGTGCGAGGCTGTACAGCAGGGTTGGTGACAAACAGCACCTCCACCAACTTGGCGATAAGGTAGGGGTTCCTGATGTAGTTTTGACTACAGATGAACACCACCAAAAAGGTGACAATATCTTGGACACATGGCTCATATAAAACCTGGGGAGAATACCTGCAAGAGAGGAGGTGGGGGGGTGAAACAAGCAACACTGAGAAATGCTTACATTAAAAACACTCCAGGTTTTGGTTGGAACCAAATAAATCACAGTGTATTGATAAAGTCTACGTTTTGGCTCTCTATTTTTTTGTATTTCTTTGAAACAGACATGTTAAGGTGTAAACATTTTATTGACATGACCACAGACAAGGGTGTAAGACTGAATTGTGAACTTACTGCACAACAAAAAGCAAAAACTCGGCCACATCTTCAATGTAGAACTCGGGGAGAGCAGCAAAGCTTTTGGGAATCTCAGGGTTCAGTGGCAAGGTGATGCTGCGTAAGGAATAAAATGATAAATGACTTATAATATACTTTGAAGTGAAACACAACAAAAACTATGTGATCTCACATATGTTGCATTTTCATCAATACCACAACAAACAGCGAGATGGTTTGTCAGTGGCAAGGGGACTCACTCGGGGTAGGCAGGGTCCACCATGCGAAGAATGAGCTGAATGACTGTGCTGTAGAACTGCAGACATCTGCGGAGCAGGTTCTCATCCAGAAGGCCCACGTCAGCACAAGCTTTGGCTCGCACCAGTTTCTGACAGGACAAAGTCACACAGGATCAGGATCATGTCTCAGTAAATATGCTCTGTCGCTGAATCCTGCATGTTTCAGCATTTAAGGATGGTCCATGATACCACAACTCTAATATCCAGATACATTAAACAGAAATGAGTCTCTGCACCTGTACAATGTTCAAAATGTAATCAATGAAAGAAGGAGAGAGAATGGGTGCATCCACAAGGGTGCTAAGCAGACCTTGAGCTGGGTTTTGCATCGCTTGAGCATCTCTCTGTGTCTACTGGCCAGGGGAGAATCTTTCCATTGGCTTTCACTGTTTTTCAGCTCCTCTACAGTCCTAACATGGGAAACAACACTATTAACACACAGACTGAACATGCTATAATTATTACCCATGTGTATGCGTCTGTGTGTACCTGTTGAGTTCACGGATGGCCCGCAACCTGCGGATGTAGCGCCTGCAGCCAGGCAGGATGGACAAATGGTGGGTGTGCAGCGTCAAGAAGAAACACTCAGTGGGGAACTTGGGTTCTGAGAACTTGGTGGGGTCTTCATCTGTCCATGAGAACAGATCAATATAGAATATAGTTTCCAATATAGAAACAAATAAGACCATCATTCAGGACAGTCTGCTAGGATCTTCATATATCAGATCCTTTGACTGCCTATATAAAACTTACTAGTCACCTTATGTCATGTGCCCAAGGTTTTCCTAAATTATTTTAATTGTAAAGTATGATATGAATTATATATAGTATCTGTCATCTTGTAGATGATTGCAAATAAGACAGAGACAGAAGGAACACAGACAGTAACACATGAAATGAATCAAGCTGTGATTAACTGGATCACAAGTGAAAAAGAAAAAAAAACACACAAATCTGGTATGCTGATGAATCATTGAGAACTGATAAGTATCTTATGTAAAATGGCTCCCCTACATGCAATAAACAGATTTCTGAAAATGGCTGTAGTTTTTCTAAAAACGAATTATTATTTTGCCCAGGCTCCATCCTCACTCAAACAAAAATCATTTTCATTCAGGGCAACTTACGCAGTTCAGACAGCCAGCTCTTGAGCTCCTCCATTGTGGCCTTCACACGCGTCTCCTCTAGGCTGACAACAAGGCGACACCGTGGGTGGAAAATGTAGTAGGGGTCCACTGTCTCGAGCTTGATCTTCATGCTCAACTGTTGCAGCACCCATAAGAAGTTGAGCATGAAGCCGTCTGTAGATACCAGCTTGTCATCCGTCTAGGAGAAACTTCTTATTTAGTGCAAAATAATGAATAATGCACGCACACGCTTATGTTTTCATGGGACATGGTATGAAATATATTTACACTCCTTTTTTCTTCCTACTGTGCAAGTTTGGTAACAAAAAAAACAACATTTATTTGATGATACGATAGTCTGTTGTGAACTTTTGGAACTCACCTGCATCTGGGCCTTCTTCACATTGTAGTTGACTAAAGCTGCCATGTAATTAAGAGCTAACTCGCGTGTCTCTCCATTTAGTAGGATGTTATGGAGAACTTTGAATAGGTCACCCTGTAAAAAAAAATATTTGAACTCATTCTATTTATACTGACAGTAAAGCACAGGTAAAAAACTGTATGAAGTAGAGACTGACCCTTGCTGACTCCAGGTAGTGCTGCAATGATTGGCTGACGACTCGTGTGTTCTCCATGGTGATGGCTGGGCCAGAGAAATACTTGTCTCCTACTTTGGTCTAAAGGAAAAGAAAAGCAATGAATTAAGTCATAAACTTATCTGCACATTAAGCATCTTGCCTTGTTGTAGTTTTTACTTTAGTTAGTTGGTCTTAAGTTCTTTTTCTGGCAGGACCTTTAAGTATGAGAATGCACTGCAGTTTGACCAGTAAGAACAAAGAGAGACGAGTGAACATCAGCAGTACGACTCACATCATCCTCAGCAAACACAGAGAGGTTGAAGAAGGCTCCCAGGTAAGACAGTCTCTGGATCTCTCTGCCACAACCAGGGCTCAGAGGTTTGGGACACCATAGAGGCAGCGACGTTACCTGTACAGAAGAGCCATGATAAACACATATTACACAGGAGGATATACAGGTTTATGTGTCAGCAAGTCATAATCATTTACAGGGCTGTTCTACTTCTCCCTACTTGTAAAAACAAACTGCTGATTTTAACCATAACACTAAACTTAATAAAAATGCTGTTAGTGGATACACTCTTGTTTTTATAAAACACTGTACGCCTTTCATCCAAAACCATGGTAGCTTATAACTAGCTAAAAAAGCTAAAAGCCTAAATGTAGCTTGAGATAAATAAACAATTGTTATGATATTAATAAAGTGATAAACACACAGTTAAGTTAGCTTAATATAAATGTAAAGATCCTCTCTAGACATGTTTAAGACATGAAAAAACTCTGCATTGAATAATAACTTGTGTCTGATGTAGTTTTTTCACAAAAAAGTTAAATTACCCAAGTAAATAAATCTTTAAATTACTGACTGTATGATTCGTTTCCCCCCATTGAAAAATACTAAATATAATAATATGCAAATATTTTTTAATCAAACATTTAACTGCTGGACACAAGACAACTGCTACTGAAAGGCCTGGTCTCAATATTTGCGCACTGGAGGTTTGACGTTTCAACATTGCACCTGTGCAAGTTACATACTGAACCACAATTGGCTTATGAGCTTAGTTGTGATGTCAAAAATCATGCTTGTAGGTTCACATCTTAAACAAAGATTTAAGGTGAGAACAGACTTCAGCAGATGAATGCGAGATCAACATCATCATTCAGATGCATCATATGTGAGGAGTACTGGACTCACAAATGTGTTCTAAACTCTGATTTGTCATTGTTGAGTTGCTAAATAAATGGATAGTTATGCTTCCTTCAAAGGGGAATTTTGCCTTGTATTTCGTCTGCTGTGGAACAGGAAAAAGTATTTGCGTGAAAAGAAAGCAGAGCATATTTCTCTGTGCTGATGACATTTGGGCATAATAGTATGAGGCGAGTATAAACAACCAAGACAACAATAGCCAGACTTACAAATAAAGTCACGTCTCAAGGAAATACTTGATGAAACTGAATTGTTTGGTGGCTTGACTTGAGATATCAGATAAGATAAGTCTTCTTAAATAATCACAACCATGAAGACGTATTGATGAACACTCAAGTGCCATAATAAAACCTTGGCTGACCAACTGTATACTTACCAAACTGCACACTGGGTGAGTTTTTCCGAACTTGATTTCACAAAGCTCAGCTAATGCCTGTAAAAACAAAACAAATCTTAAAATCCAGATCACATTTTGTTTACAAGGAAATCATGTAAGATAGTAACATATACTTAAATACATTATTTACCTGCTTGTCTAGATTAATGGATGACTGAAGATTAAACAGGCTACCAGAAAGTCATTAAGCCCTGATGTACTGTACATCTGCTATTAATGCAACTACATTCATTCTGATCTCCTCTCTGGTGCTATCGGTCGGGCCAGGATGACATCTCCTTACCATGAGGGGGAATTTAAAGTTATCACTGTCAAAGGAACATTCTTTCACTGCAAGAGCCAGCCCATGGAGGATAGGAATGAAGATCTGGAAAAACAAGATAGTAAATCCGTCAATCATCAGTGTTAACTTTTAGAATTACCATATTTTATGGACTATAAGCCGCTACTTTTTTCCCATAATTTGAACCATGCGGCTTATACAGAGGTGCAGCTTTTCTATAAATTTTTCTTCAGCCCACAGGGGGTATAAAATATTATTACACCCTCGCCCCCTCAAAATGGAAAACCCATGAAGCAATTCCTATGATGCAGCTTTTAAGTTGAATGCCATTGATCTGGCTATCCGTAAAGGAAACAGAGCGGCTGCACTCTGACCGGCTTGCCGCTAATGAATCTATGGTGAGGCGGTATGTGATGAAGATTATCTGACGCTGTTCAACTCTGACACTGAAGAGGACGACTTCAGCGGCTTCAGTGCGTAAAAGAAATGAAGTGACAGTGGTTTGGTGTTCATTAGTTTTAGATGCTCAGGAGGAAGATAAATAGTGACTTGTGGCTTCAGTGCATGGGAGAATGAAGCCACTTTAATAGTTGCGCAATTGCACTTTAACAGTGTGCGGGAGGAAAAGGTGATCCGTCACCTTTTCCTCCCGCACACTGCACACCAAATCGCCCAATTTACTCCCGCACACTGCACACCAAATCGCCAAATTTCCTCCCGCACACTGGACACCAAATCGCCAAATTTCCTCCCGCACACTGCACACCAAATCGCCAAATTTCCTCCCGCACACTGCACACCAAATCGCCAAATTTCCTCCCGCACACTGCACACCAAATCGCCAAATTTCTCTCCTTCTGCGTACTGAAACCATTAAACACCAAATCGCTGTCTGACAGTGATTTGGTGTTTAATGGTTTCAGTACGCAGGAGGAAGAAAAATAAAAGTAACTTATTTTTAGTGCACAGGAGGAAGATGTTTTGTTTATCAGCACTTTTATTGCCGCGCTTATTGTTCAGAAACAATCAGTTCAGGTATATGAATAAACACTTATGTATCGGCGTATGTATATATCGCCGGCTTATAGTCCGGTGCGGCTTATGTGTGACAAAATATATATTTCATTAAAGTTTTAGTGGATGCGTCTTATATTTAGGTGCGCTATATAGTCCGGAAAATACGGTAGATTTTAAGCTAATGGAAAAATGTTAAATTGTGCATTTTTGCCAGAATTACTGCAATGTCTTCATCAGAAAAGGTGTTTTAGAGCATCCACTCTAAACATGTTATCGCTCCAGTTACACTAGATTTATACTTAAACCCACCTGTCTGAACACTTCTTCCTCCTGGTGAGTAATGCGCACCAGTTCCTGAATAAAGCCATATGGAAGGTTCCGACACAGCATATAAGGTACCAGCAGAGACTGATGGAGAGGGCTCCTACATGTAATAAACAGACAGAGAAGAACTGTACCATAAATAGATAAATCATGTGTCTGAAGGGAAGGTGAAAGAGGAGTTGCTATGGAGACCCAGAAAAGGAACAGAACATACACAAAACGTAATGACAGATAAAAAAAATAACCCAGGATTTGCCGCCTTGTCTGGGCAACCTGGCTTACCGAGGCTGGGTCAGGGTGCCTTGCAGGACCAGGGCAACGTGGGAAATACACTGAGAGCGAATGTTGCTCAGAAGCTGGCTGACATTTGGTTGGCTACACATCTGAGAGTGAAACACAAAAAAAAGAGAGGTGAAGAGAGAAAATGGTTTAAGGTGTGATAGAAATGTATGCCGTCAATTTCACCCAGGCTGTTTCCAGACTCGAATGAATCACAATGTTCTTGGAGGAGCAAAGCTTCCACTTATTTCTAGACTAGTTGGCCTGCGGCTAGTCTCTGAAGAACAGGCTGTTCCTCTGTTTTCAGGACATTTTGTAAACACACTCGGTTCTTACCATCAGTGGGGTCATCAGGACACAAATTATATCACAATCTTAATGCTTTAATGTATAAATAAATTTTCTTTTTTTAGTGTAGTACATTAATATAATACTATTAGCGTTAATAATCTGAATCTGCCTTGTTTATCCTGCGGATAGACTGTTACCTTGGGAGCTTTCCTCTCCTCCATGCCAACACTATCAAAACGCTCAATGAGGTAGTTCAGCATCTCTGTCTCTTTGCATGCTTCAATGGTGAAGCGGTCGCTGGCTAAATCGCAGGACATCCCCCCTCCACATGCACCGAGACTATAAAAAAAACACAGAAGATAAAAGTTAAAACACAAACAAATACACAGAGGGGCTCATTAAATAACAAAAAAACATCCAAAGAGCAGAGAGATGTACTGTTAGCATCAAACATGTGTATATATATATGGTTAACAAGCTCAAACTCTCTTTCAAGGGTCCTGAAAGAAACATAAGGCATTAGTGAGAGCATTGCATCATCTCTGTTTGGCTTTTGAAAAGGAAACAAGATTTCAGATAAAATAGTCGTGAGCTGTTTGCAGCAGTTATTCAAAACTGGTATTAGGATTCTCTTTCCCGTATTTATATGACAAATGCGGCGACAGTTTAATTCGCTGTTAGTGGTCAAACCTGTCTGTGTGAGCTGCTTCAAAGCACATTAACCCTTAAGAGGAAATAACATTACGCTTGTTCTCAATGATAAGAATTAAATCAGCACATCAGATTGATTAATGTGAAACTTTATTCCTATCAATTTAAAGATGAGATGCAACTTAAACTAAACAGCAACAAAAAAACGGTTGTTATGTGATGTAAGTCAGTTTCACTCAACGACTTTACTCAGTAGCAGTACAAATGCCCAGAGTCGGGAATTAGACTCTTACTGCCCATGCATAAAACTAACAAGACGCATGTCTACCGTCTGCATAGTCTCATGCTGTACTAAATGGGTTAAAAAATATTAAAAACCTTCCTTTAAGAGAAATAATCATCAGGGTTGACGATTTTTTCTCTTGGATGCGCAACATCATCTTGTATGCAAGTATACTACATAAAAAAAAAAGTGCTTTATCCGATAATTAGGACCCGTTTGGTCATTAACGGTCTTAAGAAATACAATTATTAATAAGGTATAGAAATGCAGGTAGTTTCAGTAACTATGAAAGTGGATAAATTAAGGTAGTTTCTAAAGCTCCATGGAAAGTGTATTTAACACTTTAAACTAAACAGTTTAAAGATGGCTGAGACTACATCAGTTTCTCTTTCACCACTCTGCTCTGGTGTGTTTGTGCGCCGTTAGTGATAAGCCTCTTGGGCCCACTGCATGCACCAGTGGGCCCATCACTGAGCAAGCACGCACACACAAACACACACACCGTGCAGTGGTGTACCTGGACCCAAACTGAACCCGCGCAAAATCCTCCTCCTCCTCAGAATCTTCATCACTGCTGTCCTGAGACATGTCAGAGAGTGCAAACAACAGGAACGACAAGGGGCTAACATGTCGAGGAAAGACAGAAGGTGTGAGGTAAAGTTCGGGGGGGAAAAAAGGATGTAGTGCTAGTGGGGAGACAGAGGGGAGGTGAAAAAACATGAAGACAAATGTGGGGTGATAACACACAAGAAAACCAGACAGAGAAGAAGGAAGCACTACGGGAAAAAACGCTAGAGGGTTGGACACCTGCTGGAAGACCACTACTTGTGCAGTTTTTAAAAAAAATATTCATTAATGCCATTTTGTCTGCAGCTTCAACAGTGTCAGAACACAGAGTCACTATCACTCATGAAGCCTGTCCTGAGCAAGCCATTGCAAAGACGAGTATGTTGTCTGTTTATTTGCTTGACAATTTTAAAGCAACGTAGAACCTATAAAACAGGGGTGTCAAACAACATTTTTGCTATGAAAATGCTGTCCAAATAAGAGTAGCTGCCCTGTGCTGGATACGCTATTATAGAACTCACATGCTTATGTACAGGCTAAGTGACAAAACACTGTCAAGTGTAGGTTACTGTTCATGCAGGAGCTGCCAGTGGGAAATGTCTAAAAAAAAAAAAAAAAAAAAAAAAGAAAGAAAATTGGACACTATTTCTTCACAGAGGTAAGTGAGAAACCAATGTTCCCAGCACCTTTCAATGCTCAAGGCATATAATATTTCGACGCCACTGAGACTCATTATGGTGAAAAATACTTGAACAATGAGTAGCGTACGTCACGCAAAATGCTGCTTCAGAGGCTTTTCAACCCGGACCAGAATACAGTTCTCTGGAAAAATGATGAATACTTTTTGAGGTCATATTTAAAGATATTTAACAAAATATTGTCAATCAGGAGCGTTAATACAAAAGAATCTGTATCAGACTTCTATCTTAAAACAATATTGGTTAGGTACTACCAAAGCGTTTGACTTGGAAATAGTTTGTAAAGCAGGGGATAACTTAACCTTCTTCCTCAATAGCTTCCACTGTCGTTGGTGTGGTGATTATTGCACAGGAGTTAAATGCATGGAAGATTAAAAGATCAAGTAGTACATGAAGTAGTTCAAATCATAAAGATTTACTTCTTTACTACTATACAGTTGTTCAGCTCCAAAAGACATTTTCCTAAATGTTTTGTGCTTTTGTAGATCAACTGTGATCTGTAAATTGCACATGTAACGACAGACTGCGGAAAAACAGATAATATTGTTGAAATTGCACTTATTTTTCATAAGACGTTTCAGGCTGTTCGTCATGTTTTGGATGGTTTGACACCCCTGCTATAAAACATGTTTGTTAAACTACATCTCATATTAGTTTGCAAAAGGGTTAGGTTTTTGTAAAATGACACATGTAAACAACAAGCATCCTTGACGCTACAATAATACTGTAACTAATGTAATACTGAAAATTCAATGAAAATATATGGACTATAAAATATTTGAAAATATTTTATTTAAAATTCCCTAAATCATTAACATACTGTATATTCTAATTGATGCTGGAACTATTTATTTAATTTTAATTTGAGACTTAAAAAGAAATGTCAATTCAGGTTGTTTAAAAATGTCTGACTAGCATCTTAAATCAAACTCATTTGATTTGATTTGATTATTATAAGCCTGTTAAAATGAGAAGTGTCTACATGAAAAGCAAGTGTGTATATCAGAACTATTGTAAATAAAAATGATCTGGCCAAAGACTTTGTTTGAAGACTTTTGGGATACACACAACCTCAAGTCTGGTGTACCACAACAGGTTATGGTTTTAGTATGGTTGTTTTGCATGTGCACCACACATTGACATGCAAAGGGCAGATGAAGATACCTAGATGGCGGGATCCTGGAAGCAAAGGCAGCCTGTCGGGTGTTTGCTCTGGGAGAAGGGGGCACCAAAGGAAGGGGTGGGGAGAAGGGTTGGCTGCGAGCTATAGGTGAGCTCAGGGGGAGTGACTGGGGGCTAGGTGGTGGCAGAGGAACCGGGGTATTGGGAGGAACAGACAGCCCTGCAGGACTAGGAGGAGGTCCAAAAAAACTGAATCCTCTGTGGCCTGGGCTTGATGGGGAAGGTGCACCCCAAGGAGAGGTGACAGAGTAAGGACGATAGCGCTGGGAGATGGGCATGGGGGCAGATGGAGGGTTGAGCGTGTGTCTTGGAGCAGTAGTGGGTGGGCTGGGTGGAACAATAAATTGTGGGGTAGAGGGTGTAGAGGGTGTAGAAGGTACAGAAGGTGTAGCAGGTGTGGGGAGAGATGGGGAGGTCCTCTTGGATGCTTCCAGAGCCATTGAGTGAGGGCTACCACACCCATACAGACTGTGGATGAGATGATGATTGGCAAAACTCATCAAACAGAAAGTCTTAAAATAATAATTTATCAAAGCAAAATCTGGAAAACTAGGGAGGAAAAACACATCAGCTTCAATTCACATTACTAAAAGGTCAAGAACATTTTTGAGAAGACCAATCCAGAGCCTTGATATGTCTCTGGAGGTTATTCTGTCAGAGCTTATAATACCAAGTCTGGGTTCTTGCCTGGACAGAGAGCTGGCTCCAAAGGACCCTGCACCGGGGCCCATAGGACTGCCACCTTGGCTGGAGGGCTGCACCAGCGTCAGATGGTGGTCGGGGGATTTGGCTGCTGCAATTGGCTGAGAGGTGGCGGTCAAGCTGGCAAAGGGGTTGTGTACACGCGACTGAGTGGACATCATTAAGACCTCCATCAGGATCTGGCCAATCAGGTCTTTGAAGTCAGAGTATACTACGGGAGAAATAAAAGATAACCGCCCAGTTAACAAATGCTGAAATCTGTCAGTTGTGAACTTTGCCCTTTCAGAGTGCTGGTTCATTCAGCGTGTTACGGTGACAGAGATAAAGACGTACCATCTTTAGGGTTCTGGTGAAACTCTGAAGCCAATGAAGGGAGAAATATGACATCTCTATCCTGCTCCTTCCACGATACGCGGAGGATCTTACAAACGAGCTGTAGAGCCTGTTCTTCTGAGACATCAGAGTTTGCAGAGGTTTCCTGGAGTGCAGACATAAGAGGTCGACAGCAGAAGTTTGATCAGTTCTAGCACCATTTAGCCAAGGCCAAACAGAGTAGCTACTTTTGATACTCATGATCACTCTGGGCTATCAATAGACAGGTATTAGATCAAATCAATGATGAAAATAATAAGTTAGTTGCAGCCCGAATCTGTGTGTTAAAATAATTGAAAACAAAACCATAACAAACCCTTTGTGGAAAGTGAATCTCAAACTACCTTCCAGTAAATACAAAGATCACTTACACACCCTTTACATACCGAAATTCAAAATGCACTTGATCTCAAAGTCCAACAGGCCAATTTATTGAGATAAAAATACCTTCAATGTAGAGTAGTGTTCTCTGCTCCCATTTACCTTTTCAGTCAAGTTTCTTTTCTCCCTGCGGTCACTGTCCTCCACCTCCATGTTCTCTATCCCTGAGTCCACATCCACCTGGGACATGCTGGATTAAACAGAGAAGCACCGTGCTTAAGAAGGCCCTTCATCCCCAATGAGACCATGGAAACACTCATATACATATACAACCATACAACGTGCCAAGGAGGAAAAAAAATCTGACGTAACTTTAAAGGAACAAGTCACTGTTTAATAATGTTGCACCTTGATGTAAAAGCGACCAGTGATATTTAGTGCATTACTGAGCAATACACTTTGTGATGTGAAACAGAGGAATCACCTGTAGCTGCTATAATTGAAGGAGAAAACATACATACATATATTTTAACAGCCAAGTATTTGATAAGCTTAATATAGATTTTAGGTGGACAATCACTTTAATATTTCCATTCCATGGTGTTCTTAAAGCCAAGGAACAAGGTGGTACAAAGTGCTGTGTGTGAGAAGAACTCTTACCTCTTTTCACAGGAGGCAGTGTCAATGTCCATGCTCTGCGATCGGGACAAACTCTGGGACTGTGTCTCAAGGCTGTTGGAGGGGGAGCTGGAGAGGGAGCTCACACCCTCACTGCTTTGACTACCATATGCCACCCCTGCAAAAGCAAAACACATCAGCACCGTTGAAGCACTAGAAATGTATAGATGTATGTATACGTTATAAGATTTTGATAGAAGTATTAAATAAGCATTTTCCTTTTTGATTCTGGAATAAGCAATTATGGTGCTGAATATAAAATAGGTTTCACAGAGTTTAACTATGGTTATGTATATTCTCATCAGGTTGTTCTATAAATCTAAACTGATGGATCATCTGCAATCGAAGGCAGACTTTGAGAGCCACCAGAGAAGATTATGTCTCCTCTAAAATTTATATATGAAGCCTTATTCATATTTTTATTTACTGTTTAGCCTCTGGTGTTATGGTGTTATGATTTACCCGTTTTAGTTCAATTCCATCCTCCTTTAATGCATCCAATTTAGTTTATGTACAGTATACTTTGTTTATTATTATTACTGCTGTTGATATTAAATCAAGGTAAGGTCCAATAAACAAAAACACTTTATCGCTGTTTATATACAGTGGTACTGTTTATGTGAATATTCATAAATACATTATTGTGGTTTGTGGAACTGCCAAGAATAAATGTATACATTGATCAATTATGAAAAGTACAATTGTGAAACTGTCCTAAAAAAGGTAGCATTGTATAGCAATACAACATCAGTGCATACCAACAAACAATGCCAGGAGACTCGCTAGTACATTTTCTAGAGCAGTGCATGGGTGAAAGCATTGATTCTCACTTTGTACTGCAGGGCTTACACTAGATGTCAAACAGGGATGCTGGTGATCACAACAAGCTGCTGCTGTTTGTGTTCATGTCATTCAGGGTGCATGACTGGTTCTCACTGTTCAAACATCAAGGTCACAAATATAAAAAGGTCCCTTTCAGTGTGGCTCTCAAACTCAAACCAAGGATGTTTACTTTCCAACTAAGCCTCTGAGATAATGTGTCACAGGACCATTTCAGTAGGATGACAGCGATAGACTAAACATCACACGAGAAGCCAACAACAATAATTCTATGCCGACAACCGACTAGACCCTGATCTGTTGTTAACTAAAAACACAAGATTCAACCAAAAATACTTCACTAACCATTAAAAAGGGGGCTAAACGCATTATACTTCTTATTCAGTTCTTACCAGAGGTGCCCATAGGGGATGTGGCAGGGGTACCACTGTGAACATTAAGCCCCAATGATTGAGAGGCAGCTGGTGGCAGGGGCTGGGGTGCGGCACCTGAGGATCCAGGGAGGGGTCCAGGTGGAGTCTCTCTCTGTGGGGATGTCAGCGGTGTGCTGAGAGGGGTGCAAGGCTGTGACGTCTGTCCCCCCGCCAGCCGTGCCAGTCGTCTTCTGCGAATCTTGAATACATATACCCACACATTACAAAAGGTGCCTTTGAAGATGCGGTTCTGACACTGTGGAACGCTCTTCTATAGATGTACCATCTGTGATCTATGTTGATGCTTTTAAAAAGCAGCTGAAGACTTGTTTATTCAAACTGGTCTTTGTCTTGCATCACGCCGTCTACCAGTGTTTGTGGTTTTGTGTATTTTAAAAGGTCTTTTGTTGTTTATGTATAACTATTTGTTTGGGGTTTTTTTTTTTATTCTTGTAAAGCACTTTGTGACTTTGCTCTGTGAACGGTGCTATACTATATAACCTTACATATTCACTTAATATTATAGACTCCGACTGTACAGCCCTATATTATATGTACTTGCATATATGTACGACAGCTGTAGTAATATATTGATACTTATAATTACTAAATAGCCATACTTTAATCGGGATTAATTATTAGCACAGACAGCCCTGACAACATAAGAAATATAAGGCGCTAAATTCACTTTGATTGTTCATTTGGAGACAATTAGCCCCATTAAAAAAAACCACATAATTGAAGCAATGATCGGTTTTCAATTATCGGGTTTGGAATACAATAGTTTAAATTTAAAAGACTTTATCGAATAGATACAAATCTAGCAGCATTAAGGACAACGTCAGATGACACAACTCAGCTGGAGAGTTAAACAGCAGTAATATGTCAACTGCACACTCGAGTTGAAAGACTAGCTAAATGCAGACACAACAGCGAGACAATGAAATAACACTTAGTAAAAAGGTTGTGTGTGTGGTTCAAGAGAAATGGCCCAGTGGCCACATATTGGGCCCACAGTCGCTTACACAATGGTGGCCGGGTGTGTTTTTTATGCTGAGTCGCCTCGCAGGCTAATTTTTTGGCTATTAGCAAAACAACTGTAGCAAATGTCAGCTAGCTTAGCGCAATAAGAAGATGCAAATTCAACTCAGCGGGCAAAATAAAACGCGTACAAATAATAAAATGGTTAAATATACATTTGCATTTGTTTGTTTTTTATTGAAAAACAGTGTTATCCGTGCACAACCTATAGCGTTACGTGAGTTGGCTAGTTAGCATTATGCTCTGGCTACATTAAATTCACGAACAGGCGATTAGAGAAACATTTGACCCACATCCGACTTTTTGTTTATTTACTATGATATATTAAGGGACTAAATAACCACAACAGAGTCAATACAGCACCCATGGGTCGCGTTGGGTAACAGGCACTTATGTAAATATATATACACGAGTGTTGGGATTTTATCGCGGATGCTTTTCTTCAGTTAGACTATGTTAGCCTTGTAGCTAGCTGCAATAGCACGTCGACTAGTAAGATCGTTTAAAGAAAGGGAAGGAGATGTACCGTTACTAAAACATACAAATATATCAATCCATGACTTCTTTCATCTTACCTCATCTGCACTCAACTCCTCCATCGCAGCTAAGTTAGCCAGCTATTTCACTTTTAACTGTTTCAATATGTGCCAGCTAGCCAGCTAGCCTGTAGAAGAGCTAAATATGCATAGTCTAACTCCTTCGACTAATATGTGTGTCAGTCTAGATTGTCTTCAAAATAATTTAAAAAATAAAACTAGGACCGCTGTGTGAAAGTTGTCAAGATGCAGCTCTCCCCAAAAAGTCTCTCGTTCACTAGTTTTCTATCAAGAATGAAACAAAAAGAAAAGTAGCTAGCTATTACACGTCAAAATACAACAGCGGCCATTTTGGTTCTACACGCTGTCACGTGATTTTAAGAGCCAACAGGAGGTGTGTGTGCGCGAGACGACACTGTGTCGTACAGACGCCTGTCGTGTGTATTTTATACACTACTCACATTCATGTTGACTCTTCTCATTCTCTCTTAAAAATGACCAGCACACCCACTTGTTTATTAAACCCAGTGGACAGTCAGTGGGTCATTACAAGGAGGTTTTATTGGACTCATAAGTATATAACCTATATATAAGCTGCATTTTATTAAACTGTATTACATATTTATTAAATGACAGTTTCTATCATCAGCTGTGTGGTTGTGGGAATGAAGATAATAATTTTACTGGAAAGAAATAATGAAAAAAATGAATAATTCATCTACTTCTGATATCCATTTTATTTAATAAAATTCATACAAATCAGATGTGCATTCCAAATATCTTACACCTTACATTCTGTATAAATGAATGAGGATTTTTTATTTCTGCAAATATCAACCAAATGTCAGATGAACAGCACAAGCATGTGCAAAAACAAACGTGTAATCTCAAATGTGTCCTGTCAGACAGTAGAGATTAGAAGGAAACAAAAAGTTTGCATTGAACACAGCCTGCATAGACAGACTCCTGTCAGCCCGCTGAAAGGAGCCATATACATGCTTGATGTTTATTATATTTTATCACATCACCATACTACAGACCAGTGTAGCCAATATTTCACAAAAGTAATCTGGTAATGCCATCTAGTGGTGTAAATCCATAACCTGAGAGGAAAGATATTTTCTCATTGACTGAGTATTAAAGTCACATTACAGAGAAAATACTATAAACTTAGTCCAGATTTGTTATTTAGAGTTTATAGTGTTGGATCTAACACACAATGCATTTCATCATAGAGTAACGTCTCTTCTTCAGAAATAAAGTTTTCATTCCTCGTCACTCGTGCTTCTTAAAAACCTGCTTGCAGACTTGTCCCTCGCAGTACAGCTCCTGAAGGTAAAAGGTCACAGAAATACCAAGTGAATACAATGGCTGTGAATAGCACGGGCATACAAATGTGGGAAAGTCAATCCATTTAGTGTTGTTTATTATGTAGAACCAAATATGATTAACATGTCCATATTTATATTCCTACCAGATGTAGCTTGTCATCTTCAATCCAGTGAGCCCAGCCCCGGGTCTTCTTCTCTCCAATCTGTTCACACACCAGTTTATTCCCCTGCCATGTCACCAGTGACTGCAAAGAAGGAAACATGTAAATCAGAACACAGAGCACTTTAAAAGTGTTATGCAACACATAATCTACATAAAGGCCACAGGTTTATTATTGGCACTTTTTAAACACACAATTCACTACCAGCAGCCATTCATCCTTACCATGACGTGTCTGTTGTCCAGTCCCTTGGTGAACTCCTTAAACTCCTGACCCACACTGAAGGAGATGTTGTAGTTTCTGAAGGTGCTGGACGTTTTGATGACGTAATGGTCCCCCTGCTGCTCAATCACTTTCTTCAGCTTCAGCTTCAGAGCAATCTTTTGTAAGCAAGGGCTGACACCTGAAGAGGTAGACAAACGTCTTCCCTGAGTACGAATCGGCATAAATCCAATCTGAATCTGAGTAAACTCACCCACAGGCAAAGAAATACATTGGCTCACTCACACAGTCTCGTGCGCACCTTGAATATCACTGCTACAAAAATCACAGCCAAATGTTTATTTTTCCCACGGTGTCAGTGTTGTGTGTTCGATCGGCCTCCATTTTACAACACAATTAAAATATGATTGGCAGAAATGTACACATCTCAAGCCATTCAAACAATATTTAATGTCAGAGAATACTGTTGGGTTAAAACATGTTTAAAAACAACTTACCCAGTGCAATCATATAGCCCTCCATGTTGACATTGCTGATGAGGTCCCATGTACCACAGAGGCTGGCTGGCATCTTGAGCACCTTTTTTGCACTTCTTCAGAGATGTGTGATTTAAAAAAAAAAGAGAGATGATCCTCACACTGCTGGGCTGATCAATCCTCTCAGGAGACAGGAGACAATGACGATTTGTGAGAGACCTTGATGTATAAGGGGAGGTACGCTCTCACCTTATTTGCTGTCACCTGAGCAGCATGTGTGGTGAGGGAGGCGCTCTCATCAGTGCCAGGGAAGACAGACGTGTCTGACTGGTCCCGCTGTGTGAGGCACTGAATAATAAACTCAAACTTGCCTCAGGTGTCACACATTCATTGCACACCCATGTAAAAAGACAAGGAAAACATTTTGAACTTTAAGTGGAAGGATTCTTTCTGCAAAGGTTGTTAGGTTAGGTTGATCCTTTTTGATTAGTTTCTTCCTTTAACCCAAATCATTACAGGAAATGGTGGACATATTTGCAATACACAGTGAATCTATAGTAATTAAAAGACTTATTCATACATCTAAACAAAGAAAATGACTCAAAATCCATCATTACTACAGCTAATGTGCATAAGCTAAATGATGATATTAGCCAGTGTCATATGAAGCTTCCATCAGAGCAGGCGCTGTTATATAGATATTGATATAGATATGCACCTTTTTTCAATTGTGGAAAACCTCCTCTGGCTTGACATTAGTCGTTACAATGGCATGCAGTTTGAATGAATTGACGCAACTCCAGTTTGAAAGAAAACATATGGCACTTGTCCAAATATACAGGTAATTTTTTTCTCCTCGTGACTTCAACTAAGCAGATCCGGTTTTTGATATGATTGCTTATAGGAAATTTAACAATATTACTCTACATAGAAGTAAATTAATCTGATACAGATATAATATAATCAGTTATACTTCAAGAAACAATCAAAAAACTCATTTCAATACTGTGTTATCACAGTGAGTATTTAGTTGGCTGCAATTGGCCATTTCAGAAGCAATCTTCTTCAGATGATAAGTACCTAAACACATAGGCTAAAAGCATTTTAATCAAAAGCTGTCAATTGAGCTCTTCCTTAACTGAGGATGTTAAGTGTTTCTTATCTGTGTGATGATAGCCCTGTAACAGCAATGAAAAGCTTCCCAGGTGGAAAACAAAGAGAGTTGTTTATTTCATTTCCAGTCAATACAAGTCTCACTTCCACTCTAAAACCTGCTTTTGCCTGAGAAAGTGCTTGGAAAAACCTTAATACAAAACATGGTGAGTTGAGAGGTGAATTCTGAAGCGTAGAGTAAGTGAAGAGTAAGAAGAAAGCATGATAAGTCAAGTAGATATTCAGTTGCTCCAGATCATATTTCATCCCAGACCAAACCTAATATATGCTGACTATTTCACACAAACTGGTGAATCTCTAGTTCAATAACCACATATCGGATTGTAACAATGACATTTAGATGACCTGAAAACTGCTTGATCTGCTGCTCAGTTATTTTTTTTCTGACTAAAACTAATTAAAACCATTACTAACTCACTTCACACTGGAGTGGAAGGCTAACACGCAGACATTTTAAAAAGGACTATTCTGTAGAGCAGGCACTGGTGAAAGCTTAAACTAACTGAATTGTGTCTGATTTGTTTTTAATTCACAGTAAACCCACAGCACTTAGTGCAAACAGCTTACGCTGTTGTTTTTGAAGCTGCAGCAATAAATGTCCTCAGCTTGAGGATGCACCCAAGTATCTCTGAATGGGCGCTAGAACAACATCAGCGTTTTTCTGCTCGCTCTCGGCACTGTAGAGGCTGTGCTCTTGAATGTAGTAGACCACGCTGTCTGGCAGCAGGTACCTGACGCTCCGACCTCGACGAAGCGCCCGGCGCACGTGAGTGGCTGAGATGTCATTGGTCACCCATTCATGAACCACATGGATGTTCTTGCGATACTTCCACAGCATGTCTGACTGGTGGATGAACTTGTGGGGGTCGTTGCCACAGCGGGAGATGCAAACCAAACCGTGGCGGCCCACGATCTCAGCAATATCCTCCTGTTTCCACAGATTGGGGATCCCAAAGGACTCCAGGACATCAGCCCCACACAGCAGCATCAGCTGAGGTCCGTCTGAGTGAAGAGTGTTTAGTTAAGATGGAAGATCGTAGCTAATGCACTAATACAACTAGATTCAAGCGATTTACTTCTTTATGACTGACCAATGCTCTACAAACTCCCATTTCCCATGCAACTCTTTAAAAAATTCTATTTTGTGTCTTGTGTTTCTTGTACATTTTGTCTTAATGTCTTTTATGTGTTATGTAACGCCTTTGTACTGTCTTATTGTTGAAAGGTACTTTACCAATAAACATGCCTTGCATTACCTTAATAATAGAAATGCAGTGTAGCTACATGCTATGGATTTACACAGTCTTAACATGCTGGTCACTAGTGTGAAGAATGTTATAAAGCAGAGTACAAAACTTGGACACAATGTTCTGTCTGTGTCACTGATGCACGCAGTTCTTGTCATCTGTTGCCGTCTTACATCTCACCTGCCTTTACTGTACGTGGTATGATTGGGTGTCACCCACCACACCTTGAGTATTTGCATCATTAAAGCATTGTCTCCTAGTATAACTACTGAATACAGTAAGCCATGAATACAGTGGACGCAGGACAGAACTTGTTCTTCACCTAGAATCAAGAATTTGAAAGGGATGAAACACATGACCTACCTCTCCTTTTGTACTGAGATGTACTCTCAATATAATCCTCCTGTATGCGCCTCTTTTTTGCACACTTGACAGTGTCCACATCATCATTGTTCTGCTCTGTTGCAAGCAGTTCCTCATAGTGATGCCTTAAGTAGATACAGACAAATTCTGTATTAATAATCAGATTTTTAATATATCGAGAGAGGGAGGAAAAGCAGTGAGGCTAAATGAATTACATATAGGTTCCCATAAGAAATATTAGTTGCAGTATATTGGCAATATAACAGTTAGTATACAGCAAACACACTCTGGTCCATTCAATAATGTTGAGTAAAAGGTCATTTTTCTAATTATCCATTGCATTAATTATGGCCTTTGTTTATCACCTAGTGCAAAGTACATTTTTTAATCAAAATATTCCTTTGTATGTCTTCAGCTTGGATACAGTTTCAGACTTTTTTGACTATCAACATCAAATGATTAAACTTTTTTAATATTAAACTATAAATTTTGTATTACAGTGATCCCTCGCCACTTCGCGGTTCACTTATCGCGGATTCGCTATTTCGCGGATTTTCATAATGCATTTTTTTTTTTTTTTGGTGCATTGTGTTCTGCATTCTGATTCGCTAAAAACTCACTCCCGCTTCTTGTATCAAAACATAACATAACGTAATCGATGGTGGCATGTCGGTGTACAAGGATCTTTTTGCAAAGAAGAAAAAAGAGCGACAACAGCTGCCTATCACTATGTTCTTCTCCCGAACAAACACACCTGCACCGCGGGCTTCAGAAGAAGAGAACACTGCAGAGCGCAGTCAGGAAGCAGCGGCCCAGTCTGAAGAGCAGTGAAACGGCCTACACGTGAGTCACTGTATTTGTATACATGTAATAGTTGCTAATTGTAAAAAAAAAAAAAGTTTTCTATTTCGCGGATTTCACTTATCGCGGGTCATTTTCGGAACGTAACCCCCGCGATAAACGAGGGATTACTGTATATATTTATTATTGATGTTTACAACAACTCAACAACTAGAGGGGCTGCTTGTAAATCATTGGTTTAACAGTCATTACTGTCACTGACAAAGAAAAGTTAGAGGAAGAAAAAAAGAGCAAGCAAGGAAACTCTGATTGAAGATAAAAGGTATGGCAGGCAGTGTGTTACACCTATAATGACAGAAAAAACAACAACACTGCAGCAAGCACAGGCACGGCCACTAACAAAACACAAGAAGTGTAAACTCACCGAACCACTTTAGCTGTTTCCAGCCACTCAGACTGCGAACTCTCCCATGAATCTACTGTGATCCAGTCTGATTTCTCTGTGGCCAGTCTGGCCATCTCCACACGGTGGCAGGCTTCGATCAAACCCTTCTTTTTATAGCTGTCACCCACTGCGGAGATGATGCCTTTCACGACCCTGTACTGACCTTAGACATTAAGGAAATGGGATGAATAAACAAATGACTTAGAGCAACACAGTGCAAAACTTGCACATAAGTGTTAAACAGTAAACCTGCGAAATTAATGCTCTTTTTTTTATTTGCACATTATGTGTGAGTGTATTGGAAAAAAATCAACGGTGTTAACGTTTAAACTTCACAGCCCGTGTTTGTGGATTTTAATCAGAGCTCTGTAATTTCTTATCTAGTCTTGTGATACATTATAACAAGGTTGTTCTCTGTGGTGATTTGAACACATTGATGACTCATCTAATGCTCTTGCGTGTGGTTTGTGTATATTATGGACTCTTTTGGCCTAACACGTAACCCTAAATCATGTGCACTTTTTAGCCACCGCACAACGGGTATTTTGGAAAATTCCCCATCTTAATAATGTATTTGAGCACAATAATTAATTATGCAACTTCTGGAGTTTCTCCCCTTAAAAAAATAATTAAAAACAAATTGTAAATTGCAACCTTGGATAAATTAAACTAGCTGTAGCTGTAAAACAGAGTGAAGGAAGGCTGAGCGGAGGTGGAAGAAAGTCTCCAGGTCGATTATGTGGCAATGGAGGAGTTTCTACTTCATTACGACATGATGTTGAAAGACTCAAGAATACGTTATTTCTCAAATCTCATATCAGAAAATCAGCATAATCCCAGGTTTTTATTCAAGACTATTGATCAGATTGTAAATCCAGACCCTTCAAATGCTTCTGCTGAGTGTGATGCTGACTTTGTGACTGCTGATTTTTTTTAACTTACTTTACAGAGTAATTGGAGTCTCTCAGGTTGAATGTAACACCTTGTACAAGGTTCACTAATGTTGATTTCTCAGAACAAGACACTGTGTGCCACTTTATCTTAAGTTTCCCTTTCCGAAATTCTTAATATAGTTTCTCAAATGGAGGTGTCCTCTTGTCCATAGGATATAATGCCAATAACGTTTTTAATTGATGTAATTAAGACAATTGGGCCCTGGTTGCTCTCAATTTTTAACAGTTTCCTTTTAACAGTTGAAAATACAGGCCTCAAAATTCAACCTCAATGCAATAAAAATGATTATTTATTTATGATATTATGAGTTTGTAAAACATGATGCATTGTTACCATTTAAACCACAGCACAGTATATAAAATAGTTAAAATGAGCTCAATTTAGATCATCTACAATATTAAAAAATATTCAGTAATATTAACACCACAAGATGTGAATAAGGGAAAATGTGTTATTAGGGTGAAACAGCCCTTTAAAGAAGAATCTTTTTTCTTTCTCTCTTTACCATTACCTGTGTCTTCCAGATGATCTCTAGCCAGTTCAAACATCCTCAGATGCATATTGGTGATGGGGTTGAAGGACCCACAGGCCAGCAGGACCACTCTGGTTATATTCTGACCCTCCATGCCTCATACTGGAGCTGGGTTTACACTCACCAACTGCAGATATGGTGGAGAAGAAACAAAAGCTGGTTGTAAGTCTACGGGGTCACATGTCAGACATTTCTGTATCCGCTTTGCTAGAATAATGACTAATAGACTAGAAAATAATATATGTTGGCATCAAATAGCGTTAATAGCGCTGTTGTTAATTGGAAACACCGTTAGCTAAACGTTAACAGTTAGCTTTGTCGGTTACCAGGCAACGCGCGCTGGGAAGATGGTCGAACAGACAAAACAAAGTTAAACAAGAGCAGCAGTTATACATAATAAAGCGTCGTGTTACATTATGTGAAATAGTGTAAATACTTGTTGTAGTACCGGGAGAAACAGCAGCAGTCCGGTGCTCTGTAATGTGTTGTTTGCTTCCTGTGCGATAATTATTATCCAGAAACATGATTGGATAGAATTGACCAGGAAGAAGAAGAAGAGCCGCACCCACGGATCATGAGCTACGTTCACAACCACATCGGCAAACACTAAACATTTCCAAACCCGTATTTAAAAGTATCTGTTTCTGCGGATTTTAGGGAAGTGATTCCGTTGGTTTTTACGGCACATTCGTCAAGCAAACATTTGACTCACTGAGTTGAACACAGTAGCCAACTGTTTACAAAGAGACTCCAGGTGAGAATGTATTTTAGCATGCTAGCTAGCCACGCAGCTAACTAACTAAGTAAACAACTTTTACTATTGTACCTAACTAACTAACTAACTAACTATCAAAGTCCCAGCAAATAGGCTTTAATAGCTTGTCAGCATTGTTTGTGTCTCGCTAAGTGTTTAACATATCGTGTTGTTTTTTTCTCCAACAACGCCATTTCAAGACAGTCTTCAGATAGCATGCTTTGTTTGTGGCACACTTGGGTAATGACGCCCAGTAATTATAAATATATAGTATAATAAAGCATTTACTTTCTACTACACGTTTAATTCGCAGTGAATCTCAAAGTGCTACAGGGTTAAAAACATATAACATAACATATAGAAAATAATAGACTCAGGATGAAAAAGCCTTCCTGAATAAAAATGTTTTTAAGTAAGCTTTATTCCCTGCTTTACCTTTTCCATAGATTGGAAATATAATTTGAAGTTTATAATTTGAAGGATGGCTTCCCGCGGGAAATCAGAAACTGGAAAATTGAGGCAAAATATGGAAGAGCAACTTGACAGACTGATGCAGCAGCTTCAGGATCTGGAGGAATGCAGGTGCAGTATAGACATGGACAATTTATCTATAACATGTTCTAACCGATAAGTAATGGTGCTAGAAAGTACTGTATGGGCTATCATCCATCCATCCATCCATCTTTATTCCAGAGAAGAGCTGGATGAAGAAGAATATGAGGAGACCAAGAAGGAAACTTTGGAACAGTTGAGTGAATTCAACGACTCTCTGAAGAAGATCATGACGGGAGACATGACGCTTGTGGACGAACTCAGTGGAATGCAGCTGGTACGGACAACAGAAGAAGTGCTGTGTTATGACAGTGATTTAAGGATGTTGTGACTTATAGAAAAAAACAACTATTTGAAATAATCCAGTGTAAACAGTTATTTGTGAATTTTTCTTGACATCTCTTTTGTCTTCTTCAGGCAATCCAGGCTGCCATCAGCCAGGCATTCAAAACCCCAGAGGTGATCCGACTTTTTGCTAAGAAGCAGCCAGGACAGCTGAGAACCAGACTAGCAGAGGTCTTTGGACTGCAATGTCTATAATATGATGTTTTATTTTTTATTTAATGTATAGTTGTGGTTCTTAGTGTTTATCTGTGCATTGCTTTCCTTTAAAAACTTGTCCAACTGGTGTGTGACATTTTGCACAGATGGATCGAGACGTTATAGTGGGGAAACTGTCGCGGGATATGTACACGCAGCAGAAAATGGAAATCCTCACAGCCTTGAGAAAACTGGGAGAGAAGGTGAGTAACACAGCAGAGATGTGTTTTGTTTTTTTCCCCCACGGGTTTATGGATGATTCAGTGGCTTGTGCCTGAGTCCACATTAACTCTTAGAGCTGCACTGACTTATTTTAGTCGTGTTAGTCATGTAGCTGTTGGGTGCGATAACAGGCTAAATACTCACCAGAAGCTGTAACATTTTACACGTTTGTGTTTGATGAAACCCTGAATTAACAAAACTTTATTTATGCTTCTGCCCGTTTTGACAGCTTACTACAGAGGATGAGACTTTTCTCGCTGAAAATGCTACAGCCACTCTGAGTCAGTTTGAAAAAGTGACTGCAAACTTAGGTGAGCATGAACACGAGCTTTCACTGAAAGTGTTTAATTGTTCAATCACACAAATCACTGTGTGAATATTCATATTTACCTTTTTTCTTTCTTTTCCAGGGTCTGAAGATAAAATAATGGCTTTAGCTAGCTCTGGCGTGAAAACAAAAGCATAGTAATTCCACAAAATGTTGATTTTAAGTCAATTTCTTGGTTATTACCAAGAAAGAAAATGTGCCAATTGATCATTGACTTTGTAAATAATCTGCACTTCTAAGTGTTGCTGTAGATGCTAACACTTTTTAACAGTATTGTTTTATAACCCTCAGTGACTTTTATTTGTTCAGATAAGTGTATATTGTATTATAGGTATGAGCATGTGATTTGTTAGATATGAAGACACATACATGAATGTGAAGAATAGTCCAGGTACTCATGAGAAATAATTATGTTGTGATTTGTGCTGTAATTGTTCTGAAGATGTTGAGTGCCTGTATGAGTGCTACAAGTGTTCAAGATGTAATAGTACTTTAACTCAACTGTGCTATCTACAAGACTTTGGACAAAATATCAGAAATATAATATGAAACAGAGCTTTGAAGTGACTAAATCAATGACAAAGTGATACTGTATGCATATTGCATACAGTAAGCCGTGACAATATGTAGCAGTGTGTCAGCTCTGACATGTCTGAACACATCCACATAGTCAGTACATGAATCACAGGTAGTCACAAAAGGGTTGAAAACATTGAATAATGCAAAATAGATTTAGGAGGCTTCCTAAAACATGTATAGGTATTACTACCATTTAGAAACTGTATTTATGTCACTTTAGGTCTGGAAGAAAATAAATCACTACATACAGTTCAATTACAGAGTAAAGCCATCAATATGGCCGTGTAATCTAGTTGAAATGATTTTATATTGTCAATGTTTACAGCATCAACTTAAGTTATACGTATGTAGCTTTGTATCTGTTTTTAATGTAAAGTAAATCATAAATTGTCATGAATTGTGTTCTGTTTTTGGGATTTATGTAATTTTTATTTTCACCACCAGAGGACAGTAATGCTCAACATTAAGTGACAATACCCACAGTATCCAGGGCATGTACTCATACTACACATCAGTACCATGTCTACACTGGTAATACACTTATAAGTATGAGTGATGGTTAAAGGAAAACAATAGACAGCACTTATACCCCATCTCATTATCCTTTATTTTGTTTACGAGCAAGCATCACCTTCACTACAATTTGCCTTTCAATTGGTAGAAAAGTGAGGGCAGCTCCAACAAGCACAAAGGAAGCATCCACCCATTCCAAAAACATCAGCACCTTCCATTTTTGAGCAAATTTTTAAAAGAAAAAAAGAAAAACAAAAAAATATATATATATCTGGAGTGTCGTGGACGTGTGAAAACAGACGATCTGAGAATCAGTAGTGTGTCACGTCTCCTTCCTCACTCCAGTCTCACAACTCCACGTGGAACGTACACAAACTTGTGGTTCATGCAAAGTAAATTCCCCTCACATCTTAGTGTTATTACAGTATGGCTGCGTTTCAGTTTGTTAGGCAGTGACATTCAATTCAACCAACTCACACATTAGTTCAGGGGCTGATCAGAAAGCATAAAACCCGGTTAACTTGAGATGGCGGCATCACAGAGGAGTCAGAGTGCACGTATCAGTGACACTTGGTATTGTACTTTTGTAGATGAACTGTGGACAATTAAGTGTTGGACATAATGAAACTGTGAATTCTGTGAGAGTCGACAGGCTTGTGAATTTCATGCTGCCCTCAAATTCATTTCTCATCAACTCCGGCAATAGGACACCGTTCAAAATTACCTGCCACTATACACAAATAGGCCAAACTGTACATCTTGGTAAAGGTGGATTCCGTCAATATGATTTAGTACAATATCTATAGAAGATACAATATGGATCTACTACACACCAACATGGACACATGACATCTATGTAAAACTGTTTTCACTTTTAATAAAACTAGCGGTGGACTATTGTTACAACAGACTGAAGGAAAAGGTAATCCCCAGCTCTGTGAGAAATCTAGCAGTTTACAGTTACAAAAGAAACAAAAACAAAACAAAACAAAATTGCCACAAATAAAAGAGCATGGATGAGTGTTTTGTTAGATCTTATTGCGCTATGATCAGCAAAAGGCACTCCCATCTCAACTGGCTCAGACCTGGCCTCCTTTTGAGTCCAAGTCATCATGGAGGGGAGACTGTTCACAACATTTCCACCACAGACCGCTAAAAATGATAAATTAACCGAAGAAACAACTGTGCGACTCAACTTAACTGTATGCTCAAAAGTAGCCTGGAAACTGTCTCCAAAAAGAGCCTTGTATGCGTTTTCTCTTCAAATCCAATTTTGGCATCTGAAAACAGATTTGTATGCAAAATGTCAGAGTCGCAACCTGCATTTCTAATCCCGATAACGCCACATTCTACTCACTGCAATGCCCTGGTCTTAATGCAGGTTTGAGAAATGTTTACATTTTACTTGGTACCCAAAAACATGAGACAAACACTACATAGTTAGGTGTGATGGTACATTTGTATCTGGTTTTGTGAAATATATACACACACAACACAAAAGCTTGATACTAATACCAGAAAGAAAGTTTACCAAATGTAAACAAATATCTTTGAACAACTCTACAGTACAGTTCGATGTACAATAAAATCTAGTGGTCTACTGCAAAAAAATATTTCATTTTAAGATTCAGACAAGAGGAAGATTCATTTTTGAATTGTTTTCTTATTGTAAACTTTGCAGTCATGCCCTCAGTTGTAATTCCTTGAACTACAATAAAGACAGTGCTTATTTTTCAATAGGAAACCAATTTAAAATTGCACCTAATATATGTATTATTATTCCAAGCTTAAATAGCTGTGCCATGGAAAATAAACTTGCAACGGAGCAATCCTGAAGAGTACTTTGATTTCGTTTTTCTCCCCAAAAAACAAAGCCAGCAACTTCACTGTTCACCAAGGTCCCACTAAAGCTAGTCTGTCATAAATCTGCTCCTTCAGTGGTTTGAAGGTTTTCTTTCCCGTTCCCACTTCTGTCAGCACAGCATGACTGTGATACGGACGAAAGGCTTTTTAAAGCTGCTGAGAAAATCTCAACTCCAAATGCACTGGCAGAAAGACCCATATTTCAAGATCCGACAGCACTACAGAACCCGGCCTGCTGTTTGTACCGTTCCACACAAAATGTTGATTTGTACATTAGCTTTTCTCTGAGCGTGATAACTCTGAACAAAAAGAAAATCCCTTCTGTACAACAGTGAGATCTACTGGGAATGAAATACACTGACGCTTGGAGTAGAGCATTGCCACCTGTGCAAGCAAAGCATGTATGAAGCTGAGACCATCATCCAGTCCTGCCTACGAGAAAGCAAAAGAAATCTTTTTTTTTTTTTTTTTTGCAAAAAAAAGAAGACAAAATGGACACCACTTTGTCATGGAAACCTCTGCTCAACAGTCCTGGGTTTCTCATCATGAAGCAGACATTATTGTACAAGCATGGTGGAACAGCTTTTACGGAAATTTAGCGACATGCTACAGCCTCTGTGACACAAATAATCTACATTACGTACTGCGTCATTTTAGATATTGGACCCCGTTGAGTAGGCCTTCACTAACACATCAACTAATTACATGGTTTCTTTATATTTACAAAATTTTTAAAAAGCAATTTATTTCTCTACACATGACTTCTCAAATATCCTCATGCACTAAAAGAAAAAAAAACAAACAAAACTGAAAATGCGGTCTACTTGTTAAAAGCATATTTCATTTCACTGTGGACTACAAGTCAAGGAACTCAAGTCAAAGCGATACGTGATTTGAGCGGCAAACGAATCTAAAAGCAAAGAATAAAATTAGGAGGAAAAAAAATATTCTCCATTTTGAAAGCCTTACATCTGAGAGAAAACAAAGTGCAGGGTTGGCTTCCTCACGCAGTTCAAAACAAAATGTAGGCCAAGTTTTCCTGGGAATTAGAATATAATAAATAAAAAAATAAACAGTAAAAATCAGCAATCCGGTGATGACTACACTACACTGAGTACCACCACTAAGATAACAACAGGAAAATCTTGACCATATATACGCTGAAGGGATTTTTTTTTCTTTTTTTCTTTTTTACATCACGGCTCCTTGGACATGAAACCAGGGGAGAATGTGTGTGTGTGTTTGTGTGTGTGGAGCAGTGAGTATGAGGATCTGAGTGTGTGCAAATTAGTGATGTGTGTGTGTGTAAGGAGCTTGTGTTGAATGTTGCACGTGTGTGTTCTAGTAGGTGAGGGTGGAGTCGTCCCACTCCAGCTGCTGCTGTCTGCTGGTCCCTTGCTGGTCCTCCTGCTCGCCACCCTCCTCGTCTTCGCTACTCTCTGACTCAGCGCTTGTGATGTCATCTTCCTCCTCTCCATCCTCGCTCTCCTCCTCCTCTTCCTCCTCCTCCTCGCTGCTGTGCTGGTCCTCGTACGTCTACATTAAGAGACACGGGGAGAGAAGGGAGGTGTTGTTTGTGGAGAGTCACTTCATCTAAGTTGCTCTTCCATGTTTATCTGTTATAGCTTCATCATTTTTAAACTCATAGTGACTCTAAGCTGGTAGGCAGAGCTGCAAGCATTATAATGTTTCTCTGTTAGGGTGCACCATGCACAGTTTATTGTTGTTTTGAACATCAATCGATCATTCATTCAATCACTTTATTTGTCCCCATATATACAAAAGACATCAACTTCAAAACAGTTTTATTACCCTGAGTAGGTTTATGTGCTCAAGTCACCTTTTCCTCATGGCAGAGGGGAAGGAAGACTTTTTTTAGGTATTGCTAATCAGACTCTAATAAGACAACCAGAAGGTAAACTCTAAAACTCGGATGTAGTGGATGGAGGATGTCTTTGCCATCTTTAACAACTGTGTAGACAGACAGTGATTTAGCTGCAGACATTTTACATATTTACAGGTTTGCAACATCTGCCACTATCATGATATTTCTTCAATATAAGAAAATATCTGTATTTATATGTGGTAATATCACCCAGATGTAATGGTACACCACTTTAAATGTGACTTCAATCGCTGGGAGTCATGTAACAAGATGTCAGTGCACTGCAGAAAGCTCATTCATATTAACTAACCCAACTGGTTTGTGATACTAAGGACAACACTGGATTCTTCATTCCTGGCTGCCTACTTGCTGCTTTTCAGGCGAGTTTGGATTTGAAAATGAAAGTTGAAATTGTCCATAACCCTCACTAGAATTGTTACATATCTACAGGGTCTCAATTAGTAGTGATGTGATGCTTTTTTTTACTTTAAACAAACCTGGGATTTAGGTTTAAGACAGATTTTTTCCTTAATAAAATATTACCATAAGCAACTGTGAATATTGCAGCTACTTGATAGCAATTTTTAAATGATGGTCATTAAGATGCTGGTGACCAGCTATTGGCAAAGCAAAAATAATAAATTAATCAGTTGTAAATCGACATAACAACTTAACCATGTATGAATTCATATTACTGATATTAATACCCTGCCCACAAGCTGACTCATTAATTATAAGAGACAAATGTTGCTTTTCTTTTGTCTGAGGCACCAAAAGCACCCTGAATCTCTATGAGACTAATGCAATTGTGATTATTGTATTCTAATTAGCGAGGTAACACTCAGCATCATCCAGGGAGCCTTAGCAGGTGAAAAGCTGCCTCGGCTATTCCCCGACCACTTTGTTTGAGGTTTCTGGCTAATCACTGAAATTCTTGCTCGTTTCCCTCTGCGGGCATGTCTTTACCTCCATGGGGTTGACAGTGATGGTAAGGGCCGAGTCGTCCCAATCCATCTCGTTCTCCTTGCCGTTCTCTTGGTCTCTCATGGTGCGCTGGTGTGCAGCCCGGATACGGAACACGCCCAGGATGATCATGAACACCAGGAAACTGACACACACGACAATGACAATAGTGGCAGCGCTGGGAACCACTGCATAGGAGCAAAAAAACACAAAATGACAGGTTAGATGAAAACTATATACCATTTGCACATGAGCCGAAACCCAGTTGCTGCTTTATGTTGGGAGACACAGCTTACACATCTGTCTGAGGGCATTTCAAGGGCTTTACTTTCTTAGTGTGCCTGTGCTGATGATAATGTGCTCTAAGCAAACTACAGATGAATGCTTTCAACAGCTCTAGGTGTGTCTCTTTCTCTAAATAGCTTTCCTTGTCTCCCTCCAACCTGCTCCACTTTGGCCCACATTAGCAGTAAAGGGCCTCTCCTGTGTGGTGGCAGGCTTAGTGAGTCTGACAGCACAGAAGATTACTGAAGCCGGGAAATAAAAGGTTGCGCTCAGAGCACCGCCTGTACAGATGTCACAGGCAGCACTCAAGTGTAATCCCTAAACGTGTGCTATTAAAGGCAAACAACTAGTGTTTCATACGTGCCCCATTTCTGGTTAATAGAATGTAATCCATCCACAGCAATACAACAACAACAACAACAACAACAACAATTAAGCAAATTACTGTTTTGATTTGACATTTTCAGTATAAAGTTTAACAGATAAGTAAAAAACTGCAACTCAGGTAAGTTTCAGCAGGGTTTGTGCAAACAACAAAAGCAAGCTGAATCATCAAGTGATTGTGAACTGGCTTAAAATGGACTACTGGGTTTCTGGAATTTATCATGATGCCTGTAATTTTGTTTTAGGACGACACGGATGCATGTATAAGAACTGAAATGGTCAAGATTTGTCAAGTGGAACTAAAACTGAAATTATGTAATCTTTTTTTTTTGTGAGATGTTTTAGGTTACAAGTAACCTGGGAGAGATGTGTGCACACAGTGTTAGTTTGTACAATGCAAAGGACATTATTTTATTTGAACCCTAACATTTCAAATGTCCGGCTCCCGTGTTGCAGTACCTGAAGCCTGGTGAGCGTTGACCAGGTTGTGACCAGACAGATCCACAGAGGCGTGATGGACAGGGTTGATGAAGTTGGGCTGCACCATGGCATTGTTAGCATGCTCCATGGGACTGGCTGTGTGGATTACATTTACCTAGAGAGAACAAAAAACAAACATGTAAACCGTCACATAAACTTGATTTCTATTTCAGATGTACACATGACACAAAAATGCACCAGGATCACTTGGGAATGTGACGTCACTGTCATACCTCGACCTTGAAGTCATTGCTGATGTAGCGACCGTTGAGTTCGGAGCAGACCAGTTTGAATTTCCTGTCAAAGAGAGCCTCTGTGTGCCAGTTCTTGTAATGGATAAGATGCAGGACCTGTTCATAGTTGGCCATGGTGTTCACGCCTGGAACATAAGAGCTTGTGTCAACATGAAATTTGAGCAGCAAACAGCAGAAGGTGTAAAATCTTACTGTATTAAGAGGAAAACAGTAATGTTGTGGAATGGCATGTTGCTAAACAAGAAATTGTAGTTTTAAGATTAAAAATGGACTCGTACACTAAGTCTGACCTTCAATCACTCTAGTTAACAGTTCAAGCTTAATGCCTATAAATGCCTGCAGTTGCATGATTACATACTTTGATTTGTTTATATGTCAAAATACCACATTATACAGAATTTACAGAATTTATTATAACCAGCTCAGTGGTCTGTACCTGTGATGACAAGGCCGAGGTTAGAAGAGCTCATCTCCAGGCCGCGCTGCTGCAGCTGGGACATGTCCACCTCCAGGCTCTCATGCTCGCTGTCCAGTTCGTCTCCCACCACGGTCACTTCACATGTGTCCAGGTTGTGCATGATCTCCTCTGACACCACTGTCTCTTGGACTGAATGAACAATGTAGAAAAATGACTGAGTATGAAGAGTTGCAAGGCTCTACTCAAACAGTGTCATCAGTGATATCGATCCCTCATTGTGAACTATAGCATGTTGAACCAGCATTAACTGCAAATGTTAAATGTTTTGCATGTTAAAAGGCCATTATTTTATTTTACTTAATTTGTACATTTAAAGAACAGATGCAATAATAACTAATTGAAAAAAGTTAATAGCACCACTAAAGCAGCCTGTGTTCTACATATTGTGTAAAAAAAATATATTTCATGCACGTACAGTATGCACCTCTGTGGAAGCCCTATTAGGTGATTCTTAGTCGTCTACTGTGACTTGTCTTGTTTCCTGCTTGTGTAAGGTGGGGCAGGGTAATGCAGGTGATAGGAACTGATCTCTGTAAGCCCTTTTGTCCCGTATGGACTGCTGTTAACAGGACACCAAATCTTCCCATATCTGTGTCAACTTCAGTGCGTGTTTACTGTCTCTCCTGCTCTTAGCTCATATACAAGCCTAACAGATGGCAAGGCTAGTCAACTGACTCCTCCCATAAAGTAGTAAACAACTTATCCCTCTTCTCGCTCCCTCCCTCTCGCTCCGTCTATCCAATCCTTTCATCCTGCAGGCGTAATCCTCCCCAGCTACTGTATATCAACACAGCTATTAACTGCACATTCACTGTGCCTACAGACCTGTTCTAAGGTAATTCAACCAAGGCAACGGATGAAGCATCACTCTGTATCATACTGCTTCACACGAGACTAAGATTACACGTGTGCCAGTGTTTAAGTAGAAAATCAGTGTATATAACTCAGTGGATGAACAGGCTGTTACGTGAACACCACCAATAATCCACTAAAAAATAAAGTTGGCTTTATCTACTAATTCCCTATAACATTACCAGGGGTTATGTAGGGGTCCGATGAGCATTTCTCTTACCTGTGGGGTCATCATCAGCTCCCTCTGCAGCTTCAGACTCAGTGTCGGCCTCCACTTCGCGGGTGATTGTGCTCACAATGCGCAGCTCGGGGAACAGTGTCACACCTTCCTGGCTCTCAAATTCGGCAGCGCTGCGGGCAAAGTGGTCTATGCCACTAAGGCTGATCTTGGGCTCTTCAGGTTGCAGCACCATCACGTAACCTTCAGCGTCCGGCACTGTTACACACGACTCCTCATTGAAGCATCTGGGTTAAGATTTAATTGTTAATACCGGGAATCCTGGATTTTTTAAATCAGTTTTGCATGTAGTTGCTACACTACCCTCTGCTTTTAAAGACGAGGAATTTTTGCTCTGTTTCCATTATCTAATTATGCATGTTCTGATGAGATTACTTACGAGTGAATACATTTAAACAATGATGTGTAGGGGAAAAAAGTAATTCAGCAGTAGACGGTCACATTTGTCTGATCGACAAAGCTCAAGACAAATTAACTGAAACTGTAT
Organism: Pampus argenteus; assembly: GCA_036937835.1. NCBI lineage: Eukaryota > Metazoa > Chordata > Actinopteri > Scombriformes > Stromateidae > Pampus > Pampus argenteus. The sequence goes on along the minus strand of CM072864.1, from coordinate 18,817,974 downwards.
TCAGGAGTTATTGGGAGCATTTTTATTTTTATGAGTGCCAAATACTAAATGCATTATGTGCCATTTTCCAGCAAGGCGAAGAAACATTTAAAAACACATGAAAATATTACTTGTTTTGTAAACATGTGTAGTTAATGATGGGGGAGGGGACGAAAAGAATTTCATTTCACTGTGACTGCGAACAGCAACTCCACATATAAAATGCTTATTATAGTGCTTACTCTACGTTCATTTAGATGTAATGGCACCAATAGCTAGAATTGATGCCCTCACAGATAGAAACTGAAGGTATAGAGGAAAATGTGTTATTTTGTGTAATTGCTGAGGCCACGCAATAAAACAAATATGTGCAAATTTGTGTGTAATCAAGTAAAACCAAATGTTTAACTGCAACACTACCTGGAAGCACACTCAGCAGAAACCTGAGAGCCCTAATTATTACATTATTTTAAAACATGTGCACATGTAGTGCCGTTTGTCATTCATATTTCAGTCTCTGAATACATTAGTTGAAAAAAAAAAAGAATTACATCAAAGAGAACAAGAAAACAAAACAGAATCATAGAGCTCTTCTGCCTCAGTTGTTCTCCAACCCTAAAACTGCTGTATACCTGCTTCAGTCCTCTAGTGACAAAGGCTTGTGCCAGTACTGCTATCACTAAGCTTTTAAGGTGTATCAAAAATGAAAGAGGACCACCTCTTCATCAGATACCCCCCAAAGTATTCAACCAGCCTAAACCCCAGCAAGAGCTCTCGAGGTGGAAAATCTTACCAGCAAGACTCCACAGATAACGGCTTCTTATCTCTTCTATAAGACTCTCCTAGTGCTACTAGTCGCTCTGCCTCATTCAACAATAGTTTGTACACTGGTTCCAAGATATTTTTGAACCTTATTTTGACACTGTTGGACTTGACAGACATTGACTACTGGGATCAAACACTACATTTTACACTATTTAAGAGTTGTTAGTTCTATTTTTTATGGAAATCAGGTAAAACTTGACCTCTACTTCACCTCAACAAACTATGCTTACATTTGAAGTAGAAGTTTGAAGATAAAGTTTCTCTGAATGTTTACTAGGCAGAAAGAACTTGTTACACAAATGCTCAACAACTGGTCAAGTGTTCTTGGCTTCTGCTACTTACTTGACGGTGGTGGAGATGCGAAGGTGCCTGATGCCCGGGGTCGGGAACTGGCGGGAGTTCAAGTAGGAGATGTGCTGCATGACCTTGTCAAAGGCGTCAATGTCGTCACCTTCCACGGTCAGGGAGGATTGGTTGGGATTGAACTCCACCTAAGAGAAAAAAAACATGGTGATTCTTTGTCACGTAAAGCCTTTAAAAGATATTACTTATACCCAGATATACGTTGTCAAGCTGATAGTAAGCAATTTATAAAATGTGCCAAGTTCCCAAAATACTGTACACTGTAGGCGTCATTTAATACATGTTGTATATGACCCCTTAAAGGGTCACAAGCCTAAAACACTGAGTTAGATTGTCTTCTTGATGCACATTGCCTCACCTTGACAGTTGAAGCTACCTCCTCAGGCAGCTGCACATCCAGGCCCTCCTTACAGGTGTACAAACAGTCGATCACCTTCTTGTTCTCCAGCTTGCCAGAGCGGATCATCAGCCCTGCTAGGTTTCCCCGGAAAAACTGAGCCATTCGAGCATTTCCACCTGGGTAGAAGAAATTAGTAACACGCACACAAAAAATAGTTACTTAAGTGTACATTACATAGACTTCACCTTTTCTGGGCTGACGCCTCAAGCATGCCGTCTGAATGTGCAAAGCCAGCGTGAATAGCGATCATGCAAGTTAGTATGTATGTCCTTACAAGGCCTGGGGCCCTTAGAGCAACACAGGGGAAAAATGGATATTAAACATGTCTCAGGCACATGCAAATCTGCATTAACAGGATGGACTGCTGCATGTCTTACTGTGGAAACAAATGGCATGAACAGAAAGGAAACTCAAAGAAGGGAATATTTCAGATTATAAAATTAATCCTCTTTTGTTACCTTATTTTCACAAAATAATGGGGGTATCTTGATTTTTTTTTTTTTTTAAATACACAAAATACATCCTTGACATTTCAATAAAAGTGTGTATTTCAGTATTTCTGTGAAGTGCATCAATCCTGCTGAATGTGCAGTGATATAACCGTGTCGTGTGTCTACTAATCCATACTGAACAGGAGTCTGTACCACTGCAGAGTCAGAGACAACCTGGACATCCACGTCTCAAGGTCACACAGTAATTCAGTGGTATTTGTGTGTGTTGCTGTAGCTTTGTTATCCGATATGGAGGAGCTACTGATTCTGACCCAAAGGTCATGTTCTGAAAGAAGAGCTTGCATGGCCAAAATGCTGCAGCCAGGTCATAGTTTTGTGCTCATTTATGTGTCAATTTCTGCTTTGCTTGTGTATCAAGTCGTTGTAACCAAAAAACAACTGTCTAGTTGCTGCAGTGAGAATAGTGAATGAATAGAGGATGAGGAGGACACAAAAGAAAATCAGGCAGCATTAAAAATCACACCAGTCTCATCCATACTGCATCATGCTCGAAACGGTAAAAAGAAATAGTCTAGAATTTATGGAAATCATTATAGTCGAAATGTCATGAGGATGCAGTTAGCATGGAGGGACATTGAGGACACATGGACGTATCTGAGGAGTAAGGGAAAGATTGAGCAACCTGAGGTGGGCTCAGAGACTGTCTCAGTGTCATTGTCATGTCCTGAGATTTCTGTAAAGGACAGAAACAAGAGGCAGGAAGATACAGGGAGGAAGGTTGAGGATCTGCAGGAGAGATTCAGATGCTACATACAAGGTCACGGTCTATCTTTTGGGAATTAATACTGCATAAAATAACATGCACACTACATTTTTAAACAAACTCTAATCAACAGTAGTAACAGATAATCGGGTTCCATTAGACATTTAATATCTTAATATTTTAAGCATTAAAATTAGTCAAATGATACAGAAGCAGAATGAAACGAACAAAGATTTGTGTCTTTCTTTATATCAGTACTTCAGGCTCACTTGTACATGAATACATTTTGTCATATAAGAGAGTTATACCTGATTTCGCAGCATTTCTCCAAAAATAAAATAAAGATTGTACCTTGCCAGCATGCACCAATGGTGAGCTGAGTTTCAATCTTGGAGGCGTGTAGTGGGTAGTCCTCTGTAACCAGGAAGGGCTCAAAGGTAGTCCCATCCACAAACAGCGACACAGTGGGGAACTCCACATTCAAAACATAGTGATGCCACTCTTTGTCACACGCCTGTGAGGAACATTACAGGAGGAATGAAATTGTTAATTTGGGACTGTAAAAATTAGAGAGCACACTGTAACTCTTGGTATAAAAACATGCCATCACAGGTCACCGCATTCTTTAAGTTTGGTAGTAGAAGCAACTGACCTGGTCGAGTTTCCAGTGAAACTCTGCTGGTTTGTAGTTCTCAGTCTCTGATGGATCCTGGCGGAGGAGAAGGATCAGCTTGCAGTTGTGCACGTAGAGCGAATAGTGGTGTCTGTTCATCTCTGTAAGGGAGAATTTGAGAGTGGAATATGAAACTGTAACTTTGAAAATATTTGGAGGATGAACATTGACAATTTTTAATCAACTGGCCCCCCACATGACTGTAAGGATGAAATTAATTAGCAACTACTGTTTTTCAGTATTAAAAATGTAAGAAAAACAAATTGAATGCGAGATGTTCATCTTTCTGTGAAACAGACATTGTGCTGAATGGAGGTCATGAATGGTGCTGAGATCAGGGGTCTGGGAGCTTCCTGTCCTGGGCACTGCTGTTCTGATGTAATCCTTCTTATATAAGCAGTGAGACAGAAGCTGATGAACTGTCCCCACTTCACTGGCCATGGCAGAGACTTTATAGTCAACAAGATCAAGGAGCTTGAGACTACAGGCAAAATTTACTACTAGTGACAAAAATGTAGAGGTCAGCAAGCACTCAGCAGAGGTGAGAAAGAAAATATAAAAGGAAGTGGGCTTCCATGTGTTAGCCAGCCAGCTGAGCACAAGCTGATTATAGTCTGAAGTTACAATGTTTTTATGCGAGGCATATTTTCAGACACCATATGTGCAGCAATAATGAGTATGCCACTTTGATGGCTAAATAATTAAATGCAGGTTTTGTATCCTTTAGTAGGCACAAATATTTTAAGGTAATACAGGGTGCTGAAATCATGTCTGATCTTAATGACTACCGTAATACTGAATAATACGGTACAAGTCAGTTGATATAGTTTTATGTATTTTTCTTGCTGCTTAAATATGTTTTTTTTACTGAAATTACTGTCCATCAGCCTACTTTGATTGTATAAATAAGTATATTCACATTGAAGTTCAGAATTTACCTTCTAAATAAAAAATAAGCATGTTGTTTGTTTCTTAACTGAACGTGTCTTTTGTTTAACAGTTTTAGAAACTGCACTGATGTAAACAACCATTTAACAACACCAAAAATATAAACAACTTTAATGAATAGCCATTAGTTGATTTAATGGTCACGTAAAGTTAGTCTTTATGTTAGAAAACCTGTAATAAATGCAGAAGTGATAGCAGGTCTATAGCAATATTTTAGTTGATTGGCTACCTTGTGGTTCCATTTGTATCACATACTATTATGACTATGATTAAAATATTTATTTTAGTCAACTCTGAAATGATTCTACTCTTTTCTTACCCGTCTTGTCAGAGTTGCAGAGGATGGTCTCCTTCTCATGGGCCCCGGGGCCGTGTCTCATCCAGACAGAGATGGTGAAGGGTTCCTTCAGGCTGGTGCTCACCATGCCTTCAGGAACCTTGATGGCCTGGGTGCCATTGAACTCAAAAACCTGGTCACTGTCATGTCCGTTATCAGTGGGCAGCCCTACCGTCCAGTTGGCAGAGTTGCTGGGTGCAGGCAGGAGCTCCACAGTGCCGGAGCTGGCCCCTGAACACACAATCAACGTGGACAAAAGGTTGGTCTGGGCACTTAAATTAATCAATTCGAGGGTTTCCAGTGGAGTTTCCTACGACATTAACTGAAATTATGCCAATACTGTATTGTTGGCTAGCAGTTACTTACCACAAAGCTTGTGCAGGGACTTCTCAGAGTAGGTGTCACGGTCGCATCCCTTTCCAATATGGTTGGTTTCTAGTTCAATGCTAGCTCGGATGGAGGTGATTGGCTCGTCACAGGTCTCCAAGTGCATGCTGGGAAAAAGGGCCAGACTGCCTGTGCCAGGTTCATATTCAATCCTCTTATTAAAGCCTGAGAGAGGGTGAAGAATGAAAAGATGTAGTCAATACAGGGCCTGTCAATAGTAATTACTCATTAACAAGTACTTCAGTGCTTTAAAATATAGTTAAAGGCCTTACGGCTTACAGGAGTTAAATAACCTTTTAGACTGTGTGGTCTTTTGTTCATCACAGAAAAACACCTAAACAGTAATGGCTGGCGAGCTACAGCGAGTACAGCAGAGCTTTGATACCTTGCCAGCTGGGTTTGCAGGTTGGCTTGATGCTGATCTTGACCAAAACGTCCTCGGAGGCACGGTTCTTTCCACAGTCGTAGGCAGTCACAGTCAGCTTATACATGTGCTCTTTGCCGTAGCTCAGTTTCTCTGTGTTCTTGATGAAGCCTGAGAGAAGCAGGAATAAAAACAAATACATTATAAGTGCCAGTGCTGCTCTTTGTTTCATTTCAAAGCTTCAGTGATGCTAGGAAATTGTCAAGTAGTAAAAGTAAAAGTAAAAAGTAGGGCTGAACAATTTTTGAAAAAATATCTAATGTGATTATTTTGACTGATACTACAATTGCGATTAGAGGGAATGATAATTTTTACATCATTATTCTCATTTTCATTGGAAAAATATTAAAATAATTATGGTGTGATTTTAGCAGGGATCTGTACCAAACGAATGTTTTCATAGGTCTGTAGGATATTATATGTAGGCCAGGACATCTCTGCAGCACAACAATATTTAATTTAAGATGGTATTTTGCCTTTGTTTGTCCTTCAACAAATAACAACGCCTTCTGTGATTTGAGAAATGCAGTATAGTATATTGCAATTTTGATAAAATTTTAATTAACTAAGAAAAAGCATAATATTTTGACTGACATTCTCTTTGGGCTACTTCATAATATTTTGACTTCCATTTTTTTCCTTGAGATGCTAAACTCATTAGCGAGCTAATTTGTATACAGAGTCTGATTGGCATGCAAGAGATTAAAAAAAGAATCTGATGCAATTTGTTTGTTCCTATCAAGTTCTTTTCATATGTTTAGCTGAAACACTAATTAGCCGTCACAGTTGAGCAACATCTATCGTCACACTGACACACACGTTGTCAACTGCCCATATTTCTTTTTTATCATGGCCAGGAACCACATCAGCTGAACCTTGATATCTGATGTCTTTTTTTTTATAGGATCTTTAATTTTGAGACACAAAGATAAATAATCCACGAGTGGCTGACCATCTTGGGTGACATTTCAAGGGGGCTGCCATTACCTCGCACTGCAACAAACTAAAGTGAAGACTAAATGGCAATCTTGCAGCACCATTGATTTCACAGATCAACAGACGATGTGATGTGTCATTAAAATTGTGGCTATTAGGCACGTGCCGCAGCTTTTAGCTGAAAGATAAGTCTGATTGGTGAAGGTCCTCACCATCTTTGTCGATGGTGAAGGGCACATCAGGGGTGACGATCTCATAGTTGCAGATTTGGCTAAACTGGAAAGAGCAGTCGGCGTCCACCGCCTCCACCTTCAGGATACTGTCATACTTCTTTCCCTCGATAACGGTGGCTTTGTAGGACTTCTCCTTAAACACTGGTGAATATTCATTGATGTCGTTCACCTGGATGTGGACAGTGGCCCTGGCGAGACAAATTCAATTCATTTGTAAAGAAAGGCTAGCTAATGAAATGCGTCCCGCACCACAAACTGAGACAGACACATAAGTTGCACCTCACATGGTTATGGCAGAAAAGACTCTTTACATTGTGGGAACATTCACATAGACATTTATAAGAGAAGGTTTAAGACATTATGGCAAAGAAATGATGGCAAATGTTTGCAAACATTTGGCATTTTTGCTAGAAATATTACTTTATAAATTACTACAAAAATAGTTTGCAAACTTAGATTCAAAACAAAACCCTTCTGAAATGGCAGAGGTTGACTCACTTGTGGGATTTCTTCATGTTGGCGCCATCAGGACCCTCTCCACAGTCGTACGCTTGGATAGTGAAGGTGTGCTCCTTCTGCAGCTCACAGTCCAGCTTGTCCTTGGTCCGGATGACCCCCTCACCAGTGGACTTGTCCAGGACCACTGCCTCAAAGGGAACATTCTGCCCGTGGATCCTGAAGCCGCAAATCTCTCCTGAACACGGCAAAAGCCAAAATAGAATTTGTTCTGAACAACTGGCAAGAGGTATGAAATTTCATTTTGAAACAAAAAATTATGTTAACAACAAAACCATGAATTCACGCAAAAAAAAAAAAAAAAAAAAAGATCAGCCACAGGGAGCCAAGGAATTGTAGATTGGGGTGGGTGGTGTCTGTGGAGGAAGCCTAAAGCACTGTTATACGGGTGAGTACTTAAGGGGGCGGTGGGAGAGGGTGTGGGACATTTAGTATCAGTATAGAAGACAGAGTGTCTTTTCCAAGCCACTTGAAAACATTGCATCCAGTCATGCAGGCAGAAACCAAAAAGATGTGGACAAGCATTTCACAGGAGTACGTAATATATTATAAATCAAAGCCATAAAACCAAGCCTAAAAAGTACGTTCACAGAGAGCTTTATTTGCAGTGAAGATCGTTTATCTCTGTAATGAATAAAATGTACAGCCTATCTTATTTGAAAACAATAAGTAACATAAAGAAAAGAAAGAAAAGTAAAATCCTTTACAAAAGAAGACGTTGCAATACGGTGATCCAGCACCAATTCAGTCTGTGAAGAAAAAAAAAACTCAGGCAGACAACACCACTAATATACTTGTTTTAGTTAAAAGGAAGTCGCCCTCTGTAATTATATCTCTTACCCAAAACTACTGCAAAACGAATCCAAATCATAGACAGAAATCATAGAGAACTAAACTGGCACAATAACAGTAGCCTATTCAAAACAAAAAAAGTACTGGATGAGAACTGGGGTTAGAAATATCAACTTGCTTGACATCCACATCAAATGACAACTGCAGCCATGCTAATGGTAGAGATTAGTGGTGGAGAATTAACTCAAGAAATCCACTGAGGCAAAGATGCAACAACAGAAACTTTGCTGCAGCGGAGAGAGTTTGCATTAGTTAACAATCTCAACAGCTTTCATTTGAAGACATAAATGTCAGAGAAGTAAACAGGAGTCACTGTACCTGCACAGATTGGATAGTTCACAGTGAGGCACCATGAATATGGTTGATGCCTTTAAGATGCTCATATTATCTGAATCTTCATGCTATTTAAAATACCAATTCTAGTGTCAATTTCTGCTCCAAGTGCCAAGTTAGGTTGTGAAATCATCTTATGTGGACTTTTGGATTTTACTTTATTATTATTAAAAGATCTTAAAATTTGCTTTCCTTCCACATCCTTAAATTGAAAGGATTGGACAAAATGGCAGCAAAATGACTGAGAACTCCTGTTTTTTGAAGCAGCTTTCTGTTTCCTGGTGATAGCTGAAAAACTGTTAGGGTCTGCAAACTGCAATGGATGTCTCATGCACAGATATTTCTAAAAACAGTCAGCCCCACGTCATACTTTTCATCCAGCTGTTGGAACTCCAAAAAAACTTTAGGGTGAGAAAATAAAAGTCAAGAAAAACAAATGGGGAGATTACTGTGTAGAAGTGTGGATGCAGTTTTTTTTGCGTTAGTGGGTTAATAGTAACAACTAAGCACAAGGCAGAAGAAAGAGCCCAAGATCACCTTCTTCAGTGAGGGTCACCTCAAAACTCTCTACAAGGAAGGGAGAAAAGATAAACCCATGTCAGTTAAAGAATAGTTAGAAGCTCAGAGAAAACACAGAGAGGACAGGAAGGAAACATACGCTCGCTTTATGCTTCAGAAAAAGTAAAAAGTCCTCTGCCAGTTAAAAAAAAGGATGGATTAAAACATTTATGAAAATCCTGTTGTTTTAAAGTCTTTGCAGTTTTATTAATGGCTCTGCAAATCCTTTTAGAAGAAACAAGTGAAAATGTGAACAGAAATCTCACGTTTAATGTAAAAATGCACAAATATTTTCCGGAAAACTAGTTGATAGGTTAATTAATTCATTTTAAAAATGTAAAATATATATAAAGAAAAGAGTTCAGTAAGAAGAAATCTTAGAGTAGAAATTAATAAAATGTTTCTGAAGTTATTTTCTGCGTGGCGTGGTTGTTTTAAAGCTGTGTCAGGGCCTCCAGTGGCTTGGACCTGAACCATTTTGTTTTCACCTACTGAATAATTACAAATGGATTTCACATTAGGCGCTGCTGTTAACGACCCGTCATGCAATGGAAGTCGTGCGCTCACATCAGAGCTTTAGGGATTCCTCACGGGTCACACAGGCCTCCCAGCTCAGGTTGGGTCGACCATCATTGATTCTACAATCTTGACCCGCAGTGTTCATTTTCTTGCTGGTACTAAATAGATGCAGTGAATTATAACCTGATACAATAGGCTAACAGGTCAGTATGATGTATATTCATCAGCAGCTGTTTCTTCTGTTCCCTCGTCTAATGTTCCTACACGAATCAAATAACACAGATCTGGCGCATAAATGCTCCCTGCTTTGTGTTCTGTACTTGTGAACACTGAGCTCATTTTCAACTTTGTAAGAGCTTAGTTTTTTTTTAACTATTTGACATCCAATTGACCTGACTGAACTCACCACACAGATATGCACTTAGAGACAGTCCCACAATACACCACTCTTAAAAACACTCAATCCCATACAGTGTGTTGTGTTCACACTTGATAGCCTGTGATTGGGCATATATGGCCTGTGGGTCAATTTTACAGTGAACCTTGTTAGTTGGCACAGATGGACCTGGCATGACAGAGCTGGTCACCCCTGCTGCCACGTGAAGCCATTTTACTGGCTCTGTCTACAGAGAGCTAGTTCACAGGGACACACAGTCTATTCGCAATGCCCTGCTCATCAAAAAGGGAGCCCCAACTGAAAGAAGAGGGAGCACCACACTGTATTCAACGCCAATTTACTGCAAAAGGAGACAAACATCATGGAAAAAATGGGAATATTATTTGATTCCCTGCCCTACAGAGATACCAGGCCTCTTGCAGCACATTTCACGTAAGTTTGTGAAGAATATCACATTTGGCATCACCTCTGACAGGCATGTGGATGGAAATGACTCACTTGCTTAATCAGGAGAAGTAATCCGAGATAAAAATGGCCACGTCAAGTCGAGTGAAAGCACAGAGGGTGAGAGGAGTAGCAGACAAAAGAGCACACAGCTCATGTGATGTGAAATGGTGGGAGATCATTTCCACTGCTGTGGTGCTTTGAATCCTGGCCAAAGTCGATCCTGATGTGATTAAAAAAACCCAGAGCTAATGCTGCCACAGAACATAAAGCACACTAATTGTGCCTCTCTACTTGGTGTGGAAAAAACATGAAAGAGTGTTTTGAACTGAGTATCAAAAGGGCCAATGTGGAGGATATGGTAGCCAGCTGTATTACAGTATGACAGGCGTGTCATAAAAATCTAATGTGCCGCGTCTGCTAACAGAAGTGCAATAAATACATTTTCAAGGTAAAAAAAGGTAAACTGCTCTTCTTCTGTATGAGTGCACATATAAAATAAAAGAATTGAAAGATGGACCTTCATATATTAAACATAACATCATTTCAAATAACGCTTAAGTTTCATTTAAAAGAATGATCAGTTCAGCCCACCATCAGTGTCCTATAAAACTCATTCATACATGAACAATTTATCTGTATCCATCATGTGCAACACAACCTCAAAGCTTTAAGGGCACAGAGTAATTAGTGCGTTTCCTCTCTCACCTGCGTAGCGAAGAGGAGCATCCTTGTCCAGAGCGATTAGAGGGGGGTCCAGAAGTACTTTGTCATCGTTTTCTGTTACAATCCCGTGGTACGTCGTCTCGATCCATGGTTTATGCTTATTGACTGTGAGAAACAGAAAGAGAAAATGTCAAATGTCTATTTAAATGTCTGTACAAATAATTTCGAAATGTCTTAATGGGCAACTTGTTTTTCTTTCACTGGCACAAATTAGCAAATCATACCTTTTTTTTCTGTGCTTTTAATAACAATCTTCAATCAGTGTTTTCAACTAGTTCGCCTTTTATGTTTTCATCAAATACAGCTTAAGATCATTTTTAGTGAAGTTTCGGGTTCTAAATGTCTTAAAAGCATTTAATATCTAATGGAACGTGCTGTGGTTTCAGAAGTAGCTAAATCATCAATTTGGTGGGATAAAAATCTGCTGCACATCATTCTCCATAAATCCACAATGTACTGATGATGTATTGCTCAATTTATCTGAACTGAAGACAAAATTCCTCCAATATGACCATAATGTTCCACCGTGCGTATCAGTTAATGAGTGCTGACAGCGGGTGATAACGGCTCTGGTGATGACTTTCAGACCGGTGTGTGCAGCAGTAGTTGGGTCGTTTATAGCTGCGTGTGTGTTCGTCGGCCTGTTAAGCATACAGAACTTGTTGCAAAAAAAAAAATAAATAAAAAAACCTGCAGTGAGTGACATATTTAGGCTGTCTTAGAAAACAGCACTGACGCAGGAGAGATGCAGCTCTCTTACAGCCAATATGTGTTCGCTCCAGAGTGAGAGCAGAGCAGAGGATGGCATGCCTGTGCTACTGATCTGGAAAGGTGATGCTGACGCTGGCTGACAGCCCACTGCAGGAGGCTGATTGGCTGGGAGACGTAACAGAACCAGGCAAGTTTATTCAAGACAAGAAAGTAACACAAAAAACTTTTATTTGTTATTTATTTTGTAATAACAGTTTTAGGTCAGTTTATTCGGGACTTAAAACCACTACCGTTACAATAATACATTGTGCAAGACTCATTTACAAGCAGCTTCACTCTTTTTTGCTTTTTTTGATCACACAGATTGTGCCTTTAAAATTTTAAATCATTGTTTTCTCAAAGAAAAGAAATGGATTATTCTCTCTTTTAAAAAAAAAACTACAAAAGAATATAATAAATCCAGAGTTTGTTGAAATCTGGTCAGTCTTGCTGCTGCTTTTCTGCCCTTACCTTAACCCTGTTGTCCTTAATCAAACGGTCAATAATGTACAACTGTCACACATTCACGCTGATCCAGGCTAACAGTGAGCTGCTGTTTTAGCCTTAAACAACCTACAGACGGAAATCATCGACCACAGCACAAAGAGCATGTGGCCCAAACGTAATGTAGGAAAGTGTTCTGGTTACATAATTTATCTTGGGTTATCTATAATTTATTGAATAACCTATAAAGAATCATATGGCAGTGGCGTTATGCAAGTTTTAATTTTGATTTGTGGAAGAATATTTCTTGATAAATATGCTGTTGTCTAAGTACACATGAAAAACTTCAGGTTTGGGGATATAAAACTGTAAATGGGGGCTTTTCTAAGATAATTTGAAGAACTGATCAATGACTTTTAGCAAATAAGTATCAATACGTGAGCAGCATTTTGTCCTCCTAGTTATTCCACTGTGGAGTCAGAGTGTCCTGTTGAGCTTCTGAAATAAAAAGAGCCACTTTGTTATTGCTCAACTAAAAGTACATGAACATATTTCCAACTTATTTGTGTTATTTTAGTAGGCGTACACAAGATGCACTTTTATCTCAGGAAGGGCAGCTGTAGCTGTGTCCTCCAGGAGTTTAATACTTTGTGTTTGTATCCGAGTGAATGCACACATACTGTTTTAGTTGCGATTGAGAAGTAAGATGGTCAGTAATGATAAACAAACTACTACTAAAAGTGTACTTGATTTATCATCACAGGTTGAAGTAACTTTACTCATACATGTACTTGTGTTTCTCTAACAAAGTATTTCTGTTCTTGTAGGTTTGGGGTATTTTGAAAAATCTGTAATATTAACTTTTATGCAAGTATCTTTTAATCCAGAGTAGTAAAAGCAAATCGCACATGTCACATGAAAAAGTGACGGGCAGTGCTCGATGTCCAGCGATTTGCCGCTCAGCTGACAATGTGTAAAACGTACAGAAAATATGTACGTTTACTGGCAGGGTGTCTGGGTTATGAGTGGTGCGGTCATACCTGGGCCAAAACCAGCAGGTTATGGAGTAAAGTACAGAAAATGCACAACAATGCAATAAAATGAAGAATCAGAAAAAGAATCACTGATTTTTATGCACCACGCAGCACACACACCTACAGTGTTACATGACCAACAGGTACTTGCTCGGTCTGGCAAAAACACTCATGGTGGTTCCTCTGAAGAAAATCTACCTTCAGTGAGGAGCGTACTGTCTTTCTGCCATTTTTGACTGTTAATCACAGTTGTGACTGCAGCGCTCATTCAGCTCAAAATGACGTTGAGCGGACCGGTTATTAGGGCTGAACAATGAATTGAAATCGCAATATCGCCTACTGCAATTTTCTAATAGCAGGAGGTGCAGTATTTGTTCAAATGTGTATCAAAACATGACAAGATCATGACAAATCTAAAAACTGGTACGAGGGGTTGTGACTGGAGATGCTCAATATTACAGTGAAGCCCATCCTCTAGCCCACAGTTATCCAATTAATGGTGCACAATAACACATTGTGAGTCTCAACAGTAACATTATTTCAATAGACACTGACAGCATATTAATTACTGTGTCTCTGTTGTAAAATATTGGTGCCATTCATTTATCTCCTAAAGCACATGTGCTCCTAATACTTCCAGTATATGTAACCTATATTTAATGACTGACTGACACAGAGTAATATACCCACCAGTTGTTACGAAAACATTTTTTGGTCATTTCTCACCAGCTGACTCAAAATGCTCCTTTTGCGTTTTACATGATTTAGACTTTAGATCCAGAATTAATGACATTTTTTTCCTGTGAGCCTTTACAGTTAAAACCTAATTGAAATATGTTTTGCAGTGAAATTAAATCCGCAGCCGTTTCATGCTGCAGAAAGCCTCGACATCACACATTCATCATCTCACTAATAAGCAGAGGCCTGGTGTTCAATAACACAGTCTGTGCTACAATTATAATATGAGCTCCACACACTAACCTGAAAAAAAGAAAGCCTACAAAAACATTAATTCATGATGGGGATGTTTTCAGACGACACTAAATGACAGTCTGCCAAATCCAATTTGAGCTGAGCAAATTACTTGCGTTTTGTGTCATTACATAATTTTGTGTAATTCGCAATGAATATAGGATCAATGCAAATTAATTACAAGCTACTTGCACAACATTGATGTAATGTGGGGACCACAGTGAATCAGGATTATCCACTGAGCCATTTTTTTCCTGAAGGGAAGTTTGAGTATAAATGTATAAAGTATAAATGTTCTATTATGACAGAAAATGAGAGAAATGGGGAATAACATGCAACAAAATGTCCACAGCCAGACTTAAACTGGGGATATTACAGTTCATAGGCAGCACCATAAACCACACCACCACCACACAGAATATATCAACTTATGCGTGTAAAAATAATAGGGATGAAAATAAATGACTACAATGTCCACACAAAAACATCTATTATAAAAGGGGGCTTTGCCAAAATAAAGACTTTACCACTGAACCAATGACACAAACGGAAGAAAGATTCATATCACTTTACATCTCTGGTTGAATCTTGTCCTATGTAAGCAGTGCTTGGTGAGAACGAGTTGCCGTGTTTGCCAGTAATTTGGCATCCTAATAACCCAATAAATCGTCTTTGCAGAGCGTCTCGTGATCTTTAGTGAAGTGGATGTCTTTAGACAGATTGCCAGGCCAGACTACTACAATAATCTGCTTTAGCTTCCACAGAGTCACAGTTACTGTTAACCAGGTCACATTTGTCTGTAAGTCTTTAATGGCCTTCAGCACTGAGCTTCACTGAACCAGGACTAGCACTGACTGGTACAATATCAAAGAGCATCTCAAAACCTCTGCAAAACATATTGCAAACATGTGCAAGTCGTGTCACGTGTCCTTGTTGTTTGTTCCAATTAAATCTTACTTCCCCTTCAACTAAAAGCACTAAAAACTAAATGTGGTATTTTGGATGTCAGTCAACCTTTTGCAGTAAAGTTAAGCCTGATAGATGAGATTAATTCCCAACAAGTGTGTGAAATGAGCAGCACAAACCAACTGAAACAGGGGATAATAAACATAAACATATGTTCACAGATGGCACACTGAAGCAGGAAAACATCACACAGGTGAGTGTAGGTATACAAAGACAAAAGAGTCGTGCCTGGGAGGTCTTGCACTAATCCGAACGCAAAGTGCACCTCTCCTGTGCAATGCCATTAAAATCAAAACCTCTTTGACTCACCAACACCTGTGTACACGATTTTATTCAAAGCGTGAAAATGTCACATGGACTGTGTGAAATTGCCAACAAGGTCCTTTTAACATGATAATTTCATCATCCCCCTGCAGTCAATGGAAAGAACATTTGTTGTGCTGAGACTTGCTTTGCAGATTTGACACAGAGCAACAAAAACACGATTTTCACAAATACAGACACAATTATTCCTGGAAATCGGGTGATTTATCATCTATAATAGATGTATATTACTTAAAAGATAAGGAGTGGGAGTGAGTCTCTGTATTGTAAGAGTTTCTTTGGGAGGAGAAGCTTTAGGATTTAGGATGGAATGAGATTAGGAGAGGGGCTTTGACATGTTTGGTGCTGTCTGAGAGGAGCCTGCTGATGTAGCGCTGACGATGTTCAGCATGGAAGGACCATTTTCTTAATTTACCTAATTAGGAAACCAATTCATCTAATGCAATGCACACTCATTACTGGCCCAATTACAACCTGCAGTCCTTCACATTAAACCTCTGACATACTGCAAGCGAGACTTTAGAGTAACATTAACTGACTGATGTTTTGATAAGAATCTAGTAAAATAGGTCTGTTACACATGTGTCACATTATGATTAATCCTGTGTAAAATGACAAAAAGGAACTCAAGATACAAACAATAAATATTGCCTTTTCCTGCATTATAGGGTTATGGAGACTTCAGTGACCCACCATGCTATTTCTAGCACAAATCATTGGCCTCGATATAAATATTAGATGGAGCGTTAGGATATATATATATATACACACATATAATGGGCTGATACTGGCCTCTTGATAAATAATAGATATTAACCATGCCATGTCATCCTCTGTCTATGTCTGTCAGCATCTATGTAAAGATTCTAACAGCAAATTAACTACTTAAAACTGTATATCAGCACCAAACAAATTAAGCCCAAATCTGGCAGACAGAGGCAGAAAAATCCTTTAAGAAGCCTTAGAGAAATGATGTGTCAGAAGGCATAAGCACAGATGGTGTTACTGGACCCACTTACAACTAAGCAACACAGTACTTGGTACACAATCCTGTTACACAGCAAATAAAGCCAACAACATTTAATCCTATAATGAGATGCTTCTATTTCATTCACTGACAAGGTCAAGAGACTTGAGAGAGATAAAACAAAGCAATGAAGTCTTCCAAAAGCAAAACGCTGCCAAGTTTTTTTGGGGGGCGAGGATAAGGTACTTGGTGTGATTGTGTGTCAATCTGTGCCGTGCCGTGCCAGGCCATTTACTGATCAGCTCTAACTCTGCCACCTGCACGCTGCATTCTTTCAAACTAGAGTAGATATTTTAAGAGACCATTAATGCTATATGTTAAAACTAATCAGTCAATTGACAGAAGATTAATTGCTATTATATATCAATCTTTTCAGTCATTTTAAGAAGAAAAAACCCACTAACATTAAATTTGAATATCTTCGGGTTTATTCAGTCTTCCATGACAGTAAGCTGAACATTTTTGGGTTGTGAACTTTTTTGAACCATTTTCTGACATTTTATAGACCAAACGACTAATCAAGATAATATTCAACAGTTAATAAGTTAGTTAGTTGGAGCCCTACTTGGCTGATTTACCCGCAAGACAACACATGGTTTCATTTACTAAAGGCTTGATCTTTCTTTGTATAGAAACACTGTTTTGTTTCTGTGTGATTTCCTCTAAAATGGAACAAATAATCCATCAATAACACAACAACTATAAAACTTCTTGTTTTAGGCTTTTGTGGAGGCACATACTCAACAATGTGATTTATTTTATGATCCCAAAGAAGTGGGTAACATTCACATGTATACAAAGAGGAAGCCCCTTTATGGTTGCCTAGCTCTTTTTTGAAGCCTAACCTATACGGTTTAACCTATTAACCATGATGAAATACTTCCTACAAGAATTTCAGGACCACAATAGGTCCTGGTAATCCTGAGACTCAACAGAAAGCCTGTATGCATCTCTCTTTTTACCACTGCTGTGATGTCTCTACTTCATTGGGGGTGGGGGTGGGGGGGGGTGTCATCCTGCCCCCCAAATGCTTGCCAAAGGCTTTGCATGTGTCCAGCTACTGTATAACCCTCACTACTGCCATAGACTCAACCAAATATGATGACTGTTCACAGGCTACTGGCCACCGTGGGAGATCCAGAGAAATGCACCACAGCTGCCGAGACTGTAGCGGCATCAGTGCAGCAGATGATCAGCCTGTAATCATCAAATGAACCCTGATAATGGCTGGGAACCTCAGAGGACATGTTGTGTAATAATGATGGTGCAGCCAAGTGTCAGGCCAGTGACACGTTTTGGAGCACTGCTGCAATCGATTTAGCTCATATTTTACATTTGATGGCCGACAGCCTGCAAGACTTCATTTTCTTTGATTACATGCAAATGTGAAGCTCTTCTAGACCCATTATAAGACTGGTCTGCTACTGAGCAACACTTCACTCAATTTGCTGATCGCAGACAACATTAAATGGCAACCTGGTCTACAAAAAATGCTCACAGGCTGTTATTATTGTTTGAGACTAAATAAAGCCTTTGTTGCCAGGTTGTTATTCACATTTGTCGATTAGCTGCAGCAGTACACTGAAGAAAAGAGGAGTGAGTGTCTGGTGAGAGGCAGACCTTGAGGTGTTGCCAGGGAGATAGCCAAAAATTACAGGTTTGAACAGTTGAATACCGTAAACTATGAAAGCAGGAAAATATAAGAAATGCACCATGAGTATGTGAACAATAACTGGTTAAACAATTGAACTAGCTATGGACCGATAATTAACTATTCAAAACCTCTGTGCTTGCCAGGAGTCGTGTTTTCCTGAAAGACAGGTGTACGTTGAACAACCACCACAGGTCTCCTTCATTTTAGAAGGCATCATTTACAGATGTCAGCAGAGACTGCAGCCAAATAGGTGATGGTATGTGATGCATGCAAATGTGACCCAAGGAATGACTTCAATTATGCTGGTGAGTGGCTCTTGTGTTTCCACGGACCAGGAATAATCAATGGCCAATCTGCTCACGGTCTGAAACAGCGGTCACACTTCTCTGTTTGTCTTTCCTTACAAGCTCCTGAGCTTGTTGACGCAAGCCACCTCCATCACAGACTGGGGACTGTTCTGGGACTCCTTGAAAACCCTGGAACCGCTGATCTCAGGGGCCTCCGCTTCCTTCCCAAACATCCCGCTCACACAGGAGAACCTCTCAGTTGCTCTGCCAGGCAACAGCATTTGTTTGTCCTCGAAGCAATCACAACCACCCAACAGAACGAACACACCCTCTGTGACCGTCGTGCTCCTCTGAAGAGGGGGTTGGGAGGCCGTGGAGCCTTGAATGCAACTCAATCACCTCTCTGTGTGAGCAGCACAAAAGGGCCAGTGAGAGTGAAGAAGTGAGAGTGAGACGTCTCGAGCTCTGCATCGGTGCTCGGATGTAGCTGATCTGCACCTCTGAGACGGCAGGTAACGCGCTCTCTGGTTACCTGTTTCCCATGAAGCCTGAATGTTAATGTGGACACGCCCACATGTGAATAGCTCTGCAGTGCCATTTTTTCCAAGAAGCATTGGGCTCAAGAGAGGAGGTATCAGCTTCATAAGATTTCAATGTTGACATAATATAGAATAATAGGGGATATTTTTTCAAATCTCACTGACTTTTTTTTTTACAGATTTTAATCATTTACTGCAATATTATCTTCACATGATTTAATGCTGCTTGTGTAAAATTGGGTAACTGACCAAATGTATTTGACCAGGTTCTAACAATTGTACAATATGAGCATAAATTTGTCAAAATCCTTGTCCTGATACCTCTTCATATTGGTGTTTTCCTGTCTGAATATTAGGCTACTTTATGCTCTGCATTTACAGTCACAACATACAGGAGACATGTACGACCAAGGGCTCATGTGAACGTTGGTGACCAACACAGCTTCCCAGTCATCTGGCACAACTTAATATTCACAACTGAACGACCCATTCTTGACAGTTCACCGACTCCATTCAACCCGTGAAGGCAACAATGAGAGGGAAGTCACCACAGGCCGAAATTGGGTCCAGTATTCTCATGGCCTATCTTTCCAACACTAAGTGGCAAAAAACCAAATTGAAATGCTTCAACAACTTAGCACTTTCTGGGGATTATCTCATATACACATTCTTCAGGGGCTTGAGGCGCGACCCTTCGAACAGTGACCGCATTGTGACATGCTTAGTCAAGATCCCGACCCTGAAGTCTGGGCCTAAAAGCCCTTTGTCCCTCTGCAAAATGTCTGAAAAAAATTCAAAACTTAACTTGTATGAACAGAACCTCATTGAAGGGCAAGTAAACTGTTATACAGGCCAACACATTAGATAATGTCTGATATGATACTCCACAGAGGCAATTCCCATTTTAATAGCATTGCAGGGCCCTTTTATTACGCTGTCCACAACTCCTGAATCATGAGGTGCAAAGAAAAGTTTTTTTGTTCTTGAATTCCATGTTTCAAGACTAATCTGTGTATAGACATCACCCATTTCCACCTAAACAGATTCACCACCTACATACCGTTTTCCTGTAATTGGATATCTTGTAGGTGTGAATTATTTGTCATCGACTGTTGTAACTGTTGAATGTGTTGTGCAACAGTTTTGATGACTACTGGTAGGTGGTATTACAGTGCAATGATATATGGTCATAATTTAGTGGTCATAAATTTGACTTATTCAAAATGATGCAAAACTCATCCTTAATCAAAGCCCTAATATTCCTGGGCTGATTTTAGATATATGATGGCTGCCATCAGCCTTGCAGAATTAAAATGTTAAATTAATTAAAAAATGTGGTATTATTTCTGTGGCACCTCTATCCGGTGACTGATAAAGCCATGAACACAAGAACTTTAACAGTTATGAGTCCTTTCTTTCCTCATGGCATCATGTTTTTGGTCATTAGACATCACCCAGTTGATATTTAATGACATTGTTGAGGAAAAACAAGTGTGTATACTGACACGGAAAGACGACACACAACAGTGTTACTCGAGCTGCATGGGAGAGTCGAACAATGCAGTCATTGTCAGCAGTGCGCCTGCAAATAGTTTCTGTTTGCCATAACGCCGCAAGATGACACACGTCACACAGATTGTTCATAGCTTAAAAGCCAAATGTTCTAACGCAAATAGAAAATGTGAGCGTATTTATGTCAACCAGGTCACTGATGGCAGTCATGTTATGTTTTGGTTTCTGAGATTTTCTTATGAAAAGGCATATTTGGGATGAGAGTTGTATAAAGACAGTTTCATGGTTTCAACCAATATTAGTTAAACAGGAAAAAGCATTTGAAATATGGCTGAAATCGACTGGCTGACATAAACATTAATTGATGGCTATTTTAATAATGTCATAATTATTTCTATATTTCAGGACATTATATAGCAATTTATACAAATAAAGAAATTGTCTCGTATTATGTTTATTGTTATGATGCTGTGATCAAAGAGGAACCTTAGAGGCGTGGCAGATCAATGACCAATAAATTAATAAATTAAAATTTCAAAAACATTGATCTGATACAACCAGAACCGACGTGCAATTTTCAGTGGATCAATGGCAATGAACGCAAGGCTGGGACAGAACATTTAACACATAATATGTACCTCATCCTGGCCATGTGAGGAGCGCATATGTTAACTCAGCAGCACACAAAGCAGGCCATCCAATTTGTTCAACTAGAATTAGTTAATTCAATGACGAATGAGCCAAGAAACTTTCCAGCAGCCGGCATTTCTTTTGTCTGGCTGTGTGTGTGCACAGAGGAAGCTCATGCATCGCAGAGGACGTAATGTTTGACTCCAGAACATGGGAACGTGTGGCAGCAGCTGCTTGTGGTAAGAGAAAAAGAAATACATTACCGGGGTAATACCTTAAAAACAAGGGATAAACACCACAATGGACAACACAAGAATGTCCAGAAGTATCTATTAAATAAACATTTACAGCAGTGGACACCAACACAGAGTTAAAAGCCTAAAATGCTCTGAGGCTTCAAACGGCCTGCCACAGACTGACTGTGTGTGCCCCAGTTTTACACACACTTACAGTTTGTCTTGTTGGCAGCATCATGAATCATACAGTGCAGGTAAAAATTGTGATGCGTTTCAATACCTCATTTTTTAAAAATGATTGTTGTTGCCATGTCATCAGCTGCATCTTTGAGTAGGCAAACAGCTGATGACCACAGCACTGTTTTCCAATTCCTGTAAATACCCCTGAAATTGCTGCAGAGTAATCAGACACAACAACCATGGAATATTTTTCTTTGTCCCATGAAAACATAAAGCTGGTGATACATAAGGTGGTGTACGAAATAAGTGAGTGACCTTTAGTTATTAAAAGATAAGCCCTCCCCAAGATGGTGATTTCACAGGCCGACATTGCTGATAAGAGCAGGAAAGGCAGCAGGTGCAGTTCACAAACACACACTTAAACAGACTAAAACATAAAAAGTCAGATTCACACACTCTCCAGGACAAAGTGTTAAAAGCTATTTCCTTTAGATTGACGAAAATGAGACATAAAAGTTACTGCTTTACAAAAGCCTCCCTGCGCAGCTGTCTGACATGGCAACAACAAAAAATATGGCTGGATCATGAGCCCCCGGTGCAGTATTTTATGACTACCTCTATCCCTTTCATGGTTTTTATTATGTTCACTGTGCATAAAACGGGTTTAACGTTACAAGGAAAACACCACATACTGGCCTAAAGCGTTTGCGACTGCCCAGGCATGCTGATAAAGCTACTAACTCATATGCACCTGCCTTTTACACACCCTAAGACAGGAAGCTCAGTCAGTGAATTGAGTTTGTCATTTTAAAAAAAGTCCATAAATTCATTCAAACACTGTGTTCATGTCTGAGCAGTGAGCTGCTGGAAGGAGTTTGGTGGACCGCCCTGCAGCAAAAGAAAAGGGCTGGTGTCATGCAGTGAGATGGTGTCCATCGGTGACATTGTAAATAAAGAGGCTACTTCCACTTTCAGTATGTATATAGCATATGATCATCTAATAGACCCAGACCTAGTGGGGGATTTCTGTTAACTTAAGCATCTGATCACAACACATGCATGTTTAAATCCACCGACAAACCAGAGGTTAGTGAAGAGGATCTGCAATGCGTAGCCAACCAGGCTCTACAACAACAACGTTGCCAAAGCACGCATTAGGCCTACTAATGGAAAAACAAACCTGCGTGGTTTAATAACACGGAATCTTAAAAAATTAAATTAAATAAAAAAGGGACCAAAGAAACATACCATCATTCGTATAAATACTAAAATATTTAAATACGAGATAAATAAATGGTGTGCCCGTTTAGTATTTAATATTACAAACTCTGCATAAAGTGAGAATATTTTTAATATTAAATCTGTTGAAAGGCAACTAGGACCAAAAATAGACTGAATGCAGATGACTGAAGGGGGTCGTTTTGTGGCCTTGATATTATCTCCAAAATAGACTAGTCGGGTATTTAAGCTGTAGAATAAATCTTATAGACAGATAATAGCTGTAGTTAAATATAATGTGTAATTTGTTGGTGTGTTTAAGTGTAAAATGGACACAATATAACGGAAAGCACTTGCAGCCGGCGGGATACTAGGCGACGTCCATCCGCTGCGGCTCCGGAGCGGACCATCCCTGAACAGGTTACTGACCGCGCATCCCTCAGGACCGCACACCGAGCTAACGTCTCGGTCCTAACCGCCACCGTGCCCGCTCGAAAACGACCACAACGCTCATGAGAGACGTCAACTTCCAGCACTGTATCCCCAACCCCACACAGACACCTGTCTGTCTGTCAGACAGACAAAAACATTACGGGATACAAATCCCTGCTTAGTTACCTTTAGCTGCCTCCACCGCACATAATAGTCCGAGGACCAGACCGACAGCGGATGCAAATTGTGTATTCCCTCGGAACCGCATCCCGACTTCGAGTTCAACCGCGGCGAAGTAAAAGACAGCCTTCTTCTTCCCTCGTCAGTCGGGCGAAATGTTTCTTTAACAAGAAAATTAAAATCCAGAAGATGAGTCCCGGTTACCACGGTAGCTCTAAGATGGCCGTCGCCGCCGCCGCTCTGCTCTCTTCAATCAGCGCTGCTCTCGCAGGTTTGCAGCTTGGTGCGTTCAAGGACTGTCAGACATGTGTTTAAACCACTTCCCGAGCGCAGTGAACCTTGCAGGCTCTTTTTCGACAGGTTTTTACGTAATATCTCAGCACCGAATCACGATACACACACAACAAAATAAAAACATCTTTACTTGGTTATAATAACAGGGTAACATCAAATGGGGATTTGACTCCACTACACTCTATTTGACTCTTGACTCAGATCAGACTTCCCATTTTAAACCAACAAAAGAAAACACTTTAGGACCAGGCTGGACTATCAACTGGGCAAAGTGGGCAACTGCCTTGAGGCCCTAAAACCAAAAAACAGCAACAATTATAAAACCGCTCCCAGTTTATTGTGTCAATTGGTTCGTGTTATTCAAATTAGGGATATGCACAACTAAAGGACAAAATTAACTGATACGATAAAAGCCTGCTTTATTGCGTGACCATACAGCTCTGTCTTTAAGAAGGGCAGTGAGCCAAAATGTAGGTTTGAAGACCTTCTAGATTTCTGCTAGACAACCGAAGCTTGTGGAAAATCGGAGCTCAAGAGGAGAACCTGAAAGCAACATTTGTCCAACGATGGTCAGTGACGTCAATACTGTTATTGTGGGAGCATGCAGCTAGTTTAGCACAGACTGGGGGGGTCAAATGCCTTCTGGTGCTACAAAGAGGCTGTGAGGATAGTGCCCAGTGATCATCATAATGTGAAGTGCATGACTGAAGTAAACGCAACACTTAGAGATACAGCTCAGGGGGAAACAAGGGCCAGCCAAGCTTTAGTTTTGCCTGAAGACCTAACAAATTTGCAATTTAATTGCAAATTTGTTCAACCCATGGTCATATAGGCTGTGTCAATAGTTGTGGAAGTTGTAGGTATCAGGCAGATGCACAGGGTGGAGGGAATCCATGGTGGAGCTGGGACCCATCGAGCATGTTGCCCTGAAGCCTTGGCTGGATAATCCAGCTGCAGCCAAATAGTTGTTTAACCCTTTATTCCATATAGGCGAGATGGGAATTGTTAATCTGAAGCACATCCATGTATAAATTGTGCCCCCAAGTTTTCTTCCACGGAGAACAAATTTTCAGAAAAATAATCCCAGTCAAAGAGACTTGTACAGCATTCAATACAAATAAGCATCATATTGATCATTTATGAGTTAACCACTCCCCACTTTGCAGAACAACCACAGAACAAGAATTGCATGGCAATGTGAGAATAAGCAAGGCCTTGAATTGCTAATGTGTGCGAGTGCTGCAATCTAATCAACACCCTCTGATAGCACCCCTAAGGAGAAAAGGATGCACTGCAATCAGACAATGACTTACGAGCATCTGCACCACTTTTCTGCGTATCACCAAGCAACCTTGATATGGCTGCTAGTCACACAAATCAGACGCACGTGATCTTGAATCGCCTTATTACACATCAGAGAGGCTCATACGAAAAGGTTCATTTATAATGAAATGCCCCAATGTGATTTTGTACACTATAACACATAAAAATAACACAAACTGTATGAATTCAGGGCAAGCATTAGATCTCAGTCCAGCCTAAATCGCTGCAATTATCATAGAGAAACAGCAGAGAATGGACATAGTTGTGTGAGGCCACAATTAAGTGATGAGTCTATAAACAGGGACAGTCTATGGCAGCAGAGATGAAGCACAATGCCTGTTTGTTTCCACTTTGGCAAGACATGAAGTGGCCGGGAGAAAGTGGACGCACACCCCTCCCCATCCTCACAGATGTCCAGCACTCTGGGGAAGGGACAGAACGGCCATTATCATTCCTCTGGGGAACAATAGGCCAAGGCAATAGGAGGGTTTGGTGGATTAGGTGTGAAACATCAGCGAATAATCAGAGGTGTTACTTCCTCCAAACCACCTCAGCCACTGCTGTGAGTGACTGCTACTCCTTCCATGACTGTTGATGGTTTGTTTGCTGTGAAAGCAGGCTTATTGGTGATCATTTACATAGCTCGGCAGCTTTCATATCTTATGATACAAAATGCCCTCTTCTCACACAAGATAATAATTTGTGTATTGTTTCAGGACTTTAATTGTTCCTCTATAGATAGATGGATAGATTAATGGATATATGGATAGATAGGCAGCTATGTTTTCCTCCTCCTCTTAGCAGTCTAACTTTGCCATCCATCTCAGATACTGAGCTTTCCTTTCGAGCCCCCAGACTAAGATATGGGGATTAGATACACCACATTATTAGGATAGTCAAAGGTCACGACTGCCTTATGGCTTATTCAAAATCCTCCGTCCACCTCGGTTTCCGTCCTGCTGCCTCATATACATTCTGCCAGTGTGGACGGGGCTCGATACGACGGGGGTTGGACATTTTCAGTAGGAGTCATGTTGTTGGACACATTGCTGTTGGCTGCAGTCGTGGTGGGTGGTTGGCAGCAGACAGAGCGTGAAAATGAGTTTGCTATCACAGGAATCAAAGCAGTTCTTACCGTTAAGCATCTTAATATTCTCTTTCCTGTCTTGTGTCTAGACTGCAACTTGTTTCATTACCCGCTGCAGAGTTTTGGTTCTCCAGCTCCCAGAGGATGTAGGAATTTCATTTTCTGTTTTGTTTTCCTTTCCACAGATTTTATTGGACATATGAGTCATCTGACTCAGATGGTGATTGTTTGGAAAGTCTGAAGCTTTTCATAATGGATACTTTAAACATGATTTTATCTTAATGATGCAGACCAAATTATTTATATGTTATGTTATATGTTTGAGAAAGTATTTAATTGGCCCAAGAGAAGAGTTGAGGGAAGTTATTTCAGAGGATTATATCTCTGCATGTCAATTTTGATGATCAGATCATTTCTTTATCTGATCATCCAAAATATATTCTGTCAAATTCTGAAAACGCGTTGCCTCGTGAATCCATAAGGATCACACATACAGGGAGACTTCGATCTTTTTTTCTCATTCAGTATGGATGTCTTTTTAACTTTGCTCATGAATACATTTTGAAAATCCTTGGCTCGGGAGGGAAAGTAAATCTCACTTTAAAAAATTTTGTGGATGTTATAAAGTTCTATGACATAAAATTTTAAAGCCAAATATGGTCTGTACGTGTACCTTTAAAGCTGCCTTCATACACTCTCCATTGGGGGACATTTAAAACGTACCCTCTGTGATTGATTCCCTTCTACTTAACTTGCTCTCATTTATCTTATAGCCTGGGCCGTCGCTCACAGTCATTTATTAACCAGCGGCTCTTCCACCATGCAGCTTATGTGCACACACTCTCACTGCGAATGTCCTGAAAATGTACTGTCAGTTTTTAGTTTTTTTCCATACTAAACCTCATTTATCAGAGACAATATTATAATTCCTGTCAGTACTACAGGCAGGTTTTTTGCAGTTCACCTTGTGAGACAAGAAATCTATTTATTTCCCTGTTTGTTTTTTCATTTCCATATTGATGCTATGCACAATCCTGCTTGACTATTTTGGTTTATAAAACAGAGAAGCTGTTGGAAGAAATGTTTTCTGATGTAGCCTGACAGCTGCGATCCATATTCCCTACCTTCAGTATGCAAACTCTTTATCAAGCTCTTTATAAAATCCTTCAAAGCATTAGTATTATGTCGTGTCACTCTTTGGCTTGTGAAGTAGTCCCTGGGTATTATATGGCCCTTTATCAACAGCCAACAGTTTGAGTTGTCTCTCAGGCCCCATTGTTACTGATATAAGAACAGGGCACTGAAACACATGGCGGGAGTGAGTGGGAATCAGACAGATGGAGGCTTGATAACCTCACAGAATACTTCAGTCCTCTAAAGGGCTTAAGGACCCTGGAGATTAAGTTTTCAGTCAGCACCTTCAGTCACATCCATATTCATGAGAGTCATGCTTGAGATTTATCACTGTTTGATTTGGTTTGCATTCATACATTCATAATGTACATCTGAAATCGAATATTAAATCAATGTTCATTAATGAGAATGTCTCCATTTGCCACCCATGTGTGGTAGATTCCTCCAGATGGGGATCAAGTTGCTCAGAGGGGACTGTGGAGTCCTGATTTTGATGTTCTTGTTTTAAGACCTTGACCCCTGACCCCCACAGAAGGTCACCTCTGACATAGTACATGGAGGGTTCAAGCCGGTGTCACACTCTCTCCTCCTTGGCTTTATTGCCTCGAAAAGTTTAGGAGGGGCAACAATGACATGGCTGTCAGAACGAGTCCAGTCAGTCATCGATGATAGGTCGGCTCTCGAGAGACTTCCATTTTGAACACTGCAAATGAAGACCCTGGGGATAGCAGCTAATGATTATAGATACATTGGACGTTGTCAAGTTGTTGCTTTTTAAATCTAGGTATAGTAGCAACAGAATTGTGTATACTGTCGATGTCAATCTTCATAGTCGTCAACTCCCCCATTTCCATTTAACGGATAAAACACTTGCATGGAAAAGTCACACAGACCAAAGACATGTTGCCCACCCTTTATCAACCCCCAATTTGAGTCACGTCTGTGATTAAAATCTGCGCCCCTGTGTTTGTGTATATGAAGAAACCTGCTGTCCAGACAGCGGAATTGAGCAGTCTGCTCCCTCATTCCCCTCGAAGGAGGCTCATATGGTGAGTGGGTGATATTAAAGTGGAGGAGGTTAAAAATGGCTTGGAGCCAGTGCATGGCGTACTCTATGTCTCTGACTGGGTGTGCAGTGCGGTTGGGAGCAAGCTGAGACTGAGAGATCCTGGCAAACTTTATGATAACATAGGATATCTGTGGAGAATCTAAAACGGTTCAAAACAGTTTTAAAAGCAGAACTCAATGAACTCAATCTCCCCTCATTTTCTTTCAAGCATTTGAGAGTAAAATACTGTCTTTGCAAGTTGTGTCTAACGACGGTTATTTGTTCTCTCCCTTCTTGAAACCAGCATCCGATCCCGTCCAGTGATATAAAGCTGGATCTAGCCCGTGGGGGAGTACACGCAGACAAACACAGTTAAATCTGCTGTTGGGGCATTAAGGGGGTAAATCACAGACATATCAGGGTCTCAGGTCCCATTATAATGTTTCTATCATGCTTCCTGGCTGCTCTAATTATGTTGTTAGCCTGCTATTAACTGAGACCAGTGATTATTAACTGGCCAGGTCAGCAATGCAGACGGGAGCAATTGAAATACCCCTGATCACAGTCAGCGTTAGTTCATGAGTCCCCTGCTGACAAAAGCTGGAGGGGCCGGAAATTACTTTGAGCTTTGATGAAACATGACACATGATTCTCCGGCTTGTTGTGTGTGATTATTGTTAGAGGTCTTTTAGCCTCTTTAAAAGACGCTGGCCAAGCTGATCAGAATCAGCATTGTGTAATGCTGAAGAGGGTGGAAAGTCCTAATGCATCCATTTGGTTAATTGTTATGGTAATTTATTATAGATCTCGTCGATCTTGACAAAAGTCTGACTTTTGTCCAAGTTAAACTGCTAGTGATGCACTTACTGATTACACTGTTTGTCCCCGCTGACTGACTGACTGGATTTATTTGACGATTAGAAATCCACTGTGACTCTACACACCTTAATTTATTGATGACAGTACAAGTGTGCGTAATGGATTTTTTTCCCACTGTAGTCCCCCAACAGCAAACGACAAACTACACAAATAGCGATACCAGACAAGCACATTAACATTCAAATCAAGTGCATGTTGTGAATAATAACTAGCAGGTAGAGACAGGATGAAAAGGAGGCGTCTGAACAGTAATGATTCATTACTGTGGGATCACTGTCACTGTCACACTCTTTTTAATGGACTTAATGAACTGACAGAGAAGCACAGCGGTTTTAACAGCTTTTGACCTATTAATCAGGAAGAAATACCTGTGTGTGTGTGTGTGTGTGTGTGTGTGTGTGTATACATGTTGCCATGGTTACCAAAACATAAGTTGCATAACTCCTCATTATATGGCAGGTGGATTTATTAGTAATTACCTTTTGAAACAACGTTAAAATCACATATCTGCTATCATAAAATCCTGTGGTTGGTTTGTCTGCTTTCACCCCTTAAATGAACAGCACCAGTGTCCGTGTCACTGTTCAATTAACAACTTTCACGCCAGCCTCAACGAACCTTACTAAGCAGCAAATACACCTGAGTTTATTTTAATTGAACCAAACAGGTTAGGTGTGAATACAAATGACAGAGAAACCATTTTAAAAAAGTGACATTCAAGCTTCATAGCGGTTTGCTGATTGCATGTCTGTGCTGGCTTTAAGTTGGAGGAATAGTTGGGAAGTTTTTTTTTATTCACTTCCTTGCCTGGAGTCTTGTTGTCACCATGACATTACCGGGCAACCAACGAAACTCCAGGAAGTCACTGTGTCCTGGAAAACCACAAACTGTTGTTTTTATACTTCGGTTTTAAAGAAGATAAAATGCGTTAATCAGGGAGCTTTAGAGGTGCTGGTGGTCAGATTCTGTTACTCTTGCACAGAGACAGTCGGGGTGGACAATACTACATAATTTGGTTCTAATCCAATACCATGCACTATATGGCCTGATTCATTAATATCCATGCAGGTACAGACAGTGATACTGGTCATCCTAAAGCCACGTTTCATGATCAATAGCCTTATGAATACACTGGATGCATTTTCACTACCACTGAGTTATTTGCCAAACAAGAGTTTCTTTTCTTTATACAAAGACAAATCTTATCAACCAAATCACAGGTCATAAAGATGCTTATATATTATATATAAGGTCTATGTCTGTATCACCAGACACACACACACAGTGTGCCTTTAAAATGTGTGTGTCAACTGAAAGAAATGGAAGTTTTGCATGAACTATTCCCATCGTGCATTAGAGCAGGCATCCGCTGTGACCTCACGTGATGAGGAAGATTTTGGCTGCTGCATTTTAATGGAGGATTAAGGTATCATTCTTCTCTCTTTCTACATGACCTTTTACTTATTGATTTTCAACTCACTAGACCTCATCTCTCCTCTCATCTCTTATCTTATCTCATTCTTTTGTCTTTTTATCTCTCTAGCTGTTAAAAAAATAAACAAACATATACACACATCTGCTATTCTCTCTCCCACTTGCCTCTCTTTCCTCTGTTTCTCCCTGACTTGTCTCCATATTAAAATGCATAGCTGCCAGCTCTAGCTGCAGTGTCAGCAGGGGTGAATGGGGAAGGTAATTCATGCCGGGCTGTCATCCAGGTTGGAGGTGAGTGAGCACACCTCTTCCCTGAGGAGACAGCCAGGAATAAGCCCAGCAGAGAAGCTCAGAGGCATCAATAATCCAGCACCTCTCCCTGCACTAATGACAGACTCACACAGTCTCATTAAACACTGCCTGCTCCTCATGCTGCCATATTTGTACAGTTGGAGCTCAGATTGAGATGAATAGTAGATATGTGATTCCTGCTCAGAGATGTCTATTTTTTTTTGAAAGTCCTCTACATGTTTACGCTCACAAGAGGTTTACATATATTTTCCATAGAGCGCCTGGCCAGCCCTGTGGGACACTACTGTAAATAAGCTGTCACAGTTCTCACTGGTGCTCTGTTAGGAAACCTAGGAGCACACACACACACACACACACACACACACAAAATAAAAATACAGCCATACTCCCAGTGACAAGTGCACAAACACAGAGACAAAAATAAACGGATATATGCACACATATGAATCCACAGACATGCACATACTGCGTTTAGCACTGTCTCAAAAACCTCTTTAGGGTTAATTTTGACTTGCTGGCTAAAGTTTATTTTTATTTTTTATTTAAATTGGTTTTGCTACATGTTTAGGTAAATCCTAAATTTGTAACGAGTTTTCAATCCTCAGAGGAGCTTGTAATCCTGAAACTGTAATCAGAAAAATCCCAAAATGTGAGTTAAAAGGTCACCATATCACCACACAGTGACAATATGCACACATTAACACTCACAAGTAAACACATAAACAAGCCCATCTTTATTGACTCAATCCATTTCCTAACCTCTAACCTCTGACCTAAACCTAAACCTGATTCCAGCCTCAATCCTAAAAAAAACCACACGCTCTGAGAGGGGAGGTTGAGTACCACGCCCTCAATGGCACATTCATATATAAACACAAACTAACAAGCAGTCATGCCTGCCAGGCCAATGCCAGGCAACTGTCAAAGTTCAAAATAGGCATTTACATACACCAACACCCGAAAATTGCCACCAGCTTCATTCCTCCTCCCTGCATCACCCTCAGGATAATTCTGTCGCGGGTATTCTAGGAATCTGTCTCAGGATAAGATAATCCAGGGACAGCTGCTCTCTAATTTTAAGTGGAAGGCCCGAGGATACGGGTGTCAGAGATAGACAGAGAGCCGAGAGCAGGCAGAAGCTAAAGTGGGTAAAAAAGAGTGCGCATTGGCTTCTTTGGCACACTATTCTCAAGGGACCCCGAGGAGGTCAGGACCTACTCTAAGGGCAGAGAGTGAGCTGACAGTCAACTCATGATTCACACTGACAATTTCATCTATTGTCGCTATGGCAACAGCACCTGCAGACAGATAAAAGCACACACAGTGACACCTCAGAACCACCTTGCGGGAGCATGATTGAAGGGTACACACCCCTCAATCATGTGTGCGTGACAAAGAGAGAGAGAGGTGATTGTCAAATGGGAAAATACATAGTTTATATGTTAATAAATAGATGTTCAGATGCCTTTTAGTGCAGATAACCAGCTGGTCAAACAGTCATCTGATGATAGCAGGTGCTGCCATGTCAGTCAACAATCACACTGTTGCATAAGACTCAGTTGGTTCATTACTGTGCATCAGCATCAGCTCGTTGATGTTCTGAAATGCTCTTCTCTTCCATTCATGCCAATAAAGCTCGACATGACAAATGGAAATGTCGATAGAAATTGACATTTGCATTTGCAAATTCTTACATGGAGGTCATACAGAGCGTGATAATGAGCTGCTCCAGACGCTGGTGTGCAGCCACCGTGCTTAAGGGTCTTTAAATAAGAAACTGTAGGGTGCTGTTGTGTAGATGACCCTGATGGGAAAATGAAAAGAAATTTTAATATCAGCAAGGGCTCAACAATAAAACCTTGTGTTCATGTTCAGGGTTAAAGTGGACTTACAGTAACGATGTGACTTGTTTCAACAGTAGAAAATGAAAATCCAAAACCTTCAGGAGGTCACACAGCATGTGTAAACTACAAACTAATATAATGCAAAAGTCATGCAATAATTATCTCCCTTTGTGAAGCTAACAATGTTAAAAACTTTTTAGTTGCGTTATCTTGTTAGTTGTTGTAGTTTGTGTTATCTTCTGCACGTGTAGTTAAAAAGCAGCAAACACAGCTACACTGGAAGTAATATTGAAAGCTTCACTAATGGATTTCTTAGTTTAATTGCATACCGTCAATTAAAAATGAAACAGAAAGAAGAACCTTGTTTGTGGTCTAATTAGTGATTGATACAAAACACTTACAGTACAAAAACAGTTAACGTGATGTTCAAAACATGCTCACTTTCCCACAATCAAATGATAAGGACCGTTCTCTAATGTTAAAGCCCGGGAGCCACAGCAGGTCCATCTGGCCCCATTTATAAAGCTGGTAAATTCCACTGAGACGGTCAGCAGTGTTTTAGACATAATGATGGTTCACATTTAAGCCAATTCCACTAATTATGTCTTCCACCTCAACTCTGGGCTGGACAAGGTCAGTAAGTTTTCCTCAGCAGTCAGCAGTCCGTGTCTGCTCTGAGCCAACACTTACAATGTCAGAGCAGTCGTCAGGGTCCTATAGGCTACCGTCAGACTGTAGTAGTGGTGTGATGAGTGTTTGCTCTGCCAACTCCTGAGTCATTCTATGCATTCCCAGCATTCAAGTGGGATGCTGCACCTGCTTCACTGCTCCAATCATATATAGTATCTGGTAACAACCCAAAAACGAAAGAATTTTTAGTCGAAAAGACAACAAACAACAAAGTAGTATTCAGAGATTTTTGTTATTAGGTTGGTGAAGGTGAATTTGCCAGTGAACTGTTTCTCTAAGACTTGAAATGCATTTTAAACATTTTTGTATTGCAAATATATAAATACTCAACACAGTTTGTAAAAGCAGTTAGTGTTGGGTGTAATTTTACTTTCCACACAGCCACGTGATAAAATCTTGATGATTAGCATAATTAAACAATATGTCACTTTATCCGGTGGTTCGCTGGTCTGAAGCGGCGGCCTGTTGTGGATGAGGCATTTTAATTGAAAGATCCTTTTTGACATGTTAGATAACCACGTTTCAGTTTCAGCGTGAGGAAATGTAGGAAGAGTCGTACAAATAAGATTTAGACTATTTATTAAATATATCGAGGAGTTTATGTTTTCAGATTAGAGACTCCATCATCTGCTGAGAAGAAAACCGAGTAATAAATATAGCTTTGAACTTGAGCGCTTGCAGTCTGTTTCATTAATCAACGCCAGAGCTGCTGCTGGCTGAGCATCTTTCTTTTCCCTCCCCAACCTCCTCAAGGAAGTGGGGTTTTTTTTTTATAAGGTTTTTAAAGTCATCCAAGGACTGAGATTCCCGCTGTAGTGGGTTGGGTTAAAATGGAAAAGAAAGAAAGATCTCAACTCAGACTAGAAGCTAGAAAATGGAATATTAGATAAAGAAAGTGAATTTGAATGTTTGAGAGACCATTGCAGTCAGTCGGCTGTACCACTTGTGTCATCGTTGTAGTTGGCAGTATAAACTGTTCCTGCAGCAACAGCAGTCACTTCGGCTTATTTCAGTCAACATGATGCACACAGCTAGAATCTGGTTACTCAGAGAGCCAGTTATAGGCTGCCCTGATATTTTGAGGCGAGAGTGATAAATTGTACATACGATCCATAAATAGTGATTACATTTATAACCTTTTGGTCTGATATTTTCACACGGCGTATACCTTTATGACATTCACACGAATAAATTCTACTCATAGAGGCTTTAAAATGAAGAACATCCTAATTACTCATTTTACATTCATTTTTTTGCATGTAAATTTAAGATTTCCTGTAGTTCAGGTTATATTTGAGTCTAGCCCATAGACTGAACACTTTTGAATTCCTCCCACAGTATTCTCCTCTTCACATGTGACATATGCAAAAACTAGAGATCTCCTTACATGTTTTTTTCCCCCCACACACACTGCATCATGTACAGGAAATAAATCTCACTCAGTGGAAGCATCGGAGTGGGAATCCTGGAGGTGGACAGGTATATAGATCCTGAGTTTATTGTGGAAATAGGCTTCTGTCAAAGCGATATCACAGCTAAAAAAGAGCTTGAGCAGATGGCTGGAGTCAGTACGCCTTCAGGGGAGCAGTGTGCCATAAGACGAAGGAGGTGGGAAGCAGAAAATACGGTCTCTTGTGGCCAGTGGTTGATGAGTTCAAAATGGGTTGTGTGTTTTTTTAATCGCAAAATGAGATGAGTGTAACACAGGTGGTCCTCAGGAGCCCACAGCAGCTAAACCAACATGCAGCTTAACCAGCTGTATGTTGGTTTAGCTGCATTACATTAGTGGTGAGAATTATCCTTCCACTCTCACCTCAGTCATTACAAACTGCAATGTTTGGCTGCGACATGCATTTTAAAAAATTTTTGTGAAACATTTCATAAAATGACGCACAAGACACGTTATATATTTTTACATGCAATTGAATGATACAGCTACAAAAAACATGGCGCCTTGAGTGTTTCACAAATCACACAGTATCATCATCAGCTTTAATGAACAGCCAGAACAAGGCGGTACAGAATATAATATAATATATGATACAGTCTGACAGTGTAAAATAAGGCACCACATAAAGGGAAAATGAGACACGAGAAGACATCTGCATTTCACCTCAGGCTGCTGATCACGTTGGATTCTTGCATTCGAAACACATCATCACGGTGCATCTGAGGCTACCAGCAAGGCTCCATCTGTAATTCATGTGTGCTAAATTGCTGCTGAGATGTCTGAGACACTCATCTGTCAATAGTCTGCTGTATTTTCTAAAACAGAAATATAAAAACCTCGTCGTTTTAGTAGCATTAGTGATCAGAGGGGGATCCAAAAAAAAACAAAAAACTGACTGACTCTGATGCATAAAAGGAGACGTATGAAGAGAGCTTTAGAAGCTGTGAGGTTGAAGGAACGGAGCAAATCTCATCTATTAGTCATGCGGTTTAGCGTGGACTAGAGTGTATCTGCAGGGCTCTGTGTAGGGCTGTGAGTGACTGTGCAGTGCTGCATTGCTCTGCCTGCATGCCTCTCCCTCCTCTCCTTCCTCTCCTCTGGATTCACTTAATAATGTTGAGTCAGAAGGTGGGAAGGAGAGTCCCCTCCTTTGCTTCTGGAGCTGCCGCACTAACGATCCCTCCTTTTTGGCTTTGAAGATGAAAGGTGGAACTGATCACATTCATTTGAGGTGTAAAGTTATATCCTTCCTCTCAAATTTATGGGGTGGAGTTATTTTGAAGCCGGCCGGGTCAGGAGAGTCACGCAACCTCGAACCTTCTTTCTAAAATAAGACTTCCCCTCCAATTATATTGATTTTGAGCTCTGCCAAGATGTTAAGAAATATGCTACTGAGGTCATGAGTCAAAGCCCCCACTCTCCCAGATTTATGGACTTTATGGAATTTATTTATTCACTTATATACCTGTAAACACAAGGGTCTCTGTCTTGTGAAAAATCTCCAAACCTTCAGTAGAACAAAAGAAATGTAACTAACTCCTAGGATGACGAGAAAAAAAAAGATGATGATAAAAAATAAATAAAGTTTCATAGCTCAAAGCTGACTGTAGTTTTATCATAATCCAGAAAAAGATTGCTATATATTCTTGAATGTGTCTGTAGAACAGCATATTTTGCCAAAGTTATGACTTTTTGATGAATACTGAGCAAGTATATTACACATCAAAGGTGTTTGAGACTTTTCTGTTGGCATTTTTAATATCCATTTTCTGCCAAGAAAAAATCCATTAGAATTCATTGGTAGTGACGTTAGGATCACCACAGGCACGTTTCTCTGTAAAAGAGCTTTACATCCGCAGATTTATAACGTCATTTAAACAGTGTCCACACACACTGAGGACAGCATGCAGCAGCTACAGTCCACTGCCCAGACACACACACACACACACACACACACACACACACACACACCCTGTTTGCACAGTTGCATAACGTGATGCGATAGTGCTGGTGGCAGTTATGGGCTGGCTGGTGTCTCACATCAGATAAATGCAACGTCAAGGCTCACGTGTACAGTGAGAGAGGAAGCTTATGTTGTTGGAAGGAGGGTTGTGCTGCTCTCAGCAGATAATAATCAACACCACTGTTTCCTCATGAGCCTGAGTGAGAGCTTGTACTCAGATAATAATAACAATAATAATAATAATAATAATGAATGTCACTAAACTCAAACAGAACCGGTTTTGCGATGAAGATGACAATTCTAACTTGTTGATAAATGACGCCTCGTCCTCACACCAAAACCAATAGATATAGAGTTGGGATTCGAATACCAAAACAAGTGCTCAGCTTGTTGTGGGAAGAAAAAAAAAGACATTTTAATGTCAGCAAATGACAGCTACCGTCTCAAAGTGACGCATGAGCACTGAAAAAATTGTCCAACAGCAGGTGTGTTATTCCCAGAGCTGTCTCCCTCTAAATGGCAGGATTCTGATGCTGATAGCATGGGAACAGTGAGCAGGTGTTGGTCATTAGCAGAGGAAACACATGCAGCAACATTTCCAACTCAATAAGCAGAGAGCACTGGATTTAAACATCTGTCTCAATTAAAACCTGACAGGAAAATGTATGCAAACTATTAGTCAGTGGGTTTTTTTTTTTTAAATGAATGTGACAAGTGCACACAGTAATTAAGATGTCACATATGACATAAGGTGTGAGTGCTGTGACTGTCAATCTTTACAGGCTAATGTGAAGTGTGAGAAAGCTTGAGGTCAAACATGACAGAAAAAAAATATAAACAAGTAATGTAACACCCCTTAAAAATCAGTTTTCTGAGTTCTGGAGGTTTAAGTGGCCTCACCGCAGTGACGAACAGGTGTACTCCAGGGACCAGTTACTCAAACTGGATCAGAATGATGTACCTGCTGCCATCCGGCATCAGGTAATCCATTTTACTGTTGTGCCAGTTTTTTTTTTAAAGCAACATTGAATTGGATCATCCTGATCCAGATACAAGTTTTTTTAAGATTACCAAAATGACCCATATAGAACTACATATCACACTGTAGGCTACGTAAGACATGTGAAGAACAGCAGGTAGAATAGGCAGCGCGGGGTCATTTTAAGTGTTTTTATTTGAAGAGACGGAAAACAGCGCAATTAAACACAGACATCCACCTTTGTTTTCAATTTCATTTTAAACAGTGGGTCAGACCACACACACACACACACATATACGGTATATATATATATGTATGTATGTATGTATGTATAACACCTCCAGCATTCTTCCAGAATGAGGGACTGACTGGATGTAATTGTTAGAAACTACTTTGACTCGTTCATCTCTGATGATTGTGTCATTTTAATTAATATGCAGTGATAAATTATTATTTTTGTTTGGTATTGATATCTCTGATATCGGGGGATTATTCTATCCTGGAAACAAAATCCTTCTTTTTTACCAAGGTAGAAATAGGTAGCCTAATGTCTACTTTATCTATTTCATTGCTGTAACACTTATACACAGAGTGCAAAATATAAATAAATAAATAAATGCTTCATGATACAAATGTATTATTTGACAAGATTTATTACATTTTGTCCCTGAAATCCACAATTCTGACAGGATCAGGATAATCCTGATTTTTTTGGGGGTCAAAGATATCCCAATCAACATACTGAAGGTTTGATCTACGTAATCCAACCTATTTTCAAGCACTGATCTCATCCGATAGCCAGAATGTGTGAGTGTAACCATGGTTACAGTTGCAACTTTGCAGCTGATGCTACTGTAGTTTACGCTGAAAGCAGAAACCTGTTCATAACCTTAAATGAAAGGACAAATTCAAAATTGTTGACAAAACAATCTCCCATCAAGGTACACTTACTGGCTTGTTCTGGAGCTTTATTCAGAATTAATTATTGTGACTTTAGTGAATATTTTCTTTTCCCAGGATGCCCAGCGTGTGGTCTTATCTAAAAACAACCATCATTCTCATCCATGAGCTTGCATGTGTGAAGGAGTTCAACTTTATCACATAAAAATGAAAAAATAAACACTTCTTACTGTTTAAAATGTCTTTAATGGTTCAGTTGGTATAGGATTTGGAAGCTTTAGGTCAAGACATGGTCAGCAGCCATACAAAACAAAACCAACTAATCGACTGAGAGGAAAAAAAAACAAAGAGAAAAAAAACAAACTCAAGAAAAAGACAATTAGGCAACGTCAGGTCATCACAGTAAAAAGATGCATCAATCCTAGTCAAACTCAGCATGCTGAAAATTAAAACTGGTAGCAAATTCAACGATGATCACACACACACTCGCACGCACGCACACACACACTAACATTCATTCACAATTTAAATGAAGGCTGTAGAACAACCCTGAAATAAAATGTACAGTAAGACACCTTTTAGAGAGAAAAAAAAATGCATAGACAAATAAAGAATGTTTTAAAACAAAAGTAAACATAAAAAAGACAAATTTCTTTGTCGTAGGCAGACAGCGTGACGGGTCTGTTGGCCGTTTACATTGCGATGATGGCTGAGGACATTCAAATAGTTATTGCGAACAAGATATAATGGATAACACTATTTTTTTTTAATTTTTTTTTTAAACCCCGGAAACATTTTAATAGAGCGAGTAGCTTCCACAAATGTAAAGAATGAATGTACAAGCAATGGTCATTGTGGCAAGACTTCAAAGATCCTCGGTGCCACGTGAATGAACATTATAAACCACAAGGCGGACATGCTTGGCTTCAAAACATTACGTTACAATTATTTTTAAGTTATACAAGTTAACGAACTGTACTTAAAACACATTAAATATTGAGCATGTCACTAGAAAAACATTCAGTTGTTAACAAGTATTCATTCAGACTATTCCAGTTGAGTCAATTAACACAGAAGAGAAATTTCTAAATTGCTTAAGGAATAAAAACACGGTTACAAAGTTTTTTCCCCCCACTTTGAACCAGACAAAGAATCTCTGCGCTAAATATCAAAATGTATTTTTTTTTTGCAAATATCCCATTGATAATAGTGCAAGAGATACAGTACAGTCAGAAATCGCAGACAGTTCTGATGTTTGGCTTCACTGTGTTTAGTTACAGGTAGTTAAAAATTAGAGTTGGAAAATGATTTTAGTGTGAAGACAAAGCTGCTGCTGCTGCTGACGTTAAAGAGCGACTCACGCTAAGCTTTTACTATCTACTGGTTCTCCGTCTTTAATGATGCGTTTGACGAACAAGGAGTCCATTCAGTAAACAATAAATTACAACTACAGCTCGTCTCTTATCAAATGTCTTAATCAATATGTTAATTTTATCTTACAGATAAAAAAAACCAAACAAAAAAAAACAATTGGCACAATCAATTCATTATTGTATTCCCCCCTCCTGACTATCTGTACAATAAAAAAAAAAAAGATTTTACACGTCGCAAGAACCCAAAACCAGCGATTGTTTGGGGAGAATGTGAACACCTGTGTTTCATGTTTGTGTGATTATGTCTGCTAGTGTCTTTAATTCATACACTTTCCTCTCGAGAAAAGCACTGCTGTGCTCTCAACAGCCCATGGTTCAAAATAAAGCAGCAGAAGAACAGGTGGGGTCTCATTTATAAAAACTTGTGTGTTGACTCGTGAGAAGAAAACTGCGTATGATCATCGTAATGTAATTTTACCATTCATAAATCACATCGATCGTGTCAAAAGCCTTGTTATCCTACATGGATGATAAATGACAGGCCTGTTGTGAGTGTTAATACACACTTCAATCAGCTTGTCATTTGTATATGAAAACAGAGAAATCGGATTGCAAAAGTGTGAAATAAAGGTTGTTGTTGCAGATGTTGAGCCAAATAGTCTTTTTTGTTTTTGTTCATATTTCTATTTAATAGCAGCAAGTCACAGCAGCAGTGAACCCTGCATGATCAGAAAGCCAAATGATTCTGAGGTGAAAATATTGAGTGTTGCAGCTGTGTGTTTGTAAAGCAAAAGTTATAGAGATGAGGATCGGATGTCACCGGAGTTCACGTGACAACTCTGCTGGTTTTTACAACTGACTACCTGACAGCGGATGAGGCCACAGTTTGATAAGAGGAACATTAGTATGACTTCCAGTTGATGTGCAGATGCTCTCCAGAAACATCTTGCAACTCTAAATCCCAACATCTGCGTGAAGGAGCGACATTCGCATTTTTCCTGCTTCTTTTTTTTTTTTTTCACACGTTTATAAATGAGGCCCCTGGTGTGACAGAACACAAAAGCCTTTATAACACAACAGCTAAATCAAAAAAAAAAATTCAGCCCCATTAGGGTAAGCAGAAATAATTAAAATCTCTCCCCTAACACGATCTGTCGCCACACTCGCTGCTTGACCAAAACTATATTTCTCTTTGCTTCAATCAACCGCTTCCTGGTCAAATCATTCAATGACCACAGCAGATATAACATGTAACACTGCCTAAAGTCTCAACACAGACAAAATAATACAAAACAAGACCACCCCCCACCAAAAAAAAAAACAGCAAAAAACAAAAAAAACAAAACCCACTACATTTGATGTTCATCCACACAAATTGTAAGTGTTTTCACTGACACCTTGATGCCAAGGCTTCAACTCACAGTGACCCACTTGAGTGCATCTCAGGTAATGGTGCGCCAGCTTGTATGAGGAGGAGTCGGGATGGAAAAGGCTGGGGGAGAGCGAGGCAGCGACCTCCTGGTGTCTCTTCCCGTCCTCTTCTGTCCCTTCCAGGTGCACCTCCTCTCCTGAGCTCATCAGTGTTGCGTTTGTGGAGTTCGGGTTGTTGTGGACCACGTGCAGGGCGGGGGGGTGGGACGGGGCTGGGCGGGGCGGGATGCAGTGGGGCGGGATGGAGGGCCCAGGGTCACTGTCGCCGATCCTCCGTCTCTGACCGTGAGAACGCCATCACCACATCCTCTGCACCTGTAAACCAACAGCAGAAAGTCAGAGAGGTCCTAGTAATGAATTACAATGAAAACTGTAGATTTAAATCACACAGACTGTGTTGACATCATACAACAGAGTTTAGACACACATAAATAAATCCAGACATAAATCACCTATTGTGTCTATTTAACACGCCAGTAAAGTAGTTAGTTTGTATCATATCAGGTTGAATGTTGTTCCCAGTCAGTCTTAAACATGTTTGAGCTACCTACACATC
Organism: Pampus argenteus; assembly: GCA_036937835.1. NCBI lineage: Eukaryota > Metazoa > Chordata > Actinopteri > Scombriformes > Stromateidae > Pampus > Pampus argenteus. The sequence goes on along the minus strand of CM072864.1, from coordinate 18,775,827 downwards.
ATTTCTACAAGGCCTTGGATCCTGTCACTATCCTGTAAATCCCATCAGCTGTGACAATAAATCCAAATGGAAATACACCTCCATGGAAACCCTTTCGGTGCATGCAGGTAAATTTCATCTATTGCCGCGTTCACCCGTTGTGGAAAGGTACCGGTTGCCATTGCTGCGCCCTCACGTGCGATACTGCAACGTACCGAGTGGCCCGCTGACAGCAGCATCCTGCTCTGACAAGATAACAGACTTCAATACTATTCAATCTCCTCTGCTGTTGCGGCTCAGGCAGTGAGATACAAGATTAGAAGAGTAAACAATACTAGATTCCAGCTGATATTAACCTCACTAAGATGTGGAGAAAAAAAAACACAATGAGCCCAAAGAAATGAGAGTAATAATCTGCAGTACATACAAGTTATTATTTCTTTCTATTCCTTTTGTGCCTGTTTCACTTGTACCAAGTTAATGAGGACCACTGATAATTAAACCTAATCTGGGTTGAGCCAACTAATGGATCCTGCAAGCTACACAATAGGACTTTGTCAGATGGCTTTTGTTTAACAAGGAATCATTCATTAATCTGTTGCCAAATTGGGATTCATCAAGTTGTTTGGGCCCGACCAAACCTGCGGAGACAGTCTCTCTCTCTGATAACTGAAAATACATTTTCCAATTCTACTAGATTATATAAAACAGTGTCTCATTTATATAACTGTTCTTTTTACATAGGCCTGATTATTTGACAACACCTCATTTTGATTTGAGCCAGTTTTATGGAGGGTCTACAGCCTGTAAGTGAGAGCGCCAAAAATTCTTCCGCGAGATTATGTAGGAAAGTAAAACTCGTCTTGCGCTGACGTGGTTGGCACTCCGGCAAAATGCATTTGCTTCTCTGTAATTAAAGTAAATTGGGTGTGAAACAGACCACAAAATGCATACCGTAACATCCTCCTAATTTATTTAATTTAAAAAGCATTTCTTGAAGGAGAGACAGCTCACAATGGCAACTAGGTGGAGCAAGTCTGATCAAGTAGGCTACTGAATAAATACATCTGACAAGCTGTAATCGCATAAACATTATCAACACCACGCGCCACACCTTTTCAGACAGTCGAGAAGAAAACAGCACCTTGTCTGCTATAAAAAGCCTCTCATCCTCTCTTCAACACAGCCCTCGAATGCTTGTTAGATTTAATTATTGTGGAGATATGAAAGTAGGCCAGAGACTGTGAGCTTCCACATGTATTTGGCACAAAGGGCGGACCATCCTCATGAGACAGCGAGGACCCTCCAGTCCAAACGAAGAATTTTCATTTGGCTGTCTCTTCGAGGAGGATAATTAGCATGTTTTTATGCTGCATTCAGGTCAGTGTGAGCTTGGTAAGATTGAGACTTTTGGGGGAGGGGGGTCTTTTAATATCAAATTTAAAGTTCCCATTTCTGTTATGGTTATAGAACAAGTCAATAGGCAAAAGCAGCACCGGGTGATGAAACCAGAGACAGAGGAATGAAAAAAATACTGAGTTCATAACATAAATCTCATCTGCCTTGAGACAGCACAGGGACAATGATGCTTGAACAAGAATTATGTAACACACAACAGCAGCTCGGCTTGAATTAACACCTCTGCTGAATAGCATTACTGTTCGGGATGATGTTTTGGGGCACGATCTTGCAATAGCATCTATTTATTACAATAACATCCAGGCTGAATCATTTTACGGTTGTGTGAAGTTCACTGTGTGATGGACATGTCAGACACTGTGCAACTTGAGCTCAACGACCAGCAGAAATGCTCTCAAAATACACCGAGAACCAAGTGGATGATGGGAACTGGGGAGGCTATATCTGTTTTACTTGACTGACAGAGTCATATTCAGACTATATATATTATTATTTACTCTTATATTATTACTCTGCCACGATACAATACACACACACACACACTAACAAGCTGATGGAAACGTCAAACCCCCTGAAAGCTGTTGCTTAGCGACAGATAAAGATCAGATCGCATCAGTGGATGGCAGGCGGCGGCTGCTGCTGCCTGTGAGCAAACAGCTTTTAGTTTGTTTCGATGCAGCTCTGTGTCCCTCCCTCCACCGTGCACTGATCCCTCCTCGCCCTGCACGACGGGGGTAAACAGAACAGCTCCGGACGGTGGATCATATAAATAACAGCAACGACAGGCATGTCATCTGATTTGTGATCTATAAATACTTTGAAAGGAGGAAGCATTTTAAAAAAACAATTTCTAAATAAATACTGCACAGAGATTGTTTTCAGGGAAAACAGAGTCTCACTGTCTCTCACTGCTTTTTTCTGTTTTATATAATTGTATACTGAATATTTTGGGGTTTTGGACTGTTCGTGAGAAAAAAAAAATAAGCTGAAGATGTAATTTTAGACATTATTTTGACAAAACAACACAAAAGGAAACAGTAAATAGTAGTTAGTTGCAGCCCTAGTTCATCCTGCCAAAAGAACCACAACATCCATTCACCTGATCGTATAGAGACTATAAGTCACTATATAATCAGAGTAGGTAAAACCTCTCAGGATGTGAAATTAAGCTAAAGCGAGTTTGTTTGAAGTTAACGGCACTAAACTGAGTCCCTGAAGCCTGAATGAGCAGAGAAGCGGCCATATGATGTGTTGCAGTGGGATGTAGAGCAGCAGTATTATTATTCTAGGTCACAATCTGTGCAGGTTCAGCAGAGAGGACCCCCACTCTCACACACACACAAACTGCAACATGTACCAGTTATTCCGTGTCCACTTGATCACATTCTTGACTAAAATGGACTTGACTATCAAAAAGATGCCTTAAATTCTGTTACAAAGATGTTTAAAAAGAAAAGTCAAAACTAAACATTAAGTACACAATGTTTGAATGAATGAGTTAAGATTCTACAGAGTCAAGTATGTCAAAACAGTTTGTTCTTCATTTCACACTTTGATAAAGAGCTATTTATTTAATTATTTATTATTTATTTCATACATAATTAAAGTCTTTTTAATCCTCCAAATGGATCCAGAATTTTAGGGAGCAGCTCCAGCACTTTCCAAAGGAGCCGAGATCATTAGCAAGAAAACTGGCTGATTAAGCACATCTAAGTTTTAAACAGTTGACATAAAACTAGCTTTTAACCTTCGTCTATGTACAACCACACACCTTTTAACAAGTATTTGGGATAAAGCATATCTAAGGACAAACTAAAGTGTCTGTGTTTCAGTGAAATGAGTCAGGTACACGTGGCCATAAATCTCATAAAGGCTCTGTGGCTCTGATTCATGCTGCAGTGAGGAACAGGATAAAGTAAGAATCGATAACACTCTGCTCTGACCGAGCCGACAAACAAAGGCGAGTTCCATCTTCTGTGTCACAATGTTTTCACTTGGAAAAGAAGGTTAAAGTATTGCGCAATACTGGAATTGTAACATACAAAAAAACAACAGACAAAAAAAAACAACAAGACAGCGTATTGATTGCTTAAGGCTCCTGTTACATCTGAAACAAGCGGCCATATTTCTGTACGCAGGGATGGGACTGACGGAGAGAGATTAAAATATCATACTCCGACTGTGTAATTAGCACTCCAGCTTGCCTTCAGGCCCCCTAATGACACCTGCTCCAATCTACCGCTGCAGCACGTCGCAACAACACCGAGGCCCACAGGGATGCTTCGCTTTCCTGGGACAACTGAGGTTGCTATGGCAACCCCATCCATGTCTTTCGTCTTTTGTTGGGACCCTCAAACATCCTTCTGGTTCTGGGAGTAAACCTTTTCTGTCAAATCAGACAGAATAACAAGGCCTGAAATGGCTTTACGTGTGGCTCTGACAAACTGTATTGTTTGAATTGACAGTTATAGAAAGCTGCGGTTCAAACAGTTGAAGGAGAAGAAAAGCAGACTGAATATGAAGACAAACTATATTTTTCCCATAATATGCTGAGCCTACTGTACCATGATTTCTTAACTCGCTTTAAGAGAGTGACTGTTATTATTCAACATTACTAAAAAAGGGAGCAAATTACACTGAAGCAGAGCCACTAAAAACCAAGCACCTTATTTAGAGAGCTCAGATTTCATTTCCCATCATAGCATGCAAAGTCCTGCTCCCACAAAATTCTGCCACATCAAGGTATTCACAGCGAGAACTCGATGAAAAAAGTCTTTCTCAGCTCCAGAGCCTTTGGCAGAGAATTCCTCTTTGGCCTGATTAAAATTGCAAAACAAAATTCTGTATTTGCATGTATGGTAATCAGCCAATTAAAACATATAAATGCTAATTCAGTGACCCATAGACTTAAAAGAAATATGAGTAGCAACCCCCAAGTTGCTTTTTTCTTGTTTTATACGAGGAAGAAAACCGAATATCAGGCAGCCAAGCGGAGTCTGAGGGAATCGTTCAGGGTATAAGCAACACTTCCAATCAGCCTGATCAGACGCGATGAAGGACGACAACCGTACTGGATAGAATGAATGCAATACTTACACGTGTGTTTTCTTATCAGAATATGCTAAGCTGACAACAGCAATGATGTCATCCATTCGTCACATTAGCTTCTGTGTGTTCTCTCACCTACTCTCCTGTTTAGCATTTCCTGCCACAGCCCCGCCTTGACTTGAGAGCAATCGATATCCAAGTCACTAAGCCATCGTGCCCTGAGCGCCCTCTAAGCATGCCGCCACTCGATCGATGAGGCTGTGCCTGACACGTGACACTATTGCTCCGTGCTGAGACCCCTTGAGGATGCTGCTATCAGGGCGTCCTGCATCAGCACGTTCAAGCGATCACACTTGAGGGTTTGGTTTCATACTCAAGAGGGACGAATCTGTTTGGCCCGAGACTCATCTGACCTCTGGGTGTCTCCAGTGGAAACATTTTTCCAATTTAGCTGAATTTAATCAATGCATATTGTTGATGACAAAAGGTTCTATAAACCTTTAAAGAAGCAGACTAAATGGTATTACTTGACAAGCTGAGAGGGGTGAGTCATCCACTCTACATTATTACTCCTTCAAACAGCCAGCTGAGTAGCATAGATACTACAGCTGTCTTCCATCAGAAGCATGCGCACAAGAGGAGGCAAGATTTTAAAAATGCTGCACAACCAATCAAAAGATTTCCCTAAACCTTAAGAACTATCTTAACACAAATCTCATAATCTCACAATTGGAATACATTTGTTCACATTTTAATGTCCTACATTTTATCTACTGACTTTAATCAAGTAGTTTTCTTTGTAATATTTCACATCACATAGTTGACATAATTTGTTGTTTTAAGCCTGTGAGTGTGCATGCTGCTCGGCAATAAACTGTTTCCTTTCATGCATTTTATTTTACCCCATTACCACGTCTAAATGGGATCAAATAGTGGACTTCCCTCTTCATATAACTAAACCTTCACACTACCTCAAAGGATGACAAACGTGCTGATGCCTACAAACTGATGTCCTTCAGCACCGGGCTGAATTTTTTAAACACGATTAACTCTCAGCTATATCCACTATGCCTAATCACAGTGCTTTGAATAAGATGCAGACCACAAATTATTTATTGCTGCACCAAGGAGGTGGCAGGCTGCCAAATGACACTAAATGCGTCTGTTTTTGTGATGTATAATGCATAATCCGAGCACCTTTCACCAGTCATAATCGTTCATATTTAATGAGGCTCTTCCTGTCAGTATTGACACTGCACAGAGCTTGAGTTTTGTATATTCTAAAGGGCATGAAGAAACAGAACGAGGGCACGCAGCAGACACACGACATGTTAGTTTAACCAGATAGAAAATGAATAAGAAAATCTGCGCTGGTCTCACATTTGGGTGCTTTTGATACCATCCTTCCTATCTGATGTAATACTTTATGTCATGCTGCTTGTCTGCACTGTCTGTGATGCAACGACCCAGATTAGAAATAATGCAGAATGAGGCTGAATTTAACAAAAAGAGGATAATGCAGTGTAATATCCTGCAGGTTAAAACAAAACACCAGAGCGGGATAAAAAGACAAAGTCATTGCACCTTTTACTTCCCTCCTTAATACCTTGTGCAATCATAAACCTAATCCTTCTCCTGCACAGAAGATCACACATTCATCAATTCAAACAGCAGTTTTGTTTCCTTGCAGAGAAAGGACACGGACAAGGGGACATCACAAGGTAAAGTAGGTATCGTCGCAGGCACGTTTCTCAACTTTAAGCCCCCCTGAGGGACCAATATCGCATCAAAGCCTGAGCAGTGCTACGACAGAGTGGCTCCTATCTGACAGAGATGTTTGAACCAAGACTGGAGAGAAGCTGATGATGCATTTACAAAAAAAAATAATAATCAGGAACAATTTGCAGCAATTTCTCAGATAACTGCAGTGCCTCTGCATATTCACCATTTTGTTTCATCTAGCACCATCTTGTGGTGTAAAACTGTGGCAATTGAAAAAGAAAAAGGAATCTCAAAGGCACCCTCTGGTGCCCTGAAAAAGCATCACATGCAGGATCATAATATTACCGTAAGCAAACCAAGCCCTCCAACAACATGCATGAACGGTGGTTTATCTTGTAAACGCCACGATGAAGTCAAACACGTGTGTTTATATCTAGGCCACTTGTGAGAAGCAGCAGTGAAACTTGCTATGGATGAATCACTCAGTTCCAGGCAGCCACACTGTTTACTGTATGACTAATGTCACAGCGCTGGTGGGCTGCTGAGTCGGCCTCGGTGCAGTTAGGGACTCCGTTAGGAGGAATGATGTGTGCGGAGGGATTTTCCCTTGTTTTCAGTCCCGGCATAGTTGCACTTCTGAGAAATGTGAAGCTGTTGTTTGTGGGCAAAAGTTGTTCTAAACCTGTTTCACATTTAACCACTATCATAAACACTCTATCCTTACACCTTCAAAAATATCTAATTAAAGCTAGAACTAAAACTATACACTAGTGGACTCAAATTATGTAATTTAAAAAGATAACCACATGAGTCAGAACTATTTTCAACTAGAAACACAACACATTCCTACTAAAAACAGGAGAAATTATACCAACACTGGCTGAATGACCGTACTTTAATATAACGTGTGTGTGTGTGTGTGTGTGTGTGTGTGTGTGTGTGTGTGTGTGTGTGTGTGTGTGTCACAGTCTTACCCTGGTCTATGTTGTGCTGTGGTAACTGGCTCATCTGACTGTGGACCACACCTGCGTAATTCCGGAGAAAAGCTTCTTCACTCGGCGTGAGCTGAAGAAGAGTGAAAGAGTGACATTAAGAACAAAGCCAAAAAAAGCCATTTTAAACTTCTTCAACTATAATTCAAGCAAAAATAATAAAACTAAATTATATGTTTAAGAATTAGTTTATTGGTTTCATTCACTTGCTCTCAGTTTGTATCCTGCTACAAGACTTGAACCATTTTAGGGTCAAAGAGGCTAAGTGAAAGTTATTTTAAGAGTGTAGGCAATTATGTTAGTCACAGATAATTAAACAGACAGACAATACTGTCAGACAATTGTTTATAAATGGAATAGAAAACTGTTATTGGGTTAAAAGTTAATAATGATGGTAGCAATCATTATTGGTCACATGATTATAGTATGTTATAGTAAAGACACTGTACGTACATTTGATCCCATTTTCTTTAGCATGAGCAGGACCCGCACTTTCTGTTGGATGTACATGTCTTCAGGAGACTTCCCTGGGGCCTCCTCGCGGTTCATGCCCCCTGCTCCTGTGGCTCTGCACACACAAACAAATCCACGTTACACAAGACCTGTGAAAAACCACAGCTATGCAAACACATTCACGGGATTGTTTCTGCCACATAATCTGAACGCTGTTAAGATTATGGCCTCATACTCAACTTGAAAATCTTCTGATTGTGAACACTCATCGTCACCCCTGCAGGCCCTCAGTGTTTTGTATTTTTCTGTATGTATGTATTTTTTAGACAGAACATCTGTATTGAAAACAACTGTATGAATCATAATAACCTTGGCAGTGTCTTAACTGTGAGAGTAGCAAATATGAGGTTCAAGCTCATATAATCATATAATAAAAGTAAAACCCAAATATTACTATTATTATATACAATCAATTGCATTTCAATAATAAAATGTTTTCTAATTTGACGTCTCAGATGTACGGCGCTAGACTGGAACTAGATGTTTTACAATAAAGGCAAATAATAGAGACTCAAGTACATGTGAGGAGCACTTGGTTTATATAACACAAACTGATGATATTAGAAGTAGTGGGTCGTGTCTCGATGCAGCCACAGTGCAGGTTTGGCGCTTCGCAGTCTCAATGGCTGTCATTAATATTGCATGTTTTCTCACAGATCTCATTCCTGCCTGCTCCTTCCATCTCTTACTCCCCGTCTAACTAATAAGCTATTTTCACTGTCAGTCTGCAGAGATGCAAAATTTAGGCAAACATGGAGAAATTGGGGAGGGAAAGGGCGGCGATAAAACAGAGCAGCCAAAGCTAATGCAACAGACAACAGAATGGGGATTGGTTGCGATAGCGCCGTGACGGCACACACCCGCATCAAGGTCAGCTGTTGTCCTATTAGATCTCTGTTATAAAATAAGACAGAGACACACAGCGCGGTTTGATATCCAGCCTAGATTTGCTAATTGAAAAAAGCTAAACATGCAGAAGAAATAATTCACAGAAAAGAGCAAAAATAAATCTTTAAACGGATAAATCTAATGAAAAAAATAAGATTTAACGGAGACAATATCAGTATGCAATGTCAGGGTTCGCTCCCCTCTAAGAATCTTTCATAAAAAGCCAATGGGAGCCACAGTGACTGTGATAGTTCTGACAATTTATTTTGGCCTCTTATCCATACAAAGGACCACTAATGCGTGCTGACAGGCTGTTTGATGTGGGGTTATATTTAAATGAGGAACTGGCTCGCCATCCCCCCTTTCCAAAGCCCCGGGGTGGGGGATGAATGGGGCACCGTTGGCCATTGGCTAGCATTTGGGTGCCACTGTAAGTGTGTGTGGATTCACCCAGATCAGAGCAGCTGGAGTCCATGCTTCTGGCTATAGTCTTTATAATTATAGCAACCTTTGGTGGGTGTTTATTGCAAGCAACTAGCACTTGACTTTGCTTTCTTGTGTGTTTTCAGCCAGACAAAGTGGTAGCGGGACAGATGAATTGAATACATTAGTTATACACTTCAACCTGAGTGCCCCTTATACTTTAATTAGAGACTCAAAGCAGTTCAGTGGCTCAGTACACCTTTAGGGATTGGAGGTGGTGCTGGTGTGTAGAATGTATTTGGGTGGGGGTAGTGAGGACGTTGGTAGACGGTGTATGGCAGGGGGTGGGGGTAGGGGGGGGGGTACCGTCTCAGATCAGCAGCGGCACGTTTGATCACCTCTCTGAGCTTCTTGCTTCAGACAAATGGGAGAGCTAAGACTCGAGGCAGAGAGACCTACCAGCGAGACGACATACAGGATGAAGCATGACAGAAACTCAGAGGCACCGATCTGTCTGTCTCAGACGCACGCTGGGAATAAAACGGCTGCTGCGTATGAGTAGAGGATGATGAAGAAGAAAACTCTATTTGCAATGTGTTGTCTTGTATTGAGATTTTAAAGACAGGATTATACAACAAAGATTTATTAATATTCAGGCATATTTTTGAGACTTGACAACTTCATTGTTTCATGTCTGCTACTGCTGGGACAAAAGACTGTTATATCCCACATTCATCATCTGTATAAATAGGACTACTGCTTTCATGACTGAGGCATTTGTGATCCTCTGATGTTTGCTTTTGAAGTTTGAAAATTGGCCATATTTAGTGCCATCTTTTCCCAGGCCCCCCGACTGTTTTGTGGGCTGTAATTTGTGTTTTTACCGGCCGAAAATATTATTTTATCTTATCCTACTTTCACTGAGATATGTGGTGTAAGAAGAACAAACACTGTGCACAAATTCCCACAGGGAGAATCTCTGCGGGAAGATGAAACAACCTGGAATTATAAATGAGGATGATCAGTGATGTTCTTCCATTGTTGTGAGTGTTAGTGAGTCACTTAAAAAAAGAAGAAGAAGAAGAAAAGGTAAAGGAATCAGATCCCATCCTTCTGTGGATTTCAATAATTCATCTTTAGGTTGGCGAGGGCAGAAAATCTCATCTGTTAATGACAAGCAGTAGCCACAGAACTGTTCTGGTCGACAATATCATAATACACTAAAGTGAAAAACACTGTATATTATATACAGCCATGTTAATAATTCCAACAACACTCAAGATGGTACTGGGATGTCAGTCATCCAATGCTGATGATGATTTTAAAGCTAAAAGTCTGTGTCTAAATGGTTGGCACTACTGTTGGTAGTTAGATAGCAGTACAAGAGCCACATTAAAGACCCTGTCAGTCTCCTTTGTGTGTGACTGATGCTGGGTTCTTGGAGGTGGGCTGGTTCAACACTAATCCCTCGAGGGATGATCATCCAGCCTCAGACGCATGCAGCTAATATTCCAGACGTAATCAAAGGCTTTCTTTAATGCTGATCTGGGCCTAACCCCCCCCTCTCTCTTGTCAGTGTTGTGATGTTGGGCCGAGCCCCTCTGGGCAACCCAGCAAAACCTTGTCAGTATTGCTACGACTGAACTGATAGATCTAGTATCTGTATACATAGCAGTGATGGTGGGACCAATAAAAAGTTTCAAAATATACTGCAATACTGAGCTTAGGTTTACCTTTACATTGCATTTTAACTGCTTTCTGGTATTTATGAATTGAAAATCTTTAAAAAAATGTGTACTAACATTTGATATACCCAGATCAGTTGTGTATAATAAATTTTTTTACAATTTTAGTGGTACTTTTGTTTATCCTTAGTCACTTGCCACAGAGCCTGGGAGGTGTCATGGAGAAAAACTAATTCTGCACACTCAAATTAATAATTTATGCCCATACATTAGTTGCTCTCAATGTAGTAATTTGTGCACACAAAATTACTAAAGTGTGTTCTTGATTTATTATAAAATGTATTTATTTATATATATTATATATTTTGCCTCCTCCTTCCTCCTCTTGTGGAAAGTATAAAACTCTTGGTGCCACATATTCAGACAACCTGAAGTTATATGAACTTGATGACATCTGGACTGTCATAAAGGTTTTCACAATGAGTCAATTATCCTGAAAATTATTTTTATGGGATCTTAGAGACACAGCATTGTGTTCAACAGCCAAACACTGATGTATATACACATATTCCAGTCCAATATGTAACTGAAATAAATAAATAGTGAGCGTGTGAAGGGTAGACGCAAGACCAACTATTAATTGGAGAGCACAAATTAGATTTTTTTCCTCTATGACACCTTCTGGGATCTGTAATTTATAGATATGATGATTGATACATGACAAGATGGCAAATGAGACTGAATATCTACTACTGCTGCAAAACATAAAGATAATACTAAATGTATGCAAAATCAGAGAAATGCGATGAACTGTTTTTCAGTGTTTACATCACAACATATGACACTTCACATATTAGCTTTTATAACCATAATAATGGTGACAAGCCTACTCATTGCATGGCTTCTGCATTTTGGATTTCATCTGTGTATTAGTGTCCATCAGTGTCTCTAAAAAAAAAAAAACACAAAGAAGAATCCCTTTCAACACTGTGACAGGGCCACACGGTGCAACTAGGGTCTGCTCCCAGGGATTACAGTATGCAATATGATAGGCCCTCACATTTGCTGAGTGTCGAAGGGCAGAGGCTGCCACATTGCACCGACCCGGTCACACATGGCCCAGTCCAACTTGTTATTGGCTCTGGAATCGGCTGCTCACATGATGCACAGCGTCTGATTGTTTTACAATCGAATTCCTCTAGCGAGTGGAAAAACAGCCTTGGAGTTGACTCTCAAACCATCAACTTGAACTCTATAAAACCCTGAAAGGTCAATAACTCTCCACATACAGAAAAAACTAGGATGGAGAAATAATGTGAATTTCAAACATGAAATCAGCTGCTCCAACATCCCAAGCAAATGTGTCAGAAACCTAAGTAGGCTACGAGCCTGGTGTGCCTGCCAGCTGAGCTGCCAACAACCCGGCCTGGTTCTGGAGAGCAGCTGTGCCGCTGCAGGTACACACAGGGATTGGAGGTGGTTCTGTGACACGCATGTCACAGAACCTATAAAAACGACTACAGCCATACTGAAACCAGGACAGAACAATATTTTCATTTATTTCCAAACTGCGATACAAATTATTAATTAGCTTTGCGTGTCACATCATTTATCAAATGATTTATGATGATTGATTTATCAAAATCATTGACAAATAATTTTTGACAAGATAAAAAAAAAAGAATCTGTCTGATTATTTTGATATCGATTGTAGTCCTACTACCCAATAAGAACACGGCTTGTACAGCGTGAGCCAGACAAGCAGACACTGCAGGCCAGGGAGGCTCTGGCTTGGATTTACTGGATGTCTGCATGCTGCCTTTGTGTGAAGCCATTTCCTCACATGTACAGTGCCCACAACAATGGCTACAGTATTTGGGGACAATGGTGATGAACTAGATTGTGAAAACATGATTGATAAGTAGGTCATGTCTTGTTGTCACCACGTGAGGCATGAACTCAAACAATCCCACTGCAACTGTACAGGCTTAGTTCATAGCAAGTTAGATTAAAGATAGGACCCAACAAGTCCATGACAATTCAACATACATATACTGTCAAGAGCTAACAATAATGACTGACGGGAAAAGTACATCACAATAACAAACAGATTGTATGATTATGGGTGAAATTACTAATAACTATTCCTCAGTAAAAACATACAATTTCAGGCAACCTGATTTTTTTTCAAATGTTTCAGTGAAGCCTCATTTGTTATAACTGCATTTGTTTACAGACCATGCTTTGCAAATCATAATTAAATCTGGTCTATGATCTCACAACACTTCTCAGAGTGTCTCAAAGGAATTGAAACAGAAGCTGCTGCCCTAAGCTGGTCCCTTGGGGGTACGGCTGCAAGATTTCAAAAGCACCAATGTCAAGGTAGGGCATAAAAATTCTGATTTGCAAACTGTTATATGATCTATGTGCCTGGAACAATACAACGGGTGTATCTGATATCTTACATATTACATCTGTTAAAAAGCCTAAGTGGTCTTCGCCTGGATGACTCTGACATTTGGACTAGGCCATGAAAGGATGCATGCAACTCTAGAGTCATAGTGTCAATAGTTAATGCTGACAGGCTGACAAGTGCTTGTGCCAAAACACAGAGCAAGAGGTTGTGAGATGGACCAGCCCTGCTCGCAGGCAGCTGATGAGGTCCCCTCGGGGCTCCAGCAGCCGCTGAAGAGCACCTGCCCTGACTGTGAGGAGGCGAGGCCGGGGGTCCTAATCTTGCTCCAAAATCCAGCCAGCTAGGGGAATGTGCAACTAAGGCTGGCTTGACATACTGTGGTACATGACCAAGTCTGCTAGTTGCCAGCAGGGGTTCAGAGCACTTGCCTGTGGCCAAGCCCCAAACACCCTCTGGCTGCAGCACTCATCAATGCTCTGCTGCCGGCAGGGTGCCAGCTTCACCACTCAAAACGGTTGTAAGGCTATCTGACATGTGGAGAAAGCAGACACTGTAAGGCAGGGTGACACAATGCATCCATTGGGTGGCATGATCCAAAAATAGAAAAGTGATATAGGAGTTATGCGAAAAAGCAGACTTGAACATTTAAATCAAATTTGAAAGAAGGTGATCACATATACAGCACCATTACTAAATGGTCTCCAAGCATTATACACTGGTAATGGTCTGTTAAAGTTAAATTATATTAACACCTAGGCTCGCATCGTGTCCGTGTAGCCTGTTAGCAGCAGAATAAAACAGTTTTAATGGCGTTATTTAACACACATATAATATTGATAAAATCCTCGTCGGTGCGAGTAAACCAAACTATAAAGCCAACGAGAATCCGCTTAACGGTTACTAACGTTAGCTGGGACTGATTGTTTTTGACTGTAAGTTATTCCCCCATTTTCGGGTAGGTTTTTTTGAAGACATACTCTAAAGGGAAATAAAGAGAGCAAACAAGCGTGTCTGAACGTCAGAAATGTGCTGGTTTTGTAAGAGATGGACACACACACACACATGACTGCGAAGGCGTCTTATTATCATCATGTTGCGGGACGTAAATTGTTCAAACTGTAGCAGCGCTCTTGCTAGCAAGCAGCAAGCCTCCAACGCATTTTCGATGTGGCTCTTAAGCAAATATTCATCGTGGAAGAAATGTACGGAGGGTGCTATCAATGTCTTACATGTCGCCTTCGTTTTAACCTCGTCAGACATTTCATTAAGTCCCCACTAAATCCGTGTTACCCTAGGTATAGCAGTCAATGCTAACCAGTCTAAGCTAGCGCGCTAGCATGCCCGAGACAAAAGCCTGAATGAAGTTCCTATGGGTGTAAACACCATCCAGGTACCGCTGCTCTGCCAGAAGTGTGAACGCCGGGATTCAAACATACGTATCGTTTCTTAAAAAAAAAAAATCTGACAATGTGCGAGCCGTTAAGTAAAGCGGTGATTTATGAGCTTACCCCTCCTGGTCCAGCTTTTCTTTCTTCTGTGCTCTGTTTGAATGGTGTGTTGTTGTAGGAGGGCGTCCTGTTCCGGGGTCACATCCCTCCAGTCTGCGGAGCTCCGGAGAAGAAGTGGCTCAACGAAGCCTGAGTCCTGCAGCTTGTTCAGTACCTTTGCTGGCCACCGGGGGCGCCATCTGCACAGCCAAAACACTCTACATGGCCTCCGGTAATATGATTATATTATATTATTATTATTCTTATATTAATTTCACTATCTGGACACACACTTCAGAAAACCCAAAAGAATATGAAGGAGACAGTGAATACATTGATGCTATTTGTCATTCTCATAACAGGAAAGTGATCATATAATATGTTCACATTGTTTGTGTTGTCATATTATGCTACAGAATTGTTCACGTGTATTCAATATATTTCTTATATATTGATGATATGGTTCTGTGTTCAATAAAGAAAACACCCAAAAAAGAAAAAAAAAAGAGTATAATACAGTACATAAAACACATCTGGGAGATCATCTGTTCATTTTCTTCTTATATTATTGCCAAAGAAAAACAACAACTGTGGAACCACAGACAGACTTACAAACAAACTTTCTTTTGACAAAACCTTATAAAAACCTGCATAATTAGAATATCAATTGAATTGCTACAGCCTCAAAGTAGACCCACAGCCTGTAAAATATCACACACGTTATTTGATATGGAAGTTACATTGAATATGCAATTTAAAATATCATAATATGAGCCATATATGACTATTCTCCAATGATTGATATATAACATTAACAATTTATTTTTTTTCTTTCGTTAGCTGTATAGAAATTTGCACATCCATCTGAGGTAGAAAACCGGATTATTTTATTTTCTACATTTTACCTCCATACTTGCTCTTAAAATACCGGGACTTATTCTGGGATAATGGAAATGGTTACTTTAAAGGGGTCTGACATTGATCCATGAAACACATAGGACATTAAGTAAAATGATGGCTTGGCCCAATGTAAGCCTCACTGAGTTCTGCTGTTGCAAAGTGTTTATTGAGAATATGTTTCCCTCCCTACAGCAAGATAAGCAAATGTAAAAAAAACAGGATGCAGATGAAGGACAGGTGTACATCAGGCCTATGCTGACAATGATGATTTATCCGTTTTGGCTGCACACATGTAAATCAGTCCTGAGCCTCGAAAGTTGTTGTACTGTTTTACACAGAATTCATAAATTACAATCAATTCAAAAAGGCAACAGCAGTATATTTTACAATTTGCAAAAGTAGCCCATTAACTAGATTCACTACTCCAGGCTTAAAGCAGCAGCAAACTGTTTAGCTAAGCCTGTGCTGAGGGACAGTCAAGACCCATATTTAAATTCTGCTCCACAGTGAATATTTCAATAGCTTAATGTAAAGTAAATCGTCGTGCTGTGAAATCTACAAGTACACTTGTTTTTTCTGTAAAGCTCGTCACTGAACAGACACTCAAACAGTAGATGTCATTTGAACTTCTACGTAAAATAAAATAGCTGTGAAAAAGCACACCGTCGTGTTCATTCAAGTGGTCCTTGCAGGACTGACGGCTTGACATACAGTATGTAAAGTACTTAAATCATGCACATAGGCACATAGGCTCATTTAAACGCACATCGTTTTGCACTGCATCATATGTTTCAAAGTATAGAAGTGTTTGACATTATAAGCATGAAAGCTCTAATGTGTAGTAAACACATTAATACAGTCTGGCACACAGCGGTGTTACTGAAATACACTTCTAATTCAAAAGTATTTTCTAATCCCAGAATAAATTTTACACCTTTTAAAAAGGTAACATACTGTACTTCAATGCAATAAACATTAACATCTTATCTCAAATCTCAAAATATCATATCATATACAAATCTTCAAATTAAATAAAATACAATATAATATAATAAAATAAAATAAAATAAAAGACACAATTGCAAAGAAGGAGTTGAGATGAGCGGAAATGACACTGCGGGGTTGTAAAATCGTATGAAAGACTTGAGGTGAAACTGCTGCCCCGTTGCTTTACTCCATGACTGAAATGCTTCTTCTTCTAGAGTCATCATAAAGTTTGTTTTTGCAGTTTACTTCCTGCTGAACAAGTAGTTTTCAAGTAGCCTTTTTTTTTTTTTTTTTTTTTTTGATGGCAGAAAGATGAGTGTGATGGATTCTCTTCACTGTGAAAGTACCTGTGTGTTGCCACCATACTCCATGATTATCTCTCATTGTCTTTGGATGGCTCCAGTTAGTCATTGCTTCCTATGGACAGGCCAGTCAGTTGTAAACATTTGCTGAGTGTCTTTGAATGGCATCGATAAAAAAAAAAATTCTGATTGTGTTTTCTTCCCTTTCAACTCCATAAGTGAATCATTTTGGTTCAGTGTTCTTCATGGTCTGTTATCTTTGGCCAAGGAATGCATCATCCAGTTGACCTTGGTCTTCCAGCTCTCTCGCAGAGCTTCGTTGAACTTCACCTTGAAGTTCTTCAGGGCCTCTTCCTCTGATTTGCCCAAAGCTAAAGAGTCCTTTTGAAAACAAGAAAAAAGAAAACATTGTCAACATTATGGTCTTCCTCATTAGCGGCATTAGCATCATCCTTGCTGCATACCTTTAGATACTGAATATCTTTGAAGGAGGTGAGCTCAGGCAGTCCTGCTGCCTTCATCATAGCGAAGAGGTTGACAAACAGCGTCCCGTTTCGACACAGGATCTTATAGGCCCACTCACAATACTCCCTGAACCTGAGAACAAAGGATGCAAAAGTCAGTCATCAGTTATAAAAAAAATGCTGAGCGAATCCCAGATCAGTATACTGTACCTCTCAAACTTCTCACTGTTGTTGGTCCTTCCTTGTTGGATCACATGGACAAAGTCATAAGTCAAGATAAAAGGCACACGCTCCCTGTTGATCCCTAGTTTCCGCTTGAAGTTGCCCAGGAAATGCCCAAAGTCAATGTGGAATAGCTGAGGTGAAAACAAAGTAAAGTCAGTATATGTTTTTTAAAGACTCAATAAATGATGAATAGCTCCCTAAAAACTGCTTCACAATGACCTAGACAAGATAATTTAAAAAGCTAAGTGTCATTAAGGTTCTTGGCTATTTTGAAACTGTGTGCTTTTAAACAGTGATAACTTCTGAACTGTAAACGGTAAGTTAAGATGTATATTGGGTTCAAATTAACACTCACTTCCCCACTTCATGTCTAATTGCCCTCGTGTGGTAGAATCTGATGTCTTAATGATTTCTTGTCAAAAATAACAGTTGTAAATCCCACCTGTCCAGTTTCCCTGATCATGATATTGTCATTGTGACGATCTCCAATACCCAAGACGTAAGTAGCTACACAGTAGCCAGCACAAGACAGCGTGA
Source organism: Pampus argenteus (assembly GCA_036937835.1). Classification (NCBI taxonomy): domain Eukaryota; kingdom Metazoa; phylum Chordata; class Actinopteri; order Scombriformes; family Stromateidae; genus Pampus; species Pampus argenteus. Next base: position 18,757,840 of record CM072864.1, on the reverse strand, counting down.
ATTCCTCTATTGCTTGATCAAGTTTGTCCCTGGTGTCAAAAAAAAACACAAAAAAAAAAAAGTTCAGAGAAACAAGGAAGCAAATGAGTGAGAATCAGTTCGTCTTGTTTTTACAGTGCATTTACACTTCTCTCATTTTGTCATATAACACCCCCCCACCCTCCGCCACACACACACACACACACACACAGGAGTTCTCAAAAAAAAACTGCATGCGGTAAACTCGCTTGACCTGTATCGCACACCCACCCACGTACACAGTCATAAAGTAGGATTTCCTTATTGTTAAGTAAAATATTCAGAGGAGTTCCTGTGGCTGATTAATGATTTACTGTCACGTCCCATCACAGTCTAGACGGTGCATGAGGTTCACCGTGTGTTAAGCTTTTACTAATTTACTCTGCTCCATTTCGGGCACTCCAGCGTTTCAAGCTAATTACCTTTCTGTTCTCTCTTGCAGTCAGCTGACACGTACAAAGGCTTGTCCATTCATCACCAAATGGTTCTTTCTCCTCAAGGAGCTTTTAGAGTACACAAAGACCTTCAGACTGTCTGGGACCAAATTCAAATCTACTCTCATTTAATGTTGCTAAAGCTGCAGTCGTCTATGCACTTTGTCAGCGGGATTTACAGTACATAAAAAAAAAAATCTAAAACTGATGATATAAGTGCAGAGTTTGAAACTAGAAAGCTTTTTTTTTTTTTTTTTTTTTTACATTCGTGTACTGAATGTTTCTTCTGTGCTCACCTTAAGGCTTAAAGTAAAGTAAAGTGATTTTTTTCAATAAAACAGTATCTACACAATAGAAGATTATATTTTCAGGCTTCTGAGAATTATCATAGTTTATCCTACTCACTCTGGATTCTTAGATTTGAGCCAATTGAGCAGGGCGTCCTTGTTGAAGGCTGCAGTTGCAGCACTGTTACTGCTGTTGCGTTGGATATTGGCGATGGTGTCAGAGTTCTTCACTATCTCGATGAGCCCCATCTTGTTCCCGGTGGACAAGCAGCCATATGGGATCATCCTGTGAGTGGAGGGAGAAATCAACAGTATTTGGTTGGTCATCAAGATGATTGTTGTGCAAAAAGTGTCAACACCTGCTACAGACGGCGGCTCCCACCTGAGATCCCGGCCTTCTTTCTTCCATAAATTCTCCATGAGGTGGATCATCTGAAGGGTCAACATGTCCTGTCGAAGATCTGGAAGTGACGAGTGAAAAATAATATTAAATTAAATGTAATTTAAATCCTGACGGTGTGAGCTACTGAATGTGTGTGGCCATATATATTCAGATCGTCTTGTATCTCACCATCTCCGTTCTTGAAGATGATGCCCACTGTGTCTCCTTGAGTCCAGGGGTTCTTGTACATCAGCCAGAGTGGCTTCTTCTTGGAGTCCATAAATTTGCACTTATCTGTACTGCAACAGAAAACAGACTCATTATGAGTGCGTAATCAACCCAACAGTGTGCCGGGTTCAGAGACGAGGGTTATATGCCAATATGCTATCAAATGTATTATTTTGTAATTCAGAAAGTGACCAAAAATGACCCTGAAAATCCAATTAAGCAGGCAAACAATGCAATTTGACAAAAAAGATTATGCTGCAGTTAGCGTGTGTGTGTGTGTGTGTGTGTGTCAAGCACTAACTAGATCTCATTGAGGATAATGCTGGGGTTAAGTGGTGACAGCAGGTCTGACAGGGCCTCCAGGTAGGAGCCCTGTCTGATACACAGCTTCAGGTCCTCTGCTGTCATCCTTTGGGAGCCCGACTTGACAAAGTCATTCAGGGCCTTCATCTTGCCCAGAGCCTCGTTCTGTGTGGGAGAAGTGAATAATGCAGAGGCTGAAATTTAGTACAAAGCAAATAAAACGTGCCTCAGAGTTTGAAGTCAGTGTATGTAAGTGGATGATTACCTGTTTGGTTAAGAACTTGATGTGGTGGATGTTTCCCCTGCAGTAGGCCTCAAGAATCAGGCCAAAACGCAAACTCACAGATGCCACGTGAATCTCTGACCTAAAACAAAGACAGTCAGTCTTCTCCAATGACAGAAGAAGATGCTGCAGACACACACACACACACACACACACACACAATCTTGTGTTTTCATCCGTCTCACCTGAGATGCCAAAACAGAAAGTGTCCTATCCTCCTGTTGGATAAAGCCCTCTCTAATAGGAAAGTGGTGAGGTCACACTCTAGGTAGGACTCATACTTCAGGACCTGGACCAACTGGATTAAATACTGTAGCAGTTCATCATCACTGAGCAGAGAAAAAGTTCCACAAATCATAATGCAGTTTATAAAAACACAAAATGTCTGACGCATGGATGTGATTAAAAGCGGGGAACATAAATATGAGCGTACCTGAGCTTCCTGAGACACCTGATAGTGAAAGAACGAACTGCTGGGTCAGGAAAACTGTAGTCTAAGAGCTCCAAGGCATGCATGACAGGGAGGTCTGGCCAGCTACACAGTAAACTCACCATCTGAACAGAGTCAAATTATTATTTTCTACAAAGATGGCAAAAAAATATTCTTTCAAGATTACATTTCTCCTTCAAAACGCTCCATCCATACCTGAGCTACGTCGTCAAGCTTATTCCACTTGGTGATGAGGAGCAGCTTGGACAGACTTTCAGGATAAGACTCACGGATGTCAGCACGGAGCTTCCACAAAAGCTCCTTCTCATCCTCAAAAAACTCAGTGTAGTTTTTGTTGTCCATTATTTCTTTTAGCTTATTGTGCTACAGAGAGTAAAACAACCAGACAACATATTTATATATTTTAAAAAAATAATGCGGTCAGTAAGAAACAGCTGTTGTTTTCTTACACGCGTTACAGTAAAATGTGACGTGGAGAGTCTTACCTCTACTTTTGTTGCAATAGGTGCCTCGCCATTTTTAGCCAGATCACTGATCTGAAAAAAAAAAAAAAAGATATTATATATATATATATATATATATATATATATATATATATATATATATATATATATATATATAAAATACAACTCAGGATTTGAGTATGTCCTCAAATATAACCTTTTGGGAATGAGTACCTTATCAAATGGAGGGTAATAGAGAGGATGTGGTCTGATGTTTGGGAAGCGAATGAGAAGCCCAGCAGCGCTGTCAACATTGGGGTTCTTCTCAACGGTTCCCATTGGGTTCAACAGTTCGCTTTTGTCATCTGTGATTTAAAAAAAAAAAGAAGTCATTTATGAAATGTCTACTTTGGCAGAAGCTTTTATCCACTCGGTGAGCATATTTGCTGCTCTAAATCACTCTTCTATTGCTGAAGAATGTTAAAACTTCCTGCTTTTTCAAACCACACAGAAAGATAACATTTCACACTACAGCCACACTATAGAATGTTTCTGACACCAGCAAACGACTTATCTTAAAAAGGTTCAACTGTGCCGCGACCAATACATGATGTGTGAATATATGCAGTTTTGATTGCACCATCGGTGGGTATTTAAGCCCTCACCGCGTGCTGCCAGGCATGGTGAAGAAATCTGCGGAAATGTTTATTTATGAAGAGGAATTACGATAAGAGGCAAAAAAAAAACGCTCAAAGTACCAGGAACAGATGGCCATGTGGACAAGAGGAACTCCCCGGTCTTCAGCTGGTCCTTGTAGTCAAACACCATGGTGTTCACCCAGGCAATTGGACAATCCTGAAAGGACAGAGAGCGAGGCAGCAAGGATGATCACCATCTAGTAAAAACTGTAAAATCCTGCACTGAGGTTCGTTTAGAGAAATTATTTCTATAAAAATACATGTTGGGATTTAAAATGAGATCTTTATATTTATTTCAACATCTAGTTGCAGTTTGGAAGGGTCTTTTTGTGTCAAATGTTGAGGCATTTATTGCCTTTATTTTGTCTCTTGTCCAACATCTACTTTAATTAAGAAGTTCTTTTGAACTCAAATCGAGACGAGTAGAGGAAACTTTAATATCTCAATGATAAAGTTTTAAAACATGTCTGTGGGAACTTTTACTTTTATAATTCATTGTGTTAAATAATAAACAGTGAAACAAAGAAAGCGTGTTCAAAATGAAACAAACACATTCAGACTGAAAGCGCTCTGCTAAAAAAAAAAAAAAAAGAAAAACAGGCGACACACAAACAAGAAGAGCAACAGCAACAACGTCCATCAGCGTTTCTTCCGTTTGGCTGGAGGACTTCTCTTCTGGGCAAGTAGGAGAAGTGGCGTAGAAAGCAGAAGTGGGTGGAATCTCACTTAGATGTAGCAACTGATACAGAGCTTTGGTCAGAATTGTGCCAAAAATGTTTGTCAGTCTTAATGCTAGATATTGATTAACCCATTATACATTAACTTTCTTCACCGATTCCATTTCACACCACAGAGATTGCATAAATACAAGAGTTATGAAATATGCGTTATAGATGTGGTATATGTGGAGGACTTTTTACATTACACCCGGTCGTGTATAAAACTCAATACTTTCTTCTTTAAGAAACTTTCCCTAAAACTTTTTAGAAACAGCTTTATGCATTGCCAGGAAGTGTATAGCAGTGACATGAAAGTCAGATTCCTATCTCCAAAAAAAAAAAAAAAAAAAAAAAAAAAAAGCAGAAATTGCCTTAATGACCATCAACCAACCACAGCTACTGCAGCGCTTCGAAACGAGACGCTCTGACCAATGTCACAGAGAAGAAAGGGGCATGATTTGTTCACTGTACTGTACTTCTTAGTGTACAGTGAGTGTGTGTGTGTGTGTGTGTGTGTGTGTGTGTGTGTGTACTACTGCTGTTGTTGCACAGTCATGCATGACACATGATTTTAAAATAATGAAGCAAGAGGATAGCAAAAATGTAAACTCAATGTCCCATATTATTAGTGTTACTCAAAATGCATTTTTTAATTTTTGAATTCATGCATGTAATTAGATCTGCAACTAATAATAATAATAATAATTTATATTATTGATTAATCATTTTCTCTATTCTATACAATGTCAAAAAAAAAAGGTGTATAATATCCTTTGCAATTTTCCACAATAATGTTCTGAAATTGATAAAATGCTAATTAATTGATGATCACAATCAGTGTCTGATTCATTTTCCTTCGCATGATTAATTGATAATGTGGTTAAACAGCGAAACTCGAAACTGGCACAGATAAGATAAAAAAATGGGTTTCTCGGATCGGAATAAAACATGTTTCTCTGTGGAAAGAACCTCCGCTCGAAACGCCGCGTCTCTGCTTAACCATGGAGATGTTATCAATAAAGCTTCATTATCATTATTATTATTATTATTAGTAACAACAATAACAAAAATATAGTAGTGCTCATATCACAGTGCATATTGTAAGACTTTGTGTATCATATCATTTTGAAAAAAAGGTCTGCAGATGTGGACAGGTAGCTGGGTTTATGTTATCTCTTAAGAAGTGTGTGTGTGTGTGTGTGTGTGCTGAGAGCTAGATAAAGGCCTCTTGATCAAAAAAAATTTTTTAAGAAGAATAACAGCAGCAGGAAATGGCTTTGCACTGTTTTTAAGACTCTGCTCTAAACCGTCTCCGGTAACGTCCTTAAAGATGAGTAAATAAAAAATTTTAAAAAAAAAGTGAACTGTGAAGATGAATTTAGAATTCCTTGAAAATGTTTGCCAATTCCTTCCTTCCTTCCTTGGAGTGATGTGTAGATAAAAGAGCTGAAGCGGATGAAATGTTAACCGCAGCCTTGCCACGGAACACACTTGCACAACCAGACAGCAGCAAAAAAACACCCACACAGTACACTAACTACACGCACTACTAGAGAGGAAACAGATCTGTTTGTGCTTCCTAACAAATTCACACCCACCGAGTTGTACTCTACCGGCCTCCGAAAAACGCTACGGGGGGTTTCTGACGGACTCACCGCTTTCTTATTCTTTTTTTTGGTGCCACGGGGCTTTTTGGCTTTCTCAATGACGGCGTAGAGTCCGAAGCACAGGCGGCTCATCCGGGGCAGGTCGGCCACGTTTATGTCGAACTCCAGCTTCTGATCCCACAGGGGCTCAGAGGACACCATCACCTCGCTGCTTGTCACCACCTTACACAGCAGTTCACTGCCGTGGAACAGACCCGCCTGCACCACAAGCTGCAAGCGAAAACATACACATACACAGTAGCTATTAGACGAAGGCATCAAATGTGGTTTGGAAATTGAAGAGTTTAGTATATGTGTGTGTGTGAGGGAGATTGATTGTGGAAGATTTATAGACTTCGCTAGATGATTCAGAGTTTCCTGTGTCACTATGAGTCAAAGGGTCTACACATTCATAATGTAAGCAAGCTAGTTAGAAAATGATAAACAACCAAGCTTCAAAATATTGATACTGTACCACCATTAAGGTCCTGCAAAATCAACATAGCCTGGATCTATATTTACAAAATATGTGAGTGGCTATCCTGCCCCAGGGTGTTTTTTGTAACATGATAACTATGTGACAGGATAAATTTGAGCTATGAGTCACGATCTGCTCTAAGGCAGCAGCCGGAAGAGCACTTACACTTAATAATCCATCTAAAGAGTAACATGGTTAGTTATGAAACTGATTCACAAAGACACGCAGACACACATTAACAAGAGTTCCCTCCTGGAGTTCTCACTCGTCTTCTCGTTTTTGACGAACTAGGGAGGGGGGGGGGGGGGAACTGACGATGCAAACAAAACAACAGGCACGGAAAAAGTGAATACACAGTATCACTGGCTATTTTCAAATGCCTCTTCCAGTCATTCACAAGGAAACATCTCAATTTGAACACATTTCGAGATGGGTCAGAGGCTATCTGTCTGCAGTAGTAACGCATGCATGCATCACTTTCAAAAAAAAACACAACGCATTGAAAGCGAGAGAGGGAGAGACGGTATGAAAGTCTGTCTTTTTTCTTAGAATCTAGGCCTCAGAATGAGACGTAAAAACCAGATAGGCCCTCCCCACTTCCTGTTTTGTAGCTCTAACCAACCGCCCAAGAATTATGGGAAACGTGTGGTCTGGACCATGTGACCTCCCTTGTCATTTACTTGTCAAACCCAATGTACATACAACTGATATTAGTAAACAAGTCAATGCCACATTTCATTGAGCAGCAAGGTGAGAGAAAACCCATGCAAAAACCACACCAACCTTCATTCCTTCGTCTGCATTGACTCGACTGCCCTGCAGCAGGTGAATATTGAAAGGCTCATGGATGGACCACAAAGAGGAGGTATTCTGCTGCAGGAGGGAGTCAGAGGAGAGGAGATTTCATTTTTGACCTTGTTTTTTTTTTTTACATTTAAATTGCATTCACGGCATTCACTGAAGTTTGAAGTCATGAAACTGTTGCTACAGTTTCCTGTTTGACAATATGTCAAACAGGACAGAAACAACAATGCACACTTTCAAAATAAAGTTAAAAAAAAAAGGGGAACAAACTTTGAAACTGGAAGAAACTGACAAATAACTCATGTATAACATGTATTTGTATAGTTCTCCTGTGTCCTTCCTGTTTATGTTTCTTGTTTTTGATACTTTTTCATTTTGACGCTACACACACACGCCATTTTCAGCTACAGAAAACGCAAGAAAAGGTTGTCCAGCATAAATTAGGTACATTGTGCCAAAGTCCACAGTCTGGTTGAGAAACAACAGAGAGAAAGACAGAAAGAGAGAAAGAGAGAAGGAAAGAATGCTGCTCTGTTAATGAAAGACATCCATCCACTGACCTCTTACCTTTTTCAGTGGTAGCGGAGGAGGCCTGGACAAGGAGCGACTCTTATACACCTGGTTGCACATTATGCCCTGCTCCTCCTTATATTTGTTGATAGTGGAGTGGTGCACCATGATTAGATGAGGGTTTTGGCCATTTCTCAAACATAAGAAAATGTACTAGGGAAAAGCAAAAAAACAAAGATAGACAATATGAGGACAGAAGAAAAGGGATTTTTTTTTTCTTTTTTGTTTAGTGGTACAGCCATCAGTTCTCAGTGTCCTGGAGGCTGTTCATTTGCTGTAGGTTAATGCAGCCAAAATCTTATTACACATGGATGGATTATAGATATGAGTCACCCCTGCGGGTAGCTGGAGTTTCAAAATCAACACTGGAGTCTCCTGCCACTAAAACCTTGAGTCACCCCACTCCTGATCTGACAATCATCTCAGCTATTACGGTCTACCCATACAGGCAGGTCAGAGGCAGCATGCAGACAAACAACACAGGGTAGAAAATCATCCACATCCGCTGTGAAATTAACAGCTTCAGTCACTATAAAAACTTTTTTTTCTGGTTTTACAACAAAGTCAAAGTGAAAACAAGTCAACAAATGCGTCCGAATCAAGAACAATTGATCGTTTTGACGTTCTAACAGTTTCATTTCATTCGAGTGTTTGCATTAAAAAAAAAAAATGGCCTGCTTTCTATGACACACGTGAACTTACTATGACACACCGAAACTTATTATGACACACCAAAATCCTCAAGTGACTTTTGGGTTCAACACACCCACAACTGAAACATTCAATCACTGGTTTGTCTCTTTTTTTTTTTTGTCAAAAACTGCATAATGAAGACAAGGCGGGAAGGATACGAGAAAAGCATATGTATTTCTATATATACTATGTATTTCTCATACATATTCAAGTTTTTATATATATATATAAGCCCAGTGGCTTTGCGGGTCACAGCTTTGTGTCAAAAAGAAAGTGACTTCTGGAAAAAACAAGATTCCTCCGGGCACCAAGATACCTCTCTGAACCAAAAGTTTAGCTTTGTGTCATCAAAACGCCACATATGTGCTGTAGTGGCAGCACTTTGGTCGTAGAGAGTTGGGTTGTGTAAAATGCTAAATAAGAACTCCAGCTTTGGAAAAGATTTATGTTCAACAACATAAAGTCAAATCTACACTTCAAAACAATAACACTAATGTCCAAATCCTGGATTTGTGATAGACTGGAAACTTTCTCTTCATTCGCTCGCTTCCTGAAACCGCATTTTCAGCAGCGAGACAGAGAAGAACGGAGCCAGACTGAAGCAGATACATACCCATTATCCTTGTTCCAATTCTGTCAAAAAGGTGACATTGCTGGTCAAAAAATAAAATAGCTCCACTATGATTAAGAGACTGTTGCTGCTGTCACTCACTTTGAACTGGCACAGTGGGTGACCCCCGTAGATGAACTCCCACCTCCCGTTGACCTGTAAGGTGTAGTCCTCAGGCTCCTGTCGCACTGAACGGAAGATGGTGGCTTTTTTCTTCAGGGCGCTCCTAATCAGAGCCACTGGCAGATCCTGAGGGTCCTGCTGCAGCATGAAGCTTTCCTGTAGGAGCCACAGAGAAATTCATATAAAAAGGTGCTAGCTTTTAATAAAAAAACAACAACAACAACATGCTGCTTTCATGTCTGTGGATCTTGATCTTGAGTGATGTTATGATGGCTTGTGAGGTGGTGTTTGTGGTGTGGGAGGGGGATTTCCAGAGATGTTCAGGTTTACTTAAAATCTTCCTCCACAATTGGAACCGCATTTTTCCTGTCAAAGCTGTTGTGCTCTTTTTTACGGGCTTCCCTGCTGATGCCCCATCATACGATCACATTACAACTTTACATTTCATTCGTCCGTTGCACATATGACTCACAGAAAACTACAAAAGCAGATCGACTTACATCGCAAGCCTCAAACTTGACATTGATGAAAATCTTGGTGTTTTTCGACTTCACGCTCCTATATTCCAAAGGAAAGCAACATGGCTCCAGGTCACATGGGAAGCTGTACTCCATCCACTGCTGCCATGGCAACATCTGCCGCTCCTGAGCCTTCTCTTCGCAAAATGTACGCATCTTAGTCCGAAACTCATTCACCTCATGGTTCTTCTGGGCCTCAAACTCATGCAGACCTGAAAAACCATAAAGATAACTTCCACTCAGCAAAGCCGCCATCACTGACAATTACATCTAAGTAAAATATGATATTACCTCAAATTGTGAAGACTGGGCTAATTACAAAATGAGCTATAAATTGTTTTGGTTTTTTTTAGATCTGGTTCCACTTGTTAAGGGACTGCTACAAAATATTAACACTATAAAATTGCTCATTTAATCTTTTTATCATAAGACTAGTGGGCGTCTTGGAATAACACATGAACACTGTGATATTCCTGCTGAAATGAGATTGATGCAGGTTCCTTATTTCAGCGTATTTCTTTAATTGATGCTGCAGACTCTGTCTTAACTTAAAATGACATTGACAGGGTTCAGACATTTATTAAAATGATAATGTTTCACTGTTATATATGTCGTAACAATACCACCAAAACTCTCTGTTTAGCAGCTCCGCTCTAAAGGGGGAAGGGCATTGCTGACCTTTGCCAATTAACAGGCTGATTTGGGTGTTTGTGAGTTTCTCTACGCGGTCGCCCTCCCTCGCCACCAGCCTCAAAACACACATGAAGGGCCGCACGTCACTTATACGTCTCGATTCCTCCTCCAACTCCTCCCTCTCTGCTGTCGGGTTAATGCACGTAAAGACGTATGCCTCGGGATCACCCAGGGCACTGAACAGGGCCTCGCTTCTGGCATTTTTCCAAACCATCTGAAACAAGATACAGCAGCAAGAGAGTAAGAGAGCAGAGTTACGACCTGAACTGTACAGTGTGTTTATGCTTGAGGGGGTCATGTAAAAGCACAGTTTATCAAAACAGAGTGAATGATGATAAATTTATATCCTATTATGCAAAAATATATATATATATATGTATAAAAGACAATGCAAAATTCCTTGTGAATTCCAGAAAGAGACATTTAATCTCATTTAATCTTAATCATTTTAATAGACACCAAGAGTACCATTACTTAACACAGCTAAATCAAACAGCATGAAGTGACAGAACTGTTGGCATAGAAACTGGCACATTCACAGCAGACCTGCTTCAGCTGCTCATGCAAGAAGGAAAGCTGCAGCTCCCTCTCAACATTTGCATCAAAACTTGAATCAAGAGAGAAGAGCACGGGCGGGCATTGTTTGTACTGTGTGATGTTTCAATTTGTTTAATAGTCTGAGTGAAATATTAATTCAACCAATTTGTTTAAAAGCATATTGAGTAAATATTGTAAATAACAACAGTGATGGCACTGTGCTGCATTTAATTATAGCCTATTATAAGAGATATACAACGCTATCTACGTAGGGGAGATAAATACGTAGGGGAGAAATATTCCAATTATGAAATGGGTATGTGAGCAGACATACCGATTTGATGCTTTTGATGGTGTCATTACAAGACACGGGGAATTTGAGGAAGATCCCAGTGGGCAGCAGGAAGTCCATCATGATCTCACGGTTCCCCTCCCATTCCTCCTGCATCCCATACTTCCCCGGGGGCATGGTGACAGCCTCTCATTTACCGTCAGCTCCTCCGGCTGCTCACCAGAAGATAAGACATACATACATACATCCATACAGCCTGGGTTAATATTCCCACTATTAACTTCTGCAATATGTCTATTGTTTGCTCCTAAAACCCCTAAATATTATATATATATATATATATATATATATATATATATATATATATATATATGGTTGTCTACTGGAATCAGAAAGCACATGTGTCATTTTAAGGACTTAAATGATTGCTCTTCAAACCTTTATCCATCTTAATTTCCATATAAGAATATGTAATAACTATAATAATAATAATGAGATTTGTGGTGTTTTTTTAGGGTGCTGCTAAGTTCACATCAGGTGAAGACACACTACAAAGAAAACTTCAAATCACTGAATTATACACACTACAAAAAATACGCATAATTTCTACAGGTGATGGCCTGCCATGACAACTAATTATACAGATAAAAAAATAAAACTAAAGAAAAAACAGTACATTTTGAAAGTTTGTCACAAAGTAATACAACACTTTGGGTAACCTGTCGCTTAAATAAATGCCTAATAGACTGACATACGCGCCCATAGAATCACATGTAAAATACATAGAAATAGAATATGGATGTATTTGAAACAAAGCAAGACGAAACATACAACAGAAGAATATATATATATATATACATGCTGTGCAGTCTGTGTAAAAGTTATCATGGCGAACCACTGCCAACCTGTAGTGGAGACACTGTCAGCTCTACGAGCGGGTCATCTCTTCAGGATACAGACGGAGGGTGTAACATCACGGTGATTCACGGACATTTCCTGCTGCTTGCTGGCTGGCTCGATGGTTAAATCCGGTGTATATAAAAAACAACCAGGCGACCGCAGGGTGCATGTGAAGTGAAATGTGTACCGGTGGCTGCGTTTCATTCATACATGCAGTCGCACTGATCCCTCACTGAATGCTCTGCTAGAGGTGAAAGTCATGTGTCTCCGCCCCTCTGCTTCACATTTGACTTGCATTTATTTCAAAAGATAAAAGTATATATATATATATACATATATATAATTATGAAAAAATATGGAAACATTATGGGGGAAATTGTTGCCTTGTTTATTAGTTTATTTTCATCCTTTATCGTTACATACACAAACCAGATGTGCGACAGTTATCATATTTGTACGATAATTTTTTGCCTTCTGTACGATCAAAAATGCCAAAAGTCTCAAAATGTGTGATCATTTTATCATTTTACGACACTTAGTATTAGTAGTTGTAATCAGTCGAAGCTGTTTTATTTTAATTCATTTCCCCGCACGATCTGGACAGTAAAATACGGAGCCTACGTCCTGTGTTTACGCGTCTTTTCCTCACGTGACGTCTTTCCAGCCAATCACGTTTGTTGTGATGATGAACGTGACTCACAAGCACGACTATGATTCGTCGCTCAATTTGAAGAAAGTTTGCGAAATCCTGGAGGGACTGAATACCATATGTGTTTACCTGTTCATCACTTGTCTTACACTTTCAATAAAAAAAAAATAGTAATATTAATATACAGCACCGTGCAGGTTTTAGGCTCTAAAAGTACTTTACTTGACAGGTTGGTTGGAGAAGATGCCATTCAGGCTCAGTCTCAGCTGCTTCATGTATTCAGACTGACTCCATGATGTTGAGATCAGTGACAGGACTCATGTTCTTCTAGTCGCTGAAGATGGTTCTTTATGACTCTGGTTGTATGTTTGAGGTCATTGCTGCATGCTGCAGAATAAATATGGGACTGATTAAAGGCCTTTCTGATAGTATCGCATTATGCATGGTGCCTACAACCTTTGCACAGTACTGTATATGTACACATATATATAGAGAGAATTCTTCCATGTAGTGTTGAATTAATTTTTTTGAAATAATCAATTAGTTGTTTGACTGAAAATTCATTACTATTTTGATATTTGACCATTGTTTCAGTCATTTTTTTAAACAAACTTTGCTGGTTTCCAGTTTCTCAAAATGTGAGGATTTACTGCTTTTCTTAGAAAACTGAATGTCTTTGGTTTTTGGTGGAGTAAAATAATCAGTTTCAAGTAAAAAAAGTCCTGTTCAGAAATATTATAGGCAAATATATTAACTGTTAACCAACATGACGTTGGTTTGATATGGATCTAACCTTATAGATATATATGTATAACGATGATTCTTATGTTATGAGCAGATGTACCTCAAATGTGTGTTCACATGCAGCACTAGAGTAAATGTACTTTGTTATCATCTCTAATCTCACTGATTATTTACTATTAGTTTTTATTTTTTCATACTAAATATTGTTATATTTAGTATGAAAAAATAAAATTACAGTAAGTACTTTCACATGTAGTTTACCTCCAGCAATGCAAGTTTCACATGTCACACACTGTGACCCAAAATAGACCTGAAGAGTCTTCATGAAGTTCTTGTAATCAAGACAGAGGCTGAACGCATTTCCAGGTACTTCAGTGTCACTGACACGAGTCCAGCTCTGCAACGCTGACTGTTTGTGTCGACCCGCGGCTATGAATGGCTTGTTAATGTGCTTTAAAAAAAAAGGTGCAACCAATCATTAAACTGAGCTTTTAGAAAAGATATAAAGTAAATACGTCATTGTGACAGACGAAATGTTTGGTTACATCCATGTCCATGTATGCATTTATAAATAAGAAGCGTAAATAAATAAATACATTTTATAAAATAAACCGTTTAATGAATATTAGCCAATAATAAAAAGCTGCTTTGTGGGTTCAATTCTTCAGATAATGTTCATGGTTACCCACAATGAACTTCACTTTAATGTTTAATGTTAGATATCTGTAATCCGTCTTTGACCTGACGACGAGTTTTGCAGCAGTTAGTAACCAATCAGACCACGCGTGGAAGTGGAACTTAAACCACAACACTACTATTGTAGAAAAAGGGAACAGCCAACACCGACAGCATGGTTTTGGTGTAATAGCTGACTGAATAACTGTTTTACTGTCAGCCTTTAAATGAAGAAAGTAAATAATATTTTTATTTGCAACACTATGACATAGCAAGAAATAAAAGCTGAAAAAAACCCAAACATATTTACAAGTTGTTTAGCCGTCAGTTTAGTTTGCAGGTGTTAATCCTCATGTATAACTTTGGTGGTCTAGTACCCCATGAATCTTAGGCTTCCTGTGGAACAATGTCTTTGAGGCGACTGCCATGAGCATGTAAGAGCTAGACTCCGTTCATATAATTTAAGAAACAACATGTGTTTGTGCACTTCACAGACCAGCTGGTGAAAACAGGAAGTCAATGTGCAGAAGAGAAACCTTTGGCCATATCAGACTGAAAGTAAGAATCTGCAAGAATCTGCTTCCCACCCGTCCTCACTGAAGAGTCACTGAACTATTATTAAATGTGCGTTTGTTAGTAAATAAGCAGAGTTGAATCTTTATGAAAATATGAAACTGCAGGTATCACTATAATAAGCCATCAAAGACGGGGGGAAAGGGGGGGGGGGGGGTGTCAAGAAGAGGGTCTTGACTTCCTGTAAATAAGCAGCCAAAGAGCCAAAATAGTCAAGTTTGCTTTTTTTTTTTTTGCTCTCCCTTCTCTCTCTCATTACATTGTGTAACATAATTATGCCATCATTCACATGAAAATGTTAATTATTGATCATACTGCTAAATTTTTTGTTTACAGATTGCATTTTTTTGTAGATGTTTTGAAGGTAGATAACAAGCTTGCCCTTATTAAAACAGCCATCCAATTTTTTGTGTCCTTAAACAGACTTTACAGAAACAACTCGTGCGTTGATCAATCCAGATCTGTGCCATTAATACAAATCTGAAGATTGTGAATCAGGATGTTATACTCCATATTTAAGACAGATGTGAGGTCTAAGAGCTGAAATGCAGTAGCATCAACAGCCAGAATGGGATTATCTAAGAAAAGTGATGTTTGATTCCTTGAATCCACACTGAAATGTGTCAAAATTAGTGTAATGGGAATTTCAATCGTATTGTTAGTTTTTAACAGATTCACTCAGCTTTGTAGAGGCTTAATTTATCATTTTGAGGAGAGGCAAGGTGGTTAAAATGTTGGTTAAGCAGGTGCACAAAGAAATAAGATAACAGAAGGTAACAGGGAGGCTCTAAATGAAAGAGGAAGTGTAAAAGTAAAATGACAATGAAAAGGTTCATACAGTGAGAAAAACAGAAGAGCTCATCTCAGCATTGTGAAAAGGAAATGAGACAAAACATACAACTGTCCAGTGATAAGATCAACAGCTATTTCACCATTCAGGACATAAAACCTGAATGACTTATTTCAAGCAGCGAGTCATTAACAATCTCAACGCGTTTAAACGATTTAGATAAATCGATTATACTCCTGAACAAACGACACTTAACAATAAGCCAGACATCAGCTTGGAAACAAATCTGAGGAGTGAGAGTTGCTGGAGCTTCGTTACAGATTCAATGTGCTCCTGGTGCCAGAAGAGGGCGAGATTAGCAAAAGGTTGCAGAGCATCATCATCATCATCAGTAATAGATTTAAACTATAGAGAAATGATACAGTTTGTAGCTGATTAAATATGCAATTCATTAATACAAAAAACTAGGAAAAAATACTTTATTTAAAAAAAAAAAGAGTATGGGTCCAGTTAAAAACAAGCCAGCATTGTTTATTACAATCACACAGACCAAACAGCTTTATCTTTTGTACACAAACATTTACATTGCCGAACACAGTGGAGTTAACAACCATTCAAACCATTAGTGAAGCTATTACACAGAACATAAGTACATATCACTTCACCAAGAGTCTGAAACTGATAACCTTTGATTCAACATAAGTTGAAGTTGTAGAATTTGAGACAACAAATTCAGTTCACCTTGAATTTAAAATTTCAGCATTTACATTTCATAACCTTTCAACGACTACACCTCCTTTTGAGAAGAAATGCACATATGACATTTTACACGTCAAGCAGAAACCTGCACACACCAAAGGTTCATTTCTAATCATTAGATAATTCCCAGTCATTTGGATTTCTGTTCAGTAGCAAGTTTTAGTTTTTTTGCAGAAAATTTAATTTTCAGTTTTAATATAAACACGCCGCCTCAAAATACACAACGCTTTGTAAATGAGCACAATTCAATTTGCACCAATTGTCTTATGTGAGAAAAATCACATAACCCAGTAAATACTCAAGAAAAACAAAGCAAAAAATAAATAGTCAAAAATATTATGCCACAATAAATTTCATGTGGAAATAAAAACACAAAGTTTTCTGCATTAAAGACATGAACTGTAAGCTGTTCATATAAATCTTACACATGCCCAAAATGTATAGCCTTGTCTAAATGTTGTTCAACGTACACACCATCAAGCATCTGTGCTCTGCATCTCTAATAGAACAAGTGTAAATCACAAATTCAAAATACAACCAAACAAACATTAGAAATACAATTCCCCAAACACAAGCGTGCAAAAATCATTTGAGAAATGTCCCGTATAAACAGCTCAGTGAGAAATAAAAACCTTTACCTGATGCCATAAATAAGAGATTTCTTTTAATATATTGAAACCAACATTTTGTTATT
Source organism: Pampus argenteus (assembly GCA_036937835.1). Classification (NCBI taxonomy): domain Eukaryota; kingdom Metazoa; phylum Chordata; class Actinopteri; order Scombriformes; family Stromateidae; genus Pampus; species Pampus argenteus. The sequence continues at coordinate 18,740,846 of CM072864.1, read as the reverse complement.
GCACTTTTTTTCTTCTTTTTTTATTAAGGAGTTTTGCTCTTACAAATGAACACGACGTCCATAGGACATAACAGAAAATTAAATGGTTTGGTGATGGAGACGTACTTCTGTAGTGAATGATTGTAACGTGTCGCTCTTTTTTTTTGATCGGAGTTAAAAAATGACCACAAAATTACAAATGATGACTGTAAATTGTATTAGGAGACATTGGGGTGAACGTCCTATATAAGTTAAGTTTACAGGTAAATGAAGTAAAACAAACAGGATTTGATGTTTTGTTATTGTACCTTTTTTACATATTGGAGTTTTTTTCAAAAGAAAAAAAAAACTTGTGAAAAGGGTGTAAAAATATTGTGCATGTGTTATTTTATGATTATGGAGAAAAAAACAACTTCTATCTGATCACTGAGCTTTCTGAGCTCATTAAAAAACTAGCAGGATGTCTATAAGCTGTAACAGAGAAATGAAGGTTTAGTGAAGAGAACCATTTCTGTAGTGACTTTGATAGGAGTTATAAATGACCATAAAATTACAAATGTTGATTGAAAACTGTATTAAAAAAAAAAAAAAAAACACACACACTCCACTCTTTCCCAGCTCAGTAAACAAAGAAACACAACGGCCAACACCCGTGCTGTGAAATTAAGACTTTACAAACTGAAAATCTGTACAAAATCTCTACAACAAGCTGCTTAATGCTTTTTAGATTTTGGCAATTGTAGAGAACCAGAATTGTAATTCAGCTGGAAAAAGGTCCCGACCAGTATAATTAAATAAGACATGACTGTGTCCAAGCAGCACTGACTGTACAGTACATGTTATTGCACATTTCACAGCATGGTTTTTTTAAAAACGCCACCAATACTCCTGCACCTGTGTTCATGTAATAATCTCATATCAAGCACATGGTGCTTAGTGAAACAAAGTACTACACACAACATAAAGGAAACAGTAATACGAGTAAAGATGAAAAGACCTTCCTGAATAGGGGGGGGGGGGGACTAGTTGGCTGCCCTCAGATGGTTAGAAAAGCTGTTCCAAAAGTGTTGTGCAGCAGGGCTGAAGGCTCGATCCTTCATGGTACTGAGTTTAGTACTGGGGGCCCGGAGCCATGTGAGGAGCGCATTGCAGTAGTCCAGTTTTAGGACAAGTTTCTTTGTATGACAGGGTTAGAGGGGGCAGAGTTTAGGGACGTTTTGAGATGGCAGAAAGAGGTTTTGCACAGTTGTCTAATATGGTCATCAAAAGTCAGCTGAGATTCAAGCCTGACTGCCAGATTAGTGACTGAGGAGGAAAAAAGAGGGATGTCCTGGCCGTCAAAGGTGAGATGACGTACGCAGGAAGACTGAATCTGGTGTGGAGTGGCATAAAAGACTAAACATGGTCCGGTCATACGAGTAATCTGTATTTTCACTAAGCACGCTGGTGCAATAAGTAATTGCCAGACATGTTTTGACTTTGCTGATTGACCTGCAGGTCTACAGAATGACAGCCAGAGGCCGACTCGCTCTGTGCACGTCACAAGAGAAATGCAGCAGACCCATCAACGGTTCACATCCAGTTGTACAGACACAGGCAGGCGAAGAACAAGTTGGCACTCAGGCTCGCTAATAAAATCACAGACCACAAAGGTCGCATGTCAAAACCTGTCAGGAAAGAAATAAAATCAGCGTGAGAAACATCATGCAGCATCAATGTGGCGGTTAAGGTTTTCCATTTTTGGGAAATCTTACATAGTTTTGTTACTGTCGGCCAATATATTTACAATGAAGTATAATCATTTCATAAGACATGACAAGCCTCAACCGTTAAGTGTGTGAATCCAAAATGCCTTTGCATTTAGCAGTTGACTCATCACAACTCTAAGAAGGGCGAGAATCTTTATATTACCCAGGAACTTTAAATGACGTCGTTATGACTTATTCAGCTACGGGTGTGTGCACGGCCAGATGTTCTACAGGTTTAATACGTAGTCAGTTTGTACACAGAGCTTCATAAGAAGGAGAAGGCAGGACATTCAGCCTCTGAACAACCAGCTTTCTTGGAGCCTCTACAGCCAATTCATCAACAGTTAGCAAGATGTTAAGACGGGAGATTCACAGGTTTCACAGAACCAGCTAAAATAATATCCAACATAATCTGTAAAAACACACACACACACAAAAATAAATTATATTGGCAACCCAACATTTTTAGCACAGCTCTCTGTTGAACTGTCAGCCAACTTATTTAAATGTTGTCCTCCCTTAAAGGAACTATTGCTTTTGATGTCTTTGTGTGAACTTGATGTTTCAGTCTACTGAGTTCTGAAGACTTGTTCTCACCCTTTTCCCCACAAAAATTCTACACACAATACTTCATAATGACATGAAAAGTTTTTCCCCAACAAAATAGTATTCATTCATAGCCTTCGCTCAATACTTTAATCTGGAGCTCTGTCAGCGTGACCATCGGGTTATTGGTCACCTCCCTAACTAAAGAGTCCTGGTGGTTTCATCTTCCATTTACTGATGATCACTGTGCTCATTGGAACCTTTAAAAGCAACAGATTTTTTTTTCTGTACCCTTCCACAGATCTGTGCCTCGAGACTATCCTGTCTCAGATCAACAGACAAGTCCTTTGAATTCATGCTGGTATTGTGGCCTGATGTGCACTGTTGACAGTGGGACCTTATAGATACACTTGTGTGTGCGCTTTTCCAAATCATGTGCAATCAACTGAATTTACCACAGGTGGACTCCAATTAAGCTGTAGAAACATCTCAAGGATGATCAGTAGAAACAGAATATACCTGAGCTCAATTTTGAACTGGAACACAAAGACTGAAGTCTTTGCAAAACAATGAAACGTGGTGGTGCTGGCACAGCGAGACTGGTCAGAATTGAGGGAAGGGAGGATGCAGCCAAATACACAGAGATCCTTGACGAAAACCTTCTCTGGGGTGCACATGACCTGAAGATGGCATTTCAGACACTTCCCATCCAATCTGACAGAGCTCGAGAGGATCCGCTAGGAAGAATGAGATAAACTCAAATCCAGGTGTGCAAAGCTTGTACGGTCTTACCCAAGAAGACTCAGAGGCTGTAAACGCCACCAAAGGGGCTTCTACAAACTACTGAATTAAGGGTCTGAATACTTATATGAATGAAAGAATTCACTTTTATTTTCAATAAATTTAGAAAAATGTGTTTACTTTGTCACTGTGCCTTAAAGTGTAGAATGATGAGCAAAAAATGGGAAATGTATCCATTTAGAACTGAATAATACTAAGTTACTGTGCAAAGCATAGCAGTCATAGATACAACCAAGCAGTTGTTAGTTTAAAAGTCATTTGCATTCTCAGCAATACTTTCAGAAAACAATCTGCAGCAGATCAATTATTAAGCGGACGTTTCTGCTCTTTGGCCATGCTCTCCTTAGTTGAAGTATCTGGTACTAACAGTAAACAGCTGTATGGGATAACCTGTATTTAATGAATAATGATGATGCAGTACTTATTGTTGCTCAATAATTATGTTTCAATGCTGAATTTTGCAGGCAACAGAATCGATGCAGATCAGTAATCAACCAAAAGCTTGAAGAACACAAAAAAAAAAATTGTTTTGCGCCATATCCCTCAGCCTTATTAGAAACTGCAAATCCGATTAGGATTTCAACTCTGTCAACATGTTTTGAAGTAGACTGCTTACCTTTTGGAGGAGGTGGGCTCTCTAATCCCTGTGTTGTAGTGCCAACCAAACAAGCAGAAGACTCTGAGGAGCTGCTTTGCTTCTCCTTCTCACTCACACCACCTCTCTCTCTTAATATGGAACTCAAATCTACAAAACATGAAGGCAAAGATACAACACTTAAAAGAAGATATTATTGTGGTGGGGATGAATGACTGAAGTCTGTTTTCTTCATTCTTCAGTATTTTGATGGTCAGAATTATGAAAATGTACAGTTTTTAGTCCGACATCAGATTTTCTTGGGTTATTTCACTTTACTTACCATGTTGGATCTCGAATGGTGATATCGAAGGTGAATAGTAGCCACTGTAAACGGAGGGGGTTTGTGCTATATGTGATGAGGGCACGTGGAAACGTGATGACACAGGTGGAGACATGAGCGTGGCATCGGTCTCAGTTGAGAAAAGTCGGAGTTTCCGGCTGCTGATGTTGAGCCGAGCAGGGCTGATGAGGGGTCGGCGTGGTCTGGCAGAACCGGAACTGGAACTAGCACTAGGTGAACCAGATACTGAGGGAGCTGGGGAGGGGCCTGGGGATGAGGGGCGGCTCACTGACTTCAACGAAAAGTAGTCTGTGCCAAAGAAGCAGTGAGAATGTCACTCAAGTGCTTTGAAATTGTTATAGATTTTTCATAATACAGGATTGAGTAGAGATCACAAAAAGTATTTTAATACCTGATGAGGGGGAGGCTGGTCTGCTTCCACTAAACAGGTAACCAGAATCTGCAAATTAAATACAAATCACACCATTCAAGTGCATGTGAACACAATGAGACATGTGGCGGTAGATGTCTGTGAGGTAGTTTTGATGTTTTCAGCCCCCTAGTGGTACAAATTGATAACTGTAGCTTTAGAACCCCCTATTTTAGTCTTATTTCCACAATACACACATTCAATATAAGGTAAATGTATATTCTCATTCAAGGTCCACATACTATATACAATGGAAGATGAATGGACCAGGGAAGAATGAGACAATATTGGCTTATTGCAGTACAAAAAAAGTGGTGTGACCTAATTATATTAATAATTATATTATATGAAGAGCAGCAGAAACTGAAAGTAAAGCTACTGAATCCAGTCCATTATAAAACTAAAAAGGCACAGCCAGAAGCATCAAGATCAAACATGTCTGAGTAACTACGTGAAGCCAGAAGTGTAGACAGAAATGCACCAGATACCATTTGCTTTGTGGGTAGTAGTACATTTTCACTATCATGTCAGTCATCTTAGGCAAATGTTTTGAATTAGGAGACAAAAAGCAAATGACTTGGCTCTTCAGATTACGTCAAAAGGTAAAGTGAGATGGTCCAATATCAGATTACTTGTGTTTTGTCTGTAAACTCAAAGAAGAAGTCATTTTATTGTTACCTGTCATGGAGAAGGAGGGGACGGTGCCGAGGCTGAGGGCTTTGCTGAGACGCGCAAGCAGAGAGGAAGGGGACACTGTGCGCTCACGAGGACCCTTCTGGCGGTTGATGAGCTTGGAGATGTTTGGGGGCGGAGTGAGGATGATTGAATCTGCCATGTCAGGGTAGAGAGAAGGAGACTGGCCGCTGTACGGAGGGACCACAGGACTGCCAGGAAGATATCTGCAACACAAGAGCATTGTAATGTCTACCACCTGAAATATCATTACAAATCTGTCAAGGCTTTTAATAATTAAAAGAAAAGGTACAATATATACTTTTGTGCAAAAATAAACTGTTGGATGCTGCCTCTGCAAAGAACGTTATATATGGTGCTGTAAGGCCAATGACATTTTGAATTTGTTGTTTTTGTTCAAGTGCAGCCTTGGCAGACAATCAGTGCATAATCACCAACAAACGCTCCAAGAGAAATGCTGCCCAGCAATACAGCTTAGAGCGTTACACAACACGGTCAGCAGCCCATACACGTTGTTAAAAGTAGTTCCTATTCTGTGGCAAACAACCTTCGTCAACCAAACTGACATTTCATCAAGTCCAATTCCACCGACAATACCAGTTAAGTTTGGACATGTCGCCGCATGCAAGTATGGCACCGTCTCAAAAATTTCACAGAATAAAAGAGTTTGTGTGGGGGGAAAAAAGAAAAAGAAAACAAAACACGGCATATCTTTTCATCAGTTGTTTATTACATTCCATGTACAGCAAGCATCCCTTCAAACAGAAGCCTGACATTAAAAATCATGAAACCCAGTTTCAAAAGACCAAAATACGCCAAACACAATTTAACTGGTATGTTGCAGGAAACCTTTCAACATGGACAGAATCATTTCTGAGACGGCTACAGAATATATAAACATAGTAATTTATCACATTGAGATGTAGCAGATTAGCTTATTAATACTATAGTAGAGCTGCCACGATTAATTGATTTAAATAACCGATTGTTTTGAGTCATTTTAAGATGAATAAAATGATCAAATTCTGATTCTAGCTTCTTAAGAATATTTTTGTTTTTTCTCTTTGATAGCAAGCTGAATATCTTTGGGTTGTGGACTACTGGTGACAGCAAAACAAGATATTTTAGGAAGCATCTTGGGCTTTGGGAAATGGTGACATTTATCAATTTTATAGACCAAACTAATCAATTAATTTAGAAAATAATGAATAGATTGAGTGGCAGCCCTATACTATAGCTTGGAAATAATTGCTTAATTGTGTAAAAAGTAGCAAGATTTGGAAGAATAACCTACGTATCGGGTCTTTTGACGTTTCTGCAACACACATTGCTAAAACATTCGGGCGTGACACGATCACAGTGGTGAGCTACATTCTGTATACCAACAGTGCTATGAATTACATTAACAACAAAGGTAGTCGTATAGACATGACAAAAAAATTTTGTGGCACTTATAATGCTGTAGCTGCATTTAGCATCTTAAATCTAACAATACAAGTCTGAATATAGTGCTTTACACAAATTAAGCTTATGAAAAAGATGGATACAATAACTATCAATAACCACACAGATATAGCCACATATTCAAGGTAGACATTATGTAGCTATAGCACAACGCATACTGAATGCGCCTATAGTGAAATTTTATACAGCATGGAAAACGTTTTTCATTACCGATTCGTTCCGCTAATCGTTTACTCGAATTGAAAGACTATGAAATGTCAAAAGAGACAAAAAATAGCCATCATAACTTGCCAGAGCAAATGATGTTGTCTCGTTTGTTTGTTTTCTGAACAATTCAAACCCATTTCACTGAAGAAACTAGAAACAGTACGTTGTTTTTTTGTTTTTTTTAAATGACAGATGACCAAAAGATTATTTGATCAAAACACTGCCCAATAAGTGTTATACTTTTCATATACAGATAAACATAAAATATATAGCTGAAACATTATTTTGTCATGAGTTTAAGATAATCACTCTGTATGAAAAAAAGTTTACAAATTGCATCTTTAGCGTCTTCCATCTAGCCGCAGAATTTCACTATTTAAAGCTCTGGTTTGAGAACACAACTCCATCTACAGAACAGCACAACATGCAATTTAAACCCTACGGTTACAATATTCTACTAACCAAATACAACCCATAAACACTAGCTATTATTTCAGTACGTTTGGTTTGCAATATAAATGACTCAAATAAATATTCCTCCTACTGAAGCATTTAAAATGAAAAAAAAAAAAAGTTAATAGTGGGGCTGAACAATTAAGAGAAAATGTATTTAGATTTTTCAAACTAGAGGTGTAATAGTTGTTAAAAGCAAAATGTGTGTCAGTACCATTTTAAAATTAAATTTTGTGTTGCATAGATGTCCTGGCCTACACATATTTAAAAACGCCTCTGACACAGATTACCGCAAAACACACACACATCATTTTAATATATTTTTCAATAAAAATTTAAAATCATTTTTAAAAAAAAGAATCACTCCCTCTAATGTCGCAAATATCACTCAAAGTAATTCCAATTCCATGTTTTCAAAATCGTATCCTAGTAATGTTTACTGTACAAAAGGGAAAGGTGAAAAGTTGGCACGTTAGAACATTTATAAAGGAAAGTTCAATATTATTGTGTAGCGATAATACTATAAAGCAGTACGAGGCGACTAATGAAATCCAATATTTTAACTGCAACTGGTAACGCTTCATTTCAAATTTTTATTTTAGAAAGTTTTATTCAACTAGATTATAAAAAAGATGCCAGTTCAACATCTCACTTGAAACAATAAAATCTTGGAAAGAATGGAAAAAATAAAAATCTACCACATGTGAACAAAGTGTAAACATGTTCGCACAGTGGAGCACTTTTTAGCATTTCTGCGTCACAGAATATTTCTTGACAGTGACCATATTCAGTTGCAGAGTTGAACACTTTGTTTGCACCAGAAATCACTACTTAGACATGATTAACCTAAGGCTTAAGTTAATCATGTCTAAGTCTTAAGCAAATGCCAAAACAAGCCAAGTAGCTGTCAGTTCGTCGACTAGAGGCACCGTTTTAAAGCTATTTGCATTGCAGAAAGTAACAAAAACATCACAAACACAAACAGTATAAAATGAAAAAAGGTTTGGCAGCATGTATCGTTTACTGTGAAGGTCAAGAAGGAGAGAATCATCCCACAACAACGAGGACAGACCTTCAAAGTAACAACGGAATATGGGGAGGAAATACTGATGAACTCGTGACTGCAAACTACTGAGTTTTAACAGTGCTCCAAAAAAAAAAAGGGGGGAGAGAAAATATTAGTTACAACAAAGAACTAAACTATAACTAAGCTGTCAGAATGAGAACGCAACGCAGCCACAAGCACACATTACACATGAAAACCCTCCAGCTCTGCTTTGAGAACTGCTCGGTTCAGCAATGACGTTGTGTTGCTCAGGAGATGCAAGCACATCTTCAGGACGGCCTGCAGTGCGTTTACTAGTTAGTGTTTCATGCAATAAGCTGTAGTTGGTAAATTATTTTCAACCAACAACACCACCAATGTTAATAAATAATACATTCAAAATGCTTTTTAAAAATTCCAGTACAAAGTAGATTAGTTTAATACGGGCGGGTTAAGTTTTCAATGTTATAATCCCACAAAATGGTTTTAATTGTTCTATTGCATTTGTTATGATAATAAAGTATAAGCAATGAAATTAGTCATAAATAAATAAATAAACAGGACGAACCCAAAAAATATTGTGGAACAATTCCTACAAATCTCATTCTATGTAGTGTATTGATAGGTAGAGAGTTAGGAATTAATAAGATCAAAGTCAGTTTCTTAATTACATGATTCACAAGGGAGAAAAGTTATTCTGGCTTCTATCATTAAAACAATCAAAAAAACAAGTAATTATTACAGATTATTCTGTAACCAACTAAAAGGACAAAGAATTGTGACCAGCTTGTAACATCTTATTGTTGTTCAACAATACCATTAACCTCAAATCTTACATATACCACATTAATCTAGTTCAATGTGAACTTATGCTTGCAGGTAAGGTTTTGATGTGACATTATAGAGAGCAGAGAGTGTGAATTCTGAATAGTTACCAACCTGTCACATATTAAACCGTAGTTTGTTTCCATCATGAAAGTGTGACCACACACTATGTTTAAGTTTAAATATCATAACTACAGTCGTTCATACACAGTAGTAATAAAGGGAAGTTAAATAAAAAAAGGATAGCTAATATAAAATGCCATGTTCTTTTTAGGAGAATTAAAAACAGAAATTGGTAGCACCTTTAGACCGATGGATGTGTTTTGATCTGCTTCTAAAGATCAAATATTTCATGAGAACATGACCCTTTACATAACCCCATATAATAGAGGTTATGTAAACAATTATCACATTACTGCACAGATTCTGACCTTCGATATCTGGTTCTTCGTAGACCCTGCGGTTTGCGAGTTGCAACAGCAGCGGCAAAGCTGACAAGACAACAGAGGGAGGTAATGCTGAGCTTGGCTGTGTCCATCCAGCTTGAGGCATCATTCACGTAGCCCTCAGCCAGATGCAAGCATAGGATGAGGAACCATAGGACAGAGGCCACAGCATCAATTCTTCTCAACCTGAAAATGCAGAAATGCATAAAAAAAATAAAAAAAAACTTCATGCTTAAATCCAAAGTCTGGGATTACAATTACAAAAGGTAAATATTAGGTGGTGAATTCTTACCTCGCAAGTCCTGCTAAGAAGATGGCAGAGAGACATGTCAACAGGCCAACAGAGACAACAGCCATCTGATTCTCCTTTCCATACTGCCACACCAGCTTCGCATTTTCTATGGCCATATCTGGGAGCAGCTCCAGCAATCCCTGCCAGACATTCACGCTTTCATCACTTTTGTTGTTAGGAGTGGACTCATTTTGGGATTTTGGAGGAATGACTCCTCCACTCAGTATCTGTACACCACTAGAGAAGGTATGCTGGTCAGCCAAACCACAGAAAGATGTAGCAACTAGGAAAGCACAAATCAGGAAGGCCAGGGCTCGTAGCAATATGACCCCCACTGGAGAAGAGACAGAATAGGAGCTCTGTAGGAAAGAGACAACATGTTTTCAGTTTTGATTCGGACATCTCCTCACACAAAACACCAAGTCTAACATGTTATATTATTAATGGGTTCATAAAATTAATTATTAACTATGTGCAATAGTGGCAGATTCATGTTTTCTTCCCGTTTCAAACATTTTCAACCTGAAATTGCAGCTTGGTTCAGACAAAACTACACTGAGTAATTAAGACTGTCAAAACATACATTGTAATTATTGGCTTGGGAGAAGAAAAAGATCGATATGTAAGTTCATTAAACCTCTAAAGAAAACCAATTTTTCAAGAAGTCGGTGCTTTACTCAATGATGGAAAACATTTTACAAAACTTGTTGATGGTTGGCTGCACTGGCAATGGGCTTTACCAGATAAAAAAAACAAGATGAAGATTAAAAATATCATCTAAACAACAAGAATATTTCTTTTAAGTGGCAGAAGATGTTAAGTAGACGGCAAAGAACTATTGACATTTGTAATGTTATATCTCAAGATGAATATAAACAAAATAGATAATTTTAAAAATGTTTAAATTAAGGAAGTTTGTTTCCAAAGCTACAGAGGAAAGTTAAAAAAACAGAATAAAAAAAAAGTTTGATTTGAACTCTGTTGACATCAATAAACAGCATTGGGTTATCCATCAAGCCTAAAGGGGTATTCAGTGATTTGTTTTTATGATGTAATTTCATTCACCTGACCTTTATAAAGTCCTTGATAGTATCTCGGGTTTGTCGAAGGTGATGGCCTAGAAGCGCGGTTCGAAGCTGGCGGTTTTGGTATTTGATGTAGTATTCCACCGCTGCCTGACATGGCGGGCATAGTTTATAGGTCTGCTCCAGGTGGTGCTTGTAGGCCTCAATTTCCTCATCATAGTTTTCCTACAAAAGTAAAACACTATAATAAATGTGGTGTATACAGACTTCAGACATGGTAACAATAAAGTTTGTGAGGGTCATAGTGAATGGATAAAAGCAAAGTACATACATCATCCCTTGGGATAAATGAGGCCAACTGCTTGATCTTGGCAGTCTGGTTCTTATTGCACTTCTTGCACAGCAGCATCTGAGAACTGACCCACTGCAGTGTGGTAGGTGACACAGGTGAAGGAAGGCTACCAGACACTCCATGGTTAAGATCCTCCATGTACTGAGCGGGAATGGGCTTGTTATAATCCCCGTTCTGATAAGAGAAAAGAAAATATAGATTCACCACAGCTTTTTGGCATATCATAACAACAACAACAACAAACACGTGTCACACTTGTCACACTTGTCAAGCTTACCTCCTGGAAGCCATTGTACTGGTCACAGTTGGGACAGTCCCAGCAGTTCCTGTTCCCATACGGTACCACTGTATACTGATTACAGAACCAGCAGTTCACGTTGGCATTGATCGGCTTCTTTCTGCATACAAGATATATAACATGGCGCCGTTAAGGACACATTTCTAAGGTCCAAACTATCCCAAACTTGGGCTTTAGAGACTACATGGGTCCTTGGGTGATACTTGTTATATACAGTGAAATAACTGAGCAGGTCCTGTAGCATAAAAATACAACAATTTATAACATTATGACACTGCTTCACGCGACCAATCGTTCTTAAGTCATCAAAATATTCTATCTGTGCATTCAAATTGTGTAAAATCTCAGTTTACCTTAACGCTCGTGTCACCACCAAGTTAGTTATCACAACAGCTAACGTTAGCAAAGTTAGCACTCACTAGCTTCGATAGTAGGACCACGCTTAGCAAAGACATTTAGAGAGTTATACATTTGCACATTTTTGTTAGCAACATTTTTAAAATTAACCATGCACGCGTTGAGCTAAGCACGCTAACTCACAGTAACGTCGACGTAAATCAAGCTACAAACAAGCAAAGCCTTGAACTTACCTGGTAGCTATTTTGTATATCAGCGCTCCACCGACGACGAACGCCGTAGCGCCGACTCCGGTGTACATTATCTCCGGATATTCCAACAGAAGATGGTTGAACGTCTCCATTCCCGCTGAATTTAGCAAACAAAACAGGAAAAACGTAGTGTTCTAAAGATAACGCGAAACACGGCGCGAGCGCGCACGCGGCAAGCGATCCCCTTTTGTTCACGCCCATGAAACGGAAACGGAAATGCGTAAGCTTCTGGACGCGTTCCAATATGATGAATTCACCCGTTCTTGTTGACTACACCGTTCAATAAAACTATTAATGCAAAACTATTATGTAAGCCTGGATATTTTACCACATTAGGAGTGTTTTAGATTATGCATTTTTTTTTATCAAAATTGGAATTAGTTACAAGTTTGTTTAGTTGTAAGCAACTTGTAGTGGAGCAGACAGGAAGTACGATGTGTATGTTGGAATGTGCAGATTACAGCTGATAAGTCAACAACATACACATGTAGTCTATAGGTCTAGAGAAACAATCTCTTTACCCTAGATTTAATCCGTCTTTCAATTTACATGTTGTCCAGTTTAATTAGTTACCTTCTCAAATAGTCGGCATATAGGCGACATTGGCCCTATTAGTTATTGATTGATCCATCCTGTGAATTGTCATACTAATGTCATGACAAAAGAAAGTGATTGACATTAATCATATCATCATTCAAGGTTGTAAGACTTTGGAAGAAACTGCAAATCAATTTCAACAAAGCAAGTATCAGCTCGAAAGATAAACTGAGATCTCTCTATAAATGGCCAATTAGTCAATAGGATTATTAATCATTGGAGTTTACATGCGATATCTCTAATGACTCAAATAGAAGTAACGATAGCTTTTGTTTACTATTACTACTTATAAAATAATAATAATATAACATAACCTATAGTTATTATTAGTAATAATATTATGCAGAAGAGAGGTGAGAAAGAATACACGCTAATGAATTCAATACCATAGATTGTCTAATGAATAATAAATGAGTAAACAAATAAATCAAAAGTATTTGATGCAAAAATAACATTTTATTTTAACAAACTTGATGTATTTTACATCAAGTAAATAATTATAATGGAATAAGAAAACTGATCATTGTCTCGGTGTCACCAACTGTTGCATAGCAGCTCATATAATTGGATAAAACCAAAGGAAATAAATAAATAATATAGTTACAAATATTCAAAAATAAGAAAAACATTTTTTAGAATAGAAATTAAAAAAAACAACACATAAACTTGTTTTCAACAAAAGATGAATAAAATAAGGCTTAGCTGTCCTTATGCAGTTGATGTGCCATTTCTGAAGCAAAGGCAATAATTAACCAACATCTTACTTAACAATTCAAACAACATTTATCCTCCACCTTATCAAACTAACCAATAAACAACAAATAACTTTGACAAACGAATGGCAGCCACAGTGAAATGGTTAAAACACAACTCTCAGTCTGTGAACTGGCTGTCAGTAACTCTGAACACCTACAGGCCAAATGACTGAGCGAACGGCTGCTCCGCTTGCCTCGTGTAGGAGGTGAACTGCTGGTAGTTGCAGGCCACAGAAACGGTGCCTACGTCGGGGCTCATCGGCTGGGTCACTCCGCCGTAGGGACACCCGTTGTGGGGGACGATCACGGGATGCTGGTGGTGGTAAGCGCCGTAGGGAGAGTGATGTAAGTAGGTTGGCGGGCAGTAGGAGCTCGGGGAGACGCTGCGGGAGATAACCTGAGCTGTTCGGTAACCGGTCGGCTGGGATGAGCTGGCAGGCTGGCACAGACTCCAGGAGCCGCTCGCATAAGGCTGCAGGTAGAGTGGATCGGGATAGTCCGCGGGGTTCCCGGGCAGATACTGCACGCTGGGGGGTCTGTAGGGTCTCCTCACCCTCCTCCGCCGCCGGTAGTTTCCCTTCTCAAACATATCCTCAAAAGCGGGATCCAACATCCAGTAGCTGCCCTTCCTGTCTCCGCTCTCTCTGGGCACCTTGATGAAACACTCATTCAGAGATAAATTATGTCTTATGCTATTTTGCCAGCCTTTCTTATTCTTCTCATAGTAGGGGAACCTGGAGGTGATGTAGTCGTATATTCCGCTCAAAGTTACTCTCTTGTCACAGCTGTTTTTGATGGCCATCGCGATGAGAGCCACGTAGGAATACGGCGGCTTGTCCAGGTGTCCGGTCTCCTGCTCTGCGCTCTTGGACTCGGACCGGGGCGAGTTGGAGCTCAAGTCCGGGAGCTGCGCTCCCTGGTCGGCGGTGGATTTCTCGTCCGCATCCATGGTCCAAGTCTCCGCTGTGCGTCCCGCTGGGGCAAAGAGCTGCAATCTCGGAAGTCTTGACTCCGCAGGTGCACACACTCCTCCCACAGACACGGGACGCAGCAGTTTTTACCGCCTTTCATCTCAGCCAGTTTCTCACACTGTAACAGCCACTGTACGGGACACCTGTGCTGTCTGTTTAGGTTGAAGTAGGGGTCACTGGACGGTGTTGTAACTGTTCCCAAAATATTCCCCTTTGGAGTGAGACGATTAAAGGGAAACGTGTACATCGTGTTTAACTCTTAAATAAGCCTGATCTTCCAAGATGAAACTAGGTTGCGATTATTGTTTTTTTTTTTTTTTTTTTTTTTTTTTGTTAGCAGAGTTGAAATGTAGCCAGTTTCATAAATACAAATGACACACGGTCGTTTTTGTAATTAATAACGGTTACAAAAAAAATCTAATCTGAACAATTTTGGTTTACTTTCAAAATCAAAACATAGAAAATATTGCACCTTATAGTAAAACATGTTCTGTTTTCTGTTTAAACGTCTCGAAACATTTTCAGTGCTAATAAAATGTGTGTATTCTGCTGATATTTAATCAAAGGCCACATTTGTTCTTGTAATGCCAGAGGAGCACTCACTCAAAATGTTCATCTTCCTCCTTCAACGTCAATGAATACAATAGAATACAATCTCCATTATCCATAAATCACCATTCAAATGCAAAAACAAATATTAGCGAAGTCGCCATTAACATGCTTGTCGTGAATTAATAGAAAATTGCCATATTTTAAAGGCATAATCAATCATAATCATAATCAACTACAATTTACACATTTAATGTGTAATCTCAGCTGATTATAGTTATTTCTCAATTACATGTAACTGTAATTATTATAGTTCTTAATGTTTTTATGCCTTAAAACTTAAATGATTAATCACGTATATTACAATATCATACAATATCATTATTTATACATTCTAAATAGATCTGTGGTTCACCATCTGGTATAGACACTTTCTATACTGTGAAATCTTAGAATATGAAGTATATCAGGGTTAATGTTCACTGTTGATAATAAATGTCACTTATAACATAATAGTCATACCATCAGTTTGTGTAAGTGTCCACTGAACAGATAATTAAAAAATGTGATTTGCCACCAGAATAAGGCAAACTTTAATAATGGGATGTTGAGTTATACTCAATATCTACAACCTGCATGGTTTTATTTACTTTACATATTGCATAGACATAGAGGCGAGTCACATGATAGTTGGATATTTCTGTCATTTAGTACGTGACACGGCAGCAAAGTATGGAGGCTTACAGGTACCAACATACCACCCACATCCTGTGAGGCATGAACAGTGGGCCTGTCTGTCCGCTGCGGCTGGCAGATAATGATCACCTGCTCTCACCAGACAGTCTGTCTCCCCCTGAGCCGATGGAGAAACACAGATCTCCAAAACAGTGAGCAACTATCATGCAAAAGTATGTTTTTGTATGCTAGCCTACACAGACAGACAGGGTTGCAACTATATGCTACAAATGAACCATAATACAAACAGAGATTTAAGTCAAGAAAATCAAATCACTATCTAACTGTTAAACAAAAACTACAAAACATAAAATCAAAAAAATAATATCGTTGAACTGGATCCCAATAGGCAGAATCCGATCTGCCACACAAGCGTTGCCTCTTCCACTTCCTGTTTGACACGGCAGAAGAAGCCATCTTTCCTGGTCCAGCATCGTCTGGCAATGGGAGGGAAAAAAAGAATGAAGGCAGAACATCATTTAAAGCAGATGAAAGAGCTGATGGCATTACTTGAAATGTCTGTATGTTAACTGTACTAACACTGTTTGGTGTCAGACAGCTGTGTGTAGGTACTAGCAACCTTGACCATTCATTCTGTGATTAAAGTTCAATACAGAATCAAAGATCAGGATCTATATCCACATCATATCCACATAAGTTGTTTTTCAATTTGATCTCTTGATCTGAAATTGTGTACCAGTTTTTTTGTTGTTGTTGTTTTGTTTTTTTTGCATCAGTCTAAAATAATTTTTTAGTTTTCACCTTAATTAAGTGAACATATTTAAGTCAATAAGAACTAAAAGCAAACAGTTTTGCCCCACTGTGTACTGTAAATGATATGATCTGACAGTGGACAAGCTTTGTGCATGTAAGTAAAATAGAAATAATGAAGAAAGCACCATCGCAGCTACAGGAAGTCCATCTTGATGTTCAGGACTCTTTCAAAAATTCAGACTTACAAGATGAAAGAAAGTCAAGGAGTCAGCTTTCCTGCTTCTGCAGGAATGAATCCTGTCAGACATGTGTCTCCTGTGCTCTATTGCACTTCCCTCTCTGATTTCCCAGATTTTAATAACTAATAAAAAATGACAAAAGGTAACTGGACAGCGCTGTGCTTTTTTTTTTTCCTCAAGAGAAAGCTAGATTTACCTCCTAATGTCATGTGAGCAAAGCGAGGCGCCACGCTAAACACAATCTGTGTACTTTAAGCTATCTGAGACTTGAAAAGAATGCAGCAAAACTGCCAAAAAACAAAGAGTATGCAGGTTGGGTTTAGACAATATACGAAAATGAAGGGTTACAGCCCTCAAAAAACCCTCAAGTCTTAGCCAGTAAAAAACAAAAACAAAAAAAAAAACCATTTCAAGGCTGTAGCACTGATTTCAAATGATACATAACTGCAGAATGACATTAGTGTGATCTGTTCAGAACATACTTCTCTTAAACCTTCATGTATTTTCAGTTTATTTTTTAATTCTCTATGTAAATCACTAGTTTTTATACATATCACATCCTACACAGCATTCTCCCACATCAATTAAGGCTCAACTCTTTAGATTAAAAGTTAATGTCCTTGATGCTTTTTTATTTATCTCTGATGAGCAAAGCAGTCAGCAAAGATGTCCCACCTGGGAGGGTGGAAATTATAAAATATAATATAACCAATCTTTCTTTCTTTTCCGACTTTCCGGAGCTCCCAGGTTTGGAAACATTAAATCAAACTACCTAACAGTGAATAGTAGTACATAAACCAGCTCCACATTGTGCAGCTACAACAGTAAAAGGTGTGATGTATTGATGCATCAATAATAATAATGTACAATGTCAGTAATAAGGGCCCGTGGTCTGCAGAACAAGCACTTCTACTTGCTGATAATAATGTGTGTGTGATTTTGAATTAAGGACTTTTAATTGCTCTATTGGTACTTTTACTTCACTCACATCTTCCACATCAGAACATATTCTCCAGCAGGTTGGATGCACGAAATGAAACAAAATAACATTTACTTAAGACATGCTACATCAGAAACCTCCCTCCATTCATACCACAAATACCTTTCATGCACAGGTGGTGGCTACACAACTGTTACACACTCCTCAGGTGGATCAACACCTTTTTCTTCCTGCATGCAGACGTGGGTGGAAAAGTTGAAGTGTGTGTGTGTGTGTGTGTGTGTGTGTGTGTGTGTGTGTGTGTGTGTGTGTGTGTGTGTGTTACAAGGCTGCAAATGGTCTGATCCTGTTGAGGAAATAGGAGACGTGAGATGAGTGATGCTCAGCTGCAGACATTTTCTAAGCATGTTTCTTATATCTATTAAAAGGAAAGAAAAGTAACTAAATACATTTACTCAGTATTTCCATTTTATGCTACTTTGTACTTCTACAGACATTTCAGTACTTTTCACTCCACCACACTTGTTTATAAGTAAAATGATCTGTTTATAAAATGTGCCCTGTTATAGATTAGATCCAACAGTATAAATTGTTTAATTTAGCTCTAACTTGCCCTCATTAAAATACTGTATGTACGTGTCAGTGTTAATATTCCAATAATACATACAGTAATAAATTCTAAATGGGACTGTTTTGAATAATGAGAACCTTTACTTTACGCTAATATTTTAGTAGTAAGAACCTGTACAATATTGTATTTTCAGACATTTTTCCTGATATTTTAACTATGTTTTATTTAATTGTGCTTTACCTAATGCGACATGTCAAAATGCTCTGTGTGGGGAAAAAAGGCACATTACCTTTAATCATCTAAAAAAAAACAGTAATAGACAAATAAAAAATACCATTCTTTAAAGTGAACAAATGAAATTTGTGATTTCATTGTTCAGATACAATGTTGCAATGTTGAACCAACATGGGCGACTGACTGTGTCATTCTTCTCTATGACAAACCTGGCAAACAATAAGAAAAGTTTGTTTTTATTCTGTCAAAAGGTTAATCAGGAACTGATTACTGAATAAAACCTGTTGTATGTGGAGAAAGAAACTGTTTGACTGCTGTACGGGCAAGCAGGTGAGAAATCCGACTCGCCAGGGCACCTGTAAAGCTGCGATCGATGATAAAAAAGGAAATTATAGTATGTGTTGTGGCTTCTGTCTAAACATAAGCACATGTAACAAACCGCAGCCGAGTCCTCGATTTACATGTAGTCATTTCAGGCACCAATCCTAGACCTCTCTAATCCATGGATTACAACAAACCTTGCTTCCCACTGTTTGCATCTCAGTGACAGACCAAACAACACACTTCATCTGATGCCCTGGGGGCTCAGGCAGACAAAAAGTCACCAACAGAGTCAAAACAAGCGAGGTCGCTGTAATGTGATATTTCACATCTCCCCACTACTCTAAACATGATGATAGAAAATTGATGTATGAGAGAAAATGTTACACATGCGATATATATACAATCATTTCTTTCAATCCTCTGGCTCTGCTGGTTGGCTGGATTCCCATGCTGGGTGCGGTGTTCTCTCAGGTGATGAGATTCTCGAGTTCCCTGTTCAGTTCACAATGCCACTGACCCGTGCCTCCTCCCACAATGCACCCCTTTGTCGCGTTCTACATGATAGCCTGTCAACCAGCCCTGCAGTCCATATTTCCAGTAAGCCGCTCCCAACTCTAACATAACTTAGCATAGTATAGTTTTAATTTTGCAGTGGTTTTGCTTTATTTTTCTGTGCATGTGACAAACAAAGCTCATTGAATCTTTAAAGCATCCACTTATTGTTTTGCACACGATGCCTAAACTGAGACTATCATGCTAATAGAGTCTCAGGAGGATAAATATTAGTGCATATGACTGCCACTTTTTTTTAAGATCCGCGTTACTTGTTATTTTACATGTAGTTATTGTGAATTACTACAAACGTGTCTTTAAGATTTCCTCTATATGGCTCATTCTACAAAACTCCTATCAATCACGAGTAGATGTATGCCATCATGGTGGTGTCTCAGGTTTAAGGTAAAAATAACACTGTTCCACTCTTTTGTCAATTACCAAAATAAGATCCACTGCCAAGATAAAGTCAACAAGGATTCCTCAGTGACAGATGAATGCTGACGGCTTCTTTGTTAGTGGAAAGATCACACCCTCGATGTGGTGATAACCTGTTAATGACACATATTGTGTTGTATCACCTGCTGTTTCTCATATATACGCATTCAATTTGCTGACAATGTCACCCAAAGAGAATCGTTAGTGTTATATAGAAAATAATATAAAAATAATATAAGAGACTGGACAGACTCAAACTGACAAGCTTCCTGCTTGACTTGTTTCCTCACACCTGATCAACCTGCTGCCACACGTGTGTGCCCTTTTATTTTGAAACTGTTATGCAAAGCTTTTGCAACACTGTACTCTCTTGCCTCTTTCCACAGAAGGGCTGGGAATACAGGCGCTGATCTAAGATAGCAGCAAGGCTTGTGATATCTCCCTGACAAATAATTTACCTCCGCTGAGCCTCTCCCAGTTGGCACATTTATATGATAAGACGACAACCTTGACCAACCGTGAATAATCACTAGGCATGTTTTCACATGAACTCTTTGAAATTATTTTTGTGCTTGACGTAGGTTACCTGGGCAGTTGGTTTAAAAAAAAGATTACAGGTTGCTTTTGTTTAAAGGAATAAATAAGACATTCACAATAATTTCTTCTTTTTTGATCAAGGCAAGGAAGGCCCCAGGCCCAGACGGCATCAGCCCCAGGCTCCTTAAGGACTGTGCGGACCAGCTCTGTGGTGTCGTCAGGCACTTATTCAACCTGAGCCTGAGCCTGGAGAAGGTCCCAGCCCTGTGGAAGACCTCCTGTGTGGTACCGGTACCTAAGACGCCGCGCCCGAAGGAGCCTAACCATTTCAGGCCTGTTGCCCTAACTTCTCACCTCATGAAGACTATGGAGAGGATCATCCTGAGACACCTAAGACCGCTGGTGGGCACACGGCTGGATCCCCTGCAGTTTGCTTACCAGCCTGGGATCGGGGTGGATGACGCAGTACTTTACCTGCTGCACAGATCGCTGCTCCACCTGGAGGCCAGCAGGTGCACTGTGAGGGTCATGTTTTTTTGACTTCTCAAGTGCATTTAATACCATCCAGCCTTCTCTGTTCAGAGTGACTACCTCACCAACAGACCACAGTTTGTGAAGCTCCAGCACTGTGTTTCTGACATGGTGCTCTGTAGCACAGGTGCCCCTCAGGGTACGGTGCTCTCCCCCTTCTTCTTCACCCTCTACACCTCGGACTTCACCTACAACACGGCCCACTGCCACATCCAGAAGTTCTCCGATGACACAGCCGTCGTTGGATGTGTTTTAGAGGGGGACGATCTGGAATACAGGATGCTCATCAGGGACTTTGTCAGCTGGTGTGAACTATACCAGCTTCAGCTCAACACCAGCAAGACAAAGGAGATGATAGTAAACTTCCAGAGGAACATCCCAATTCACACCGGTGAACATCCAGGGATCAGACATAGAAGTGGTGCAGAGCTACAGATTCCTGGGTGTTCACCTCAACAATAAACTGGACTGGACTAACAACAAACACCCATGCTCTCTACAAGAAGGGCCAGAGTCGTCTCCACCTGCTGAGGAGGCTGAGGTCCTTCGGAGTATGCAGGGCTCTCCTCAGGACTTTTTATGACTCTGTGGTTGCCTCAGCCATCCTTTATGCTGTGGTCTGCTGGAGAGGGGGCCGCACGGACAGGGACAGAAGCAGACTAAATAGACTTATTAGAAGAGTGAGCTCTGTCCTGAACTGTCCTCTGGACTCCATAGAGGAAGTGGATGAGAGGAGGATGTTAGCTAAGCTGACATCCATCATGGACAACTCCTCTCACCCCCTACATGACACTGCGGGCTCTCTGAGCAGCTCCTTCAACAGCAGACTGTTACACCCACGGTGTACGAAGGAGGGGTTCCGCAGGTCCTTCATCCCTGCTGCTGTGAGACTTTACAACACCTGCACCTGACATGTTGTAGTCTCGTTTCGTTTCGTTTTCTTCCGCTTATCCGTAGTCGGGTCGCGGGGGCAGCATCTTCAGCAGGGAAGCCCAGACTTCCCCCTAGCCACTTCTGCCAGAGCCAGCTTCTGCAACCGGGGGTCGGACCGCCAGGGTCCCCGCCTCCGACTGCTGCCCATCTCTCTTCACACCGTTCCCCCCTCTGAGACCCCTCCCATGGGTGGTGGGCCCATGGGAAGGGGTACACAGCACCTGGTATTCCCAGGCGGTCTCCCATCCAAGTACTAACCAGGCCCGACCCTGCTTAGCTTCCCGAGATCAGACGAGATCGGGCGTATTCAGGGTGGTATGGCTGCCCATGTTGTAGTCTCCTGTCAAATAAATAGCAATGTCCCATTGCTATTTTTTGTTCCTTTTTGTTCTTGTTTGTCTTGTCTGTTCTTCTTATACCTGCACATTTTTAATAGTAGTACTTTTGTAAATATGTTTAAAAAAAACTCCCTCCTTGTTTTCTATTTTTTCTCTTGCTGCTTGTAATAGGTGAATTCCCCCAGTGTGGGATAAATAAAGTAATTGATTGATTGATTGATTGATTAAGCCCCAAGTAGGTAAAATCTGCATTTACAGCATGCACTTACAGTAAGGGTCCATTTGTTGCTCTCCTACGCCATCTTGTGGAGGTGAATAGAAAAGAAAATGAATTCAGTTCATGTAGATTGTCTCGGTACTGCGGATGAAAAGCTGATGTGGAGTGTCATTAAAGGCCATAATCCCTTTAACCTCAGTCACAATTTATATTTGATGTTTGATATCTTAAAATAGGATTATAAAATGCAATTATAATGCACCGTAAAAGGACACTTTAAGTTTAGCATTACATCTTAATGTAAAAAATGTTCTTATGTCTCCATCCTAAGTGAAAAAAAAAAAAGTTTATGTGTTAATACAACATTCAAGGAGTAATTTTCTGCTGTAGTTGTATTTCTAACTTCTGGCAGCAGAGGGCAGCAGATCAACACTCCTCAACACTGCAGACAGTGAATCCTTTTCTCAACTTTCTGAAACCTTCTGAGAATGTCATTGAAGACATTTAGGAACATGATAATAATGCTCATGATGAGGTATTTTGTTTTTACAGGTATATGGTACCTACATACGGTAGATGTTAACATTTTCTGCCTTTGTAACCACATGCCATGACTCCAAACATAGAAAACAAGGCCTGAGAATGTGGGCTTGATGCTCCTTTATGTGTTGATACACTGTGGGGTGTAAAGACAAAGAAGTCTTCTTTTAAACCAAGCAAAAGTAGGAAGAATGTTTTGCCCTTTACATGGATTCACTCATGAAAACACCTCAATGCTTGAAAAATGTTTTGTGTTACGTCCCGTGGTGACTCCATAGTTTTTAATGCTCTTTGACTTGGTGAGAAGGTTGGTAAACAACATCTAGTGTTGGACCTGGTGACCCCTACAGTTTCTTCATTCCAACACGTCCCGTTCCAGATAACTTTGAAGTCAAAAACAAAAAGAGGAAAATGTATCCCCGGGGTCTTTGGAATTCATGTAAGGAACCACAAAAACAACACTTCATCAGGGGCACCATTCAGAACAGTGATCTGCAATATATGGGGGAATTCAAATGAGAAGCATTGTGTGTTGAAAAAGCCAAAGAGATTTGTCTCATCCGTGGCCCCTTCCTTCTTTCTACCATCCTCTCATGAGTGACTTTGATGTGGACAAGATGATTGAAAAACAAAGCGGCGTGGCTCGATTTAATTCCAGCGGAGAATAGGTTGGTGGGATGAGTGGGTGGGAAGGGGAATCAATGGGGGAGAATGCAGTTTCATAAGAGAGACACAAGAAAATCACATTTCAGACAGTGTATCAATCTGCCAAGGAAAGGAGGGGAGGGTAGAGGAAAGAGGGAGGGTGAGGAGGAGATACAGAGCAGGGTAAGTGAGCGGGGTGTGAGAAAAGGAGCTCCAATTGATCGTTCTTTAGAAAAGGCCCCCCACTCTCCTGCTGGGTCTTGCTCAGCTCTTGTCCTCCCAGTACAATGCTGGTAGAGCGACTGCCCCCCCCCACCACCACCACCACCACCTCTACCCCAACCCTCCCTCCATGTGCCCCCCAACTGCCCTCCATGTGCTGGAGCTACGCTCACAGCCTGGACCCCAGACCCCAGCATATGGAGCCCAGACCAAGGGGCCTGCACTCCAGTGTGCTCCACAGCTGGGGCTCTGCTGGAGTCTGCAGCCTGGCTTCATGCAACCACATGGTCGTTACTAAGTCTCTTCACCCTTACACGGTTAAACTTTCTGATTGGTGTAGACAAGCTGAAAAATGGAGGAATCATGTCAGTTCACTGCACCCATGACATGAAAAGAAAAACACATATTTTCTCACTTACTTCCACTGATTTTGGGCAACACAGATACTTTTTTTTTTTTTTTTTGGTTTTCCTTAATCGTTGTTTAAAATATCTGTATTGTCAGTTTTCTGCTGCATTGCCAGTAAAATGACGGTAAATGGAAAAATTACATTGAAAAATTCAAAACGAAAACATCCTTTACACCAGAAACAGTCTCCCTGTTACTCTGGATCATTCGCAGAACACAGTATCAACAGTTAGTGAACATTTCTCAGTTATGTGAGAGAATATTTGTCTATCACATAAACCTGTGTTGTGTGTACAAGAAGAAATGGAAACGTGTTTTAAATTGTAATTCCAGTATCCAGAGGTTGGTAGCCTATCCTGGTCGCCCCATCTTATAGCAGCAGCGGTTTGACACCAGCTGCAGAGTCTCTACCCCTGTTTCCTATCTGCAGCTTCATATAAAGGCAAAATGCAGACAAACATTCTTTAAAAAAAAAAAGACACCATGACTCAAGCTATGAACCGAGTACACATGTCAGTTGCACTGAGATGTTTAATTTTTGGCCCATCCTAAAGCCCTCAATTCTGACATGAACTAATGTTGACTCATGGCAGGAATATGTGGCTATTCAGATGCTAATGGTAGCTTTAACCACCTACTTAACCACATAGCCCTCGCTCTCTATACAGCTCCACTCAACCTGATCCCAATGTGTGTGTGTGTGTGTGTGTGTGTGTGTGTGTGTGTGTGTGTGTGTGTGTGTGTGTGTGTGTGTGTGTGTGTGTGTGTGTGTGTGGGTGTGTGTCAGAGCAAGAGAGAAAAAGACAAGGAGAGAGAGGAAGATGGACAGAGAGTAACGAGCAGAGACAAAAAAGGGAAAAGTGACAAGCGAATATGCCATACAAGAAGCACTTGTTAACTTTTACGGGGTCATAATTAAGAATAATACTTAAGTACAGTAGTGCAGTGTTTTATACAAATAGGAAAGATCACTTCAGCTCAACAAAGCGCATCGACCACTTTTGTTCATTGTTCTGCATCTGAAGGCTTTGTTTTTGTCACACGCAGGATTTTGGATTTTGGAGATTCGAGGTGATTAATGATTGGGGGGGTGATTGTTACCTGTCTGGGTGGCTTTGGCTGTCAGGCTTGTGTCGGTGGAGACAAGGGTCACCAGTTAGTGTTATGACCCTTTAATACAAGGGGGATGCTTGCTGCTTGGCCTGGCATAGCACAATACAGTGCCGGAGCAAGGACAGGTGGTCATTAAAACTGCTGTAATCCCCTCCATGAATAGGTCATGGGCAGGAAGACAGAGGGAGAAAAAGAAGGAGAGAGAGATAGGGAGAGAAAGACAAAGAGAAAAAGACAGACAGAGCAATGGGGAGAAAGAGGTAAGGGTGGGGAGCGTTTGATGCTTGGACCGTGGGGCTCTTTAGCACAGTCTGGGGGCCGTGCTTCAGAGCGGATGTGTTAACAGTTTCAGGCTCAATGGAGGGAGAAATCCCCACAAAGGGAGGTGTACAAATATTGTGGGAAATCCGTCCGCTCTTTAATATTTCATGAAGGCCCACAATCTATTCATGGGACTCCATTCCTTTGGAGGGGCCCACATTCAGGCTCACTCCGCAGGCTCAATGGGCAGCCCTTAATTGAGTGCCCGCTCATTCTTCGTCTCCCTGGCAGATTGTTCCCCATGAAAGCCCCCGGCTCTTCATCCTCCTCTTCTTCTCCCTGAGAGTGGCCAAAGAAAAGGGGGCATGCCTTGCTGGTGGTGTATGTGGGAGGGTGAAATAAGTAAAGGAGGGGGTAGTTGTGGATCAAATATTATAATAGGGCAAGAGGGGATGGTAGTGCGCGGAGAGTTGGGGGTAGGGGGTTAATCCTCGGGGTGGATGATGGAGAGAGGGCAAGAGGAGGAGGGTTGCATTCCCCTAGATGGCAGGAGTGTCTGTGGTAGAGCATCTGTGTCTATGGGGAACAGTTGTGTGTGTTTTTGTTGGGAGGGTCTGGTTAATTCTGCCTGGCACAGAATGAGAGGGTCTGTTTGAATCGTCATTTTTGCCTCTATTAGATAAAAAAAAGGAAGCAAGAGAGGACGCGAATGACATGCCACATGCAACTGAACCAGATGAACCATGATGAAGTTTAAGAACAAAGATCCATAACGCTTCATCTTGTATTTGTCTTTCTTTAGTTTCTGCTGCTTCTATATGGACCCAAAGTGTAACACTAAGTCATTTAAGTATAAATTTAGGTGCACTGTTGTAATAAAGTGAATTAATAAAAGTACAAAAACAAAATTTGGATGGCACTAACACAGCTTCAGACAAGACAGCAATGCAAGAAAGTTCACCAAAATGGATTTCACCAAATCATAGCCAAAATATCATGTGATCAAAACTCCAGACTGTGTGGATGAAGATCTTACAGATTAATTTTAAGACTCCTTCATAAATGTACACCTCATGCCTGCACTGAGCGCTTCATCCGGCCTAAAGTTGCCTCAATGTTCTGGCTCAAGGTGGACAGCAAGCTGGGAGTGTGACCTGGAGTTTGGGTATAAGCAGGGCTCCTGTAGGCCTCCAGCTGCAGCCTGGGTTCCTGATCCCTGATTAAAGGTCATCCTGCACCTTCTAAGGGCCTGTAAGACCCTGGGAGCCAGGCTCACTCCCAGTGACTCCCCTTCACTGCTCCGATGTGTGTCCAACAGGCTTATACTGGCTCATGAGGGACAGAGAGGACCTGCAGAGAGGAGTCCCAGAGAGAGGAAAATCCTCTACATCCACAGTGCAGACTCACATTCTCTCAGACAAAGCACAACCAAGAATATACACACACAAACAACGGATGCATAATTTATCCCTGTGGTACCACGCCTGGTATCCAGCCCAAGCACCCCCTGGGTCGAGTGTGGCAAAGCCATGTTAAATGGATTCAGCAGAGGAAGAGATTTAAAGCTTTCATAGCGCTCAGTGTGTTCCAGGCGACTGCATCTCAGGGCTTTGATGGATTATTCTCAGGTTCGTTTCTGGATTTTCGGAGAGATTTTGTAGTGACCTCGATATGACTCAGTGCTGCAGAAGTTTACTGGGATTTTCTATGAAAAGCAGTTTCAATTTAGTGTTAAAATAATGTCCTGTATGTATTATTTAAATGGTAAAAACTCCAGAAACACATATAGATGTTACGCTGTTTTTTTTTTTTCCCTCTAAGACCTTCTCAGTTGCAGAAGGTGTATGGAGAAGGGGTCCAATTGCACCAGAAAACACACGTATTGCCAATTATAGTACATACACATAACAAATCATAATTAATCATGGTTGTCAGCTGTAACTCATGTCCTCTACTAGTCAATCTTCAAAATACAGGGTGAAACAAAGAAATATTTGCATCTGACTCTAGACAGAAGGAGCCGATCTTTGACAAAAGTACAAAATCTGCAACTCACTGCTGCTCAAGAGGTTGGATAAAGAAAGGGCTGAATCTTATAATATGATTGTTCTTTGCTTGTTAACCTAACAAGTGCAGATGATTAAATCCACTGGCTTAATCCTTGGCGGCCCATGGGCTCAGGAGGAAGCAGTTCAGGAATTGTTTAATCCAGCCATCTCCGGATATGAGACACTCTCACCATGCCGCTCCACTGGGCCTTTGTATCAGCAAGTATTAACACCACAAATCCCGCCTGACACTGACATGTTCACATTATTAGGAGAACTTTTAGCTAGCTAGTCTGAGAGCTCTAAGAAAAGGAGGGATTTCATTCGACAATGCATAGTTTTGCACAACTTCTGTTTTCCCAGAACTGCACGCGTCTCAGAACACATTACGAGAGTGGAAAGCTCTTAAAAATTCTTATTTCAATACACATCCTAATTTCTGACATCATTTTCTCAGAATTTGTTCTTTGAGATGGCTTTGATGGGTAATTTTATTCATTTAACCCTTTAAGGATGGCATGAATACGCAATCTTTTCCTTAATTGGTCCAGTGCGTATCCAGGAGTTGTGTTAAAAAGTTTGACCCGCCCTAGCCCTGGTCTATAAATTAATTCTGCTAAGTGGCAGCACTCAAGCCCCCATATTATTTATACTTTTACTATTGGGCAGGGTGTCACTTAGATAAACACGGCAGAGGTTCATCTCATCTGGTCCACAAAAAGCCAGAGTGTGCCGCTACCAAAGCCTCCGCTGAACTTTGACCCTGGAGGGTCACAGAGAGCATTTGTCCCTCGGTAATTGGACAGAAGGGCCCTTTCGCTCTTCATTTAACCTTTGGGGTCCAAATCTTTCTTCCCCGACTACCATAAAGCCCCTGGTCCTGACCCAGTGTTTTCAGGCCTATCGTTCCACCCCCATCACAGGCCTTTGAAAGCCGGAGAAAAGCTGGAGTGTGCTTGCGCTGTCGGAGACAATGGTAGAGTTAGTGACCCCTGACCCCGCAGGCCGAAACCTTTCTTCCTGGATCAGGCACTGCCTTTCGCTACGGTAGGTTATTGCTCCACAGCTTGGCAACAGAAAGAGGGTAAACACTTGTTAAGATTCCTCTCCTTTCTGCTAGCCCTCAACTTCTTTTCTCTCTCAGTCGCTCGGCTTATATTTTTTTCTCTTTTGGGTGGTTTGTGGTTCTGTTTAAAGACGGCCAGGAGTTAAGGCAGGTCCCTTGTTTGAAATTTAGGCAGCAGCTTCATAATCCATCAATGTGACAGCTCTTTGTCAGTGGTCCAAAGGGGACAGGAGTCACAGTTGCTTTGAGAGTGGAGGAAAATACACTAGCTAAAGTCATGTAAATGCTTTGGACATGCATCTGCTTCTGTTTAGAAGCGTTTGGACATTTTGTGAAAAAGCAGCTTTTTTGGATAAAAACTTTTGTGAAAGTATCCATGTTGCGGACAGTTCATGTGTGAATTATATGCAAAAAGACGTGTGAACAATGTGCAAGGGCACATCTCCATGAAATGGTAAAGAAAGAGGAAATTCTGTGCAGACTATTTTTGCTTTAATGTCCAAAATGTGTAAAACTTTCAAACAGACCTCTCAAAAAGAAACAAATTCTTCTGTGTTATTTAAAATACTTTCTGCAAAGATTTTTTATTTGATGTATTGGTGAGACTCCTTAAGTAACCTAAGCTTGTTATCCGCATGGGCCTAATTCCGGTTTTCAGTTTTCCAGTCCTGTCGGGACATTAGCTGAGTGATTTTTGTGACCCTAAATCCAACATAATTGGGATTTCACTCCCTCCAGAATTACTTCCTTTCCTTAATCTCTTGAGTGCTGCCCTGGATCCTTGTGTATCACTGCATTGTTACTAGGGAGACCCTGGTACCCCTCCACAAGGCTGCAGTGGTCACTGAGGAGAGATGGTGGACCTCACGTGTCCAGATGCTGAGCATGCGGCCACAGCAAGAGGAGCATCCTGTGAGGCGGCCACAACCATATGGGATGAAAAGGAGGACTCCTCTGGAGCTTCTGGCCTTCTTCTCTGGGACAGAAGCCTATTGTTCTGGCCCTGCCCTCCATGCCACTTAATGGTGCAGAACAGCATTGTACAGTATTGTAAACTGTTCTCTGCTCCTTTTGCCTTGTCGGGCCCTCAATAGCAGGGCCCTCTCCCTCTTTCCCTCTCACTCCCTCTCACTCAGTGGGTGTTTTAGTGCCCTCTTCTTTCATCCCTTTCTTCAGCTGCCTCCTCCCTCTGCTACTTTTGCTCGGTTGCTCAATGTTCTCTTGAGTGATGGTCTAATTGTCAAGAAACAATTAAGCCATCTGATTTCTCCTCTCTTCTCTTGTCATGTCTACTTTGTTTTAGAATGGGGCTGCCCGAGTACAGGAAAGGGCTGGAGGTCACTTCAATATCTGTCTGGGCTTTAATGTAAACCCCCCACCGTGTGGTCCTAAATAACACAATACCTGCCAGATCCGAGTCCTAATAAAGTATGAGACTAAAAAATGTTTCCATATCATTGGCGACTTGCTTATCAATCAGCTACACTTATGACAACCTTACATTATGCTGTTCTTATCTGTATAACAACCAGACCTCCCAAAACAAGGAAAAGTGATTTATTGGCACTTGTCTAATAATCGACCAACTTTAAGGCCTCCCCCTTGTAGGCCCAATAAATCTGTCTCTCTTTCTGTAACTACCAAGAAATATGTTCCCTTTTAATAGACAGGTGACCCAAACAGCTGGGAGACAGCTTTCCCCAAGATGGGACGTCTGCACGCTTTTACCGCCGCTCCTATTGTTAATGTAATGTCACATCTGTGACCCTGTCTGCTCCCTTCTACTGTTGTGCTTCTTTGCTCATACCTTACGCCCCATTTCATACTGTCTGGGTTCCTCCCTACGTGTGGAGGCAAAGATTTGCATCATAGTGCTGCAATAAGATGACCGGACTTTCCTGTCTAATCCTGTTTTAATTTGACACTCCTCCACAGATACGCGGCTATTTCCCACATTAATTAACAGGGAATGTAAACTGACTTGTCAGACAGTTGGTTTGAGATCTGTGTATGTGCAGTCTGGATGTCCCATAATCCTTCAGCTTCAGTTAAACACACACTCTAAACATTGTGCAATCATAGTTTTCCTTGGCCTGCAGAAGTAGATCTACAAGACAGCAGATTTATTGTCTTGGGATGGATTGTTGCACTGGACTGAAGAAATGTCAGAAAAAAGTCAAATTTAGTACTCGACTATCAGACCTGCAGTTTTGTTTCATATCTTCAGGACAGTGACTAATAACAAGTAAAAATTAAAGGAGAAACACAAATAAATGCGAGGAGGAACATGTGTATGCAAGTGCTTCCAATCATAACATAAAGAGTCGCTGAATGGTTTCAGAAATCATGTGAATCACCAGCTACCACCACGATCATCAAAACACTACAGGAAGGGGGAGCACCAATGGGCTAGCTGGGTAACTTTATGTTGTTTTACCCCTTTTATTTGTTACCCATCTGAATATACACAAAGTGATAGCATTAATGAGAGAGAGGGAGTTTTAGGTCCTGAGTGCAATACTGGATCACAACTCACATTTTTTTGTCCTGCAATCATTTGTTTTGGCTCTGTGAATGAACAGATCCACAGGATGCTGGATTTACAGTGTATCAAAACTTTTAAAATATAAATGATTCTGAAGATGTCCAACAAGTTGCAGTCTACATTGCTGAAAAACAACACACGCTGTTAAAAGCTGCATACGAATCACATTTAGATCAGTCCACTTCTTCATCTTTCCCAACACTCCTTGTGACATCACAGTATGACTGCAAAGCCAGTCAAAGTTGATTAATCCCTAAAAAAAAGCATCTATCAGCAGTTGTTGCTTGTCAAAATGTTTGTGTGAATCTGTACCGGCATCATCAGTCAATAAAGACATGGCCATTCTTTTCTTGCTATTCTTTTAATTCTTTAATGAACAATACATAGACAAGTCTTCAGTGATTACAGAAGTTGAAACAGCATCCTAAAATATGCATGATATACATGTGTAATATTATGCAAAATTAAAGAAACATGCAGTGCAGTGTCACAGAAGAACACTTTATTGTCAAAGCAGTCAAAATTAGTTTTTTCATACATTTCTCTGTAGTTTCACCTTGCCACAGTAGCAGTCTTGCCACCAGTAGGTGGCAGCAGCAGCATCACCAGCCACTTTTCTTAAAGCAAAATCTGTTTCTGGTGTATAGATTGATCTCTGATCATCCAATACTGTTGTCACTAAACATTAAACATATCCACAGTTTATTTGTTAAGGCATTATCCCAACATCTGCTCATGCTCATGTTCAGGACCAGGGGCTTCATGTTGTTTTTGTATATGCAGCATTGACTGAACACACACACAAAATCATTGAAAATATTGATTTTAGGAACAAAACAAAAAAAAACTTACCTTTACATGTAATATTATATAAGTTGACTTAATCATACAAAAGGTCTCTCAAATTTAAGAATTTAAGAATTTGTGGTGTCCAATGGCTTAAATGCCCATTTTTTCACATCCCAGCTAGTGGTTAATGATCTGCCTGTGAGGGCTCGCTGTGTGACAGCAATGCAGAGCACTGTGGTGCTAATGAGAGAAGAGGACGGCCAGGCCTCCCCTCCCACACATACAGGCCTTTGTCTCTCCCTCTGCTCCCCATCATTAGCTTAATGTGGCTCTCTCCCTCAACTAAAAAGGCCACTGCCAGTTTGGCAATGGGTTCACAGATGCAAATCCCTGCCCAGTGCTAATGGAGGTAAATGAAAATTAATTGATTCTCATTCAAAGGCCCTTTCAGTCGCTTGTTCTCTGGCCGTGTTTTCTTAATATGCAGACCTTGCCTCCTCAACAATACATGCTCGCCCCTGCACCTCAACAATTCAAACATATTGCAATGTACTTGCCATTGCTATGCAGAGTGGATGACACAAAAGCGAGCAAGGGAACACAACGACCTGACACCCAGATATGTATGAGATGTGTACATTTGCTATCTGACCCTCATCATAGCCCTGGGGTGTGACCTGCTTGTTAAACAGTTAAAGACAACCATTACTCGTTGTTGATTGCACCTGGGACCAGAATTTAAACATACTTTTTCACTTAGGGGTGATGAGGACCTCCTACAAATAATTTTTCCCCAGGCAAAATAAATAATACACTGTATATAATTCTCCCAATTTCAGAACAATTTCATTATATAAGCGGTGTGCTATGTGTTGATTTTAAAATAGCTTATTCACACATTCACATGGTCAAGTTAGCAGCAAATATGGCAAGTGGCTGGTAAGTTATATATCCACCAAATACAACTTTTATTGGGGTTTCTGACACTTCCATCGTGCTGTATCTGCAGACTTGTTGCTGCAGATTTACGCAGCAAATATTCAGACAGTCAGAAACTTGAACAGGCTAAACAGAGCTTAACATTAGAGCCTGTCACATGCTTACCTCCAAGACGTGAAACATCTGTTATGATGTAACCATTTTCTGTCTGCGCCTGTGGTTTGACGAAATTAATCGATCAAGAGTCTGATTATGAATGCTCTGAATCTATAAAAACACACATCCTCTATTTTTTACTGACAACATTCATTCATTCACACAGGCTAACATCTTGAACTCCTTACTACACAAGATCTCGAGTTTAGCAGGTCATCTGTCACATCAGCACCTCTTGCTGTGGCTGTGATAATGAGGTTTGATGGATGGAGATGTCACATGTGGAAGATAAGAAGGCTCGGTTCCCTTCTGGTCTGCCGCTGCCTGTCCAACCTGTTTGTTTACCAATCAATCGATCACCCTCCATTTTCCTTTTGTGATTAACCAAGCCTCCTCTACTCCTTTTCCTTCTTCCCCTCTCCTACAGGCCAAGGAGCAAAACATAGAGGACTAGTGAAACATTAACCAGACAGAGGTGAAGTGACAGTGATGGAATGAGCCTGGAGGGACGATGCTGTTGTTATCTGCCAATGGGACGATTGTTCCTGAGCCTGTAAACTGTTACCCAGGGTCAGCTGAAGGGTCACAGTGGCCTGTCAGCCAGGCTTTATCTTTTGGATGAGACAGAGGCTCATTATGCTGATATACGAGACCATATTAGACAAATATATGACTTCAGAACTAAAATGACAAAACTAAATACATGGGATTGTATGCCTTTTCTGAACAAACAGGATGCTACTTGGAGCAGTGACCCCCAGAAGTCTTAAGGAGCATCTGTGTTGACAAGAAAGGATATATATAGCTGTTATAACTGTGTGAAAGTCTCATTGCTGTGTATCTGGCTGAATTTATGGAAAGCTGTGAAAATTGCACACATGGTGTTTATCTCACACAGTGAAAAACACCACGACCTCCCAGGAAGTGCTATTCATATAAAACTGAATCACATTCACTGGCTTTAGCCAATGACAGATAGCTTTACATCAGTCCACACACCATACCGTGAGACCACAGCACCCATCAATTTAACAAGCAAAAATGTACAAAAATACCCCCCCCCCCACACACACACACACACTCCAACACCACACACACACACACACACACACTTCCCTGCCCTTCTCCAAAGTTCACACGTACAAAATCGCACAAAAACCAACACGTTTCAGAATCTCAAACCAATCAAACCCAATAAAACTAACAAAGCTGGGCAAGTTTTTTGAGTAGGGTATGAAAGAGAACGAGAGATGGCCCTACAATGAAAGGCAGTGAAAGGAGGGCCATTTGCTAAGCTATCATTCATGAGGTATGGGTCCCATGCCTGTACAAGCTTGCTCCCAGCTCTACACACTTGTTGCCATTGTGACACACTGGCAGAGTGAAGCCTCTGTAGTCCCGGGGATCAATTCAAACCCTGACAACACCACACTAAACCAGGGTGCCATTTGTTCAGAGGAACCCCCCAAAACCCTTCTCCCCATCTGTCAGGGGGCCTCCGAGGCACTTTGTGTCTGTGTGTATGTGTGAATGTGAGTGGGTGGGAAAGGGGGAGTGAGAGAGGAGGTTAATCAAGATTTGGATGCGGACAAGAGTGGGAGGAGGGCCTGCATGAAGGAGTGTGTATGTGTGTGTGTGAGAGAGTGAATGTGTGGTAGGGGAGCACAGTCATTATGCTGATTTTCCTTTTTCTTTCAAAACGTTAGAAGAATACTTTCTTTTACGTTCCTTTTTCCTCAGCCAGGCACTGTTCTGCCACCTATGCTGCCCACTTTTATGCTACGGCAAGGGTGGTCAGAGGGACAGAAATCTGGGAATCAGGTCAATTATGGATGGTGGCTTGCTGATAAGAGAGAAAGAGGGTGAGCAGGAGAAAGAATGAGTAACAGGGAGAGGTAGTGAGACCGCTGTTTTTTTTAAATCATTTACTGCTGAGTCGCTGCAGCGGGCCTGGCCTGACCTGACCGCCAGTTTTTTTTTCAGATCTGTTGTGACGCTCCTAACTAGATCTGTTCTCACACAGACCTCCCCCTTGAGTGCCCACATAATCTTTATTTATTTTATTTTTTTTTGCATGGTGGTACTCCCCTCTAGTTACTTCACATGCATACATGCACACCTGGAAATTCTCAGACCACTTCTTTGTTTTCTATTTGCGTCTGTGCCATTGATGATGTATAAAAAGACGCGACAAAGCGGCAGACAACTATTTGTTCTTTACTTATTTAAGAAAACCTGAAGAGTCCCTTTCAAGCGCTTCCGTGCGGCAAGATGGCTCAAAGCACAACTCCTGTTCAGTTCATACATCCATGGCCCGAAAAACCAACCGGGCACTGTTTCCCGCTGACCGCAGTGTTAAGACTGGGGTTCATGTTGGTTCTAGCTCACAATAGGACAAGTGCTGACCTCTGACCTTGGCACTGACCCTCTCTCTTCCAGGGGTTAGGTGCTGAGACAGATGTGGGTAAACTTCCCAGTGAACAAGAGAATGGGGCCCACTTGTTAAAGAACTCTGTTTTCTCCTTCGTCTTGGAGTAAGTAAACCTCAAAGTGGAAGGTGGGTCTAATTGGGAAAGGTCTGGATATGGGGTCCAAATAGCAGTGCACCAGTTGTAAAGTACAATGGATATCAGTGAGGAAATGGGACACTCCTGAAAAGGATTTTGGAACATTGATTCTCCTAATTGGCAGTATGAATGTGTAATGATTCAAAAAAGGATTTTTTTACTAATTGGCGCAACTAATTACACACTTTTCTACTGAGCAGAAAAGGAGCAAACTGAAATTTCCATTTGGAAAATAATATACTTTTATAGAATAATATAGTGTAAATAGTAAAAGTGTTTTTTAATCAACATTTACATTTCCCAGAAGTCATAAATCTAACTAAATCTAAATCAAACTTATAATCTTACAACTGATGGCTGTAAAATTGTTTCAAATTGTGTTTCTGTCAGAGGATGGAGTTGTGATACTATTGCATCATAGACCAGGTGTTGAATGTGATTTGAAAAGTAGCAACATAAAGTAAGTAATTTATGCAGGGTCATGGGTCCATAGGTGGTGCAAGGGAGGGGCTAGGGTGTGTTGTAACTAGCTCTAGGATAGCCGTAGCTCCCCCAAGAAACGGCTGTTTAGTTAGAATTTTTTATTTTAATTAAAATTTTTAACGTGGGAATAATTGAATTTAGAACTAAATAAGTGCAGCAATAAAACAAACAAATGTTTTTAGAAAAAAATAAACAACATAAAGACAACACAGGTGATCACCGGGCCCCGCCCACGTTGAACTTTGACCTTACTTCTACTTCCTGTTAGTTAGAGCGGTAATTTTTGGTAACTGAGCAGTAGCAATGAGTGTATCATAACAGGTCGGGTTTTTTTGACTCCATAAAGACTCAATTAAAACACTCTCTTCATTATCAACGTGATATATAATTGAACCCTGGACAGCAGGAAGATAAATAGAGCCTAGGCAATGTGTTAGCATTAGCATTAGCCTAGTGAATTAGCCGTCAGCAATGGACGGAATAAAGCAAAAACTTGCTAATGTTTCCGGGATGTTCTGCTGCATTGTGGACACACTCTGACCTCGTTGTGACGACAGATTAAAAACTACCAACTAAACCCCAACAAAAGTCCTGTTTTTTGGATTAAAACTGTTGACAACGTCGACAAATTCAACTGGGACAGACGTCAGGCTGCAGTTTACCAGCCAATATCCAGAAAACACAGCGTTCATCTACAAACTGGTAAGCGCAAAAATATTCATTATTTTGTTATGGTGGTAGGTGACTGGTTTGTGTGTGTAGTTACATCAAACCCATCATGGCTGATCATCTGGTAGAAGTTATAAGGCTTTATATGCTGTGCTGGAGGCCGCTGTGCCATATCCTGTCTTTGCCTCTTTATTGTTTTGTCATGAAGATGTGTTGTTTCCCCTCTGTTATGAATTTAATGTATCTGGTGGTTGAGTCACAAATTCTCTATGTGATGGTCATTCATATAACATTAGGTCTTGGACAGAATATAATTTGTATATATGTGCATGTCCTGTCTGTGAACCTTTATATTCAGAGGCATGTTTACATAGGCAGGCTTGTAAAGCTTATATCTATATCCCATGAGCTGAATATCTGACCTTGTAACTGTTGTGGCACAAAGGTAAAACTCAGAGACCGTAGTAAAAGACAGGGTGTCAGGGCTCATGTCAAAGGTGAAGGGTCAGTGCCGTCACACATCTGAAGCTGCAGGTGTGAGGTGATGCCAGAGAAGGCCTTTTTTCCCCGATTACCTACCCCGCATCGCAAAGGTTAGGCCCTTCAAATAATATGAAATGTGGAGATAAACATCATATACTTGCTTGTTTGTAATCCTAAATGGATCAACATGGCTAAAGACCCTTTACTCGGGGTTCCCTGCTTTTCTGGTGTGACACCAGTAGGTGGCACTCTAGGTCTGAAGGCTGCAGAATGAGCCCATCCAAATGATCACAGAGATCAAATAATGAGACTTATCCAGTAACGTATACAAACTATAGTCTATAGAAATAAAGTTGACCTCCAACCATGTGTTCATGATGTTAGGTCAGTCAGTCCGTTGCATACTTGTTGCATGATTCTCAGTTCAGTTAATATTATTACAATTGATTTGACTGTAGATTAAAGTAGAATCAATCAAGTGTATAACCTATATCGTGTTGTTGAAGCAGAAAATAAGAGAAAACATATCTTATACAATGAGCACATTGTTCTATCTATACTTCAGATGACAATAATGTATTTTTCCTCTGTTTAATTAATGCTGCTAAAATCATGAATGAGATACAATACGTTAAAGAAGCATACTGTGTTACAAGTTAGTTACTGTACATTCATATGACTACATACAATAGACTAAAAACACATTGACAATGACCAAGTTTCACTACATTTAAATTTGTATTTCTGATGTACACTTTAATACAACTACTGAATAATATAAACAACCTTCCAAGAAATACAGCATGTTATATATTCTTATTCTTGGTTAATTTAAATAATTAAGTTAGGTTATATATTGATGTGCTCTTTTACTACATCTTTCCTCTTCACTTACTAGATTTGGTGCAATGTGTTTTCTATTTTATCATTATTGCTATTGGGAAAAAAAAACAAGGATCAGTAGTTTATACGAAGAAAGTGTGTAAATATGACTTACTGAGTGAAAGTAAGCCTGAATTTCTCATTTTGGTTGCCTAGGTTGTCACCAGTAATTTTTACATGCCAGTGAAATACCATGCCAGAAATCTGCTGGCTCCTGTCTAATGAGTACTGGTGAAACTAATAATTAAAAGCATCATAAGACCGGGATACCAGTAGAGAGACAATGGCTGAGAAAGGTAATAACGGGCCATTTAAATCACCCCAAATGGGACAGCCTGGTTGGATTCAGGGGAGACCTTTTCTTCAGCCTTTCAGACACGGTGCAAATATGTGAGGGGTGTCAGCCCAGAGCAGCATCTCTCCCAGCGTGTCAGTGGGAGGACGAGAGCCGTGAGTGTCCTGAGTGTGAACCTCTCATTTTTTTTGGTGGCCGAAGAGTCATAAATGTCTTGTTCCTATTGTGTGGGAACTCATCTTGGACATTGTCCCCTTGCCTCTGCCCACCAGTAGCCAATAAGTGGAACATGGTCTCCTATCGAGCAGCAGTCTAGCATTCCTGGCATTTCCAGTCGGCTGTCTGACATAAGGTCGGAAGAGACACCGTCAAGCAGAGAAACCTTGTTTTGGTCCCTTTTCCTGGTGAGGAGGCTTTCGTTGTCTCCAGACTGGAATGCCATTGTCTTCAGTGCAGGACCAAAACAGACCAAAACACACTACTAGTCTCTGATGACCACAGAGACCAGTCTGATCACCTCTTGCTTACATTTGTGACCTTTTCTAATGGCATAATGCACTGTGAACATTAAAAATTGTAGATGGAGAGCAGTGTTAGTGTTTTTCGACAAGATCATTCCTATTCTCACATCTGTATGTAAAAAAAAAGATGCTAGAGCCAAGAGACAGTTAGCTTAGCATAAAGACTGATGAAACAATTTCAGAAATGAGAATCACAACTTATAGACTTAGTAAACCATAGATAAATATTTGATTTTAGTTTTAAGGGGACAAAAGGCAAACATGTTGGGAACCATTCACTAAACTGCCCATATAATATCACATGTTATATACATGCTGCAGTTGTTCTATTTTCAGGGTGGATTTCCTAATTTAAGGCCACCCCTCATAGTCTAATATCTTCCATCACTGGGGTTCCTTCCGGCCTTCGCTGCATCAGTCCAAATTAAATGAGTGGATGCAGCAGCCCTGGCTGCGCTGGGTTCGGTGATGAATTACAGTGGTTGAATGAATCGAGTCCCTGGAGGGCAGGAGACGGGCCCTGACGCTCGGCCCTGTAGCTCAGCGAAGGCATCTGCCTAATCAACACTCCAGTGGGAGTCCTTACTTTATTACAACTCAACAGTAATTCCCAAGAAAGGTTGCCAGTGGCTTTCTTCTTTTTACTTGAGTTGCCAACTTTCACAATGGCATCATTTTGCCTCGTCCCTCTTTTAATGAAAAGAACCTTCAAAGACGAGATGTGTCTGTTTCGTTTTTCCTTTTTACAGCACTGTTTTGCATCAGTTACTAAAGAAACAGACACACAGGGAAAAAAAAGCTTTTGGAGCTTTAGATTTTAATGATGTAATATGTTTTGTTTCAGCAGCTGTTTTTTTTTCACAAACTGTTTTACTCTTTTTTTGCTTAGCCTAACTATGTTATATTGGGTATAGTGACAAATATCTGCAAACAGTTCAATCCAAAAAACTTGCATTACGTGGTTAATACCATTATAGACTACTCACTGTATTAATTGCAGAGATCTGTCATTGCAGTAACCTCGCCAAAGATAAGTCAACAAATACAAGTCTGCAGACAATCCTACTGTTTTAAACTTAGACTTAAAGGTGAACTGTAAAATGACCAAACTGTATGTTGTAAACATTCCTCACAGTTTGCAGACTGAGTTGGTGGTTAAACTTGCTGTAGTTGTGCATACACACAGTTTTCCTGTGAAATGAGAAATTATCACTGATTGTTTTATCTCCCAAACGAAGTGTTTTAGATAATCTGGCTAAACTGCTGACTGTTTCACTTTGTTGTAGCGACGTTCCCACATCACAGTGAATTCTACTCACCGATTACTTTGGTGAGTCCTATTATTGCCCTTAGAAACGATGGCCAGTTCCATAAAAATAAGAGCCAAGCTCTAAAAAATAGGGCATTTATTTAAGGTTGTATATACTATTATTCTGTTCATTGCCGGTTTGGTCTTCTAACATGAACATTCACATCTGAATGCAAAATTGCATTTGTGAATCTCTGTCAATGATTGCTCATAGATGAGGAGAAAGTTGATGAGGAACATTAACTCTTACTTGCTGTCATAAAATAAAGTGTTAAAAGGGTAACAGCATACACTGTGTCTGAGTGAACCCCGGGGCCCAGTGTTTTATCACTCTGGATTTAAAGTCTCGTTACTGGGAGATTATTAGACTTAATCTAGTAAAGAGGAGCGTGAAGGTCCGATCACCCTGAAGGCTTCTGAGAGCCTTTTGAAACAGTAGGGGAATTCATTCGAGTCGGCCATATGCTGCCTTCCTCAAGTGCCCTCTCTGAGGGGGGAGAGGTGTGGCTAATTCTGAAGCGAAGTCCATTCAAACATCACCTGGGGCACTTACTGTAGCTGGCAGGTAGCGCCTCTGCTAGCAGTCAGAGCAGTTCCATGTGTTTGTGAATAGGCTGGGATGTTGTTGATGGAGCACCGGGTCACCCGCGGTGTGGAGGAGGGTGAGCTTTGCCTCAGGGCAGGTGGTGGCTGGATACCAGTAGAGCAGTGAGGTGCGGAGGGTGATCATCATGAGAGCCCTTTGAACTGCAGGCTGCAGGTGGAATGTGCTTAGTCAGCAGGTCACTTTTTTCATCCTGCTTAAGGGGTGAGCCTGGAGAGTCAAGCTAATGCTAATTGTCCTTGATGTGGTGGTCCGTGACTGAGATTTACCAGTCATCATGACCAATCTATTGTCCATATTCACCACTAGCGACTGAGACTTCTTTTCTCTTTGATCTGACGCTCACCCAATACTCTCCTTATCTCATGATTTATTTTAGAAGTTTTATAATGATGGGAAATTGTATGCAGAGAAGAGGACATGTTTAAACATGGAAATATGTCTGAAACCAGATTCAAACTCTGCAACCAGGTTGACCTGACTGTGCATCTATC
The DNA here is from genome assembly GCA_036937835.1 of Pampus argenteus. Classification (NCBI taxonomy): domain Eukaryota; kingdom Metazoa; phylum Chordata; class Actinopteri; order Scombriformes; family Stromateidae; genus Pampus; species Pampus argenteus. Next base: position 18,699,503 of record CM072864.1, on the reverse strand, counting down.
TGCTCTAGTATTGAATTTAATGTGTAGGTCCCAGTGATTAGCCTCTGGGGCATCTTTCACCTGACTCAGTGCATGTGCAGGACCAAGGATTTGAAGGAGGAGAGAGCCCGAGGGCCACAGCTGCTGTTTTTACTAGATGAATAAAACCATGATGTCCCCCCCTACTGCTTCATTTAACACAATGTGATCATCAATGGAAATAAATTTTGCAAAGCAAATGAATGATAAGTGAGTAGACAAAACAACCTCACACAGAATCTCATATTATACATTAAAAGGAGAAAGAAGACACAGTTTCTTACCCCTGGCTATTTTTATAAAGGTTTATTTCATTTATTTATTCTGTCAGACGAGCAACCGGTGAAAATCTTATGGATTGTAACTTTAAGGAGAGGTTTTTTATTTTGGTAAAAAACTATAGATACTATCCCTGTATCCCCGGTGATATGACCTTTATATTGTAATCGTAAACTGGGTCCTTTAAATTGTACACTGCAAAGCTTTTTTTTTTTTTTTTTTTTTTAAATCATCTTGGTTGTTCTTAGTGTCTTGTAAGCCCATATGGGCTGGATATCATGTGGTGCAGGACACTTAAATAAATCAAATGAGTGAATCTCTTTTGATAGTTGAAAATGCCTGATGAAGAGAAAAATACCTTCACTAATCCAAGTTTGAGTTCACTCTGGAGGGGTTTTATGTTGAATCAGTGTTGGCTATTTCAGGTAAGACTGAAGATATAGAGATAGAGAGATTATAAATGTCATATACATATACAATACTCTGCTTTAAATAAAAAAATGTAGCTGTTTTTCCACAAAAAGGTGATCACCTGGTTGAAATTCTTGAATTGGCATCTCCGTCTTCTCCCTCATCCCAAAAATCTAGAATATATGAATATGCTATTAATTTCCTGTCTCCTACACACACACACACACACACACACACACACACACACATTATCACATAACACTTGGCTTCTAAACTTTTTTGCGATGTCAGACATCACACTTGCTGGTATGCATCTTAAATTCAGATTTTTGCTGAGTACAGAGAAACTTTCCACCTTCAGCAGCTGAATGTGAAAACAGCCTTCTGGCTTCAAATTACATATCTCGTCCTGCACAGTGAAACTCAAACATTCAAGTGAAGGAACAAGAAGAAAAATATATTTTTTGTTTATTTTTCTGGATGAAACTCATTACTGTGTCGAACAGTGATGTGAGTCTCTGGATGCAGTCTGCACGACTGGAGCCACATGAATCAGGAGACGTGCCATAACTTCAGTGGAATCCCTTTGTGTCCCCCACAGACCGAGGCCATCTGACCGCAGGGGCTCCAGACCATCGGAGTATTACACCCAGACACACCAGCATACCTCAGCATCAACCCCATACAGACAACTGACAGAGTAAACGCTGACCCCCCCCCCCCCCCCACCCAAACTAGGGTGATATTTATTAGTCAGAAGAGGGAGAAGCACCACTCAACTGGTGATGAGATTTGAATTTGCATAAGGCGGCTAGACTTCAAAGAACGTGTCCACAAAAGGTGCTTGTTTCCATAATTGTTTTACAGACTGTTTTTACTCCTGTGATACCATCAACACAAACAGTTAGAAACGTTCTGTCTGACTTTTATGAGAGGGAATTAGTAAAAGGGGGCGTCTGGTGGGAGAACAGAGAGGGGTGTGTCTTTGCTAAGGGAACAATTAAACAGATTAAGCTTGATCAACTCAGAGCTGTTGGAGCACAGATTGTATCTGATGGTGCTGTATATTATGCTGAGATGTAGCCACAGCCGGTCCTGTCCCCACTGTGCGTCACTGCACTGCTCACAGCCTACAGATTAAGGCCTTGGCCGCGGTGGTCCTCTGTTAACCCGCAGCCTGCCTCCAGGTGGGCGCTGCTAATGAGCCCTGGTCATAGCTCCAGTATGGGCCTCTTCTTCCCAGGGTTGGAGGGGGGCACAGAGAGGGTGTAGAGGGTCTGGCTGGCTGGGTCAGCACCAGGCAGGGGGCTGGGGATGGGACAAGGAGGAGAAACACAAGAAGGGGAGCTGAAAATCACACATTTCAGACCTTATTAATGGTGAGTTTATATATATGAGTGTGGGAAGATCAACTGTGAGGGCCACGTAAGGAAAAAGGTTGAGCCACATGGTGTATTATGAAACAGAAGCCCATCTTGTGCTCTTTGATCTGTCTTTATTGTAATTGACTACACAGTAGTCCACTTGTTTCCTTGCTTGCTGAATGGGCCAGGCGGTAGGTTCTCTTTGCCTTTACAGTGTGAGATATTCCAGAGTAAACAGCCTCTCCTTCAGCCGCGATGTGATACACGTGAAAGAGAATGCAGTGACTAATGGCAGTGTTTGTCCGATGCTGCCAGCCTCCGCTTTTGTTTCCTGGGCTTTTGATGTGATTGATACTTGGTGTTTTCACAGACACAAATCGTCTCCTCTGCAATGTTTGGCCCAAAATAAAACTTGAAGGGAGTGTATGTGCTGTGAAGTGTGTGAATCTCCACATCAGAGGGAAAAGGAAGGGCGTCGGTGTTTGGGGTTTAGAAAGGACTTTGATGATGGGATGATGTTCGAGGTGACTACAAACATGGAAACGCAATAAGCCCTTGGTCCCTGGTTTAACCATTGTGTATGCTGGGCATTGCTACAATCAGATGGTTTTACCAACATACACAACTGTAGTCTGGACATAAAAGAAATCCCAGTGACTTGTCCCGCTAGTCTGTGTCCTTTGTTTTACCTCTGGCCTTGTGCAGGAATGTGCTGAGCTCAGCCTCAGCAAGAAGATTGTGACATAAAGGATGGAGCTAAAGATCAGTATTCCACCAGCATCATCCACAGTCAGCACCTTTAGCTCGCAAAGTGGTTTGTCTTTTTTTTGTTGGTCCAAGAAATAGTCTGTAAATATTGTCTTTAAGACAAGATTTAAATCCCCCTGATGCAGAGCTGTGACATATCTCACACTGTTATAAGTGAAATAATCTAAACACAAGGACCTAAAAGCATGTACAATTCTCTCCATGTCACTGAATGAAATGATGTGAGGTGATTTTTAAAAACCCTTATCAATCATTGTCAGCGGCGGAGTGGTTTACTGTCTGCCACACAGCCTGCACCCAGTCGTTTCCCTGAGAATATGCACCCAAGAATGGGCAAAGATTCTGTCTTTTTCTTTCGGTTCTCTAACCTCTTTTTTTGGGGAGTAAAAAGACTTGGTTTTGCTGGGGCGCAATTTTTGCACATGTTCGATCTCCTGCGGTGCTGGTCAGTCATAGTGGAATAGCCCTGCCTCATGGGTTCACCACAATGCCATAAAGGACTCTTTGTCACCCGTGAGCGGGGTCATCTCTCTCATCCACTGGCCAATAAACGTTCACATTCTCTACCTTTCTTATGATTTTGTTTAGTCCACGGGCCCCAAACAAAAGTGCAAAGACTTGAATTATTCACAGGGAAATGAATAAAGGATTAATTTGCATTGATTTTGCTCCTCCACAAAAGGAGTCATTTTTTGTCAAGACGAACCAGAAAGCAAAGCATTTCTACAGCTAACAAAATTGAACAAAAAGATCAATGGCACTTTTAATATGGCTATCAAGGAGGGGAATCTTTAAAATTGGTGCTTTTGTGTAATATTATTTTGAGGGATTTTCCACTTGGTCTGGAGGCACAGATTGAGTGTGACTTTTGTGTGAAATTTACGCTTTTTGGTCACAACATCAGTCTAAATTTGAATAATTTAGCCTGTCAATGTTTGGAGAGGTTCTCCATAAATCAAAACCGATTGAGGATTCAGTACTTTAATGCAGCGACAAATGTGCCTTTTTGGGCTCCGTGTTCGTGTGTTCGACTCATTCAGCAGCATTCACCACAGCCTGTGAAAAGTCCTGTTCCCTTTTAACACATGTTTGGTTTGGCTGGAATGGATTAGACACAAGCTCCATTAAAACCAAAAGAGGAATAAAGCTGATTTTCTGCCTGATTTTTCTGTGTGTATATTGGTTATTTGCAACCATATTGACGTTTGGTATAAAGAAAACTCAAATAAAGCAACGTTTAGAGATTTTACCTGTAGTTTTACCATTTGATTTTCTCAATATGTTGCAAAGACAACAATATGTTGGGGTTTGTTTTTTGTACCGTGCATGTTAGTTAGTTAGTTAGCATCTGTCATTATATAGACAGGTTTTTTGGCTACATGAAATCTTTAACAAGATGTAAACATGTTCACCTTGTTGTAAAAATCTGCTGTGTATTGTATGCAAGACAAGAAAACTTAACAGGACTATTTCAGGTTAACAAACAAACAGACTATGCATATGTTGTATCTCGAATAACATTTCTTTGACACTAAGTAGATTTTTAGATTTTCTTTGCCCTCCATGTTTGATCCTTTGTCTTTCCAGTGCCCACCCTCTGTTTTAAATCCAAGAACTTGTATGCAGAGGGAAGAGGGGGTTGCCAGTCCCATGGAGAGCAACCTTGTTCGAGAGTGCCCAAGAGGGCCATATCTGTCATAGCACATTCCTCTGTGCAGCTCTGATATGAATGAATTGAGGTGGTGTGTCCAAGCTGCAAGTGTGGAGCTCAAAGGGCTGCTGAAATGCTGTAATGTAATTATGTGGACAGACTCTCAGATCCATTAGCTTGAAATGGTTCTGCAGCCCCCATTCAGTCAGTGGGCTGCTGTGTCTTTTCTCAGGGGGGGGGCTCTGAAGTCATCTGAAAAGACCTCCTCTGTACTCATTGTGCTCATTGTCTTTGTAAGCCTGTTATTAGTGGGGGAGTCAAGTTACGGCACACCACTGATGAGAACTTCAGAGATTTTACAGTTACAGGTGAAGGTATATTCTTAACGGCATCTCTGCGTATTATTCAAGTCAAATTTGTGGGAAAAAAATATTTTAACTGAGGGATCAAAAACCTTTCAAATGTTTTACTCTTTTAATGACTGCCTCCAATTAGTTTAAACATGAATTATTTGGAGTTCGTTGTCATTATATAATGATCAAATAATGACTACTGTTACCACTTTGTCTTTATTAATCTAAATTAGGCTTATATGTCTATGTATTACTTTATATATATATATATACATATATAATATATATATTTAATGCCATCTAAAGACACTAAAGGTTATTCTAATAAAATGCAGTTTGTGAGTAGGAAAATATGCATGTAGCGTTGAATAGTTTCATCTGATGGTAACGATTTTTTAGGCAATGTAATGATATTGTAATTTAACTAGTTTGTGTCCACATGTTTGTTATTACATCTAAATAATAATTAAAAACTACTTAACAAGTTGGCTGTGAAAACACTACTCCTAACCAAGAGTCTAGATAAAAGTGGAGATTGCATTAGCCTTGTAGTATACAAAACATCCCTCAAACATGTATTTACGAATCAAATTAAAGGTTCCAGCAATTTCCAAAATTTGATTTAGCACTTTGTGTTTACCTAATCTCTGGCATTCACACAGACACCAGTGAAAATGTCCAAAGGCGTCACTGCACAACTTTAAAGGCCTTTCCCATGTATTGCGGTCTAGTGACCCATTCTAAATAACCTATATCATTGGGGAACTGTGGTGTATAAAGGAGTCCATTGGGACCTCTGCTGAAAGGGTTTTTTTGGGTGGAAGCCTGGATGAAAAGTGCAAAGAGGAGGATAAAGAAAAAGTATAGGAGATGTCAGGACGCCTTTGGAAGGAAAACAAACTGCAGAGACCAATGTGAGTTGACTTAATCTGATTAGACTAACCTCATCAACAGCCCACTTAAAAGGGAGAAGAAAGCCCTGAATTGGGGCGAGAAGCAAGAGAAAAGGGTCTCTCTCACTGTTCAGAAAGCCAAAGAGGCTCTGTGAATGCACCACATTGTACTGGACATGCTGGTCTGCAGATGGCAAAATGACAACAAGCCGCTTGAAAAGTGAGGCAAATATAATTGATCTCAGGGTTTTGGGTTTTTTTTTTGCAGGTATGAAAACAGCCAAGAGAGTAATGAGATTAAGGAAGAATAAAGTGAAAGTCCATGGAAAATACCACTTTCCCTCACATTTGTGGTGCAAACATTCAGCTTTGAAGCCTTTGACTGAATGCACTCATCCCTGTAATGCCATGAGAAATATTTCCAAATTCATATTAATATATTCAAATTCCGACCTCTTATAAAGCACCCTGCAGCCCTGGTAATACATCAAATACAAAATAGTTGAACGGGAAAATAGCTGTTTTAATACCAGCACAATTGATGGGTGTTTTTAGAAAAAAAAAAAAAAAAGGTTTAATACATCTGGCCATTCCCAAATTTAGGAAATCCCTAGCAACAACACACACGAAATATCTCATCTTGGCAGGGAAAATCCCTTCAGATCTTTTGCCAATGTTTTAAAGGAAAAGAGCTCATATTAATTCTTCAAAATTTAGTTTAATTAGATTTCACAATGAATTTATCAACCCTGTGTTTTTGGTATTCTGCAAATCCCTCTACTTAAAGTGGGAGGTGAATGCAGCAGCCACAGGTGTCCTTTCACTCAGAAGCTTAGATCTGCTGCTTGTTGGGATTTCTGGCTTTACTTGTTTCAGAAACTTCACAGCACAAACCAGTAAAAACAGAAGCTTTTGATGTCCTCTTGTCATTTCTGATTTAGCAACAGATCATTAAATGATAGTGTCCTGATTGTCACCGTGTATCTGGATTCACTTTGTCACTAAGAAAAAAAAGTGTCCTGCAGCTCTTTAATGAGGTTTACACACCAGAGGGACATGTCCACATGTTTGGTAGCATGTTATGTTGCTGCTTCCCTACAAGAAACAAGCGTTGCAACTGCTCCGTGTTGGGGATTCATCATGGTTAACATCTACTAGCACTTGTTCGGGGAGTGTGTATAAAGGAATTGCCCAGCCGACACCAGCTAATACAGATATAATTGACTCTCCTTCTGCATTCTGCACATGGATTTCGAGTGCACAGGCTCATTGTACAACAACAAATTAAGCAGGCGGCAGTCAAAAGGAGCTGCTGAGCATTCACCAGATCTGGACAACAGACTACTGAACTCTGCTAAATCTGCAAACACAGCTTCTCCCTCCTTTTGGGCCTTTTCATCTCCTCCGACAGACCTCCACCTCATAAAGCTAAGTCAAAAAGCAAGTGCTTTTTGGCTCTTGTCTGGTGAATGTTAATCGTCTCTTAAAACAGCAGCAATTTCTATTCTCTTCATTCCTCAGGCCAGTGATGTCGGCATCAGCTTTAATGATACTCTAATGGCGGAGTCACTCAAAAAGTTTCTTTCTGTTGAAGGGGAATTCCTGTACTCTTTGTTGTCTGAGCCCGGATCTTTGAAATGCAGGAATGAAGAGTGGGGAATTATTGATGGATAGGGTTTGAAATACCAGGAGTTGTCAAACTTGTTCTGACTTCAGCTCAAGCTCAAAAGGTGCTACTCCACCTATACAGAATTATTAAACCAAAATCCCATTAAATCCGGTGCTGCGGGGGTGCAGTTGTGTAATCTGCGTGGGGCTTTGTAGAATTAGATCTGCATCATTTGGGTCGATCCGAAAGCAAATAAAGGCGATGTGAGCCCGAGCACACACAGCTGGCCCTTGAGACTCAGGATCCTGGGTAAACAAGTGTCCAGCATGCCTCAGCCATGGCCTCAGCACAGCTCACCCATGGGGGCGAGGAGGGGGACATGAGCCACTGAACAATGACTGATACTCCACTAGAGACTGGACTGAAGCAGGGCTTAGCAAAATTTTATTACATTTGGCCTGTTCCAATAGACTGTTGGCCAAAAGAGGATCACAGACTTTGTCATCAGTTTTAAGATTACTATGACATCTACGCCTCCTTAGACTCTGTAATGCTCCTTTTGTTGCAGTACACCCACTGATTTAACATGGAAATCTGCTGTTCACTGACGGAAAGTATTCATTTGTGCCACAGTTGGAGATATATGCAACTGTTACATACTTTTAGAAGTATAGCTGGTATCAGCAACTGCAAATATTACTTTTTATTTCAGATTTACGAACCGGTGGATTTGCATGTTTGCACCATTTATCAATGCATACTCTGTATTTTAAAGGGTTTTTTTCTGCTTTATTGGAAGCCATTGATTGAAAACTGGCTTGAGTTACTCGAAACATCACAGTTAACATCATGTCTGCTTTATATTTATCGGTGACATTATTATAATATTATACATTATATACAGTTACGTGTAACATTTCATATATTTACATATCTGTTTTCCTTTTTACCACTTTGTAAATTTGGACCGGTTCATCTTCTTTAACATCTCCCTTTTCTTTTTTTCTTTTTTTTTTTTGTAATATTTTTACATTTTCTTTGGTAACTTCACAAGCCCTTATATATATATATGTATGTATGTATGTGTATATATATATATATATATATATATATATATATATATATATATATACACACACACACACACACACACACATAGGAGTTTTCTTCAACACAGAAATGTGCCACCTTGTGGTCATCTCAATAGAATACAGAGCAGAAAGGTTCTTTATATGCCGCAGTAAAAAAAAAACAGAAAACCACGTTATGTGGTGAATTCTTAAGAATTTTAAGGAAATATTGAAAGTAATCACAGGACTGTATACTGATTATAACTTCATGTAAAACATCCAGATTATATGTAATTATATTACAGTTAATTCTTGCATGTCATTTGGGCATATATGGTAAATTACTGTCTGCATGTATTGATTTACATGGTTAAATGTCCTAAGTGTTGTCATGTTAAATTGGTTAACTTTTAAACATTGAGCCGCTAGATGGCGCTCTTCTCCTTTAAACACTGTCACAGCGTTTTAGAATCAAATTATAACTGAAGACAGTTGGTGGTTTCAGATGAATACTTGTGTTTTGATGGTTTGAAACATAATAATAAACCTTCCTACTTTTAAAAAAAACATCCTGTAGGACACAAAAGCTTAATCAATATGTGGTATTCAGTATTGACGCTGTTACCATTTTGTTATTTTATTGCAGCCTTAGTTTGCTTTCAGTGGTTTTGTTGTAGTTTTCCTGATTTTTGTTTTTGTTTTTGCTCATTATTTTTGTTGTTGTTATTTAAAAAAAAAAAAAAAGCTTTTCCATTTCAATACTTTGACGTATGAACTTTACTGTTGCCTCTCTTTCATGGGAAGATGAGATACGGAATGACATCTATCTAAAACATTAATATTTAACATTTTACATGTGCTATTCTAATATACTCTATTCTCGTTAAATATATTGTTTCCAGATTTTCAGGCTTGACGATTATACGCTCTTTGGTTTTCAGGCTGTAATCTGCAAGTTTTGGCACGTGCTCCGGGTAGACCGGAGGAGAGTGTGCGCGAATGGCACGCGGACAGATGTGCCCCCCTCTCCCGCTCCAGGATGATTGACACAGGGCTGTTCACATAGCCAATCACAGTGCGCCGTGGCTCATTTGCATAAAGTGACCGCATGCCATTGGCTTAGTGCGTGCTGCTTGCAAACCGCCTCGCGTGCCGATACAGATGTCTTCTCCTTGGAGGTGTTAAAGGAGTCTTAAAAATAGGTTTAAAAAAAAAAAATGGAGTGAGCATTATAGTTTGAGGGGTAAACATTTTATTTCATGGTTTCAACACACCCTACATTTTTACTTACACAGTTCCCACCAACGTTAGAAGCATGAATCCTTTTTGGAGCCACAGTGTAATCAGTCATTTCAAACACATTTCACACTATTTCTATTTTTTTGCAATGGTCCCTTAAATAAACAACACACAGTGTCAGAGATATTGGCTTCACCTTCTGTCAATACAGACTCGACATTCTTCCCGTTTACTCACACCAAGCACTATAACATTTTTGACGAGCACGGAGCAAAGTTGGAAGCAAACATCCAGCGCATTCCCCCCCTTATCACCGACCGCTGCACAGCTCGCTCCGCTTTGTTGTTTGTCCCTGCAGGGCTGATTGAGCAGCGCGTGACTGACGGCCCGCGGGGGTGTTGTCCAATCAGCAGTCTGCCCCGCGCCCAATGGGTGAGTCCTCTCTGCTATTGGCTAAGGCGAGTGTGGGAAAGAATGCAGAGAGGGTTTCACACGAACTGGGAGCACGCGAGTCGTCTATAAGTACCGCCGCGGCGTGTGTCGGCTGCAGAAGCAGAGTTACGTCCTGCACGGCGCAACGCACGCTCCCGTACTCGGATGACAGCACAGTGATAACAAGCGACATAACGCAGACTGATCGGTGGAGCCGACTGTCAGGCATCTGTTATATATTCTACAACGACGCATAAAGACGTTTTTGAAACATCTGCTGATCATTTCCACGTTTTCTTCCCCTACGACGCTTCCAAAGAGGATTTACAACTTTTACGCATTTTCCCTGCTTTGATAATGCCAGCTGACACTATGGAAAAGCAGACGGCATCTCCTATTGCCGGTGCCCCTGCAAACGGATCACACACACCGGACAAACCGAAAAATGCCAGCGAGCATAGAAAAGTAAGTATTTTGGTTTTCACATTTTGAAATTGTTTTCTTTTTTTTTCAACAAAAGTAATTCAGTTAGATATACTAATATGACATGTCATGCACTCTGCAAGTTTGCATCTGCTATAGTTGAACAAGAAATTGATATAGAATTGTTTATTCTTTGCAGTCATCCAAACCCATCATGGAAAAACGCCGCAGAGCAAGAATAAACGAAAGCCTTGGACAACTCAAGACTCTCATCCTGGACGCACTTAAAAAAGATGTAAGTTGAATGTTGATGCCTACATGTGTTTCTTCTTCATTTATTGTTATTTATTTATTTTAAATGTGCCTCGGATACATACTCAACTTTTAATGTTATCTTCTACAGAGCTCCAGACACTCCAAACTGGAGAAAGCAGACATCCTGGAGATGACAGTGAAGCACTTGAGGAACCTGCAGCGCGTACAGATGAGCGGTAAGTTTATTCCTCATCATAATAACTGGATCAAAACATTATTAAGTCAAAGTGAATCCAGTAGAAGAGTCACAAAAACGCGAATGTGTCACTAATATCTCTCTATTTCTCTTTCCCCAGCAGCACTCTCAGCGGATGCCACCGTCCTGAGCAAGTATAGAGCCGGATTCAACGAATGCATGAACGAGGTCACCCGCTTCCTGTCCACCTCAGAGGGGGTGAACACGGAGGTGCGGTCGAGGCTCCTCAACCACCTGTCCAGCTGCATGAGCCAGATGATGTCCATGAACTACCCGCAGCAGGCCCCGTCCCAGCAGGCGCACCTTGCACAGCCCCTCCATGTGCAGCTCCCATCCACCCTGCCCATTAGCGGCGCCGCCATGGGCTCCAAACTCAGTCCTGCCGAGGCTGTTTCCCCCAAAGTCTTCGGTGGGTTCCAGCTGGTGCCCGCAACCGATGGACAGTTCGCTTTTTTGATCCCTAACCCGGCCTTCGCCTCCACCACTGCTCCTGTTATCCCTCTTTACGCAAACGCGGGACTGCCTGTTGCAGTTAACGCCAGTCCGGCGCACGGCGGCTCGACACCGACTGCAGCATCCCCAGTCCACGGCATGACGTCCTTCTCCGGGGGGTCCCAGGCGGTCAGCCCGGTTGGGGTCAGCACCGGCTCGGAGAGCAACGAGCCCGTTTGGCGGCCGTGGTAGCGTAAGGGCTAAAGAGACTCATGTGTGTGAAACCAGTTTGCATTACTTTTCCCAGTTTAGACTTTTAACTGACTGCACGAGGCTGTTGCGGGATTGAACCTGTGACTTTTCTGCTACGGGATGGTAACTCTAACCACTTAATACCCACCCGTAGTTTTTTTTATCGTTTCGTTTTATGGAACAGGAGCCTTAGATGGCGCACGGTTTTTTATAATTTATAGCCTGATTCCAAAATTTGGATGTCGGTGATAAATATGCTGTACGTGCAGATGGAAGATTTATAGGATTTTTGTTATGAAGTACTTTTTATGAAAAGGTTTAGTTTTGTACAGAGTTGTTATTGATTGTTATACCAAAGCTGTGTTTTTATATTTGTTGTTTTTGTGTTGAAAAGATAAAAAAAAAACTGAAGTTGGGTGATGGCCCATTTGTTTTAATAAATGAGATTTCAGAAATGAACTTTCCTGTCTACAGCCTGTTTCTATTATGCCCGTGTTGTTTTGTCACACTTTGATTAAGAATATAAAGGGACATTCTGTAGTCTTTTAGGCCGTGCGTAAACCATGTCACGCGTCAAAGCTCCAATCATAAATTCATAAGTTAGAGAATATACGACTCTCAGCGGTTACAGTCAAAACGAAATACATAAATAATGTTCCCGATATGAACTCCTGTATCAATTAATCTACTAAGTTTGAACTGGCCATCTTGTCACCAGTTTGGCGGGAGTTCTTTACATCTGGCCCACTGGAGAATGGTCCAGGGGACAATGGGGGTGTCTTTTTCTATTGCTATAAAGGTAATTAAAAGTTTGAAAAGGCTCTCATCCTGTATGCAGCGGGAGCTTTAAGAAGTCTTAAACCCTATTCATGAGCCTGGGAAATGCGCTCAGGGGTTAATGTCACTAACAGATTGCCTCAGTGAAAGGAGAATATGGAAGGATCCTCGCTTCCTTTTGTGTATCAATTGTTCAATTCCACTCCCAGTGGGCCTACACCTCAATAAAGGAGAAAACGAGGGAACTTGGATAGTTTGGTATGAGAGCCTGGATGCCTGAAGGAAGTCGAGGTGGATAAATCAACTAAAGATTATATTTTTCTCTCAAAACACTCGAATTGTTTTAAAGTCTGTGTCCATCTTCTCCTCGCAGCTTTACACACTTTTCCGTGTATTAAAGGTCTCCATATCTCTCTGTTTATCTCTGGATGTAAACTTATCTTTCTCCAGTCAGTGGGATCCGGTACAGGGGCACGTATTTCTGTGTTGGGCGGCGTGGTGCTCGCCGTGTGTCAGCCACTTGCAGTCGGCGGGCCCCTTTACTTGGGATTAGGTTACAGCCTGGTGACCGCCGGTCAAAACCCCTCAACATTTAATACTCCACTGGCGCGCCGTGGGTGCGCATGGCTGGCACAGGCCAAAAGCAAGTCGGGCTTTTAAAGTGATTCTTCGCTCTGATTTAGTGTTTTCTTCAATCCAAAAATATTTAGGTTGCAGCCTTGAAGCTGTCTCATGCGCAGATATGACCGCAGCACAGGGCGATCCGTGTTCAGACAGCTCATATTCACTCTCACAGACCGCATCTCATTTAAACCGTGAACAACACGATATTAGATTATTCTAATATTTCAAGCTCTGCGAGGCTGCACACCTCACAGGTATGAAAATGATATGTTTGGCAACATACTTGAAGACGGTTTTTTATTTTTTATTATTTGCATTGTGAATAAATGGAAATATGTGAAGACACCATTTAAAGACATGAAAAGTAGCCCACGTTGATGAAAAAAAAAAACAATTATGCATAATAAAAGTAAGATTTTCCTCTCGCTCTACTTGAGAAATGATGGGTATTTCTGCACTGATAACGTTGCAACTCCTGCTATTCGTCTTCCTTTAACAGTTTGAACGTGTTGCTAATTCGTGTAGTGCCACTGCCCTGCAGATGACACCGTCGGGAAATGGCATGTTGAAACCTCACTGCCACTGATGTTTAAGAAGCTTCCTTTTGCAAATAGACATAGTGAAACGCCAGTTGGCAGTGTATGTGGGTTCTGTGGTTGTTCCTACTGCCTTCGTGTCTGAGTTAATAGCTCAGAGATGTCTTTGTGGAGCTGAGGTCGTGAGAACCGAGCGAACTAGTCTGCCTGCGGCCGGGCGCAGTGCCAGTCAGTAAATCCCCGCTGGCAGGCCCAGGTCGTGCAGCCGCTCTGCGGAGGTGAACAGGCGAACACACACATACACACGTGGCCGCCAAGAAGTGAGCCTGGCCCGGTGTAAACATGAGGGATCGTAGGGGGGTGGGGGGTGCTCGGATCTAACTGTATCCACTCCCAGGAGAAGTTGACTGAGTCCATCTATTTTTATATGGCAACGTTTCAGTCTTTCACTTACAGCAAATCAGGTCAAAGCTGCTGCTTCTGCTGCGGGCCGAGTGAGTGTGTTGGAAATGTGAAGGCAGATAAAGAAAGCCCACATTCATAGCTTGCACTGATGCGATAAGGCAACAGTTTGCAACGTTTAATAAAGCGATGGAGGGAGAAAGGTTAAAAACAGCACACGCTACATATAGGGTAATGTAGGCTGGAATAGCCCTTTATGTGATTTTACTGAAAGTCTTACTGTATATCTTTATATCGAGCTGCAGGACCACAAAATATACAGTATTCAGCTAATCAGTTTGATCAATTATAAATCGAAATCAGGCGGGAATCCCTCTCTGGTGATGAAAGGGATTCCTATAGAGGGCTGAATGTCCCTCGGGGATCTGGCCATCACGTCCCTTGGGACAAGTCGCTATTGAAGGGGGGTAGGGGTCGTCAGAGGAGCCACAAATTATCATTCTCATTAGCGACTGAATGGAAGAACGCGCACAACGTTGCCGCCAAACTTTTACACACACGCGCACACGCACACACACACGCACACACACATCTCCCTCCAAAATTTGCAAATGCTATTGTTGCACAAGGACTTGTTTAGCCAGTACTTAAAACTGTTTGTATGCAACTTCAACAGTTGCATGTTTCACACAGCTGCGACAGTCCAAAGACATAAGAGGAGAGTTTCTGTCAATCACTGTGAATGTGAATATATGTGATCATTTTCCCATACCATACTTTAAGAATTAACTAAATGTTTTGTAACTCTCATTTGTCTTGAGGCAGAGCTCTACTTTGTTTTGTTTTTTTTAAACAGAAGATGTTTAATAGAAGTGTAATAAATATTTGATGCAATTATTATTAGTGGAAACACAATTGAAGTCAGTATAGGCCACCCTGTTGCCCCTTTCACATGGATGACAGGCTATATTTGCTCCTCAACTTGAAGACGCTGCATTTACAAGAACATAAGGAAATATTCTGCATGCTTTGGCCACAGGTCCTGGACTGATGAAGGAAAGGCGGGGTTGGAGCAGGCATCACAGATGAAGTGGGCATATATTTCTGACTGTGTGTGTGTGTGTGTGTGTGTGTTCTGGACACTCCTCCTTGCACCTGTTTTCTTGAGAATAAGAGATGGGTGAGGGAGGGAGAGGCGGATAACTACAAAGTAGATAGACAGGCCAAGAGGGGTGGAGACATGATAAAAAGAAGGTGTTGAAACTGCTTCCCTCCAGTTTGTGATCCACGTGACATATCTGCAGGTATTTGTTTTGAAGGGCGTTGGGGCAATTGATGTAGGGAGCAACACTGTAGATTAAGGTGACACGGATTATGAATGTATGTTTTAGTGTCACCTCACATTTGACTCCTTGACACCTTATTAACAGGTGTTCACATTTTATGTTTTAGCCATAATCTCCTTCCTCCTCCCACCTCCCTCTCTTTCTTTTTTTGGGTTCCCTCCAAGCTTCCATCCAGTCTCAGTATTTATAGCCAGGGACCACTTATCCCTGGGACTGGGTGTGAGGTGTTGGGTGTGTGCAGACAGAGGAGGTGAGGCAGGGCGGGCAGACGCAATGGGACGCGTCAAGCCCGGTCAAATATCACAGCGCCTGTGTGCCGCATGGACTCTGTTGATCCTCACCGCTTGTCTGCACAACGTATTTCTGAGGCCAGGTTTGGCTTTTCAGCAGCTACTCCCATTTCACGGCATTAAGGCCTGTGGCTTACAGCCTTTGCAACTGGTGCAGATTCCACAAGAGAAAGTAAAGGGTCCTCTTGACAGGGCTAGAGGTCATCCTGCAGACTCTGAGGTGGCACTGAAAGAGCCCTGTCCTTAAATCTGAGTGCATTTTATTTATGTGTTTATCTATTGAAGGGTCATCCCTGTGTTCCCCCAGCAGTGTTGGCAGCTGTTGTTCTATTTTAGCTCAGGTTCAGAGTTCAGCTGCAAGTCTCAGAGGCAACTAATGGTGCTCTAATGTTGGAGATGTGAAAATGAAACGGCTTAGAACCGACAATGGCGTCTTGACCTCTGAGTTAAGAGAGTAAAATTATTTTCCAATGAACTGAGACAACGCTGTTGTTGAAATGTAGTAAGTAAACCCTCTGGCAACCCTCTGGTGACTGTTTTGGGCTATGTAAATAAAATTGACTTCACATTTAGTGTGACTTGACATGGGTCGCGGTAATGATAACGAGTGATTGAGTAAGTATATACAAAATATATAACATTGAGTATCATGTCATTAAATGCCAGTTTTACAATTAACATTTAAAATCCATTAAAGAAGATAACTCAACACCACCACTCAATGAGGGCCCTCACAAAGATAGAAGTGTGTGTGTGTGTGTGTGTGTGTGTGTGTGTGTGTGTGTGTGTGTGTGTGTGTGAGAGAGAGAGAGTGAGAATCACAGTGTGGCTCAACACATGCCCAGACACGTCTCCAATTTGACACTTGAGAACAACTTGAGCACAGTGATCTGACTCATATGTCTTTTCAAGATGCCACTGTCTGTCTGTTGTTTGTGTGTGAGTTTATTTCGTCCTCTTCCTGTCCATCTGCGTGCTTGTGTGTGTGTGTGCGCGTGCATGCATGCATGTACGTGTGCGCGTGTGTGGGTGTGTAGGTGGAAGCAAATTATGCGTACAGATTGCATTGTGTTGCTGGGTGACAGTGTGAGAAAGAACCTTTGACCCATTTCACTGATAAACCCTGCGAGGTAAATACATATATCTATTACTGTCACCATGTTGTTGGCCAGTAGTATCATGTAATCTCATATAAGGTAAGAGGCATGTTGAGATGATTCATTTCAAACCTCTATTTGCCTTTTTAGAGTTTTACATTTTAGCAGGTAAAACACAGATGTAATTCATAGTGACAATTAAGTTCCTCAGTAAGCCAGCATGCACATTAGCAGGGCTAAACTAAATGGAATGCAGCCGTAATTAATGCTAATGCTAAGTTACACCTGTGTATCTCCTGGTATGACATGTCAAAAGGATTATTCTTGTATGTATCTAGCTCCTGTTATTTTTATCACTGCTGGTTATTACTGCTGCTATAGATGTCTTCCCTTTTTTATGGAAAATAAATGATGTGAGAATTTTTGCTGTGTGTTGTGAAAGTGTTTCTGGGGTTTACTATTCATATAAATTACTATCTACAACAACACCTGATTTTATAACGGGAACCATTTGTGATTTTTAACATAAATATTAATTTAAGACTTCATAAAGATTTAGTAGCACAGCAGCCTTTGTATTATACATCACCGTAACTGGTTTCCTATCATATCCACCGATACTCTCTTACTGTCATCTTTCCAACTTTTTAGTAATCAATGATTCATTTTCATCAATCATTTTGTTGTTACAGCCATGACTAAAATTTTCCCGCACCCATCTACAAGGTTTTGTGCCAGGGTTTTTATTTTTTTGTGGGCTCATTTGCATCTCAAAATAATTTTGAATTCAGTTTTCTTATTTCTGGAACAGGATTAAGTCACTGTCTGTCTGCTCACGTTTTACTCATGCAGTTTCCCATCACATTATTACTAGAAGTTAGAGGCAACTCTCTTAGTCTTATATTTAGCGAATGAAATACAAGCATATTTTGACTGGGAGGTGATGAAAAGCTTTCTTTCCTGACCAGCTATCCAGCTAGGTGGTGACAGCCACACTGTTATTATCACTTTAGCGCTGTAGAGGAGAGAGGGGGGGGGGGGGGGGGGGGATTGTCCCCTAAGCAGGATGTCCTGGTGACTGGTCCCATCTCATATATGCTATCCTTTGTGTCTCTTTATGTGGACATTGTGACAAATCCTTATAGCAGATGTGACCAGAATCACCTTTTTTAAATGTAGAGCTCTTCCTTCCCATGTCCGTAGATCAAACATGTGTTTTTCCTTTCTTTAGCATTAAGTTTCCATACGTATGGATTTCTATGGAAAACGCCAAGCAGACACTGAAAATGTAGGATGTTGTTGGTGTGTATGTTGTTTATGCGCTGCGTGTGGTAGAGAGTTGGAGTTATGAGATGAGCCCTTGTCGTTTTTTTTTTCTCTTTTGTTTTCTTCCCTCTTCTCTTCTTTTCATGCCCTGGGAAGGTAAACACTCATCCTCTTTGCTCTTGTTTTTCTTATAGTAACTGTTGAACAGTGTGTGCTCCACTCGTGGTTTTATTGCATGGATTGTCATGCAACAGGCGAGGGAGACAAGTGTCAATAAGTGGATGGGCTCTCTCCAAACAAATGCACACAGAGAATGGGCAAAGAGAGCCGAGAATGCAGCTGGGTACACACACACACACACACACACACACACATACACACGCCCACACACACATACACACGCCCACACACACATACACACACCCACACACAAATGGTTTTGGTATGTGCCCAACTCCCTGAAGACATTAGTCAAACCTCATTCAAACAAGATACGGTAGCTGCACAGCTCACGTAGCTATAATTTCCATTATTTAAAAGCCTTTTGGGACATTTGGCTCCAGAACAAGGTCTGTCTAGATCAAACTTTACATAACTACTGCTTGTAAACTAACTGCACCAATATAGAATCCACGTTTTCAAAGTAAAACAAGCTTAATCTGTTTAATCTTCTAAGATGCCCCAAAGCCTTTTTATATATGTCACAAACCGGGTTTGCAAAGAAGAAAATTTAAAACACATATTCTATCAACACTTTTCATACTCCCCTGCACACATCAGTCACCCCACTGTCATACCCTTATCTCTGCTGATATAACAAACAGCTTTTTAGTGGTACTTAACAATGGACTGATAGAAGGTAAACAGTGCCCCTGCAGCCGCCTTGCGGCTCTGCTTGTGTCTTTCTGTCCACTGGTGATCGCTCCAGGATGGATCACCCATCCAGCATGACCACTCATCTCCAGCCATGCTCTGCTCTCAAGAGCTTAAGAGACGGGGCCTCATGATGAATACATGGACCCATGATAAGATTAGCACGGGGCAAACACACACATGGGGCACTGTCTAGCATGTTATTTTCAGTCTTAACCCATTCATAAAGGAATCCCCCCCCTCCTGTGAATGTCTGGTGATGTGTCTCCCTCTGACAGTCTTCTCATCTCTATGTCTCTTGCTTTATTTTGTCTTCTTGTTCCAATATGACTTGTTAAAGTAAGTTCAAACAATTTACTAAAGAAATGTATTTTATCCCCTTACCCGTGATGGTATCTATGTAGACAGTTATGTTTTATTTACCCATGATGATGATTAAAAACATCTGAAAAGCATCAGCAACATGTCTTCCTAGTGATAGCGATCGGTCTCAGTGGTATGTTTTTTGTCATTTTAGCGTTAACTTACCATTTAAAATAATGCTTGAAGTGACTGAGCTAACCACATTGTTGTTCGGGAGAAATTATTCATTGTTTTCTGTGTCACAAAAAGACACCTGTGCCTACAGCAGCCTCATTCTGAGAACTTAGTCTGGCAACAGTCTGAGGCTGATGTAAGCGTTGGAGTTAGCGTCAGTGTGTTTGTGTGTCTGAATGTATGCGGGATGCCTGGTCACCTCCTGCTGTGTTGCCCCGCGTTGACTGACAGCACCAGACCTGCTGTACAATAGTTGATCTTTGCTCTGTGTCTGACTGTATAAACACAGATTGGGACGGCTCCCTCATGCAGAACTCCAGTATTGATCAATTCAGTGAGATCCCACAGCCGCACTCATTGTCCTCTGCCTCTTACTCTCCTGCCAATCAATAGCTCTTTGTGTTGATTTTTACCCATTGACAAATCACTCTGCCCCATTGCCTTTGTTAAGCTGTCAATCAATCGGATGGTCTTGCCTCATTTGATCCTCATTCAGTCCTAAGTTTCACATTCCAAGTGGGAAGAGTACAATCATTACCAAATAGCAGGAACTGTCTGATAGTGATGATTACAACAGAGTAAAGTGTGGGTTTTTTTTCTTTCTTTTACCTTTACCTTGATGACCTATCTCTTTTAGGAGAGCAATCTTATGGCAAAATAATCTGTTATTACAGAATTTACATTTTTGTTCAGAAGAACAGAAGAATATATATATTCACTCACCATACGTATGGCTAAAATTGTGAACTACATGCTTTGATTAATTAGTATTTGTAAATCTTTATCCTTCACGTACAGGCCCACAAGGAATCAAAGTTCCCTCGACAAAGCTAACTGCAAATGAATAGCTTGTATTATTACCTTCACCCTTTGAGTCTGACAATGTTAGCGCTCATCAAGTTGTCAGCAAATAAAAGTCTTGCGAGTCATTAAACCCCATTGTCTTAATGAGTGATCCCGAGAATGCGACCTGAGCACAGCTTTGCCCGCACGCTGATGATGTTGGTCAGACAGAGATCTGGAGCTTCCATCCACTGACACGAGCACACCCCGCTAAGCCTCATACATTCACAGAGACTAGGTGAGTCATTCTGAACGTGTTAATTGGACTCTATTAGATGTAAATTTTGCAAAGAGAAGTAAAAAGTGTAAGACGAGTAGGACTTGGACTGTGAGACTGTGGTTTGCATCCTGAGTCCTAAAATTAGATTGAAGCAACAAATGCACAACAAAAATTGTCTCAATGAGAAATGAAATGAAATCATTCAGACTGACTCATTAATGTTACTGCACAGTGTTTACATGCGCTCTGCCTCAGTTACTTGTGACCCCAGTCATTGTTTGATGCTTTCCTGGAAAAGCTGACTAATGGAATTAACCACCTGTTAAATATCCCTACTTTCGCTGTCATGAGCTTGTTTCCGTTTCTTAAACTAAAGCGCAATGACAGGTGCGACCCTTTGACATTCACTGTAGCTACGGGTTACCTCTCATTGTTTATCACTTTTTCATGCGTTTACTTTCTTTCTGCCAATGTAAGCGATCAGCTTCTGTGCCATTGTGGATGCAGGTTGCTTTCCTTGTATGTGTATATCCCATGGTGCAGCCCATTCTTTTCACATATGGCCACTTGCCATGAGTCAGCGCCAACGGTCAGAGGTTTCCACTCCTAGACACAACAGTCTATCCGGGAAAAACAACTCTGATGCATCAGTCTTCCCATGTTGTCTGGGATGATTCCGAGTCAGGAGAGGCTTATTGTTTGGATGCCTTTGTAGTGGAGGTCCATTGCAGCGGAATGTGGGGATTTCCTCCCTCGTGGGTATTTTTAGATGTGAATTCAAGGGAGCTCTGCATAATGCTGTGCAGTGTGGGGTCCAAGGGTGGGGTCTGTGCACCGTTCACACGTGTGGGAAACTGTGTCTGCTCATATGATCACAGAGAGGATGTGTTTGTGTAAATGTGTATGTGTGTTGAGAGCTGTGCAGCATCATATCAAAGGAAAGGCTTTGTTAAAACGAGGTTGGATTGCTTGATTGAGATGGATGCTCAAGCCTGTGATTCATTTTAAATGTCACGGTGTATTTAACCACAGTTTCCAGTCTGACACCTCCAGATTGGACCGCAGAGGGTCAGTTGAAAACGCGTCTAGTGTGTGGACACTGCTTGTTCACTGAAGTGTTTCGAGGGGGCTTCACCGGGTCACCTGAGGTCTTTGACCTCCCAGGGTAATGTTCTCCTCCAGGTTCCTCTCTTTGACAGCGGTCAATGGAGGCGTCCATGCAGTGGACAGCCAGGCGGATGGCTGGGGTGAAATCAGGGAATAGATCATAGGTCACGTCCAGAAAGACCTGTCACCTCCAAATCAAACCAAGTGAGATCTCCTTCCGGGTCTCACTCACAACCTGTCACCTTAGCTGACATCAGCTGACACTTTGGCTTGAACTGTCTGCAGAGTACACATGTGGTTGTAGGAAGCTGTGTGTGTTTGTGTGTGTGTGTGTGTGTGTGTGTGTGTGTGTGTGTGTGTGTGTGTGTGTGTGTCAGAGAGAGAGAGAGAGAGAGAGAGAGAGAGAGAGTGAGTGAGTGAGTGAGTGAGTGATTACTGCATGGTAAACGTCAGAATGGACTGGCTGATAAATTCCAGTGCTGTTTAGGGCAGCATCTAATAATCATCTAAATTATTTGATCTGTTTATTATTGTTGTTTTTTTAATCATGGTTAATTAATGTGTAGTCAAAAAATAAGCCCCGCGGTGGAGTTGTTTATTTTGTTCAATCAGAAATTAAAGTCAAAACAGCATCAAAGAAGATGTTAAGAAGCAACAGAATGTTATAAATTACTTAAATAACCAATAAAAAAAATGGTGATTAATTATTTTGTTGATAGTCTACAAACCTTTATACATGTAAATTTAACTTAAAGGATACGTTTACAGTTTTTCAAGTCTCAAAACAACAGTCAGGTGCCCAAATGAAAACTGAAAGAGGTTTTCCGTGCTGTGATCCTTTCTCCTGTTAAAAGATCCTAAATGTAAGTGATGGAGCCAAAAAAAAAGCATTTAGAAAAAACGAATTTGGCATTAAGAAGTAACACTGAAAGATATCAACTTGATTTAACTGATTTAGACGACTGACGCTTCACGTCAGCTTCAGGTAAACTTTTACATTACATTTTTGGGACGAGGACAGTAGATTTTGTCTTCTATCACTTACATTGTAAGTGAATCTTCTAACGGCCAGTATGAACAGGAGGAACATTGTCAAGTGAAACCTATTTCAGGGTTCATATGGCCAACTGTTTTAAGACGGACTTGAAAAATTGTAAACCTGTCCTTTAATGCCTCAAATAAGAGGAATCACCTCCATGTTTTTATAGTGCGGTGTGTTAAAAGTAGAGCATCTGTGCTGCCTTAAGTGAATGGTTGCCCCCATACGGACCATAACAGCCCTCCCACCACACAAAGCCTCAAATGACATCATCACATATTTCAGTGGTGAGTAATGAAACAGGTCAACTCTTGAATGTCTTGTTCACACCCTGCTTATCTTTCCTAATGGAATCAGACCTCCAGCTCTATGAGGAACTTCCCCACGTCATATCACAGTGCTGATTATCTTAATTTCTTTATTTTAGAATCACTACGTCTTTATTAGATCATTATTAACATCTCGCTAATTTGGTAAGAAAAGCACATGTCTGGACAATTTCTCACCTGATTAAAGCCACTCCCATATGGCTGCCCTATGTAATGTATATATATATATGATTTTAATGTGACATGTTCACTATTATATATATATATATATATATATATATATATATATATATATATATATATATATATATATATATATATATATATATATATATTTAAAATCAAATAATAATTTCTTTCAAGCACCAACATGTTTGGGAATGACTGCAATATATACCTCCAATTAAAATAACACTTCCAATCTGTAGCCGCAAATATGTTTTGTAAGAAATGTAATGCTGCCTGGGTTATTCTTGTTTAAAATAATGAGGAAGTGTGGTTAATAAACATATCTGCAGAGTCACAAAATGTTGATAACCAATTC
Organism: Pampus argenteus; assembly: GCA_036937835.1. Classification (NCBI taxonomy): domain Eukaryota; kingdom Metazoa; phylum Chordata; class Actinopteri; order Scombriformes; family Stromateidae; genus Pampus; species Pampus argenteus. The sequence goes on along the minus strand of CM072864.1, from coordinate 18,675,968 downwards.
TTCTGCAAAACTTTCACTGACAATGCATTTTATTTGTTTTCCTCACAGTCTAAATTCTGGGTTTGTTCAGGTACGCACAACCCTTGATAAGAGAAAGATGGAGGTCTTAATTACACTAACATTTATTCAACACCACAATCAAAATGCAAAGCATGGACATTATAATATCCAAACGTTTTCACCACAAGAGTACAATATTCAAATAAGTAATATTTACATATTAATGATAATAATACTTATTAACATTTAGCAGGTGAGCAGTTAACCAACTTTTTTATTTCTGGTAGAAGCAGAAGTATGTTTAAAAAAAACTTTACTAAATAACTTATTTGTAACTTAAAATATTTCAATTTCTTTGTCTGAAGAAATAAAAAAAATTATATTTAATATATTAAACTTAAAAAACATTCCTTTAATGGAAGTAGCTCATGGTCATCCAGCAGCGACAGAAATAAAAAGTCAGACGTCGACATATGCTTCATTCTTTTACGTCTTTGAGTTAATTCTTTCTGCCTCTGTCTCTACTCTTTCACCTTAAACAAAAAGAGAGGCCTTTAATGTCTGTATTAATGTAGAAGCAGGTGGTAAAGAAGCCTTTGTTAATCACTTAATGATGAATTCCCCCCACTTTACATGGTGGCTTTTTCACCAGCCGTTTACTTCTTGTGCATGGGCTGTGGAAACTTTATAAAAAGTTTATCTTACCATGAAATGAGTAGGCACAGATAAATGGGTAACGTGGGTTTTTGTCCATCAATGCAGTCGGCCTATTGGGGGTCCACCGACTGGGCAGGTTTGGACCATATGTCATCATTCCAACCCTTTGTGTGGGCGTGTCTCTGTGGCAACCGCATCAGCTGTGGCCATTGTGTGTCGGGATTCAATGGCCCATATATTCATTGCAGGGCTAGTGTGGGCCCCGCAACAGAAACAAATTGATACATACACGCCCCAGCCCCATTTGGCTCGCATGACACATTTCAAATGGATAAAAAAAGGACATTTTAGCCTGTTGAAAATCTTGAGAAAAGCTTGGTCGCCATAGTGACCGTGCAGTAAAAGCGGCCATGGACCATTAAACTCCAATCAGATGTAAATTTGGGCTGCCCCCAGGCCCACGGACAGAAAGCCCCCTTCACACGGCAGACACAAATTAAACAGTTTGTTTGCCAATTCACATGTCATCTTAATGGGTTTTTATTCGTTTGCCCTTTGTTTAAATGAAGAGAATTACAAACTGTCATTGATTTATAATATCGGACCACTTCAGCTGCCTAGTCTATTTATTAGCCTACTCACTCCACCTCAGACGGTTAAAGAAGATAAAGGACACTTTAAAAAATTCAACATTATTGAAGTGAGGGCATGTAAACCTTTAAGGAGGAGCCATAATGGAAATCACTGAGACTAACGGTGACAAATTTAGTCATTATATTTGGTAAATTAAACGAAAAGATATCAAATTATTGTACCCATTATAGTCGAATATACAGTACACATACTTGTATTTCTGTTTTGACATTGCTGTCTGTGCTTCTTTCTAATTTAGCAATTCTATCTTTTAACAGCATGTTTATGACAGGCCAGATGTATATTGTACTTACTTGATAGTGCTTAACCAGCAGTGAATCCTGATCTCTTTTTGATCAGTATGTCTGTACCCGGGCCACAGATGACGTGTCAGGTGGTTACAAAGCTGGTACTCAAGTTCTCAGTAATCAAATTTCCTGTTCAGGTTACAGTCATGGTCCCAGATTTGTCTTGCTGAAAACAATTTTTGAAAGCTCACTCATACTGAAATCTCAGTATGAGCGAGTGCTTCATGAGAGAATGTGTTGGGCTTTTTTTTTTTTCATTATAAAAAGGTTTATGGAAAACCAGGAGCCGTTGGGTGACACTGTCTCCATGACAGGAAGCAATGTGCCCTGTTGACTGGGCAAACAAGATATTTTTCTTGACGTGATGGCTGGAGGTTTGTCGAAGCCTGTCATGCCGTTTGGTTCGATTTGAGGTCACGTGTGGTGTCTGATGTTATCGTAATAATCAGGATTGTTATGTTTTACAATGCCTGGACTCTGTCAAGTACAAGCTAATAAAGGAAACGCACCTTCAGACTACTTTTACATCTAGCAAGAACAGAAAAGGGTAACAGTAAGCATGTGCAATAATGGCCATTTTTCTTTGCAATCAGTATTTTAGAAAAACAGGTTGAGTTGCATTGTTGCAGAGAAACAAATGACGTGAGACTCCTTTGACATCAGACTGCTGATCATTTTAAAAACACTTGTGTCTCGATTATTCATTTGTTTACTGGGATTAAGATACCATCAAGTAATGTTGAACAGAGTGCGTTTTGAAAGTAACCCTCCCAGCTCTCTGGCGTCCGCTGTGTGCGCTACACTGCTCTTCTTGTTGCTACTCCAAGTGGGTCCATGTCAGAACACGTGAAAAGGAGAGAAAACCACAACTGCTGCTGGCGTTAATGAGAGATGAGTGTGTGGTCCTGTTGTTCAGGAGGCTGCAGTCGCTCTTGTCTCTCCTATGGCCTCATACAGTAAAACTGTTCTGTTATGACAACACTGGACAGGCAGAGCGCAGCGTGGGCTTCCACTGGCTCTGGACCAAGCTGACCTGGGCCTGACATTACCAGTATAGCTCCAGCCTCCCCATTGCTAGCCCTTTGTTGCACAGTGCGGCTAACGATTCCCTGTCTATCTGCCATGGTGTCTTCCATGCAGGGCAGGGGGGGATGCTAATTTGACAGAGGGATGATTAACTACAACAGTCACAGTAGCAAACCACCTCATTTTCATGTGTTATTGTTTCCAGTGTTTCACCTCCCAGAGAGATTTGACTGCTCTATTAACAAGTTATCTCTTGTCTCAGGGGGATATTTATAAAGCAATAGCTCAACAGTTTGTCTTCAAAACACCCAGTATGCCACCCAGGATGATTTCAATTTTCCAAGTTTTCCTCGTTTATTTGTCTAAAAATGTACTCCTTTCCAAATTAAGGTCGACACGTAAAGGCAGAATTACAAATCACATGAAAATCAAATGAACTGCCAGTGAACTCCACTAAAGTTTGACTCTCAAATTTTGTCTCTTAGACATAATAAAAGAGGCCATTAGAGAGACCAAAAAAAAAAAAAGCTGAAAAAGGCTGAAAAGGAGGCAGGATGGTGTACTGTCTGGCTGTCTGGTGTCCACACAGAGCTCCATCTTGTCCACTGGTGGCTGTGGAGGATTCATTAAGCTCCACAGTCACTCCCCCTGCATGTGAGTGACAGGTCCCTACAGCCAGTGTCATCCCTCTCTCTTAAGCACCGTAGATCATCTCAGTCCTCTCATGCCCATCTGGCTGCCTAAATCTATCAAGGGGTGTCCTCCAGTTATAAGAGGGCATAGAGAGAGGAGGAGAGAGAGAGAAGAAGTTAAAGACTTGAAGATCCCGTCAGATTCTCCGTGGTCTGTGGGCTCCAATTATTCAGAGCTTATCTTTTCAGCTTGGCTGATCTCCAAATGAATAAAGTGCGGGCCGCATTACTGCCGGCCGGGCGCACCTCTAAAGAGGCTGAAGGAGGATCAGGCCTGTGGGTTATGGTGTCAATCTGGCCCTGACCCCTGGGGTTAGGGAGGTGACGTTATGTAGTGACAGTGCCTAGGAATCCCCTTGTAGCACCTCCATTTAGACCCCGTACGGATAAATGGAAAAGGGCAATCACATTAGAAGAGGTTTCTTTCCATTTTAAACCAAAAAAAAAGAAAGAGAGAAAAAAAAAACTCTAATCACAAAGTGACTGACTCTTGACTTTAAAGTCAGCTCCAAGACGATGACTGGAAAAGGTTGCAGTCAGAGGGTTAAGCTGGCACAGTGAGTGCTGTCGCTTGTGTCACGAGCTGCATTGAATGGCTTTAAAAGAATCCTATGAGGACTGTAACAGATGGCTGATACAGACCCTTTCAACATAAGGACACATTGGGAATACAATGTTTTACTTAACAATTTTGGGAACATTTCTGAAAAGCATGCATGCACAAATCAATGTAAGCAACATGGTTTTGCATCTTCAGATCTCCTGATGTGACTTAAGTTACTCTCCTCTTTATACTCATTTGTGTTCAGACGTTGAGTCATGGGATATTTCTTAGTCTCTATTATAAAATAATACCTCATCTGTAACCTTTCTAGTGTCCCTTGTTGTAGGTGGGTTTTATGTGGGTTTATATGCAGGGATTTTGTCACACCTCTGGGTTAAGTGAAGTGACACCCCTGAACAAGTCCCACTCTGCACTTGGCACTGAGCTGGGGGAACAATAGGAGACTGGTGGCCCTTCGTTTTTGCGGCGTCCCTTCTATCCCTGAGAATGTCCAACTCTCAGATCTCCCGACAAGTGTTGCCGATGCCTCTCTTTTCTTCTGCCTTCATGGAGATGGCCGGGAGATTCTCATGCCACCGCACAATGCCTAAACAAGCGGGTATGTCTAATTCAATTAAGTCCACAAGCCTGTGCCAAGTGGGCTCTGGTCCCGTGTGACAGGGATAATGAGCGGGCAAAGAAGAGGAGGAGGAGTGGTAGGATGTAGGGGGGTGAAGAGGGAAACTTGCACTCATTCAGATGGTTATACTTCATTCTTTTTATATTCTGTTCTGGGCTAATGTTTCCAGGATGACCGGGTTCATATGGTGTCAAAAGGAATATTTTGGATTCCGACATTACTGTCCAAATGGACTTGATGAGGGATGTTGAGAGATTGGGAATTACAAGGAGCGTGACCTCTGAATTCCTACAATTCATCGCTTAGAAATGTTTCCAAATCTGGATCCTTTCCCACTGCTTAGGGGACAATGTCTCACACAGAAGGTGAGATACGGAAACTCTGACTCAACAAACCATGTGGATACCTGGAAAGAGAAGCAGACGCTCTTTGTGGTCTCTAAAGCCCTTTATCCCCTCAGTTCAGCTAATACGCTCATTTGTTTTGCCACATATTTGAGGACACACTAAGCCCGTGTTTCTTAATATAGTTAAATGTTTTAAAATTAAGCATGTAAAATTAAATTCAACTTCAGCTATGTTTTGCTAAAAGACTGCCCTTTCAGATGGAGGAATGTCAACAGTCAACATTGATTTATTTTAATCGTGGCCGCACATGTTCTTTCACCTTAACAAAGTGGTCCTTTTCACCCAAACTAAGTTTTTTTGTGCCTTAACCCAATCAAACCTGAACCATGACATTGTAAGGTCACCTATACTGTACGTTGTATGTGTTCTGGAGGGAAATTACAAACATATATTATCATTTAATTAGGAGGACTTGTTTGCTGCATTGTACATCATTGGATTGTAGCCGTGTACAGCAGCACTATCTGTTACATTTGTTAAATAAAAATATTTTAAAATGAAATTCATTCATAAAATGATCTGCTAAAATGAATGTTTGTGTCAAAGTAGGTTTGTATGGCTTAGTGACATCTACTTATCCTGTGTCACAGAAGAACGTTGCTAAATAGCACAGCAGTCACGGCTGACAAGGAGTTAGACATTGTTTAAAAAAACCTGCTTTTCTGCATTTTCAACACTTTTGACTTCAGCTGTGAAGTATCTCAGACCTAAGAGGCCTTTAGTTTCACTGAAATTTCCAAAGGACTCCTGCTGCTCCTCCGGGACCCTCGTCCCCAACCGGCACAAAAAAGCCCCTGAAACGTTTGACTTTCTCACAGAAACAGCTTGCTAAATGGTATTTCTGTAATGGACTCCTGCTAGGGTTCATATGTGTTGTATAGGCACGTTGCACAAAGTTGAGTCAACACGATTACCATGAGAATGCCCCCAAAGAAAGGCCAGAAAAGGTTTTTTTTTTTTTTTGAATAAAAATCTGAAACTATAGAATTCTTTGTTTTCCCAGGGAAAAAAAAAAGATGAAAATCAAAGACATCGATGGTCATTTTTTTCTATCGGAAAAGTGCTGCCGAATGAATGTCTTATTTACATGCCAAAAGGGAAGGGCCATGCTTTTAAAAGGATGGGAAAGCAGGGGCCTCTATTATGGTGGCGCTGGTCGCAGAGGCCATGGCTACTCTGGCAGCCTCCCTGCCAGGCAGCGGTTAACAAGGCCTTGGCTGAATTAAAGAATGGCAACGAGTTTTTAATTGGTGACACATTATATTTATCAAGCTGACAGCGGAATGACTGCGCTGCAGCCTTTCTTGTTTTGTCCTTGTGCGCGCATTACTTCCCCCTAGGTGCCCCTGCATGATACCCCCTATCTGCCGAGGTCCCTCACGTGTGAAGAAAGAAGAAAAACATAATAATCGAGCATCAAGTTGAATGATAATACTGAATTATTCATTAGGGTCTCTTAAAGTGTTGGATAAATCAACCCCCCCTCCCTTCTCCTCTTTTTGTAACAAAAGCTTCTCTTTGTCATTCAGTCCAATCATGCCAGTTTAAAGCTTAGCATAAAGACAAATCCTTTTCAGCTCTTTTTATCCATCGTGACAGACATTCTGCTGCAGGGCCAGAAAAGTTATTAACTAGTGTTTAATATTTGGATGGGAGTGTTTGGTCACCTCTTTTATACATGACGTTTATGTGTAGCCCTGCTATACATCAAGCAGCCTGTGACTTAACACTTAATAATGACACTCAATGTTGCTAATGTGACCATATGTCATGAATATATTTGAATTCCAATTAACATTCCATTATTCAATTTTAATGATCAGACTTGTACTCAAATACTCTCTAAATATGTAAATACTCTTCACTATGCACATAGCAGTGCATAGTTAACATTTCTACTGCTCCATTCAGTCATTTTATTTAGGTACCAGTCAGTAGTAAAGTATATTTTATGTGTAAAAAAACCTAACCTTAAAGTTAGAATACACTTTATTAACTGATTTGTGAACTTCTAATTATAAGATATAACAAAGTGTGTGCATTTCTCTATGGTGAAGTTTAAACACTGCTTGTTTTCTAGGTAACAACAGATTCCAAACAGTTTTGGAAGAAATCTTTTGTTGTTTAGGGCGTCACTAAAGGGAAGAGGGTAAAGACTAGAGGGCAATGCTCCTCAAAATGGAAGTGAAAGGAAGGGAGTGGGGCGAAGGAGGCCTAATGAAATATTTAAGATTTAGGCTAAAAAGGAACTCTGAAAAAGTTTGCAACAAAGGGGTCTGCCGAGGGCCTCCATTGTCCCGGGGACGTAGCGGAAGCAGGGGCCAAGCTGCTACAGATGTGAGGAGGGCCCATATTGAGCAGGGATGTGTAGTCTCTGCTCACAGCTGTGTTGCCGCTCTCCCGCCCCAGCCACCAGCCCCCTGCCTTTGTGAGCCTTTGTGAGGGCCACAGAGCGGCGATTTTACACCAAGCTGATTGCACAGCAACGGCTTTGTGTCGCCAACAAGAAGGCCCCGCCCATTCTTGACCATCAACACACACTCTCTTTGCATACACATACACAAACACACACATTCATCCCAGTCCCCATCAGCCCACAGTGAAACTCTGTCTCATAGCTTTTTATTATTTAAGAATGACAAGGTGATGAATCCCCTTTCTGTGGGATGATATGAGCTGCGGTGGTTGTTTGGGCGAGGGGGGGGGGGGGGGGGGATCTGTCCCTCCGGCTCCTCGTTCAGGATCTGCCTATTTAGCACCAAACTGCTTTTGATTAATGGAGGGCCCATTCTGTGTAACATATGCCATTCTCATGACCCAATAAGAGACCGCATTTGCTGATGTTTTTCACAAGGTCACAGCGCGCAGTTTAGACACAGAGTGAGTGAAAAGAAAGAGTTTTTCCATTTGTAAAACAGCAGTCAATCCTACATCTGGTGGGAAGTAAATGTGTTTAAGTCACTGGTTGTATGTGTTTAAGTTTAAGAGATGAGAGTGGGAAAGAGAAACGTGTTCATGTTGAGTTAAGTAAGACAATTTTACGAGCTTCAGTTATTTTTGTTCTTGGTTCAGTCTTACTCAGAAGAGTTTTATCTACGACACGACAAGATAAACATTATTGATCTCCTCTGATTTTATATTCTATTCATCCACTTAATGTAAATGCTTTGCCTCAGAGATGACTTGACCTCTCAAATTGGAGTGAAACCTTCTTGAATGTTTGGCCATCCCCTCTAAATCCCCCAGTGTCACTCAGCTGTGAGGCGAGTTCAGGCCTGAGCGCAACAAGGGCGCAGCAGCTTAACAGCAGCCTCAGCACATGGCTCACTCCATCCGAGCTCCTAAAGTCTTCTTAATGTGGCTAATGTGATGAACAATATAAGCATGCCCCAGAGGACGGCTGGGTCAGGGACTCGGAATAATACAACTCACACTCAACAAATCAAGAAATATCTTTTGGTCTAAATCATAGATTAGCAAAGGTTTTAATTGTAACTGCGGTCTGAAAGTTGTGAATTTGACTGGAGTCACTTATGCACCTTTAACACAGCCTTAATCCAGGTTATCAACATGTGGAACCGTAGTATTAGCACAGGTATAGCACTGATATGAGTGTTTGTGTTTTTATTTAACTTTTACAGCAGTTTGTGTGCAGTTTAAAGGGTCAGTTCACCAAAATTACAAATTCACCTTATTATATTAGACGGGGATCACACATCCTCTAAGTTAAAAAGGGCATAGCATGCACATTCCCAGGTCTAGACGTTTTTTGCGACAGTAACTAACTATTACTCAGTAGTTTTTAACAGGCCAGCGGAGGTTTGTCGCAGTGTGAAATTTCAAAACGCCCAGCTGGGATTAGCAGTTAATGATCAAAACATTAAATTTAAAATGTTAAAGATGAGTTTGCATGGCTATGCACTTGGAGTGAGAAAATGTGCTCTTTTGGTTTTTTAATTTGGTTGAGCTGGTCCTTTAATACACTGAACGAGACCATTGGAAAATGAAGTTACTCAAAGTTTTTTCCAACTAAATAAAATATTTTGTACTGCCAACGGGAGGATGCAAAGGAGTGGACAATGACGTCACTGAAGTTGGAAAATCTTACCTCTAATGATCCTCCTATGTTGTGTCTGTTCAGATTAGCCGTGTCTGAGTTATGGCTAACAGTATAGACTCACTCCACTGGGATGCTTAATAGCACCTAATGGGTCTGAGACTGTTGTAGTGAGTCAGCCAGCACTGATTGTTTGATACAAACCAGACGCAAGGCTAGCTAACCTGTTAGTCTCCCTTTTCTTAATCAGGGGTTTGCTAGCTGCACTTTCCTGGGAGTTTGTCTCTCTGTTCTTCACAAAGACCTGTCACGTTTAATGGCTGTTGGCTGAGTGGGCTGCTGTAGTACTCTCTGGAAGAAAGCCCCATGAAGAAAGGCTCATGGTCAGCTAATGCAGCTTAATATTCTTTAAAAAGGTTTTGGGGACAATTAGGAGAGTGTTTCCCATGGTTCTCCCCCCAGCGGTGCATGGCTGCCTGTGCAGCAGCTCGTCTATTTGATGGACTCTGAATGCATCTTATTGATGGGGGTCAGAGATTAGAAGCAGCCGTGCGAGGGGAAGAGAGTGAAAAGAGGGTCCCACATGGTGGCCTTAATGTGGCTCAGACAGACACACACACACACACACACACACACCACAGTCATGTTTCTATCACTTCAGAGGACATTACACTGACTTACATTAATTTCAGAACCACCATATGCTTAACCTAACACGTACCCTAACCTTAATATAATCCTAAACTTACCTTAACTCTCCATAAGGGAAATGAGTCTCCACAACATGGCTGTGTAAACAGCACACACACGCACTAACACACACATTTCCACCAACAGCTCGTCTACTTGTCTGTCTGTGAATAGAATTCATTGAAGCTGAATGAGTGATCGAGAGCTGCATGTCCTCTAATAGAGATTTATAGATAGAAATATCACAAGACATTTTTATTCTTCTCGTTTTCATTGCTGCACTGTTGTCCTTCATCCATCTCCACTATGAGAAAAGTTGCCAAATGACGTCATGATGTATTTACTGAAAGCTACCAGTCTCCCCTAGAAGACTCCAAATGTCTGCCACCTGATATGTGTCTGTATGCACATGTCTTATTGGTCGTCTTGCTGGCGGAGTACTGCTCTGGCATGCCGCCACCTTGCAGAAGCCGGATGTGTGAATGTGCCCGGTCATGACCCTGACAGCACAAGATAGAGAGATAGAGAGATAGATATACATTATTAATCGCAAACTGGGAAATTACAGAAGGAAACAAGCATAAAGCCAGAATAACAAACAACCGTATTCTGCAGAGAAACATATTTCTGGCTGCAAGAAACTAGAGAGGCCAAATAAAGGCATGACATACTTTACTGCATCAGGGAAGTGGTCTGAGGTAGAAAAACGTACCAACCACTTTCCTGTTGTACGTTGCTGGCAAAGTTCACATTTTATATGTGACACTTAAGTAGGTCAAATGTTTTAGAAGATGTAAACCTCAAGGTGTGAGCAAATTCTTAAAGTGTAGAAATAATTACATTCTTCATTTTTTCCCCCTGATTGTATGTATATCTCATGGTGCTGTCTGGAGCTTTCCGATGCTCTGCTATAGGATAGTCCACCTACAGCTGGGGCTGACCATGCAGTGGCAATTAGAGAGAGAGTGTTTTGGGTCAAGGAGGGAGCAAGGGTTTTGTTTGCCTCCATCTCATGACTGAATGGCCATGTATAGGACCAAGAACGAAAAGAAGCCAATTAAGTGCGGGGTGGTTTGATTTTTTTGTCCCGTGTTGTAATTAGGCCCAGGCTCAAAAAAACTTCCTCAAGTACCTTTTGGGTTGTTTTGTTGTCAGGCCATATCATTAGGGCCAAAATGATCCACCCAGGTGCTCATTGCCTGAATCAGTTTAGAGATTATGTAGAGAAAAACTGCCATCTACAAGCTTCTGGGCCTTGTAACACACTCACGGGCTCATATACACAGCCACATGAGCGGAGTCCTTAAATTGTGCCAATCAAGTTGGTTCAAACAATGGCGAGCATGTTTCACATGCGGGTGATCAGAGAAAATTAATGGACTTGTAACATCTTTGATGTACATTCACTTAAGACTTCGTACTGAGAGCGAATTGTTCAAAAATGAGAGTAATTATTTTTTCTCCTTGGACTTTTCAAAGGCTCTTCAGAGCTTCTGTTGCCTTTGATGATGCAGAGCCAGGAAGTGAATCACGTGCAGTGGCTCTGTCTAGTTTCATTGACAGCCACATCCAGTCAATCAAAGTGAACTAGTTTACACAGGTTACATTTCTGTCACATATATAAAATGTAAGGGTACAGTAATTCACATATTTTTTCTTATTTTGTATCTTTTTTTCTTCCTCTTTTATGAATGTCATGTCTAAAATAACCACTCACTTCACTGATTGATTGATTGATTGATTTATTGACAAACTGTACCCCAATCTGCTGATAATGTTTTAGCATTTTTGCTCAGACATAAAGTCCCAGCTGTGTCAAGCAATTAGACAAATTGATCTAAAACCATGACAGACTAAACAGGACTGTTGGTAAACTGTTGGTATGCATATCTTACCAAGTAATCAGATTCCATAACCCCATAAACTCCCCACCCCGAGTCACACATACGCACACACACCCACACACACATGCTGACACACTCCCTGGCTCTGGGAAAACGAGAGTTCGGCAGCTGCTGTCAGAGTGGGCAGTTAAGGGCGGGGGAGAAGAGGGGCACGGGAAGGACTTGAGTGTGCCATGTTAATAACTCACAAGTGGCCTGGGCCAGTGGTCACTGCGTTATTAATGTGCCACCACACTCCTGGCATCTGACCCAAGCATACATTCCTGGTCTAATGGGCAGCAGCTGGATCGAGGTTTGCGGGAGGACAGCTGAGAACAAGCAGACGGGGGCCGTTGTGGGGAACACCCACCATTATAGGCCCCCCGAGACCCAAACCTGCCCCCTCCTTACCTCCCTACTGGTCCCTCCCAACCAGGAAATCATTTCAAAATGTCTGTTTACAGACGAAGACAAGTTTTATTTGGAGAAGCACTGCTTACATCTGATGCTCAGTACAAGGTGATGGTGGATATGCTTATAGGGAAAAACTTGTAGCTGGAGTTTAATGGTTCATTCACTATTTGAAAAGTTGGTGCCACCATGAATCCAGCATCTACACACATTGTTATTTGGCTCAAATATAGTCGGTCAATTATGACTGAATCAGTACAGAATTAAGACAAAATAATGTTTAGGGTGCCTCAGTCCATTTCTCACCACATTCAGTCCAAATTCACTACTGATAAATAATTGCATGTCAAAATATAATTATGTTTTATCTGATGAAAACATAGTGTACACTGGGCCCAATCTAATATATTTCTTATATTCTGAAAGTTCTACATGTTATTGTATTTCAATATTTCCTACACAGTATTCCCTGTACAGTATGTCCCTTCTTAAACGTCATTAAGTATTATAGTATACTTTAGCCAAAATATTACCTGAGGTACCTACAAAGCAGAGAACCAGGCTTGTGCATGCACTGAACCACTTCAATGTGCTGTAGTTCTGACACCCTTCCTCCCCTTGAAATCATTTAGGTGCAGTTTGGAAAACTGACCCTTTAAAAAAAAAAAAAAGCCCACTGCGATCAACTTGATTGCCAGGAATATATTTTTTCAAAAGCACCTTCTTTCAGTGTGCATGTGTACACAAGAAGTGGGGGCTGACACACAGACCTCAGTCTTGGCTGCCGACCAGTGGCTGGAGCGGCGTTGGCAGCAAGACCGTGAGAAACAGGGGGGCGACACCCAAATGTCATCACAGCTGCAAAACTGCTGAGCATAAAAGCCAAATTACAGAAATATGTACCCAGAGGCCTCCCGACAATGAAAACAGAGCCGCGTTTGAGTGGCTGCTGCTCGTGGAGAGCAGTGTCCTGCATTATGTTTCATGAAATTTACTATGAGCAAGAAACTCCAGATTCCACAGCTGCTGGCAGACATCAGCACGCGTGGGTGGTTGTGTGGGAATTCATACTGGGTCAGCTTCATGATTACCATGCCATGTTATTGCTCATCAAGCATGATGCCCAATGAATGTGCTGTTCACATACTGTATGAGGGAGGGCCTGGCGAACATACAGCTACAGTATGCAGACATTTATCCTAATGACATGGATGTTTTTGTTCACAGTAGCTTTTAAAGTCTTGATCATATTTTGTGATTAATGATGTGAAGAGGAAGCAGTCATCATATTTTCGCATAATGAAAGTATATTTTTTTTCCGTGATTAGTGGCTGATTAAACTTGAAACAAGCTCTCATCATTTTCACAAGCCCTCTCTGACAGGAAGTGTTTATGTGGTTTGGAAGCCATGTAAACACTTAGTGTGTGGTGTGTTGGGAGGCTGATGAAAGTGGATGTTTATCGAATCATCTGCATGTTGCACTTCAATCATTTCTCCTTTATCAGCAGAACAAACTCTTGATAATATATAAACTTAAGAGCCCTGTTTTGCTCCAGCGTAGCATTTTTGACCTCTATATGAGAATAGGAATTCATGGTTGCAGTAATTGCGTTTTATATGCTTAAACATTGCAAAATTGTCAGTAGATGTTACCATAACGATTTTACAGAATACACAGACTTTACAAGGATACACTGCACAAGTGCAACAATAGCACCTACGGTCCTTGAACTTTAAAATATGAAGCGAAACTCAAATAAAGTGCAACAATGGAACATCCCAGTCTTTCAGACAAAAAAGCAAGTGGGGGTTTTTTGGTGGCCTGAAGTAGCACATGATGTTTAGTGGCTGTTGGGCAAAAACTGACTGACCAATGAGGCTTTGAAAACCAAACCAGATGAAAAACTATTTAAGTTAATAGGGGAAAAATGTTAATGTTTTCCTGGATGTAAATTATTAGGGTGCGGAAACATCTAATATACAGTAGAAGAAATTACAAAGATGCTGGACTGGATCCTGGCTTCCCACCCATAAACACTGCTTAATGTCAAGGATAGACGCTGCTTCCAGCCTGGAAACTGTGGTTGTGGGCAGAGACCTGTTTTTTCCCCAGAACCATCTGGGCACATTTACTGACTGTAGCAATTGTAGTTCAGACTGAAGTTCACTTTAGTTCAGGTTGAATTGGTACAAAGTTCTTTTTTCTTATTTTAAACGTCCTATACGTAGGATTTGATGAAGTTATTAATTGTTCTACAAAAACTATGCTCACATACATATTCTATACATAGGGGCTTTATACCAGCAACTACTTTATGTATTTATGGTAGATTCAATGCATATGGGGGTCCATCATATGCCAGGGGTGTCAAAAAATATACTTTTCAATGCAAAAGTGTATTTTTTCTGTAACTCTATAATTATATGTGTGAGCATAATCCTACAAAATTAATAACAACTTTAGCACTGATGTCATAAAATAATAGGCATGTGTATAGATTTTCACATACACGTGTGTGTGTCTGCATGTTTGTATATGCAAGTGTACAATAGTAACACAGTACAGGTTGGTGTTTATTTGTGCATTTGAGACTGAAGCTGGGAAAGTTTGAAAGTGGCAGTAGCCGGGCGGGTGGCTGAGAGGTAGATTTGAGGTTTGGGTGGGTTGGGGATGTTAGCAATGTGAGCTTAAGAAGGCGGATCTAGAGAAGGGGTGTACAGAGAGGGAGAGAGGGCCTGTGCTTGTGCTTTTCAAGGTGTGTTATTTGTTCAAGGCTGTCCAAACATTTACAGAGCGCTGGCAGCCCTGGAATGCAGAGGCAGGGCCGAGGCTGAGAGCAGCAGCCGTGGGAAACCGCTGCTCTCCTCAACCTCTGCAGACTCGTTCCCCCTCGGGCAGAGTGTCAACACAGACAGTGCCAGAGATGTGTGGGTCTGATAGTGACAGGTCCCGTCAGCAGCCATGCACACACACACACACACACACACACACACACACTCACACTCACACACACACACGTGTGGCTCCAGCAGGCACACAGCCGGGCTCAATGCCTCGCTTGCAGACTGACACATTAACAGACGAAGGCAGAAGGCAGAGGCACCCGCTCTACACACACACACACACACACACACACACTTAATTGTTCATTCATACACACACACACATACTGGTACACTTAATTCTTTAAGACAAAAAACAGTGCAACTCAACATTTTACAACTGTGTTGATAGCTTTTGTATTTAGATATAAAAAAATATTATTGTTGTTATAAAAATGATAAGTGTGCTAAATAACCTGAATAGTGTAAACATCAATCCCTCCATCCCGTGTGTGCACTGACTCCAGTGAGTGTGAGCAAACGACAGAAACCTCCGACTCAGCAGGCTGTGTCTGTTTCACTTCTAAACAGACGATGGCTGTAAATTTACAATTTAATTGTTTGCCAACCAAAAAATGGAGGACAAAGAAAAGGTGTAGCCGTGAACATAATGACGTATGCTACTTCTCAAATGTATTGTGAAATGTAGGTTTCATATTGATGTCTGAGACAATACAGATGTATGTCATCACTAACACAGCCCACTTCTTGACATCCATCCTAAACAAATGATGATTAAGCCCTGCCAGACCACAGTGAGCAGAGTGAAACTGTTGGGCTGATGTTGCAAAGCTAAGTCAGGGATGACAGAAATGAGCTCGTTTACCTCGTTAAAACTGACAAAAACTTCCAAATAACCTACTTCTATTTTTTTTTAACATCAGCCATTTCTGTGTAGACAGTGGTTATGACTTGAGGGTAGTGACAAAGACTTCCTCAGGGAGCACTGATTTTGGCTTTTTTGTATGTGTGTGTACATACAGAAGTATGACTTAGCCTGTATGTGCATCAGCAGGTCTGCATGTATCTGAATTAATGAGCAAGATTTAACAGTAATTCAGTATAACTGAACTGTTGTACTGTGTGCAAATTTGAGACAAGCACCAGACAAGCCAAACACAAAGGAAACCATCAAAATGAAAGAAATGTGGAATCTTGAAAAAAACCTACATAAGTGTAGAAAAAAACAGTTTCAAAGAGTCTTGTCAAAAGGTTTTTTTATTTACCGCTTTATTTTATTTAAGCTAAGAGAATAAATGATTGAACACTCACCTATTAATACTCCTTTTCAGGCAGACTGAGGTGACAGTAAACATGTCTCCTGCTTGTACTAAGCATGAGAACCATGCCTTGTCGAAACCCACACCAGGAAGTCAGCTGTCGCTGTGCACTGTTGAAGTGATATCCTGTGATAGGGACTGTCTTCAGGAAACCAAACAGGAGTTCATGACGTTCCCAGGTGCAGAGCAAGTTCACACATATCTTGGTACCTGTTCTCCATTCAGAAATAATCTCCAGCCTAAAAACGAGATAGTGCATGACTGACTTGTTGAACCTCACGCCTTGCACTGACCTCACACTGTTTTCTAGGGTGAAAAGAACAAATATAACTTCAGTTTTAGTTGCAGTCATTTTCCATTACACACTAAAATACACAGAACGAAACGGTTCACTTGTAGTCACTTTAAACTATCCTGATCGTGACTAACTTTGAAAATTTTGTGATTTTTGGTATTTGAACTGCTGCATCATGATGATGACCGAATTGGTGGATGGATTAAAAAAAATTAACCAAGAGTTTAATGTCTACATTAGGAATTCAAAAGATACAGAAAAACGCGGGAAAAGACTGTTCATATTTCTGCAAAAGGCAGTTTTTAACTATTCTCAATGTGTTGTTTACAGAAAAATACAAAGTAATGAACGAGGAAGAGAAAGTCGAGGTTCTTTAAAAGTGACGGTGAGCCTTCTGACTTAGAGTCAAGTCAGACTTTAATCATAGAAATTATATTATTATTATTATTAACCATGTGAGTGTAGTGAGAATGGACCAAAATAAAGAAAAAAAAAGAGAGTGATTGTAAAAAGTTGTTTTTTGATTTTATTTAAGAGGCTCATTTGCCTGCGTATTGGCAAAATATCCAGTGTTTGTGTACGTATGTCGTCAGGTTGGTGGAGCAGCTGCTAAACACAAAGGCAAAGGTGTGGTGAACGCTTCCAAACGCATAAACACAAGGTGCTTAATGTCATGCATGCACAATACTTTGAGTGTCTGAAAGTATGACAAAGCTGAGTGAAACTTGCTCATCACCCTCCTCCGCCTCTTTGCACGTCTCTTTGTCCTCTAGTCTGACACACACTTACCAGCTCCTTCTGCGCTGCAGTCTCATACACCTGCCTGCACTGCTGGAAGAGTATCGTGTTTCAGCGATGAGGCAACGTGCGACCAATGAGCTGCGGTGAGAACGGTTAGGGAGCGTGGTGGGAACTCTCCTCCCATCTCTGCTCTCTCTACCTGGGAACCGGCGTGGCCTCAGGGAGGGGCAGCCCAGCCGCCCGCTGTTTGAATGAACACCAAACAAAAACTCTCACCAACAGGTGAGTTACACGAGTCAATGTTGGTTTTTCTCTAGTCTATTCTTTTTCCCTCCCCCACCATTTTTTTCATTCATGGCTGGCACACTGCTTTACATTTTGGCAGGACTGGGGGAAAAAAAAAAGAAAGGACACAGAGAGAGAAACAAAACACAAAAGTGTGGGAACTTTTCCTTGTTCCTTTTTTCTTCTTCTAAGAGCTTTTATCAGTTTTACCTCTGCTTACACAGGTATTTGTGCACCTGTGGCACTGGATTAGTGGAACAGCTTCTTCATTGTGTGTAAGAACAAGCACTGTGAGTTAGTTTTTATACTATGTTTCTAACTTAAAACACACTTTTGTGCTGAAGAGTTATAAAAGTTTGAAGCAAACAGTTTTCTTAAACACCTTCCTGCCCTGTGTTCACATTATTTGATGAGTTTAATTTAATACTGCTTTCATTTTTTTTTTTAACAAAATGATATATGACAGTATGTCTGCCAGGTGACAGCTGCTTCACTGCAGGCTCTTCACAGATATTTTTTCTCAGGGTTGGATCACTGTTTTTAAAATGTCTCTTGATGATCCAACAAATCCAACAGTGCCTCCCTCAGTACAGAAAAGAGTAATGCCTTAATAAAAATAGCATCCGGTTTTGATTTTTGCATGTTCTGTTTGTTTGTAACTGAATGTGAAAAAGTTCAGGGGCTAAAAAGACAAGTTATTATATGTGATTTATTGAGCAAAAAAACCCAAAACACAACATAAATTGTGGCACCAGAAGAGCTGAAGTCACTGTTCTGCTGTCACAGTTGCCTCAATGACTGAAAATGAATGATCCTCTTGTAGGATTGAGTTTAGTCGTTAAACAACAGGTACAATCAAGTACAAGTCTTTAATCTGCAAACACGGGTTACCCTGGGACACATAAAGGATTACCACATTGATCATTGTCTTATTGATCAGTCTTGGTCTGAATGACACCGGTTACACACTGTGAATATTACTGATTGAAATGGATCGCATATTAAAGAGTGAATGATGTTTGTAATGCTTCGAGAGTCAGTTAGGGGTTAGGTCTCCGCATTTAGGGATTTACAATGAGAATCTGTGTGATGCAATGAATGAATTCAAAATTGATTAGGATCTTAATACTATAGTTTGTTTTTTTAATTGATGAGCACAGTGCCTTTCCACGTGATGTTGTTGCATTGCAGTCAAGATGAGCCGGGTTCAAACCTTTTGCTGGCGCCATGACACCTGCACTGACACCTCCTCGGTGCTGAAGCCTGTCTGAACACGGCCTTGATGCTGTTTCAGAACACCTTTTCAAACCCCTAGCATCCTCACTGAAACTATAACAATTATACAACTCTATGTATAAATACATATGTGTGTATGAGTACAAGTGTGCACATGGACCCTGTTACCGCCACCACTGGGCACATCTATCATTGTGACTTGGCCTGATAGCAGGATAGACACCTAAGTGTGAAAGAATCTTCCCTCCTCTTTAACTGCAGCCCCCACTGAGCTGCACCATCCACTTGACTGCTCAATAAAAAACACGTAAAAGGCCGACATTGCACTTCATTTAACACTGCATGCCCTTCACTCTGCCTTCTACTTAGGCCATTGTCATCCGCAGGGACTTGGCTTTGTTGAGAGGTTCATGTTGTCCATAAACCAAAACTCCAGACAACAATAGATGGGCAGCTGTTTCCTGGGCACGCAGTGTGTTTTTGTTTCCTACAAGCAGGCGCTTTCTCATGATGTCATTTTTCTGGGTGAGAGACATAGTTTGGATTTCCAGGTGACTAATATCATCCCTTTTTTTTGACTCGATTCACTAGAATCAGCTCTGGGTATATTTTTCCTTTTATTTCTTGTTGTGGAAACGTTCCAGGTTCAGTTTGTGCATCATAAATTTGACACATGAACATTCTATAATTATGAGGACCTTAATACATTTCTTGACCCTCCCTTAAGTCCTATAGGTCTGACCTTAACCATTAACCATAAAGAAGGACATTACTCGATGAAAAAGCCTTCAGTTTACAGGTATGAAAGTAAATTACACAGAAGCACTGACAGAGCACACTTTAATTCCCCTTTATGCTGAGTATTACATATAAAGAGTCAATAAAATCAACATTGAAACTTGAAAAAAAGTTCTTACACAGATAGCAAAACAAGAAGAAAGGCCATTCAATCATGTAAGAGCTGAGTGTGTAAATGGCTCAGTTGATTTAGCTTGGGTGAGGAGGATGTGCACTCTTTAAAGGATCATTCACAGTGAGGTGTCAGGTGTAAGAGTCAGGTTTTGTCCAACAAATCCCTTAGGCAACACTCACAGTGGGCAACGACTTCATCCCACATGCTGACTGGCTTTTGACTCTTTGACTCTGTATAACTGAGGAGAATCCACAGAGAGGAAACACAGGAAGCTGAAGAGCCACAAACCCACAATGATCATTATTTGGACACAACTCAGTTATTGTTGCCCATAAAGAAAAGCCCTTTTATTGGAGAACGTTTTTTGAACAAGTCACTGTTTACACTTGTTTGTGTTTGTACACTTTTTGCAATTTGCTTTCACCGTGTAGTTGTAAAGATTATACCACTGGTATCAGTAGCGGTGGAGACAAACACGGTCTATTTATTCTCTCCTTCTCAACTCTGAAGCTTTCAAACTTCACCCTACTGTTCTTTATCTTCTGACTGCTCTTTTCCCTCCTTTTGTTCTGCGTCTTTCAGTCTTTGGTTCACAGCAGGTCCAAAGGGGAGAGGGACATGTTTGCTTACTCTCTAACTTGAAGGGGCTGGCAGAAAGTTGGCAATCGCAATGAACAAATATGTTCATGCAAAGTCAATGCAACTGAAGGTAATTGTGGGCTGTTTGTTGGCATATGCAGGAATGAATGGAGCCGTGTCGTGACCACATGTGCCCCCTTTTTACAACTGTTATATTTCTTTCACGTCTCCATACTCACCATGGTGACGGATGTCTTTCTCGATACTTGTACTGTAGCTTTTTTGGCCTACTGAGTCAAAAAGGCAATGCTCATACATACTCTGTGCAGTCCCTAGTGAAGAGGGAGGGTCTGTCCAGTGTCAACCTCAGAGAGTCACTGAGGTAGAAAGAGAAAATACTCATGTACTCTTACATCTTCAGAAAAACGAAGGCAGTGTGTTGTGTCAAACTTGTGGACTTTCCAGTTGCATGTTATTTTAGTCCATTAGTAAAATTACAAAATACAGTTTTGGGGTTTCTGTATATCATGTACTAAAATTTTTTAACTTTAAACTTGTATCCATTACAGTAATAAACCATTCAGATGAGCCATTTAGGTTTAGAAAGTCTATAGATCTTATTTTTCAGGGATAGGCCTCTGGAAACTAATAATCAATAGCAAAATATCAGTCACTGATATCAAAATTCTGACTGAAACAATTGGTGTTATCTCTAATTTAGACAACATCTAAACTTTTCTGTGATTTGTTAGTGTGGACAGTTTTTTAGGCATGCTAGCTGCATGGCTTCAGCATGTTAACATCGTTAATGAATATTAATGAATGTTTGCCTGCCTGAAAAAACACAACTTTTTCATCACTTTGAATGGAAACTCTATTTCAACCAAGACCTCTAGGTGAAGGTGTAATTCACAGCCACTACTGCTCTTAGCCTGTGACACTTAACAGCCATAAACCTTCAACAGCTGACTTTGAGATCCGTCACTGACATAGACTGGACAGGATAGTCTGACTGGTTCTACTGTCTGCTGCAGCAGCAGAGCAGGTCTGCTCCTGTCCAGTAGGTCGTCCAGGTCTCCAGAGACTGAATAAACCTACTGACCTGGTTAGAAGAAAATAGTTATACACACACAGCAACACACACATTCACTGTGTAGGCATGCCCTTTGGCTGTATTCTCCCCTTTAAGACAAATCCTCAAAATCCAGACTTCAATTTTAACTTTCTTTATTTAATCGGTTTGATCTTTTAGTCTCTAGTACTCTTTGCCAGTGAATCCATCAGCATAAAGTTACATCTAGTGTTATTTGAGAAGTGGGGGGCTAACTATACCTTGGTGGACTACTTGATGGCACAGTTTAGTGTCAGTAAGTATGTAGATTGCACACTTACACAACCTTTGTTGGTCCCCTAGTACTCAATGAGAGGCGTGTTTCACCTTGCAGTAATGTGTGATTTTACACACATGCTTGTTTGTTGTCATTTCCAGTATGGCTACACATTAGGTAATCCATTAGCAGTAGTAAAACTATATACAGGTAGGTAATAAAGAGTATTAGACCATTCGGGATTAATTTAGACAACACATGAGATACAAGTGAGCAGATACACATTTTTAAAAAAGGCAATCAAGCTTTTACAAAAATGTAGTTTACAGTTTTCAGTGAAAGCGTCGCCCCTTCAGGCCTTTATATGCCTTTTCCTCAGTATTTCCATGTTCCCTCCCTGTCTGCCCATGGAGGAAGTGACTTGTTGTAGCAGCACAAAAGCCTGCCACCTAATAAAGTTAGTGGAAAATAGGTAAAAGAAAGCAGGGAGGACCGTAGGAGAAAGCAAGGACGAGGGTGTGAAAACACTCAAGGAGAACAGTTTTATAGCTTTGTGTTAATTGAAGTGATTTTAAAAAGAATCTCAAAGTCCTGGAGGGCTGAAAGAGATAGGAGAGAATTTAGCGCAAAAGGAAGAGGGATGTAAAACAGCTGCTCTTCACTGTTGATCAGTAGATTCTGAACAAAGACACAGAGGTGAAATTTGCACGTGGAAAGGTCATTACTTTACATATCATACTTAAAGCAGAGGACATGCTTACAAGACAAGACAAGACAAGGTAAAACAGTGACCTTTCCAAGGAGTCAATCTGACCATACATGTGTCATATTATGTGTATTTACCTTTTATTAAAAGCAATTAAAGAATGTTGTAATCTACCTGAAGTGCTCAATAATTTTGTTCAGATTTTTGCTAAATGCCAAAAAAGCACTTAGTGTAATCATTTGTAAAGATGGCAGACATGCTTTCAACAGTGTCAAAGTGGATCTTAACAGTTTGTTTTCTGTATCTGTCTTTGTCGTTATAAGGTCTCTCTTCAGCTCCCTCCAGATTAGCCATTTTAAGGCAGACCAGACCCTCTATCTCCAGGTTTTGTTCTATGAGCCTCCTGCTGGAAGCTGAGCCCTAAGACAAAGCCCTGTTTACACTAATGGCCCACTAGGCCTTTTTCCACAGAAACAAATAGCAGTGGGGGGAAGTCAATAGAATTTAACATTTTGACATTTTTCCTCAAGCTCTCAAAACCAATATTGACCCAGCTCCCCTGCATGGCTGTCTTTAGTCCAGGACCTTGGCATACAAATCAAGCCAATGCAGCCAGAACCGCAGGCAGCCAGTCGAGGGGTGAGGCCAACAATAGCCTGCCCAGGATGGGGCTCTCCCACTGGGCAGGCAGAGTGGCCACTGTCCCTGGTCTCAAGCTGGTACACAGAGGCCTGATGTATGAAAAAGCCTATGCTATCCCGCCCGCTTTAATGATTCCATCTGAGAGGGCCAATTGTGTCTGTACTACAGACCCTGCTGGTGAGTGAGGTGGACAAGTAGAAGGGACAGTGGGGGCGCTCACATGTGCAGAACAACCCCATAGTGGGGCAGTACATCTCAAAGGCCGGATTACAATCAATTAGAGCCTAATGAGCGGGAAGCTGGACTTGTAACCTGTTGCAGCAGGGAAGCTGTTGAGAAAGCTCCCAGTTGGCGGACACATCAATAACCTCTGAAATAGCTCCAGACTGAAAGCGAGACGCAGCAGGAGTGCGTGGCCATCCATATCTGAGTCCTGCTTCTGTCCCTTTGCCCAAACACAACTGTGTCGTGTTGCAGCTGTTGGCAGGAAGAGAAGGAACATGGGAACATATAGAAAAACATTTTACCCTAAAACATGCTTTTTTTTTTACTTCTATGGATTCCTATTTAATTATTTCAGCTGTGGCAATAAGGCTTATGGTAAAAGTTGGGTCACATAGAAGCTCATGCAGAGAGAGCAAACAAAAAACATGAGAGACATTCATAAACATAGCAACTGACAGTTTGTATTGTCCTTTTTAGCGAGTGTGTGTGAGCTTCCCTGCTTGCTTGCATATGTGCCTGTGACTGTAAAAGGGAAAGAGCATAGTGCGTAACCAAGTGTCATAGCCCAGCAGGAGAGCTTGTCCTCAGGCCGCTCTTACCTGTGGAGTCCCTCTCACCAAGGAGCCGGTTCTTTACATGACAGGTTGGTCCACAGCGGGGTACCAAGGGGTGGTCATATAAGAGAAGGTGAAACAGCAGGAGTAAAAGCGACAATCTGGCCTGAGGTGAAATCGTGATTGAGATGAGTGGTTGGGGCATGTGAAAGCAGAGGCCTTCCAAACTGTTCTCCTACAGGCTTGAAACTTCTCATTCGCGTTTTCAATGATAAAAAGTTATCATGGCCACAATTATTTTATCCTCAGTTGTTTGCACACATTTGCTTTGCCGACTCCACAGATGATCTATAAGCAGTGTCTTACAGAAGGTCTGTTCTGTTCAAGTTTGTGTGGTTGTATGCAAACATGTAATCATTAATCGTTCTATTCTATTCTATTCTATTCTATTCTATTCTATTCTATTCTATTCTATTCTGTCCTGTCCTGTCCTGTCCTGTCCTGTCCTGTCCTGTTGAATCATGAGATCATCCATGTTTTATGTTTCTGATTCAACAAGAATTATATCACATATCAACCTAAAAAAAATGATTGTCTCCAGCAACATACTTCCTGACCTATTGTTTTCCTGTCTCCTATTAGGAGTAACACTACAGCACATCCCTACATCCTCCCAGACGATGACTCATCTATCGAAACGACTGGTGCAAGCTCAGGTTGTAGTCTGGTAACTGCGAGACGTGTACTGCAAAATCTTAATGAACTATCACCTTAATCTATTTGCAGTAACCAAGCCTTGAGCTCATAAACCCACTGAAAGCTGACAGAGACTGACTCTTGACCTTTCAGTGGGGCAATATTAAAAAAAGAACTCACCCTTTTAAATCTATGTCTCCACATGCTCACCTTCTCATGTTCTGATTGTTGTGGGAACACCCACAAGCCCCAGCCGATCGTTGTAATATATGATGCTGTTAGTTTCCTCATGGCAAGCGGTTGGGTACCACCGGTCACCACTGTGCTGAAACACTTTTAATCAACCAGAACCTACTGTGAAAGCCTGAGCCCCGCCCGGCTCCCCACCTGCTAAAAACCAAGCAGTTCTCCTCAGCAACCTCAAAGCGACAGCTAGTATTTGGTAATATTATGTGGCAATGCTGCAGCCTCCGCTATAATGTACCCACTGACAGCACTAACCTCTCACAGCCCTTGGCACCCCCTTCTAAGGTTATATTACAACACAGTGGGAGCTCTGAGAGAGTAGAGGAGGGGAACGAGTGATTGTTTGGAAGTTCTCAAGACAAGCTGGCATTTTCCCAGGCTACAGTGGGGGTAGGCTTTCTCCCAGCATGCCATGCTCTGTGTAGTTTGATTAAAATTGTGAAGTACACAGAGTTGCTTAAGTATATAGACTTTGTTGGTCCCTCTTGCCCCACTACCCACTACTTTTTGAGGCACATTTTGACCCTTGAGACCTTTTGTGGGTTTTCTCAGTATTTTTATTTTGTAAAAACCATCGTGTAGGCGACTTTATTCAAAGCAGAACTGTGTTTGCGGTGAAACATAACATCACATGGTAGAACTGAAAGTATGTTATGGTAATTTGTTCCATGACTGAAATAACGCAGTGGGAAAAAAAACATGGTTTTGCATCCTAAAGTATTTTTTTTAATCATATATGTTAAATCAGATATTTCTGACAAGTATTACAACACAGTTTTCCACTGTGTTTTACCAACCATACAAGATTAGGTGAGAACTTGCAGTGAACCCTGGGAGTGATCTTCATCACTAGCGGCATAGACTCAACGTCCAAATGCTGGCAGGTGTTTCTTTTTCCTGGCTCTTCTTCCAGTTGACTGTTAGCATGTTTCTCTGAACTTACAGGTTTTAAATACAATGTTGATCAAAAAAGAGACATTTTAAAGATTGACTTAATGACTTTCTTCACTTCATATGGTTTGTTTAAAGTAAGAAAAAATCATAACCAAAGAGAGATTTAAAAGAGAAGTCCAAACTGATGAAGCAAAGACAGAGTTATCCTGATCTCTTGTCTGTTCTATGTCCTAAACTCAGAAAAGGTTGAAACCTACACTGATAATAATGCACCTAGAAAGCATCTCTCTGTTAGACCCTCCATGCTTTGTAAAGGACCACATCTTTTCTCCAGACTCAATGCAAGCTTTCTGTTAAAGCCTAAGCTGAGATATTCTTAGTGACTTTACTAGGGTTTTGTTTATTCCTGCAAACATTATACTGTGAACAAGCTGATTAGTACTCCTAATGCAGACAGAGGTTCTTAAAGCATAATGTCACAGAAAAAATCAATATGATGAGGTGTTTAATTTTCGACTAATTGCTAGCAGTCTGAAGGAGAAAAAACACTTGTATCTCTGAGTTGTAATTCGTCATCTGATATGACAGCTGCTCTCTCACTTAGTGAAAAGAACGTGGAAGGGTCAACAGACAGCAGGCAACGTGGCTGCAAAGCCACCATTGCTGGCAATTACATTTAATTAATATCAAAATATTAACTCTAATTTAGTTGATTCAGCTAATAAAAAATTAGCTATACACTGTTTTTCTACTTTTCTGCTTTTACTTATTAACAACCACATAACACAAGTAGCTAGTTTAGACTATCTGGTGTGACTACAAGCCTCGTAGTAGGGGCAACCCCCATCTTGAAATAATGTGAATACTCCCAAGTAGGAATAACTGAAGGTTTCCCTGTTCTTCTCATTCTGCCGACATTGTGTTAATGCAGCATGAGCCTGACTACAGCCATTCTGCTCATTGGAGCATGCAGTCCCGGCAGTCAGCGCTGATTATTCTGCAGTGTGAAAGGATTGTAGCTCTGAGAGGTTTTAGGAGCTGACGGCATTGGTATTGCCGACCTCTGACCATTTGCTTTTGTTGTCCTTCATTAAGCAGGGGGAACACATCAGCCAATACTACTTATTACCCTTTCTGTTATGGCAACTATCAAACAAATAAGCTTCTACTTGCCTCTTGTTACCTAAGCTCTCCATTTGGCCTCTGGCATCGTACAAGTGAAGAGTCTCTTTCCTTGGAGAGCTACACTCCCCGAGACCCAGACGAGCACTGGAGCACTTGTCAGGGACCCACCGTATTGTAGCGTGAATGGTGCGGCCTCAATGCAAATTCTTCCACACTCTCACGCGGCAAAGGCCATCATTGACTGACTGGTTGTGTTAATTTAGCTGCCTTTCAGTCCTACTTGAACCACAGTCTTCTGGACCTCAATGGCAAAAGAGTTAAAAACATCTGAAGTGTCAGCGCAAGAATGTGCCATTCAACCTCGGAGCAACGCATCATTAACAAATGTCGAGCCACAAACAACCAGCTGTGGCTAAACAAACCGGGGATGTAGGCTCTACAGTTTACCTCACCGTCGAGGCTCTGTTGTCACCTATTGATAACCTTACGCAATGAGTGGTTTCAGGGGAGAGTCGTTCTAACACACGGTGGGTGATCCACATAAGCAGGAAGCAAACAAGATGCAGATTTGGGGAAGGAAATATGTCGCTGTTAAAGCACAGATACTGTAGGTCATGGAGTGGTTGTTTCTATGGTGTAGAGGGAGGGACTTGTACCCTCTCTCAGTCATTCTACCCAGTGACAAAGCTGTGAGGAGGCTCAAACTGAGGTTACCCAGGGGACAGCCCATGCCCTCAACAGCACAACGCCCACTCTCACCAGCTGGCTGACTCAGATCCAGAGGGCAGGCAGGGCACAGCACAGGCAAACAGGCATTTGACTCAGATTCGGTGTGCGCTGGCTCCAGACCTGTGGGTGTGCACTGCATGGTTGCTCACACCAACTGTGATTTACAGGCTGGTTTTGACAAGGTTGCAACCTGTGTAGTTCGCCTTTTCCTTACTGGGAAGGAGACACCCTGAAAACTGACTTCATGATCATGTTACAGCCCAAATCTGGAGATAACACTTTTACAAAGAGGCGTGGTGCCACTTATTGGTTTACTTCATGTCTACAGTGTTTCTCTTGAATCTAAACTGGCCCCTGAAAAATGACAAAAAAAAAAAAAAAAAAAAAAGTGCAAACTCAGCAATATAAATATAGCTTGATAAGATTAATTTGTCACTGTGTGCCTCTCTGAATGATCATTTTCATCTTTTTAGAATTAACATTATTCTGTCATCTATAGTCACATCAATGTCTACATATTTGTCTATGGTGACAAATATTAAAGGTTACCCAAACTGGCACCACAGTTTGGTATGTGGGTGTTTTCGTACGGTTGACTTATTGACTTAACCCTAATTTACACATTTCACATGAAATATTTTTATCACAATAAAAAGCACAGGTGTAAATAATAAAATGGTTTATGGCTGAATTCCATTTATCCGGTTCGGTTTCAAGGTTCTGGTATTGTGTACTGACTCGCTGTCACACAGTCATGGATTACTGGGAGCCATTGTTAATGTTATTAGTAACAGCTGTGGTTTTCCTACTATGACATGTAATAATGTCTGCTGTGTGGGACATCTATATAATGCATTTTTAATGATACATGGGGTCTTTCACTGCTGGTTAGCCAGAAAGACATATTTAGATCATTTAAAGCATAGGTCGGCAATAGGCGGCCCGCGGGCCAGATGTGGCCCGCAAGCAAAAACATCTGGCCCGTGAGATTGTTTGAACTAGAGAAAGAAAATAAAAATATACTCTTTAAAAATCGGACTAAAAATCAAAAATGCTCTTTATTTGTTAACTTCATTTTCCAGAACAGAAAATTTTCCTCAATTTAAATGCTTATTTGTTTAACTGGATACAGAGTGAATAAGCACGTCGACAATTGCACCCTGCACCGCATCAGACAGCGCTTCTATGCGGCGGGCAGCGGACCTCGCAGAGAGCGACATCTGACTGACCCGATCACATCATCCATCGACTTGTTGGTATCAAGTTCCTCCAAAACTGTCACATGCTTCGTTTCGTGGTGCCGTCTAATGTTGTACTCTTTGCATGCAGAGACACCCTCGTTACAGATCAGGCATGTGGGCTTTGCATTAATAAAGCTGGGGAGGATGAAGGCATAGTTTTCTGTCCATTCATCATGAAAGATCCTGTTCTCGCTGTTACGTTTTCTCTTGAGATTTTTTGATAGTGCCATTTTTCGGACAGCTAACAGCAACAAGTGGAAATGTTTTTGTCTTTTTTTTTTGTTTTTTTTAACAAACAGGCATATAATTAATAGCGCCCCCAGTGGTCAGTCCACAAATTTAACCTACATCAGCCCGCTTGAATGTCTCAGTGCGTCTGCTCCGTCATTTCAAAATCGCCTATCATTTTCAGTATCACCCCCCCCCCCCCCTATTAATTAATTATATTAGCCATTGTTTTGGTTGTGGCCCGCCATGTAATGGCTTGGAAAATATCTGGCCCGAGGCCAAACTTAATTGCCGACCCCTGATTTAAAGGATCATTTGAGGTAGAAGTATAAAAATACAAGTAAGTTCTTCTTATTTTGAATGACACGTTTTTGGCATCCAACAGCCTCTTGAGTTGTAGTAGTGTGCAGGAGCTCTGGAAATAGTTGGAAGTCATAATTCTCCCAGCAACAAGTATGCTGTCACTTCCAGAAGTCTGTTGGTAATTTATTTGTTCTGTACAGGTGCTCTGAAGGGACAATGACACCAGGATTGTTGTCGGTCTCAGGCACTGAGCAGTGTTAATAAATGAGAGGTCAAAGGGCTGCTGTATGCTATGTGACACAATGGCTAAAGTGGTGACAGCACAGGAGTCTGTGTATCGCATGTGATGCAAGTGTTGGACAGACAGCTCTGTTTCCCAGCAGCACTCTGCAGACCCGTGTGGAGGCATGTGGGAGGTGAGTGACAGCGCTGTGATATGATTGGCTGCACCGTTTCCTATTGTTCGCCCTGTCACTGATAACCCCAGTGACCCGGTCCAAAGGAAGGAAGGCCATCGCTTGGTTTGTGGTAGTGGGATTGTCAGCTCTTTGTCCTCAGATAACTTATTAACCTGCCAAGTCCACCAAGTGAGGAATGATTTCTCACATGGCTCGTCATATGGTTAACCCAGAGTAAACAGCTCTTCAGTGGCCTGTCTACAGAGAAGCAGAGGCAGAGACGAGGAAGAGAGGGCATTTTCTATGGAGGGTGTACATGCCAGGATGAAAGGAACCAACTTTCATTAAATTCAAGCATCAATAAAATAAAATGGAAATAAGCCCAATATCAACAATGAACATAGTCATGAAGGTGAATTAACAGCAAAAAGCTGAAGCTAATTCATGTTGGACTCAGGTTCTTTGATTTATTATAAGAAGGTAAATTGATGTTGGACTGTTGTGAACTCGTTTGATTCATTTTATCAACACAGCCCAACAGATATTGACAATATGTTTAGTCTAGCAGAAAAGGCTGTTGTTCAAAAGCAGATGAAGTGAACAGTGTCAGCTGTCTTTCACAAATTAACCCAACTGATGAGGCCTGCCAGCGGTTAGGACAGACAGAGACCAGAGACAGAGCAGAGTCAGCCAGGGTCACCTCATACCTCAGGCACATAGCTGAAGTCACGCGTCTGCTGCCTTAATTGTGCACTGTTCAGCTTTGCTAATGTGTAGGTCCCACTCAGCTTGCTTTACAATCACTTCAGCTGTTTCACTGCAAGGAAAGAAGTGGTGAAAATGGGCTAAATTGTTTTATGTGCAAGGAGTCAGACTGCCTTAAGGCTGGAAACTGAAAGAAGAATCCAAGCCGTTGTCTGAAGGCCTAAAAATACTTTGACACCAGCTAATTTGTAATGATGTGGTTGCATGCCTGATGGTGAAGAGGAAGCAGGCAATAGAGATTGTGAATATAGCTAAAGATGACTCTGCACACCATGAAAGACTCTTTTGTGCAGCTGTAAGTTTAACGATACTTTATAGCGCTCAGCAAGTCTTGGATGTATACACAGTATGCTGATCTATAGTAATCTTTCAATTTCTAAATATGTCATTTAGACATATTTGTGACATCCAGTCTGTCATGAAAACATACTGTAACTGTGTTGAAAATGACATGATAATCCATAAAACCATACTTGAACTGGAACAGAAAAACACTGTAAATGTTCCTACTGTTATTTACAGTCGTGAGATGTGAGTACTTAAGAGGTGCCGGATGAGGTCAATCAGGCAAATGGGTGAACACACCTGGGGTTTAACAGTTTTACCGACTTGTGATGAGCTTTGGAAGGACTGCAGCTATAGGGTAGTACAACAGTATATAAGGTAGTTGTTAAGTGGTGGTTGTTAAGCGCCATCATGTGTTTGACTGGAAGTACTGCAAAGTTCTTTATAATAACGAGGTCTGTGCGAGTAATAAAGTAAAATAATAATAAAAAAAATAACCATCCCTTCATTTCATTCCACGCGCAGGTACAGTAGCCCGGAGGTAAAGTCTAAATCCTGCAGAGTCGACTTGGTGGATTTTGACATGATCCCCAAACAATTCAGTGCACTGATACTGCTGTGTTGTCGGTGACATTTGAGGTGAAGACAATAATGCTTTGTTAGTGCGCCTGATCAAATCTCACCATTGTCAGGACGCATAATCCTCCTGACTGCCTGCAGGCACCTCTCTTCACGCCGAGGATAAACCAGTAGGCCACAGGTACGAGCATTTTACATTTTAAAGTGGGAATAGTAGTTCACCGGTGTGTTGATTCAGGCGTACACCTGCAAAAGTAAAAAAAAAAACAATGGGAGGATCTGGCCTGCGGATGCAGATTTTTGGTGGTTAAAAAGTGAAAAATCGAACCTGAAAAAGGTGGACTTACTTTTGTAAATAAGTGATAACACTATAGCATAAGACCAGTAAGACCAAAAGTTTAGGACTTGGATTAGATCAGATAGATGGATAAAATATAATGGATTCCATTGTAAGTGATAGAGATACCTAGATCCCTATGCAGGGGTGTTCGAGAGACAGAGAAACTGAATGTAGCAATACGCACCAAATCAGTTTAAGATATTTAAATGTAACAAATTATGAGCATCAATTCCTATTTTTGTAAAATACTAAAATAGAAAGACTTTGATGGTAATGCAGCACTGAAAAAGATAAAAGCAGTTAAAGAAGCTGTGTCACATCATGTTAAGTCTTCTTCACATGTCAATGTCTACATTTCAGCTGAGCTGCAGAGCAATTCACATTCAGAGAACTACCAGACAGAATAATGTTGATCATTTTACTTTTTAACATATAGTTTTAAGCACAGTCTATTTTTTTAATGATAACATTATTGTTTTACAGTTATAAACAGTGTAATACTTCTGTTGCCATTGTCTCACATTGTTTTTGACTCACTTCTAACACTCAACAGTTAAGCCCTGCTGTAAGAGTCCACATCAACCTGTGTGGCATTTGTAAATTGCCAACAAACAGTCCCCAAAGATCCTAAATAGGAATCTTTGTCTACAATTTCTGTTTTTCTACCCTTTGCTTTGCTATAATTAAGACTTTGCACCCCTGTTTGACACAAAAGATGCCACCAACCAAGGGTGCTTGCTTGGTAACGGGACCGTACACAAACTCCTCTCTGTTTAAACATCATGTCACTGAGCTGGTGCTGAATGTGTCTGTTTACTGGGCTTTGTTTAATTGACGCTGAATTGCCGGGGCTGACATGGTAAACAATTAGGGTGAAATTCTGTTGCATTAGCTGCTGTGAAACAGCCCAAACAGATTCCAATCTTAAGTCCAAGAACTGACTCATAAGTGCCTAATCCTGTTGATGGAAACAGAATCCCACCCGTGTCAAAACGGCCCGCTGCCCCAGGTGCAGTAGCCACACAGGCCCTGGCTTGTCTCCCTTTATCACAGCTGATGAATTGAGAGGGCCCTCTTGGGCACACAGCCCAGGCTGTGGTTTGGCTAATTAGAGGGTCTGTTTTCTCATAAATATCTATAGTGATGAAAATTAGGCAAATAAAGGCTGTAGTTACAGCCTGTGAAAGTGTTGGATGCAAATTCCAAATGCAAAGGAAAGAAATCTGGCTAAAGCAAGAGTTTTCCCAAATTCTGATCTTTTAAGGTCTGTGATACCTGTAGCTCAACATACTGCAAACATATTGTAAAACAAAATTCTACCAAACTCACCACTTTTGATATAATTAATTCACAAACAGCGCTGTGAATTAATTATAGCAACATATTAGGTGAGAGGTTTTCCATACTGTATTACCAATGGGCCCCCATCATCATTAATCAATACATTCAACTGCAATTAAGGCACATTAGGCAACTGTTAAGTACAGTTTAACAGTTGATAATGAGATCAGGACTGATAGGTTATCTTGGTATCTTTTAGTGTCAGTGACATTTTGACAGCAAGGATGGCTCTGTAATCACATTGTCCTTAGTGATAGCTGTAAACAAAGGCTGAAGTCCTCCTCAGATAAGCCATCCTCCCTAATGGTAGATTTCACATTCAGCCAGAAAATAAGCCTTGTTTTCAGCCTGACATCTGTGCTGTAGTTTTAACTGCCTAAGAGTATAATTGTCTCCAAGCAATCGGCAGACTGTTCGTTTGCTGACTTAAAGATTAAACTGTATAATAACAAAGAAAATGTACATAGGAAATGTACATACATACGTACATACGGTGCTTTGTTTTTATTTATTTTTTTATTTACCTCCTTAATTCATCAGGAAGACCTCTCAAATTAACCATTCGACCACTTCTGTAGAAGAGCTGCATTTGGACTAAAATCTATTAATTAACAACTCCTAAGAAAATTACAATTCCAGATTTGATGCCTAATTGTAGTACCAAGCTCAAGTTTTAATAGAGGACATACACCAGCTAAATAGATTTTTTACAGTCTGGCAGCCAAAACCTGATTGATCTATAAAGCTTTAATTCATTATTTAGAAATTGTTTATATCCATTAGTTACAACTTATAAATTCATTATAAAAATGTGCCTTCCTGAAGTTGGAGTTGAAACAATTTAGTTTTGTTTT
Source organism: Pampus argenteus (assembly GCA_036937835.1). Taxonomy (NCBI): domain Eukaryota; kingdom Metazoa; phylum Chordata; class Actinopteri; order Scombriformes; family Stromateidae; genus Pampus; species Pampus argenteus. The sequence continues at coordinate 18,642,328 of CM072864.1, read as the reverse complement.
TTATCAAGTAATTTTGTCTGTATTTTTGTCCAGGGTGAGATGAGTCACATGAGTCCCACATGATGCACCTCCAGGCTCGTCTCCCCAGTTGTTCGGGTTCTCCAGCAGTCTGACAAGGTTGCACAGGAACGATTCGGATCCACTGTCATCCCATGACATCACACCAGCGGAGGTATCAGCTGACTGACACACACTTTGCATGACCCCCATATCTGCTGAGAGACTGACTGTTGGCGCCAGCAGCAGCTTCCAGGGACGCCACTGTAGGTACTGCATAGTTTTGAATGCAGTGTCACACAACAAAGAATAAATTTCAGCTAGACCAGTTTTATTATAGATTTTTACATGTACAGTATCTATCAATTACAAATTCTGTATAACTAGTTTAGTCGTTTGCTAGTGGAGAGTTTATTTATAGTTCAGAAACATTATCCCCCGTTGGAGATGGCCGCTGTGGGAACACTGCGTATAGTACGTGATCAGAAGCACTCCTCTATATTTATCAAATCACTGGGTTCGTCATTTTACGTGCTTATGCACGAGGACGCCTACTTGAAGACATACAACATGGTGCTGCTCGGCCTCCAGACGTCTATCTCACCTCGTGTAAACCAAGATCACCGCTGAAGCAGGGCAGGTAGGAAACATAAATACATAAATGTACAAGTATATATATGCAAACAGCCAGTGTGCAGAGAAAAAGAACAATACTTATCATACTTAGTTTAGTAATAGTTAAATTTCATTTAATTCTCAATAGTTTTAGCTTACATTATTTGCTAGGTGCAGAATACTTATTTTACATTACAGCACATTACTAGATGTTATTACAAGTTGTTGCATTTTATTTATATTATTTACATATTTAAAACCTGTTGATTTAGTGATCTTGTGGCAGCTTAGGGCTAAGTATTTATGTTTATAATATGTTATTTTGGCATTTTTTGCTAAAGGCATCGTTTTATGATGTTGTAGTGATTATGTATTGTACATACAATTCACTTTATTTGATTTGGTAGGTTGTATTGAGCCCTCTATGTCAAAATGGAAGACTTTGAATACAGCGTGGACATCTCTGACCGTGACTGGGACTGCTTCTTTAAGGAGTGCGAGGAGTGCAACCTGCTTCCTCCGTCATTAGCAGGTGTGGATGACTCGGGGATGAGTGACATTGATGATACAGGGTCCATTCTTGCTAAAAGGGCTGAGAAAGTCGACCTAACAGCGAGCCTTTCAGAGGCAGACTGCCCCATTGATGGCCCCCCAGACTGCGAGGGCTCACCTGTGGAGCATTTCCTCAGCAAACATGGTGTCGGTGGAATGGAGAGCGTCCTCTCGGGCAGTGAGGAGGATATACACCTGCAGTCTGTCAATATATTCTTTGAAAGGCTGAAAAATCTTACGGAGGCTGAGAAGCTTTCCGAGCCAAGCCAAATAAAAGCTGGAAAGAACAGAGAAGCAATACAGGAGGAAGAGCTGTGTAGTGATGGGAAACAAGCCAGCAGCAGTACTTTGCCAAAAAACATCCCCAAGTTAAACTCTGTGCCTGTTAGGGGTGAAACAGCAGGTGGCAAAGAAACCACAGAGCCTGTCAACACCATCAGAAACATAAACACAATGAAAAAAGTCCAGCCTGCTTCCAAAATTTTGCACAAACCTGCAGCCAGTAACTCAGTGCTCAAGACTAACATGTCAACTTCAACTGAAACAGAGTTATTTACCCAAGAGGAAGCCTGCACAGAAACCAGAGCAAATGAAGAAACGCTGCAGAATCAGTCTCCCGACACACCCGTCTGCTCGGAAACATCACCTAATGATGACGAAGTGATAAAGGTGAAAATGTGCACACTTTTCCATGATGTTAAGCGGGAAGATATGTCATCAAGTCAGTGTAACACTGATTCACAGCATGATCAAGAAATTGTGTCAAATGTCAAATGGAAGGAAGAACAAAAGCCACATTTTCTACATTCTAACACATCACGCACAAACAAAGCCACGAGCCAAGAATCGTCTCCATCTGCCTCTGTTAAAAGGAAGAGAAGGAAGAAGAGACAACTCAGCGCTGATCCAGCCGAGAGCGGGAATGGATCTGATAGGCAGAGAGAGTCAGATGAGGAGCAGTATGCATGGAGAGGAGGAAGGGCTCTGTGTTCATCTGAGGATATTGATTTATTTTATTTAAATGAACCACAAAAAAATGTAATGTCCACTTCTGTATCTTCAGTCGCAAACAATTTCCCGGGGATGATATCTGGAAACGTGATGACAGCAAATGTTTCTCATTCCATTCCTCCATGTGACAGTCAGTGTCCGGCCACAGAAACAGCAAACAGTGAAAGAAAGTATGTTCATGCAGGGAGTCTGCGGCAGCCTGATAAAAAGAGTCATAATTCGATCATGGGTCGTGAAAACGAACGAGATCTGAAATGTTGTCAAGCAGAGGTCGAATCAATAACTCACAGTATTTTACCAAGTGCAGACTCATATGATCGTGCTGTGGAAGTCATCCAAGATGACAAACAATCTGCTGCTAAGACAGTCCTGGCTGCAGAGGCTGGAAATTCTTGCAGAGACAACCACACACTGTGTCAAAGTGAGGCTGAGCCCCAACAACAGCTGGAAATTGAATGTAACCACCAAGACAGATATAGCTGTACACTGGGAAAGACTCACCTTCCTCTGTCTGAAACTGGTGGGATCAGTTCGGATGTCTCGAAGCTGCCTGCTCACAACATAAAATCCCAGACTGAGATTCTCACTCGAGCATCCTGTGCAAGATTAACATCCGATTGTATCAATTCCATGTCTGATAAGAGCTGTCTGTGTAAAAGTCCCTCCAGTTTAGCTGTAAATACTTCAGTACAGGAAACAGAACATCCTCTGGAAACTTTCTCCAAATTAGATGTTTTGCCAGAAAGAGCTAACTTAGCAGAAGTAATGGTTGTTTATAGTGGGAAGTCTTTTTCATCTGGTGAAATTAATCTGCCAGGAAATGAGAAAGAGAGAATAGAAACCACCCTGGACACAGAATCTGTCATGTCACTCTCACATGAAAATAGCACAGGCATGTTTGTAAGTTATTGTTCATCTGTCAGTCAAAATAACTCCGAAGGTCGAGGAGAAAAAACATCACCAATCATGGCAACAAATGGGGGGGAAAAAGAAGAAGATGCTACCTCTGGACCTAAAGATCAGTCTATATCACACGAAACAGCTGGATCAAAATGTGATTTAGTCTTCAGAGCAGAAGATGCCTTCACAGCATCCAAATATGAACGCAAGACGAAAACACATCCGGTGTTCGCCATGTCTTCTTTTTGGAATGAGATGGAGAAGCTGACAATAAATGACATCTTGGGTTTACGAATGAACAGCAAAAGCGCTGCGGCCAGCTCGCTCACACCCTTACAGGAAAGTGAAGAGAGTGACATGTTTACTGGGACAGATTCAGGCTTTTGTACTCAACAGGAGTCTGAGCAAACTGGCGAGTTTGACACGTTCATCAATCCTAATTCTTCAGAATCAAATTCAGGTTCTGTCACGGCACTGGATTCTACTTCTTTAAGGGATGTTATGTGGGAGAGTGAACCTGTTCCTGTGAGCCTAGCTGCTGATATTTACCCTGAGACAATGAAGTTGACATCTGTGAGCGACGTTTCTCAGCCGTGTTTCTCTGGAAGTCCTCAAAAGTACCTCAGAAAGATTTCTAAAAATGTAAGCGTACATGATCTGCATGCCCTGGAATCTGAGGCTTTTAGCAATGCATGGAAAGGCCAAACTTTACAAACCTTAGATGAAGGGGAATCAGAAAAGGTAGAGTTTTTCACTGAAGGATACGTGCCTAAGCAAGACAAAGCCGCGAACTCTTTACCTTCATCTTCAATGGAAAACTACAGAATCTCTCTCACAGATATATTTCACTACATCTTTGGTCAAAAACAACCAATTCCAAGCCAATCGGCTGCAGACAACATAAGCACCTGCTACACTGATGGAAATTCTGTCCCCGAAACATACGATCATTTCTTTTCAGAGTTCGATACAGAAAGCTTCTTCTGCCCTCTCATCACAGCAGAAGATCAGGAGGAGCTGGCTCCTATCTTTTCCTGCTCTCGCTCAAAAAATAGAAACCTTCAGTTCCCTGAGGCTTATGAGTACTTCTTTGCATCCTCTTCATCTGATGATTCTTCTGTGGAATCTGATGAAGATGAAAGCTGCAGCCCTGTGAGGGTGGTGACTAGGTTTACCCGTAAGTCGAGCGCAGCTCAGATTTCCACAGATATATATGAGAATTTCTTCACAGATAGCGACATCAAGCAGAATTTCTTTTGGAAAAATACATTCTCCTTCAGGAATATTAATTTCACTGGAGCTACAGTCCAGAAGCAGACATCATCGAGCCCTTTGTCTCTTGTACCTATGAGGCAAAGTGGCAGATGTCTTCAAAGGACAATTCGTCCATTCAATGCTCTGGGAAATCAAGACATGACATATCCTGATCTTCTTCTCTACCACCTGGAGGACAGGGTCTCCAGACAACTAGCGCAGCAGCCTTTCAGACACGATGACCTACAGACAGCTGTTTCAAATCCAAGTGAGTTCAAACTGTATGCAGTGAACATTGATGATGATTTGGTTTAAACATCTGCTCTGCTATGATGTTGCACAGGGATTTATGGGAGCGAGGTTGAATGGTCCAAAACATACACGCAGTTACAACTTATCGCCACACGGTGCTGCCAAAGAGAACGAAACAGAGATCTTATGTTTGTGATTGTTAGGTACATTTAGCAGAACAGAGCAGAAATTTGTCCTCTAAAATATAATTTAAAAAACAATCTTTGATCCAAAAGTAGGAACATTTCCAAATTTGTTGGTTTTGCATTCATCTGCTATTTATATAGTATACAGACACCCCTGTGACTGATTTTACAACAATAGTCAGACAACGTTGACTTGTATTTGAATATTTTAAGGCAGCATTAAAATAGACTTTCATCCTTGTAATTAAAGAATCAAGGATATATTACCAGGAAAATACAGGTTATAGGTGGAGTAATAGCAAATGCGTGTTCTGTGGATTGTTACCATGGAAACTTAGCTCTTAGTTCAGCGTTCGATTTGGACACTTTAGCTTTAACATGAGTGAATTATTTTGTGCAAATCAAAATTGAAATAGATGATTCTAAGATAAAATCAAGACTGGTTTAATTCTGTGGATCAGTATCTTTGTGTCACAGAGCTAACACTGTTAATCTGACTCTTTAATTATACAGTATATACACATGTCGTTTTATTAAACGACAGATTTAAAATTTAACAAAGTGTTAAAAACCTGTCATTTTTCCACTTCTGGATTTGAAAATAATGCACTGTCTGTTTTAGTTAAGCTCTTTTTGTCTTGCTCACATGTGGACGGTTGTAGTGTCGGATATATCATCCACTCAGTCAGCTGTTAAAGTCGTGACCGGGACGGACGCTCTTACCTCAGCTGTCAGAGGACACTCCCTGCACTACAGACACGTAGCAGTGAAACCTGAGAGGAATGGTTATACATGATAACTTGACTTCATCTAATGAGGCTCCTCTCTAAGCTGCCAGTGGGCCACTCTAATTTATGTTTGCCTGTGAAAGGAAATGAAAATACGTTGACTTGGGAACGTTGACTCTACGTAAATCACTCCACTTAAATGTCCAGCTTAATTAAGATAATTACTTATAACCCCCTAATGAGGATTATCTTTAAGGTCACTAGAGTTATGATTTCAAATATCAGTAGCATCAGTGTTTTAACGTGGCTTGAATGTTTGCATAAGTGGAATCTGTGCAGGTGCTGGGATTTGACTGGGCCACAGTGTGACAGAAAAGGAAATCCCTACATATTATTGGGGTCTTATACTCAGCTGTTGGTGTGTTAACAGCAGTTATAAAGCCCCTGACCTCACTGGACTCCACTGTGGATGGTTGATGTCATATCTTTAACGTATTGTGTAATATACTAAATGATTTCAGATGTTTCCTGTAACACTCTCTGTCACTTTTTTCAAGGGTTGGATGCCTCACTCCTGCCCTTCAGACAATCAGACATGTGTCTGGTTTGTATTGCATTTGCTTCGTGGGTGCTGAAAACTGCAAACCCACAAGTTGGAGATGCCTGGAAAGCTGGTATGTATGGTAATATTTTTGATGTACTAATATCCCAGACATAACCTGCAAATGTTCCCTTTTTAAAGATACCACAAAGCAATTATTTCTAATTACAGTATTGTAAAACATCAGCTTATTTGGTCTCTATGATGGTCTGTAAGGACTGTGATTGCTACTAATATTCTTGCGGTGTCAGTAATATCAGTAAAGGTTAAGTTAAAATCAACAAAGCATTTAAATAAAAAGTCTGGAGATTACTCGAGCAGATAAATTCAGTATGATGAGTAACCCGATGGCACACTTTCTATTTGTATGATGACACAGTGCTGCTGGCAAACGTCAGTGCTCTGTCAGCCATCCAATACCTGCGAAAGTACGTCAAAGTGGAGTCAGCAGCCAGCGAGAAGAAATTGCATCACCTCGATTCTTGATCTCTCTGCCTCAAAATGTCACATTTGAAATGATTAATTTTTCCATGAAAACATGATGTTGTGAGATGTTTAATGTGCTGGATGCACCCCAGTAGCCCATTGGTTACTGGTTACTGGTTGCCACATAACCACAAAGTCTGCGGTTCGATTCCAGCAGCAGACCTTTGTTGCACGTCACCTTTCCAGTCTGTCTCTACCCATTGATTCCTGTCTACTCTCCACTGTCGCTGTAATAAAGGCTTAAAAATCTATTTTTAAAACAGTTTGATTAACTGTTACATGTTTGCAACATAAATTTGCACTATAATTGCTTTAATAAACTTTGAGATTTGTCCGTTGAATGCAAATGTAAAAGGTTTTTATTTAACCAAGGTTGTTTTTTTCTTTGGTGTTTAAATCATTTCTCATTGAGATTTTACATTTCATATATGATGTATTGAAACGACCAAAGGAAAGAGGAGAAACGTTTTAGACATGTGTAAATAAGGATTCAGTATGTACCTGAGGAAAGATTAGAGGCACACGGTTGAGCCATGAGATGGATGTGTTCATTTGCTTGAGGCGTAGAATGAAGAAGTTGGGATGGTTTTGTTTAAGTCAGTTTGTTTTCATTACATCTCATTACATTACATTTATGTAGCAAGGGCTTTTTATACAAAGCAACTGTGTGACATATTTCCAATTAATGTCATTGGAATTGCTTGTTACACAGATTATACATTAATAAACACTGTTTCAAAATTATAATTATTTCAAGGGACTTTTTCAGTGCCAGTTTTTTTATTGTATGAAGGACATTTTGTTTTCATGATAGATAACAGTGGGGAACAATTTGAAAAAAAAGTTTCTGTTGAGTTAGATTTTTATGTTGATTAAAACTAAAATTGGCCTGCTAATTCCAAAATTGTAGTCAGTTATTTTTTCCTGCACGTCAAGTTTTTTTCTCCACAGCTTAAGATGTAGTATAGCATAAGCAAAATTCTACTGATTGAGTGTAGTAAGACTTGCCAGCGGGTTACGATTTGACTCATCCACAGCTACGCGGCAACTTGTTTGTGCCAGTGGGACAGTGGAGTGAGGGGTGTGTGCAGCTAGAATTTGTGCTGGCTTTTCTCTTAACTTTGTAACCACTGTACCATTGTAAGTTATTTGATTTTATGCTGTTTTCTTTAGTTTTCAAAGCTTGTAACTTTTCCATCTTAGTGTTTTATTTATATAGGTATATAAGAAAATGGGGATCCTATAGTTCAAAAACTTGACGTGATAGAAAAAAAACAGATCAGTTTTGGATTCCGCACCAGTTAAAAACAGCTGTCAGACCTAACTCAACAAAGATGATGTTCCCCAGTGTAATTAGTCGTTGACTGTACAGTATCTGTTGCTCTGTGAGCTGTTGATGTCTTTCAGTTTAACCAAAGTAAACAGAATCTCTGAGATGTGTGCTGGTGTCTTTTGTTCTCAAAAGGACATGAGTAGACGTGGAACCTTTTCAACACTAGAGGGAACTATAAGCTTGTGAAAGAACCTAAACTTAAACTGTCACTGCTCTGCTTGTGGTTCAGTCCAAGTTAAATTTATTATAATACATTTTTCACCCAAAACTGCTATATAAAGCTATTCATTCGAAAACACACCTTTTCAACATTATTGGTAAGTAATGACAGGAGAGTCTTTGTTCGTCCAGAATCATACATATTTTTCTCCAGCGGATGGCAAAGTTGAGCTGTAAAATATATGCGTCTCGCTGTTGAGCAGCAAGCCTTGAAGTATTATCACAACACAGACAGTCTACAGATCAGATTTTGATATAATTTCTAGAAAATAGTGCCACCTCATAACTGTAACTCACTAAACAAAATTGCATTGATTGTTTTGACATTTATCTGATGAAAGTGGAAAGTTTCTGTGAGGATAATTTGTGACATCACAACTATGTTGGAAGCCAATCGTGATCCAGTATACAGCGTGCACAAATGTCAAATGTTGTTTTTGGTTTTTTTTAATCATTTTAAGCAATCATTTTATTAATTTTCCAAGCACAGTATTTGTATGTCTTAAAGCATCTGGAATATGGTAAAACAGAGATACTCATAAACGTGTTGATTCACTTTTTTCATTTTTATTTCCAAATATAAATAAACACCTCAAACAAATATGAAAAATGAAAGCCACAGGTGTCAGCATTCTGCAGTAGTAATAGTAATATTAGCACCTGTAAGCCAGTCAGTTAAAGCCACATGTATTAGCATGTTTAATAAAATATTAAATGTATATACATTTACAAAAATATACATCCTTTACTATAACAAGCCCTGGTGGAATGCTTTTTACAGCTTTATGTAGAAACAAAGACACATAAAACAACAGGTAAACTGGACAGCATGTTAGAAAATACTTTAAATATATATAAAAAAAAACTTGCACTACATGTGACACCTTTGACAATTATATGACACATTACAAAAATAACATTGCAGCTACACAGTATCTACACTCTGCTGTCCGCTTGATTTGAATGCTACATATGAGACAGACAGTTGAAGTCTGCTATCACTTTCATTATGTTTTGTTTTCAGCCTGTTTCTCTTCATACCTGCACTCGTCATTCCTCTGCTTGACTTCCCAACATGTAACAACGCAGTTTATTGGGATTTGTTGGTTCATACTGTATGCAGCAGGAGCAACACAAGCTATGCTAGTTGGCTTTTTATTATCCCTCTGATAGAGATCTGTTGTTTGCACACGTCCAGACGAGTGCCGGGCTATTGTTTTGTTTTATGACCATCTCTGCTGGGTTGCCATGGCACCAAGGCCTCTGGCCCCAAAGTCTAATCCTGTCCAGTGTGTTGAAATTCCAGACGTTGGCTGAATCATCCCAGTATCACTGTCGTACTCCCAAATGTTGTCATAGTCCATTTCCTGGTCATCTGGTTCTGTGGGTTCAAGGTACGAGTGGTGATCTATAGGAGATAGAGAGAAGATTCCCAGGCTTTGAAATTCAAACAATGAAACACAAAACCTCACGCTTGGCCCTGTCCCAACATATTATTTTACTGCATACTCTTTCTTATATTCTCTTTCTAATTGAAACTAAAAGAAACATGCAACCTGAAATCACTTGGTTGTAGCGTGTGTTAAAATTAAATCTGTAAATGTAAGAGAAATGCATTTAGCAGACACATGCTTCTCTTGTTTTCATGTGTGATAAAGGAGCCTGTGGATATGAGAGAGAGCGTAACCCTGCCCAGTTGTGTGCTGTCAATCACAGTGCAGAAGTCAATCCTGTCTGTGGAACAGTGTTTTCTTACACTGGGCTTCCCCCACATGGGACATCTGCACAAATGGCATTTAGAGCAGCACTAAGTTCCATTTAATTTCCACCACTTTCCATTCTGTAGCCTTTAACCTTCAGTCTACATACTGACAGGCTGAAATGTTCAATCGATCCAAAGTGCTTGTCTGTGTTTAATTTAAGGTTCAATGGAGTGTGAGCAATGTTGTGTGTCCTTGGTGGTATTTAGGTAGGTGGCTGACAGTGTTGACTCTCATAACTCACACTGGTGAGGAAATATGAAGCCGCAGTGTTATAGCCGTGATTTGAAAGAGCACCCATTGTTTCTCAATAGTAATATAAATCTTATGCAACAACGAGAGATTATCAAACAAAAACAAAAAAAATACTGTCAGGACAACATATACTTATTTACTATATACTGTTGAATATACTTTAATTCTTGAGTTCACACACGGGCACACTATGGATTACCAGAGAAATGTTTATGATTGCATGCCGTCAGCTCTTACCTGGTGAGTATCCATAAGGCATTTGAGAGCTATTCATCACAGAGCTTGACGGGAGGTGTATCTGTCGACAGATGTGAAACCACAAAGAAAGTTACTTCCCATGATCGACAATAACAAACAGTCTCGTGTTTCCCAAAAATATGTTTTTCATCTGCAGCACCTGTTCAAATATCACCTACAGAACAAGAATATACACATGCTTTGCTACCATACAGTGCACCGCCGCTGCATTTTTGCAGCACAGCATTCCAGAAACCGGAGTGTCCGGGGACATGAGTATCTCTGTGTTTCTCACCTGCTCTTGCACTTGGCCGGGTGCAGGCAGCAGCTTTAGCCTCGACACAGCCTCGGCTCTCTGCTCTGCTTGGCTTTGAGGGGCCTCCATCTCCAGACCCAGAGCCTGTCCCTTGGAGTTAGTCAGGATAAGGCTCCTCCTGCAGCGCCTGCCCAAGGGAGGTGTGCAGAGCTGGAAGGAGGAGGGTAGGAGCTGGGGTGCCTGCTGGTGGTGCTGATGAATTGGCTCTTGCCAGCTCTGCTGCTGAGGGACAGAGGGAAACAAGTCAGGATGGGGCAGCTGTAAGCATGTGAATCAAATGTTTAGATGGTCAATAATAAGGATAATTTCATCTTGTTGTCAAATTTAGATAACGTATTATGAATGATTTAACATAAACACAAAATCCAGATTACCAACATGACCAAACAGCAAATAAAATAAATATGACTTGACAGTGGAAATCTGCAAAGGAGCAAAACATTCAACAATCAGCTTGATTATGCAGACCTAGTGATTCATGAATTACTGCTTGTTGCCATAAATCTGATCTTCTGATATAATCTTTCTCATTTTTCCACTGAGCATGCGTGTATGTGTGTGTTCACTGCTTGATATCAGACAAGCTGTGCAGGTGTAAATTGAACCTGTGGATCCAGTATCATTGACCCACTTACCACTGGCCTGGCCTCATCCAGGGAGTAGATTTCTGGGCTGCAGGGCTCATCGTACAGGGGCGACAAGGGCTGCCGGGGGGTGCACATGTCCGAGTGGCGTTGCGGGGCATTCAGGCAGTAGTTCAGGGTTGTCTGAGGAGTGCTCCAGCTGTTTGACTGATCACAAAAGAGCCAAACCCATCCAGGAGTTAGTTTAAAACATCATGTAATGAGAGGAAACTCTATCACCAAATTTCCTTCGGTCCCCTCTATCTGTCATTCTTTCTCACGCTTGGAAAGTTCACATAAGGTAATCACATAAGCCACACTTAGTTTTGGGATTTAGGATCAAATTATTGCAAACATTGGACTAATGCCAGACATGATCCACAGCAGTGATGTGTGTCAATAATCAGTTGTCAGTGCTGTGTATAAAAACGGCACTGTTAAGTGCCATAGTAATGTAGGGATGTCCCCTGTATAGTAAATGGTTTCTAATTGGTGGCTTAAGTTTTGTGTATGAACTATTATAGACATTTCATTCCTTGCACAGTCAAATAGATGTATCTTTCAACCTCAATTCTGCACACATGCCACTATTATCCCATTTGTCAACACATATACATTATGACCCCTCTCAGCCTGCTGCTTGGTGTGTCTATTTTTGTTACTGTGCACATGACGTGTAAAATAAGTCAACGGTCTCGAGGGGAATATTCAGTTATCAAGTTAGACGCCAGACTGACTTATTACCTTGACAAGCGGGGCTTTCTCCAACCATTGCGGGCTGGCACGTTGCAGGGCAGAGTAGGGCGTGCTGTAGATCTGAGACTGCACCGAGCTGTCTGCGGGCGGGAGGCAGGAGCTGCGCTGCGGGGATGAGTAGCGGAGTGATAAAGGTCGTAGGTCACGTTCAAGCTTGGTGTGGGAAGACACGCTGTTGGTCCGACTTCCCAAGCGTGCAGTCTCAATGGAGGAGGGACGGCTGGAGCTGTACTGTAGAGACAACAAACACAACCAGCGCAAAAGTCAGCCAAGAGTTGTGGCTCTACAACACGGGTGACACCTGTCTGATTTCAGTCACAGAGCATTAATAAAGCAAACATCCTCTCTTCATCATTAGTCTTTTAGTAACCACCCTGGACTGAGTATGAGAGAAAGAGGTTTCCATCAGTTTAATTGGGAGAGTGGTGGTCGAGATCAGGAGCTGAACATGTGTTCTGCACTGAGCCCTTTCCACTTAAAGCTAATTGGATGGGCAGTTGGCCTACATAGGAAGCGTCTGATAATGCACAGCGCTTCAGTCTTAAAGAGTCTCAAGTTAACAAGCAAACTTTTCACTGCTGAATCAGCATGTAAGGGCCTTATATATTTAAAACGTGTATTTAGGATAAACCTCTGACTTTGTTATGACTTTCTTTGTTTCTTTGTTTCTTTTTTTTTTTTTGTGCAAGGCCTGAGGACTATCACCCGAGCCTTTGTAGCTGTAACAGGAGCGGTTTAGTCTCTAGAACTCACTTAATAATTAACCTTGTAAAAGTCAATAAAGCATTCCTGCTCTGCTCCACCAAAACAAATAGGAGTGTTTTACCACCTGCTACCAGATTTATATTTGTTCAAATATTTTAGTGTTGGTATGTGTGCTTCAGTTATTAGATTGAGAATACTTAGAGCTAACTTACACAGAGGGGTTCACAGTATCCTGGAGACAGAGGGTTGTCTTCATGTATGGATAACTGAAGGTTGTGGGATCCACGTCCGCTTTGTGACTGGCTGAACTTTATGGATTCGGAGCGTCCTTGGCTGTTTACACTCCACCTGTCAAACTGTGGAGCCTATAGGTCACACAAGATGCAATAAATTAATATTATGACAGAGTAAATAAGCAAAGCTATAGCAGACTTGTCATTTTTGGACTGACTGCTGACTTAATTAGTAGTAATTGCAAGTCATTCCTATGCTGAATGTTTGCAAAAGAGGCAGGACTGCATTATCTGCCTCCTTTATCACTTGATAGCTATGGGTCAGCAGCTGTGAATATTGTGACTGTTTCTGGCCCATGAAGTGAAGGAGGGCACAACTCACCTCTCTGTGTGTCGGGGTGTAGATGATGTCATACACAGGGGGCGGGGGACTGAGAACGGGCACGTCAGCAGCTTTGAAATGTTGGATCCAGTCGCAGAACTCTGTCTTTTCCAGACAGGACACCACTATGGGGTTGATCAGCTTCCCTAGGAAGTGAGGAAGGGAAAGGACAAAGCCTGTCATTCGGTCCAGTCACTCACTGGAATGTGCTTCAGTCAGATTGCCATTCACTGAGGATAAAACCAGCTCATTCATGGAGGGTTACACTTTGGGACACTATCGGATTCATGGAAAAGGCCACTTAATGTAAAACATGCATAGGAATGTACACTCATTTAAATCCCTTTAACATGTCTATTTAAACAGCTGTGTGCTGAAGAGACTAGAGCTGAGCAGCTCACTCATTCAGTGTATTTACCTTCAATCCTAAAGGTGTTGGGCTTGACGTCTTGGCAGGGTGTGGTCACAGTTACCATGTTAAGTGGAAGTTTCCCCTGTAATGATAATGATTTGTGAACACAACTCTCTGATGTAAACATTGACAGTACTGTATGCACACAACTTAGGATATGATTAAGTTCAAGCATAAAAGTTGAATGAGGTCAGTGGTACCTTATAGAAGAGGCCGTCGTTCTCCTCTGACAGGATGATCAACGTTGATGGATACATCACCAGTAGTCTGTCATTCTGTTCCTGTGGACACATGTGAATAGCAGTTGATGAGCTTAATGTGTGTGTGTGTGTAGTGTTTTTGTAATTGATGCAATAAGGCGGCCATATTTAGCTATCCTATTTTTTTATTGTTACAGAAACACTTCCTGAATATGAGCATTTTAGTGCAATATGATGGATTTGATCCTTGAGACTTCCTTTTTCTAAAGTGCAATAAAATAAAAGACCTCATACATGATAGAATGGCAGACTATGTGCAGACAAGGCTGAATAATGCAAAGCACAGAAGCAGCTGTGAGACTTGGTGCAAACATTAAATAAACACGTTTGATCCCTTCGCTATTCTGTTGAGAGGCACGGTTTAAATCCCAGTAAGATCTTCAGTCAAACCAGTTAGCAGGGCATTTAAAGGTGTGGCAGACAGACAGTGTATGTTTCCTCTCCCTGGTGGAGGGCGTGTCTAGAGAGACAGCTGACATTCCAGCTGTGAGGTGAGTCGAGTCGCTGCGTGAGCCGAGCAAATGCCTCTCACACCCAGGTCCTAAATCTCACACACTTCAATAGGGTTGCCGCTATTTCCCACAGTGAATTAATTACAGATACCCATGCAAGCTCTGTCATGACTACAGTTTTTATTGGCTGCTATGCAAAGCTGTGTCAGCATTATTCATTTGTCTGATTTGGTGAGCATGCAGTCATAGATTTTCAGATGGTTTGCAGGTGTCTGACACCGTGTTACACCTCAACAGGAAAATATCTGGTTAAATAAAGGTAGAATAAATAAATAAAAAATATACAGACAGTAGAGGTATATCTGCAAGAGAGGCACCATCTGCCAAAACATGGACTCCACCCTTTTCACTCACTCCTTACACCGTGTTGAGGTAATGTATGTGTGTGTGTGTGTGTGTGTGTGTTGCGCAGTTGAAACTATATGAGTCACTTGGATTTAGAGATGATGTTATCCTGCTATTATTCTTCACAGGGAAAACTTCCAGAGTTTAAAAAGACTGTATGTATCATAAATTACATTGTACTGCACTGTATATTTCCATAAATAGTCACAGATTGTGTGTTTTTTCCTGTGTGACTCATATTTGATAAGCCGCTGTTATGCCATACCTGACAGGGCAGGTGCTGCAGTCGGACTTTAGTGACGTAGGTGATGGGACCCAGGCTGTCTCGCTGAGAGCCCTCCCACTCGTAGATAGGCTCTCTGTTGATGGAGTTCCTCAACTCCTCTTTGCTCTCAGGAGTCTTGTGCTGGTTCAGCTATAGAAGTTACACAGGGGATAACTAAAGTCAGACATAATCATCAATACATTTAACATAAACAGAGCTCTGCCCTTAGTTGAGGCTTAAATTATATTATAAAAGCATAATCAGTTTAGTTATTTTTCTTCTGTCGTGACTAGGTTCGTGTGTTACATCAGCCACTTCCACACGTGTGTGTGTTTGTGTGTGTGTAGAGTCAGCACTTGTGCAGATGTGGGGGTTAAGTTTGATGTAGGCTGTGATGCGGTCAAGGCCGCTCCCTAGTATCCAGGCCTGAGGGGGAGCTGGCAGTGACCTACTTGACTCACCACATCTACACGCTCACACACATCCTGTTTTATGTTGAAGCCAAAAGCTTTTTCTTGGCTAATTTACCAGGTGGATTAGAAGATGACCACGCTCAGATGGATCTTGTTGTGGTGCAGCACACGAGAGTCAGTTTTTATGCAGCCTCATAAAAAAAAAAAGTGTCATCGAGCTTTTTGGAAATTGTTTTGAACCTACCTTCACTCTGGTGAAGTTTTCAGTTGCAATTGCAGTGCCTCCATTAGCCTCGATGTTTTCTTTAAGTAGGCCA
Organism: Pampus argenteus; assembly: GCA_036937835.1. Classification (NCBI taxonomy): domain Eukaryota; kingdom Metazoa; phylum Chordata; class Actinopteri; order Scombriformes; family Stromateidae; genus Pampus; species Pampus argenteus. Next base: position 18,626,404 of record CM072864.1, on the reverse strand, counting down.
AACCATAGGTCCATTTCTCCTTGGTTGGCACAGTAGATGATGATGGGGTTAAGGCTGACACCTGCAGGGAAAGGGCAAAGGTCGCACGGTCAAAAGGGATAGTGGCCCCATCTGCTCTGGTGGTGAATAATTAATAGATTGTACACTCAGCTTCCGTGGGTGTTGAGAGCATGTTAAGCAATAAGTACAGTAAATGTTAACACATGTTCAAGACAGTAAACCACGTACGAGAGCTACTGCGGAAGATCCCTCCTTGACCTGTTTTGTTTGGCATTTAAAAATTATAGCAGACTCTCCCTCCCACAAACTGCTTTACCTGGAGGAGTGAACAAGACCTGGGATGAAAAGAGCTGGAATCTCCCTCTATCAGTCCCACACATACCTGAGATAAACAACGGAGATAGCCTTTTAAATTCCAGCCCCATGGCTTTTACTGTAATTGTTGAGAGCTATAGCCTTGCCTACTGACTGCTCCTTAATAAGCAGCCACCCTGGACTCATCTGTTGACTTTCTCTTCTATTCCAGCTCTTAATTGTGGACCTTGACCATAGCACTCCCTTGAAAAGTTATGTTTTTCCACAGTCGACGCTAGAAAAGTGATGTGAAAACTGTTGGGACTGGAACACATAATGAGACTTTCTCACATTTAAGCTATTTCTCAGTTTACAACTATTGTTGAAAGTAATTAAGTAGCATTTTCTAACTTTCACAGCCACAGTAATTTAAACCATGTGAAGGCTTCCAGGAAATTTGCTCAGACCCTCGCAGTGTCTCATCACTCTCTAACAGACCAACAACACTTACTGTAAGACTAAAGTTGATTCATATTTCCAGCGCAGCGTGAGACCATATTCTCTACATCAGATATCTCACCTGACTCAGAATTTTGCCATGCTTCCTCCACAAGTTTCCTGTCAGCGATGACACCCGTACGATAAATAGAGGTTTGTACTGAACAATGAAAACAACTTAACGATACCACAAAATAGCATGAGAAGACACGCCAAAGTGTATCAATGTTATGACAGCAGAGGTGTTTCTGATTTCAGTAAGATAAGCCATATAAACACCTTATTATCCCCTTCATGACTCGCCATTTTACATGAATCCCTGACATCGCGGATTTTATTGTTTCCCAGGCAAAGATCAAAGTGAATTCCCCACAGCAGCTTATTTCTACTCTATGAAAATAAATCAAGTTTCAGATTGTCCGTTCAGAGTTCAAAAGCTAAGTGGCATTGCTACCAGACGTTAACCTGAGTCGTTTTTGGAATGTGCCATAGATTATTTGCAGTGACAAGGCTAAGAGCGGTAGCTGGGCTTTTCTGTGTGACAGCTGGGCTGACTAAAGTGCACCTGTTGTCTAACAAGTGAGGCCTTTAAGGCCGGTTTGGCCCCCTGACTAAGAGTAAAGGGGCCCAACTCTAGTTAGTCTTGGGGTTGAGTGGAGGTGAAGAGGGTCGCGGCACCTTTGAATCACTGGAATGTGACAACATAGGAAATGGTGCAGCTTGAAAATAGTTTAAATAATTTAAGTAAAGTGAATTTTTACTTTGAGCAGCCCACCAGCAGAGGGAAAAAAAAATGAAATACTATGACCATTAGAAATGCATAAATATGGACGAGAGACTCGCTCCAGCTTTAGTTCATCCACTTCCTTTCTTTTTTGTTAGAAGTCAGCCACTGCCCTCTAGTCAGAATGATTGATCAACTAAATTCAATACCGCCAATAAAACAAAAAAAAAGATGACTACAACATTCTAGGGCTCCGTGCCAACGCCCACTTTCTCTCTTTTCAAGTCGAACCTACCGGTTATTTTGAAGGCGAATTCCTGGGGTTGGCTGTGGTTGCAGTTCTGTTGCAGGTTGCAGATGGCGAGTTCTTTCAACGGAAGAGTCCCCTGTACACAAAACAACAAAACGTTCGGTTCAACTTCTTTGGGTAAAAGAAACGTTCTCTTATTTAATACACTTGAAGCATTTTTTGCTACATTTACTTGCTGTTATGCACTATTTGAGAAGACCGTTCAGTTCTAGTTAATGAAAAATACAGTTTAAAAATGAATAACTGTGGCACTGAGATCAGCCTTGTGAGCCGATGATGTATGTATTTACCACCAGTTATATTCTGACTAATGCTGTATGTAGTTATCTCTAGCCTTCAGCAGACACAGTACTACAGTGATTAATGACTGCTCATGCTTTGTCAGATATAACATCAAACTCTGCCCCAAAGGAATATTCAAAACTATAAAAAAACAAAACAAAACAAAACAATCGTGAGATATTGAGAATCCATGGATTCAAAAAAAAGCAGTTGTTAATAATATTGCCTCACCTGGTATGTCAGTCCGTTTGTGTTGTTGGATAAAAAATGAAGGTGCGTCTGGAAGAGATCCAGGTAGCAATCATGTACATCCTGTAGCGATGATAAAAGACGTTAAGGGGTGGAAGAGTTAAAGCGGCAGCATGTGTAGGTTTCAGTTCCAACTTAAAAAACACAGCGAGTGGTTTCACACATTTGCAAACTTTTAATTAGAAAACTCCTTGTTGAAATCAGCTGGTTTTAAGTAAATGAAAGCTTGCATGTACAGTTGTATCTATGGGCGTTGTCTAGAGGCCTATGCTGTACTCGAATTTCTTTTCTGATGTTCCGTGTCCTCTGATGAGGATAAGAGTCATAAACTTAAGTACAGCGTGATATGCCTCTAAGATATAAGATATGAGATAATTATTGTCTAAATCACTGCCAGGAGTTATGTCTTGCTCTTCATCTGCTGATTTATGGATCACCTAAAGGAAACATTTTTACTGAGTATGTTCTGAATTCTCAGAAATCTAAGAATTTATTAAGTGAACATAAGATATGCGTAATGGTTCTTTTTGACAGCAACCTCCCGGTCCTGTGATGATACTTGAATGGCTTCCTTTATCAGTACTTAGGTAGTACCTTGTATGTGGGTTTTGTTTTCCGTTATAATACTGTGTATTATTTTGCCATCATAATTTCACTGAACACACTAAATCTTTCTATCAGTCTTTTTTTCTCCGCTTTTTGACAGCTGCTGATGACAAATTGCAGTTCCCACAGTGAGGAGCCGGCGTGTCCTCTATCAGTCCCTGGAATCAGAGGAACTCTCTCTACCCTGAGGTTTTATCTTGTGAAATGTTTCACAACAGCAGCAGAGAAGAGCATGTCTAAACACAGGCTGCGGCCCGCTTTGTGGAGAACTGATTGGATTATTCACAGCCAGCCACCACGTCAGTGCCAGCAGCGAGTTTCAGTGTGTTTGGTGGCCACAGAATAACATCCTGTTACTCTCCACCTGTTTTTTTTGTTTTTTTTTTTCATTTTGACATTCACAGGGCTCACATGGATGACTGGCATGATGTGTCATTGTAGACGCAGTCATTGTTTGAAACCTCATTAATCACTATTTGTTTTGTTTTATTGTTGCTTTCCTGAGTTATTTTGTACAACTCACCTGGCAGTGGAGGAAGCGGAAACGAACTTTGGAACTGTGAATCATCCGACCATAATTCTTCACATTGATGCTGCTTTTCTTCCAGCCATTGACCGGGTCATAGGGGAACGGAGGATCCCATTTTATGTTTTCTATCGCCTGCAGATCTTTAGAGGTCATTTCCTGCAACCAGTCGTAATGTTAGGGAAGTTTAGACATGACAATGAGTAAACCTGTTAGACCAGCTGTCACTCAGAGAATAATAAAAATCAAATCGCACACAGATTGACATTTACGAGAGAGGAAATTTTGTTTGGTATGCAGATGAGAGACTTTCATGTTAGTGCCGCTTCCTGCGAGACAACGGAAGGTCTTACCTTCCTCGGGGTGACAGTGCACAGGATATTGATGATGCTGTTGGACTTCTCCTGTCCCTCTTGGGGATTCTTCTTCCGAAACAGGCGGCTGCTGCTCAGGAGAGAAGAATACCACGTCACCGCTCACATTCAAATATTTACTATGTAGTCCATGTTTGCCTTTCAGTTAACTTCACAACTACAGTGTCAACAAGGAATATTTTCTGTTTATGGACGTTCACATCTACCGTCAGGGTCAGTCAGTCTTATTTTTCTATTATAATCAAGTGACACTGACTCTGAGTTCAGTTGTTTTTTTTTATTATTATAACAGATTAATGACTTTGAATCATGGTTTGTGACTTGTGTAACTTAACCAGAGCCGCTTCCTTTGTCCTCATCCCACCAGTGCCAGCCATTTAAATGATAAAGAACAATCAGGTCTTGTGTTTCTGATAGTGAGGAATATGCATAGAAAAATCAGCATTCAATGCCACTCTTTGTTTTGCATGACCCTCATCTGTTATCATTAGTGTCGCGGCTTTTTGAGGATGCTCTCTCTCACTGCAATGATAAGCCTCTGGGACTGCTTTTACAATCTCGGGTTGTAGTTTATCTGCTTATCTGCACATATGTGTGGTGCCAGTGTCCATAGTGCAACAACCCTGGGCTTTGTCTGCATGGTGGGAATTGAGACCAGTCTGATCAGGAAGTCCGTGTACAGCATCAATCATTATTATTGATGAGTGTTCAGTAATGCTTTCCCACTACATCATTTGATATTTTTTTTTACAATTCACTTGTACACAGAGAGAAATGTGATAATTGCGGACACGGATGCAATCTGCAGTTGCAAAGTGAAATAGGAATGTAGATAATAGTCAGGTAGCCGAGTTGGTGCATAGTCCCTGCTGTGGCATTTAACCGCTACTCACTCCTCTTCTCTGTGGGGAATACCTGAGCCTGGCCTAATTCACTGACACAAAGAGTTAGGGACCACAGGAAACAGGAACACTGAATGTATTGTTCACTCAGAACCATCGATCCAACTTGGTGTGTCAGTGTTCAACCTTGAGCCGTTGGGTTTTTGAAACCCAGTAGGGGATTTTATTGTTTGTTTTTTTATTTGAATACCAAGAACTACATGGCACGTTTGACAAAACCAGACCCTGAATCATCACACTGGAGCAGAGGCTAATTAGAATCAGATATGGTGGTCCAGCAGTGTGGGCTGCACCATGTGTTACATGCCCAGACATAATCCCAGAAGATTTAAGGAAAAAACAGAGAGAACATATATATAACTAGTGTCATTCAGATCCGGTATTCATGTTCAAAGCCTTCAGGTCACATCATTACAAGTTGTTAACGTTTATATGAGGAGTCATAACCCAGATGATCAGATTATAATTATAATTGCCCACATGTGATCATTGATAATAAATGGTGTCAGATCTTGATTTTTGAAGGGAAACCGGATTCACTGACAGCTGGCAGATTATCTTCACAGAGATGCAAAGAGGAAGCAAATGGTAACTGGATCATTGACACTGTTGGCCAGACGGGCACCACTCAGGCACCACTCAGGCACTATCCAATATTATCATATCATCTATATCCATATCACCTGACCTTCGCCTCACAAAATCCACAACCTCTGTTTAAGCGCACTGCGTAAACACAGATATTCCAAGAATTCCTTCCATCTGAAATGCGGAGTCTAAAATAACAAATGGCAGTCAAGGACGTGACATGTGCTGTGTGCAGAGCAAACACACTGACACACACAAGTACAGTAAGACAAGTTGAATTATTCTCACCTGTTTCTGCGTATAAAACTCTTGCTGGAGAATCTGAAGTTGTGCTGGGGGACACATGACATGCTGCTCCCCATGCTGCTGCACTCTGTGGGGCTTTGACTTTGCTCTGTAGAAAAACTGTACTCCTCCTGTGATGGATGAGTGTAATCCAAGAGTGCAATGTGCTCCCTGCTGTAGTCAGACTTGTACTGAGGGAGCAGTGGGCAGAGTGAAGGCTGTATAGTCAGACCTGTGAGAGTGTCTGCGTAAGAGGGGTGGAGTTTGGGGCTGGGTCACAGGCTTTGTGTCTGTGTGTCTGTGTGTGTGTGTGTGTGTGTGTGTGTGTGTGTCCAATAGGACTCACACCTTCTGTGAGTTGCCTCTATCTGTTAAATCAATTCCAACAACAAAGACGAGGGGCTTCAGGAAGAAGTGTGCCTTTTCACACCTTCCGGGAGCCAAATGGGAGCTCATTGTGGGTCGCCACTGAAATGTGTAGTCCCTAAACACATTGGATGGTGTGTGTCAATCAAAAGGGGAAGATGTGAGCTTCCACTGACATGCCCAGACATGAAAAATGCCTGTGGCCATAGGGAATCTCTTTATTATTGGCCCATATATTTTAATGTCCTTTTGAAACACAAACACAGGACACTCGTAGTATTCAGGAGTCAAGAGGTTTATGCAAACAGTGTCTGATTTGCATGTGAGGGGTGTGTTCCCAAACCATAAATGAGATATCCACAAACTCACCCATGATTCACAGTAGTAAACATTTCCCAGCATATTTTCCTTGAATAGACAGTAACAAGAAGAGTCAAACACTCGTGATCAACCTGTGTTTGTTCATTCGTTTAGTCATTGTCTGCAGCGCGGTCCAGGTCAACTGAAGTCAACCGGCTTAACCAGATTGTTAAAACGGATGCACCTGAGGCAGCAACAGTCTTTGTCGCCATCACTATTGAGATGGGCCCCAGAGCTCATGACAAGGTCAAGTAATTTAATCAATGAAGAATAATGATTGAACCGCATGATGTGACAGACAAGATGTAAATCTGACCAAAGGAAACGCCTTTTTATCACATCAGTAGATGAAGTGCAGACTGATAATATAGATTGCCAGCATCTTATCTTGCCTCTATTTCACTTAGTTAATGTCTTAGTTAATGCCACTCACATGATCGGCACTGAGTGAGGTTTGTGCTTCTTTAGAAAGCAGATATACAAGTAGAAAGAAACACGTGAAAACGCTTCAACCTCCAACAAGTATGGACAGGTTAGATAAACGGCATGGGCACCACAACACAATGTGTCATATGAAATCTCTCCTAACCCATAACTTCTTGTCATTTTGATACGTAGCTTGTTAGCTACAATGTTAGAAACAGGCCCAACGGATTATTTGGACACTTTATTTAAAGACTCGCTTAATCAACAAGAATACCAACAACTTCTTATTTTTTTGTTTCTTGATTTGAACATTTCTGTATATAAATTTGGGCAAAACCACATTACCTCAACAACAACAAAGACACAATAACTTTTACATTATGTATAGGACAATAGAGAATTAAAATAATTACCATCACTAGGGAGAAGTAGTAGCTGTATATTGTGAAATTGTTAATTCCTTCTGTATTTTATCTTTTAAAGAAGATTTAGATGTTGAGGTGATGAAGTGCAAATAAAAAGAAAACTATTACTACTAAATACTAAATTAACTTCATTGAATTTACTGTCAGTACATATTATATACACAGTTACTAGCAAATTAAATCAAAATCAAATAAAAATAAACAATAAATGCCTTAGTTTACCTTCAGCTTTTACTTGTATACTTGAATACCAAATATTTTTTAAATTTAATTCTTTTAGTGTATGTGAGCCTTTCAATCCTGTACCCCTTCAATCACTATTGTCCTTGTAGCTATTGCCTGTTTTTTTTTTTTTTTTTTTTAAATGATTTGCATCAGTTTAGTATTCTGATTAAATTACTGAGTAAGCGATTTAATCATTTATATTTACGCGAATGCACGTGTGGATGGAAAAGCATGAGAAGGATATACTTGATTATACACGTAGCCAGCATGATGACTCACACTTCTGTGGCATTATTCCCTTAACTATGAGGAAAAGAGGGAAATAAACCATGGGCATTTCTTTCCGTCAATCCTATTACTTCATGAGTTCCAAGACTTCCACTACTGCCCTGGGGACAACACACAGAAACTAAACCATGTAAAAACTAAATATGAGTCAAGTGTTGTGTATTTAACCCCAGTGTTGAAAACAAAACCTACATTTCAGTTTGAAGGCAGCATCAGATGTCTTCTCTAGTGGGGAAACAAATGTATCTTTACACGTTACAAACGTCTAACAGTTTCGATTCTGATATGTAATGAGTCTCATGGGGTCAGTGTACACATGACATCACTGTAATGCACAGCATTACACTCGTGTGTCTTATTGCTCAATGGGAAAGGGAAATACCAGATGCTTTGCCAAAAGCAACACTATTTCTCTTTTTATTTTCCCTACCCTCTTTCAGATGGTATATCCTGAATGAGCTATTTCCCAACAATAGCCCACACGATTTTCCATTAAAAATAACTACTTTTTATTTTCTGGTATGTTTCAGTTTTTCAGTCTGTGCTTATCAAAAGTAACGTCACATTGAACCCATCTCTGTATCAACATTGACAATAGTCAATCTGGGTTTAGATAATATGTTTGGATCAATTTATTAGATGTTTCACATACGCTTAAAACAAGAAGCCTAAATTAACAAAATATCCATAATGTCATTCTCTCCATGTGTGGTGTGTTGAACTTTGGCTCTCCCCAAGAAGTCACTCGCTTGTGTTTATCCAGACTCAGCAGGTGAGAGCAGCAGTGCTAAAGTCACACCTCAGGCCACTAAAGCGGAGTCTGGATGAGAGGCTCCCAACATCAGGTGTCCAACGGAGAATCTGACGTGCCAAAGTTCTCACACAGGAGGACCATAAAGGAATCGTAATTAGACCCTGGCCCCCCTTTGAAGGCAAGATCAGTCGAAGTCTGATTAACTATTTCAAAATCTATCTATCTACAGTGGCTTGCGAAACTATTTGGCCCCCTTGAACTTTGTGACCTTTTGCCACATTTCAGGCTTCAAACATAAAGATATAAAACTGTAATTTTTTGTGAAGAATCAACAACAAGTGGGACACAATCATGAAGTGGAACTAAATTTATTGGATATTTTAAACTTTTTTAACAAATAAAAAATGAAAAATTGGGTGTGCAAAATTATTCAGCCCCATTGAGTTAATACTTTGTAGCGCCACCTTTTGCTGCGATTACAGCTGCAAGTCGCTTGGGGTATGTCTCTATCAGTTTTGCACATCGAGAAACTGATATTTTTGCCCATTCCTCCTTGCAAAACAGCTCGAGCTCAGTGAGGTTGGATGGAGAGCGTTTGTGAACAGCAGTTTTCAGTTCTTTCCACAGATTCTCAATTGGATTGAGGTCTGGACTTTGACTTGGCCATTCTAACAGCATGATATGTTTTTTGGTGAACCATTCCATTGTAGCTTTTGCTTTATGTTTTGGATCATTGTCTTGTTGGAAGACAAATCTCCGTCCCACTCTCAGGTCTTTTGCGGACTCCATCAGGTTTTCTTCCAGAATGGTCCTGTATTTGGCTCCATCCATCTTCCCATCAATTTTAACCATCTTCCCTGTCCCTGCTGAAGAAAAGCAGGCCCAAACCATGATGCTGCCACCACCATGTTCGACAGTGGGGATGGTATGTTGAGGGTGATGAGCTGTGCTGCTTTTACGCCAAACATAACGTCTTGCACTGTTGCCAAAAAGTTCGAATTTGGTCTCATCTGACCAGAGCACCTTCTTCCACATGTTTGGTGTGTCTCCTAGGTGGCTTGTAGCAAACTTTAAACGACACTTTTTATGGATATCTTTAAGAAATGGCTTCCTTCTCTTCCATAAAGGCTAGATTTGTGCAGTATACAACTGATTGTTGTCCTATGGACAGATTCTCCCACCTCAGCTGTAGACCTCTGCAGTTCATCCAGAGTGATCATGGGCCTCTTGGCTGCGTCTCTGATCAGTCTTCTCCTTGTATGAGCTGAAAGTTTAGGGGGACGGCCAGATCTTGGTAGATTTGCAGTGGTCTGATACTCCTTCCATTTCAATATTATTGCTTGCACAGTGCTCCTTGGGATGTTTAAAGCTTGGGAAATCTTTTTGTATCCAAATCCAGCTTTAAACTTCTCCACAACAGTATCTCGGACCTGCCTGGTGTGTTCCTTGTTCTTCATGATGCTCTCTGCGCTTTAAACAGACCTCTGAGACTATCACAGTGCAGGTGCATTTATACAGAGACTTGATTACACACAGGTGGATTCCATTTATCATCGTTAGTCATTTAGGTCAACATTGAATCATTCAGAGATCCTCACTGAACTTCTGGACAGAGTTTGCTGCACTGAAAGTAAAGGGGCTGAATGATTTTGCACACCCAATTTTTCGTTTTTTATTTGTTAAAAAAGTTAAAAATATCCAATAAAGTGTGTTCCACTTCATGATTGTGTCCCACTTGTTGTTGATTCTTCACAAGAAATTACAGTTTTATATCTTTATGTTTGAAGCCTGAAATGTGGCAAAAGGTCACAAAGTTCAAGGGGGCCAAATAGTTTCGCAAGCCACTCTATCTGTCTGTCCGTCCGTCCGTCCGTCCGTCCTTATTTGCAATTTATGCACCAACATCTTATTATAATTGTCAAGCCACAGTTTAAATTGACACACAACATGAATCTAGCGTCTGCTATTTGACTGCAGAGCTATTCTACTATAACATGTCTCTGTCTGTTATTTTGTCCACCCACAGTAGGTGTGCATTAAAGCCTTTGTATTATTTCTTTCAGTCATCGATAGTTCAGATTATCTATTGCAGGTCTTATCTTAAGCAGCAGGTCAGAAACTGAATGAGCCTCTTGAAGTAAGTGCAGAGGTCCAGTTGACACTTTAGTCCTTCCAGAGTGACCTGATAAGGGCTGTACAGAAGCTAACACCAGGGGGAAGAGGTGAGGCTGCCCCTCCCACACAGACACCCTGGATCAGCCTCTCTTCCAGGTAATGAGCACATTCATCTTGACAAGGTTGTAAACTCGTTAGCATCCTCATAGCAGCGGAGGTGACCCACGGCTAAAGCAATCAGAGATCAATCCACACACTCAAGAAATCCACTTCTCCGCTGTCCATCCCGCTCTGTCACACAGTTAAACCCTCTGAAAACTTCTAAGCCCCGCTGAAAGCTTCTTCCTATGTAGCAATATTTTAACATACAGATGAATGGATCCTGCTTTTTGTGAATATTCTCACAAGATTCAGATTGTTTTTGTCACAAATTGTTGTAACTGGAATTGGAATTTTTTTAATTTAAAAGATACAGTTTCATGTTGTCACATAAAATCTGTTTAAACTTATTAATTATAGCAAAGCTTCACACACCCTAGCACACATACACAGACGTGTCTCCGTGTGCTGTTCTGAGAATGTACTGTAAAAACCAGCTGTATTTGCACTCCTGCTTGTCTCATTGAAAGATGAAGGTACTTTGCATTGCATGTATTTGGCCTGGGTTTGTGTTTTTGGGTGAGTGGGAGTTCATAGGTTCAAGCGTGTGCAGAGGCAGCCACAGGTGTGAATGCCATGTGACTGAGGTCAAGAAGGGTAAAGTGAGAGTGTTCAGCTGTCTGTTTAGATCACAGTGAAAGAGGAGTATGTTGGGAAGGTACAAACAGTGTACCAACAGTGTATAGTGAGCCTAGCAACACAGCCTTGTGTGTGTGTGTTTGTTTGTATGTGTTTTCACTGGACATTTAGCTGCTTCTCTGATCCAGAATGATATGTGGTGGATCCAGTGAGACACACACTGGATTTACAAATGTAGGAATAAAACCTGCTGCTTTAAGTTACAGGATCATTTTGAGACATTATCACATCTGAAAAGATCTTTATTTAATTTTTTTTTTTTTTTTACAGTATATTGCTCCATTTCGCAATAGTGCAAAATTCAACAGTTCAACAAGTTCCTCATAAATAACAAACATATCATAAATAAACAATTATCACCACTTTCAACACAAAACTAAAAATAAGATACAGTCACATTGTAAATTGCACAAATGGTTCCACGATAACTTGAGCAGTCCTTCTATTTACAGTTCCACAAAAGTCTACATAAATCAATCACAGCCCATATTCTACTAGGTCCACACACACACACACAATGGAAAGTAAGGTAGTTTTACATAAACAGAAGCAAATCAACAAATCCTTCAAAAAAAAAAAAAATCTCAGAAAATTGGAATGGTATCACTACACATGAAATGATGATTATTGAAACACAGCTGATTCAGAAAGACTTGAAGCGATCCAGCCGTTTTAGTCACTGCAAGTTCAGTGGTGACATTATGAAATCACCCACCACAGACTCTACAGCCAGTATTTCTGTAGTTAATTATACTGTTGCCGTGTTTCTAGTTCAATAAAGAGTTGGATCCATTTCAACAATGAGGAAACATAACAAGACGCCACACTTGACCACACTAATGTGGAAGTGTCTATGGCAGCGCCAAGTATCAACAGCATTACTCAGTAGTGCCAAGTGTTAGTATACTGTAGGTACAATAGTACCTGCTGCTCTCATGCTATTTTAAGCCGTTGTGGATTATATCCATCTTCATGTCCTTTTACAAATTACTGAGAAGTAGCATTAAATACAATATAATCTGTTCATTGACTTCATTCATTGAGGTTTGAAAGAAACTAAAGCCTTCTGCACAAATGTAGTAGACATAAGGTACAGTTGTCATGTGAGGTCATGCTTGTGGCAGTGAAGAAACATTACAAAACACAAATGAAATGTTGCATATCAAATGCAACAGTCAGTCCTCTTAACCAGGAGAAACTCTAAATGTACACAAACTACCTCTCTCACACACGTAGACATTCTCTTAGTCATTTCCTATGATGATATGCACGTCACACACCTTAATAAATATATTAATACACTCTTAAATAGGCATTTGTCTCATCTGTTTCTTTCTCTAAGCATCTTTAAAAAGGAAATATTAGAATTTATACATCTTATAAATACATATAATTAAACATAATAATTCTGTTCTTAGGGCCTTCTCTATGGTGGTGTCCATGCGCTCTTGCAGAGTGGGAAGGATATATACTACCACCTAGTGTGGTATAGCAGCACTACCACATTTTATCCTCCTGTTGGGAGTCAATGCCAACATGTAAACATGCATGGTATAACCTGTCAAAAGCTACATTCCAAAAGTAAAAGCATTCATTTTCTCTTTTGTTATACACATTATTGCAAAATCCTGACATCAAAAGAAAAATCTTGCAGAGACCAACAACATTAAACCAAAAACACTTTAGATTATGCAGGGCAGAATTCAGTGTCCACCACGTTTCACAATAAGTGTGTCAAACACTGAAGTGGTGAAGGGGGAAAAAAAAAGTGGGGCTTGAGGAAAAAAAGGTCAATGTTCACACATCTTGATCCAGGAATATCTGTACTCTTTTTTTCAGGAAGCATCTGATGTGTTGTTGTTACAGCGGAAACCGTATGAATAGTTACTTGTGGAACATGTGTTTTAAGATTACAGGGTACTGCACAGATTTTTTCTTGATTTTTTTTATTTAAATTCAGTGTTCAGTGTTATTCAGTTAGTCAGTTGTCTCGTCTCTCTATCCCATCCATCTACTATATCTTGTCCATTCCCGTCTCTCTTTTTCCTTCACCTCTTAAACAGAGCAATTACGTCTCTTCCCAGAACCAGTCTGGGCTTTAGCAGCAGAGGCTGAGGTCAGCCAAGCAGTGACCCCGTGTCAAAGGCTGGTGGAGGAAACCGAGAGGGTGGGTGAGGAGGGTGGTGGGAAGTTCAGCAGCTCTAGCACAGCCACGCCCACACTGCTGCGCCGTGTGAACATACAGGAGGCTGCGACCCATTTGTTGCTGCGTGGGTTGTACTTCTCGATGGAGTTGAGACTGGAGCTGCCATCGTTACCTCCCACTGCGTACAACCAGCCATCCATAGCCACCAGATCATGGGTACTCCTGGAGATAAGAAAAAAAACCAGTTCAAAATATCTGGATTAGAAACTTCATAGTTTTAGTTGTTAATCACCTTGATTTTCACACTAGCTGACAATGAAGAGTGTGTCCCTTAACACACAGATGTGAATTGGATCCAGTGCTAAAAATACAAATTTCTCACAGTAGAAGGACCAGTGGGAAAAAGGATAAAAACAATCTGTACATTTTTTCCTCTGTTTAAGCAGATAATATATATAAAGACTTAAGTCTAAAAATGTTATTTTGATGAAGACAGGTTGCCAGGAGGAAATGTTTTTTTAAAAATGTTTTAAAAGAGTAGCAGCCAAAGACAACAACTGACAACTCAAAAGACACATCTTAGTCTGTACAATGCAAGTTTTATTCAGATTTATAATGTATGAAGTTTTTTTTCCATCATTATCAAGATGCAGCAGGGTCATTTTGGCTAAGATAATTGTAACTGTTTTACACTGGCACATGTCTGAAATAGAAGAGTGATAGATTAGTGGTCAATCACTCTGATGTTTTGGACTGTGTAAATGGAGCCTCTCGGCAACTGGACAAGAAAGTACTCAAAGCCACGCAACTGATTACCACCATGGTTTATTCATGGACTTGCACAGTCAACTGTGGACAGGTTACCCTGCTCACAGTATACTGACTTTATACGTTGGGTAAAAACTGAATATTGTAACAGAGTCTTTCTTTCTCATAAAAATAAAGGGTCTTGAGATTAATAATGTAACAGTATCATAAAAAGTCTGACGTTCAGCGCTGATTCTAGTCCAAGCCGTCATGTTCAGTTCAGCATAAAACTAGCATATACAAGCACTGCACATTAAGTTAGTAGCTCAGCAGTCTATTATGTTCAGCAGAGTTATCAGATTAGGATTTTCTGCTTTTATTGTTTTTCAATATGCTTTAACGAGATAGAAACACACTGTGGATCTAAGATTAGTGTGTACATGTATTAAATACTTCTAGGTTTTATCTCTGAATTATAAAACGGGGTTCCCAGTCAAATATTGCAGAGTTAATGTCTGCTCTCTCATTTTTAAAGTATTAGTAAAGTTTGTATTTGCCACATTGTTAATTTCATTTCTTTTTCATATCATACTGTCACATTTCTAAAGGACATACTTCTACTGGGTCTTTTCCGTTTGTGCTACTATGAGTTCTGACTGCAGACTAACCTGCGTATGTTCATTGGGGCCACTCCCTCCCAGGTGTTGGTCTTGGGGTTGAACCGCTCCACGGAGTTCAGGCAGCTGGTACCGTCGTTGCCTCCTGCGACATACAGCATACCATCCAGCACGGCCACCCCGGCACTACTGCGTCGACTCAGCATGTTGGCGATGGCTGTCCAAGTGTTGCTCTGTTCATCCCATCACAACACAGAACATGGGACGCATTTAGATTCACTGATCGTGTTTTTTCTTCCGCATTCAGTTGATGTAAACCAAGCAACAGACAAGTTTCTTTGATGATACATGTAACAGTATACTCTTTACCTGGGGCTCATATTTCTCCACTGTTGCGAGATGCGAGGAGCTGTCATAACCTCCAACTGCATACAAGCTGCCATCTGGAAAAGAGAGTAAACACTCCATGAATGTAAATGAAGACAGTGAAACATAAACATACAGTGCAACAGCATTTTCTTAATATTATGTTTGTTCCTACCCAGAGTTGCTACTCGGACATATCGCCTTCGGGTGCTCATCGCAGCAATTGAGGTCCATGTACTGGTCAGAGGGTCATAACGCTCAGCACTGTAAGAGAAGAAAAAGACTTACTTATGGTGATGCTGCAATGTTGTCCTATTTAGATTAATAAATTAATTTTTTGACCTGGCCTCTAAAATGGCACAAAACTGCAAGAAGATACAACAATACACTAAATATGACCGAAAACTATAAAGATGTTCAGCATTCATCACTAAACTATGAGTCTGTGTGTACCTGTTTAGGCAAGAAGCTCCATCATAACCTCCAGCAGCATACAGCAGGCCATGCAGGACCGCTACACCCAAACAGCTTCTCCGTGTTCCCATGGAAACCTCAGGTTGCCATGAGTTAGTGATGGGGTCATACGACTCCACAGTTGCAAGGTCTGAGGTTCCATCATACCTGCAGAGATTTGGACAAATGATTCACAGAAATCCTTTTGATGACTGGTACTGAACTGAATATATTTTGCATAGATGAAAGACTTTAAACTGATGAAACTGTTCATTTTTGCGATACCATCATTAAGGATTATTTGATATCAGTCACATGTTCCACCTGCCAAAGCTTCCCCTTTATAAGTTCACATCACAATGTAATTTGAGTAAATAATTAAGTCATTTGTTTGTAATGAGATGGTGAGAGAGATGAGATGGTGTATCAGCCTAGGTTAACTTGTTTGGGGGGGTCAAGACTGGTTCTTATTGCTCACCCTCCAACAGCATAGAGTCTGTTCCCAATGGCTGCCACGCCCACCCGTGCCCGCCGAGTGGACATGGATGCCACCATGTGCCAGCGGTCCGTCCTGGTGTCATACGCCTCACAGTCTCCATGGATGGCAAACAGGCTGCCACCACCTGGGACACACACACGCACGCACGCATACACAACAAAAAAAGGTCAACAAAAACTTCAGTAATGCTGTAATGTTATGAGAAATGAGACATGTTTGACCAATATGAGTCATCATTTTAGAGGACTGTTTCCAAGTGGCAGGTTAATTTTAGCTTAGATCAAGGCTCACCCTTGAGCACAGTGCTGGATCAAGTTTCAGCCTTTAATGGTTTTTATTCATATCTTGATGTACTTGATATACTGTTTGAACAAGTGTGCTGTAATTGCCAATACATACAGGCTTTTGTGCTTAAGAAACAATTAACTATTCACCACAGCAATAAAACATTGTTGACTAAGTTTGATACAATAAGGAAAAAACACTGATCTAGAAAGGATAGAAAAGCAGTTGTTCATTGTTCATTTTGTTCAGTCAAATAAGTTCAAACTAAAGTTTCACTTAAATCGATTAAGACCTGGAAAACATTTAAGCTATGGGACATTTCTCGAGAAACTCCAAACAATATCTAATCTCATAATGATATCAGTATTGTTATCTCATGACTGAAAAAAATGCTGAAGTGAGTGACATGAGGAGCTAAAGTTAACAGATGTGTAGCCAAAGTGTACCCTAATGGGTACCTTCAGGGGCACACTGACCAACGGCGAAGAGCACAGGGCTGGCGCCCTCACAACGTCGTGGTCGCGTTCTGCTGTTGCTGAGGACCCCCCTCTGCTCAGGCATCAGGTGGTACTTGAGAGCCTCAATCAGCAGGTCCTTGCACTCTGAATGGTGACGTACCAACAGCTCGGTATCCACGTTGCTCATCAGGAAGTCTCGCCTCAGCAGCGGCAACCGCACACACTTCATCAGCTAACAGGGTGGGTGGTGAATTGGGGTCAGGATGAGAGAGAAGAGCGACGTGATGTGTGTCAGAGGGATTGTTGGTAACCTTATGTGCAAGTTCAAGAAACAAATCAGTATTAAGAGATCATCTTGGGCAGGGTGAGACAAGTCTTACCCAAGGCACATGTTGCCTGCGCCCATCTATATCATGTTTCACCCAGCTCAACACGGCCCGGTACACTTCCTCTTCAGACGGCACGTTGAGATTGTCGCTGGAGATCAAATCCAGGACCTGGATGGTGAGAACAAGGAACACAGGCAAAGAGACATTTCATATAGTGATCTGGAAGAGTATATCTGTGCAGTGAAATACAGTACATATTCTCCACACATCTTGAGCTATGCAGTTTCATCGTTTAGCTGCTTGTTATGTGCATAGTAGTGTTATGATAAATTTAAATTACCACTGTGTGTGTGTGTGTGTGTGTGTGCGCGTCTATGGCACAACAAGTGCTGCAGTCTGAGTGGCTGGCTGGCACTGTTCCCAGATCAACCCAAAGCTGGCAGGGCGGGGTGGGGCTGGAGCAGCCAGCTGCTGCCTTGCCTGGCCAGCTCAGGGAAACAGTTAGCAGCCTCCCAGGAACAGCCTCCACTAATCCACAATCACACAGAGAAATACTGCTGCTGCTGCCACTGCCCCACCCTGCAGTCTCACTTACCTCTGCATGCACATACTGCATAACAGTAACTCAGGCAAAGTGTGTGTGCACAGAGATGTAAAAGAAAATGGGTTGAGTTTAAGCACTAACCTTTGTAGAATGACAGCAGAAATAAGTGCTGTATAAATAAAAAGAGATTTCATCTGCACAAATATGCCCGATGATGTCTTTGTACACCACACACTCAGTATTTAGGATATGTTTATCCCTTGTCATCTTTAATAATGTCATTGCTGATGTGATGCTACATCTATGAAGCATCACCAAAGCTGACTAGTCACAATGCTGTCATGCTTTGTCACTTCCTTCACACCACATGGAAAGAAATATGGGCCTATATCACAGCTCTGTGAGCTCTGAGCGGGGAAAGAAAATTATTTATTTTTAATATCTGCCTTTATGCAGCTTAACACTCACATTGCAGATTCAGTGTTAAGACTTTAAGGAGCACGGACACAGAGAGCGAAGCTTGGCGTACTCTCATGGAGCACATTCTCTTTAGTGCTATGGGGATTGATAGATAATGAAAAAGTGATGCTGGTAGCCGTTTGTCACTTCTTTCCGTTGCAACTTTGTGACATGGCAAGCATCAACAAGCATTTAATTGAAGCAGACGCCGTTTCATATAAGAGATGAAAGAGATCTACCTGTTATTCAGATGTTAAAACATTACAAAATGTTCCTGTGTGTTGATTTTTGATGGGTGGTACATATCTTTTGTTTATATTCAGATTACAGTCTGTGCCTGTGATGTTTCTTTAACCTTTATTCATCCGGGAGAACAATTGCTCTCTTTTTCAGGAATGCCCGGTATAACCACAGCCTGATCTGTTGGCCACTGTGCAGCTCCGGCTATCAACTGGCAATGAAGCCAACAAATCTTCTGGCTACCGCTGCCCCATTTCATCATTAATACTGAATCAGCTGGGTTAGCTAGAATTAAATGCAGTTAGCTGATGAAGAAGAGCGTTCTTCCTAATGAGCGTTACAAGCACAATGGCATGCTCATGGTTTTTGTGCTTCTACCGGTGAGGACAAGGTGATGAACAAAGCGCTTCTTTGCACTGTGTTCGTCTTTGTGTTTTCTGCAGCATATTTCTAAACAACTGGGTAGATGAGTTAAGTGTAGCAGCAAATTGTTAACCCAATAACTGTGATAATTAATTATACTATTAAAGCAATGAGTCAACTGTTGTCAGACAGAGACAAGTAAACACAGACAGGGCCTGTTCGGGAAATGTCTTTGTCAGCTTGCCAGTGGCTTTTACGTGGAATGAAACTATTTTACTTTCACATGCAAGTTCTCAGTAGTGACTGTATACAGAAACACTGCTAGATCTCTATAGAAAATTACCAGTACTGAGGAAGCAATTACCAGTAGACAGATTTACCAACAATTGTTTATTTTCCACCATGAATATGCAACCAGTAAAACAGCTTTCTTTAAAAACCAACAGGAGACAGAAAATGTATCACCCCTACCTGTTTCAGTGGCAGCAGCATGAACTCCTCTGTCTTGGACACCTCCACAAAGTGCTGCAGGACATACTTGTGCGCCGATTTGAGCAGGTCGCTGCAGGAGTGCGTGTCAGCAAAGCCTCGGATGCCCAGGCAGTTGGAGGGGTCCAGCTGGCTGAGGAGGAACTTACAGCAGGCGTCCCGCACCCCATTGAGCTGCAGCAGACTCGCTGCTGGAAGCAACGTCTAGGAAGTGTGCAGTTACAGGTTGAAGTTATATTAAATCTGTTGTACTTTGTGTATTTTTTTTAGATGAATTGGAATTAAATAAATAAGTCTAATTTAACCATTTTATGTGAAATCTTCTACATTACCTGCACATTGCCCTCCCCGACCACAATCTCTGCCGTGTAGGCGTACTGGACCAACTGCTCCAAAGCCTGGGGGTCGATGTCATGTAGGGTCACATGGGTCTGCCGGCTCTCTGACATCTCATCTGCATGACCGCACGGAGCGAAAACTGTAAGTTATATCCATTAAAACTCCAGCTGATATAATGCTGACACATGGCATCTCCTAATGTATACACCCCTGTTGCCAAATGTCTGCACAGCTCATTTGTTGCTGTCTGTTCAATCAGTTGTTTTAAACGTTGAGGTTTTTGGAATTCCTGAACCTGTAGTACAGAGCACACTCATGCACAACACGGGTACTCCTGCACAACTCGGTGTCAGGCAGCGTCAGATGTTCAATCTCCTATTAGTTATAAGGAATCGCTAACGCTGCCGAGGAGCTGTGATTTTGTTGTTTATATGATCAAAAATGATCAGCTGATTCTGCTCAAAGGGGCTAATTAGTGACTGGATCAGATGAGAGGAAGACTAGCGGCTGAGTCTCAAACCCAACCGTCTGTGGACATATTGTACCCGTGCAAAGGTCTATTGTCTGGAGGAAACTGGAGACACACACCTCATATAACCACCTGTGCCCCAGACAGGAAGAGGGGGAAGGAAGCGATGATGATGATGATGATGATGAAAGAATGAAATGGTGTTCACTGCACACACAAAAGTTGTTGTGTCATCAGACTCTGACCAACAGAGCAAAATGATGCACTGTTTGATGAGGCTTCAAGGATTTCAGGGATAAAAGTACGAATTGAAGTAAAATGAGGCGGCTTAAGGATGAAGTTGGACAACGTGGATTGAACTTACTGGTAAACATAGCGTGGAAGTAGGGGCTGCAAGATGCCAGCACCACTTTGTGCGCCTTGATTTCTTTGTTGGAAACATGGAGCACAATGTCACACAACAGGCCACGCTGACGCATCCTGTTCATGGACACAAAGGAGTCGTGATAGTGACGCTTTGAGTTGTGCGAGATGCTGTGGCCGTCACGGTTGAGCAGCTGCATGCCCCCCTCCATCATGGTGCCTGATGTGGCGGTCGCGGGCTCTTGCCTGTGCCGCACTCTGGGCAACTGGAAGATGTAGAAAACCATATTCATGTCAGTTAATACCAATGTCATTAACCTATAAAAAATATATTTTGTCATCAGAAAAGTCTTTCACCTGAGCAAGCTTATTTCATCTGCAGGAATGCAGGTGTTATGGCAGGTGTCCTGAGCAATCATTTGACCTTTATTTATTGTTATAGTACTCATCCTGACAGCTATGACAGGAGGCCTACATGCAAGCATGACAGAAAGCTCAGTATAACTATTACATGTAGTAGGTTGACTGGCCTGATCGTTTGACATTCACTGTCAACACAGATTAAATCTCATTATGACAACAGAGAGAGTCTCAAAAGATGGACATTATCCCTTAAACTGGATTCAAATCAAGGCAGGCTTTTCAACTTCTGGACTGTCTTATCTAATTGTAGTTTCTCCTGGAGTGTAATTGCACCAGAATTATCTGTCAAACCCCCCACCTCACCCAAGCTGAAGCCTCGGGTATGCGGGGTGGGAGGAGAGAAGGATGTAGTCTGTTTTAGCCTTTTCCTTTGTTGTCTCATCCGCCCTGCTTTTAGATGAAGAACACACTTCACAATGTTGCATAACCCTTGCCACGCAGCATCTTAGAAGTTGTTTTCTGATGAATATACAGAATGCACTTAGGCAAACCTCTGTATTAAGTAAACTGGACTCTGACTGGTCTGACTTGGAAAAGAATAGGCAAAAACACATGTCCTTTAGTCATGCTTTAATTTAATTTTGCTTTTTTTAAATGTATTTTTCTTGGTTGTAAATATTAAAGAAGTTTCTGTGACACACAACACAAACTTATTCTAACAAACAGCCAGTCACTACAACCTCATCAGTGAAGTATATTGACTGGTTTGAAGTCCAAGAAATGCAGAATTAAGGTTGAAACACAACAACAATATTATCAATTCTGATAGCTTATTTTCATGTGTTTTTCCAGTCAAATATATCCATCACTGAGTATCAGTGCATCATAATGATGCTTCCATCTGTTTTGAGGCACTGTTTCTACAAATACTCCACCGTCCAACCGAGGACCATCTCAAATGTCAGCACAGCTGTCTGCCGACAAGCTTTGGGTGCAATTTTCCAAAACACAATAGACCACAAAAACACACATATGTTCCTGTGTGTGTCAGAGAACAGTCTGCTCTCCTGCCCAGGGGAATAACATGAGACAATGCTGCAAATTAAGACTTGGATACACAGGAGGTAGAGGAAAAAATGACAGCACAGTTACCACAGTTAAAACTAAAATGAGTAAAGCACTTGTTCTGGTAGTTCCAGGCTTGCCTCTTAAAATCTTATCTGAGTTTTCTAGTCCCAAACCATGGCTGGTGTCCACAAAAAAGGCTCTGTGGCTTTTGGACAAAATGTGCATGCACAATATTGCTACACAAATCTGTTTTGGACAGAAAAATGTGTCTATTCATATATAATATCAGCCTCCTTGTTTGATCTGAGGAAAGCCCAACCCCCACTACATCTATTTTACATAACAGCAGCTATCAGCTGCAGCAGCTGCAATAGAAAGAATGAATGTGTCATTTATTTACCGGTGGTTGTGTTGATGTCGTTGCACACAGTGTCTTCCTGTATATGATGGGAGATATATCAGCAGCTGTCGCAGTCAGATTGGTTCAAACCTGGTACCAGTGTCTGGCTATCTGTCCATATTCTAACTCAAACATACGAAATATGAAGAAAGCCTCTGTTTTGTGCTGTATGCAGTTGACAATCCAAAAATAAATCCCCCCCAAAAAAACAAAAAAAAACAAAACTGCATGAATGCGAACATCGATTTCTTAAGGTGGAGTTGTAACTGTCCGAGTTAAAAGCAGCCACACTACTCATGCTGTGTAAATATGATAACGCAAATAGGAAGAGGGGCAAATAAAATACACGTTAACTGTTTTTCTTCAGCGCAGAGCTAAGATGTTTACGGCAGACGTTCGTTTAATATTTGACGTAAGACACACGACCTTAAGTGCCCCCTTTTTGTCTGGGCAGAATCAGGAAGTGCGCTTGATAAACGCGTCTATGCTAGCGCGCAGGGCGGGGTTTCATCTTAAAAGCGCCATGATTGGTCAGAACCTGAACTTTATCCCACCTCGGTTAGCCTGGACAACAAATTAAACACACAGCTCAGTTGGTAATAATGTAAAGACCTTTCTATTATTTTATTATTTGAAAGAATATATAAGGGAAAATAGCGCATTGATCATTATAGTATTTAAACAGGATACACGTCACGATTGTCTAATGCACAACTTAATTATTTATTTTGTCGATATAGGAGCTAACCAGATTAACGTTAGCTAACGTTAGCTCTGCCTGACAAGAATGAGACACTCACCGCCAGCCGTCGTCTGTGCCGATATGACAGCAGTGTTTTCTTCCTGTTTCTCAGCTTGCCCAGCTTTGTGGGTGGTGCAACTTAGAAATAATAAAAATAGAAAATAATGAGAACAATTCCTCCTTCTCCCTCGGACCTTGTCTCGTGAATGCAGCTGATCGTTTAATTTAAAATCTCACGTGCAGCATCACAACACTGCCTCTCCTCGTAAGCGTCGCTTTGACAGGGACATTTCGAGGTTGTCGTGCTCGCCGACTGTTTATTTTGTAAATTCTGAATTAATTATAGAAATTAGTCTTTTTGGTACTATACTTTACTATCATAAGCTACACTAAACACACAAATACCCTGTCAAATAAAAAAAAAATCTTTTTACATTTGTAAGCCTAACGAGCTAACGGTTTAGCACGGCGTTTAGCACCCATGAACCATAAAACTAACTCTTGCTTTCTGCACCGGGGGTTTATGGGTATTGAGGTTTGGCTTCACGTTGTGGATCCAGCATGGCAGGCAAACAGAAAAGGTGCGTGGCTGGTTTTCTTTATCTTATGATATTATAATACGAGGTTCAACTGTAAATTCACTGTTAAATGTAGTGTAGTCAGTTTGCTAATTTGTGGGCTTCATGAAAAGGCTTTTTCACCATCTGCGGACTGTTAGCTTACTCCTGTGCTGTGTTGTGTAGCAAGTAAGCAGCAGCTAGCCTAAGCGGAACCCTTGCTAGCTATTGAGTATTTTCTTAGTCATTAACTAACGACTGAAATTAATGATACATTTGCAGCCGTTTTGTTATGATATGATGCTATGCCTCGGCTAACATTAAATAACGACATTTAAGGCTGACGCTGCCAGTTACATAACGAACCCAACAGTGTTTCCCCCCCACATGTTGGCCTTATTTAACTAACTTATTTAATCTCATCAGATCTGTTGTCTTTTTCAAAGGAAGACATGTTTTAAGGCATATAAAAATACTCTGCTTTGCATAATTTAATGTGTTTTTATTTCTCAAAAGTTCAATTACCTAGTTAAAAATTCTAAAAAATATATTATCTCATCTTTTATTATTAAAAATCTGAGTATATAAATATTGTATCAATTTAAACGATTTTCCTGCTGAACACAAGATGTCTCCTACTTCACTGAAAAGGTCTTCAGGTTCCCACGTCACACTTAAATAAATCATCATCTTAGGGCCACCCCTTTAACTTACATATTCAGTGTCCACAGAGAAACTTTCCACCTTCAGCAGATGAATATGAAAGCTTTAAATGTTGCAAACTCTTCACAAACATAATTCTGCACAGTGAAACATCCAACTGTAGAAAACAGAAAGATTAAACACATTTTTGAGCACAAGGGGACTTTTAAGGTTGACGATGCTAACTGTAGATAAAGCATTAGACCAAGTTTTCCCCCACATGTTGGCCAACAACTGTTTTACCTGTTGCCTTTTTTTGTAGGAAATTAGAGGACCTCAGTGTGGATGAGTTCCTGCTGTCAGGTTTTGACTCTGCAGGTGAAGCTGAATCTGAAAAAGAGGCTCCCAAACAGAATGGACTCAAGAAAAAGAAGAAAGATCTGAAATCTGCAGCCTTCAACAAGTGAGTCTCTTCCTGTTGGATCATTTACTTTTACTATACGGTAATACTATATGACCACAACATCAAACCATCATGATGGTAGACGGGGAACTTGAACATGTTTTGTGCATTATATTCCTCTGTAGAGATGAGAAGATGGCAGGTAAGGCCTCTGAGCACAAGGAGCAGCTGTCCAGGTTAAAGAACAAAGATCCAGAGTTCTACAAGTTCCTGCAAGACAACGACCAAACACTCCTGAACTTTGACGACACAGATAGTTCTGGAGATGAGGATGAGAAAATGTACCACAGGTTGCCATCCACACTGGAGGTAAGCCAGCTGATGTCAATGATGAGTTCATGATAAGTTCATGATGGGTTTTCTTGTGAAAACATAGATATTATCTCTTTTGCATGTAGGAGGCCGGCTCTGGTGGTGATGATGATGATGATGAAGAGGAGGAGGAGGCGGCTGGTCAGAAAAGTTCGAAGAAATCCAAGAAGGCAGCGGAGACCATTAAAGTCACAGATAAAATGATTGAAGACTGGAAAGATGCTATGAAGAAGGAACCCACACCTCGGCTCTTCAGAGAGGTCACCCAGGCCTTCAAGGCTGCCGTTGCTACAACTAAGGGTGAAGGAGGAGGTCAATGTCGATACAAGGTGGCTGACAGTTCAGGTAGGACATCATATTTGCCTCAAGCTACTGATAGATAGTAATAGATTATACATGAATACAACTTGGAATTGTTTTGAAACATATTGCTGCAACACTGTTATTAGTATTTCTTTCAAAACCAGCAAGTGGCTGTAATGGGTTTCATTAATGATATGGATGCACAATATTTACATAATCAGCAGTTTACCTGATCATTATATAAATATAATCCACTCCTAATTTGTGTATAATATTTCAAGTAGAGCTTTTGACAGGTCAGGTGTTAATAATATTAATGATGGCTCTGTTATGTTTACATGTAAGTCATGACAGAGAGCCAGCATGCAGGTCTCTAAAACTGAAGTAGCTAGATGGAAGTCACCATTATTTTATTTTTTTTTGCTTTTTCCTGCTGTGACATGTCAGAATGTCTCGAACAGAAAAAAACTGTCCCGAAGTGAATGCAAACTATCCCCAAATCAAAATGTTTTACTAATTACTGGTTATGTTAAAGACAAAATATAACAAAGAAAATATTACATAAAATGGTTAGAACTATAAGCTACCTCTCTTTGAGTGCAGGAACTTGTACTTTTACTGTATTTTGTACTGTACTGTATTAATAGTTTTCCTAAAGAACAATTTAACTATTTATTTCGAAGTTTAGAGATGCTGCTTTCAGTAACTATAAACATGTATGCTGCCTGCTGCAGCCTGTTTCTGCTCCTGATAACCCATGTGGTCTGGAAAGATTGTAGCATGATGAGTGCACCAATTTCTTCAGCAATCTCTTATATTATTGTAGAAATAATTATTAGGTTTTTTTATTTCTTTGTATTCCATGTTATTAGTTTGTTTACTTGTCGGTTAGTAATTTGTGCCGGATGAAAAATGAAGCTTCCCAATTAATGGGAGACTGGTCATAGACTTAGCAAAAAATAATTAAACAAGTTCTTGACTGTACAGCTGAAACAAATGGTCAATCAATTCATTGGTCAATGAGTCGATCAGAGTAATTTAATAACTGAGTTACTTTTTAAGTAATTCATTACGGAGAACTAAGGAGAAGCCAAAGATAAAACCGTAATAAGTAATCGATTAATGGAACAAATATAGATTTGCTGATGATGAATATTATCATAGTTGTAGCCTGGCAAGTTATCAGTATCCATTAATTACCAAAAAAGTGTTAAGCCTTCAGTTTCATGTTGTTCATAGTTAAGTGTATAATTTTGCCATACAGACATTGACCCTTTTATAAAAGATTAGGATACAAATTGCACAGTAATAACAAAAACAAATATACTGACAAAAACAGGAGGCATTTGCTTCCCCTCCTCAAACTCAACATTAGTTTCAGAGATTGTTTTCTGAAACACATGGTGAATTCTTTGATTTATCAAATGTACACTGAAAACACGATATGAAAAGTTAAACATGTGGTAAATATGCATAAGTATCTCTCTGTTCTGTCTGCAGTGTTCAACGCCTTGGTCCTGTTCTGCATCAGAGACATTTATGTGGCCGTGCAGAGGATACTCAACCTGAAGCCTGATAAAGACCAGAAAAAGTATGAAGTGGTTGTCATATCTGCCGATCTCATCTCTTGTTGATAGGCCCTTTCTCACCCTTTTTCCTCTGCTGTGTTCTCAGGCTGGTGCTCCCATCGTCTAGTCCAAGATGGCAGAAGAATCAAATAGACATCAAGATGTATCTCAGTGGAGTAGTTCAGGTTTGTTGGCTGTTCTCTCTGTTGTGTCATTGCTAACTTAAATTACTGCCTGATGCGTTTCTGTGATGTAGATATGATGTCATACAGTAGGATGAAGTATATATTTACTTTCTTGATTAATTATGTGTGGGAGAACTGCCATAACACTTTCTTCCTCTCCTCCTCCTCTCTCCTGTAATAACCTGTTTTCTTCATCCTCCTTCCACCTGTAGCTGTTATCCTGTCTAACAGAAGCTACAGTCATCAGCGCTGTCCTGCGGCATGCCAACCAGCTTGTACCGTATTACCTTTGTCTGCCCAAACAGTGTCGACACCTGGTTAAGGTAAGTTGCTATTAGAATGGCGTGGAACGTGATGCTTAATTAATTAGCCTTTGGGGTATAGTTTTAATTGTGTCTGTATTTCTTCTGTTAATTCCCCATCACATCTTTGTGTCTAGCAACTGATGAAACAGTGGAGCACAGGAGAGGAGACTTGTCGTGTTCTCGCCTTCCTGGCCCTCAACAAAATCTGCAGACACAAGCAGGACATGTACCTTAATCCAATTCTCAAGGTGAGCTACACCACGCATGTAAAATGGACTAGAACAGTACTCGCATAACATACCAAGTTAAAACACAATATAATAAAGAGAGATTTTCATTTAAAGTGCTCATTATAAGTGCTTAAAACCACATCAAGCATATAAAGCTGATCCTAACCTGTGTAAACTAGAGTATTATGATATTCACTGGTTATGTTCTTTATCCCTACAGCAAATGTACATCTCCTACGTACAAAATTGCAAGTTCACGTCTCCCAACGCACTGCCCATGATCAACTTCATGCAGCGGACTCTAACAGAGATGTATGCCCTGGACTCACAGGCCACTTACCAACACGCCTTCATCTACATCCGACAGCTGGCCATCCACCTCAGGAACGCCATGACCATGAAGAAAAGGGTCAGTTTTGGATATGATAGAAATACAGATATTGAAAGGTTTAAAATACAGACAGGCGGAGGGTCTGGCAAATATGATTGGAGTGATTGAAAATACCTTACCTTGTTTGTGAATTGATAGACAAAATGTTTGTTTGTTTTCAAATCAAAATTGATTAGACTTAAAAAAAAAAAGAAAAAAAGAAATCCTACTTTTGGTATGTTAATGTAGAGCAGACCACCCAGATGAATTGTTATTCTTCTTCAGCAGATCACGTTGTCTATATGAACATGCAATTAAAGTTTTTACGGAGGTTCACAGCATTTCTAAGCATCTAATAATGACACTGGCTGTGCTTGTGTGTTCTGTAGGAAACGTACCAGTCTGTGTATAACTGGCAGTATGTCCACTGTCTGTACCTCTGGTGTCGGGTCCTCAGCACCCTGCACCCAAGTGATGTACTCCAGCCTCTCCTCTACCCACTCTGCCAAGTTATAATTGGTACCATCAAGTGAGTATTTTCATTATTTAACATGCTTTTTAACTTTCATTAACATGTTGACAATATTCAGGAAGAAAATGTGTAAAATGTCCAGATTCTCAGATTTAATTCTGGTATTACTGTAAGTGAATTATCCATTAAGAGGTCTGTATGTATTGTAATTATTCTAAATAATTTTGAGCTATTTTTATAAAGATGTTTGCATCATTTTTTCTATGAATTGTTTGCACTGTAAAATGTAAAGAAGGAAGAATATGTACCACAAGCATTGAGATCCAAAGGTGATCCCTTTATAAACACAGCAGTCCAAAACCTAAAAATATTTGGTTTATAATGAACAGAAAACGGAAAAGCAGCAAATCCTTACAAGCTGGAACAACGAAACATCTGTAGTTTTGCTTTAAAACTTTGTTTGATTACTTAATTATCAAAATAAGTGCTGAAATCTTTTTCTTAAAAAAAGGCATCCCATAAACCTTTTTAAACCCATCAAACTTTTAATCGACTCACAGCGACCTGAAGCAACCTGCCCCCATCAACACAGTCCCATCAACGGTAGCTTTGCACATCAACATAAGCTCACTGCGAAAAGTGAAAAGAGCAGAGTGACTGCTGGCAGAAAGTGATAAATAAGGCACATTATTATGTACAGAAGACTGCAGTGCTGATGAAAATAGGCGAGTAAATAATGGTAAAATGTGAAAGCTATGTCAACACGAATATGTTGAATTTCATGAGCAAAAAAAATGCATATTTACTACATAAAGGATTGTTTACTTTGAGTCATCTAAAAACAGTATAATC
The DNA here is from genome assembly GCA_036937835.1 of Pampus argenteus. Lineage (NCBI taxonomy): Eukaryota > Metazoa > Chordata > Actinopteri > Scombriformes > Stromateidae > Pampus > Pampus argenteus. The sequence goes on along the minus strand of CM072864.1, from coordinate 18,597,011 downwards.
ATGAAGTTATTTATTAGGAAAATGCTAAATATGTGTGTTTCAGTGAATGCAGTACATTTTTTAAAAATATAATACTCTATGTAGTTGATTTTCTTGCCTTCACAGATAGTGCTGTCAGACCCATAATCCACTATTAGTTATTTTTTGACAAACTTAAGGCTTAATATGCGGTTTAACATTTTATCACTTTTGTATTTAAACGTACACTGTTGTTGTACATTTTACCAACAGCAGGTGGAGACATTGAACCACTGTTTTGTCTCTAAACAGACTGGTGCCCACATCAAGATATTACCCTCTGAGGATGCACTGTTGCAGAGCCCTCACCTTGCTGTCTAGCAGCACCAACACCTTTGTACCTGTTGTGCCATTCCTCTTGGAGGTAAGATTACATGCCATGTCCACTAGTCACCTTGTATAAATGTGGATCTGATCGGATCAATGCAGCAACTGCAGGCAGTTAAGTTTCCAGAGGCCTAATCTGAAGCTGAACTGAAAGACAGTTTTCAATTATGTAGAATTAAATACCAGTCAGTTGGTTGTCTTTGACACAAACGGAAACAATGTAAAGGTAGATGTGATGAAATGTTCCGTCGGTGGTTTACTGTGGAAAAACATCAGTGGTGTATGAAATGCATTTTGGTCTCAACGGCCACAACTGAAGGGGGTTCAGGAGGAAACACATCGAAGGGTAGCACTGTGTGTCAGAGAGAGCGAGAGATAGTGAGAGTGAGAGAGAGAGCGAGAGAGAGATACCTTTTGTTATCAGACCAATCACAGGTCACCAACTGACAACATTTTCTGTGGGTCAGGTGTTAAGCACGTGATTGTGTGGTGTGCAAATGTGTTTGTACATATTGTGGTACAGTGTTGTTTTGGTTTACCGGATGAGAGCAGTGTGCTGACGACAGCGTCTAACTTGGTCATTGGATGCTTGTAAGTCTCTCTCTCTCTCTCTCTCTCTCTGTGTGTGTGTGTGTCTCTCTCTCTCTGTGTGTGTGTGTGTGTGGCAGTTTGACCAAAGCGATAATGGCACGGTTGTGGTTTACACGCTGGTCCTAACACACTGTTCAGACCACATCCTCTTTGCTTATGGCCTGGCTGCTCCCCACCTCTTTTTTTTTTTTTTTTCCCCTGCACACACTCGGAGCCCCCTCCCCTTCACCTAACCCCCTACAGCAAGCCGTGTTTATTTTTTATTTGTGACGCACGATATTTCCTGTTTTTTTTATTTTTTATTTTCCCTCCTTTACTGTTCCCCTTGTTAAAGGCAGGCTGAGGTACGCTGCTACTGTTTTAATTAGAGCAACAGAGGCAGCCCCTTCCTCCTGTGTGTCTGTGCCTGTGTGTGTTCTCGCATCTCCGAGGGGGGTGTATGATTTGGAGCTTCCTGCTTCAGTAGCTGTGTGAGTGCGTGCGTGTGTGCATACATGTATCAGGGTTGGCCCATGCCGTCCCACTTCCTCCTGGCTCCCCCGCAGACCGCCACCACATCCTATGTTTGTACAGACAGTACCGGCCAGCAGCGCTGCTATGCCTTGCACACTGAGCACATTAACGACCACACAGGCACACACATACACACTAACACACACTAACGCATAGAAATACACGTAGATACGGGGAGTCAGAAATAGACTGATACACAAACACTAGACAGAAATTCACTTGCTGCTGTGGGCAGATGTGAAAGCTAAAGCTTGTAGACAAATAGCCCACACGTTGGGTAGAATGTACTTTCACAGACTAAGATAGAAATGTGTCACCACAGTAACGTGGCAGCATGTAAAATCAACTGTGGCGAATCATCATTGTCAAAATTGGAGGTCCCAATATCAACATAAAGCAGAATGCAGATGACACACACATTGTAGGTGTTGGCGTTTAACTTATGGAAAAGTGATGGCTTTGGGGAATGAGGAGAAAAAGATTGATTTAGAAAATCAGTCATTCCAACCATATTCATATAAAAATACACATACGGCAGGATTAGATGTCATTGTCGGATCAAGTAAAAAAATTAAGAAATAAAATGAAATAATAAACAGAAGTAAATGATTAAATAGATAATAATAATATTAATAATAATAATTATAGAGAACTAGAAACACATGGGCAACAATAACATATTGCATAGGTTCTGAGTTCAGTACTATGACAGATCTGTTCTCTGAAGATAGTATAAATTGTGCTATTGTACCAGTGAAATTCATCAAATCATTCCTGAGCAGCTGGACCAGAGTTCATATATTTATACATTTACGTTTTTCCTTTGCAGATCTTTCAACAAGTGGATTTCAACAAGAAACCAGGGCGAATGAGCAAGAAACCAATAAACTTTGCCGTCATCCTGAAGCTCAGCAAAGTCAACCTGATGGAGAAAGCCTACAAGGTAAGAAATCCTGAAAGGTGGATTCCTTTCTCTATAGTTGGGGTTCGTCTATGCTTCTGATCTTCGTTGCATTGAGAAGGAGTAGCAGCTAATCAGATGAGCGGTTCAAGTCTCGGTTAATGTTATTTTCACATTACTGCCTGTCACTGTATGCGTTAGCCTGCGTGTGTGCGTAAGGGGATTGAGGGCAGTGCTAAAAGCCCCTTCTCAGGGCTCTAAAACTGGCCCCGAGTCAGCCAAGAGGATTGCAGCACGGCCCTCTGGGATTATCTCCGCACTCTGCTCGCCAGGGCTGTTTTCACTGCTGTCACCTGTACAGCTGCCACAAACCCCCTGCCTCGTACACTCACAACAAACCGGACTAAAGGTGGACTCATCTGTCTCATCCTGAACATGTATTAGTCCTTTATAGGCGGTTAAAGTTTTCATTTATCTTCACAAAGGTTCTGGTTTTTTTTAATTTATTTCCTATTCACATAGTCATTTCAATGCCATTATTCCATAAGCACCACTTAAATCTTCTAATTTTAAACTAGAATATCAACAATCCCAGTTTCCCACAACTTGTGTGAACACTTTACAAGTCAGAAACTCATAATTACAGTAACCCCTATATGACATGAACACAGCACTAGCTTAGCCCTAACCAATGTGTAGCTAGTGATGTTTATCCCACCGACATCATCTTCAGTTGACAGAGACACTGCATTGGGAACATAAACCTTATTAAATAACATTAACCCTCCAATGAAGCTCACATTTCTTCTCTAAGCAGGGAAACTGTGGTCAATGACACTAGTCTGTCACTAGTCGCCAAACAAATCAGAAATGTGGGCGAGCTGTCAATCATGAGTCTTTTGTAACTGAGCTGCTAACTCGGATCAGTCTTGATGTACATTAGTCTCAATTGCCTCTCTGCACTGAATTCTGATGCATTTTAGGACGGGTTAATTGACCAGCTGTATGACCTGATGCTGGAGTATTTCCACACTCAGGCCAACTCCATCGGCTTCCCAGAGCTCGCCCTGCCTACTGTCATTCAGGTAACGCCTTTGTTTTACCTCACGTCTCTGCTATCAGCAAAGACTTTGAGTCATTCACTTGTCATATATTAGTGCTTTGTTTTCCTTTTGAAGTTATTTGTCAATAGTATATAAGGATTTATTTTATACATTTACACAGTGTAAGCAGCTGTCTTGATATTATCATTATCATAAAACAAAACCCTAAATGATTTACTGCTTTAAATGATTATGGATCGCTGTGGTTAGTTTATTTTATAGCACAGGATAATGTAAAGTCTATCACAAATGTGTATGGATTGTGTGGTTTAAGGAGTCAGATGATAATGTAATAATATTAATACATTAATAATGTATGATGTAAGTTTCAGAGTTACAAAAAGTCATTTTCCCAATTGGCAATTGGTAACAACTCGTAGCTTTTCTGCAGCAATGGAAGTAAATTAAACCTTGAAAGTTGATGCAAACAGTTCCTACAGACGTCCAACTTTAGTTGATCTCTTCCAAATCCTGCGTCTGTGTGAAAGCACGGAGGAGGAAGCAATCCAGCGTCACTGGCAGCTTGGATCAAAAGGGCGACCACAGCATCCTGCAAAGCCTTGTTGTAGTTGATGATGCATTCATCCTGCAGCAAGATAACCTTCCGAAACATACCTACATACTACCTTTAGAAGAAAAGAACAGACGGTAGGCTTCAAATCATGTGAAGGCCAACACAATGGTCATCGAGCTGGTCAGGGATGAACAGCACAGAACGAAGAAACTTTAAGAACAATATTGGATTTCCACTGTAGAAAGAAAGAATGCCACAATCGAATATTAAAAAAACGATACAATTTTGTCAAAGAAATGGATAAATTATTTCATATTTTTTAATCTTCAATTATTGGTTCTATGCTTATGCATTGAGATGGTAGGAATCATACCACGGTTTTTGCAGTTATATGCGTCTCAACCACAAAGTCATCATAATGTTATTTTACTGTTAAAACTTATCTTGGAAAAGGCTGCAGTGGTGCAAGATTTGACAAATAAAATGACACCATCTCACTATGTCTACAAAACTTAACAGGCCACATTTTAGTGTTACAGAAGGACAGATTATTGGTCTAAATTTATAAAGAAGCAAAGGCACTGAGCATCATTCTCAGAGATTCAGCACTGCCTGAATGATGATTCAGGATGTGGTTCAGCTCTTGCCAGGCTGCTCGCCTCAAAGGAACCAACCACGAACCCTCCTCAGCTCTGCCTGATTGCTCTGTATGGGAGGACTGGATGATCCTTCACGCTGCTTCCATCTTTCTCTTACTCCCCCTCCATGTCCCTGCAGCTGAAAGCGTTCCTGAAGGAATGCAAAGTGGCCAATTACTGCAAGCCGGTGCGCCAGCTGCTGGAGAAGGTACAGGAGAACAGCAGCCACATCACAGGACGGAGACAGAAGGCCGCCTTCGGAGTGGCCGATGCCACTGCTGTGGTGAGTGTGTGTGTGTGTGTGTGTGTGTGTAGTACTTTATAATCAACATTACTTAATTAGAATATTTAATTATGGATCTTAAAGTTGTAAATATTAAATGCAGGCAGTCATCAGAATGCACAGTTATACAGGTAAGATCAAAAAACTAGTTTGTAGTAGAATTAGTGGTGGGCATAGATTAATTTTTTTAATCTAAATTAATCTCACTGAAATCTTGAAATTAATCTAGATTAAAATGTCTTGTTCAGAACGCGAAATACCCAAGTACTGACCAAAAGTAAGTCTTTGAGCACGGGTTTCTTAAACCAGGGGATGCATTAGAACAGGAGCCAGAATGCATCACTGACTGTTTATAGCAAAGGGATGCTTTGCGTTCAGGTGGTATTTGAGACTGGAAGAACTCCTACAGTAAACCAGTTCTGCATTGCATAAGGTGCACACAACCTTAGTCCTGTCGATGCCACCATCGGAAAATGAATTTTCCCTGAAGCAAGCCTTGCGGCTTCGTGGCTGCATCCATGATAGACTATAACGTTTGGTGTGGTGGTTCGGTAATTCACAGGCGCGTAGAGGTTCGAAAACTAGTTCTCGCCCCCTACAGTGCAAATATGTATACATCCGCGCTAAAATATCACGTTGAAAGTCATCAGTTTGCTTATTATAGGACCCAGATCCAAACCCAGTTTTGATAGTAGATTAACGGCAGCATTTTTTATACCGCTCGATAAGAGTCTCACATTATCGCAGCGTGTTAACACCGATAACGGCCCACCACTAAGTAGAATATAGTCATACTGTGTCTGTTACTAATTACTTTTTAATTTATTTAAATAAAAACAGACATGATTATGATTCATAGATGCGCAGAAGAAAAATCTTTCTCCACTAAATGTTGCTGGATCAAACTCTTTTAACAGATTCATTAAACCTGTATTGATTCATCTGTTATGTGATTTTTATATTGTCAGCAGATGATTTTTAGTGATCATAAGGCAGTATATTTATAACATCAGTTAAAGATAAATTACTGTCCTGATAAGATAATTATTGGATCGTGCAACAATGTTTTATGAGTTCCCATTGTTGTGTGCTTTTCTTATCAGTTTTATTGAGTTTTGTACTCATTGACAACAGTTTTACTACACTAAGTTATTACATTATCGTTTGCTGCAGTGTGCTTTATTAATTCACCTTATTAGCCCTGCTACCACCTGTATTCTACTGTACAATGCTATGTTTAAGCACTTGTTTCCCCAAAAGGTTTATAATCGAAGACGCTGCACGCTGTTTCAAAAGAGCACCGATATACTGAACGCACATCAAAGCACAAAAGATGTTGCAATATTACAGCAGCGTTCATGCTTGATGGGCTGTTAACTCGTCTACCAATCAGATGTCTACCGCTCACTGTGTTTTTACTATTGCAGATTAGTAAATATGTTATAGTTTCATAGTTTGTGTGAATCAGACAAACGTTTGAACACACACATGTGAATGGCAAAGAGAGTGTCCAAACGTTACACACACATATATTCAGCAGTTACAAGATCAATAAGATTTCTCAGATTGGAAATTAATGAGACTGTCTATTAATCACTGTAGTTATTACATAAATCAAACCCGGGGAGGTGTCTGCATTCACTTCGCCAACTTTTGGCTAGTTGGTGCGAGCTGCTATGGTAGGTATGTTTTTTATGTCAACAGTCAACCAGGTCAATGTACTTAACTTGGAAATCTCTTATGAATAATAAACCCAACACTAAGGTCTGAGAGTTGTGGTCCAGATGCAGGGCAAAGAACACTTTTTACTGGAAGGCAAACAGAAAGACTGTAAAGTTTTGGGCTCTGGTCCAGTTGAGATGGAGGCTGCAGGCTGTTGGACAGTCTGGACGGTGCAGCCCCGCAGGCAGCAGCTGATAATGGAGGACACTTCCCTGTGTAAACTCTGAGCCTGGTTAAGAATGACCCTGTGGTTATTGGAAGCTCTTAGGCTTTTGAACCAGAGGCGCCTCTGCCTTAATGAGCAGCCATGTGCGTGCGTGCGTGTGCGTGCGTGCATGCGTGTGTGCGTGTTGACTTGTTCTCTCTGTATGCTTACCTGTACACATGCACACACACAGACACGTGCATGGTTTTATGTGACTTCTCTGGGAGTCTTGACGTGTACCACTGATTAATATTTAAAAGTGTTTAAGGATGAAATTAAAGAGGATGGCCTTTGTGTAATTTAGCTGACGATAAAATGTGTGCCCGTAGACACATGGAAGTGTGTGCGTGTGTGTGTGTTAACGAAGTACAACTCGTAGACAGCACGGCACCGCAGCAGCGCCAGCCCCTGTCACCATGGCTCTTTGCTCAGCGGAGGCTGTCACCATGGCATCCACTCCCTGGCATCGTGGCAGCGGTAGAGGTGTCACTGCAGGCGAAGGAAAGGGGACAGCCCTGCTGCTGCTGCTGCGGAAAAGGCCACGGCCCCCCTCTGGCCACCAACCCCCTGCTGACATGTCACCCAAACTGAGAGCTAGCCTAATTAATGATGCCCTTCCTCTATCCAGGTTGCACTCTGCTGTAGCCTGGATTTGAAAATGTTTTCTTTATTTGTTTGAGGCTAAATTAAGAAGTAGCTTTTCAGTTTTCATTTTCTTTTCCTCCCTCTTTTTTGTGTGCAATGCCACCTATCTTAATAGCCACGTAGCAAATTGTGGTAAATGTGTTAAGCTAACGGGCGCAGGAGGCTGTCATCTGTTCACTCTATTGGATTTGCTGGTCAGATAATGTGATTGAGCCTAATCAATATTATCCACAAAGACCTTTAGGGGAAGGCTGAAGAGGATCTTCCGGTCTCCCCTTTCAGGCATCTTCAATCTTTTCAGCATCTTCTGACTCATCTCGTCTGTCCATCTCACTTCAATTGATGTGATGATGCTGTGAAAAGCTTCTCTCAACAGATTCTGAAAATAACTACTAACTAACTGTATTCAAATTTGTCAAGAGGGTGCACAGATCTGCAGTATACTTTGCCTACCCACCCACACCTGTATGCATCTGTTTTTGATCACAGGCGGCTTGGGAGAAGCAGGTCAAGGAGGAGGGGACTCCTCTCAGCAGGTACTACAGCCAGTGGAAGAAGATGAGGGAGAAGGAGATCCAACTGGAGATCTCTGGCAAAGACAGGGTAACTATCCAACCAACAAACCACCAACATTTGCCCCACCGCACTCAGTCATCATGAGTCACTTTTATTGTCTTTTTTTTCTTTTAATGAATGTCAGCATCAACCACAAGAGTCAGATCTATACATAAATCATGATACATGATGCTATATAGTGGTAAAATTTACTGGTAGAACAATTTTTTTTTTATGATCTCCATTAATGCAATGACACAGGCTTGTGTATTGATCCTGTTTTGTGTTTTTTGTGAAGATGGAGGATCTGGACCTCCCAGAGATCAAACGCAGGAAGATTCAGGAGAAAAAGGCAGAGGACAAGAAGGAGTTCAAGGATCTGTTTCAGTCTGACAGCGAATCTGAAGATGATGACGCAGGATTTAAAATCAAAGGTAAGATGAATCACACGCTGAAATTTGAGGCAGTTTGTTTCACTCGGTGACTAGTAGGCTGTCGTGTATGGCCCATATTGGCCTGTAGGGGGCTGTGTTTTGTTACAGCCTGATTTCTACTGTGCAAAAGGAACGTTCAAGAGGTGATGACAGTTTGGCCTGATTTCTTTACTGTCATCTCAGATAGTGTTTTTGGGGGAGAACAAAAAAAAGATTTTGCTACGTGAAGCAGATGACCTGATGAACGGTTTGCCACAAGACTCTGAGTTATTAAAACATCGGCCGAGACGCTGTCTGTGGAACTGAAAATGAAAACCCACTTTAAGCTTATCAGATAGTTTGGTTCTCTCGTAGCAGAGAGGAACCATCAGTTTCCTGCATGTCTGGTCCACTTGGGGTCGTCCACAGGTCACAGGCAGCTGCAACCACGCTTTTACGGCTTTACACTCGGACACGCTCCAAGCAGAAAAAAGCCCTCTGCAAGGTCACAGAGGAAAGGAGTAGGCGGCAGGGGGATTTTTTTTCTTATTTAATGCATCTGGACTTCATTGTGGGGAGAGTCCCCACAAATGGATGGGCAGCTGCAGGCAAGCGGCGGGCCTCCACCTCTCACTGTCTGCCCCAGCACCCCCCCACCCCGCACACACACGAACTGAAACCCCCCAACAGGAAGTACAGACTTGGATCCCAGTGGGGGTTCCTAATTCAAACCAGCTCAGTGGAACAGCCAGAGGTGGCCGCTCCCACTCCTCTCTACCTCTGTCTCTCTTTCATTCTCGCTCTCTTGCTTGTTCTTTCTGGCTCTGTGGGTTTCAACCAGCTGCCCCCGCATGTCCTCACAGCACGTGCACACACACACACACACACACACACACACACACACACAGCGATGATAGCACACAAATGCACACCCACCACCCTGTCGTCCAGTCTTGAAGAGCCAAAAGCTTTTGGGCAGCTCACCAAAGCTCTTTGTGGTCTCCCGGAAAGAGGGGGAGTGTGAGAGGAGGGGGCTGATGATTTAGATAGGTGTGTGTGTCGGTGGGTCGGTCGGTCGGTCGGTGGGTGGGTGTGAGAGAGAGGCAATGTCAGTGTATGAGGGTAATAAGTTTTCCAGGTCATTTGGGGGCAACTAGTAAGGTACTACTGGGGTCTGTGAGCAGCAAGTGTGTGTTTGTTGACCTAATTTTAGATATAAAGAGAAGTACCTGATTTTTTAATGGACTGTGTGTGTGTACATGTGAGTGTGCATGTGCACAGACAAGAGGAAGTAGCTCTGTTTTGCTTCCCTCTCCTGCACGCCCCCAGCCTTTCATCACACCTCAACTTCAAAGCCTGTGGACCCCAGTTGTCCCTTTGGCTACACAACACACACTCGCAGCACCCTGAGTATAGCACAACACAATTTCAGACAAACTCCCAACTTCTCTCCGGCGAGAATCTGTGCAACACACTCTCGTCATCTTCATAGCTTTGGAACCTGCCTGCTATCTCCATTTGCTATATTTAGGCTGTGAGCATAAGATGTCTGAAATTGCCAGTAGTAAACTGTCATGGGTGTTTGTGCAGCAGCACCGGCGTCTGTAATCGACTCTCAGTTCCATCTCAGGAGGAAATAGACACTTCTCGCTGCCTCTGATGCCTGGCCCACATATAGGTGTCCCCAAAGCCCTCAGACGGCAGGGACACACCAACACAAAACTTAGGAATGTCGGAATAAAGCAACACCAGACAAAATTCAATGCAGTGTAATGTTTTTTCACTGTCTCCCCTCAGGTAAAAAGGGCAGTCGTGGGTCAGATGACGACGACGATGAAGATCTTGAAGACCTGTGTGACATGAGTGATGACGGAAACTCAGGTTGGTACAATGTCAAAAGAATCATACTTATAACACGCACAAATATGCAGTTTTCAAACATCTTGAAAGTTGCGACTTGTTCATTTAGTATTGTTTTCATTATTGAACAATGATCTCAATCTATTCAATATCTTTCAATTACTCAATTGGTTAATTTGTTTACAAACTGTCAAAAGTAAAAAATGCCATTTCATAATTTCCTACAGCCCAATATCTTCTTTGTCTGACCAACAGTTTAAAACAAAAGATATTCAGTTTACCATCACAGAACTGTCACATCTGAGAAGCTGAAACCAGCAAACGTTTGGTATTTTTGCTTTACAAAATGACTAAAATGATTATTCGATCAACAGAATACTTTCCAATTGATTTTCTGTGGATCAACTGATCGTTGCAGCTTTAACGTTATAAGTGCATATTGAAGTACTATTATTATTATTATTATTACAGAGACCAGCTGGTATTAAGGGTAAAATATTTTTGGTGTTTAAATTAGTAAGTCATGACCTCCAAGTCCTCAATTCAATCTTGAATTAATAAATTGAAATCACTTCCATGTATTTTACAAGATGACAGGTGGCTTCTGTTGTATCTAACAGCCAATTCATGAAAAACATCCACATATCACAGTCCAAAATCTGGATATAATTGGCTTGTTAGATTGATCTGTCACTGTTTTATTTTGTACAATGTCCAATGCAGCATCCAATAATGTAATAAATGTGATAACTGATATTTATTTAAGGACATAAATTCAATAGTTGTTCGGCGCCTGCTGCTTACACAACAGACTAGACTTCAACAACAACCTGTAACTTGACTTGACTCATTTGTGTGCATTTCTACACTCAAATTACTGGCTGGTCAATGTGATGCGTTTCATCTCTGTTTTCTAGATGATGAGGATGATGACGGTGATGAGGGGGATGAAAAGGCCTCCGAGGCTCCTCAGCCGCTCTCCTCCTCTGCTCTGCTAAAGCTGGCAGAGGGAGACAAGGATTTGGTGGTGGACCTGGAGCTGTCTGATGATGACTGAGGTTCATGGATACACACACTCGAGCTCACTCATAACCTTTTAATGCTTGCGATCTTATCAGCCGTCTATATGAACAATATTGGATTTTTTGTTTGTGTTTTTTTTTTTTCTTTGCTTTTGAATTGTATTGCTTCACCTGTACAGTACAAACATGTTCCAATGTAATTTTATTAAGCATTGAAATTGTAAAAAAACATTAAAAAAACAATTCAAGAATCCAGATTGTCCGTTTTTGTTTGTTTTTTTGTTTTTTTTAAGATGCTAATTAATTGAAGTGTGTGCTTGCATGTTGATGTACTAGTGCTCTGTGCATGTGCACACCTGTAGGCACCCTCAGGCTTTGCGAGGACACACTATTTGGAGAGAGCTATGAGCCTTGCTGAGCCGGGCCGAGCCAGGCTGGGCTGGCCAAGAGGAGGGGTACAGAGAGGCGGGTGTTCAGCCCCGAGGCAGCAGTGCAGTGCCAGGCTGGCGTCTGATGCTGTGCCAAGACTCTCTGCCCAGGTGGTAGAGCAGCAACACAGGCTGGTCTGTTTCTTTGCCAACTCCTCACCCGCCCCCCCACCCAGACCACTGTCTTTTCTGTCTGTGTATTCAAATTCTCAGACACGGCTTTTCTACACCAACTTATCTCCACTTTGTTGCACCTTTCTCCAGTATCCATCACTAAACTAAAAAGGTGGCATTATTAACATGTATTGTACACTGGTGTACAAAAACAAGGCAGAGAAGATGTTTGACATGGATTTAAATGCCACAAATGAAGATTTGATTTGAGAAACAAGTTTTGCATAATCACATTTCCTCTTAAATTGTTTTCAGTGAATACAGAACTCTGGTAAAGAGGCCCAGCCTAAAGCGAGGGGAAATCCCTGTAGAGTGTAGAGCGATCTGCTTCAGTGTCAACTCTTTGAAGCAGGAAGGTAAGTGTGAGTGGGGGTTGTTCTCGGTTCTGGTTGTGTGGGTGTGTGTATATATATATGAGGAGGGTTGGGTTTATCCCCACAGGCAGGGAGGCCATGGCCTGCGGCTGAACCTCTCATATTCTGACAGCTGGTGTCGACCTGAACTGTGCCCCCCTCCAACCCCTCCATGGTCTGCCTTCCTTTCTCACACACGCATTCATCAAGAGATCACATACTCCCTCATACACATTTTTAAAGAACACCTGTGGAGGAAAAAATCATCTATACGTAGGCACACAAGAGAGGAAAAGAGAAAGCAGAGGAATTTCTTTAGGATTTATTTCACCTGTGTGGTGAATAGAAAAATAGGATGAAGACAAAACCTTTGAAGGGAAATCTAGAGACCATTTTTAATTAATTGCTTGCGTAGTTTAAAAAAAAAATCCATAACAAATTCAACACTTGCATTAAGAGCTTTGTGCCTTTCTTTTCCCTGCAACCAAGAGAAAACAAAGTAAAAGTATCTTTGGAATCCATCTGAAGGGCTAATTATAATACATTATAATCTGCTTTATCTACCACATCAAAAGTCCTATAAATATCTTTTTCCTCATATTTATATGCTGAAGTAGCATTCAAGATTGGAGCATCTTTTAATATTACACTTTCTTTTTAAAAATGGCAAAAAAAAAGAAAAAAAAAAGAACAAAAGTACCACCAAAGTTCAGCAAGTCACATTTTTCAGTAAAGAAAACCTTATTCGTGCAACTACATTTAACAAAAAGTGAAAGTACCACGTATGTAACCTTCAGGATATTTTCATCTTAAGCATGACTGTACAATTTTGCATGTTTTTCCTACCTCCCACAGTAGTCAACACAAGCGTACAATGACATAAGCCGTACACACCTTCTCCATTTCAGCAACACTTTTTAAGCCTTTTGTATGTCAATAATTGACACCTGTGTCACCTCAAATAGAGTCCATCATCTGAGGCACTAGCCGAGCATTCCCCTGTTGAACCAGTCTTTCTCTGAGACCATTAATGCAAAAAAAGAAGCAGACACATAGTGAAACATGTTTCCAATTCCACACATCCAGTCATCTTTGGTATCGGGACAGTGGAATGCATAGTTGCAGTGATAAGGGGGAGCTGGTCAGATCTGGTGCTGCTCAGCATGTGATTTAATTCCAGCCTCTAAAAAGACAACTCCACGCTGCTGTTTGGCCTCGGGAAACGGGCAAGAAGGGAGGGAGGGAGAGAAAAGAGAGGAGAGGCGTCTCTTTTTAATTCCTGGGTTCTGCAGGGCTTGTGGTGAGAGCAGTCAGAGAGATAGAGACGAGAGAGAGAGAGAAAGTGTGAGAGCAGAGCTTCCTCCAGCCCAGGAAGGAAGGAAGAGTTTCCGCTAGCGTCTGACTGTCTGACTTGCAAGAATGTCGCATTTGTGGCAGGGCTTTGCTCCTTTTTTTTGGCAGGCTGTCTGTGACCAGCTGTCTTCTTTTCCTCTTTCTCTATTCCTCTGTCGCTTCACGTGTCTCCCTTCCAACCCAGTTTCTTTGGATTCTGCTCGGCTACAGCCACTGCAGAGGAACTCAGAAGCTGATTGGTTTGCCTGATACGGTCCATATCGCTCAGTTGTCTTTTTATTCCTGTCCAATATTCTTCCATAAATTTCAGCTTAAAAAAGGTCCCATGGTAGAGGGAGGGGGGTTATGACCAAATCTGGTAACTATGGCCGGTAAGTCATATCTCTTGGGTTCAAGCTGACCCCCTCACTGTCTGCCCTCTTCCCCCTGCCTGTCCTCTCCTACGAGGGAGTTTTGGCCTCGTATCGTCCCGCCACTGTGGAGCCATTACCGTTCTCCTGCTTGGGGGAGGAGCACCCTGGGGTGGGACCACTGTATGGAGAGGAGCTGCTGCTGGTGGAGGTGGGTCTATGAGGGAGGGACAGCGAGAGGGGCAGGGGGTTGTCAGATGGCGTGGTCAGGGGATCCCGATCCCGTTCTGGGGGGCGCAGGGCAGCAGAAGGTGGAAATGGGAATGCCAGCGGGAATCCAGTCATGTAGAAAAGCCTGCCAACACGCCGTGCCACCTGAGTAGACGAGATGAGCCAATATGTCAGTACAGAGTGTTGTATAATGCATTCATGTTGTTTACTGTATTTCAAAGAGAGAGCAGAAGAATAAAGGCTGTGGGGCAGGCTAGTTTAAGGGAATTAGCTATGCTACGCTAGCAGTTTCTCTCTGGCCTATGGACAGAAACACACATTCCAACACTCACAAGTCCACTTGATCACACAAACACACACGCAGGTCTGTGGTGTGTGTACCTGTGAGCGGATCTTGAGCGCAGGCCCCAGCTTTAGTCCCATGGTGTTGAGCAGGTGCTCCTCAGTGAGCAGCGGTAAAGTCTCTCCATCAATGGCCTGCTCCCGAAACACCTGGCGGAGACACAGGCGCTTCAGCCACAGCCCCGACATACACACACAGAAACACACTCAACCCACAAACCTACACATTCATTCACACAACCAACAAAACAGCGGCTCTATTCCAAAATGTTACATACCCATTTAAAAACTATTATTAAGATTATCATTGTCATCATTTTTCCAATAATACTGCTCTAGGTGTGTTGTCGAAAAGTGTCTTTAGCAGCGTTTTTTCTCTTAAAGGGATAGGTTCAGATTTAACTCTCTCTTAATGCAATAATCATATTTTTTTCATGTTTCATGAAAAAATTCTGAATCAAATTAGATGGAATTTCGTACTAAATAAGACATATTTGGTTAAATCAAACTACTAAACCTCTTCACACCAGGGCCAGAATCATTACAGTCATTACAACTTTTTGTTACTATACTTTCTGCATAGTAACAAAAAGAGGGAATTTACCACTAAAAAGACTAACTTTGAAAGATATTGATATTCGATTGATTAATTTGGACAAATGAAGCCTCTTATTAGCTTCAAATATACTGGAGGGAGGACTGGGGATTTTGTCCCGTATAACTTTTTTTTTTTTTTTTTTTTTGCTTTTGGAGGGGATCTTATAACGGCCAGGACAACAGACGATTGGTTTAAGCCAGGCTTGAAAAATGCCTGTCTTAAACCTGTCTCTTTAGGATAAACCACAACTTTTAACAATATATCAATCTATTTTAAATTTTTTAAAGATATATACAGCGGTCCCTCACTATAACACCGTTCACCTTTCACGGCCTCACAGTTTTACAGATATTTTTAGTGCAATTTTGCATACTTTTTTTATTTGTTGCGGAGTGTTTACATTGTGTTCTGCGTCCTGATTGGCTGTAGAGCATTGTGCCGTGTCTCCTGTAAAGTACAAGTACAGTATTTTTCTACTTCATTATTTTTAGAATGCAAATCCCACGATTAACAAGGGGCCGCTGTATAAATGAAGGTAAGATTGGGTACCTTTTCTTAAATGCTGGATATCTCATTTTGGAACAGGAAAAATGGCTATACACATACACACACACACACATTTACAAGCTACATGTGTACGACTACACATTCACACAACGCCAACAGTAGAAATGACCTCATACATACACACATTAACACTCATACATCCACATCCTCACAATAAACTATAAAAAATGGTGCTGTGTGGTTTTAGTGCTTCTACCTATACATGAGATTCCCTTGAAAATACTACAGTAGTAGTGTTGCAGTATGAATTGTAACTTGGTCGCTATTCTTCTATAGTTAGTTGTCAGCCTGCCCCTGGCCTCCATCTCCTTTCTCTCTCCTCCCTCTCCCTACGTTCTCACCTGTGTGTATTCAGCACATCCGGCCAGGCTGCTTATGAAGCCACACACATCCTCCACACTCCACTTGCTGATGTCCTCCACAGAGTTTGCTGTCGCTGAGTCCTCTCCGTCCATGAAAAGACCTCCCATAGAGCCTGAAAGAGCAGCAGTAGGTAAAAATGATGTGTCAATATAAACACAAGGTACAAAGCTGCTATTAAGACTAAGAATGTTGCTGTTGTTTCACCATTTTCAGTGATCAAGATGCAAGATGCTTATAGACCCATGTGAAAAACACTTAATGCTGCATTTTTTTTGTCTTAGGCCCTGTTTACACGTACACGGGTATTTTTAAAAACGGAGACATTTCCCTTCGTTTGTACCTATCTTTTACACGCAAACGGTGAATTCGCCTCTGAAAACGAATCTTTCTAAAAACTCCGGCTAGAGTGGAGATTCTGGAAAACTCCGGTTTTGCGTTTGCGTGTAAATTGAGATAAACTGAGTTTTAGGCAGCTGATGCGCTAAAAGTGCGACCAATGTTTACTTGTTGCTATGACGACGATCATGGAAGCGCTCAGAGTAGCAGTCGCATTTATTCTGGTGCAAACACTTCTTATGTGTTTGCATTTGCATACACAGCTGATGCATCATGTCGATGACCAGAGACGAATGAGGGCTCGGAGGTCAGCACTTTTATCACTTCTCCCACCTATTCGAAGACCCAGTCGCCGTCACCGCCAACGTCGCCGGTTTTGGGTCCGACCCGGGAGGACTGCTGTATGGTGGGATAATTTTGAAAATGAAGTGGTTGTCCCGGAGGAGTGGCGTGAAAATTTTAGGATGTCGCGGTCATCACTGTTGGCACTCTCCGACTTGCTGCGTCCTTACATCGAGGGCGAGATGACCGTCATGCGGTCTCCTGTCGGTTTTATGCGGGTTGATGTAAACGAAAACTTTTTTGAAAACGATGCTATGTGCACGATGTTATTTTGGAAAACGGAGGGAGGGAAATATTCGTTTCTCAACATACCCGGCTACGTGTAAACGTAGCCTTAAGCTTAGTCGTCATGGTGAGTTTTAGTAGAAAACATAAATAAAGGATGAGAAGGTCAGGTGGATGTTTACCAAGTTGTAGTACTTGAGTTTATTTCATTATTGAAGTAGTTTAGAAAATATAAGAAAATGTGATGTCGTCGAATTGCTTGTCTGGTCAATCAAGATATTGAATGTACAATGATGTAAAACAAAGAAAAGCTGAAAATCCCCTCACTAAGAAGGTAAAAGCAGAAAATGTTTGCCATTTTTGCTCCACAAATCACTAGATGCTACTGACTAATAATTAAAATAATTGTTGATTAACTTGGTATTGTGATTTATGGATTAATCAACTAAAAGTTCTACTGGCTAGATTTTAGTTTTTCATTAAGATGCTCATAGTGTAGTATTACAATAAGAAAGTTTGTTTTTTCTCTCTCTCTTTCTGCCCACGTGGCCGTGCTGCTGGTGCTGTGTATGAGGGTCACGCTGAGGTCAGAGGCAGGACCCTTAACAAGGAAAGGTCTCCACACTGGAGACGCGCCCATAGAGAGTGACACTAATGGGTTTCACATGTCTGATTTCAGCCTTATGTATGTGTGTGTGTGTGTGTGTGTAAGTTTCTCACCTGTGTGAAAGTAGGGGTTGGCGTAGGGGAATCCAAAGGGCAATGACTGAGCATGAAGAGCAGGCAGAGGTGGCATGAACCCAGGTGGCAGGTGGTACTTGACATCAGCCTTCCCCAGTCCAGAGGTGAAGAGGTGGCGACTGGGCGACTCTGTACCTGCTGAACTACACGCCGCGCTCAGCCTGCCTGAGCTCTCTCCGGTCTCCTTGGCACTGTCACACTCCCCCTTGCTGCCGGTCTCTTTGCCCCTGTCTCTCTCCCTGTCCCTGGGTTTACTGCTGGACTTGGCACCAACACTTTCCCGCCTCTCCTCACACATTTCCGTTTCACTGTCTGAGTCCTTCATTTCCTCATCCTGCCCCTCCCTGTCTCCCTCTCTTCCTCTGTCTTCTCTCCCTCTTGTATGATCCCCAGCACGAAGCTGTGTCTGGAGGACCCTGCGAGGGGCCTTCCTGGATTCAGCATCTATCCCAGCTGTGGAGCTCTGTGCCTGGGTGTCTTTGGGTGTGGAGGGCACCCCTGGCTGTTGTTGTTGGTGGTTGAGGGTTAGGAGGGGTGTGGCAGCTCCGTGACGAAGCACCAGCATTGCATTGGAGCGGCGGGCCAGTTCCTCACGCAGTGGATGGCCCTCTGGGATGTCATGGAGGCTCCGCAGGGCCGGGTGGTCAGAGGGAAGACCTGGAGGTAGAGCTCCTAGAGGGTCGGAGCCCAGCAGGCGTTGATGCTGCTGCTGTCGCTGGTGGAGATTTTCCAACTCCTTCTGTCTCAGCAGCTCTGCTGACATCTCAAGTCTGCAGCAGTGAGACATATACAAGCCAAACATTTAATGGTGTACAGTATTTTGTACAGATGTATATTAAAAACATATGTGACTTCATTCTACAACACAACCAACACAACCCAAAAAATATTTTCAGCTTTCTTTATGTTTACCATTATATCTGGCTGTCTTAATTGCACTGCTATGACACAGCTATTACAACACACACACCTGGCCAGATTCTGCTTCCTCAACATCTCCTGTTGCCGAGCAAAGATCTCAGCTTGAGCTGGTTGGAGGAAACTATAACCTGTGATAGAAATAAAACACAAACATACCTGTGATATATATATATATATATATATATATATATATATATATATAGTTACCAAAATACCAAATAGTGCTCAGCAAGAGATCGATTGTATGTGGCTAAATTCAAAACTTTAAGAGTATAATAAGTATAATTTAATCATTTATTTGATAAGCAGTCATAAAATGTTTCCTTCATGTCAATGTAACATTAGCATTACAAGCACTAGTAATATTCATTTAACCTCAGTATTATTGATGACTCACCAGGGGCCTGGCAAAGAGCGGAGGGCATGCCCAGGAACGGAGGCCGCAGGTGAGGTCCTAAGGCGATGTGGGGGGCAGTTGGAGGGGACAGGAGGGGCGGAGGGTGGGACAGATCCCTGTGGACACAAATTTAAAAAAGAACATTGGGTTAAAATTCATTGAATACATTAAAAAGACAAAAACATTAAACATGGAGGGGTGTATAATGAATGATTCCCTATGTTAAAAGTTTTTTTTTCTCCTTACATCTCAACTCTTCCTTTCACGTGTGTGTGTGTGTGCGTGTGTGTGTGTGTGTGTGAGCTCGCTGCCACACCAATGTATGCGGTGTATTTTTATCAGTGGAGCTCCAGAGGCCCCTGTGTCGCCCCAGTGCCTCATCAGTCTTGTCACGCCGCAGCAAGCGCCGCTAGCCATTGCTGTACTCTGGGCTGCAGCCTTTCCTTTCCTTTTCCCTGCTGCCGCCGCACACACACACGCACACACACACACACAGTACATATCTACACAGAAACACACACACACATACACACAACTCTACAGTCACACACATAATGAGGGTTGAATGCACAATGCCAGTGTGTCATGCTCCGACAGCTGGGGCGGCCCCTGCGTCTTGACCGGGGCCACAGGCTGAAGGACCTTCTAATTAACACTCATCTCTTCTCTCCTTTTTTTTTTTATACACTCTTCTCCCTGTTTCCCTCCCTCTCTTTCTCTCTCTCTCTCGCTCTCTTGGCTGCATTGAAGCCAGTGAAAAGATGGAGCGTCCTGCAACCTCTGCTTCTGAAAAGGCTTCTCCATTATTGGCTTCATCTTTTGTCCTCCTTAAGGGAGAAAGGCGCCTCTCACCTTTCTCCCTCTCTCTCCGTCTCGTTCTGTCTCACCCATCTTCTTTCTGCTCTTTACTCTCGTCTCTCCATTTTTCTATGACCTCTGAAAATCTGTCTTGTTCACTCCTTTCTTTTCCTCTACTTTTATTCCTCTTGCGTCTATGTAGTTTTCTCTCCCTTCTTCATCACTCTCTCGTCTCTTTACTCTTTGTATTTCTTTCAGTTACTCCCACTTTTTTCTTTTCACTGTAATCTTCCTTTTTTCATTCTATCCTCATTCTGTTTTTTTGTTATGTGCACATCTTCACAGGTATGGGGACATAATTTGAAGAAGCAGATAAAAAGCTGTCAGAAGAGTGAGGCATCTGCACTTTGAACCTTTGGACTGTGTGTGAGGCTTTGAGAGGATGCTGCTACTCTCCACCTGCTCAGTGTCTCAAACCACAGCTGTTTCCAGTGTCTTTTTCTGAGCTCAATCTATAGCTTCCTACCCACGCCTCTCCTCTCCTCTTCCCTCTCCTGTCCTCCTGAACTGCTGCTATCACACCAATCAGAGCTCATCCGTGTCTGACTGCCGCCACACAAAAGCATACATGGGAAACGAGTTGAGGAAAACAACAAAATCAAAACCAACACTGGGACACATGCAACCGCAAATATTGTTTTGCAACCGTGTTCAAATTAGCTAGCGCCTGCATGTCTCCCGCCTCACTAAATGGTGAGTGAAAAGGAGAGAGAGAGAAAGAGGAATTACAAGGAGGGAAGGCACGCACACAAGAGTGGGGAGATGTAATGGGGGGTGGTTGGAGCCAGTACTGGCGGAGGTGGTGGTGTTGTGTGTGTGTGTGGGGGGGTAAACCCATTCATCGATCTCCTCCGCCGCTAAAATGTTAATGCTAATCGTATAACCGCTCTCTCCGGCGGTGCCTCGCACTCCAGTGGCAGCTCCAATTAATCTTGGGTGTGGGCTGCGGCGCGTGACCCCGGAGCCGCGAGCGGGGGCCCCGCTAGCCGCTTCTTATGTAATTACACCGCCCAGTGTGTAATCACCTGGCCTAATCCCTCGGGGCTAGCAATTAGCCTCGCGACGCGTAGTTCCACTAGGCTATGCTAAAGCGCCCGCAAAACTCCCATCCACCCCCGCCATAGCTCCCGCATGCCAAACTCACATCACCCCCACCCCTCCTTTTCTGATATTCCCTTTTTTTCTTCCCTCTCTTTGCACCGCCTACCCCTGCCTAGCGTTAGCCCGCAGATGAATAACGGTCAATTAAAGCTGCATGACTGGGGCTGCCAGGCGTCTGCGCCACCATAATTAGGCCTAATCACGGGGAGTGAGAGAGACAGAGAGAGAAGGAGAGAAAGAGCGTGTCTGACACTCCCCTCCACTCCCTTCCTCCATCGCTCCCTCTCTTCCTCCTTTTATAGGAGGCAATTTTGAGGGAGGAGTGGCAGACATTAGTCGCTTTGCTCTGGGGCCGTGCGTGTGTTTGTGTGTGTGTGTGTGTGTGTGTGTGAGACACACAGAGTTCGTCTGTGTGGTTTTCTTTTTGCCCTATCTGTTCATTTTGTAGGCAAACCACTAACATGCTATAAAAAGACAAGGCAAAAACAATCACCTAGTTTTTGCATGAGAGTGAAAACACTCAGAGGCACAGATGCAAGGTGGGCTTATAATCACGCAAAACTATATGACTGGATTCTCTCTCTGCCGGCAGTGAGGCCATGAGCTCCTGGGGATTCACTGGTGTGTGACGACCTGTCAGAGTGGCGACAGCGGTCCCGTCCCGCAGCAGCCCAGGCAGTGTGTGTGTGTGTGTGTGTGTGTGTGTGTGTGTGTGTGTGTGTGTGTGTGACAGGGCTGCCCTTAATGACGGGAGCGTGGGGGGATTAGGAGCGCCGCGCGGCCGCCTTCGGCTCCTTCTCCGCAGGAACACATTTACACAGGAAGCTCATTAAAATGGATGAGGCTCCCTCCTCGCTCCCTCCCTCCCTTCCTTCCCTTATCTCACACTCTCTCGATCTCCTCACTCCCTATTTTGGTTCATCTCTATCTCTCTCTCCCCGTCACTTTGTCCTCTCGCCATCTCCTCTTTTCTGTCTTTCTTCCCTCTCTTCATCCCCATTTTAAGATCCATTTTTTTCCACCACCACCCCCTTCTCTTTATGTTCCTCCCATATTTGCCTTGCAGATGCTTGGTGAGCTTAGTGCCATTTAAGGCCAGACAAATGGAGCGCCAGGCTCTAAGCCCATCGAGCGGCCCTAATGATTTGTTTTTAACAATGGGTCCTAATGGGCCCCAGATAATCAATGATGAGGGGTCGATGGAAAGGTGAGCGTTAGAGAGAGAGAGCTTCCGTCTCTAATTCAGTTCCTTAGCCTCTGTGATTCATTTTTTTGTTTACTTTAACTCACCATTTATCTTGATTTTAATTTTCTCTTCACTTTGCACTCATTCCACTTCCTTTGAAAATGTATCCCTCTTTCTTTGTGTGCAGGTTCTGTATATTTTATGATGGTCCTCAGGCACAAATGTACACTACATGGCCAAAAGTAAGTTGACATTACACCTATGTGAGCTCATTTCAAACCGAAGGGTGATATTTAGGAACTTGGGTGCAGTGATTTGCTCCCATTTTGCCATTAGTATTGTGCTGTTGAGGAAAGGGTTTGGTTTGAAGTTGGTGATTCAGTCCATCCCAAAAATTTTAGATAGATTTGAGGTCAGAGGCATTGTCATGTTGAAACATGAAAGGACCTTCACAAAACTGTTGCCACAAAGTTGGAGGGACACTATTGCATAAATCGTTTTAAGTTGTAGCATTAAGATTTCCCTTCAGAGGAACTAAGGGTCTAGGAAAAAACATTTAAAAAACAGTCCCAGATCAAAGGTGTATGGAAAGAAATGTCCACATACTTCTGCCTCTATAGTTTATGTTCAGTATACATATATTTTGTCATCACTCTTTATCTGTTTCCCTTTTCTTCTCACATTCTCTCATTTGGACAATGGTAAGTAAAAGTAATGGAAAGGGCACTTCAACATATCCCCATTAACTCCTCCTTTACACTCATTCCAAAATAAGAGTCAGTAGTGTAGTGGTAGTGAGGGGGTGAGGGGGTTGAGGTAGAGATGTATGGATGGATGTATGGAGGGAGGGAGGTGAGGCCTAGTTAACTCTCCCCAGTCCTTTGTGGCTAATTACTCTGTGTGCTGTCGGAGAACAGCCGCGGCTCACTGACTACATTCACACTGCACCACTGGCCTCACACACACATGCATGAGTGCGTGCGCACGCACACACACACACACACAAATTATCAGACATATTCACACAAACAAACCCAAATTCAATCCGCATAGATGAGCACACATGCAGACCGCCAGCTTGAAAAATGGAACAAACAAATACACGCGAACATTCAGCCACCCCACCCCCATCTCAACACACAACACACACATACACACAATATATACACCCCCACAGAGCTGCACCACACAGCGCCTGGCCGCTCTGCTTCCTGCTTATATCCCCCCAATCCCTCCCCCAGTTCTCCCCCCCCCCATCTCTCTCTCTCTCTCTCACACACACACACACCCTCCCCCCTGCTGCCGCACCGCCGGGCCATTATCGATCCCCCGCCTCTCCCCGCGCCACATAAATAATCGACAAGCAATTACCCGCCCACTCCCGCTGCCCCCGGCTTTGTTTGGGAGGCGCAGGGGCTAGTACTGGGGGGAGTGGAGGGAGGAAGAGCCGCGGATGGAGGCGTGCAGCTCCACAGTGGTAGCCAAGATGTTATTGGATCCTTAGTTCATCCATGTATGTGGAGATGAACATACACTCACACACATGCAAACGTGCACTGTGGCACACTGACAAAAATAAATATAAAATCAGCTTGCTAAGGAAGATGGGAATGGACGGCTGGATGGATAAAAAAGTGTAGTGATTCAAACTGCCAGGTGGTTAACTTCTACTCTTTCTCCCACTTACAAGCTTTTTCTCAAAAATTATGATTTCTACATTTACATGTGCTCACATCAACTGGAGTCTCTTATGCAGTATGTCTGTGTGGATGTGGGCTTTATTAATGCTGGCTTTTGAAAGCTGGGCAGGGTTACAGTCTCAACAGCTAACAGCCGGATATGGATTCCAAGTGAGCGTACGTTTGGATCCGTTCCTTACCTGTCAGTGTAATGTGCATCCCGATGCTGCGGCAGACCCTGCTTGCGTCTCTGGCTGGATGAGGAGGAGCTGCCCGCTGAGGGCAGGTGAGCTTCTAAGGCTGCTGGATTCCTCACCGCTGCAGCCAATGCCTCCTGGCGAGCACGCAGCATGTCTAAATAAGGAATGAAGGGGGCAAAACAGGGAAAGCACAGCAGAGGGAGAGAGATGTGAGGACAGAGTCGACATGACAAAGATGATGAAGGATTAATAGTTGAGGCAAAGAGGAAAGGAAAGACAGATTTAGAGGAAATAAAGCAGAGGGGAGGCAAGAAGAAAAGAAGGGAAGAGAGAAGGATAAATATATAAAAAATGTATGCATTCAGACATACACAAACATGTAAACACACATACGCTGAACAAACAAAGGTGTATGAGATTAGCACACAGCACTCAAATTCATCTGTCACACTGTGGAACTGAGATGACTAGTTTTAAACAAATGTGAGGAAATAAGGAATAAAACAAAAGACCATGGAAAATGATGACGTGTGCCTGATGATGTTTTCAAAACAAATAATTCTGAAAATAAATGTGTGTTTATGTACCGGTGAGCAACAAGCTACTTCCCATAACGGAGTGGTTTTTTTTACCCCACCTCACCTCCACCACCACCTTCACGCCTTCCCCCTCTATCTTTGCCTGCCCTCTCCCTCCACCTTCTGCCCTCTACCACTCGCCTTATTCCACCCCTTTCTTCACTCATCCCTCTCTCTCTCTTCTGCTCCTAGTTTCCCTGTTTCTCTCTCGCCCTCGAAGGAGAAGAGGCCTCATCATTATCAGCCAGACCAGGCCACACCAGGAGACATGTCTTCTAATGAGAGAAAAATCCATCCTGCTCTCTCACTCCCCTCCCTCTTACTCTCCTCCCTCTCTCTCTCTGCCTCAATCTATCTATCCTCTCTCTCTTTCTCTCTCTGCTCTTCCCTGCTTCCCCCATCCCCACCCCCCACCACCACCCTCTTTTTTAATTAGACAGATCCCTTGGGAGCTAGGGGCCATTTCCGCCGCCGGTACGGGTGTGATGTGTGTTTGTGTGTGTCTGTGTGATTTAGTTGCTTGCGTGTGTGTGTGTGTATGAGTGTGTGCTGAAGCAGTTGAGTGGGCGCCGGGGTGGGGGGGTGAAGCGACAGATATTAATGCGGCCTAGCTCCGGTGTATCGATCTGTTTGCTGCGCCAGGCCGCAGGGGACTCGGCTGGCGGCAGACAAGGTGTGTGTGTGTGTGTGTGTGTGTGTGTGTGTGTGTGTGTGTGTGTGGGTAAGAGGGGAGGGGAGCTTGTGAGAGATAAGGGAAGGATCAGAGGGAACTGGAGCCCCAGAGCGCACACACAAATACACACAGTCTGTTGTGCACTTGCATACATGGTGCAGGGGGTGTCAGGGTGGAAGAGTTGACCTCTGTGAGTTTCCTGTGGTCACAATCCCACCTCACCAATTATTTTGTATGACTGGCTCAGTTAAAGGAGCTTTAGTATTGCACTTCCATAAAGTTTGGGGACTTTTAAGAGACATATTTAAAAAAAGAATCTTCAAATCAATGCAGCCGAGACCTAGGATATCCTAACTATACTGCAGCCAAAACACAAGACAAAGAAGATAATCTAACTTTCGGCTGGAGACCCTAATTAAGGTAGAACTCTAAAAACAGTGGATCCTACATCTCCCATGAAGACCCTCTGGTCTAGCCAGTGAACACCCCTGTCTTTCAAACTCCACACGCTCAGTTTGTAACATGGGCTTTCTATTCAAAAAGTCTTAAAAATGAATTTTGACAGACTCAGAGTAAATTATACAACTGTTTCCACAGGCTGAGAAGTACTCTCTGTGATTAGTAAATTCTAGGATTTTAGAAATACTAAGGTCATGGTCCAGTCATTGTTTAATTGCATTTTCTGTAATCATACAAACATAAATGCAGTTTCAAAGCATACACTGCCAAGTATTTAATTCAGGTCGGGAATGTTAAATCCCTTTTTATTTTCATTTATAAAAACAGTAAAAATGTAAATATTTGATCCTCTATGGTAGCTAACTTGTAATGTGTATGTACTGATGTAAAATCAGTGGAATGCCCCTTTAAACCCAGATGATACTTTTTTTATTCAGTCCATGATAATAAAGCTTCTTCCCAACTCTGGCACCATATTTTGCTCTCTCTCTCCCCCTTTCTCTAATTCTCTTTCATGTGAGCAGAGAGGAGCAGGGTCACCTGGGGCTCTACCCTTCTGTGTGTGTGTGTGTGTGTGTGTGTGAGCGCGCAGAGTAGGTACTCAGATTCAGAATTTTCCCCTCTAAAACTCTTCATGTTGCAGCTGCTGGAACACAAGGGAAGAGTCCCCCCCAATTGCAAATTAGAGTCCTAATTGAGGACATGCAAACACCCTGACACATTTCTTCCGTTGCAGTTATTTTGGGAGGTCCCAGTTTGCCACTCAGACCCATCCCGCTTATCCCTCTTTTGTGCCATCCCATTTTTCTCTCCACCATCATTCCCGGAGTTGGGCCTAAATCCCCCTGGTTAAGCCCTGTTTTCCTCGGCGTGAGAATGCAGAGGAGCGCTGCACTGATACAGCTTGGCCGGCCTCTTGATGGATTTGGTGAATTGGCAGGTACACAAAAGCCGGCATCCATCCGCTAAAGTGCATCATACACCAGAAAATTAAGTATCTTTTTAGAAAGAGGTATTCAGCCAGTATCATAGGCTTAGCCAGCAGTAAATATGTGGCGAATTTGTTGCGCTGCATGTTTTTGACTGCCTATACTTTGACCAATCACATGCTGGAGTTTCCTAGCGCTTTGGGATGATAAAGAAAGTGTACAGCTTTATATTTTCAAATCGGACCAAACTGCAGGAGACAAAACAGACGAACATCTCTTCCATCCCTTTCCTCCCTTCACTTTCATCTATATCTCTACCCTTCTTTCTCTTTTCTCTCTCCCTCACTCTCCTTTCATCATATGAAGAGAAAGGGAAAGCCCTCTTGGCCCTGCCGCCCCACCACCTCAAACCCAAATTTCAGCACCCCCCCCAACTCTTCTTATGCCCGTCAGGTCCAGAGAGAGCCTCTAGAACAACACCTTAACATTCACACACACACACACACACACACACACACACACGCACACACACACACACACACAGTTCTTCCTCACCCCCGCCCTTATTCACGTACACACTTTCATTTTCTGTGCCCTACACTTCAAACACATGAAAGGATGCTCTGCGGGGACCAAGGCTGAAGGGAGAGTTGGAGGTGGGGGTAAGGAAAAGGATGAGGGGGAGGGAGAGGGGAGGGGGTATAAAAGCAGTGCTTGAGAGGAAGATGTATAGGAGAGATGGTGGTGGGGGCCTAAGGGTGGAGGGAGGAGGGGGTCACAGAGGCCCCATTGGAGGCCAGGTCAATGTCAAGGGACTTTCGCTGAAGTGATTCGCGTCAGCCTCTCAAGAGACAAAACTGCTGCCCCTCGGTCCCCCCTCCTAGACTGTTAGTCTCTGCGAGGGCCAGTTTCTTAACTGTTCATTGGAGAAAGGAGAGGATGTGGAGGTAGTTTTACATTAAGTTTTCTACATAAACCTGTAAACAGTCAGTGGATAGATGGAGGACGCTGCCAGGTGTGAAAGGAAAGGAATGTTAGCAACACCAGAGACTTCACTGTCAGGGAGTGTCGGCAAAGCCTGTGATGGCCATGGCTCATCATCTATTTAGAGGATCGGACACGCACATACTGTTACAACGTAACAGTGGATGCAAACACACAAGTCAC
Organism: Pampus argenteus; assembly: GCA_036937835.1. Lineage (NCBI taxonomy): Eukaryota > Metazoa > Chordata > Actinopteri > Scombriformes > Stromateidae > Pampus > Pampus argenteus. Next base: position 18,569,150 of record CM072864.1, on the reverse strand, counting down.
TATAAGCAAATCCTACCATGAAGTTGTATTTGAAATGGTAGTTGTATCTTAGCATGTGATCTGTGACTCACTAATAAACCGTGAACTTGCATGTATGTGACTTTTTTTTCAACATTTCTTGCTCTAGGGAAAGTTATTTATTCACTCCTCATTTCCTTTGACCATTTCTCTCCTCATGTTTTTTTTGCGCTCCTATTCCTGGTATCTCTTTACCTATGCATCTTCTTCTTCTTCTTCTTCTTCTTCTTCTTCTTCTGCACATAGAAAGCTTTTAAGTGCAGCTTGGAAGAAGAATGCACGTGTGCAGAATAAAGGATAGTGTGGAAACTATCAAACGATTTGGAATGTGTAAGTAAAGAAAGAGAGCGTGTATGTCAGTATTGTGCCAGAGCGTCTGCCTCATACCAGCAAGACTTCTGGGAAAGGAAGCTAGTGATCAGACTGCACCCTAGGCCATAAAACCCCCGCAATGCACTGCATCTTGCCTCTAACTCCTCTAAGACATGGGGAAAATGCAATTAAAGTGTTTATAGGCTTCGCCCCCTAGATTTGCAGCCAGCAATTAAAAATCATTACTAATCAAATAAAAATAAAAGTAGCTCAAACTACAATTCGACCAGGGCATTGATCGGATTTATGCTACTGCAAAAGAGCTTGTAAAGACTGGTAGGAGTTAATGTTACATTCTTTACAAAAATGTGAGAAAAAGGTTAACTTTTAATGGCAGGCAAAGTGAAATGAGTATAAAGCCAACTTATAAAATCCAAACGAAGCAACTTTTTCTCATTTTCTTTTTTCCTTCTCAAACTACAATGCTCTCAAGCTAAAACCAGTAAATTTTATGTGTCTGTAGAAATTGAGAAAAACTGGGACACACTAGCGCTTTCCAGGGTGTTGGGAGATTTAGAGGGTTGGCAGGCAGCCAATGAGAGAGCTCACGGATCAATCGTGGCGTTGATGCATGTGAAGGCTTGTGGGTGTTGTTAACAACAGAGAGCCGTGGTGGTCAGAAATCACCCTGAGTGACATTTTGACACTGGGTGGGCAAGCACCGCAAATAGAAATGTCAGCTGGGTTCTACAATGGCAGAAGTGTGGCACACCTTAACATGGTACCCTGAACACACTGCTACACTCTGGGGTTGCAAAGCGGCACTGCATCTCAATGACTTGGTGACAGTTGATGGAAGAGATGTTTTTTACAGAAGCCGGTGAAGTGCTTCCAAAGGAAACTCTTTTGGTTTGAAGTAAAACTCAAGTTACTTCAAACTACCTCTCAAGTTACTTCAACATAAATAAAAAAAATGGAGTACCTCTACAACTTTGATGAGTCACTTCCTACTGGTAGAGTATGTAACACTACTCCGAATTTAAAAATGTATGCAGTGAGTATATATGTTGTGAGAGACTTCAATGCAGATATTCGAAAACCAAAATAATGATGACACCAAACACACATATGTATACAAATACAGAGCCTGAGAACTGACCATGGCCATGCAGACCCATGCTGCTTGCCAGCTGGTAGAGACGTTGCTGCTGCTCCTCAAAGGATCCTTGCTCGCTGAGTGCTGACATCATGCGCCTGTAGTGCTCCTCAGGGCTCATGTGGCTGTGGCTGCCGCCTGCCTCCACCACCGGGCTCTGGGAGTTCTCTGGAGAGAGGAGAGAGACACTTTTATTATTACCAATCAGTGTCCACCGATATCCAACTCATCAGGAGATAAATACTTCAATGCAACCGCAGGCTCTTAAACTCAAAGCTATTAACTTGCAAAAATAATGTCCAACAGTAAACTAACCTTTCAGTATATGATTAGTAACTGTCTATACATTTATCCAAGACCAAAATTATTCTTATCAGTCATTATTGTGGGGAATTTGCCTCAGGCACATACTTGCATCAAATTTACTACAGCAGCTTCCAACCACTGATGGCTCCAAATCAGCTAGAGGTCACACATTTTGAACATTTCGATAAGTTAAACACTCAAAATCACATTTCATCGCTAAAATGAACACAGAAATATTTTTTTCTGAACGGAGGAAGCACTCAGTGCTGCTCAGGAACCTGTCTGCTTTTTTTTTTAAAACTTATTAATTCCTCTGAAAAGAATCAATACTAAACACCAACAGTGATCTGCAGTATCAACAGGTTCACAATTTGGTTGGAGGGAACGTTTTTCCTGTCACATTTTGTAATTTTAGCTGATAAGACAGGTGTATTTTTAGAAGAGAAATCATTACTTATGCATCAAAAAAAACACATCAGAAAATGCAATCAGGACACACAGCTTTTGTGAATACAATTTGTTTTATACCCCCACTAACTTACATATTCCTGATGATTACTGCACACTATACCGTAACAGCCAAATGCCAACCAGATGACATGATTTACACAGATAATTCATTAAAAAGACACCGATAGAAGCCTTTTCGGATTAAGCTAAACACATACAGCCATGCATTGTTAATGGCCTGTACCTGAACCTGGCATGAACTCCCCATCTCTCTGACAGAAAGCACAGCAGCATCCATGCTCAGGGTGAGAGGTTACAAGCGGGGTTGTTTTGCTGTACAGTATTTGACTATATTTAACGCAGACTACAGAAAGAACAAAACAAACAAAAGAAAAATGCTTCTGCTTCCTCCGTATGTATGTGTGTGTGTGTGTGTGTGTGTAATACTGCTGTGCTGTGGTGTGTTGTGTTTAAGGTGTTGTAAAGACGATGTGGTGTATGATATCTATCTAGCCGTCAGTCCCCACACTTAATCTTTTTCTCTGACCTCCCTCCTCCTTCTCTCTGTCAATAGTAACATGATCTAAGGTAAGGGAGGTGGGGGATATGGGGAGATGGTTAAGGAGTTAGAGGAGGGAGAGAGAGGATGAGGAGGAGGGAGCGAGACGCAGAGCAAAGCAGGGGTTATTTTTACCTCCCTCCTTCTTATTGAAACCTGAGCCTGGCCCCGGGCAGGCGAGCAGGAGTGGCGCTGAAGAGCGGAGGTGGTGGTGGGGGAGGAAGTGAGCATGGAAGCATCTCTGTCTCCACAGCCAAGCTCCAGCTAATCCACCCAATGTCCTCAAGTGTATATGTGTGCAACTAGTCTGTGCCTGTCTAAAGTTTTCTCGCTTTTTAAACACAGCAGGGGATGCCGACTTTGCTACTGAAAGAAAAAGAGACATAATTTACACAGCGGCATCCAATCTCTCCGGCACTAGCCGTCCGCTATCCTCTCTGTCTCTCTCTCAATCCATTTCTCCACCTATATTAGTCATTAAGGTATAAGGTCTGTCGCCAAAGTAGGAGGCAATAAGATGTAACACACATATATACAGGTGCAGTGTTTGGGTGTGGACAGAGCTCAAGGTTAAGACACAGGATCAACACTGTTTTCAAATGGCTTAAATGTACTTCTCTGGACAGCAGGCTGCACTTACACACACAAAAACATCGTTTTCCTTATCTGTCTCCCTTAAGCACATATACAACAAAGGAGAAATACATGCAATGCGTTTATAACGCATAACCTAACCACACACAAGAACACAAAGTCAGGATAAAAACACACAAGCCCCATTTGCTTTAAAAAGAAGGCAAGCCTGAGTACACAAACAGAGACACACACAGATAAACATACATACACTTGCACACAAACACACATCCACATCAATCCATGCATCTTTCAGAAACAGGATTGTGTCTAAATAAATGGCCTTGTGCTTCTCATAGAGAAAGAGGAAGAGGCTCCATGCAAGGCTGCTGTCAGTCAAAGGTCACCCAGAGGGCAAAGGTCATCACAGGGCTGCTGCTGAGCTCTACACAGCTCAATCTGACCTCCAAATACACCCACGCAATTATGTTTATCTATTTTTACACAGAAATGAACAATCATAAAATAACATTTTACTGATTTGTCAAATAATCACAGCAAATTAGTGTCTGTGACTGTGTTGTTTGGCTTACACGTGCTCCTGCAGTGTGTGTATGTGTATGTTGTTTATGTGCCTCTAGAGATGAGGCTGGATGTGCGGTGAGCTGCCCTTGGTTTTGCCTGCTGTATAATGCATCAGTCAGGAAATCTTCCTCAGGAGCCTAGAGGGACAAGCCTGGTGGCTGGCTCTGCACTGGGCGCCCGGTTTCACGCCACATGAGGGAGACATGAATAATAGAGGATCACAACCCGATTGCAGCACTACAGAGGGTCAGTGTCCTGCTAAGGTGTGCCTTGTTAAGGTCCATTATTCACGTTGTGCTCATGTCATATAGAGAGCAAATAAAAAGGTATTGATGAAGTGTGTCTGTTAGGAATCAGCAGCAAAACTAATTTTCTATTATCTATTATATTATCTATGATAAACGTGTATGTTTACATGAGGGCATATGTGTATGTACAGTATCTACGTATGTTGTGGGTTTGGAGGAAAGCAGACATGACACCGACCCATTGTCTGTTTTCTGTTTTCCTGATAAAGGGTCAATTCACCCAAATTACACTTTTTAGTGGGACAACTTCATAGGTAGAAAATAGTTCCAATAAAAACAGTTCACAGTGACTCACTGGGACATTGTCTATAGAAAGACATCTTCTGCTTCTGTTAAGTTGTGTTTTTGGTGCTCAAAACATTTGTTGTACTGGGATAAAAATCTCAAGGTTCAACAATAGGCTTGAATAATTGAATGAATATATCGGCGACTTTTTTTTTTTGCACGATTTTAACTAACTTACTATCTGTTAGTGTAGTGTGTGTATAGTTTAAGCTATTAGTCATGTAGACCCAAGCCAAATTTCCGTGTCTTGCTTGCCATTTGCTAATTAAAGTGAAGGCCTAGCCTGAACAGGCTCATTTAAGGTGGACCGACTGTTAAGGTGGACCAGCAGCTATTCTCATTGTAGCGACAATCTTAGCCGCTCCTAATCTGAGAACTAAGAAATGTGAGTGGCAGAGATAGAGAGATAGAGATAGAGAGAGAGAGAGAGAGAGAGAGAGAGAGAGAGAGAGAGAGACAGAGAGAGAGATAGAGAGAGAGAGGAATAAGTTAATAGAGAGATGACATAGAAACGTGTCTTTGAGTATATGTGCAAGTGAGACTGTGTGTGAATGCGTTTGTTTCTGTATTCCTGTCATCACATTCATCCTTACACACTGACCAGAAGCCAAATCATTACTGTCTCATTCCTCCTCCTTCATTCTGCAGCGTCTATCCCCTCTCTATCACTTGTTCATTCGCTCATCTTGTCTATTTACCGACAATTTTCCCCCATTACTACTCAGAAAATGTACTGTCAGAACACAAATATACTGCATGGTCTTACCTTTGGGTGATACGCTACGTGACTTCTTGCTTTCAGAGGGACACTCGCTGCTGCTGTTGGGAGAGAAGCTTCTCCTCTTGCCTAGAAGGTCATCTGTAAACACAGACACCCAAATAGAGAAAGAGCAGTCAGTGAAAAGACCATTGTAAAAGTTTGATATTGCTGCTCTGCTCTGTGTCTACCTGTATACATAGCGGCTGCCTTGGAAATGCAGAGTTAGAGGAGAAAAGGCGAAAAGAAGCCAAAGAGGGAAAAGTGATAGGTAGAGAGAAAGAGAGAAACAGAGCAAGTGAAGCAAGCCACGGGCGTCTGGAGATGTGCCTGTTCTGTCAAAGATGAGAGGGGGCCTGCACCGCTGTGGATGACAGATCTGCCCGGTTCATTTATATGTGTGTGCGTGTGTTTGTCTATTTGAGGGAGGGAGGAGGGCTCTGTGCGTCTGCGTGTCCTCCAACATCTCTTTCCAACAGTCTGTCCTCAAGTGTTATCATTGTTCTTCCTCTCTCTCTTCTCCTCTTTCTTCTCTTTTTCCAGATGTTGGCACAAAAGCCTGTGACTGAAATAAAGTGCACTACAGCCTCTCAGCTGCTTGAGAAATTCCTTTTAGCGTATATTATGTCTATATCATGTGTATATTTTTAGTAGTCTGTACCTCCACAACAGCCACCTCTGTTCTCTTGTTGCTGTCCATCCCTCATAAACACATTTCTGATTTCCTCTTGACTCATTTCTCCATCTACCTCCTTCTTTCTCTCCTCCTCTAGATGTGTTTGAACCCCCCCCCCATTAACACCCTCTATCCTTTTCCTCACTGTTTGCCCCCCTTCCCCTTCCCCTGCAGCACCCCCTACTGCCGCCTTCTCCTCTCTCACCCCTCTTTTCCTTCCTACCCTGTCACCTCACCTCCAACCCCCCTCAAACACACCTCAAATCAATACGGGCCTAATCAGAGAGGAAGGGGATGCAGAGCACATCGCACACAGCGCCGGCAGGAAGGAAAAAGCTGTTTGTCACCGCTCTATCTCTCCTTTCTTTCTCTATTTCTATCTCATGCACCTCTGCTTTCTCTCTAACTCTGTCAGCCAAGCCACAGCAGCAACTGCTTCCCTTTTTTTCCACTTTCTCTCTCACTTCTCAGTGCATATTTTTAGGGATGGGAGAGTGTTTTTTTCCTCCTTCAAGGAGAATGGTTCCTCTCTCCCTCTGTCTCTCTTTTTCAACAAAACAATTTTTCATCATTTGCACAGCATGTATAAACAGTACGGAGAAACAATGAACAGGGGGTGAAAAAACACAATTTTTAGCAATACTCAAACAAACAACATTCTGTCATGTGTCCACTCCTGATATTGTTGTTACCTTAGCGACAGGCGAGACAGTCATGAACAGAGGAGTGGAGCTGGAGTAGAGTCTGACCTTTAACCCTTAACCTATCACCCACATTTCTATTCTTTCTTCTCTATAACAAGACACAGATAGGCAGGGAAGGGAAAGAGACGGAAAGAGATTTAGAGAGGACTCCGAGGATTTTGTTGGGCTGCTGAAGGAGCCCTAGTGTTGATGAAAGGGTGAGTGAGCAAGCGAGGAAGGGAGAGAGGGAGGGGGTTCACTAATGATCCAGTGTTTGATGTTGCCTCTTAGGTCCTGAGGAGATCCACACCCTAAAAACATGGGGGCGGGGGGTAATGGACAAGTACAGGCAGACACACTGAGTGTCTTTTACAATTTCTACATTTCTGTTGTCTCCTTTATGTATTATTATGTTTTTCTTCTAATTTTCAAATCATGTTCAGTACATTTCTTTCACTGGTTTTTTCAAAAAGGGACTCCATCTCTCCTATTAGTGGAATATTAAGAAAGAGAGAGAGAGAGAGAGAGAAGATCCATTAGTTAAACCCCCTTTTCTCCCAAACACAGACACACGCTTACACCCACACCCAGAGACTCTCATGATCAAACACACATACTTGAGTCGTCTCTTGTGCCGACCTCACTCAAGACACTGCGTCTCCTGAGCGAGTGCCCAAGGGCCAGAGATTTGAGGGCGGAAAGCTTTTAAAGCCAATTAAATGGGGCTTCTTAGAGCACCAACGCTTCCTTTTAATGCTGAACCCTGAGCTCTGTTAGCGTCTATGCTAACCCTTTTACTCCCACTAACGATGCTTACATTCAAGTTTGCTGCCCCGGGCTTTTCCCTATCACCTGCTTGTTAATATTGCTGAGAAATTAGCGGTTATGGAGTCAGAAGTTTTATTTGAGCTTCTAGGCTGTGATTTTAACTGTCAAAATAGTGCAATAATTGAGTGCAAATGGCAGTAGCTATCATAATATAACACTTTATTTTCATTTTTCCTGGTTAACAAACTGTCCAGTCACATTTTTTCAGAAGTAAACCTCAGTTCTTTCTTGCTAGTTAACCACACAGAGAGAAAAAGAGGGATGGGAACAGAGGGACAGATAGAGAAAGAGGAAACAGCAGGACATAACTCCAGTTCTCTTTCATGTGACACCAACAGGGCAAAGCATCAGGCAGGGGAGCATTGCTCTTTCTCTATGATTTCCTCTCCTCCCTCAAACTTTAGTCCTCCTCCTCTCCTTTCTCCATCCCATGGAGCATGGTGACAGCTCAGACAGCCAGACTCCTTAATTCCTCTCTTACTCCGTTAATCTGTCATCTTTATCAGGCCGGGGAGGGGGGTGTGGAGGGGTGGTAGCTGTGCGAGGAAAGGAAGGGGGTGACAGGCGGGGACGTGGGGTGGGCCGCCAGCCGCAGCCCCCGATCAATCTCCACATTACAGCTGACAGAATGGTGCTAATAACTTATTGATCCCCCCTCCGTGCGCCGAGGCCTCCGCCGGCCCTGAAAGCCCTGCCATTGATTGGCTTACGGGCCGATGCAGCTAGGAGAAGGACGGGAGGTGGGGAGCGGGTTGGGGGTGGGTGATGGAGATGGGGAGAGAGCCGCCTCTACTCGTGCTGAGGAGAGGATGTGCCACTGCCAACATGTGCACATGTATGCAGGAATACAGCTCCATACACTGCTCCTCTGTTTCTTTCGAGCAGAAAGTGAGATCCTTCAGAAATTAGAGGTGAGAAAATGAAGAGAATAAACAGAAAGTATGGGAAGAAAACATGTAGTCTAATATATAGCTGAAATATACTGTAGCGATCGTCTGGTGCACAGGTGGTGATGCTTCCAGCAGCAGTAACGGTAGTATGAGGGTCCCAGGCTGTGATTGCTACTGTTATGATAGTTACTGAGAAAAACTTATGAATGACTAATTACTTAGCCTCAATGATAATGAAATTAAAATATTATTTAAAACACATACTTGCATATTAGTTTCTTTCTAAAAACCTATACAAGTCAATCAAAATGAAAAGAACGTGGATGGACACAATATAAACATCTCATTCCATGCATTATTGCATGCATTATTAAACAGATATTTCTAACCTGAATGTCATTTAAAATTAAATCTATCAAATGAGGAAATTAAAAAAATACAAAAGTATATAACTGCTGTGCCTTTGTCTTTTTCAGCTCACAGTGGCTGTTGCTAGGCAACAGTACAGCATATTAATATTCTTATCAAAACAATACTCAAGTCACAGGTTATTAAAGGCTATTAAAGTTTTAAAAGTGCCATCAAATAATTCTGCCAAAATAGTATGTAACACAAGTACACTAACTAATGTCATTATGGAAAGTACAACGGTTAGGTATTAGTCAGTAAGTTATTTTGATAAGATGGAAATCTGATTCTACTCAAGTAAACACCATGGATGAACGGAAAAAATAAAAAGCCTAACCTAAAAAACTAAGTCAAAGTCAAAATTGAGGGTTAAAGACGTCAAAAGTACAGCACACATTTCTCGATTTGTCATCTGTGAACTTCCTGACAGAAGCGTTACTATATCATTATGAGCAATAACCCTAAGAAGCCATTTTGTCATACCAGTACAATTAGATTACTATTAAACAGTGGGATGCTTTAAAATATTTACTATCCACATTTTCCTTTTTACCTTTCTATGCTAATCATGTAATAAGTAACTGGTAATACCTTAAAAGTGATCCTCACTCACAATCAGCATGTTTGTATAAGACAAACACGCTGGGCTGCAGAATCACACACAAGTAAACATCTAAAACCAGGCATTTAAAACAACACATAGAAAGGTGCACACGCATAAACACACACACACACACACACACACACACACAAACACTCTCAAGCCCCAAACCACTGCTACAACCCCCAACCACACACACACCAGCCTGTAACTGCCTCTGGGAGTCTGAGTGCAGGGAGAGAGAGAGAGAGAGTGGCACTCCAAAAACACCTTATCTGCCTGTTTGAGTCTCCGGTCTGACCGCAGAGGCACGGTTTACAGTCTCCACAGGCAGCCAGACTCTCAGCGTCGGCGCCCCTGCTCTCTCCCTCCCTCCTCCCTCCCCTTCACTTCTCATAGAGTCTCCGAATAGCCAGCGGCTGGAGAGCGAGAGAGCGAATGATGGAGAGAGGGAGGGAGGGAGGGAGGGACAGAGAGGGAAGCAGCCCTCCTGTCTGTCCCTCAGATTTAATTAACGACCCACTCCGGCGCAGAGACGACCCGGCAAGCCTGCTTCCCTTTCCTCCTGACCCACACATACGCACGCACACACATACACACAGAGCTGTCCGCCGCCATAGCTGCCGCCTGCCCTCCCCTGATACCACCACCGCACTCATTCATCTCTCTTTCCTCTGTCTCTGTTACCAAATGTTTCTTCCATCACTGCATCTCTGTCTCTCTCTGTTACAGACTTTTTCTCTCTTTCTTTCCTCTTTTACTTAATTTCCCTGATATTTTTTGTCTCTCTGATCTCTGATTCCCTCCCTCCACCATTCATCGCTAAACACTTTTTGTAGGATGAGTCAAATTGAAGAGTTGACTGACAGAACAGAGTAAACACACAAACACCATCACATCCATCTCCAAGTCAAATAATCCACTGCACACAAAACTTCATACATATTACACCCACCTACACTATGTACTTGGAAGCAAATTTCAACCTATGTTGATTTTGCGTGGGCATGCATCTGTATAACTATGTGTTATTTGTGTGTGATTGTGTGTTTGTGACTGTGTGCGCATCTAATTTCACTGGCAGACAGAATTAGAGCCAGTGGCTGATCGGATTGGACTTGTTTACAGACACAGAGCGAGCCGCTTAGGCAGCCTGTTAAATCTCCCTTTAATGCTCAAACGGACAGATTTTAGGGTCTTGGACCCCCTCTGGCGTAGGCCACGCTGTGCTCACCCCCTCCTTCATCACTAACCCACCCACCTTCATCTGTTTGTGTCTTCCTTTATTAAGATAACTACAGAGGGCTCAGATTTCTCCATTAAGTTTCACAGCTGATTAGGCCAGTATTTTGGTGAAAATCCATCCCTGATATCACAGGTACCGTATGGGCAATTTATCTGGCAGACACAAGAGATGAGAACACAGAGAGAGGGTATGGAGGTGTTGGGTCTGGGATGATTATGCCACTTGCTGTGCTTCTAGCTAATAGGATAAGAAATGACAGGGTCATACCCGGGCAACAGTAGGGCAAATGTATGGTCACTTATTAAAAAAAAGGAAACTCATTTTTAATCAGGTAAATGCATGTGTTTACAAAGTGTTTGAATTTGCTGATCGTAATAACTGTTTATACAAAACTGTCTTCTATGTGAGGGATCACTGAGAGAAAACATCCTCAAACATTTTGATGTGTAATAAATAATGTAAGAACAAATAAATTGGAGTATGTTGTAAAATCATGGCCAAAATATACGTTTAGGTAAAGATCATAGTTGCTCACAAAGCATAGGATCTAATGTGAATTAGATAGCAGTTCAACAAAGGTGTTAAGGTATTGTTACTATTATCATACATTGTTGGGTTATATAACATTACACAAACACATCATGAAAACAGGTAAACTAACCCAGTGTCGCAGAAACTATATACTATCCACTATATATACACATGAAGGTTGTTTTACAACCATATGTCTCATACAAGCTACTTGACAAATAGCTGTGATTAAATGCAGTCTGTGTTCTGTCTATAAGCTGTCAGAAAAGCTCTTAGCTTAGCACATGCTCACCATGGTTCCTCTGCTCACATGAAACTGGATTAATAGCAAACAAAGCTATTTATTCAGAGGTAATTTTAAACAGGGGGTTTAACAAACATCCCGGAGTGAGGTAGAGAATGTAGGAAGAACATTAAGTAATCAACTTGAGAGCGACCTTCAGGAATGAGTAATAAGCTTATGTTAAATTCTCCCAATCACACAAATTAATAGTGAATTAAATAGGTAATGGAATGTTTACATATGTTACAGGAGATGTATAGGGGGATATATCTTCAGCCTTGATGCAAAGGAAGAAAGAGAGAAAGCAAGAATGAAAAATGGAAATGGAGAAAGAAACAACAAATCCTAAACTCTGCCTGCATTGTCTACACATGACAACAACTTTTTAAACACACAAACAGCATTTCTGGGAGTCCTACCTGTGTGTCCAGTACTGCTGTTGTGGTCAGAGGCTGACTGGCCCTCGGGCATGCCGTGCTGTCTGGTGTGGTGCAGGTTAGAGATGATTGTAGAGAGGTCACTGTCACGACTGTAGCGTGCACACACACACACACACACACACACACACACACAAAGGAGAGAAAGGATAAACACTTTTATGAATAACCCCAATCAAACGTAATTCAGCAAACGCAGTCCTAACCAGTGTGTGATACATCAGCAGCGCATCAATTTATATTATTTCACATACTACTTACCACAGGACACCATCCAGACAGTACCGTTCTCTCCAAAATGCATAGCTCAACACAAACTCTGCAGCTACAAGTGGTTGTCTGTCAACGGGCTCTTAGCTCTGAGGTGTGTAATACACTCTGACAGACTACCGCATCCAGCACTTTTGGGTCTCATCCCTACTCATCTTCCACACTAAGATGTATTAACGAACATATTCACTAGTCATAAGTAGTTTAGCAGCTTAAAACCTGATTATGGCTCTTTTTTTAAATGAGGCCACGAACAGCTGTTTCAGAGGAATATGACAATTGAATCATGTCACAAGACAGATGATGAATATTAAGACAAAACATTATATCAAGTTCTTACTTACTGATTAGAAATGTAATACTAAAAAGACAACACAATGAATCTGTGGTACGTGACAAGGTCATCTGTAAAAATGGAATCTTTTCTGTTGTCATACACTTCAAAAGGAGGTCTTTTACACCAAAATTATTCACCATTGTCTCTTAAACACACTGTCTGTCCTTCAGCATCCAAATGAAGAGCAGTAAGAAGGTTCACAGATTAGGCCCAGATTTGGTTGGAGCCACTCTGCCCATCCCAGAGCGCCACCAGTCGCCTTCTTTAACCTCCCCGCAATAGTAGACCCACACAACTGTCATGGAGGTATTTCATTTGCAATCTGATTACCATCCTGATCGCATTAAATAGCATAATGAAATCAGTGCTTAGGATTTGAGGGGAGTATAGCAGCCAAGCAGTATAAGTGTAGTCACAGTGTAATGGCAAACAGCTTTTGTGGTTGGAGAGGTACAGGGTTGAATATTCTTAACTGTAGCTTATGTTCTGAAAATCATTTTATGTTATAAATGCTATAACCTGCTACACTTTAGAGACTTTCAACAACAGAACATTTCAAGCACACACTCATTTTCTCCACAAAATAAGTCTAAAAACATGCGTTAGTTAGACATGTCAGTCTGATTGTATCAGCATCCTCTCGTGTCAGCAGGAATCTTGTTCATAGGCTTAACTAGCAAGTTTATTGAAAGCAGAATCATCTATGAAGGGGGTCTGGTATGACACGGCAAGCAGAGTTTATGGGACAGAAGCGGTGAATGGTTCTTAGCTGTCACCACTATGACGAGGCCACACTGTTTGCGGCTGCTGGATTTGGGTTTTTACAGTCCCATGATTACAGGCTCCTGCTGTAATGTCAGGCTGTTGGTCTCCAAGCTGTTTTCCACACGCTAACAGAAAAGATGAAGGGGAGCACAGAGTCTAATGCTGGTCGTGCTGGCTTCACCAGTCACCTTTCAGTCACAGAGAAGCAATGACTCAGAAAACGGCCCCAGACAAAACAGTCACCACCGGTCGCTAAGCAACGAGATGCTTGATTGGACTGTGACTGCAAACCTTTTAGACTAATGACAGACTTCTTTTTAGAATGTAACTTGCTAAAATTAGTAGCTATCTATGTCTGAGAGCCCGATAGATTTCTTGAAAAAGAAAATGAGATGCAGAGAAGGCTTTTTAAATTGTGCTTGAAGTCACAATAATGCATCTGCATTACACAGTGACTTAAACAAAACACACACATCACATACACTGCAGTTACACACACGAATGTGAGAAACTCCATCACTTAGCTGTGTTACAATCCTACCCTCTGTCTATCACTCAAAGTGATCATGATAATGCCATCCTGAACTTCTCAGAGAGGTTATAGGGTTATTATCCCATGGCGAAGTGGCCGCTCTAAGCCATGAACGGCAAGGACATTGTTAGTGGGGTAATTAGCGCACTTTTCCTGAGCTGTCCCGCCTCAGCTTGAGCTAATGAGGGCCTAGCCCTACCCGCACCCTTCCCTGCCCTCCCTCAACCCCCTCCTCTGCTCTTTCTGTGGGTGGAGGCAAGGTCATACTCAAGCCCTGGAACATGGAGAGGGGGTGGAGATGGTGTTTAAAACCCAGTCACCTGAGTCAGCGCTCCCTAAGGAGCACCTAAGGCTGGGGTTAGTCAGGAAGGACGGGGGCCACGGAGAGGATGGAGGGGGGTTAGATTATGGCTGTTGGGCCTGATAGTTAAGAAGGACATGAGCCGCCTTCTTATCACCCAGGTGCATGCCGGAGACAATCATCTCATCCACAGCTCATCCCTGTACTGGTCAATACTGCCCCTTTATCCCCAACCACAGGACAGACACACTGACCCAGACACTAGGATGACTAATATGTGTTAATACTCAAAGTCTGTCATGGATACTACTAGTGTCCAACATTACTGAGATGATACCGCAATGTCCCTATGAGAAATCAGATTTCTTTGAATGATTCTAGCATTTTAAATAAACTTTACATAGTCCCTTCAAATAAATAACAATATTTTGTGCATTTTTCAAATGTTCACAGTAATTTAAATTCTTACTACGGAATCATACATCTACAATTTCTAACTTTGAGAAACGGCACACAGTGACCACCAGACCAGCGTGAGCTTCAATCCAACTCCATCAAAATTAAAACATGCTGCACCACTACAGTACATATTTTTTCATTCACCTTACAAAACATTATATCTGGCTGGGTTCTCTCTGGCTGGGTTATCTCTGCTCTTCAGAGTTGTGTCTGAGGTTGTTTTCAGTTTCCTTATATACAGTCAATTCATGTGAATTATAGATTACCATTGAAACCACAGAATAACATTATCAGCATTCTGAACCAATATTTTTTAATAAATGCCATACTAACAACTCAGACATTTAAATCTTTCTGATGAAGACAAGACTGATGAAAGTGTTAAGGATAATGTATAAAGAAGAGTTGTGCAATGTGTTTTAATTATTAATCACACGTATCCACCGAAAAATAAAATTAGCCACTATTTCTGTAAGTGTTGATGAATTCCATCTGCCAGATCAGTTGCGTGGGCTTTTTCTTTTGTTATAAAAAATGGTTGTGCTCCCCTTTTCCATTACAGTAGGAGTTACAATTCAAAACAGTCCAAACAAAAAGAAGACTCTTCTCCTGGCACTGTGTGCCGACTCAGTATAAACGCCCAGTAGTGCCCTGCTGTGGCATTGGCACGTGGAGCTGAGGTGGCGGGGCTGGAGGTCACAGTGTGAGCTGGCAGAAGCTGGCAGCCCAGGCACCCTGACGCCATGTCTCACACCACCACTGGGAAAGTGCTGACAGACAGACAGCAGGGATGTGAAGGTGGAGGGGTGAAGGAGGAGAAAGAGAGCAAGAGCGAGGGAGAAGAGAGAGAGAGAGAGACAGGTCGCAAGCAGTGTGTAACATCTGGTCTTCTCTCCAGACAACAGCCTGAATACACAACCCACTCCAACCTGCACAGGTGGCCCACAGCAACATTCAAATACAACCAGGCAAAATGCTATATTCAACAACCACAACATATTAAGGTATAGACTTGGGCAAAAATAATGCGAAAAAGAGGGACAGAGTTAAGTTCCGTCGATGCTCTGCATGAAAAAAACATAAATACAAACAAAAAAATACAAAAAAACCCCACCGAAAATGATGTATTTTATTTAGAAAATAACTATTCTTTCGGACAGATAAGACTTAAAGGCAGGAAATAGATCTTTTCCATACAAATTTTATGTCCTGTCTGATTCCTGTGAGCAACGGAAATACAATTGTCATGCTGCTCACAAATGGATCGAAAGTCAGCCCACAACTGGGAACCCAGCAAGCAGAGGGGGTAATGAATAAATACAGAAATAGATACATAAATAAGTAAGAGTAACTCGGCCTCAGTTGGGCTTCACTTCTCCTTGTTGTTCCTTCGCTGTACAGGCTGACATGAGGTCGATAAGGCAGCCAAGGGAGAAAAGAAAAGGAAAAGGAAATAGGGTAAGACCGCCATGTTGCATTTAGGTTCTCCTGCACTGAGCCATGTACACTCTGCTGGGTTTACTGTTAAATTCTCTTCTGGCTTACACTTTTCTAGGCTGTTATCTTTTTCATTTTTACAATTTGGAAAGAAATTCTTCAACAGTTTTAAGTAACATTTTGAACACAATTGTACTGTAGATGTATGAAGGCCAACACTCTCATTATCTTCAACTAACACTTTTCTATGTGGAAACAATGAACTTCTTGCTGCTAGCCAACGCCCAATCAACTACTAACTTGCGACTTTGTTGCCATGGAAAACAAGTGTAAACAAGGCCAGAAATTCTCTGTGCGGAAAGCTCTTCTAGAAAGCTATAAAACCTCCAAGCTCACTAATTAGTGCTTTAGGGTAGAGCCATTTCCAGTAATTTCACACTGTCCATGACCCTTTACTGGCATAAGGCAATGACACAGTTGTTCAATAAAGCCAGAGGACAAAATGTCAAACGCAATAGAAATACAGTAGCTAACTCAGCATCAGTGGCTCTCTCTCTGGTTATTGCCCAGATTGAGTATGGTGTACCCATTAACAAATATGAGCCAATGCTGTTACATGAAATCTGTTTTCATTCAGATAGGTGAAATGTAAAGGGAAAATGAGAAAATATTGATAATAAGTAGTAGTATATGATTCTTCTAAAGGTTTATCGTAGTCTGTGTAGTAGTGTTTGGTTCTAATTTCATTAAGCAGTCTTCTATCTGCATGAACCTGCAACAAACACAACTGCAGCACTGCAGAATTTGCTCAATAAGTACTTAAGCCTACACTGCCTCAGTTTTTACTGGGGCAAAAAACACAATCAATTTGACAACTGTTGAAACCTATAACCTGGTCTATCAAAATGATGCCCACAATGACTTAAACTATAATTCACTGCTGAAGACCAAAAAAATGATATGTTTGTAGGTTCTGTTGAAGTCAGTGTTGCTTGTTTCAATCAGCTTTACTCCCCATTGAGTGGATGAGCACAGGACAAGATGGCCTTTACAGGTCTCCGTGATGGAAAATAATTATTTTGTTTGGTACAGTTTGGTATCTTTTTATCTGTCAGAGATAAAGGGCTGCAGACCTTACAACAGCCCCTCTCCCCCTAGTCAATCTATTTGGTCTGAAATAATATATACTTTATTTTGTAGATGAAAGTGATAAAATAGCAGATGTCCTCACACATGATTAAAAAACTGCCGTAGATTGTTTTTTAATGAATGTTAATAATGGGTATGGTGGATTTTTTCTTTTCTTCTAGAGGGCGCAGGCTGGAAGGCAGACGTCAGCGGGTGTAACTTAAAAAATCCAGGGTTGGTTGCCGGATAATTATCCAGACTCTCTGTCAGCACTTTTCAATCAAAGCCTTGTTATCTACAGCCAAGTGAAACAAACACTAAGGTAGGCTTTGTTTTGCCCTTGAGTAAAACATAAAATTCACAGTTACTACCATCAAATATTTAGTCCCGCAGATGAAATCCATAAATCAATGTTAACGAACCCAAGTTAGATACAAACAATCTGCAGCACTGACACCAGGGTGATAACACGACTATATTTAGTTTCCACCTTTCAGTTCCTGTATGTTGCACAGGAGCCACATTAGACCACAGTTCTTCCTTATTGTGCTGTTTTGATAGTGATTATTTGGTCTAGATGTTCTGTGTTTATTCAGCAGGACAAGCGCAGAGCTATAAGGCACATACTAAATTAATGGACTGTAAAGACAACAACTATCAACATTAATCTGGTTAAAAGGAGGTGTACTGACTTATAATGAACTGATGAAGACAGTAAAGGAAGATGACAAGCTATGAAGACCTATTAAGACACCTGTTGACACAAACAGACAAATCCACCAATTGGCCACATGAACTAATCAAACTATCTACGATTTATAGCAGTATACCTAAGTATGCAAAACTAATGTAATGCCAACTGAAGTTAATTTGCTATGTGAGACATTGTTATGATATAATATTTTGGATAAATACTTGACACACGCCGCTTCAGTGCATGGCATGTGCGGGTGTGATGCAGTGCTGCCGCCAGCTCTGATGATGTGTGGATGAGACAGCACAGATACACTCACACATGTATACAGAGGCCCTGTATTTTTCACATCCATTGGCCAAATCCAATTTGTTAAGACCCTTCTACGACTCACTTACGAAGCTGCGGTCAATGGAAATCACATTTCCGTGATTGGACATCCCATTATCCCTTTCGTCCAGACCTGCACTGGGGGATAAAGCAGGGCTGAGACGGATGCCCAGGACAGACCGGAGCTACGGCTCCAGCGAGTCCGTCGCCTTTCAAAGGGTAAAAGCCTGACATATTAGTCATAAGTGTTCTTTAAATTCATTATCATCTTAACACGCCAGCGGCACAAGTGTCAGGGGGAGGGGAAGCCCTCTTAAATGAGGTTAGTGGATCCATTTAAAGCTTCACAGTTGCTGTGCTGTCCACCGTGTCACGCAAGTCTCAAGACATGAAAAACCATCCTCCCCTGTAATGAGGTTGCACAAGCTGCTTATAATGCATCTGGGGACTTTCTGAGGTTCATCAATAAACAGTTCTGCATTAAATCTGATTGTCTGATTTATGAATTATGCAAATATGTTTATGTATGTACTAAGTGATCACAAAGCAATGTGATATTTATATAAAATTTAAATGTATTCATTTCACAAGGATCAAAGTGCTAATTGTAAACGCTAAAAATTATAATACAACTTTTTTTAGTTTGTTTCAAAGAAAGCAACGTGTACAGAGAGGCAGAACTGCTCCCATCAGAGCCCATTTGATTCATCTTAATGAGATGACCTCACTGTAACCCTGTCCATGCATGTGTGTGTGTTTACATGTATGAAGATGTGAATGTGAATTATTTACTTGCATCCAAATAGGACTTTTAGTAAATGTAGCCCTCGTTTTTATGACAGACACAGTTTAATATGTATACAGCTCTTGAGCACTCTTCTTCATCTATTATTGTGAAAAACAATTAAGCAGCCATTTAATGATTCACACTAAAATGCAGCTTTTTTGATTTCATGAATAGACGACTGACATTTCCTATGTAATTGAAGCTGTATTCCCAATACATTACACTTGTGGTATTGTTAGTTTGGATGATGCCAACTACTTCCTAAGAATAACCTTCTTCCTGTTAAAGGGATAGTTCAGATTTTGTAAAGTGGGGTTGTATGAGGTACTTATGTTTAGTCAGGTTATTACCTGCATTAGATTGCGGTCAACACATCCCCAGTGTGGAGAAGCAGGCAGGAGTACCAGCACAGAAGCTGAACAATGTACAGCTGTAGACAGGGTCAACAACTTAAACGCATTTTAGCCACCTAAATAAAGGCCCACCTAAAAAAATTCAATAATACTTTAAGTATATTAAGAAAAAAAATCATTGCTTTACGTTGTTGTCAGACAAACCTTTGCTTTGGCACTACATTCTCAACCGCAGATCTTCCGTATTCCTACACAGACACGTGGCATGTGTAGGAATACGGTTGAGAATTTTGTGCAAAAGGAAAGGGCTGTTTTAAAGGAAAGCAACGAGGTGAAAAATTTATATAGCATACTTAAACTGATTTTTTTTTTTTTATTAGGTCTTTATTTAGACCTGACTATGGATAAGTACCTCATACAATCCCACACCAAAAACTCTGAACTATCCCTTTAAGAAGTTTTTGTTCCTCCTGATTTGATGAAAATAACAACAAGACTTATGTGTGAAGGATGAGGATCCAGAGATTGATTGTTTTTTTTTATATTTACTAAAGTGTTTTTGAGGCAGCAGGTGCTACCTTTTCCTATTAAACCTGGTAGTCTGTATTTCCAAGTAATGTAATAATTTCACAAGTATCTTAAAATGTTTTGAAGATGAACAAGCACTGTAACAGGACATGAAGACATAACAACATAAGTGTTTTTTATTATACTATGATTAATCCGCTGGAATGAAGCACACTGATGACTCAGGTGACTCTGTCTTTCAATATGAAGTGAAGACAGATATACTGAGACTTGGCAGAAGCTACAAAACACAAACCAACAAACCAATTAACACTTTTAAAGCTCAGCACAGATCCTTCCATTAGACATCACAAAGCGTAAGCCCTAAGTATATTTTTGAAAACACAGTTCTTTGTCTGTCTGTCTCAAAATGAGCATTTAACACCAAAAAGTAATCCTAAAATCATTTTTGATTAAATACTGCATAATCATCTGAGGTGCCATTTAAAGAAAAAAATATCAGTCTGCTTTTACACAGGATCTGAAGAAAATCAAACAAAACAGACCGCTTACATATTACCTTAAACTAACTACAGAGGCTAGTATGACATATTATTATATTATATTATATTATATAATTTTATTATTACTATGCATCTGCTTCCACAAAATACCAAAACCAAAAAAAAACGAGACACGTGAAAAAAAAGAAAGTAAAAAATCTAGGATATTAACTGGTACCTGGTCCAAATGTCAAACTTGCTTATATCATCCTTCAGATTACATTGAAGATATGGCCATAGGAGTAACAGATGTCTCACCTCTTTCTCATTATACTGTAATGCAACTCGTCCTCCTGCTTGATGTGGGCATGATCCCCACTGGTCCGCTCGCTACCTTCACTGTCGTCACTGCTGAAGATGGAGGCCAGCTCCTTCTTGGGCACCCGGTTGGGAGGAAGGGGGATGGTGCGTTTCTCAGCCAAGCGCCCGCGGTTCTGCACAAAGCAAAAAGCAAAGAGAAAAGCAGGCATATTAGCAACAGGATCCACTATTCCTAGACTCTAAAGGATCATGATAGTACTGGTGTTGTGTTGTGATTCAGTTCCATTTGTTCTGTATAACGTCCAGTATTTTTGTATTTACTTATGTTGTCTTTATTTACAGTGGTTTTCTGGACTCTGCATGGTTGTTGTCAAATCATTAAATGTTTCTTCATTTTCTTGTGTTTACGTTGTGCAGCATTCTTTCTTTTTTGACAATTTGTATTTATTTGTTTCAAGTTGCAGCAATTCCAACCAGGGGTGCTTGTACCTCAGGGTGCTCTCCTTCAGTTATGAAGGTGTACGTCAAAAAAATATGGAATAGCTCAACTCATTTAAAAAATATAGACATTGATTAAAAAAATACAACCACATATTGAGTCATCTGTAACACCTGAACACTGTTTAGTTTAAATATGCAAGGAAACTAGCTAGCAAACGACTAGAGAAGTCTAAACCGCTAAAAGTAATGGATACATGCTTGAAGTGGGTAGCTAAATGATAAATGGTTGAAATATTGAAATTGTTATAACAGCGATACATTGTTATATCTAGTTTTCCCATTATAATAATTAAAATGGATTGCTAAATAAATATTTGGCTAAAAGTAAAGGATAAACCATTTTAACAGTTTCCTAATAGCAACGGCTAAATGGTTAAAACATCCAGGTTCTGCCACTTCAAGATGTGATAAGGATGCAAACTTGACTGCAAATAGTTGAGATGGTTCAATTATATGAAAGAAAACATTGTAACAATATCCACTTTCATGCAACTATTTGCATTAAATAATAATAGTGTTGAGGCAATTCAGATGAACACAACATGACAGGTGGTGTCAATAAAAGGGTACTTAAGATAATCTGACAGGGCTGTAGGGGTACATCAGACAAAAAATGATGAGAGCCCAAAACATTGTTTTAAAATATTCAGGCTTCCAGCAAAAACTGGTTCAACGGCAACAATAAAAACGTCAGCTTGGCTGGCACTGTGACCAAAACAACATAATCTAACATTCAGCCTACAGCCAAATACCATCAAGCTTTGTTTACTATTTGTGAATGAATTATGAAGTAATACTGAAAGAATCCACCTATACCTTATGCTAGGTGAGCTGGGTATGTCTGCAATTTTGGAGTAACTTTCTTGTGACACAAGCTGTTTCTTTTAACAGCACCAAATGCAAACGTTTACCATACTTTGCTACCTTAAAACCAAACTGATGGGGGACAAACATATTTTCTGTATTGCCTGTTTGTTCTGTTCCAACGCTGCCAGAAGTAAGAGGAGAAAAGAAGGGATAAAGACAAGAGTGTGGCCGTAGGGGCGTTAGGAAGTGAAGCTGGGCGACCTTTAATATGACCTGAAGAGGTCACTGCAGATTAACATAGTCCTATCACAGAGAGATGGGAGAAGAGGGAGAAAGAGGGGAGAGAGGAGTAGAGGAGTTATAGAAATGGGAGGGGAGAGAAGTAGAAGAGCTAGAGCCAAGGGGAGAAAATCGAAAGAGAGCAACGTTGGGTTGTGGAGAAAAGTTAACAGGGAAGAGAGTGAGAGCGGATGTGGGTATGTGCACGAGAGAGAACAGAAAAGGTGAGAAAATACAAAACTAAAAGAGAATGTGGTGAATCAAAACATGAGAGAGAAAGCTCAACAGAAGAGAGGTCTGTCCGGTGTGGGAGAGTGGACTTGGATTTGAAACTATATCCCTCTCTCTTTCTCTCTGTGTGCCTACATCTCTGCTCTTACCCCCGGACGCTTTCAAGCCCTCCAGCTATCCTTTCCACCACACGCAACCCCGCTCTCCACCACTCCTCTCCTCTCCCTCCTTCCCTTGCTCCTTCCATCCCAGGAGGCGCGGCAGCATGAGTGGCAGGCGGGGGCAGGAGGAGGGATTTGGGGGCTCCTAGCCAAGAGGCAAACAGGTGCAGCCCCTCTG
Source organism: Pampus argenteus (assembly GCA_036937835.1). Lineage (NCBI taxonomy): Eukaryota > Metazoa > Chordata > Actinopteri > Scombriformes > Stromateidae > Pampus > Pampus argenteus. The sequence goes on along the minus strand of CM072864.1, from coordinate 18,546,377 downwards.
GAGTCTCTCAAATGGCAGACATTAAAAAGAGTTAGGGGGGGAGCATCCCCCAGGATGAGCAAGCTACAGAGTTCTGCACATTTCTCTCCTTCCTCTTTTTTTTGTGCTGTGCCAGAAAAGTGGCTTTTCCCTCCTTTCTTCTTTCCTCTCACAGCACCATCTACAAGTTCTGCCCCAGCTTTTGAGGACAGTGGATCATTTTCTGATACTTCTGCCGCTTCTACACAAGGCCTTGCTGTAGTTAGCAAGCTGTAGTCAGTTCTGGAGCTCCAACAAGGCATAAGAGGGGGGAAACAGGAGCAAAACATCAGGTCAAGAACAACAGAACCACATGTATGCGACCACTGTTACATCTGTCAGACACACGCCTCTGTTAAATACAAATTCTCCATCTCCATGTCTCTTTATTGCTCTCTTCAGATCATATCTAAGGTCGTATACACAAGTTCACATGTGTACTACCCCCTCCACCTACACACACACACACACACACACACACACACACACACACACACACACACACCTGTTCCTGTTCCTTAGAAATCCCCTCCAAAACCGGGGGATTTTACTTGGAACACGCCAGCAATATAGTATATACAAGAATAGTTTGTCTGTGCAGTCGTGACTGTGGCTGTGTTTCTGAGTTTCTGTGAGCATGCAGACAACCACCCACATGGCCGTGACATACCCAGGCTGACAGCCCCCCCCCTCCCTGTTCTCTTCTCCCGGAAAGCCCCGATCCTTTCTTTAGTGGCACTGACGCAGAACTGGGGGTGAGCTCCCACTGCTTCCGGCAACACTTCCGCAGAACGGGGGAGGGCTCTCCGAAACAAAACACGAAGCAAAACACACCCCTGGCTGCCCACGTAGGAGCGCTCAAAGGAAGGGCGCCTGAACGCTCAGGCTCATAAGTGCACACACAAACACACACGGGTGTGTTCATAGTTGAGGCAACCTTGCTGTGTGTGGTCAGCCTCCTTTCAGCCATGGAAAAAAGTCTCTCATAAAAGTCCCACTAAAAGCACCTCTATGAATATCGCCTCCCACGCTTTCTGTCTGACAGTCAGGCGGCCAAGAAATATATCTGGGCTTCACATTTACACTCACAAAAACACATACAGATGCACATGCGTAAGGACACATTGACACAAAGTTGTACACAATATAGACAAACAATTAAAATGGTCATTACATGGCAAACAATCAGAGATGCACAAATAATCTATTCCCATTCATATATTCATATAATATATGAATTCTCCAACAGATACAATATGCTCTGAGATCCCTAGAAACTGAACTTGACCTGAAACTGAAATGCTGAATGATTCAAAACAGATTACTGGAAGTTTGATACTGTAAATTCAAACCCAAGTACAGATCATAGAGATCTAGATACACTAGATTAAACAGCCATGCTGTCAACTGTTCGTTACAAGATTCATCCAAGATGTCCTTAACACACTAGCGTTTACAGTGCTACTAAACACCATTCACTTCCATTCACGTTGAAGATTTGTGACCAAACACTTGAAAGGTAAATTTATAGATAATTACCACTTCACTAATCTTAAATTTGAATTATTCCTCAACGCAGATGTTGGCACACTGATATTGTTAGAGACAAGAGTTTTGTTTCTACACTCTTAATGTATGCCACAAATAATCAGAGCCAGCTACAGCCATTTAGGCTAATGGGACAACATGTTGCTTGCACATGTTTACAGTGTACAGTCAAATTATAATGTTTCTCTGTTCATTATTATATCATTTTTTAAAGTGATAACTGTCTGTTTTTGTCCTTTGCTCTACTTTGGAGGAACAAAACTATACTGTAGTTTTGTTTCATCATAAATAATATTTCATCATAAACAAGCATGACAAGTCAACTGAATTGAATGTGTTAATTTTAAATTTGTTAATACTGTAATTTCACCTTTATATTATTTTACTGCATTTTTCAAATCACTGAATGCTATTTAATGATATAGGCTGAGATTTACTGGACACAATGTAGAAGTCTATTAATATGGTCTTTTTATAACTCATTCATTCTAATTCAATAAATAGATATGAGCAACAAATTGTTAATATTTCAGAGAAAAACATTCATCTGATGATTACATATGGTGAGCAATATACTTACATTAGCACCCATACACATTCCAGTAACTCAATTTAGGGGCGTCCTAAATTCATAAATTCATAGAGAAAGTTTGGATTAAAAGCAAGAAAATGCTCTTGTCGTGTATTAAGTGTAAAACAATACAGGCTAATATCACAGCTGTGTGATAGCCAGCGATGTCATTTAAATTCAAGCAGAAATTATAAGGCAATCTAATGTTTTCTTCTCTAAATTTATTTCAGACTTTTAAATAATCTCTTGGTGGAAAAGAGGACTAATAAGCGTTTTTATTTTTCATTTCTCCTTGCATTATTTCCTGAAAAGGTGCAGCTCCCTGCCGCTGGCTCCAACCAGCATTAGTGAGCAACCACACACATACACACGCACACACACAGCAGTAGCAGCCTGTGACATTCCTGCAGCTGCGGCGCTCTCTCTCCCTTGCACGCGCCCCCCCAGCGATCTCCCTGGGGGACGAATGCCTAATGAGTCACGCGCCTGTCTGCCGTTACCTCGTAGTGTGTGTGTGTGTGTGTGTGTGTGTGGAGGCGGGATGGCGGGCCGACTTGGCGCGAGCACTCGGGGTAAGGGGGAGGGGGAATGAGGAGACGACAGAGAAGGAGAGAGGAGAAAAAATGAGTGCAAGGAGGGTGGGAGAGGGGGGTGAAGCGGTCATTATCACGCTCACATAAGGGCTCTGAAACAAGGCCAAAACAAACAATTTATCGGCTGTATGTTTGTGTGAGCCTGAGATCCAGTTCATCACAAAATACAAATGACAAATTCTTAATTTGTATAGTCTCACCACCTTATCTCTACGTCCAACGCACAGAAAGCCGGCCTGACATTTTCACAGGTGCACCTATGAAGGGTGACTAGCTGCAAATATGTCTTCTTTCTTCAAATTAAGATCATTCAGTATGCAAACATGACTGTTATAAACTAGATTACTGTATCAGATTAATCTGATTAATGTAACAGTTTGATTAAAGTGTTTACGTAGTTTGCAGTAACCAGTAACCTAATAATAAAATTCTTATGATTTGTTTGATAATCAGGATAATGTCTGTAAGAATATTCAGTGGTCTGTACAAAGTATCTTATTAGCACCACAGAACAAGTAGAAAATGGAGAAACTGGGTTGGTGTGTATCATTGTTGCTTTAATGAATTTAGAGAGCACCAAAACACAATCTCTATTACTTATAGTGTTAGTTTTGAAATAAAAGCTATTTTGCTGTCATCCTGAAATAATTTTTGTTTTGTTTTGGGGTTTTTTTTCCTACCAACGCCACCACTAACCATAACACTGTTTGTTTATAGAAAGAACCATTTGCATCCAATGTACTGTATGACCTTCCTTGTACATGTGTAGAATCAAAACGTGAGGTGAAAGAATTCAGACAACGGCGTACGATACTGCGCAAGCCACAGAAAAACTAACAAGCCTTGTCTAAACTGATTATCATCTAATTATTAATGTGCGTGTAAACAAACTTATATCAATATCTGTGAGAACAGTAAAGTTCATTCACAGCACATGTCTATAGATATGTAATTGGAAACATGTTGAATGCTTCTGGCATTAGAATATAATACTCGTATAGTATCTTATTCACAGGTACAGAAACACCACAACACAAATACACACGCGCCAAAACCATGTATACACACTGCTATCATCATTTATACAGTGTAGCCATCTATAATCCCATTTTCAAATGATTGTGCCAAACCAAAATCATTTGAACATATGTATTTCCATATTCACTCCTATATATCAACATGTTTGTGTGATGTAATAGGAAAACATCAACTTCATACCCATCGATACTGACGTCATTATTTGCGGAACCAAATGAAGCACACAAGCATAATTAGCAAAATTTCCATCTAATTCAGGTAAAGTTTCAATCTGTAATGTTTTGCAACTTCAAACTACAACAAAGACAACAGGTACTACTTTTGTATTTGTGAATGGCTTCTGCCATGTTTTTCTTGGTGTGCAGTGAAAAAAAATATCGAAAATCAGACATCAACAGGTGCAACTCGACAAATGTGATTTGTATTTTCTCAAAACCACGGTATCTCCGACCACAATAAATGTGCAGTATTTAGTATATATGTGATATAGCATTTTTTCTTCAACACAGCAGATCTAAATTTTGGTTGGAGGAAGTTATCTGGACAAGTGGAATGGAAAGTTGTTTCCTTCAAGTTTAAGATGCTAGATTGATATCTGAATACAGCCTGAGTGAACAAAGAACATGCATTACTTGTCAGTAACGAAACAATAAATTTGCCATAAATTCCAGCACCAAAATTATCAAGTAAAACTCCTTATGAGTGCAAACATACTTGGCACAATAAATCTGATTCTCTATAACTGTGCGTATTTGTGTGTGTGTGTGTGGTTTATGTACAGACTTTAGGCAATACTTGGTTGTTCAAGGCCGTGTGAGCTAAAGAGAAAAAAAGTGAGAAAGCACTGTGGGGCGAACGGGCATGCGACCAAGTCCCCCACCCCCCACCCCCCCACACACACACACCCACCCTCGTACACACACTCTTTTGCACACATACACGCTCATGCTCTCTTGCACCCTCAGCCCCCACGCGCTGAGCCAAGCGGGCAGTTTCAGCCCAGTGGAGCGGCACAGGGCAAGGGGGGGAGGAATGGGGGGAGTGGCAGGGGGAGGGGGAGGGGGAGAGGTGCACAGCAGGAGATAGGCGGCGAGGTGGAGAAGAGGGGAGGGGGACTGCTGGGGCGGCGCTGGGAGGTCAGTGGCGGTGCAGTCAAGCATGTCAGTGCGCTTCTCGCTCTCCCCTTTCCCTCGTTTCTCTCTCTCCTTCCTCCTCCCTTATTCTCTGTCACTGTCTCTGTGTGTGTGTGTGTGTGTGTGTGTGTGTGTGTGTGTGTGTTTGGATAGGCCCACTGTGCTCCGCAGAGGAGCTATACCGACAGGTAACAACTGGCCCTTTCTATTCCCAGACAAACACAGCGGAAGTGCAAGTGTGAGGTTGTAGTTCCTAAAGTAAACTGATGTTTTCTGCTGTTTTGGTCACTACCAGAGTAATATTTGATCAAAAATCTCATTTAAAGTTAAACACACTTGAAATAGTTCCATTAAATGCACTGGGACAATTAAATATTTATTTTTATTATATAACTACTCAGGTGAGTTTTAGAGTCACAGGACTTCACATACACCCTCATTTCATTTATGAAATATAGTGAGCACTAGTTATACTGTGGTAAGGAAACCAAGATAGATTCAGATTATTCTCATTCATGTTGGAAAATACAAATTAAAAAATATTTTTACTATGCTATTAGTAATAAATGCATCACAAAAATGTATTTACAAACAAATATTCTTTGTTTACCTTGTTTTAGCTCATTCATTATTCACAACTTCTTTTGAATTAAATGAATTTTTGAGTTTTACTTCCTTATAATCCTGTGTGTGTATAGAGTATTTGTTCTTGTTTGAGTGTATTGATGGATGTATGAAAGTAAAACTTCAACAGTACAGTACTGTCTGCAAAGGCCTGATGTGACACGGCGAGCCACAATTATCAGAGGAAATCACATGGCGACAAACACGTGCAAAGACACTTTTACGCACAGAAGCTGGGAGGAGGGTTGTTAGAAAATCACCGTTAGCTTCATTGTGATAAACCACATTTGGCTGATAGACAGATACTCCTTCTTTTTACCTTATTTTAGCTGTCTCTTGACAGATTCCACACCCCAACACATATACAGTGAACACATATGCACAACACAAAGAGCATACACATATGCAGAGCTAAGATAAAAACTCTTGTTGGACACCAGCGACGCTAATGGCTATTTTGCTAAATCAAACTGTTTATTTTAACAATATTATTCACAGGAAGACAACAAGAAAATGTACTATTTACGTTTGTCTCACACACATTCCAAATCATATTGATCTCTATCAGCAAGATTTAGATTCACGGTAAATGAAGAGATCATTAGCGTGTCACTTAATCTCTAATTAGTCTGATATACAGAGAAATGCACACAAAAGTGCACAAATGCACTCAACATGACAGTTCTGCACACACTTCTGGGCCAATGGCCGATTCTGGCGTTACCATAGCAACGTAGCCTCAGTAACACGCATTCAAGCACACGCACAAACACACAACACCTACAACTGAAGCAGCATACAGTAGGTAACTGATCTTTGAAGACATCCACCTCCAACAGCTCAACTTCTATTATTTCTGCTGGTTCACTTTCGTTTTAAGTCTTTTCCCCATCGATCCTATTTGAAATGGCATTATTAAATGCAATGAGGCAGACTATAAGTTATAGGCGAAAGTTTGTGTGTCTGTGTTTTTTTGCGTACGCACATAGATATCTGTGAGTGTAAGAGTGTGTGTGTTTAATTCCACTTTGCAAGAGGAGCCCTTGATTGGAGGAGGTCTTTACGAGCCGGAGGAGGGGAGTGTAATTTCCTCTCGGCCTCCGCCAGTTCCGCTGAAATAACAGAGCAGAGGAAGCCAAGCTCCCCCGGGAGGAGACACACACAAACGTGTACAAACACACACATGCACACACAGCTAGTAAGTCAGCCAGCCATCCTGGGCTTACAAATAATCACAGACATGCACGCATAAAGACACAGACACAAACTGACACATACATGAACAGACAAAAATACAAACATACAGAGCTACAGTACGAATAAACTTCATCATACATACACAACCTTAATTGAGTTTTTTAGCTATACTTACAAAAGAATGACATACGGTCCCAGGAACACAGAGTAAGCAGAATCTAACAATTCATAGAGCAACTTTAGTTAAAGCTGCCAGGAGCAACATATTATTTATACCCCTGATAATCATCTAATAGCAGACTAGATAGAAAGGTAGCACACCATGGCCTGCTAGTAATCATCAGCCTTTTAATCATAAACTGATTTAATGTCAAGAATGTAAGAAAAACAATATTATCCACATATTTAAAATCTAACTGAGTGTAACAACAGTTCACTTTGTGTGGTGTCGTTACAAACAGCTTGCGTCCGAGCCGACACAGCAAATTATCTTCCATGAGTTCAGAACAGGCAGGTGAAGCGTCTTCCCACCAGCTGCTCCACTTTTTATGATCGCTTGCCTCATGCCTATAGCGAAACAAGATCACTCAAAGTTCAGCCGTCAAACTTTCAAAATAAATGTCTGCATGAGGTAATTTGTGTCAGTAGGCAGGCGTGTAGTGTGTGTGTGTGTGTGTGTCTGAGTGAGAGAGACAGAGAGGGAGCTCATCAGTGAGGGAGTGCTGGCTGCCATGCCCTGAGGGGAGTCAATGGGGAGAGAGGGAGACGCCAGTACAGGCCATACAAGTCCCACTGCCTTCCCTCCTCCGCCTAACCCTCACCGCCTCGCATGGAACTGCCAACATACTTAGTCGGTGTGTGTGTGTGTGTGTGTGTGTGTGTGTGTGTATGTGTGTGTGTGTGTGCGCAAAAGCGTCATGGTGGTATTCACTTGTTGGGTTAGACTTCAGGCTTCACCACCAGACAAGGAAAGAGAGCGAGGGAGAGGAGGCTACAACAACAGCCTTAAGGCTCTCATATCCCTGCTTACGTCAATAACAAAGTTTTACTCCATCACAGCTGCAAACTGTACAAGCCTTAACAAGCCAAAAGCCAATCACTCTGATATCTGTAATGAGTCCAAACATAAGCAAACATGCTCAGATGTTCACATCCTTCTGTAAAAAAACAAGACATGAGCATTTGTTTTTCCTGCCCTCTACCTCCCTCAGGTAATTCGTTTTGGCTGAACCCTATGTGTAAAGGTACAGGTCTTCATTCTTGGCTGCAAAAAATGTCACCAGTTTACCTGTATCACTCAAACACCTCCGGCTTATCTAAACCGCCTTTGCCTTGCGTGCCTCACACACAATAATCAGCAGTAGCCACGCTCAGTAGCTTGCTAAGCCTCTTACACCCTTCCCTCAAGATTAGTGCTTGGGAGCGACGACAGATGCGTGCCGTGGTGATAAAAACACACACACACACACACACAACCCGCCGCACCTGTGTGAACAGATTTGGCGACGGTGAGCCGGCAGTGTGCTTGCTCAAAGCTGACACACACATACAAACACACACACACACACACACACAGAGTGGTGATGCTGTAATCGTGACACACCTGCAAGGCCTCAAGGTTTGGCATGGTGCCCATGGCCAAGCCCCGAGGGAAGGACTAGACAAACAAAAGTTCGGCAGCCAGGTGAGGACACCGATCAATGGGACAGAAGAGCCCCGACCTACAACACCTAACGTCAAGCAGCCATACTGGACAGCTCAATGTCTGAATGAAAGGCTGTTTGATACTCTGCATCTGTGAAAGGCTGAACGTGGATTTGATATTCATGCTGAGAAAAATTACCATCAAAGTTGACATGTGTGCCTGTCGGGTCTTCACTATCAAGGTTACAAAGAAAGACAATGCTCCAATATACACTCGTACAGGCGTACCCACTGATTCATGCATGCAGAGCTGGGTGATACCAACACATATTTCGCAATTAAATATCGGTATGCCATGTGCTGCTTTCGCACAAGCTAACCTAAAGCTAAATTACTGGCTAGTGATATGGTTGATGAGAAAAAAAAATAAAAAAAACCCAAAACATTAGTAATAAGATCTATGGATAGGTATTGTATGCTGTACATATTATAAAGCCCTTAGAGCTAAGTTTATGATTTTGGGGAACATAAATAAATTGGCATGACTATAACAGCCAAACAGGTACGATTATTTGTTATTAATTAAAGTGAGCAAAAACCATCAAAAACATTTGTATTGCTCAACTATAAAAGACTAATTATGCTTTATTTCAATATTACCATAAAAATACCAAATAATACCTAGTCTCTCAAGACAAATATTTGTATTATATCAATTTACCCCCAGACTTGTCTACATTTATAACCTGCACCAATGAGGTAAATTCTTGACAACCACAGTTAACCCAGCAGCAATAAGTTGTCCTCGACTCAAACTAAATCTCGATTTCCTATGTAGTTCCTCCTAGTTAACACACTGACACTACAAGTACAGAAAGACAGTGCAGCCGTAACACCAGTGTGACAGAAGATGAAAAATTCTTACCACTGGAGATGAAATTCGACAACCAGGACAATCACAGATTGGAGGATGCACCTGTAAGATTCCTTTGGACATAAGAGTCTTGAGACTTTTCCCTGTAAGAACAAAAAAAAAAAAAACACGAGGTACATTCAGTGTATGGAAATGAATATGTACCAAACATACTCTCCAGTCAGTAAACTCATCACCTCCATGACACAGCATATGCTAAGATATTATCATCTTGCACGAGAATGGGCCCTTTTCTCCAGCCAGTTTTCACTTTTGCTCTTATGAAAAATCAAATAATACAACAAGTGTGAAGCTGAAAGAGGTTGGTACCTGCAGACAAACGTGACCCATCTCTTTACATGTTTGCCATGAAGTTTAGTTCTCCCCACAGTCCACAGTCAATGTGTGAGACAGCAGCCTACTGCCATCCGTTTATAGGCATCGCTATATTAAACTATTTGGTTATCATATTATCATATTTGACCTGGTGACGACACCCTCCCCTGTGTCAGATGTGCCTGAGTAACCTTGTGTGTGCGCGTGACTGTGTGTGGCGATGGGGTGCGTCCATCGTGCGTAATTATCGCGTATACTGCACTTTAAATGTCAATATGAAAAAAATAGCGGAACAATATCAACAGACTGATGCGGACAATGTTGCTGTAGCGAAAAAACACCAACTAACACTTATAAAACGTACATCTGCTATACATACGAACATTAAAATTGGATGCAAAATGATCACATCAAATACCGACTGTTGTTATAAAGATAAACAAAATGTCTTTATAAAGACAATTTCTTTTTTCTTTTATCTCTCACAAACCTAAAATACGCTGCGTAAAAGTATCGACATCCATACACAAGTGTAGCTGAGCTTAACGTACAAATTCATCCCAGCATGAGTAAACAAAAAAAAGTATTTTAACTGTCACACACCGTATTATCTAAGTATTAATGCTTTTCACCTCAGTCCCGGTGCAGCCTACTCCTGATGCCCCGGTTTGGTGTACGATCGCTGCCCAAACTCTGTGTCAAAGCCTCGGAGTGTATGTGGAGGATATGCGCCTTTTCTCATCTGTCCCCTTACGCACTGACTGCTGTAACCCTTTCACTCCAAAACTCAGCACCGAAGCACGAGACCCAAGTTTGTGGCCAAAATAAGCTGCGTCTATAAAGTGTTTATTAAACTGTAAGGTGTCCCTCTCTACCCACGAAGCGTGAAGGACAGCGACGGTCGCGCTTACCTTTGTGTCTTATACTCCTTTTCCAATCTTTGGCAGTCTCTCGTCCACTGACAAACTGGAACTCGTTAGGGGTGAGCCACTCGCCCCTGTATTTAATTGAGGGTCCTTTGCTACCTTGACACAGTTTGTTGATATAAAGCAAAGCCTTGTTTTCCCCGCACTCCACCTCGATGCACGGCTCCCCGTTGTCGAAGAAGGGCTGAAAGTCGGGGATGGAGGAGAACCTCTCCAGCATTAAGTCGTCCGTGTGATGGTGGAGGTGCTGGTGATGCAGCGCCGAGTCGTGGAGACCCAAGTACGCGCGGTGATGGGCGAAAATGTGGTCGTAGGGCGGTGGATGCGGGGTCACCACAGGGATAGCGGTGGCATTTAAAGGGGCCAGGTATTCGGACTGGTTGAAAGCAGTCAATGCCATGTCGTCTCCATCCAGCCTCTCCTTTTTGATGGCAGGCATGTTAGTGGGAGCCGAGCGCCGGTAACAAGTGAAAAGCTGCTCGTCCGATCCAACTTGAGCGTCCTCTCCGCCTGTGAGTTGGGCTGACCCAGACTTGGAGACGCGCCGCTTGGTTTTACGCAGAGCCCCCGTGTCGCCGTGAGACAGCGGTCTGGTGAAGTTGCCGGATAGATTCCCATTCAGTAGTTTCCAGCTCGCAGCGGCAGCAGCGCTCTCCGCCAGCCTCGCAGCTCCTACCTCCCACATTTAATCACACTCGCTCTGTTAATACCTGACATGCTGGGTAGCCCTCAACCCCGGACATTATGTTACCTTAGTGATCATTACCAGTCGCAGCTACACGTCGTGTCTATTACCTCTTTGAGGAAATTAGAAATAATATATTTTTATATTTACTAGTTAGAGACAATTTTCTTTGATCAGCTGTGCAATCTTTTTTTTTTTAACCACACATTGATTCAGTTATCATGAGTTCAGTTTACACGTGGCCAAGATACCATTTCACACAAGACAATAAAAAAGAAACTGATAACAGTGCGTTTCTCCTGTTACTGGTTGCATATGGCATTAATCAGAAACGTACGCCAAACATATCAGACTCGGTATTCCTTGGTTGTATTTGCGCAACATTAATACAAGTTTGGAAAGAGTTGTTTTTAACCCCTGTGTGTGTCGTTGAAGTCACGCTGAAGTTCACAGACCCAGACCAAACAAGATTTGCACTCTCTGCCGCTTCTCAACTTGGCCCATTTAAACAGCGGAGGCTCGGCGAGAGCCACGGAGAGGAGGGGGACTGCGAGGGACGACGCTTCACTGCGTAAAATGGAGGAACCATCATTAGTGAGCATAGGGAAGTAAACTGTCATTTCCACCCATGTAACTGAATCTAAAACTGGTTTTAAAAGCCGTCTATGTACTTACAATTTATAAAGACCATACATGAAGGCCAACAACACTTGCTCTGAATCAATCTTTCACTTTTTTAATAGATCCTGTACAAATCCTTCCAAAAGATGATCCTTTATGAATATTTTAAAGCTCAACAATACCGGACCAAAAGTCAGGCTTAAAACCTGTATGCTAACAGTGTCTACGTATACATAAATACAATCCGCTCCAAAAGCATTATTTGATTATTTGAGATGTTTAATCCATGTAAAGCCAAACCCTGACAATAGTCAATCAAACCTTCACCTTTGAACAAAGAGCTGGTCTGGATCACAGGCGTCACAGGCCACCGGATCTATCCATGACATCAGCCGACACCAGGTCTGCACACAGTGGATGTTTTATGTTCTCCTTGTGTGTCTAAATTCAACCATCTATTTGTTATACTCCACCTACACTGACACCATCATGCCCTCTCTTCCCCAACTCATGCTCACCTGCTGCGGCAGCTTCAGCAGGCCACTGCTAAAACCTGCTGAGTGCAGTGTGACATATTTTACATTAGTTATACTTGCATGTCACACAACTTGAAAAAGGTGTTATATGTAATGATTTTTTTTTATTTATTTTTTTACATCACAAGCACTGTAAAGCCAGCATAAGTACAACAGAGGTTGTACTTATGCTGTAACTATATTAAGTTTCATATCATGTTTCTCAATATAGAGACAACACTAGAAGTAGGTGTGATATTGTATGCTCGGATATTACCAAAATGGAGAGGTGTAACTTGGAAACAGCGAGTGGGTGGACATGTGTTTTACATTTTTTTGACATAGGTACAAGTCCTAAATGAATTTAGTTTTTAGAAAATAAGTTAGAAACAAGTTTTTATTCAAATAGGAAGACAATATAATCTTAACTATTACACAAAGTGCTTTAATTGTATATCCATTACTGTTTCAGTAGCCTTGACATAACTTTCTATGTAGGTAAATAAGTTACCCAAACCTAAGCTTGATTAAAGTTCCTTAATTGTTGGGTCAGCAGCAGGTGTATGTATTGAAAAGTTCAAAAGAACAGATCATAAGGTGTGTGCAGCTGTTGCTTCAAGCTTGTTGCTTTAACTAGAGTAAAACCTCCTCAGCCTGGAAACACATTTTGTGAAAGCACTTTCTTCCACACTGTCTGCAGGGCATGTTCCCCTGAGCTCCTGGAGCTCGTGAGCAGGACCACATCTGACCCCCATCAGTGGAGAACCACCCAGGTGGATCCACCACCGACACATGGAATAGCCATTCCAGCAGCAGAGGTGGGGTCCAAAGCGCTGTGTGTCAGGGGCCTATAAATCAGGCCAAACTGCCTCTGACACACACAGGAAGGAGGCACGCCACACCGCAGACGGAAGCGGTGCACGGGAAGGCCAGAGACCACAGCCTGGCCAGAATTGGTATGATGCCTATAGCCTGGACGAGGCAGGCAAACACACAGCAGACATGTACAAAAACACAGGCCAGCTAGCTCACCAAAGACGATAACTAACCATAGATTGACATTTTTCTTTTTTGGAAATGAGAAGCTGTGATGTCTGAAGGGAATTTAATAACATTAGTGTGTTTGTGGATCAGGAAGAAACCAAAACAGATTTTATATTCACAGATATAGAAAAAAAGTGACTCCTGACACTGCTTATCCAAAACATACCTGTTACCTTCACACAGTGTTAGAAATCAAATATTTTTACTAACAAATAATGTCACTTCTCACATGTTGGCAAGTACACTTAACAGTACCACTAATATAAATCATGAGCTGCTGACATTTGTGGCGCGTGTTTACAAAGCCATTTCTAGGAAGTGGAACAGTACGTATCAGATGAGAAGCTCTTTCATTCTCTCTTTATCAAACCAGCCTTCACCACATCGAAATGTCTCGATGGAAACCTTGTTTGTGCGTGCGTTGGCGATGTAGGTTGCACAACTGGGAGAGCCCTGATGAAACCAGTCATAAAGGGGACACCCATGCCTACTCAAACACCTATTCCCAGTCCATGACTATGACTCACTCGGTGGCTCGTCACGGAGGGGTTCCCCAAACTTGCGCAATGACGACACCTTTGCTTTCACATCTTCAAAAATCGGTTCAGTGTCAACTGAGTAGATTTTTCCACCAGCCTTTAATTAAAATCCTTGATGTGATGGGGAAACCTTGTTTAACCTTTCTACCTCATTTAACCTTTTTCTTACAACTTTCTGCTTGCAACAAATGCTTGCATGTTATGCGCTATCTAGATTATGAGTTACATTTTAGACAAACAACAGCAGAAAAGAAGTTGGCCTGAATTCTGACCATTTATCTACAATAATGTACTAATATCACATTTTAAACAAATGCTGATATGAAGTTTTGTTTAGTAAAATTACCAGTTTCACATTTTACAGTAAAACAAAAAAAAAATCTAAAAAGGAAAAATGTGTCTTGGAGATAGAGATAGAAAGATATGCCCTCATTTGGTGTTTTGATGGTGGTGGAGAGCGCTGTCTAACATCTCCCATAGAGCTGGTGACTGCTAATTTTCATACTCATCAAACCATTCACTGACCTCTTGTGACCTAAGGATGGGGGCGTTGTCTTCCTGGAAGAGACCATGCTGATCAGCAAAGGATAAAGGTGATCACTCAGAACAACTTTATATTGATTAGCAGTGACCTTTCGCTCTAAGGGGACACGTGGACCCAAATCATACCAGCAAAATTCCCCCACAACATAATAGATTCACTGGATCCCCTACATTTGTTATGTTTCTACTAATTTATGCAGGTTCTTTTCCTTTAATTTGTTAGATTATATATATATTCAGCTGCTTCAGTTAGTCATCTCCTGCTTGAACAAGTAAACTTTCTAGATCTAGCTATTGGTTTCAAAGGTACAAGAACACAGTTATAAAAGTAACTATCAGAATGACTGATTCCGGTTACGATAGTGAGAGACGAGCCTGTTAAACTCAAAATGTAAAACAGAAGAAACTGACGTCTCTTCCTCTTCTACAGTTTCTCCCCGTTATTACTTAACGCTGGCTCAAATGTGATTAATCTGTGAGTATAAATACATTAAGAGGAAACATTTTCTCTAATTTGGAATTTACCAGATTTCATGATGGGAATATCTACAGGAAGTAAACAAGTAATACTGGCATCATGGCCTGGTTCATCCCAATGTTATTAATATTAATATAACAATATCATGATATGTTTCCATCCATTTTCCCAGACATTGAAACTCTCAGCTGTTCTGCTGTCTGTTAAATTCAGCCTTTTCTTTAGCAGTTTATGGCTGTTTGATGATGACTCACACATATACAGTATATTGCTTTACATTTATTTTAAAAGTTCAGAATTTCACTGTAATACACACTTTTCTATCTTGACTTGTCTTTAAAACAGAACATTATTTATAATGCAGTGTATAAAAATACTATATGATTTATTTCTGAAGAACCCTAGATTAGAAATGTAGCCCACTTTATTCAATATATTGTGAACTGTCCGTACAGTGGTGTCATCAGATGACATCTTCAAATTGCTTGTTTTATGCAACCTTAGCTCCAAGGCACAAAAATGTCATAACTGTTGGCAACTCATTTTCAGTTGATGAACTTATCAGTTCACTACTTAGTATGAAAATATGAGTCACTTTGTGACTTTAAGCTCTACAATGCCCCTCTAGTTTTTCAGTGAAAACAAGATATAACCTTACTCTATAAACCATAAACGTACACACAGTTGACTGCTGATCTTTCTTAGATCAATCCTCAGACTACAAATGATAAAGGAAGATTACAGCAAATGACTAGGATTGCCTGAAATTCTGTATGTCGCGACCTTTTCCTCCACCATTCGTCCTTCGAGAACCCCCCTAACACGGCCCCCGCCTCTGCGCCGTTGTTGGCAGCGGCCCCGGAGCCGCAGCGCTGCCGGCGGGGGAGAGAGGTAATAAATAACCCGGGGAGAGGAGCGGAGACCGCCGGGCGGTGCACAGTCTGACCTGACAAATACTCACTGGAAAACCATCAGAGAGCTAGAGCCCACCCCTAGCGCTTGGAGCCAGCCTTTCAGACATGAGCTGCAAAATATATAGGCCTGCCCCTACTGGAAAAAAGGAAGGACAGACAGGCAGAAGCGTCTCCGTCTCTCCCCTCATCCACATCCAGACACCGCCGGAGACACGGCGAGAGTAATTAACTATTTAAAGCAGAGTATGAGTTTCTTTGGAGAGCCTACGCAGTATGACCAATTTCCTCAAAGGAAAAAAAACCAACAACAAGTTTTGCGTAAGCAAAAGACTGGACTCAATTAGTGTAAATAAAAAAACACGAGTTAACTTTGTATAGGCTTTAATACAATATGCCTTCAGAAAACATAATTTATTATAGCTGGTCATTAGCTGTTTACTTATGGCTCTCTTTAAAGGGTGGGTTCACTAAAATCACAACTACTGGTATCTAGCCATGTAGGCAGTTTTGGGTTTGGAGATGTGCATCTGTCCACCCCAATGCAATAGAGGTGACTGGTATTTAGTATCTGATGCTACCAACATTTGAACATTTACATTTATGAGTTAAACTGCAACGTCATGTTTCAGAAATGGTGTCTCATCAGTCCTGATAACCCACCGAATACACTCACTCTGAACAGGTTTGTTAGGATTAGAGTCATTATTCCTGAAACAGGGACACTGTTTCTGGAACAATACATTCATTACAAAATAAAATGTTTGGAAAATGGAAAACAAAAGTGGCAGCAAAAAATAATAATAAATCAAAATATCTGAAATCCTGGATAAATAAAACCACCTGCAACAAATATTGATCACACATCTATGATGGGACACAAACTCCGGGCTATGTCATGAACCGGAGATACTGGGCTGTTTACAGAAGTGACCAGAAATTCTAAGAAATCTTTGTCTGCTCTTCATGCCACTTCTCATTTTCTAATTGTCTAAAAGCTAGACTGTTTCGATTAAATCTTCTTGTAGCTGTTGATACTTGTTAATGACGCTACCTTTGCAGAGTGTAGCTCTCTAAAATTTAATATCAGAAAATGTTTCAGGGGATGCAGTGCTTTGAGCGTACCACGTTAACAGACATGGAGAACCATCACACATTAAAAGCGGAGAAATGTGGATCAGAGTGCTGAATTTCTAACTTTGGAAAGCACCAAATTTGGCATTTCAATACCCTCCATCTGGTGATAGTGCTAAACACCACATCATATTTCAAAAAGGTTTTATTCTCAGTATGTGTCTCTAATTGCTCACCAGGCGATGTTTTTGGCTATTATGTGCAGTCCCTAAACAACAGCAGCCACATTGTTTCAACAGAGATAAGTTCAATTTCCCCTCAAAACATTTTCACCAGTGTATGGCTCTGGAAACACAAGACCTTGTTGCTATTTTTGTGGTGTAGCACAGGCCTTAAGCTAAATCTTCACCCAAACACTCAAATTCTCCAAAAATCAGTTTTAAAACTAAACTAGTATGGGACCAACACAGTCTTGTAACTACAGAATTTCAGAGCTGGTAAGCAGGCAGAGTAACATTAGACCCTGGAGGGGGCTGAGGGGGGAGTTATGCTGTCGTGCCGGCGCCCTTGGCCTCCCCCGGCGGATCTGGGGGGTCAGGCGGCTGTCTGTGATCCCACACAGCGGCTCGTCCACATGGGATTTATTTTCTTGCTGGATGGGCAGGCAGGCGGCCCAAGAGGATTCTCATTTTAGACCAGCGTCTGTAGCTGTCAACGCCAGCCGACAGAGGCGAGCGGACACCCGACCCCGAGTATCCTCCCTCAACACTCCCCTTTGGACTCCCTCCCTCCTCCCTCTATTCCCTGTTCACACACAAACACATAGCACATGGACCATCCGCACACACGCGCGCGCACACAGCCTCTCACTTTGTTTAAAGGAAACTTTCACTCATATTATAATGACAATGGAAATTATAAAATTAAAAATGCTACATAATAGTTTCTTCAGTTTTTGTTTTTTAACACATTTTGCATCTCTACAGTCTTTATCTATGATTATAAAGCTCTGTGGTGAATTCAAAGCTTCAACGAGCAATGAGCCAGGTCTATCTAGCAAAAAAATGCACAGCGTCTCCCCTTCCTCCCCTGTGCCGTTAATAATTTGTGCAGTAAAAGATAGCGTGCCTCTCTGAGTTTGTGGGAGTTATTGGCACAGTATTCCCCACCATATTTGTGCGAGGCAGTGATAGGAACATAAATTATTTCTTATCTCTTCCGCAATCCATTTTTCAAAGGGTTCACTCTGTGTTTGAAGGGTAGCAGCGCCAACAGTCAAAGCCCAGATAGTAGGCTACATTAGCCTTCAAGAGATCCGACTTAGTGATTTCAAACAATGCAATAACAACAGAACTCATTTATATGGTCAGTGCCATATTTGACCATAATTTAATACCAAATTAGTCTGCCGGAATCCAAGAAAAGATCAAAACAATGGCCAGCACATCACCACCACTACAAAGGCAGACAAAGTCATTAAGTTAAATGCGTAGCGGTATAATTGAGGATCTGAGTTGTCTTGAATGTTAAATATTCGACACATTCTATGAAATTTTGTGGTGAATTTAGTGAAATTTTCAAAGTATTAATGGATTACTTTTTTCTTTTTTTTTAAACAATGGGACAAACCAGCTGAATGTATAATTAGCTCTCTGCTGTCCACTGAACTGCAAAATGACTAATCTACACTGAATTAAAAAAGTCTATGAGCACGCTGATGCCTTTGGAAGATGGCAAAAGATTCAGCCCACTCAACTGTGCTGTGCTGAAAGCACAAGCAAAGTCCTTGTAAATCACATGAGCCACTTTTCCATAACGAGGCCCCTTTGGTGCTTACCAGAGGTCAAGAGTTTTTCTCTCTGTTGAAAAGACGCAAAAAGAAACACACAATAACTTTTTAGGGAAACTGAAAAACTCAAATAATGACAGCCCTGTGAACACTGCTCTGGATTTGCAAACGGCATTATGTTTTCAGAAACTCCTCACAAGTCAGCAGATGTCAGCTATCACTCTCAGCCATTTAGATATATTGTACAGTTCAAGTTGATCTACAGAGACAAAATGACAAATGATTAATATCAAACTCTCTTCTGCAAAGCGTTAATGTCTGCTTGCAAAGAATAAACTCTAGCTCTCCCAGCTACTATTGATTTTTTTTCTCCGTGTGATGTGAAACCAGCAATCAGCACTGCGGTTCGAAATAGCCTGAAACTGGAGCCGAGACGTCGATGAGTCGCCAACACATTTCAATTAGCGAGCCGCCCTGGCCGATCTCTCCCCCGGGGCACAGAGCACAGAGGGTCGGGCACACCCAGCCGTAGTCCACATATGGTTCTGTGTTGGCTCAAATTAATCTGATAAGACACTGAAGGAGAATTTATACATGCTGCAGCCAACTGCCTTGTCCATTTCTAGATCTTGTCAATTAAGTGCAAAACACAAACTTGTTTATGCACAGGTCAAACCAACTACAGCCTCTGAAGGCCTCCAAAGAGTGCGGTTTGTTTGACATGAGTTGTTTCCGGTGGAAAGACGCAGACGGAGCAGTGGGACAAGACTTCATTGCTGCAACATGAGCCAGAAGCTGCTCACATGCTTTTGAGATGTGAAATTATGGTCGGTCAACGATTTAACTTTTATTTATTTGAGCAGCCCATCCATAAAATGGTTTTCATTTATAGTGTGCCCATGGCAATACAATCTAATGCCAAGAGGAGGAGTCACTTTCCACAGGTCAACGTTTTGTACTTGTGTCAGCTTTTAAAAAACTGCATGTTTGCGTCTTCTTGCTCTATGAGCTTTTAAATATATATGAACTAAAATAAGAACTTAGCGCCCTAATGTCTATAAATAGACTGCATATAAGGTCATCTATTCTATATTCGCAATTCAAATAGTGAATTTAGCTTTGTTCACAAATTAAAATTGATGTTATACCATCTAATTACCTGCACGGGCTTCACTCAAATGGTATAAATATAAAGTCTTTCAAAAATTGTAGCTAATGGCCTTGTATAGCTGCTTGTGTTTTGTAGAAAAACATAAAAAGATTTCTCAAAGTAAGGTATCGGAAAAAGTATCATATCTGTACTAGTATTATTTTTTCCAAATGATACTCAAAGTAACATAAGATAACTGAGAAAAATGTTTTGTGTGTGTTTGTCAGTTTGCTCTCTCTCATTCGTAGTCGTGTTGTTTCATTCACTGACAGCTCTCATCAACAACAGCAGACTGGTGCTAGTGTGTGTGCATGCTTGCATGTTTGTGTGTGTGTGTATGTGATGTACATTTTCCACCGAGGGGCCAGGGGGTTACTTTTGAGCCACGGGGCCACAGCGACAACCTGCTGCCCCCCGCCCCCCCACACCACCCCTCAGCCCCCTGTGCCCCTCTGGCCTTTTGCTCCTCGCCTGGCTGGCAGCCCTGCATCAGGCAGACACACCACAGGCTCTGCCCCCCTTCCCCACACCCCCACCATCACACACACACACACAAAAACAACACTTGCTCCACCACCCCCCGCTCTGGGCCGATCGATACAGCTCTTCGCCTTTCATCTGACCAGAGCTTTGGAGGAGCCGCACTTCCTGAAGAAAACCCAATACAGCACTCTCTCTCAGGGTAGCTTATTCTGCATATATATGTGTGTATATATATATATATCTATATATATATATATATAGATATATATATATATGTGTGTGTGTGTGTGTGTGTGTGCATACACTGATGCTTGTCTACATGTTCATGTATTTCTGAATAAGGATATGTGGGTGTGTGAGGGAGAGAAGCAACAGCTTGGTGTGAGCTGGCAAATGCTGTGATAAATCAATTAAAAACAAAAGACGATTATAGGGTTTGTTTGATTACATGGGTATGAAAGACATATGACCAGTTGCTAAAATATATACACACAGATTTAAAGTGATGTTATACTGGAAATATTATACTGGGAAGATTAGCACTGTTTGATTAATTGCTCTGCCTAATTTTGACCAGGATGTCCTGAATGAGAGAAAATCCTCTTGGTCACAGTTTTACAGAAATATGAATACATTAAAGCTTGGGTGAAAAACATTCTACCCGAGCTGACAGTTCAGTTTTAGTGAAAGATAAATACTTCAAAAGCAGGAGAGGCAGAGCGCCCACCTGATAGCTGGTAACTGCGCATGCTACATAACGGCAACTTCCATACTTTGATTCCAGTCAGGGACCTTTGTTGCATGTCATACCCATCTCTATCTCCTCTTGTTTCCTGTCTGCCTCTTCGCTGACTAACCTGTGCTTTTTTTTTTTTCTTAAAAAGCATGAGACACAACATTCATTTCTCTATCTCAATTTCTCCTCTGCTTATCCAACAGCTTCCTGTGTTGTTTGAGGACTGGGAGTCTTAACTCTCTCGTTTTCTTCTCTGCTTATGCTACAGATTCCTGTGTTGTTTGTAGACAGGCAATCCTAACTTCCTGTGTTGAAGAGACTGAACCCCCTCACTCAGCATCCAGGTGTTAAACAAGAGAGGCTGCTCAGGTCATATGGAGGTCAGGTGAAAACACTACCTCTCGGGATGAAAACATACCACGTGGAAAAATGTTGCTAATAGTTTACAAAAAGACATACTTATATCACAGGGCCAAACAATTGTATCCAACCTGAACAGGACCTGAAACTTAAGCCAAACTCAAGATGGACTCGTCTGTTGCAAAACCTGCTGATATAAATCCCAAATCTGAAAGAACTTGTTTTGAACTAGACTTGTGTGTGGGTCAGGCTCTGGGTGCAAAAAGAAGAGGTTAAACACTCACCACTGGTAGATCCAATCTGCTATAGCCACGTGTCCATTATCTTCTCCATATCCAGCTCCAAACAATAGTTGGAATGGTCCCTGCATGAAAAAAAACAAATATATTGTCTTGTTGCTTGTAACATTCAAAATTAGTTCATTTAAATTAGTTAATTTCTGTTTTATAGGAGTGTTTTCCTCTTTAAACAGTGGCATTTATATTATTTTGTATTTTGTAAGAGTTTACCGTATGAATAAGTATAAAGTATAGTGAACTGCACTGGGAATGGCTTACATCAGTAATACATAGTTTGTACATGTACTTCAGAAAACATAATACAGGGTCAATGATCTGATACTATTAAAATATATCATTTGTATCAAAACAATCTATGACAACTTCAGGTTTACTTATTTTTTTAGTTTTATAATTATATTTATGATGCTATAACTTTCAATGTAAAATGATAATAATAAAATCTCTTAGTTACTGAATTTGTACAAAAAGTACCTTATCTACGCCAGTGTCTCCTCTACATGCTTTTTATCAACGGTGCAGCTAAATGATGAACATCACTACTGAAACATTGTGCACAATAATCCCAACGAACTCACACGACGAGCGCTTTCACCACTTCTAGTAAGTCGACTGGAGCCAGCGGTGAGTGAATGGAAACATCTCAGAATATTGTGTTCTATGTTTTGTTATCTAATAAGTCAATGGAAACTCATCCAAAAAAGTTTCAACCTAAGTTAAATTTACAAAAAAATGGTTTATAAAGTATGTGGTCTGGAGGGAAATAGGTAAAGCTGGAGTTCTTGGTGAGTTTAGAAATCTCTCTGAGCTGTCACACTCAGTCGGTGCTTGTTGTCACAGCAAACTGTCAGTCAGGGGACTTCTCCATTGACTGCCTGTGGCCAAAAGAAATAAGCTGCGAAACCACTTCAGCAATCAGAACAAGTCCAGAATTCCCTTCACGTTCAAAAGGAGGGAGTCTTATCTTGGAGTGATCACTCAGAAACTGTTTGGGTTCAATGAAACTACATTTGCAGCTTGATGAGGCATGTGGTTTCTGTTTTTTCAGTTGTTAAATATAACAAAATATATTTTTACAGTCCTTGTTATAAGTATTTTGCAGTCGGGAAGGGCCTCCCATCGGTCAGTAGAGGCTGCAGAGCATTTAGGCTAACAATCATTTATTAATGACTTATTTTAAAAAAAATCTAGTTTATTAGGTTTTTTATTTTATTTTACAGTCTCTGCTGACATGATGTGAATACAATAAGTAAAGTGATGAAAGCCCCTGAAAGCTTCTACTATGGTCAAATACAGGCAGGGTTTTCTGACCAGTCTGAGTCTGGAACAGAGTCAAACCTAGCCGGTATCCGGACCATTTTGATTTCCTTCCATTTTGGTGGAAAAGGTTAGAGCAGTTTTTATACAAAGATATGTACGTGTAGACGCTCACGCTTTGCAAGCCACCCACCCTTCAGTGAAGCTCCAGTCAGGATGTTGTCCGAACAGATGTTTAGTCTGCCCAGTGCTGCACACTACCTTCTGTTTTTATTGGCCCGCTGAAACCACTGGCTGTCCAGAAGCACCACTGCCTTGGTCACTACCCCCCCTCCCAGGCCACACAAACACACGCCAGGCCTTTGAGGTGGACTGTCAAAGGCTGAAGAAGCAGAGAAGGGGACAGAGGTTGAAGCAAGAGAGCTTCATGGGGCTGCGGACAGGGCTGTATAAACAAGACTGAGTGTGGCCATCAAGGATTGGTACATTGTCCCCGTGGAATATTCTGGCCCCGGATGACTCAGCCTCCGACACAGGACAGGAGTGGAGAGACACTGCTCTCCAGACTATCCAAAACAGGCTTGTTAATCCCAGCCTGATGGTTACCAAATGTGAAGGATGAGAGTGTTGGAGGGTTGTAACGTAATTTCAAGACAGTGAACTTCCAAACCGGCGTTCTGTGCTGCAGCACATGAGCAAAGCACATAAATATGCAATGGGCATGTCCCTTATGTAGTTATTCACCATGAGCATAGGTCAGGTGATGGAAAGAGATTTGATTTAAGTGTTTATTTAGGTGTGTACCTTCCATGAAGACTGGATAGACTGGAAACATTTGTTAAATCTGCATTCCTCAGGATCAAATTCAAGAAAATTAAATCATACTGCAGTGAGCTAATTTTGGTATAAAAAAAAAACTTGAAAGAAACAAGGACTTTTTATACATTTTTCCCAAGGAACATCCGCTCATTACACATGATAAATGAGTGTCAATCCAATGCAGCAGCATGGAGTTAGGTGCAGACCTGTTCCCTGGTCTTTGTCAGGTGCATGTTAAGGACAGCGACTGTTCCCTGCGGTCAGAGAGAAGGAGGACAGGAGTTAGGGAGGGAAAGAGGAGGGGAAGAGATCCAGGAATGCGCAGCAGGGCAGCTGCCTTGGCAGGTAGATGAAGTGAGGATCACACGGGCCGGCGTAGGGGTGATTAATGCAAGGGAGAAAGCACGGGAAGGAA
Organism: Pampus argenteus; assembly: GCA_036937835.1. NCBI lineage: Eukaryota > Metazoa > Chordata > Actinopteri > Scombriformes > Stromateidae > Pampus > Pampus argenteus. The sequence continues at coordinate 18,522,118 of CM072864.1, read as the reverse complement.
AACAAGGCCATAAATCAGCCGCTAGGCCTCCATGCTAATTGTAATTGAAATGAATCTGTTTGGCCTATAGTGCAGGGAATTGCAATTGCTATTGACCAATAGGGCCCTGGTGGTCCAAGGGAAATGAAACAGGGAGCGCGGCTTGTCCGTGCCAAGATCAATACGTAACCTAGCACTGGTATTTGTATCCAGTAAATAAAAGGTGATTGGGGGGGGGCATGTAACAGGTGATATATTTTGTTGACTCCTGTGGTAACTTTGGTCAACATGATGATGATGGAGCAGTTATTCGGGATGTAAGGTTCTCTGACTTTTGGCCACAATTTAGATGTAAGCCCAAATAGTTTGAAAAATAATGTGAAACACACAAAGAGGAGGTTACAGAGGGGAATCACTCCAGAGATTGGTTTTGCATGGCCCTTTTGTTTTGTTTCTTCTCACTGCATCAAAGCAAAAGATGTACAACATGAGTGAAAACTTCATGTGCCAGTTGCTATATAGTGTGTATGTAGCCTACGATATTCTAAGACAGAAACTCGTGCATAAAATGTGGAGGAGACTGCCTTTCAGCCTGGTTTTTTTTTTCTTGTTTTTTTTTTTTTTTTACAACAACCCCCAGTCCACGTCCCACAGTCAAGCAGCAAGCAGGTGGCTCCCATTCATACCTAACCACTCAGTAGTTAATTGGGACATGCACAGACCTGTCTCTATGTGTGTGTATTTGAAATGAATTAAAGGACAGACAGGTATGATGGAGAAAAGACAAGAAATAAAGGTTTTGATTCAATGTATTCTGTGCTGTTGTATCTATTAGCATCTTAAACCGATTAAATTACGGTTAAGAAAGGAAACTAACTGAACACTGCTCAAAGCTATAAAGGAAAAGTGGCCTTGGATAAGAGGGATCCATGTTGTGTTGAGCACCCAGCAGAGTTTCCCCTGCTCTTCTCTCTCTGGGATTTGGTCTCCATGTTGTGATCCAATAACGTTTCCCCATGAGACTGCAGATAGCATCCCAACCTCGCTGCAGGAAAATAACATCCACTCCATTCATACACGGAGGAATACTGAGATTCACAACTTACCCTCATCAGGACACGCTTAAATAACACTGTAGCTACTCTGGCTACTCATTCGCACCATTTCAAGCATCAAGTGTGCAAACACTGTGATCATGGGCTGTAAAGTATGAAGCGTTGCGTTACATATGAGGAAATTCTTTACTACACGTATGAGATTGCTTGAAGATTTCACATGTGTGCGCTCTGTGACAGTCTACACAACAACCATTCACCCCCGCAATTTATAGCTCTTTGAACCCAGTGGGTGCAATGAACAATAGGAACAAAGCATTGTTTTTTAATTGTCTGTGACAGTGTGGGCTGCTTGGCACAGAGGCCTTCACCCTAACTATTGGGGCTGTGTTTGCTAAACGAGCCAGAGCAACACTGCGGAGCCCATGAGGCTCCACACACTCTGATACGACCAGGGGCTTTTCTCTGCCTGCACACTCCTTTCACAACCTTACCTCCTTCCCCCCATCCTTCTCCTCCATCAGGAATCTATATTTCATAAGCGAGCTGTGGAGCTCCAGTGCCCAATTATCAGCAGATAAGGCGCAGGAAGCCCTGGAGCGCCGGCACGGCTATTTAGACGGGGAGGGGGGAAGGAGCTAGGAAACGAAAGGCAGGCAGGCAGGCAGGCAGGCAGGCAGGGACCCAACCCCCCAGGGGCACTTCGCCCTCACCACGCTATTTTTTCTTCCTTCTCTTTTTTTTCCTTTTCTCTCTCTGACAGCCTCCTCCTCCCTCCCTTACCTTAGCGGCAGGGTTCAATTAGTGCCGGCGGCGGCTAGCACCCGCAGCCCCGTTCAGCCTGGGAGCTGGAGCCTCTATCAGCACACACCAACAACACGCAAGGCTGAGTCCAACTAGCAAACTTACGTCAAAGCAGACTCTCATTTGGTCTCACATATACAGGCAGAGGCACATGTACACACACACACACACACACACACACAAAATCTGAGTGGCTTTTAATATCTTAGCCTTGAGCACAACAAGGTCATTCATATAAAATTTAAAGTGAAAACTAAGGTGAACTTTTTTCTGCTTTTTCTACTCTTTTTTTCCTGAAACCACAACATGGAGGTAAGGATGTTCCAATGCTAGCTTTAAAACCACGTTGTCTCCATTGAGATACATTACTGATATTCACACTTGTAGTTTTTAATCACATCAGACTAGCTTCTGGGTAAACTACAGGAAGTATTTCCTGTTACTTCACCATTTCTCAGATATGTTGTTGCTGCCTCCTCAGACTGGCACATTTAAGTCAGGACATTTCACACTTGCATGGCCCCAGACCTCTATTAGCAAGGGGTAAAACTCTATGTGCCTCTCACGTTTTTCAAACCCCAACAAAAAAAAAAAGAACCCCAACCGCCAATGCTGAGCAAGGTTGGCCAGGGGTCAGGCACAGCTCACAGATACGAGACAGATATCGATTCGTTGGGACAGGCCTCAAGCATACATACACACATACACACTTTCTTTCCCCTCCTCTTTTTCTCTCTTCCTCTACAGTCACAGGGCAGGCATGAGCCAATAGATCAGCCAGGGGCAGGAAACGGCCAGGGTCAGAGGGGACAGTGTGTGTGTGTGTGTGTGTGTGTGAGAGAGATGATAAGACTAACAGCCTGCTGAAAGCCGCTCTCACCCACAGCTGTCCAGGGCCTTCCGGCTTTGGCGATTCACCTCGAAGCAGCTAAAGAAGAAGAAAATAGCTCTGATCAAACATTGATGGAGTTTTTATCTTACTGCCACTGATAGACATGCTACACACACGCACACTCTCTCTGGTCAATAGTTAAGATCCTCTGTTATCGTCATCCTGTGTTATGCAAGTCATTGTTGTTTGTCAGTCTTTCTATCATTTGATATTACAGAACACTTGTTACCGCAGGAGGGTGAGTGGGTGTGTGTTGTTGTTGCTGTCGCCTAGTAGCCTCTGTTGGGGGCTCTGCCAATGGCAAAGAGACTGTGGTAATACTGAGGCGAGGCATCAGCAGCCTCGGGTTGACTGGAGGCTCAGCTGGAGTCATGCACATACAGTGTCAGCGGTGCATGAGTCGTCATGTGTGTGCATGTGCCATGTATGATTGCTGCGCATGAGTGAGTAAAGTTTATGTCTGTGTGTGTGTGTGTGTGTGTGTGTGTTTGCATGTGCACTAAAATGTGCATGTGTGTGTTTCTGTACTGTATATGTGAGAGAAAGTCAAGGGGCAGTGAAGCGGAGGAGGGCAGGCAATGCTCGCAGGCATAGAAAGCAGGCCAACTCCATCTCCCACTATGGAGAGCTTCAGAGAGATGGGGTAGTAAAGAGAGAGATGGTAGAGTATGCCAGGTTCTATCAGTAAAGTTGCATGATATTAGCTGTTATGTTCTACTCAAACTAAGCCAGTAAATGCGAAACACAAACTTTACAGGGAAAAAATTATAGCTCATATATAGTTTGTACTTTTTGAATGGCGCACACCATTGTTTAAATCATCTTTAAATCTTTTTCTGTATTTGGTTTTCACATAAGATTATGCAGGGTGTTCGAAACTTAAAAACAAAACAAAAACAAAAAAGAATACCCTCTCTCTCGTGGCTATTTTATTTATCCCTTGTTACGCTGCCTTAACCCCAAACAACTGATACATCACATAGTTTTGACAGAGAAAGGAAACAACCCAAAGATAAAAGATTCAGAGATACAGAGAGAGAAAGAGAGACAGCAAACAGTCAGGAGGAAGTTTGCTTCCCCCGCTGACATTCTTGTTCCACGGTGAGAATCCCCCGGTCGGTAGCCTCAGACATCTGGTTCCAGTTAGCTCTGAGCGCTGAACGCTTTGACGCGTTTCCTGTGCTGCTGCTCCACGCAGCTACGGCCACAACGCAGCCCTCCTAACACCACAACAGCCAAACTCTCTGGAGATAATATACTGCAACTTACACACACCCCAAAATATACAATCAATCATATGTCTATTGTGTTGAAACACACCAGAGGCTGATAGCTGATATTTATTCTGATATTTATTCATATTTATTTATTTTAGTGGTAGTAAAACGGCTTTTTCAGAATCCTAATGAACAAGCTGTGGGGGTAGTGATATCATAACCGGAGTTACACTAATAATCTGTGACATTTCCTAATAAATGTCTGTTTTCATACACTCACCAATTAAAAGTGAGCATATTACAATTTCTTCTTTCTAAGCAGAATAGCAGGACAGATAAAAGATAAATCGTTCACAGAAAGGCGACTGTGCAAAGAAAGTGAAAACCGAACAAAGAGTTAAGAGAAATAGATTGATGATTGACGAAAATTACTCAAAGATGAAATGTGACTGAGAAGTCGCCCATTTTTTGTAGACTATCAGTTATTAGTATACATAGACTTTGCTCATTGCCTGTTTGTCACAGCAAGAAAAACACAGGTGTGACTAATAACATTAAAGATGGCTCAGTTCCATTAAAGGTCCCCGGTAAGCTATTCTAGAGAGCCAACATGCATAAAACCAGAAGCCTAAAAAGTGGGTCACCTAAATGCAGCAGACATTATTAATGTTATTAATTACACCTGTGCTTTTCCTGACATGTCAGAATGTCTGCTGTGAAAATTATCTATTTACTAGCTTATCACTATTGCGGACCAGTGCAACAAATGTTTGTTTTCATTTATTTTTAGTCGGACAGTTTGGTCCTGATAAATGTCAGGTGCTATTATTCCTGTAAGCAGACTGTTTTCACGAGTTGACTTATTATTAGTATTTGTTTCCATCTACTATGATAAATATAACATAAAATAATAATGTCTGAAAGGCATTTTGCTGTGTTTTTATATCTTCTGTTCTTTTGTAATGAAAGATGAATATTTCATTATCTGCATTTTATCACACTTATATTTTACTGTGCATTTATGGCTTAAGTCTTATATTTTAATGCCTTTGAAAGCACTTTCTCTACAAATGGCAGTTTTGTAATTACTCTGGAATACCTTGCCTGAGGAAATCAGACTGACAAAGAGACTCTGTGTTTTCTTTGAAATGACCCATGAAAACACGCTTATCATAAGACTTTTTGGTTATGTTTTCAGAGGTCTATTTTGTTGGGTTTTATTGAAATATTTTGGTTTGAAAACTTGATGTGTTTAATGATGTAAAAATACAGTTTTAATGACATTTCTTATATGTTTGGACTCTGGGGTCTGACAGAATGTTTGGTGAAGCAATATGTTGGTAAATAAATTAGCATATAAACAGACAAACTTCAGATACAGGAGATTTGAACCTATGGATTTAAGTAACCATGTTTCATCTCATACCTTCACTGTATGAAAGGCATGAATTGCATGGTTCAACCAGGTTGAGTGACAGATTATAAAATGTAGCCCAACTTTTGTCAAAATATTGTTACCTCCACTTTTTTGACAGAAAATGTAACAAAAAGTGTCACTTGTCAGCAGAGTTTTAAACTTTGATACAATACTAGTATTAAAAAAGAAAACATACTCGATACCTCTTTTGATACCACAGCAAAAAGACAAAAAAAAGTCCTAGGCATAGAAAATAGGATAATCGTGTTCTCCACACATGGCTGTTTCATGTTAATTTTTTATCTGTGCAGCCTTGGGTTGAAAATCTGATTGTAGATATGTTTTTTTTTCTCATAGCTTTGGTACTTTCAATACCATCAAATGTATAATTAATGGTGGTATCAACGTTTGACAGCCTTTCTACTGCTGTTCACATTTCATACCTGCCAACTACATTGAAATGGTAATAAAGTACCGAATCTTGAGTCTGATACACAGTAATAAGGATGCTCTGAGAAGGCATACACTGTATTTTGACCTGCCAGTTTTGGGAACTAACACTGCAGCATGTCATGTCACTCACACTGTAATGTTTCAGTGCAACTACCCACTAAATCAACCACAATGCCTTTCAGTGAGGTGATTCCCTGTGTGGGGGAGTGGAAAAGGGTGACCCCAGAATGGGGAAATATTGTATATATGAGAGGTACCAATAAAATAAAAAAAAACAAAAAAACACTGCTGCTCTACAGAGGAACACAATAATCAGTAGGCCACACCGGGGATTACAGGTAGTGAAAGTGAGAATGAGGGGGTGAGAGGAGAGAAAGAAACAAAAGTGCAATGAAGAGGAGGTGAAGAGACAGGAAGAAGCTTCTCAAAGGCTTTCCTGCGTTGGAGGGACTCCCTACACCACGCAGTTTCTCTATAAACAGAACAAAGTGTCTTCTCTGAAATCATAGTGTGACTGGAAATTTATTAACCTCGTATTCACGTACTTCGATACAAAGGCCAAGCTAGTTCACCTCTAAATATACTTTGGGTAGGTTGCAGACCTGAATTATTGACATTCAGTAAATCTATACAGGCCAGTCTCTTCTTAGATTTTTAGAACAGACATGTTTTTAAAAAAATGTACACCAATTTTAGTGTCATTTGCATTTCTCTCAAATAGTAGGAAATAATAATCTCTATCCAAATTCAATTTGGCTAAAAATATGTTTTCACTTTAATTGCTCCCAATCAGGGGTGAGCACGAGCAAACAAGGAGAAATTAAGGTTTAAGGAGGCAGTATTGATTAGTGTGGAGGTCAGGGGTAGGTCACCTCTATCAGAGAATCAACAAACAGCCGCCAGCACCCTCCTCAGCTAAGCCAATCACCTTCTGACCTACTTCAGCGTTACCATGGCAAATGACCCTAAACCACACAGACCATATACTTCACTCCTTGCTGAGTGAATTCAGCAAAGTGTAGCTCTACAAAGATGGCAGCGCTACAACAAATGCTATTAAATATGCTGTTGTGCTTAGCATATGCTGTAAACATCACCTTTGAGGGTTTGGTGATAATTTAACATCATACTCTGTTACCGTTTCACAAAATTATGAGGTTCATGATTCAAACTTCAAATTACTTCAATTAGATTTTTTTTTACATCCAATTTTGTAAAAAAAAAGTGTATATAATATTATATATTTTAAAATCCAATCACTCTTTCCAGATTCTTCCAATGATCCTATTTTTCTAGACATCTTAGAGGAATAAATCTCATATTCTTGCCATCACCCACTCTTTCCGTCTTTTCCCTCCTACTCATCCCTTCATCCCTCTCTCCCTCTTATACTCCTCCCTCCCTCCGAGGCAGGCAGGCAGTGGTAACCAAGCCTCTGGCAGTGTGTTTCTATCCTGCAGGAGCCCTCAGGTTCCAACCTGTCAATATCCCAGGCAGCATCTTGGCTCTGCTGTGGCTCAGTTAACCTCCTCACCCACTGCAACCGCACAAGGGGCTCCTGTCCCTCTGCCAGCCCAGAAACAAGCACGATTACCCCCCCGGCCCCACTCCTCCTCCTCCTCTTCCAACCCTGTTCCCAAACCGCACACACTGCGCTCACATCCGTAAAGGGCAGCACCCTGGCAGCGACAGCAAGCAATATGGCAGCTGACAGCAGTTTTCTGTTCACTGGCGTCTTAGATGTTTTTGGATGACGGTCACGTTGGAGGCTCACGAGGGTTAAGAGGGAGAAGATTGTAGAAAAATATTTAAAGCTTGAATGAGAGAAAAGGTTGATGATTTAGTGACAAAGATCCTGTCATCTTGTCATCTGTATGATTTTCAGGGAGAGGAAGCGACAGTGTGAAAAATAATCAATGTATTAATACATTGTGGGAAGGACTTTACTTTATGTGTGTGTTTGTAATCTGCACATGCACCTAGGCCCTAATCCGTGGTAACAAGCATGTAGCAGCATGTCACCCATCCCATCTCACTCACACTCACACTCAACAGTGTGCGCGCACGTGCACACACACACACTTCTCTGTGCTTGACTGCAAGGCACCGCTGCTGTCTGATGGGAGCTCAAGTTACAGCCGACCGGCGGGACAGACTTTATGGAAGCCTTTCTCCCACACCCACTCTCCCCCTCCGCAGGGCTCCGGAGGAGGTATCGAGTTGCCGGTTCAGCGCCGGCCAGGCTTGGCGCTGGCGGTGTCTTGTGATCTTGGGTGCCTGTGTGTATGTGTGTGTGTGTGTGTGTGTGTTTTATCTCCCACTCTTTGAGGCTATCGGCACACAACGCTGCTGTCTCCTCCAGGTATGTAGGTGTGATTTACAGTGTAGACGCTTTGTACACACGCGCACATGCATGCAAAATCTGACCTCTTCCTCTGCCCCAAAGCACCTAGAATATTCTACACTGCATTACAAAGTCCCTATGTGTAATAAAAAGTGATGAGTTTGAAATCCAAATAACAAACGTGTTTTTTCACTTAACTCTAAGTGGGTCTACACATGCAGATAGTTGTGTTTTTATTTTCATTTTAAGATCTCTCCTGCCATTCCAATACAATGGAGGTGAATAAAACTTTATTTCAATTCTTTATAATTCACAGACCTTGCTGTCAACAGTTGTCCCTGGAACTACTTTCTACTAAAAACAGCCTCTATGAAAACTGCTGACAGAGTATTTGGTGGATTACCAGAGACATTACTCCTGGAAAGACACATTGCTGTTGAAAAAGTGCAATTTTTCAGTGCTGTAAGCAAAACAAACAAGATGAAATTCAAATTCCTTGGATTAAATGGTGGCTGAAATCTCAGACAGATACCTCAAAACCCAAACAAATACAAACAAAACTATCTGCATGGCTCAATACCAAAAGAGGTAAATGAAAAATATCTTAATCCTAAAGTGCCCTATGTCCTACAGAACAACTTTAAACACTCTTGCTGCTTGCTGTGGCCCATTTGCAGAAAGGAGTTGCAGGGAAGGTGCACTCGCGGGTCATCATAGAAGAGACCTTCTATATGCAAGGACCTTGTGACGGTTCCGCCGCTGGCTCACTTGCTAGCCCGGCATGGAACGGCACTCATGAATAATGCACGGGGACATCTGCCACCCCTGAATTATAGATCTGTGTGGAGGCCCAGCATATGGGAACAGCCTAGCAAGTGCTAATGGCTAACTCCCCATGACAAAATATGGGTTGGAGACACGTGAATGATAATTGGGTCATGCAACCTTTCAGTCATGTGAGTGTGGTCTGGATTGTAAATGTGATTATTTACATGTCTGCATGTGTATGTGTGGATGTGTGTTTGTGTATCCACAATGAGCAAAGACGCCAAAGGGATTTTGATACTATAACCATAAACAAGCATACAAAATTAACAGGCATGCAACCCATGCACTTGTATTAGGGATGTAGCTCTATAGCTGACGCAGTACTTAAGAAGTTCCAACAGAGGGAACAATATAATTTCCATACAGGGATCAATTAAGTATTCCATGCTATTGTTACCTTACAACAAACCATAATTTTTTTCTTGGTTGAATTCAGCTAAAGCTAAATGGACGTAGCTTTAAAGGAGCCTCAGAAACCCTCAGCCCAACAAGCCATAGTTGATGTCTTTGAGCCTTTTATGTAGGCTTCCTCCAGCTGAAGAGCAGCCTGATTGAATATTCTATACTCTGGTTATGAGTCCTGCTCTTTAAAGAAGCCGCAACGGGACGGGGGGGGTTGGATTTTTTTCCGACCCAGTCTAGCAGGAGGCCCGGTCTACCGGGGACCACTTCGATCTCCGGCTTTCTCTCAAGGATTATCCTCTTATCAGTGCCGCAAAAGCCAGGCTACGAAAAGCCAGTAATTAGCCTATCTTTAATTAACGAGCACCTCCCTCCAAAACCACCCACAGTCCATGTAGGCTCCCTCTTGGAAGGCAGTCAGCGCTGCGTAAAGATGAGCAGACTTAATCTTGTTTTTGTCTGAGTAAGAGAGAATGAACGTGTAGAAAAGGGCAAAGTTCATCTTCAAGTAGTTGGGGAGTTGCACCATGCAGAACGTCCCTCATGCATGCACGCTCACAAACAAGCCTTTTTACACCGCAGGTTTCAAAGGGAATCCTGCCACCCACCAATTTTCCACTTTGTTGTGTTTGTGATGTGTGTGTGTTCATTTGAGTGTACGCTGCTTTGTGTGGATGGATTACTGCACCCAACTTATGCTGCCACTCACTTAAATTTCCAGGCTCATTAAAGCCTCCTTCAAATCTACAATGGAAACGTGTAGGAGAAGAGGAGCGGCCAGAGATCACCTCCATAAACCTCAATGAGTGTAGATGGTACAAGTACACAACCCCTGCACTTTCTAAAGAAGTCTGCAAACTGGAGGAATATTCTGTATACAGTTGCATACATCTAAACACTTGCGATATAGCCACATAGTAACTATAAACATATACTTCAGCACCATTGATCAGCTAACTGTCAGGCAGATAGAATCAGAGAGGAATGGGTCATCTGAAGGGGAATGAGAGCAAAGTGATAGCTCCAGATGAAAAGAGAAAAGGGGGGAGGCAGGGAGAATGAACGCCAAAGGTGTCCCGGCCTGGCCGTGGCACCACCAAGCTGGAGGGGCGGCGGCAGCCCCAGCATGCATACATTAGCGGTGCTTAGGCGCACTAATTGCTTCTCACTTAGACAAATCTCCTGCAAATCACGGCTGCGCCGCCAGCACTGCCCAGGCCCCCCGGGAAGGAGAGACGGCAGGCAGGCGGACAGAGCGAGAGGAGGAGGAAGAGGAGGAGGAAAAGGGGGGGGGGGGGTACCGAGTGGAGCGTGTGTAGCAGAGGCGCCTCGGAGCAGGATGGAGGAGGAAGGAGAGAAGAAGAAGGAGGAGGAGGATGAGGGGGGGTGGGTGGGTGCTCCCATGAGAACGCAGAGAAACGAAGAGAGAGAGAGAGAGAGAGAAAGAGAGAGAGAGAAAAGCTCCAACACTTCAAGAGTGCCTCTCTCTCTCTCTCTCTCTCTCTGCTCATCCATAGTCCAGGCTGAGTGCCCCCCAACCTCTTACACCCCTACCCGCAGCAGCCCCACCACTGCACTGCTCCTCCAACGCTCCATCCCTCCATCCCCCCTCTTCTACCAGCTCTCAGATCTCTGCTCTGCCCCCTTGCTCGCCCCTCCTTTCCATCGCTCTACAGAAAAGTGGAGGAAAGATGAAACTCTACAAAGAGGGAAAAAAATCAATAACACAGATGGATAGCTGGATAACAGGGTCCGGCATGCTTCGGCAGTGAGGCAATCCAGAGGGTGCCCACACAACTTCCACATAGGCGGAGAGACGGGCAAAAACAAGACTCTGGGAAGAGGGTGGTGATCAGCCTCAGGAAGTCAACATCACTCGCAACACACAAGTACGCACTTGTTCTCACACAAGCACACAACACAATATATGGCTGCTGCATGCCTACACTGACATATGAAAATAGCCAAATATACACCAGGGCACAAACAAACAAAAACAAATATGCTTGTTAGCAAAAACTCCCACATACATAGGAAGCACACATTGTATCCTCAGCCCCGTGCAGCTAATTGGGGAACTCCTACCAAACAATAATAGTTAACAGGTAACCTGAGGTGAAAGAAAACAGTTGTCTGTAAGGATAACATAGATATCCTACGAAAGATCAATATTATTGCAGCGTCTACATTATTCCACAGATGTTATTTGAGATATTGGGCAGCTGAAGGCAATATTTCTCTTATTAATGGGAGGCTTAAGGTACCACAGGGCCCCATCAAGAGTAATGTATACAATATATTGCAAACACTGTGCCTGTATTTTAGTATTTATTATCAAGACAGGAAAGCAAATAGTGGGTGCTAATTCGCCAGACTGTATCTCTGTATTACATTTTATAAGTTTGTGTAGTTATTACTGTTTCCTATACACAATTTTACTGAAAACACAGGGCTCTGACAGCACCATTGGTTGGTCAGTCATTTAGTTCTAGGGAGACTTCCACATCAGCTCATTAGGGTCTGAAGAAATTCAAGGACAAGGTTAGTTAGAAAAGGACAGAGATGCACTGGGCTGTTGTCATGCTGTACCTTAAACCAATATAATGACACTCAGGAGAGGTGAGGTCAGGACCGGCCACTAGTCCTCCCCAAAGCAGGAAACTTCCTCAGACAAAAAACTAAACACAAATCCACAATTTCTATAAACTTAAAGGCAACCAAACGATTGCCTTTAAGCTTTCCAAAGGTTTAGCTACACAAAATTAACTTCAGGTACGCCAGACCTCTGTGAGTATACAGAGTGAGTGGAAAGACAGTCCTAGGTATGCAAGATTTGGTTATTTCAAACCTCTCATTTGGAGATGAGGTGATCTTCATGGCCTGTAGAGGCACTGGCATGGCTTTTAAACTCAAGCTGTGTCACAATTCTATTCTCCATACTAATTATGTACAGAATATATGACATAGTATATACAGTATATACAACATACTATATTTTCAGACTATAAGGCGCATCTAAAATCATGACATCTTATCTTACGCCTTATGTATGACCTTGGATGGATGCCAGTTGCTTGGATGCATTTTTGGTTGCTGCTAATATTTATACTTGTCTTGATTAATGACTGCCGTGTCATTGTTTCCAAAATAACTTGCTTCCAAAACAACACAGTAACTAGTAAAGATAAAATATGAAAACCATTTTGAAAAAAATATATATACAGAAGAAGGGTGCGGAAGAAACACAGTTTTGCACGTTTATGATCAAAATTGAGATGTGGAATTCAGATTTAATGAAACAAAACATAGTGTTAATCTTGATTTAAACATATGCAGAGACTTCCAAAAAAATAAATACATATATACAACATTAAAAAATGAGCATACCTTATGTACACTCTGATGCATATTTTGGGTTTCAGGTGCCAGGTCATGTATGATGTAGATCTGCTTCACTCCCACAGGAGCCAGCGCAGATTGAATGTGATGCTTACAGCAACTGTTGGAGAGGTGAAAGGGCAAAGACTTCATTATAATAATGATAACCTCTTTCCACCATATGTGCATCACGCATAAACATGCAGACACACACAGACACACACATACTCCTACAGTCCAATCTTTGAGGAAATTACTATAATCTGCTGCTGGGTTTGGTGGTGATACTCTCTGATTTGGCAAAGAGCCATATGTGAGGTGGCCATATTGAATTCACCTCTGAAAGCCAGTTACAATTTGTTCAAGACAAATATATGATCTTTCTTTGGTTATGAACCTATTTTATTGCTTGAATATAGTATCTTTGCTTTCATCACTGGATAAGATTGAACTTAAATACCTCTTTCATCCAGTAAAAAGGACCTGGGTGGGTGAATGGATTGGCTGAAGTGAACTGATCTACTTCAAGCTTGGGCTGAATTTACCAATTAAAATCATGTTTCAGCTTCATAATGTGGGTGACAGAGCTGTAACTGACAGTTGTGCACAAGCTTAAATTTTGTCCAATCTAACTTTATAACTTATTAACGTACCTCCACAATAAGTCATGAAGCACACATGAAAAAAAAAACCTCAACTGTCACATTAACAGGAACATGTGAAGTAGTTCAGATTTTTTTGCTTATTCATAGCTGAAACCTCCAATTATGCTGTTAATCAGATCTTTTCTAGGCTGATAAATCACTAGCACCACCTACTGTCTATCATAGACCAAGCTTCAGTGTTTCCTGGTTCTCGTCTACATTTGGCATCAAGCTTGAACACATCAAAAACAAACATATTTGGTTATAGCTCCATCTTGTGGAGAGAAATACACATCTCCCAGCCGTCGCCTAAAGAACTGCCTGGGGGAGGTTAGTAGCTAAACAGACATTGTCAATAAAACATGCTCAAGGAGAGTTGATATTATTATACAGAAAAAGGCTCAAACAGAAATTGTAGATTGAAATATAGAAATACGGTAATAGAATAACAGACTACTTTAACTATACAGAGAATTGCAATGCAAATACTAACAAATATGGCACCAAAACTGGTAATCTGTGAAAACATAAATTTTTATATGTATATGTGAATAGTACTTTTTCAGTATGTATGTATGTATTCCCTTTTATTAAAAAAAAAACACACCAAGCCAGTTATAAAACTTTCATCAGTGATTGAAAGGAAGTACGTACTTACTTACTCAAGTGCAAATTTTAAAGGTACTTTACTTGTGTATTTCCATTTTATGCTACTTTATACTTCCACTCCAGTACATTTCAATGGGAAATATTGTACTTTCTACTCCATTATATTTATGTGACAGCTTCAGTTACTTTCCAGATGAAGATTTAATACAATGGATAATATAATTACGGTAATATAATATAATATATTTAGAATACAAAGATATTGTTAAATTTTAAACTAGTGATTTCCACCTTTTTGGTTTTTCACACCTTACAAAAAGCAGTGTGTAGACAGGGTGACATTATCGATGTCTATGAGTTATTAACAGCTCCACCTGCTTTCATTTTAATAAATGTTGAAATGACCAAAAGTCAAAGATTAGAGAAAAAAAAAACCTGAAAACATGTATATCAAAATTTGGGGGTTTTTTTTCTTCTTTCTTCTCCCATTAATCATCTCACGACCCCTCAGATCAGTCTGGTGACCCTTTAGAGGAGCCTGACCCCCATGTTGGGAACCACTGGACTAAACTAGCCTACTGTATATAAAGTAGAGCTGAACAATTTTTAAAACATATCTAATTGCAATAATTTTGACTGATATTGCAATTGTAATATGATTTTAATTTTATATTGCATGATTTTTGTGGTAATCTGTACCAAACAAAGGACAGGGCATCTGACAATATTTAATTTAAAATGGTATTTTGACACACATTTCACATTTTACAAATATTGTACCTCCTGCAAGTTGAAAATTGCAGTAGGCCATAAAGAGATTTAGATAAAATTTTGAATAATTGTTAATAAATTAGTTCAAACTAGCTCCATGTGATATATAATAATATATCAGTCAGAGGGACCAAACCACTACTAAATACATGTTGCTACTAATACTTATGTACTTTTACAATTTATCATGCAGGACTTTTAATTGTAATGCAGTATTTTTACATTATATACTGTAAGTAACTGACCTCCATATAGCCTAACTTAAGTTCAGTAATGACTGAAGGTTTTCATCTTAAACTGAAAATTGTAGCTAAACCAACTAAGCCATTTAATTTAGCGGCTTGTTTTGAACATGGGGGGCTAACGGTAGCTAAGTAACGTTAGCTGCAGGAGTTAGCCAAACCAACCCATGTTTTGTATAGTTTAAGGGGTTTTCTGCGTTTTCCAAATGGTTGTGATAATTTTATATTTCCAATAAAGTGAAAATGTTTTATATTATGTATCCAGTTAACACTAGGTCAACCTACTGCAGCTGTGTTTTAATTTAAGAGCAAGAGAGTTGAAAGCTAGTTAGCTAATGATGAAGCTGGTTGTTGGACTTTTTAACTTCCGGCGACAGACACACACTTTGTGTTGGACATTGTTGGTATTTGTGTGACTGTTTTCCGGTAAATAACGTTGTTACTTACCGACAGTTTAAGTCCACGTCACTGTGAACCCCATTAGCAACAGGTGATGATGGGTCCGACATCCTCTCATCATTTCAGGAGCGTCAATTAAATGAGCACACATCCGGTTTCAGCGTAAAATATGTATTTAGCTGTGTGTTTAATTTAAGTCCAAACACTGTCAAACTGATCATGAAGACACATATGAGGAAAAAGATGTGTTACACATCCAACTGATGCCCTTAATATGTCTATTTATTTTTTATTTTACAAACATAAGTCACTACTGTGTGTGGCTGGACAACTGTTTTTGAACCTGTTATTGATTTTATTTTTATTTTACTTTTAAACTTTGCTTGTATGACTTGCCATTGTGTATGAAAGGTGTTTTTTGTTTCCCCCCATTTTTCCAAGAGCACCTGACACATTCTTGATCTTATTTTGATTATATAGAGCAACCAGTCACCTCTTTTCATGGGAAAAATACCTATTAATGTTATGGTTTAGTTACTTATGTGAGCCTATAAATATCAGAAAGTGAAAATAGCCAGATGACACAGCTGAAACTAGGCCATAGGCAACAAATATTTAACACTTTTGTAATGGGTGCCACACATAGTAGTATTGGATAGTTTGACAGATAATACTAGAGGTTTTGAAGAGAAGTAGCCTACAATACAGGTAGGAATCACAGCTGAGTAAAATTATCAGCTCTCACAACAAATATTTACTTTCTTATGTGATTATTTCTTTGTCTATCTACATGTAGTAACTGCATCTACACCTGAATGTAGCAGGATGAAGTTCATCAGAATCAGAATCAGATTCTTTTTTATTGCCAAGTAAGTTAAAACAGATTGCAGCGTATCATCCGCTCAGCTGTGAGGGTGATTGGGTGAAGCCTCCCATCCCTGCATCTCCTGTACACCTCCAGGACAGAGAGACGGGCAAGGAAAATCACAGCTGACCCCTCCCACCCAGGTCATGGTCTGTTTGTGACTCTTCCCTCTGGCAGGAGGCTGCGATCCATCAAGACCAGAACCTCCCGCCGTAAGAACAGCTTCTTCCCATCTGCAACAGGTCTCATTAACAAGACCTGAGACCCCCCACCCCCACATTTGGTCCTTGTTGTCCCACATGGCCAGCATGGCAATCTATTTGCACTATCATTCAGACCACATTTGCACATTTTCTGCAGATTATATATTAATATATATATATATATATATAAAGTATATATTTAGTTTCCGTAACGCCCTGTTCCTTGTGTTGTGTTGGTGATAAGTGGCAATAATCACCAAAAACAAATTCCTTGTTAGTTTTTTAACTTACTTTGCAATAAGAAAGATTCTGATTCTGATTCATACGTACTGTCTGGAGGATGGCAAAAGGTGTTTTGGGGAAAATACTGTAGAAAAACACTGGATTATAGCACAAAGTAAGTGGAAAGTGGAAGCATATAAAACATATCAAATGGCAGAATTTTTTGTTTCACATAAACAACAGCAGTCGTTGACATTTTTTGTATGTTGATTATTATGATTCATGTTGCTGTGATGCCTCTAAGCATGTCTATATGTCTATATTTTCTTCATCTCCTCGTGTCTGATAACTCTGAACTCTCTCAATCACACTTGATTGAAACTGGTCTGAGGAATACACCATTCTGTTTGCAAAGCTGTACGAGCTGTGTGTTAATTCACACTGCAATAGGTATGAAAGCTTGTGATCTTGCATTGCATAGTTGTGTCTTGCAGACAAGTCTGAATAAACAAACCTTCAGTGATCACAAATGATATCATGACCATTTGTAGATGGCTCTCCAAAATAGACACAGCCCACTTTCAGTCAAAATCAAACCAAGCACACACTGTTAATATTAACACATAATCCAGTTTTTCTAAACCTCCCTCAGCCTCTTATCTCCTGCCAAGTGTATTTGCTGAATTTCATTTCTAAAGCTCACGAATTCCTCTGTGGAGCCAAGCAGGTGTCAATCTGCTTGTTAAAGGTCCTTCCTATACATACTGTATTACTCATCTATTTGATTGATGGTTTCATACTATTTCTCTCTGAATAAAAATAAATAGATATGTTGTTGTATTTCCAAAGTGAACAGGACCATTATGGTAAACTCTAAGTGTGCTATACTGCAGCACAATAAATGAACATTGTACAATACATGTGATCATCTTTTTAGACAGCTATTTGTCTTCAGCTGCACTTGATGTTGTTACACTGTGAAGTAGGTGAGGTGCATACAGAGGCGGTGTAGCTGGCTGGCTGGTTGATATGGGGGCGAGAGTTTCAAAGACAGAGTGTGACGGATCTGCTCAGCCAAGTTGGGACAGAGGGTCACGCTTACAGCAGAGCTCAAAGCAAGGTCAGCCATGATGAGACTGACAAATAACACTGGCGGAGATTACACATGATAAGCCTTTGTTCACCCAGATGCCTCGTGCTTGGTCTCATTTTCCCCTTTCTTCTCCTTCACAGGCGGCCTGCTCATATCTCTCTTAGTTTGTTGCACACTGAAAGCTATTTTGTTTAAACATATCTGCCTCCCTGCAGTGCAGCTTGTGCAAGGACACGTTTTCCTATAATGAGGATAAATAGGGAATGCAAAAGACAGCTTTTACTACCCACTTTTATTCATACACACATTCAGACACACACATGGAGCAGCTTCTTTAATTTAGATTTAGAGGGTTTGTACTGTACTGTTACGAGCACAGACAGTTTGCAAACCTGCCACTCTTCACTCCCACACAGTCACTGAGCTGTTTCTGTCAGCAGTGAGTGGGTGAACATGGCACCACAGCATGTTTGCTAACAGTTAGGAAACCCACCAAGCACACGCACGCACGCACACACACGCACACACACGCACAGATTACACAAACACAACCTTATCACTGTTTACACATACTCCCTGCTGAAGCTCATTTATGCACAGAGCAACTGTGCAAACTGCAATAAAACTTACATCAGTCTGTGTGTCCATAACAGCTGGTAGTGCACAAGAAACCAGACTATGTTAGCCAGGTATATATTTTAAAAAAAACCTATATGTGCAATCTGTAAGGTTGTTACATGTAAGAAATGCTGTATGCAGTAACTTTAAGAATAATAATAATGGGCTAATGAGCAATAAAGTGAACCCTTATTGCTCATTCTGCTCAACAAAAACAGCCTGTTGAGATTGTTGAGGATCACATATTTGCTGGAGTTAATTAGTTTTCAACTAATAATTTGGTCATATTTGCAGGAACCAGTAGAGTACTTGGCCAAATCAAATAGAAAATGCTCTAAGCAGAAAATTAAAATGAGTTTAGTCCTCATGTGGCTGACAAAAAATAAATAAATTAAGCTTTCTCTTGCTTCTGACAAAATAAGAATCAGAGTGAATCTTTATATTGCCACTAACTTGATTCCCCATGTCAACCAAGGTCAAAGTGTTCCTACGTTTTGCATAAATTAATAGATAAAAATTTTCCACAGAGCCATTTATGTCTATTTCTACTATGTCCACTAGAGGACTCACTGCACCACTTTCTGTCCAAACAGCATCATGAAGCACATTGAAAGCAGATGTGTTGGAGAGGTTTCAGCTCTCCCTGAAGAGGGCGGCGTTGTCAAGTGCCTTTAAAGAACCATTGAAATACACCATCTTCTAATCTAATTTCACAAATTAACATTTTACGCATACACGCCGAGCAACTGTGCAACCTCGGATAGTAAAGAAGAAGTGAATGTTTCCTGCAGCCAAAATATGCAAAAAGCCTAGAAAGAAATACTCTTTAAATAGTTCTATAAACCAAATGATCAAAAACACCAATAACAGCACACAAAACTCAGAACAGCACATTAACAAAAAGTCAATCAAATAAAGTGAATGAACACGAGTTGTAAAACGGTTTAATGGTTAACTGCAGCTCCTGTGGCAGCACTGCGTTCTGCTCAGGCAGTTTGTAGCTTGTGTGGTGTTTCTCGCTGCTCTTTGTTCTAACCAGAGCATATGCCACAAGCCCTCACTGCTTTTCCTCAACAGCTGCTAAACCCATTAAATCTGCAGCCAGCCACCGGAGTGGAGGGCTTACAGGGAGGGAGGAGGGCTTAACTAAACCATGCACTGTTCCACCATAACCCCAGGGGCTGCTCCAGAGAAATGTTCAACATGAACATAGATAAATCAGTGAGTGAGCATTGTGCATCCCGCTTAATGTGTCTGCTCTGTTTGCAATGGTAAACAGTGTTTTTGAAAGCAATGTCTATCAAATTCAATCTAAATCTGGTTCTTATGATATAGTTTCTCTGTATATGTTTTAATCACACGATGTCTGGTCTAGACTAGTCCGTTTATTCTACAAGGTGCCTTTAAAAGGAGTGTGGTGATTATCCGGCATCCACTCTGCATCATTTAGAGAACTAACACTGCCTGTTTGCTCTGCAGTCCTGCGCCTCAGGCTCTGGAGCTCAATGGCTCCCAGTGCTTCTATTTGCTGTGCTGCAGGATATCACAACACTATTCATTTCCAGGCTTCACATCACCTCATTAAACAGACTTGTCCCACTGCACAGTATTAAAGCACAGCTTTATGGAGGCTTTCTTTTCTTAAAAAAAAAAATACAGTATATACCTCTTCTATTTCGTCTCTGTTTGGCTTATTTCGAGGCTCAGTGATTTGCCTGGATTTGCTTCACGCCTCAATCTCAAAGGGGCTTCAGTTTGTCCATAACCTCACTGCTCTCAGCTGGTGAAAAAACCACAGCCTCTGATTAGCAGCCCACTACTGCAGCCGGAAGAGGGTTTTATACTCAAAATCACTAATGTTGCCCCCGAACCTCTGGATCACAATGCTTAAAAGATGCCACACTCAATTGTATGACTATAGAGATAGAAACATGTTTTCCATCATTACAGTTTTAAAGATAGATAAACACTTTCAGTTCCAGTAGAAAATGAGTTTTAGATGTAAACATTCACCATGAGCACTGGCCCAGGAGCACAATGGACTAGACATGTATTAGAAATTGCTCTCTAAATTTATAATAATATTCAATTTTGGTTCAAATGCATTACTTGAATAATGTTTTCTTTTTTGTGCAGCATTTGTAGAATATATAAAAAATAAAAATAAAAATGGCAGCACAGTTATATTCATTTGCTTTAAGCTATTTTAGCCCTCAGCCTTATTATCTTGTGAAATGGAGCAGAAAACATGTGGTACGGATGAAGCAGTAGGTAGGGAGAAACCAGGACTCAGTGTAAAATATGGGATGATGCTGGTGCTGGAGAGGCTCTATTACTGTTGCTGCTATTTTCATCCAAGATAAATTGTACTCCGGAGCAGGAACAAATATTGTGCTTGCTGCTTCTTTTTCCGATAACCAAGGTGAGCGAGGTGGCCTGGAGCAGCGCTGCTTTTTAAACATCTTCTTTTGCCATCTCCGAGGTGGTGATTGTCCTCAGGCCCTTGAAAGCCTCTACATGCCTGCTGGTGAGTTTATCGGTCTGCAGCCTACAGTCGAGGAACATTCTCTTCCATGGACTCACACTGAAGATTAATTACACAGCAGAGATGAGGGGAAAAAACAAAGACCAATCCATCTGAGTCAGGGCAAGTGGACAGCCCCATGGTGCAGCGGGGTGAATGCTCTGGCAATGCCATCTATCACAGGCACAGTCATTACACAAACACAAGGTCAGGGTGCTTCTTGTCCCTGCTGGCCCCCAGACCACGGCGTAACGGCCCCAGTTGCACCAGTCGGCCCTCGGACCACCTTTTCCCTTTGCTGTTCTGTTCCTTAGAACAACAAAAGGTGGGGCTAGCCCGTTGCCACACTGCAGGAAAAGCCGGGTTACCTCAAGGTAGCAGGCGACTGACAGCATGCTATCAGTCCTGGCCCACAGACTGATGATAGCTGAGGAAATTGCTGAGGAGAGGAAGCCATTTACTGACTGTGATTTATTTAGCTTTGGTGCTGTTGCTACCCTGTGACAGGCAGGCTTTTTAAAGCTACCACAACAAGTGTGACAGGCCAGGGTCGGATGTGCATTATCTGCATGATGCGAGACTGTATGAGGCTGCTGACCTACAGCCTGATAGGTCAGTCGGTTAATGACGCTGGCATTTGATCCCCAAATCACATCTGCTGTGCTCGTCAGTGAAGTTAGTTATCAAATTAATTGAATCCGAGGAAAACAACTAACGCCGTCATTATTATCAGTGAAATAGATTAAAATGGGTAGATTTGCATAAAACTAATCAAATTAAATATTAAGGTAAGGGGTTGAAGAATATATTTGCTAGGATCTTATATATTCAAAATATTGCTTGAATAATTATTGTTCATAAAATACAATGGCAGCTGTTTGTTGATTAAACTATAGGCAGAATATTAACTGACAACTATTTTGTTAATTTGAGGATTTGCTATCTTTGGGGTTGGTCTACTCTTGTGCTAATATTAATAATAAAATAATCAATCAATAAATATAATCCTTAGTTATAGCTCAAATGAGAATAAGGAGAATATATAAAGATAATATTTGCCATCTAGGCTCTGACATCATCACGTCCAGTAAGTCTACACCTCAGCAGTTGAGACAATGATACCCAATATTGACAATAATAAACTTTCTCCCAGGAGAATTATAGACACAGGTGACAGGTCATCATGTTGCTGGTCTCCTGCTGAGCCCTTTAGACCAGAAGAGGAATATATGATCAACATCTGCCAGCCATGTGACTATTCTCCAACAAAGCACTTCCACCTTGCAGAGAATATCCAGTATCTAGTGAATTGCGATGGACACATATAAACCCCAAACTCCACATCATGCGCAGCAGCATGCTAGGACACTTACATAATTATCTGTGTTAAACGCATCCATAAAACCCTGCAGTTTGAAGGTCTGAAATCTCTTTTATGAAATGTCATGTAGCATTGATATACAACAACACGACCATCAGCATCAGTGTGTGTGAATGCATATAATGCATATATATGTATACATGCTGTATAGCAAGAGATGTATGAAGTTGAAATTGATTTTGATTTTTGATTTTTTTTTTAACGTTTATACTGTTTTAATTGGATTGTGAATCAGGGTTAATGCATGTATACTGTATATTTATGTTCTTAACATGGACTGCAGGAAGAATAGCTGCTGCTTTGTAACAGCTAATGAGGATCCAAGTAAACATTAAACAGCAGTAGGATGTGATGTAGAACAGGAGCTCAGATTTTATGTGTAATTAAATCTGGCTGCCCACAGCTCCTAGTGTGTGTGTGTGTGTGTGTGTGTGTGTGTGTGTATAGGATGGGTCAAAGGCAGAGGATCAATTTCCCCACAGGGATCAATAAAACACTTAAAAAGAAATACTTTTCTAATATGCAGGGTTGTGGGGTGAAAATGTAAATGTACTTTTGTATCAAGCAGAAGTCATATTAAGTTTTTCCAAAGAGAAATTATTATGAGAATAGATCATACGAAAGACAAAAGCGACGTTTCTGCACTAAAGCTAATATACAACATATGAACCTCCCTACTAGAGAGGTTCATACTGAGGTTCAAACCAACTCAGCTCGTAACACTCATTTAACAGTTATTTTCATTATAGATTAGTTAATCAATTCAAATTCAGTTGTTTGGTCTATAATATGTCAGAAAATCACTCTTTGATCACTATTTCCCAAAGCCAAAGGTGACATTTTGAAATGTATTTTTTGTCCCAACCAACAGCCCATAATCAAAATATATTTAGTTTACCACCACAGAGGAAATAAATTAACCAGAAAATATTAATGTTTGAGAAGCTGGAATCATAAAAAAAAAAAAAGACTCAAAACGATTAATCAATTATCATAATAGTTGTCTATTAATTTTCTGTCCATTGTCTAATCCACTAATCGTTATAGCTCAATATATATGATGGCTATTCATGTTTCATGACTAAGCAGAAGCACGAGTTAGCATTGTCATTCAAAAGCCATACAATGCCAAAAAAACACCCAAAGAACAATAAATGCATTATTTCACACACAAGTTAGCAGCCGGCAAACACTGTGACACTGCACACAGATCTGTGGGAGAGTAAACCAGCATCCAGCAGCCATAATGTTAATGTTAGCACAAGCAGCAAATACTTTGGTTAGTTTGGTGAAGTGAAACAAAAGTAAACTGCCAACAGCGCAACAGGAAACATCTGTTTCAGTTTGAATTGGCATTTTATGGGCCTTTGGTCAGTCAAGTCAAAGTTATGTTATCTCAGGGCACATTTCATACAGTAAAGAGCAGGACTAAACCATACTTAATGCTTTATGGCAGCAGTAAGGAAAAAGTCCCCTTTAACGCCATCTGCCTTGACTGGTTGGGTCGAGAGAGAGAGAGAGAGAGAGAGAGAGAGAGAGAGAGAGAGAGAGAGAGAGAGAGAGAGAGCAACAACAACATCAACAATACTAAAAATAGAAATACGCCTAATAATGATAATAGCAGAAGTGGGCACAGGGGCAGCAGGTGGTCCACAACCATGATACACAGATACCTGTGAGACAAGAAAGCACAAAACTCCAGGGAAGATCCCAAGTTAGTAACATAGTAACATGCATTCATGGGCTATAGACCATTATCTTTGGATAATGTGTTTATAAGGTGTTTAGAGGCAAGTACAATAAATTTTGTAACAGTTTTTGGCAGGTCATCCAGGCCTTTATGTCCTTAAGACATGCTTGAAGTTTATTTAACTTATTGGTTTCATCTGGCTTCATTGAGAAATAGAATTAGGTATCATCTGCATAACAATTAAAGATTATGGAGTGTTTCCTATTAATATTACCTAAAGGAAGAATATATAAGGTGAATACTATTGGTCCCCGCTTAGAGCTTCAGTGTCTAACTTTTTTGTGCATCGAGGATTCATCATTTAAAGGTTGAAATCAATCTGATGAATAGGACTTCAACCAGCTTAATGCAGTTCCTTTAATCGCAATTGTAAATGTTCCAATGACTGTAATAGGATGTAATGGTTGATGGTGTCAAATGCAGCGCAAAGATCTAACAAGACAAGTACAGAGTCCTTTGTCAGACTCGATTTGGATGTCATTTGTAACTTTCACGATGCACTCTAAATCCTGACTGAGAATCTTCAGATAAACTGTTGTTATGTAGAAAGTCATGTAACTGATTGGCGACTGCTTTCTCAAGGATCTTAGAGAGAAGGGGAAGGTTCGATATGGGCCTATAGTTGGCTCAACGCATGAATCGAGCGTTTGGCTTTTTAAGAAGAGGTTTAATTACAGCTAATTTAAATGGCCGTGGTACATACTCTGTTAATGAAGACTTAAAATAAAGAGCTTGATCATATCTAGTAAAGAAGTGCTAATTAAGGGTAAAACTTCATTAAGCAGCCGAGTTGGGGTGTGGTATTAGAGACAGGTTGGTGGTTTACATGAAGTTAGTTTGGAGAGAAACAGTCTAAATATAAATCAGGAAGTACAGCCGTTTTTTTAAACGTTGTGTTTGAGGATAAATCTGCGCCGCTTGAGGGCAGGAGGTGATGGAGTTTACCTCTAGTAGTTGAATTCTAATAGTTCCTTTTAGCACTAAAGAAGCTCATGAAGTTGTTTCTACTGAAATCTAAAGGAATACATGGATCAGTAGAATTATGACTCTTTGTCAACCATGCCAAAGCGCTTAAAAAAAGAAACTCAGGGCTGTCCCCCCCCCCCCCTCCCTCTATTAATGATGAGTAATATGCAGCATCTATCTTACTATACTTTATCTGGATTAAAGACCAAACTTGATAAAACTCAGTTGCAGTTACATTTTTGTTTTACCACTCATATGATGTCTCCTGCCATCACCTGCTTTTATTGCCTTTTTTATTATTGAAACTAAAAAATAACCGTAACAATGATCAAATAAGTGACTTTAACATTTTGAATTAATTTTCATAGTAATTTTTCCATAAAACCCCAAATCCAATAAAAAAACACATAAAGCGCAACATGAGTAGTCGTGAATAATGTTGAGTTGAGATGACGAGGTGGTAAGTCAGAGACAAATAACAATACTAGATGCAGTAAATGAGAAAAACAATGAAAAACAAGCAGAAACTGTGCTGGATTGTGCAGCTATGTGCTACTATGTTTTGTAATGATGTTCATAATGCCAAACAGACTCTTTAATTGTACCTTTGCCCCAGTGTCTCAGTGTAAGTTGGTTTGGAATTTATTATAAAGTTTCTGGTTTAAATAGTAATAGAATTTGTTTGTAAATGCTCAGCTAAAACAAATCTGTTTTTGAGGTAATGAAACCCACATGACTACACACAAGGTTGACCGCATGGCAGTGTGGAGACTGTTTCTTAAATTCATTCTGTGATTTTTATCCACTTTTCTCAAAGGAGAAGTAAATCAGACGACAGCCTGAAGTCTTATTTTCATCTGAAAAAACTGCTCTGCCATAAGAACCGATATCCCTCCACTGTCCCAACATTTAGAGATGACAGTAAAGGACTGTAGCTTCAGCAGCCTCTTTATTTTTTTTCGGATTTTCCACTGGGTGAATGGCAAATTGAAATGCTGTGCTGCGACGGAGCTGAAATGTCAGGTCTATGCGACTCTGACAGTGCACAGACGCTGCAATAAGAAACATGTTTGGGGACAGTTGGAAGGGCAGTACCCAGGGCTCAGTGCGCTCAGTGCGCTGCAGCAGCTCAGAGTCCCACTGAAAGTTAAGTCTCTGCCAGCTGCATGTTTTATGACAACACATTAAAGAGGAGCCTGGAAGTCTAGCGTGTGAGCCTTGCATTGTCTATCCTCTGCCAGCGAGGAACCGAACCTGGCACGCTTTATTGAACAAAGAGTTTCTAGGACTCTGGCTACAGGCTGTTCCCTTGAAATATAACTCAAGACAATAGAAACAGAAGGGAGAGGGAGTGTGGGAGAAGGAGAGTGTGTGAGGTTTGCAGTAGGCGTCAGCAAGAGGCCTCCTGAGGGCATGTGTGTCTGTGTGTGTGTGTGTGTGTGTGTGTGTGTTGGGAATTGGGGAGGAATGCACGGGCCGGGCCAGTGGTTGCACTGGGCTGATCCACTGGTGCAGACAAGGGGGAATCCAGATTGGCTATGACAGGAATGTAAAAGCAGGATATCAGAAGCATTGGAGCTGCAGCCCAGGCCCCAAACACACAGCAGGCAGCAATGCAAACAGATAGACACACACACACACACACACACATACACACAGTCAGGGATTCAGGGGAAGTCGTTACAGTGCACATGCAGGGATTGAACATTACAGTGGGTCAAAATGGCCGCCGACTCTTGGGACATGAAATATATCACGTTGTGGAATGCAGGGCTGCTGTATCCTCCCCCTCTCAAAAATCATTTTATTTCTGTCCAACCAACATGTAGTGTATGCAGAGCTCCATTAGGGTTTTTTTTATGATGATAGTTTCTTAAAAAACACACCGAGAAGCTACAAGTTGACCCTCAACCTTTAACTCCCAAACAAACTGGCATGTTGATGGAGGAGGTATTCAGATCTTTTACTGAAGATACTCAAGTCACGCATAAAAATTTTACTAGTAAAAAAAATCTAACATTAATTTAAAAAGTATCCACAATTTCAGTCTAAGATGTTAACCCATATTATATAATAATATAATGTTGTATATAAGTCCTGCATTCTACTTCAGTAAAGTAAAAACGACATAAATGTACTTCAGGTTTTCAAAGTAAAGCTACTTGTTATGTAGAACGGTCAGTGTTGGGTTATTATATTGTTACATCACGTATTAATGTAGTAGTCAGAACCTGTTTGAACTATTTTATTTACTGCAGTGTAGTGTAATATGAAACAATGCATCTTTTTATAAACCAATTATAGGCTGTGTGTGTGAAATCTTAATCTTAACGGAGCTGTAGCTGATAAATAGATGCAGCGGAGTAAAACTATTTCCCTCTGAAATGAAGCAGAGAACAATGTGACTAATTCATGTATGAGAAACTAAACAACAGAAGAAGAAATGCTTGTTTCCTGTAAGGTCTTGAGTAAATGATCCTTCTCATATCACGCGTAAACTTTCCCAGACTTTGCACGACTCCCTGCCAGATCTTCTCCCATTTCCTTTTTCTTTTTCTTTTTCAAATCACTCCTGAACATCCAGACCACAGACTGGGTAACACGCTTTTCTCACTGCGCCGACTTGAAGGTGAAACCTCGGGTCTGAGATGAAGCCACGCTGCCGTGTTTGGTGAGAGAGAGAGGTGATTACAAAGACTGCAGGGAGAGCGTGGTGACACTGGACACACTCTGTGGTCAATTATCTGGAGATCTGAAGGATATACTGTCTTTCGTGAAGCAGCAGGTGTATTTCCACGGCCGCTTCGTGACACATGCAGCAGCAATGTTTGCTGTATGGGAGCTTTTTATTCATAATAGCAGACTGTAGTGAATGAGTATTTTACCATCTAGCAGCCTCGAAAAGTTTATCCTCCCAGGTGTAGTTATCATTCCAGTGTTTCACAGGAAATCCTCGCTTTAACCTTTCCTTGGAAAATGAAGGTTGTTTTATTGATATACATATTCAGATTGCTGAAATGCAACAAATGGCCTTGTTTTTAAATAAAATGCATGTTTGCATATTTCAGAAAAGGCTTATTTGCATTTTAGATGTGTTTAATTACCTTTATTTGCATGCATCAAATTCCTACAGCTGTGCTCAATTTATTTGGGTTTTTACATAAACACATGTTCCTTCTGTTTAAATAACCGGTCGGATCTGAATGAGACTCCGCTTAAAAAGGATGAAATCCCAAAAAAAAAATATTATCAAGAGAAAACACGCAACCAGTGATTTTATTCCTGCACCGAGCATCTGTTCGAGACAGCGCCAGACACATTAAATATCTAGTTACACGTCTCCTGTAGCCTAAAAATCTAATCCAGACAGTGGTTGAGGAAGACTACAACAGAAGATTTGCTCTCCGTGTCAACACAGCTCATTTTTAGGTAAACAAGGCCCTTGCTTGGCTACAGGGCAGCCGCAGAGCTACCCGCTGAAAGAACACAGCTACCTTCCGACTGAACGCACTAATAGCATGTAGGCTCCTCTCTGCCACTGAGCATCACACTCTGCAGCAGGCAGGCCCAGTAGAGCGAAAGGAAAGACAGGAGGATGAGGAAGATGAGAAGGCTCTATGTCCGAGACCTGCTGCAACAGACACAATAACACAGCGAGAACAGCCCAAATCATATTGCTATTCAGACAGAAAGAGCAGATTTTTCTGAGACTTATGTATCCGTGTGTGCCTGCCTGAGGGGTACACACAGTATTATGACAAGGATTTGAGTTGACACAAGTCACAGTCGCTCCATCGCCGGTGTGGAGGACGAGGGGGAGGAAGAGGAGATGAATTATTCAACCAGCCAGCACTGCTCGGCTCTGACGTCTTGTTGTGTCTTATGGGGAGGTGAGGCGAGCCAGCAACAACAAGCTGCACCTCCTCACAAGGCGGCCATCACATGACAGCCCCAGGATAGAGCATCCAAGGAACCTCGATTTTCATGAGGACAGGGCATCATTTCAGAGAGCAGCAGTAGAATAATAGCTCCCTCTCAAAATGACAGCCATCGCTGCGGCACACCATCACAGATTGCTGGTCTATCACTCCCCACACACAGGATGAAATGACAGCCCTGCCCCGCTGATAGCGAGGCATCTCAGCCTGAGTAGGTGTTCCTTCTGGCTTAGCCCGGCTTTGATGTTATTATAGCATAGCAGTGCAATATTCAGCTCTGAGATTCACTACCTGCTGCTGAGGTGATCCTTTAAAGCTCTGCATTTGTGAAGCTGAGAAAATGGAAGGCTGGATAAAATAAGAAACAGGAATGTTTGATATATTCTGTAACACATTTCTCCCGTCAAGCAAAAATTCTATTATTCAAGAGCAAATGTAGGACATGAGTATTATCAAAACAGAGCCAGCAGCAGTCCCTCTTCACAGCTGGAGAATTACATTTCACAAATGTAAAGAAACAGAGGGAATTAAGAGTGTTTTTTGCTGTCTATCTCTGCTATACGAGCAGTGAGTAATCAAAATTGTTTATTCTTAAAACAGGATTATTCTCATGGCTGCTGAGAGTTTGCAGTCTGCTATACCTCCACTTACAAAGATTGTTTTTACCAGTACAGAAATATGATTCATTCATGTATCAGAAGGCATAAAAAAAAACAAGATCAAGTTGTGTCTTGTGGTGTAACTTAGTCGTTTATTTTAATTCCACAAATTTTTCAAAAAAATTACAAAATACTCAAATGGAGAGAACACAGGACTCACAATTTTTCTTATTATTTCTACTTTTTGTTTACATTGTGTCATCCCATGGTGACTACTCATATATACAATAAGCTTCAAGATACCAGTATATATATAAATCTTAGCAGTCAGAATTTACATTCTGCTATTGCCGCTTTGAAACAAGAAGCTAAACCATTGACAACACTTAACATCAAAGGTTTTGGAGACACAAAAAGAGGGAGTAAAAGGCAAGGGAATCGTCAGGAAACGAGGCAAAGGAGGATGATGAGTACGTCAGAAGAGAAACAGGAATCAGTGGGAGATGGCAAGACAGAGTGACATGTTCTTGTCAGGACTTTTTGGGTTTTTAAAAAGGGGGCATGAGTTTGATGACATTTGCAAGCATTAAAATGTAAATGATAGTGCTCCGAGGGACGATATGGTCACTTTTTAAAATGAAAGTACAGTTATTTCATTTGGTTGAAAGAAAAGAAAAATATTAGCCACAGTTTTCTAAATGGCCATGATGGTCAAACAGTCTTAGTGGATGGAACAAATGCAGTACTTGTGTCATGGCTACAGCAAAAAACAAAACAAACGTGGGCTCATGTGCACTGATAAGACAGGTCAACAATACTTGTAACAGTCAGTGGCACGTACACACCACACCACTCCCGAGGCCCAGGAGGACGTGTGTATCCTTAAGGAACCGAGGCATACGAAAAAATTGTGAGGAAAACACACAAGCACATTCACACACACAATCATTGACCCTCTACCTCCTGGTCGTCACGTGTCGGCAGGCCCCCATCTAGTGTCACAGTGAACATTATTACAGCCTAGTTGGAGGATGACTCAGTCAGATACGAGTCCTGGGACAAACATGGATGACTGGACCAGGTGAAGAAAGGGGACGCCACAAATCAACTGACACCGACTCACAAACTTTCACACATTAAAACAATCCTAAAGTCCTGTTAGGTTTCAGTTATGGTGAACAATAATAAAATTTAGGTCCCGATAATTTAAAAAGAACCCAAAGCAGAGATCTTACTCAGTTCAGCCAAATATGCTTCAGGTATCATTTAAAAAATCTGAATTAAAACCATTCCCTTTAAAAAAAACAAAAAAAGTAATGAAGTGTTACTCCATTTCGTAGAATTAAATACTGATTTTTAAGCAAAGGGATGAAACCAATCGAATGGTGCTCAAGGACTCTCTTTCAGTGCAAACCCCCTTTTTTTTTCTTTTTAATCCATGGCTTCAGTGTGCACTCCACAAAAAGCCTCGGTGACTACTGTGTCACCTCTTCAAGTGTTTCAATTCTTTAACTCAACACGTTGAGTTTACACATTCTGACAACCCGCTGCGTGTCAACAGTGTGTGATGAATGGATGCAAGTTTATGGTTTATTACATAGTGTATGTGGGACTAAATCTAACACAGTGATGTCAGAGGAACGTCACAACTGAACCACAACTTCTCTCAGAAACTGCTCATATAATGCCATGGTGCTCCCCTCTGAAACAAGGGATAATGCTTCAAAACAATTATATTGGAGGTTGAAACGACTTGGTTTGGAGTCCACACCTAGTAATAATAATAATTATAATAATAATTATATGTTTATATATACTATTTACAGACTCAAAAACGCCATGCTGTAGCTTTTCTTAAAATTATGAAAAACCTCCAACAATGTATTAAAATAAATGTTGAATTTAAGATAGCACTTGTTACTTTTCCATAAACGGTCTGACCGGTCTTGTCTTTTTTTTGTTTCTTTTTTTTGTGTTGTTGTTGATAAGCACAGTGTCTTGTTCTAGCACCTACAAAAAAACGTCAGGGAAGCTTGTCATGCAGGAGTCTTGAGGACGTTGTCACTACTGGCTATATACCAAAGAAAGTCAATGTCTTGAAAAATAATAATAATAATAAAAAAAAAGTCCTTGACAGGAACAAAAACCGAATATTGACAAATTCTCAGACGATCCGCTTGGCCTTTTCCGTTCTTCAAAACTGAATGTGTTCAGAGGACCCTGGAGAGCCTCTGCTAGACCGCTCTGTAACAACTTTCCATGTCCTGCACCTGTTAGTCACTGCCTCCCTTGACTGGTTACAGCTGCTTGTCACTCTCTTTCTTCAGTCGGCTGAAACACAAACAACATCAAATATTAATATTTGGCAAATCCAAGACGGTTGCACTCTGTTTATCAAATTGCTTTTCCTTGATCTGTTTTCTTGCTTTGCCTGACCTGTAGTAGTCCTCCTGGCCAGGCAGTGGTCCTCCGTGCATGTGATGATGTCCGTGGAGCCACTGCTGCTCCATGGCCAGCCTCTGGAGCTCAGCTGACTGGGCATGCATGGCCTGCAGCTGGTGGGCTGCGGACATGGGTGGTGGTAGGCCTCCTGGTAGATCCCGTGGGTATGGAGTACCTGTAGGAAGCACAAACCAACGATTTGATCAGACAATTTGGCAGAGCTTGGATTGATAAGATTGGATGTGATATTACTCTTATTTGAGAGCTGACATGGGGCAAGAGCTTACCGAAGACTGGGTGACGCAGCATCTCGTGTTCATGCGGTGGCTGGCCAAGGAGGGGGTTGGGGATGGCGCCGGGTGGGTAAGGGAAGCGGGCCAGGTGAGGTCCAGCTCCCAGTGGATCTACTGCCAGGGGATGGGCCCCAGACCCTGGAGGACACACAAGACATTCACCACCACCTTCTGGGCGTCAGAGTCTTAGGTTCAAGGTACACTCATTTCAAAATATGATGTATCACAGACAGACAGTGCATGCAACAGGCATTAGTGATACACAGCTCAATGTAACATCTCAAGTTTGACCAAAAGAGTGCAGGCACCACTTAACTATATTTATCCACAATGCAGCATCTTCTAGTTCTAACAGAAACTTAATGAGATATAACATGCTTTTATCCAAGCTCATATTTCAATGCTGTAGACTACTACAGGAGAACCAGAATATGAGACTGAGTTTCAGTGTATATGGTAAATAATTTTAATCTAGAAAATATGGATTTAAAGAATTCAAAGTGTCTTTTGCTCACTCTTCACTGTAATGAACGAAGTACAATAACTGGGTGTAATTAAAGACAACTGGATTCGTATTACAGTGCACTAATCAATACCTTCTGCTGTACTAAAACTTGAAAAGTTCATTTTCATTTCCTTCTGCTCATTATCTAACTTGCTAATAAGTCATAACAAATAAGGTGACTTTAATACTTGTTTATTAATGTCTACTTTACACTCATATCCAAAGTCTTTCATATTGTAAATTACAATATTCTTATTAAAAACATTTTAGATCTGGACTTCAGATGTTCTATTCACTTGCTATCAGCTAAAATAACTCATGTTGTAATTGTATTGTATCCAAATATTGCTGCACTTTAAATAGGTAACAATTCATTTGTGGTGTGCCACAAGGTCCTAATCTCGGTCCTCTCCTAGTTTTTGAATACGTGAATGGTTAAAGGCACGATTTAAATTAAAATCTTCAGTGTCGATGACATCTCCCTTTCCATTAAAATGACATAACTTTTCACAATAACATCAATAAAACATTCAGAAAATATGCATGCACCCATTTGAACATTTTATAATTATACACAAAATATCAACTTACAATTATACACATGCTGATTATGTCATATGACAAATAAAAATACCAAAAACTGGATAAATACTGAATTTCACTCTACATGAAATGAAATCTATAATATATATGTATTATTGGAAATATAAAAAAACTACTCTCAAAAATTGTTGCTATCATGGAAAAGGGTAACCTACAAATATCTTTACAATTACATTACTTGCCATTTTGAAATTTACCATTTTCTATTTACCAAACACTTCAGTACATGTTGCTACAAAATGGATATAATTAAAGTATGATGCAACCTTTCAAATGTATCATAATATAAACGCTTGTAATGTGTAATTTTTAACAGTGGTGACAGTGGCGTGTATACGAGCAGGGCTTTCTTTTACCTTGGTGAAGAGGATCTTGCTGGTGGAGGTGGAGATGGGAGTGAATATGTGAGTGCTGGTGGTGGTGCGGCGTAACATTGAACATCTGTAGACGGGCGATGGGGTCATTGGCTACTGTGGCCATCCTCTCAGCATGGAGTCTCTCTGCAGCCAACCGCTCTGGGTAGCTCATTTCTGGCCTCAGCTGGGGCCCAGCAAGTGCCAGCCGCTCGCGCTCTAATGGGTTCAGGCCTGGATGGAAGGAGGCGAAAGGGTGAGGGCCGGCCATGGGGGGCAACGTGATGGCCCCATGCCGGGCAAAGTGCTCCATGGGGTTTGTGGAAGGGTGAAGTGTGTCCATCTCTGGAGGCTTAACCTCAAAACCAGGTTTCATCCTTTCTCTTAGCTCCCTCTCACGAATCTCCCTCTCGCGCATTTCCCGCTCTCTGAGTTCGCGCTCCCGCATGCCCGGGTCAGCGTTGTAAAGGCCAGGCATATGATAGGCCAGCAGTGGGTCTGCAGGGTTGAGCGACACAAAGAAGGGGTGGTTTCGATTGGTGGGGGACATGACGTGGGGTCGGGCGTACTCGCTGAGGGTGCGCAGGGCAGGGGTGTCGGGGCCGATGTATGGAGGCACAGCTGCAATCGTAGTGGGGGGGCCGTCAAAGGGTGGACGCATGTGAGCGGGACCGGCCATCTGCGGTTCGCCCATTCTGCCTTCGTGAGAACTGGAGGCTTTCTGTGGGGAAAGAAATTCTGTGTTTAGCACAGATTTAAAAAAAATATTTAACAACTGCACAACAAGAGGCAAACACACACTCACCGCAGCTCGCTCTGCTTCCTTTTCTCGTTCCCGCTCTCTTTCACGCTCTTTTTCCCTCTCCCTTTCTCTCTCCTTCTCTTCCCTCACTTTCTGTTCTGCTTCTCTCTTGGCTTTCTCCACAGCTTCCTCTCGTTTCTTGGCCAGTTTAGATGAAGCCAGTGGCGTGAAGTAAAAATCTGTTCTAGCACATGAGTTGTAACCTCGGTCCAGATGCTTGTAGAACCTGTGGTCATGGTAGAGAAAAAAAAAACATTTAGTACACGGAAAACCAGAATGTTTTAGTTCATCAATTAGTACTTGCTACTAACAAACAGAATATGCTTGAGCTGTGATATCCTTTCTTGATATTTCATGTTTTAATATCAAGATAATGTCCCATTAGATGAAAAACAGTTTGTATTAGCTTACACTAGTCTATTCAAAAGGAAACAAACTCCTTTGGCATTCATTTTGCTGCTGCGCTGAGTATGTATTAAAATCCTCATTACTATTCATTGGCAGTCTCAGAGCCACTTAAGCACAAGGCAACTACATACTCATATTTAGATGCCTCAGTTCACTCGCATCTCACTGTAATTAATCTCCCTGCTCTCCATCCACTATAATTCCTAACCATCAGACAGTCAGAGCTCAAGGCTAATCGTGGCCTTGGATGCCAGTTTTGCTGAGGACATTTGATTTGTGGTGTACATGAAAGCCTTAAAACCTGAAGGCAGAGACTCTTTGTTGTTGCATGTGTTTGTGAGCTAATCTGCATCACCAGACAAGACAGTAAGCAGCTCAATACACTCCTGATAAATAACATGTTTTTGTTGGGGTAGAAATCAGTGTTAGTAGACATACCGTGCTGACTGGCTGGCGTGGCTAGGTGTGTTGACGACAGTAGGCTCAGGGGAGGGACTTCTCTGTGGAGGCGGGGGGCTCTCTGGCTCTTCTGTCTCATCCAGAGGCTCCTCTTTGATGTGGACAGGCGGGAGCATGGGGCCTGGTCCGGCACACGTGACTGAGGCAGGGAGTGGCATGGAGATGGAGGAGGATGGAGTGGAGGAAGATGGAGGCTGTAAGCCTGGCATAGAGTTTGATGACGATGGGGGCGGTCCGGTTGGAGGTAGAACTGTGTTGAAAGGATGAGATGAGAATGGCTGTTGCGGTGGCCCATTGGGGTGTAACGCTGCCGCTGCGGAGGGCGGCAGAGGTGGAGCTGGAGGAGGCTGGTGGCTGGCTGATGGTGGGAGGCTTTGGGACTGGGTGAGAACTGGAGGCTGGGCTGGGGGTGGCTGAAGTTGCTGCCCCTGAGGCATGAGCTGGAGGGGAGGTGGGTGTGCTGATGGTGGATGATGGGTGGATAAAGAGCTGAGGGGCTTGAGGGCAGGAGGTGGAGGCAGGTTTGAAGGCATCTGAGGGAATGGAGGTGCTGACACGTGGGGTGGGTGTTTGTGGGACTGTGGGTTTGGTATCTGAGGGATAGGTGTGGTCGGTGGGGGCTTGATGTGAGGCATGGACATCGGGGCAGGGGGCAGCGGCTGCTCTCTGGGAGGCTGGCCTCCACTCTGAGAAGATGACTGGGAAGGAGGTGTGTGTGGCCTCTGCTGTGATTGGCTGGAGATTGGTGGAGGTGGGACCTGAGATTGACCCACAGGGAAGCCCTGAGGGGGCATGGAGTGAGGATGAGGCATGTGTGAGGGGCCGGGCTGCAGTGGATGTGGCATGAGAGGCATGGGCCCGTGATGCGAGCTGGGTAATGATTGCGGTGGGACTGGAGGACCAGGAGGTGGTGCCTGAGTCAGAGGTGAATGAGGAGAGGGAAGCCTTTGAGGGTGGAGGGCTGCTCCTGATTGGATAAGAGCCAACGGGCTTGTCTGGGGCAGAGGCTGGGGAGGTAGAGAGGTGGAGGCCGCTGTGGGGGAGACCTGTTGGGGCAGTGAGGGGGCTGAGGTTGTAGGTGGAGGAGGTGCCGAGGAGGTGGCTGAGGTGCCAGGCTGACACTGGATGACTGGAGGGTGCTGGCTCTGTAGCAGCTGCTGCTGCTGTGCAGAGGAGTCTGAGTCGCTCTCATTGTCACGGGGGCTGGGGATGCTTGGGGAGGAGCTCCGGTTGTCCTGGTCAATGTCTTTAGGATCGCTACTGAGCTCCTCGTTGATGCTGCGGCCATCAGAGCTCTCGCCCTCTCCCTCCCCTTCTCCCTCGCATTCTGAGGGCGAGTCTGGCCGACTCAGCTCCTGAGGGACAGAAAAGAGAGAAGCATGAGCATCATAACACCAAGCCTATGCATTGTATTGAAACACACACGGATGAGCAAAACAAAAAACAGACTCACTTGTGTTTTGGACTTTTTGGCATTGGCCCTCTCAGGCTCTTCTGTGTCTGAAGCTCCTTTTTCTCGCTGCCGTTTGGCACTCTTCATAGGTGAAGGAGCCTCCTCTTTAATCTTCTGTAGAGCCAAAGCAGCAGAGCCATTAGTTTGTATTTCACAGAGATACTTATGTAGAAAAACAACTTTCCAGTAGTCAAAGCTATGTTTACCTTGCTGGGCTTCTTCATAGAGTCCGTCTTGCTGTCAGTGCTGTCTGTACTTGCCGCGCTGGGTGAGGTACGTCCGCTGGAGCGCAAATCCTCATTGGTAGGCGAGGCTCGGCCATCAGGACTTGCTGTCTGCTTCTTACGACCACTACGTAGCGTCGACATCTGTTAATAACAAACAGCCAATATGAACCATGACCAACATAAGGTTTGCATATAATCAAGATAGAGGAAATTAAGATGGATGTATATGATTGTAAATATCAACTCTAAATAATAAAGCCTTCAAATACTTTTATAAAACCAAATATATGAAACAATGCATGTCAAAGCTGGCCCTGTGCTACTTGTCTAGAGATGATGAGCTTATTGTGTTTGTAGTCTGGCTCTGCATTGCTCCAGGGATATCTCTGAGGCTTACGGTTCCTGAAGGTGAAAATAGAGGGATAGATGGGAAGCTGGAGTGTTTACGCACCGAGCCTCGGTTCCGTCGGGTCCTCATGCTATGCTTCCCGCTGAGTCCATCCTCTTCCTCTTTGACAGGTTTGAACATAAATGGTGGTGGGTCCACAGGCTTCTCGATGGGGGGCAGCTCACCGTACTTCTTGAAGTGAATGCGGCAGTCTGTGCACAGCAAAATATTCTCCCGGCCCCCGTGGTGCCAGTCCTTGGAGGCTGAGGAAAGCCATTTACAGTTGTGAAATAACACGCTTTCAAAGGCGGCAAGAAGTACAAACACAGAAATGATATCACAACTACAGCAATACTAGTAAATGTAGAGAACATCCTAGTTCAGCATCTAATGGGATACATATTTTTTTTATTCAGGACCCTCAAGGAAATTAGGGCTAGTCCCAGCCAGTCAAGCTATCATGAACTGATGAAGCCTCTTGGATGAGAGGTGAAACGTCTTTAAAGACAAATAACCAAGTCCAGTGGCGTTTGATTTAATTTCCTTGAGATAACCATGACCTGGATGAATGAGAATATTCGCAGCTTTATGCAGGACTTAAATCAAAGATAGCATCTTACTCTGTTCTCTTCTAAATAATGTATTCAATTCTTAGTAATGCAGCAATAAGGTCTGTATGGGTTAACACTGAAAGCCAAAGTTATTAGGCACCCTTGTTGTGATGGTGGTAATGTAAGTGTGATCAGATGGGAGCCTGGCAGTGGGAGCCAGCTGTGTGAAAAGAGGGGAAGGATAATGAGGTGGAGAGAGTGAACAAGCTGTGGGCTCATGTCTGATTTGATCAAATTAGTCCTGACATCCTCTGATGCCCATCTGTCACACAGCGCTGTGTTGTGCAGGCTCAAACTGATACCAATCAGGACAGGAATAGCCAGGCAAGTCCACATGACAAAAGTGAGTGTCTGTACACAAAACGCAGCATCTTACTGGTAGTGAAACAGTGGCGGCAAGCGTAGCCCTTCAGTTCCTGTTCGCTGTCTTCACTGTCAAAGTCATCTTCACTGGCTGAGCTGAGGTCCACTGAAAGAGAGGAAAAAAAAATACTTCACATCGTCGCTCTAATGCCAGAATATATCAGGTTCCCTCTTTCCTCTCTGACTGCCTTTGACGGGGTCAAATATACGTACAGAACTCGCTGGAGGGGGGACGTGAGGGAGTGTTGACAGGAGTTGAAGCGGTCCGTGTCTTGATGCGGCGGAAGACGGGTTGGCGGCGGTGTCTGCGGTGGGCTCGACAACTGGCTGCCTCGGGGGTCTTCTTCCAATAGTAGTAGAAGGTAATTAGCTCCCCCTGAAATGTCACACAAAACGAATGCTGTTAAAACGGGCAAATACATTACAAGAATACAAACATTCATCCATTTGTGATGAAGAGGAGGCATCACCGTTGACTGTGAAGAGGTCACCGATTTAAAAGGAATTAAGGTATTGAAAAGTAGTGAAAAATTGGGAAAATAGTGAGATATCTGTAGAAAATATACATTAACAGTAAGCACAGTATTTTACAGTGAAAGGCCATGGAGTGAGTCACTCCATGCCAGGATTTGTAGCAGGCTGGGCATGTTTGCGCTACGGCCCTGTCTGTCCCAGGATTAGGCGAGGAGGCTGACTGAATGCAGGGATATTAGGATCAGTGCATTGGTGGCTGCCTGGGTGGCAGGAGCTTGAATGGGAACAAAAGAACATGTCAGGCAGAGCTTTGGTGCTACAAATAGGGAGTGAAATGGCTCCTCACCCCTTCACTAGAAGAGTCAATTGAACTTTAATCAAACATTCGGAGGGGCGTGCTTGCCAGCGACGAGGCGGATAAATCCAGTGTACAAAAGGCCGCCAGGAAATCAATACCCAACTGAAACATTAACACATGCAATCATGGATCAGAAAGCACTTTGCTGAGGCGGCCTGTGCATATTAACCACAGCTTTCCGGCCACACTCATAATACACAAGCCTTGAAAATTGGCAACAGGAGTCAGGGACAACTATGTCGTTTCATTAGGAACTTTGCCTTTTCTCACTTGCCACTTGTTAGTGGTCCTGCACCGGCTCTATAATGTATTCATGAAGGTGTGGTGTGATTGTCGGGTGAGCAGTAAGTCACCTGTAATCTTTAGAGCCTAGAGGGCACCCATCTTCTGTCTAAGGTCTGTTAAACTGCTGTTCAACAAAGCTCCCAGGGTTTAATGGCTATTGATTGTTTTCCTTATCCGCTTCAGCTAAAAAACTCAACATAAATTAGTCAGCGCATTGCTCTCTAAAATGCATTACCAGCTTTTCAGCAAAAGCTTAACATCTTTTGTCAAAATGTACTAAAACAAACGATGTTAGGACATGAACGATGGAAATAGCGGACATTTTTAAAATGGCTATAAAAGGCTTCTCTCTCACTCATTTTATTTCAACAACAAAAGAAAATAACATTTCAAAGTATAATATGCTGGTATGAACCAAAGGTTGAAAAGGTTACTGCGCCTTTAATTTCTGGTTTCTTATAAAATGCAAGACTATTGTTTTTAGCAGTGAGAAAACACAGGTCAGCGACTGGCCAGTGGTTGCTCCTCGCTTCAAGAAGTTGTGTGAATATGTGGCAAAAAAGAACAAAGTTCTCAATCACTGCTTTGATTGGCAGCAAACGCTCGAGTCAGTGGACTTCAGCCAGTTTAATAAGATCTCCCTTCATGTGGCTCTTAGGGGAAATTCATATCTACCAATGCCTGTAGGACTCCATCTTATCAGGCAAAGCAGTGCTGGTACTACTTATTGAAGGTGTCTGTGCTCAACAAAACCTTCTCACATTTCAGGGTAAATTAAGGTGCTGTGCTTTGCTGTTATGGCAAAGCAATTGCTCCAGTGTAAAACTGTCCCAAGCCCCACAGCTTCTGTGAACTTTTTCAGACCTCAACAGTTTTGCAGATGAGCACATCTGGAGTAGTGGAATGGATTCCACGTCCTGAAGCTCAGCAGAGACAAATCAGTAAGACTGAAAATACAAAAAACAGTTGGATAAAGAAGGAAAGATTTTGCTTTTTACTTATGAACCTACCTACAAACCTTTAAATTACCCTGATTTTTTTTCCTCCCTACTGATGACAAGAACAGAGCAGCCAATTATTTTTTATATCACTTACATCAGCTAAAAGCTTTGAGATTTTGCCATGTGTTTATGCATCTACTTCAGCTGGTAACTGAACTTTCTGGTCATTTCCTGTGCGCCTCCCTGTTCAGCCTGGCTGTCCAGTTGGAAAGGCAGGGCGCAGGTGCTAACTGAGGGAAGGCAGGCGTCCTGATGTGAAATCTAATTGAAATGTGCAGATCAAAAGTGTCGAGTGGTGCCGAGCGCTGGCTTTGCTCTGTGCTTAATGACTGTTCTCAGCAGTGCCTCTCTGCCTCCTCGCTGCAGGCTGACAACTACATGGCTTCGACAACAGCTTGGCAGACACAGGGAAAGGTCACCCTGCCTCTCCATCACTTACACTGTGTCAAGTACCATTGCATTAGGCAGGAGCTAATGAAAACATTAACTTGGGCTTTTGAATGGGAATTAACAGGTGCACTGACGAGCTGGTGCAGCTGGATGTAAATGGAAATCAAAAGAAGAACAAATTTAGAGCGGGTTCGTTAAGTTGAAAAGTTATTCCCGATAAAGAAAAAAAGAAAAGTGCTCTGAGCCTCCAAGAAAAATGAATACAGTAAAACACAAAATACTTTGTGAAAGATGATGCCTTCAGTCATGTTGACAAAGGAAAGATTCAATGTGGAGAAGAGCTCTACATGATGTCTGTGAGAGCAGTGCAGACGCAGATGAACATGGCATTCCTGTGGTTGAGAGATGCATCGTGCTGTAAATCAGCATCAAAGGGAGACTGACAGATTACCTTTCCCGACCAGCCTGTACGTACTTTTCCTTATCAAAGTCACTTTGTCATGCCGCCATATGCACACAGCAACACTTAAACTTTCATTACCTTCTGTTTCTTCTCCATGACCGGATGTTTAGCCAGAAAATGTGTGTGTACTTATTGAGGCCATTTCTTGATAAAAAAGCATTGCAGAAATAATTTCAAAAACTAAGTTCACAATATGGGGTATTATAAGAAAATGGAAATACTTGAAATAGAAATCTAGATGCACCATAATTTTCCCCCAGCCCTAAATCACTGCAGAGCAGTACAGAGTGTACTGCCGCTCCACAGAACATGAGATAGTGACAACATAAGCTTGGTATTATGAGGCCTTTTAGAATGCTTCCATCTGCAGGAGCTTTCTGGACGGTGGATTATCCGACAAGGAAAGAGCTTACCGTCCTATCACGACACTCAGGACTTCCATTCCAGTTATTGCCACTTAAAATGGTTGTCTACATACAAGTGTAAATATATATATATATATGTGTGTGTGTGAAATGGATGCAGAGCTCAATGTTATGTACAGCAACATTTTCTTTACATTGAACCATGGCTAAGAACTGAAATTATACTTCTGTGGAGATGCATATTTCAAAGTCAATATCTTGCATGGCTATGTAAATATTTTGTATTAAGTTAAGCATTTGGGTAATATTAATAACAGTTCATTCGAATAACATTTTATTTTGGCTTTCTTTAAGGTCAAGGGCAGTTTTAAAGTAGAAGACAAGTGATGAACAAAAGTGTGCCATCAATCTCTGAATTCTAGAAATTTATAAAAGTATTTAATAACCAAAACATGATTTCAGATTTTGTCATTTTCTGTTTTTCAGTCATTGTGTTAAATTGTTTTAATTTTGTCTCATATTCCTGTTTGTAAGGATTAGATTCAGTGAGGTTTACCATGAAGCCACAGTAGA
The DNA here is from genome assembly GCA_036937835.1 of Pampus argenteus. Classification (NCBI taxonomy): domain Eukaryota; kingdom Metazoa; phylum Chordata; class Actinopteri; order Scombriformes; family Stromateidae; genus Pampus; species Pampus argenteus. The sequence goes on along the minus strand of CM072864.1, from coordinate 18,479,709 downwards.
CTACAGTATAATTGCTGGGGAGTGTTGTTGGGAGTGCAGGTTGAGGCTGAGTGGGGGCGCAGGATCCTCCACTGGGCTCGGTGGTCCTGTGTGCGCGGGCAGGGCTGAGGGCGAGGGCTAAACTCGTGTATTTACACCCTCATCCCCTCTCAGGCCCAGGCCTGAACAGATGGTTTCTGTTTTTCCTGGCAGATTTGTGACAGAGCCACAAAAGGCCCCTGCTTTGACATGAAGCCAAACGGTTAAGGCCGTTACTGGCAAGAGCCGGGGAAGGAGGAGAGAACAGGGGAGAGCTGAGGAGGGGGAGGGCCAAGTGTGGAGGAGAGCCGAGAGGGAGGAATAAAGAGCCAACAGAGGATAACAATGGACAATCAGTGTTGAATCCAACTACAGCCCTTCCTAAAAAATAAAAATAAAAATAATAATAAATCTCTCTGCAAATAAAAATCCCTGCTTAAAAACTTAAAACAGTTTAGCAGCAGCCAGGAACGCAGGGAGCGTGTGATTTCTGTGTTCTGGTGGCTGACGGAGAGCTGTGTAAACATTCATTAGTGCAGTCTGAACCTGTGGTCGTCCTGCTTCTATCCCAATCTGCAGCTGGAGGAGGGAGGACTGCTTCCTGATTCATTTAAGTGAGGTGAAGGGGGATGCATTTCTCTGAGCTAAATCAAACCAGGGTTTAATTATGTATGTGCTTGACCCCTGGACTTCATATTCTTCATTGGCCATGACAGGTTGTACAGTGTATCGTTTCAGTGGGGCTTGACTTTTCTATCGTCTTTACACTGCCCTAATATTTCAGTTCACCAGACGCTTATGGCCTAATATGTAGATAAGTTAAGTTTGCTGCTTGGAGTTGATTGTCGAATAACTCAAATAAATTTGTAATAAATTAAAATTACTACAATAATATAAATTACTATATGAAAATATACCTCCAATGTAACGACCTACTAAGTAGATACAAGAGGAAAATACATTTTTTTGTGAAATAAAATCCAGAGGTAAAATATTAATGGTATCAGCCACACAGTGTGTGTTGTAGTTAATTCCAAAATAGACCTACAGCAGCGATGCCTCGGCAGACGACGGCGGCTGAATAGTGAAAGGACCTTGGCTGGTGGAGCAGAGTGCATGTGAAAGGTGGTTAAATAGACAGCCATTCCCTGCTGCGCAGAGCCTGTCTGCTGGAGAATGACTGAATAAGCTCTGCTTTCACAGGTCAGGGATGCACATGCTGAAGAATCAGCACTCGTGTTTTTCCTGCTGTAAGCGCTTTTGCCAGTGAAAGCAGATAGGACGGCAACAGTGCCTTTTTGCTAGAGGGTCGATCCTGCGTGTTCTGCTGATAAGCTAGATCCCAAAAACCACAACATGAAGACTACCAAAGAACTCAATTACACGGGGGGCTCTGGCTTTCTGTGCTCCATCTATTAGGCTGAAAGAAAGATTTTGCCTACACTCAGCCACACTAAATTGCCTGTGGTCTGCTAAAAAGAACATCAATATGCTGGTTGAGCTTCAATCAGCCAACAGCGATTTCACTGCCTAAACAAGTTATATCATTTACCAAACACGGTAGGTGTTCTGTCACACCACTGCTGCCAACTGGACCCGGTCTCTGTAGTTTGAAGCTGGTTTAATTAGTGTTTCAAGCAAAAGTATTTATAATCACACTCATCCCCAAGGTTCTGGCTGCTGAGCTAAGGACATGGCAATGAATTCAATTTGACGTTTGTACAGATTGTACCGGGGCAAACATCTGCTGTGAGGTTGTGTTGTGAACACTGTTCTCCTGTTGGCTATCCTGTAAATGACAGGGCCTGAGGGGGCTGAGTGCTCTCTTTTCTCTCAGAGAACGAGGATGCTGCACAGCAGATTACCTCCTAGTTGATCCGAGTGCCGGCACAAACAAGGCAGCATTTTAAAATCAGACATACTGCTCATGCCAGCTATGCCCATATGTTCTGAAAATTATGACATGCTCTACAGTTCGAATGGCTTTTATACCCTTTATGGTTCTGTCAGGTGCTACTATCAAATGACAATGAACATAAAAGTATAAGAAGCTGTTATAGCAAGACAGAAGCATAACCGAGTCTGTAATACCAACAAACTCACTGACTTCAGTATTAAATTACCTTTTTTTAAATTATCGCTGATACCTATGGCTACTTGCCATCTGAGGACACACTTTGATTTGTACTGTAATACAAATACATGTACACATTGTGTGTTAGCTTTTCTAACAGACTGCCACTCTGTCTTTTTCACCTTAATGCCAAAATAAAGGAGGACACCGCCGCTTAAAAACACAAATCAGTTTGTTTTATTATTTTTTTTTTTTTTTTGCTGTCCTGTAATTTTACATGACTTGTAGCTGATGTTTTATTGAGCAAGTGCCAGCTGCCTGTATTACTAAATTTCAATAACTTTCTTGTATTTTTTTTTTTAAATCTACATTTTCTACACGATTTTTCACAAAGTAACTCATGTTTCACAGCTATGTCGCTGATAATGCTAGTCCTGTGCCAATATACAATATAATATGTACTTAAATATTTAAGAGTAAAGCAGAGCAGTCACCAGAGAATAAACAACTAGACATAGAAATGGAGCCTCAACTGTTGAGCTGATACACACACACACACACACACACACACACACACACACACACACACACACACACACACACACACACACACACACACACATACACACACACACACACACACAGAGTTGAGATTTTCGTTCTGTTTGTAAATTGTTTAATATTGCTTTACTGATTTTATTATAGTTGTTATAGTGAAACATTTTTATGATCTATACATATATTATACACAGATATGCAAGTAATTATATAAATAATTTATGTCTGAGCATAAAGTAAATACTTTCCTTGTATTTTCATGCAATTTATAATCTCATAAAATACAAAAACACAAACTGTATTGCATACAATTTCAGACGTGAGTTAATGATGCATAAATTACGTTGTGCGACAGCACAGCAAATGGTGATTGAACAGCCTTGTCCCTAAAACACTATAATTCCTAATGTGTAAATATGTGCTTATTTGCATGCTAGTATCATAAGTTAACTGCTGTATACTTGATTAAGGCACCGTCCTCTATGGAAATGAAGTCAAAACTTAAATGTTCTAATTTGATCTAATTTTTAATTTCTCTGTTCAGCTGTACAGACAAACAGAGCTGTAGCTGATTCAAGTTTGTTCAGCAAATAGTGTCTGTTAATATCCCCTAAAACTAGATTAAAAAAAAAAAAAAAACCCTACAAAGAAATGATCAGGCGTGGAGTTATCTGTAATCTGCCATTTCAGCATATTTAGTTGTTTAAACACTGGAAGCAGCGAGCTCATGTTCCATGACGTCCTCTCTGGAGTGAAGGAAATGGTGGCAGCAAAGCCAGTTGCAGACGGTCAGACGACACACCCACTTCCCCCTCTGGGCCTTTATGTGACTTTATATAAAGCATTCCTGAGTGCTAGTCAGGCCTGGTGTGTTTACACAGCGCTGGGTGCTTACCCTTGGCACTGGCTGTTCGAGCTGCACTAGCGCTTCAGGGGCAATGCGGCTAATAGGGGCTAGCGGGAGGAACAGTGAGAGGCAGACACACTGTACTGGACCTATGAAGCCCTGACTGGATAGCAGCCCAAAGGCTTTATGCTCTGCAGTACGGCTCAGTCACAGTGGTGGAAGTTGCAGGAACACCCACATTTTTGCAGCATGCTTCTTTTACGATGGCTTGACATGCAAGTGGAATAATATAAATATAAGTGAGTTGATATGGTGGCAAAACGTGTTGTTTCCCAGACCTGAAATATATCTCGATAAATAGTTGTGCTCATGTTCCAGAGATAGGATTTGGGAGGGTAGAAAATAAATAGAGCTTTCCTCAGGGTATTGACTGGCACTCGCTCAGTCTTACAGCACAAAAGCAAGTTCACTTATAAGCAAAGAGTTTTTTCCCCTTGTGTGACAACCTAGGCTTTTCAGTGTCTATATTGAGCTAACGCCCCACCTTCTTACCCTTCTCCTCCAGTCGCTGTTAACCCTCCCCTCATGCTCCCAGTCATTTTCTCCTCTTTTCATATGTTTAAAGGGCAGTTTATTTTCCATTTGCAGGAGGAAAATTAATCTTTCTCTGCTCTGTGGCGGTGGCAGGCCTAGATCCTGGAGGAGGTCTATTACCTCTCCTGCCAAGTAGACTCCCCCTCCAGGTTGAATTGCATTAATACCTCCTTTATAGCCAATCAACTAGACTAGTCATATATTTCAAAAACCAGTAAAAAATAATTGAAAAAAACCTGAGAGGAAACTGTATTCATACACTTTAATCTCTTATTCAAGAGGTTCAAATTGGTTTTTAGGACTGAAAAATGCAGCACAAAGGAGGTGACACTAAAGTAAAAACATTACATGATATCTAGATGTATTACAGACGCAGGGCTGACATGTCCTCAACTCACTGCAGACAAGGAAATGTTGAAGCAGCGACAAGTATGACAAACACCTTTGATTTTCCTTTGATGTCCGTGTCGGCACATTTCCAGCAGGAGCAGCCTCGCAGGAAAAGCAAGGTCTGCACTGCTTTATGAATCAAACTGCATATCTAAGAATAATTTAACAGCTAAGTCAACGGTGTGGAGGACTTTGAAGCAAGATATACATGTACAACTTGTTCCATTTATTGTTATATCCAAAAAAAACCCAAATCCTCCTCAAGTCTTAGATTAAATTGAGGCAGAGATTATAGTAAATTGCAAAAGAGGAACAGCAAAAAAAAAAGTCTATGTAATGGCTCTGTTTTGTTTTCAATATAATGGTGTCATTTATTAAGGTTAACCATTGTTAATCATTGCTAGACCTGGATTAGTTCCATTTGTACTGCAAAACAGGTCACACAGTTGTTCAGTGATGATTAACACACTGATGTGTGCGCACACACGATCACACCTTCTGTCAGCCTACACACATTACACAATAACAAGAGTTCCTTCAAGCATTACAGATGTTAACTCACTTTGTATGCTTCAATCTATCTTTATCAGTGACAGGAAAACCATCAAACAATCAATAAAAAAAATAATCTAATCCTCAAAATGGTTGAAGGCAAACTAATAATCTGTGTTCCACATGTAAACAAAAAGAGTGAGTCCACACCGTCGTATTCAAAGCACAGGTTGCAGATTTCACTCTCAAACTGACTGACAGGTCTTCCAGAAGAAACCTACAGCTACTAAATGTAAGTTCAGTTTATATTTTTGTACTGGTTTGGTTTGCTGGAGTACTGGAGTAATAATTTATATATTTTCAGCTATCGGTTGAGAAAAAAAACAACCCAAAAAAAACCATAAAATGGATTTTACATCTTTAACACTGACTCTTTATGTATGTATATTAATCCATCTATAATTTATATGATAAAAATATATTCATGGGGCCTTTAAATTTAAGTACTAGTTACTGTGATATCAGTTTTATATATATAGTAATATGCCACTATCACACACTAAAATACTGTTTTCATCTTGTTTTCCTTAAAAACAAACAAACAAAAAAACCCCATACAGATTTTATATATTATGACATTGTGTGATTGACAATAAAGTTTACTTTGACTTCATTGTGCTTCCTTAATCCTTGTGAAACCGTTATGCTGCACTCTGGAATTAACTACTGAAAGTTGATGTAACAAAATATATCTCTATATATGTATCTCAACTGCCTTTATAAGACTTGGAAACAAACGAGATATCTGCATGTGCCTATTCCTCAGACCTGAGATACGCTATAAACACACATCACATCTGCACAACTTATTTACTACTTGTTACCAGTGGGTGCTAATTCAGGTTCAGCATGTCACTTGCAAGGTGTTAGTGGCTGTCTGTAAAGTGCTTTCAGTTTTTTTTTTCCCCCCTTCTCAAGTATAACAAGTGTTTTTTAGCTAGCCTGAAGGCAGATCTGTACAGTTGTTGGCAGACATCATTTACTTCTTATCAATAAGGCCTCTGGTTAAAAACCAGTCAAGCTCAAAATATCTTAGTAAAAGTATACTGCTCAAGCTTTCCGTTATAAAGAAACTGCATGCTCATTTTATATACGTTTCAGTACTACAAAACAAACAACACGCACACTGAATAAAGTTCAACAGTATAAAGAAAAATAAATCATCTTACCGTTTCTTTGTTGGGCAGCAGTTCTTTCCGGATCCTGAAGAAGTTTTTGCCAAACTGTCTCAACCCTTTAATGAAGCGCTTCTGCAATTTTTTACAAAGAGAGCGAGAGAGAGAGAGAGAGAGAGAAAAAAAAAAAAAGACCAGTTAGAAATCAGCTAAACTGCGACCGCAAAAAGTAACTGGCTAGCACCATAACAAAAAACATTGTTTTCATATTTCACTAGTCTGTGGTTGGTGAGGTTTGATGTGTATCTAGAAACCTCTGTAGCCGTTTAAACTCCGGAGCAAACACAGCCATGTCAGGGCAAAAAAAAAAAAAAAAAAAAAAAAGAGAGAGGAAATGACAAGTAAGGTACGGAGAAACGCTGAGATTAAGCTGGTCTTTTCATGTGGTGAAAAAACACAGTCAGACAATCTAATATAAAGACAAACATGACATACCCATAGATGAACATGTTAATCACACAAGTGTAAAGTTCAAAGTCAAAACCTAAACTTGGGAGTTGAAAACCAGAAGAAAAGCCTCACTGTGCACGGCTGACAGTTTCCTTTTCTTGTCTGCACAATTTGACATTTACAACAGCATACAACGTGTCAAAATGTAAAATCGACAAATATACCCCTGACAAGAGTGAAAGGAGATCAACAGCACCGTGACAGAGATTGCCACTTCACGGGATTTAACCATGACATGAAAACTGAAAACACCTCACCTCAATGAGCACAGAAACCAATAAATACCAAAAAGCTACGACCTATAGAAATATATACAATTCTTCTCCTTTAAGAGCCACAGACTACAAGCCATAAAAAAAGCTGAGGCTGAAAACATTCATAACCAGCGAAGAAGACAACCAACAGATTTACTTTCTTGTTCCAGAGGCGAGCCCCGTTCCTCAGTGATCTCAGCCAACCGTTTCCACCAAGTAACTCCAGCAAAAAGCAGGGAAAAGTCCTCAGGGAGCACAGCACAAATCTCTAAGTCCAGCCACAGGTAAAGGAAAAAATTAGGGGGCAAATCCACAGCGTCTCCGGTACATTGCCTTTTTCTTCTTCTTCTTCTTTTTTTTTTTTTTTACAAGCAAGAAATAGCTTGTCACTCTCTGCTCTTCCACTACAAAGGGGAAGGCTTTACATGTGATCTTTCTGCAAGGGAGCCTCTGGTTCGCAGCAGGCTGGAAAACCCGGAGTGGAGTCCTGTGCTTCATGTTTGCGCTCATTTCAGCCTGTTCTCAATCCTCTCACAATGCACGAGCAGGCTTCATGTCACTACCCCCCACAGGAAAACTCAGGCCACCGCTTGTTATTAGATACTAAACCAAAGATGTCTTTTTCTCTCAGAGGAAACTACAGCAATCTCTGCATTCAGAGCTTGTGAGTGAGCAAGCACACAGAGACACAAACTCAACTAGCTGGCAGCCCGAGAAGGGAGGCAGGCTGATACAATTTGTGTGGAGAAAGGTCTTGGACATGGTGGAAGGAGACAAGTGAGAAGGAAAACCAGACACAGAGCCTCTCCTGTGTGTCAGGAGTTCATTTTCCATGCCATGTACAGCGTGTTACGTAACCACAGATTGTTTACATACCCAACTCTGGTGGGGAACAAAGGCCAGATTTACAGAAGTAACACAGCCGAGTGCAAAACACAACTATCTTTTAGAGGAAAAAATTACAGGACAGAAAGAGAAACTGATCTCAACAAGAGGAACGAATGACTGTATTTAACTCCATTACGCAAACTAACTCAAAAGTCAAAGGTTTTAGAGTTTAACTGTGTAATTGTGAGGAAAAACAAAACATAAAAGTGCAAGTTAAACCTGACAAAATAATCAAACATGAGAGGCCTGGTGTAAAAATAAAGTTGTGCTCTGCTGACAGCCGAACAAAAAGGCCCGTTGTATGAGTGGCAGGAGACAGCAGTTCATTTGCATTAATCAGTCGGAAGGTGTAGCGGTTGATTAGCCAGTAGATGGAGCCGTCTCCAACACAAGTGGTCCCCCACATGTGACACACATCACCAACCACTCCAGGGGTTAAGAGTGGATTACCATTTGGACTGTCAGTCAAAGTTTCACAGAGCTACATAAAACCAGTGGAAAGCCACTGCAGAGAATCAGAGGATCAACGTTACACGGTGTGTTTGACAAGCGATGACAAAACTAATTAAATATTCAACTGAAATATGAAGATCTATGATGGGGAGGAAACGGGAAGAAATGCCTGAAGTTGCCTGAATATTAATAATAATCTTGAACTAGAGTTGGTCTAATTATTGGCAGTGAGGTGAGAGAGCTGCATCATTACCTGAGATTGAGGAGATCTTATGACTAAAATCAATTAGACCTGCTCATACAGCCTGTGTGTCTGCCCTAATTATGTCACCTTAATTATGTTCCTCAACTGTGCTATTTACACAGTCTGTCCATCCGGCTCTAAAGAGAGCTATGTGCGTGCTCCCTCCCTCCATCCCTCCCTCCCTTCCGTTTTCTTTCTCTCGCTGGCTCCCTCCTCCCTCTCTACATGTCGGCTCCAGTTTAAGGCTCCATTTCAGCTGCCTGGGCTCACTGCTCTCCAGCCCAGCTAATAAATCATCCGCCAATCTGCTCCCTGAATCGCTCTGCCCCTGCTCCGATTGCGCCAGCCCTCCGTTGCTAGGCAACACAGTGGCAGAGGAGGGGCTGAAAAGAGCTTGAGATAGAGAGAGACAGAGAGAGAGAGAGAGAGAGAGACAGAGAGAGAGAGAGAGAGAGAGAGAGAGAGATAGAGAGAGAGAGAGAGAGAGAGAGCGATCGAGCGAGCAAGAGAAAGAGGTGGGGTGGAGCGCTACCAAACGGCCATCCGCTGTGCAGACACAACAGGCTTCTCTCTCTGAGTGTGTTCCAGAGGAGCTGGCGCTTTTCACCCACCCCAAGTTCCCCCTCTCCTTCCCTCAGTGCCTAACAGTGCACTATTGTGAGGCTGGAGAGGAGACAAATAAAAGGAGGAGGAGAATGAGAAAAAAATGATTCAATAGACCATTGTTGTGTGTGCGCACTTCCTGCTTGAGACCTGATTGTTGGAAGTTGTAAAACTGGTTAAGATAGTGCAGACGTGCACAAAGATGGTATGGTGATGGCAAACAGAGCACGGCACACACACACACGAAACATAATTTCTGCTAAATGTCATCCCTTGAGAACACTGACGCAAGTTGAAACCTTCAGACCGACCGACTACAGCAAACAAAGCCACTTTCACTCAATATGGAGTCATTATATTTGACTCGTTGTTTAAAGCTGACCTTTCCGATGCTGCTGTGTACAAACTCAGAGGGCCTGAGGACAATCAGTCAGCTATCCAAAAGCAAAGAGAAAAAAAAGCACTGCTGTCGGTTATGAAATATCAGCTAGTAATAAGATTGGCCATGGTGTGCAGAGAGGAAATCACAACGTGTGAGAAGAAGACGGCAGCGACAGACACTAGACAACCCACATCCTTTTCACATCAACGGCATACTACAATATAAAAAGATTACGTTTAGATGTGAAGATGTTAAAGGGGTGATAAAAGGGGTGATAAAAATAAATCCTTAAATCCAGAAAAAAAAACTTTGACAATCTTTGACAGACCTAAAGACCTGTTTTTATATTTACCCAAAATATACATGATGATATTGTGCTAAACCTCTAGCAGGCAAAGTAACATCCTGTGCTTCCTTTGGCTTGTTCTGATACAAAAGGTGACAGGACATTCCAGCACACACCCATCCTGTCTAATATTTAGTTACTGAACAACCCTAAAAAGCATTGCTGGCACTGAACCATAACTAAAATAACCTTCGTTGAAGCAAACAGAGCTCCCTCTGCAGACGAAAAGCATCTCATCTAACTTTAAAATAATCTACACCCTCCAGCGGCGAATGCTGGGCAGCCTGTTGTGTTTTTATCTGCGTGTTGTGTTTTTGGTTGTGTCTCAGGTCTGTAGGCCTGTGTTCAACCACTGGGGGGCCTCTACTCTCTCCTCTCTCTCGTCTTCCACCCTCCAACCTCAGTGCTGTCGGTGGCCTGCTTTAGTCATCCATCAGCTGAAGACACAGAGATAAGCCGCGGCACAGTGCAGCTGGCTGAGGAGTAGACCTCCCTTCCCACAGCAGTCATAGATCAGCCTCTCCGTCTCTGACATGGCGACACGCAGCACGACTCCTGCTGCTGCTGCTTCTGATTGTTTATATGTTTTCATTATATCAAGTGCAAAAACACCTTGATGACCTTTTTATTACTGCAGCAAAAGCAATGTGTGAATAGCTTTTAGATGTGTGTTATAATCTGTTCAACTACAAATTATAAATATTAAAAGTGGATTCACCACTTTAGGGACTCTACAATTTGTTAGCTCCAACTTTACTTTACAAAACCATAATTGTGTGTTCATATTTTACACGTGGTAATTTAGATACGAATATTCAGTGTTTGCAACGTTATATTTGTTTAGCAATAAATCCTCCATAGAAAAAAAACTCTTATGGCAACAACAAGAAACAACCGGCATACTTTTAACTTAAAGTGCTTTCTGCTCCTAGTTTAAAAGAGTTTATTTTTTGCTGTCGAGACTAACAGATTCAAGAGGATGAAGAGATAGTTCTGTGTGGGCGGTAAGTATTGGCATCTGATAAAACGTGCACATAAAACAACTGCAAATAACTGATTGTCTCTCTCAGACTTCAGAAAAAGCAGAGGACTGTTCCCTGTCGGGCTGTCTGCAACGGCTTCACCCACCCGTATTAACAGATCACAAGTTTCCCTTTTCTTGGTGGTTAAATCCCCTCAGGTTGGACCACATTCAACAGCCCACCGAGTACACAACCGCTACAAGAGGTTTCTGGTGAAATATTTACAGTTTTTTTTATGTATGTAATAATGTTTGAGATTTTTCTTTGGTGTCATTTATAGTTTATCACCTCACTGATGCATGAAACTGTCTGAGAGGTGCTCACATCAAGTGATAGATTTTCAATTTTTGATAGTTGCACTAATAATCTCAGGGTGAAAGATTGTCAAATCTTTCTGAGGTAAAATAATTTTTCGTGGAGGCGAGAGGCCAATAAAAGCGAAACAACTCTGCTTTGCAATGTTGTCTCTTCTTCCACAGCTGTAATGAAATAGCTTACAAATGATCATGGTGATGGTCTTATCTTTCTGTGGGAGTGTGGGGAGAAATTATAAATATTTTTCCAGAGTTGGAGAGTTGAGAGGAGGTTTAGGATTATGTGGCAAGCAGCTGCAGGCAGAGAGAGGAGAGGTGGGGTGGGGGTGGTGGAGTCAAAGAGGGGAGGGGAGGGTGACAAGTGACCCTGCAGACAGGCTGAATCTGTCATTTCAGCGGCTCCCACTGTCACTTTTATTCACATCTCTAAAAGAACGGAGGGGTGGTGGAAAAAAAGAACAGGCAGGAATAATGAAGCTGGTACTGGAGGGGAGAGGAGAGGAGAGGAGGAGAGGAAGAGAGGTAGAGCAAAGGGTGATAAATAAATGAAGAGCAGCACGGCTGGTGTCTGTGAGTGAGTCAAGGTTGGGGCTGCATTTACACCTGTCCCTCAAGGCTGCACAACTGGTGATCAGATCACTAAGTGCTGTGTCTTTGGCCAGCCAGAGGCAAACTACTGCTTCTCCAGGCTGTGGACACTGTGGGGCAGGTGTAGCAGAGACAGCATGATGACCGCCACCACACGCAGACGGAAAACACACGGTGTAGTTTACACCGTGTACTGGTCTCCCCGACAGCTCCTTCGCTTCAGTTACGTAATGCTGCCTGAGCTTGATGAAACAACTCTCTCCAAATGAACAAAGAGTTGCCTTGAACAGGTTACAGGATGAATTAATGAATATGAATATATACATATATATGTATTGTAATAATATGATTTTCTTGTTATTTTTGTTTTATGCTTGATTTCATATTTAATAGTCATAAATGTAAAAAGTGGAAAACCTTCATTATATTATTCAAAAAAGCAAAAATGCAATTAGTGTAGAAGTCATGTTATTGTCTGTTATTTACAGCTTCTACTGTCGAGCCCTTTCTGTGCTTCTTTGACAAGTGGTCTGTGGTAGACCTGCTGTGGTGGAGTACAGTAATAAAGCCTCCCATCAGCATGCCTGTCTCCCCACTCTGATCATTTTCACGCAGTAGTTTAGCCCGGTGCCAGCGAGCATGCATAAATAAAGGGATCTCATAACTAGTCCACAAAAGGATGGCTGACTTAATTTGTTGTGATTCGCTGTGGTCCTGCCATGGGCTTTGGCTTTATTCGAATGCGCCCATCATGTTCAATTACAAGACAAATACAGCCCTTCACTTCCACTGCATCTAAGCTGCTTGGATTCAAAGTGCAACAAAATCTTCAACAATACCAAACAATATCAAAGTGGAGAAAGGATGATTCACCAAGAAGGAGGAAAAACTAACACAAAAGAGAGTGAGTGGTGGAGCCTTTTTCTAACATCTACAGTCAGATCAGTCAGTAGTGTTATCTTTAAAAAAGGGAGTGGGTATATAAACATGTAGGGCAGTGTGTCATAAAGCATCGAGGCTTTGACATAGTGTTATCCAGCGCTTTCAATCCCCTCCTACCCGTTCATGATGTAGTGTTTGATCAGGGAGAAGGGCTGCCATTTTCTGATTTCAGCCCTTCAGCAGCTGTGGTGAAAATTTACATCTAAATTCAAATGGAGGCTAACATTACCAGCCCTCAAATCTTTTCCCTTTCCAGACTTCCATGCTAAAGATTTATTCTGTAGGTGATAAACAGGATGCAGCTGCTCTTGAGCCTTGGGAGGAGCTGGAAACCAGTGTTTTTACTGATGTCTTGTGAGACTGGGCCAAGAGCCCCGGTTTAACTCTCAACAGCTCCCTCTAAAGACACAAACCAAATCTGACAGACAGCAGGAAAAACCAAGCAATATCAAGAAACAAACCACCGCCAATGTAAACCTATATGCTTTAAATACTTAGTTGTGAAGCACAATATCTGTGTTAATGCATTTCTGAACTAATAGTATTGTTCTCTTACCACTTCGTCCTCAGACCAGCACTTCTCTATTAGTTTGGGTACAGGCTTCTTCACAAGGCGCTGGAGAGCTTTGCCTGCATCGTAGCTGCTTTCGTGAAGCTGAGGACGACCACACACACACACACACAAAAAAAAAATTAGCTTCACAAATAATAAAAGAACATGAATATATTCAAAGGAACATATTTACTAAGGTGCCAACTGTCTTCACAGTGACATGAAAGGGGCATTTTGAGCTGTATTGACACATTTTGTCAGTACACATAGATTATACATCCACGAGTGATTTATAGTATTTACTGAAAATCTCAGCTTGAGCCGGAGCATCAGTAGAAATGCCTCGGAAAAATACAAGAACCAGCCTGGATATAAACTAATGCTGTGATGAAGCAATCGCTGCGCAGCTTTAAGCCTGGTGTCACATTCAATTTGGTGAAACACGCATTGGCAGAGCTCTCCCTCTGAGAATAAACAAGCATTAGAATTGCAAATACAGAGGAAGGTCGAGAGACAATGACCTGCACGCTATGTTAATTTTCCCAGTTTATAGAGTTGGAATATAAATTCCCTGTTTATGATGATTCTAATCTCCTTCTTGTGCTTGATTCCTCAGTATTCATTGTCGAAGTGACGGACAAATCTCCAATTAGGCCTAACGTATTTTAAGCTGAGGCTGGGTTTACTACACTGCTGGCTCAGGAGCCGTATCGGCCATCACTGCAGAGCTGCGTCACAGCTCAGCATACAGTGGAATCTCCATAATTCAAACCTAACATTTCATGTAAGCATTTTCCTATTTTGTGCATGTGAGTTCTTGTATTAGACTTGTTGCATGGCTACTTACAGTGTTAAGTGCGTTTAATGTAGTGTCATCTCGAGAGGCTGCTAGACACCCATCTTCTGTTGAGCCTCCGTCACACATCCCTGCAAAGGCAGCCATGCTCCTGTAGAGATAACACGGACATAGTCAACATTAAAAATGCCACTGATACTTAGCTACAGAACTGTTTCAGTATCAGTTGACTGACTGTAATGTCTGTGTAAGATGAGCAGGGTTCTGACATAAAAGGTCACCTCCACACATATTTTAAGATATATAAGAATACTCTGCTTGGAATAATAATTTCTTCTTTAATAGATTCTTATATGAAATCCAGAATCAGTTTCAAAAGTTTAATAGCTGGACACAAGATGTCTCATATTTCATTGACAAGTCCCTTCACAGTGTATGTGCACTGTTTCTTCTTCCATCACACTTATGCAAGTTGCACACTGGACCATGACTGGCTTCAAACTAGTCACAAATCTCGCTCAGAGGTACAGATTTTTGGAGAGCACAGAGCAACTTTCCACCTTTGGCAGACTAATTTGAAAAAAAAAAAACTCTTCTTGTGTCAAACTCTACACTTACATCATTCTGCGCAGTTAAGGTTAAACATCACAGTCAGCTAACAATGCAAAAACACATTTATGAGTGGAAGGAACTTTAAGCATGTTTTAATGCACATATATACAAATGCAGCACGATATTTGTCCATGTAATTGAAGTAAGCGTTAAAACAAATATGAGGGTTAAAAACAGACTTCTATAACGCTGTCTGTCACATTGACAGATTGTGATTAATTACACTGCAGCTCCTGACTACAACATAGTAGACAAGTTTGATAACATGTATTACTTTCACTGCATCAACATCTCACTGAAAACGGATGCATGATTTTATGTGTAACATTAATAAGTTGCATTAAAATACCAGTTTTAAGTATTGAAATCATGTAGCTACATTTAGAAATCCAGCGCGGGCCAGGGACAATTTAGAGTTAGATGTTTATTTAACTATCTTTAACTTAATTGGTGTTCCTTGTCTCTTGCAATAAGCGGTTAGACCGTGCAGCCCTACCAGATCTTGATTCCTGCATTTCTCCCAGCTCACCTTGCGGCTCTGAGGTACATGAGAAGGTCACAGTCATTGACCCCTGGCATCCAGACCAGCTCCTCATTCTCGGTCACGGCCTGGCCACCAGGAGAGGGGAAAGGCTGCAGCTCTGGGAGCTTGGCCTAATTAGGTCCAGGGAGAAGGAGAGGGACAGATGGTGTCACACTACAAAAATAGCATGCGAGCTTGAAGAAAATATCAGCTTTCAACCTCCTGTCATCGACGTTTCACTGTATGGCTGAGTGGTGGCAGCAGGGAATGAGGACACATTACAGTCACTATGATTTAATATTTTAACACAACTCAGAATGACTCTCGGTCCTGGCTGCGGGTCAGATGAACAAGATGTGCAGTGTTTTTGTGTTTTCTTTTTCTTAAGGTAGAGAACGTAGAGATACAGCACTACATTTCAAGAACATGTAAATAACTTAAAACACAAGCACATGTGTGTGCAAGTATACCCAGTTAGTTTTTTTTTTTTTTTTTACATTTTGATACAAAATGTTGGCTGTACTGCATTTTAAACAATTATCCCTTTGTCAGCATTGCAGTGGAAACTATTTTGTGATGATACAGCTGCATGGCAACACATTATTATCTTACAACACATCTTGTTTGGGTTTGATTATCTTAAATGACAAATGATTCAATGAACTGGACTGTTGTTGAACTGAATAGTAAAGTGAAGTAAGGGAATAGTAGCCAAATTTTAAGTCAATGAGTGTGTGATGATCAAATTCACACACCCATAGCAGTTGTGCAAGAAAGAATCTGCCTTTTTTTTCCCCAACAAGAAAAAGGACTTTCACCAACACTGAAGGAATCTTTGAAGTCAATTGCAGGGTAATGTGTTGGTTATACGATAACTTACTTGGTGACTGGGGCCCACTCGGATTTCCCCTTGTGTGCTGTTTAGTCGCCTGAGAAGAGACAAAGAGATCAGATTGAAACAAAATATTTACTTGGCAGGATTTCAAAATAAGCTGAAAGAAATCTGTCTGTGTCATGCTTGTTGAATCAGCTCAACAACTACAAAGTCACAACTGCCAATTATAACTGACTGAAGCTGCAAAGCAGGGAAAAAACTAACAATTCATGACCAAGACAAGAGCCTGTAAACCTTTAAAGTCACATGTGAGAAAAGTGCTGTGTTATATTCTCGAAAGACAAATACAGATTTCAGGAGAATATTCCTGGTTGACTGCTCCTGCACAGCGAGCTGAGCAGAGCACATTTGCAGTCCTGATATTGTGGATGCAGCAATAAAACAGAATCCCCTAAAAGGAGGAGGAGGAGAGATGTGTGTGTGTGTGTGTGTGTGTGTGTCAGGGGGGGGGACACGGGTCTGGCTCAGGATATGCAGGGAGTAGGACGAGAGCCTCTGAAACGGCTGCTGGTACAAATGTTGGTAGTCATAGCAACTGCAATTTAATAATAGTGTTCCGAATCTCCAGCTGCAGTGGATTAAAGAAAATGACAAGATGTTCCTTTTGAAAAGCCTTTCCCTCTGTTGCCTAGGTAACAGCGCCGATTTTCATACAGCCGAGCGTGGGGCGGCCCAGAATCTGTCAGCGTGATTTGCACCCGGAGAAGCTCACACTCCATCATGGAGACCTGGCGGAAACCTTAGAGGCCACAGCCCTCTGGTCTCTCTACAGCGCTCCAACCGCAAAACCCAATGACGGGTACATATTTGACCCAACTCCCCTTTCCCCTTCTTAACAGACAGACCTCCTCCTCCACACAGGACAGAATGAGCAGTAATCCATACTGTTATGAACTATGGCTGACAGAAGCACTGGCACAGACAATATCAGCGCAGGCCAAAAACTGGGTTTCAGCTGCAGTAAATGACCCCGGGTCTGCCAGGGCAGTCTGCTGCTCCAGTTCATGTCGAAATACTTAATTTTTCTTGATTACGAACATTCTCAGTACACAAGACAAACTAAAAAATATAAGGCAATCACAGTTTGGCAGACTACGAGAACCTACAGCAATGAATAATACTGATAAAAGTAAAATATGGTAGCTTCCTGCGTCATCAGCACTTCAGATTTAAAATGTAAAGGTTTTATAATGATTTCATAACATCTGAATCCTACTTTGAGCTGTTTCTCAAGACACTGTTTGGCTCAAACTTTTGAAATTGTTATTACAAGTGGGTATCATATAACTAGCTAATAACTCTTTTGATTCATTAGAGACAAATGGAAAAACATGATCCTGCCTTTTACTAACAGGCATTCACTCACATACAGCCCCATATACATACAGATACACTTGTATGTCTACAGGTAGTCTACTAACTTACAGAAATGTTGAATATACAGAGTGAAAGAGGATCTGGTCTGTGTTACTGCTAAGAGAAACTTCTACAAACGTGTTCCTGACAATGTGCAGTCGGCCAGGTCTGTGATACGTTTGGCAGGAGGCCGTAAGGATGACAAATGAGGACCTGTGCACCAGAATGAGAACAGCGTCTTAAGACAGCCATGTTTTACTCAGGCAAATCCTGAGAGCAGACGGTCGACATCGAGATGGAATGCTGCACAGGTCCTGAGAGAGGAGGCCGAATACAGATGTATCACAGCGGGGAGCTCTCAGGAGTTTCCATAAAGACTGCAGGTATACTTCAACAGAAGCCGCCTACTGAACAAGCAAAGCACTTACAAGGATGCGGTAAAATTAGGTTGATTTAGCTTGCAACAATACTCATCATTTGCAGTTTAGTATTTGTTGTGTACAAATCTGGAAAAATACATTTTTAGAAGGTTGTATTTACATTTCCTGGCTGTAAATGTAAACAAGAAAGGCATACGTCAAGTATTGTCTTAGCCAATAGAATTAGTCATAATATTCTTGTGATAAAGTTTCATTATTTCCTCTAATGAACTGCACAAAGCCTGTTGCCTAGCATTATAAACAACATTAACCACAGCGAGTTCATATCTAACTCAGCATTAGCACTCAGTCTTGTCAAGTAATTACAGGCTTACTTATTAAACCCAAACAACAACGTGACAGTCTGGTCAACTTTGTGTGTATGTGCAATCAAGGATAAACCCGCCCCCTCCATCAATTTCAGCCAATCACAGCGCGAGCCTGTGGCACACTGACATAATTGCAGCACAGCGAAAACAGACCCCAACTTCGTCGTGTTTAAATACCGTGGCAGGCAGCGTGTAAACATCACAGCTGGGAGCAGAGCCGGCTCATCTTTGTGTGCAGCCCAGCTCCATGCGCCATGTCATCTCGATTGTAAACAGGAGGCTGCAAAATGGAGCCAGAGTAGCCTCTCCGGGTCTTATAGCTGTCATATAACCACGCTGGGTGTATGTTTGTCAATATTATACTCACGGACGCGTCGCATACGCTGTGCATATGTTATTTAATGGTAGCACGTTATTTAAAGTGTGATGCTGACGGAACTGTGTGGTCTGCAGTGACAGTCTGCATGTTCAACAGCATTCAGCTCTGTTACTGACACGAATGTGCACACTCGCTTTCATGCTCTCTTCCCGACAAAAAACACGGCTTTTACACATCATGACAGTGATGTAGAAACACCACACAGTTGTAATGCGACTCATGAAAATAAGACGAGCCGACAGTCGCGCAGCAACTAATAACGGCACGAGAAAGCACGAGAATATGATGGCAGACCTACCTCCGGGGACTGAACAAATCGTCCATTTCTGACATCGAGCCCTAAAGGTTTGGTGGTGACACTGTGTGTATAATGCTCGTTGGTATTAACTCCGCTCTCCACCTATGTCTAGGTGCTCAAAATGGAGAACCACGCATTCGCTCCAGAGAGGTATTCACTGAGCTTGTGCTGTGACCTCAGCCTGCACGTACAGCGTCGCGAGCTCGGCTCGCTTTTATATAGACACTACTGAGCATGTGCTGCGACCTCACACAAGCGCACACACGTACAGACACACACAGAGGCAGGCAGGCAGGCAGGCAGGATACGGAATTCATCTCTCCTCGTATGTCTGCGCCATAATAAACAAGAATGAAATTGCAAGGCTGCAGACACCCCGCTCAGAATACCAAACGAGCCGAGCAGAGGAGGGAGGGAGCGGAAGACTGAGCGGGGCCCTGAAGGAGGGGGTTCCCAACTGGCAAACCCTCAGTGCCAATAACAAGGACAGCTGTCACTGCAACACGTGAGACACAACAAGCACCACCAGTGGATAACAACAACAACAACAACAGGGCTTCAATTAAGGGAGAGCACCTAACTTAATTCAACAGCTCATCGCATGTAATAACAACCAACATGTCCAACATGTCCCTTTGGACTAATTAGACTTTTTTTTCCCCCCAATTTGGCAATATTTTTGTCAAAGTCAAATAACAACTATATACAACATTAATGATACAAAGGTAAATATTAAGATATAAGTGATAAAGAAAGTACTAAAATATATTTACAATAAAAAACTATCAAATGTTATTTAGGGTTCCTTTGCATTTAAACATATCTACTATGACATATCTGTAAAATATTTACTGACTGTGCGTCACGTTAGAGAGGCGGCTATTCAACCACTGCAATGCAATGCAGTGCAGTCAGCGGAGCAGGTATAGAAAAGAAAACAGATTTTTAAAACTATTTTTAAATCAAGTCAATTTTTAAGCACACTATCATCATCATCATCATCAGCTGAGGAGACAAGTTATTTACTTCATCTTAAAAAACTAATTAAAACCCGTTGGAAAACTTACAGGATCAAGGCCATGCAGTCAGGGTGAGATGAGCCACTTTTTCCTACCACGTTCTAAAAAAAGTTCTGTCTCGTCACAAATTGATGTAAATTGGTCTTAAAACATTCTAGTACTACATTCATGTTGCACTGCACTAATAACACACTGATAACCCACAAACAAGTTTATTAGGTCCCGAGCACTCACAAAGTGAATGCAGTGAGGGACCTATTAAAATTGCGCTGTTTATTATTATTATTATTATTATTACGCATTATTATTATTCTAGCACATGCATTTGCCCAAATTGCGGGCCTTTGCCATGCTCAAAAAGTTGTAATGCCATGACGGGCACATGCAACCTTTTCTGAATATCAATGGAAGATGCAAAATGGCTATCTAGCGCCCCCTCCAAAGTTCCAAAAAACCCATAGGCGAAGTCGACAACTTTCAAATACCCCAATGAAACTCAGGAAACATGTCAAGCATAAAAAAGGGCAGTTGCCTCTTGGGCCGACGCTCCAATTCCAACAGGAATTATGAATTTCATTTTTCCAACTGCTCCTAGGGATTCCAGCAACTGTCACAGCCACTCTGTCCTAGCAGCTTCAGGGCGTGACTGAGTGTCCGCGTGTGTTACGCGGTGGCTAGGGGGGAGCGAGGGACCCTCATCACCGCTTGCGGTTTTAATATTATTATTATTATTAGTATTAGTAGTACTATAGCTATTATTATGTTTTACAAACATGGCCAATCAACAATGACAGTAGACATTATAAAACAAATGCAGAAGTCATTATTAGTATGAAAGGATACCAGTTTTCCACAACAGATAATTTAACTTGTCATAGCAGGAAACGATGACTTTTATATCGAAGCGTCCCAATAAGTTAAGACAGTGTGATTGTGATATACAGAGACCCTGAATTCAGCCGGTGAGCCACTTTAACAAAAGAACAGCAAGTAAAATGTGACGTTTAATTTGGCAAATATCAACAAATGTCCGAGCAGTTTGAAAGCCACAGGGATTTCCTGGCTCTTCCTTTCCATAATTACACCACATGAAGACCATTCTGATTGACAGCATCAGCATTAAGACATAACACTGCGTAACCAAAGCCAAAAAAAAAAAAAAAAGGGAGAACGCTGATGTGCAATGAAACGGAGAATTAATTTCCTGTCATCTCCTGCCTTTAAAAAATGTTCATTATCCATGCTTCAGCTGATACTAAAGCAAGAATATCATATTTTTGACTCAATACCATGACATTGATGCCTTTTGGTGTCACTAGGGATGTATCATATGGTAATTACTGTGAGATTACTCGAAAAGCCAATATATGTGTTACCTGTATTATATCAATATATTACCCCTAGCCCTATCTTATGGATATTACCATAAATTAACATTATGTCAGTGTTGTGGAGAGTTGAGTTGATGTAAGAAGGGATGTTAATTGGTCGAGAGAAAAGGTCCTCACCTGGTCTCTGGGTTATATCCGAGGATATAGAAAAAGGAGTCAATGCGGGCTTTGAACTCCCTGGCAGCAAATATGTCAGAGAAATGGGAAATGTTGCATTTCCCCCTGTGTGAGAGAGAAGACAGGAATAATTAGATAAAACAAGCACATGACAAAGTGAAACCCTAGCGTCTATTGAAGGTGACAAATACAACAGCAGGTATCTTGTGCCTGTCAGTGCCTGCTGACTTTGGTAAGCCTGGCTAGTGAACCCATAAACACCAGCTGAACACGTCAACCCTTCCTCGCCTGCTGCAGCCTGCAGGGGTGGCAGATCTGGACAGAAGTTCAACCTGCGGCTCTCTATTACCTCTGTTATGAGCTGAGAAGGCAGACGCTCTGACTACATCTTGATACCATTTCCTGTTTTCAGCACCCTGGTGTTTGGCTCTATCAAAATAACAGACATCACATGCTTTGTGAAGCTAGGCTGCCTTGCAGGGAAACAGTATCTTCCTAAGATTAAAGGGTGCTAAGGAGGGCTGTTCATCGTGGAGCTGCGGCATTACAGCATCCCACTGGAATTCCCTCCCGTTTATCTAAAGCCTGGAGAATAAGTAAAATCAAAGGGTGCTCTGGGTAGGAGAAGTTGCAGCTAATTTGCCCTGAAATCAGCGGTTTCTGGGAGACATGGTTTTGACTACTCGCCGCTGTGCTCCTCACAGATGGTTCTAGTTATGGGAAAGGGAGACGTGGGAGAGAGGGGGGGGGGTCAGCCAGGAGTGGATGAAGAGACAGCGACAGGATCGGAGAATGAACACAGAATATCTCATTTCAGACCAAGAAACTAATTATGGCTGTATGCCTTTCTCCTGGTACTTAGTAGAGAAAAAGTGAGTGCCATCAGTTTTACTCTTGATTCATTTTAATCAGTGTTTTAACGTAAGGCAGCACGAGTCACGTGTCTCATTCATGGCTTTGCATCTAAACACATCTGGTTTGTTTTTGCAGCACCACCTCACAGCAATAAAGCATTGAAAGTCACATTTTAAGATATTGCTTGTTATATATATGCTATATAAATACCAATAAAAGTTAGAGCTGATAGAAATATAGAATTATTGTACTACAATGTCATGTTGCCACTGTTCAGAAAAATATAGATACATCAAGATTAATATAGTAGTGCACTGTAGTCGTCCTTCTGTTTCTTGAGTCAGGATTGCAGCAGGAAAGTACTGCACTGTTTAGTCACTATATGTTGATTATGAATGCTATATAAGAACAGTGTTTGTTTGAAGGATTTATAGTTGGTTCACTAGCACTAGGTTGGTAACAGTAAATATGATTAATCATTTTCATGAAACAGAATTCCTTTTGTACAATAATTATCCTTATGGATTTCTTCATCTGTAGGCTAACCTGACAGCAATTTTCCAAACTTTTTTATTTTTTACAAAGCAGCACAAAAAGTGCTAAATACCTGGCTCTTTCATATGGTCATAAAAATGTAATAAATGTTGACAAGAATTGTCCGCAATGTTACTGGACCTTTAAAAGGTGGACACCGAGTGAAAGAGAAACTTGTCCCATCTTATCTTACCACTTTTCTTTGTGTGTATGCATGTACACAGATATGTGAGTGTTTGTTTACCTGAGAGCAGCAGCATGATAAGTGTCCACATAGTCAGAGATGAAGAGTTCTCGACTCCTGACCACTGGATCTGTGATAACCAGCTCCCGGCCAGAGTCTAGAGAAAGAAAAAACACTGAATAAATATCTACACAATATACTGTATACTGCTAAATACAACCAAACTCATTCCTCTATGACAGAGATTAAGTAACTCAGGTAGTTGAAGTCACTAATAAAATCATAAGCACAATTCTGCGTATGCCCAAGCTAACAAGTACATCTGCGGAGGTCAATATTGTGCCACATAATTCAATAAAGCCAATAATGTGCGGTCCCCTGAGGAGAGAACATAATGTGCAGTTCTCAAGTGAAATGACCCTTGTGAGGGTTAAGACGCATCAGCAGCACAACAAGAATAAGCCTGGACCCGTCGTTGACAAATGACTTGAATTGTGGCCACTGCGCTCCGGCCTTGTGACATCAATTCTAATAATCCAGAGTCCCTGCTGCAAGGACAGACTGCAGACGGAGCGCCGCGTCGCGCCGCAATGCACTGATCTGTTTCTGGAATGAACAGCATGTGTGGTGTTTTGTTGATAACCTGAATGACATACCTGAACTAAAGCCTTCCCTCTGGCACCAATGATACTTAGATTATTACAGAAAGGGAAAACAGCCGAACACCCTGCGTAGTTGTTACTGTGGCTGCATACGCATTTGTTCTCTGGTTACAAGGCTGTTTTTACATAATATATATTTAGAGCGGAGTGTATTCTGTGAGGCCAACTGAGAAGAGCTCAGCCATTAGGGACAACGTTAGCAACGAGAACTGCCAAATGCTGGTGAATGTGTGTGTGTTGTGAGAGTGTGTACACACCACTTTTTCTCAAAACTGAGTTTAATAATAAATATGAATAACAATATAAATAAAAAGACAAAAATAACAATAGCGGTATGTGGCTCGTTATACAAAAGCTATTTCATAAAAAACGTATTAGCTGATCAGCTGATTATTCAAACTGCTACAAGTCAAAGATAAATCTGACTTTCCAGCATGACATTTCCTTTTTGTCATCACGATTTGAAATCTGTTGCTAAAAATCAGTGACGGTGCTTATGTTCCTGTAGATGTGTATGTGTTAGAGAGTAATGAGTCCACTGGCATTGGTGGTGTCAAGTGTGTGTGTGTGTGTGTGTGTGTGTTCTCAGGGGCCACATTGCACCGCGGGTTATTAACACTTAACACTGCTGCTGTCTGGCCTGAAGGAGTGTTACCCAGGGAACAGCACAGAGCCACGGGATTGGCTCGCTGCCGGGGACACGGTCTTCTGCCGTCTGTTTGAAATGCAATTCTCACAGCTCGCCCTTATATCCCTCAACAGTCTGGAGAGCAGAGGCAGGTGTGTGTGTGTGTGTTTGTAAGGGGGGGATACTGAGAGTTGTATTACAGAAGGAGTAAGTGTATTTACATTCTGTGTGTGGTTTTGTGTGTACAGTATATGCACATGTGGCGATGCGTATTAATGCACACAAGTTGGTCCCACCGTTCTCATTGTTGCGATCCTGCACCAGGTGCTGGTAGACGGAGTCGGGCACCTCTGACTGGCGGTAGTACCATTTCACATTCATCAGCAGATGGTCCCGTTTACTCTGCAACACAGAGAGACACAGAGTGAGTGAGTAGGAGACAGACATCATTTTGTTTGATTACGATGTCACAAACTGGTCCCCTGGCAAACAGTGATGCTGCACATTGTTTATGATTCGCATAGGCTGATGCCAGAAAGCACACAGAGAGACCAAGTCAATTAAAAAGGGATTGCAGAGCATTTAGAGCCTTAATAAAGCAAACAGTGGGATGGCCTTTGATGGTGGTAGCGTGGAGAGAGAGAGGAACTATGAGGAGGATAGATGAGCATCCAATGTTTACCTTCTACAAATCAATCCTCTGCCTTGGTTTCACTTCACTTAATAAAATACTCAAATGCACTATTAAACTATTTTGACATTATTAGGCTTTTTAAGTTGCTTCTTGCAGATAAAGTATACTTTTACCATGCTTTGAACTTTATACTGTAAGTGCTGCCACCCACTGGCCTTCTGATAGAGTGCAAATCAGCAAAGGCCTGTAATTCCTTACATGGCCAGCAAGTGGAAGCACTGAGGTGGGAAGGGAGCTTTTCCAGGGCCAGTCAATGACAAAACTCAGAGGGAAGAGGGGGGGTTAGTGGGTGGGAAGAAAATGGTAGAAACTGAGGCCAGTACTGAGGTGAGGGATGAAAAGGGCAAAATACTGTTTTCATTTCATGTTATAAAATATTTATTGTGCCTTCACATAAGCCCAACTGACCGTCACAGAAGGTCTGAGAGAACATTAGCGAGGCTGCTGAGCTGGGCGTTGGACTGCAACGCAATCCTATTGGCCCCAGCCATCTTTATTAAGGACTCGGCTGTACTGCACTGTATTGCACTACACGGCAGTGACACCTGCACTACCACTGACACCACCCATGGAGTGAAGGAGAAATGAGTGTATAGGAAAGAAAGGAGAATAAGGGGAGAAAAAGAAGTCTACAGTGATCTAAGACAGACAGTTTAACATGCAGGCTCTTAACTGTATCTGTGCGTGCATAGAGGAACATGAGGTCAGAGTAAAGATATTTAAAGCCTTTAGAGTACATTGTTCTGTTATGTCACTGGGGAGGAGGCTAAGCACAGGCAGCCAAGCAAATCACCTCCCTAAACCCTCAAGCCCACCTCTGGTTTTCATATTCTCTCCATTCCTTCTTCCCTCCTTCTCATTCCAACCCTCCACTCCACCACCTCTCCCTTTTCCTTCTCTCATTCCTCCTGTTCTCCAACCTTGTGCATGGAGGAGGAGTGAGTGAGTTAGTGAGCCCGGACGTGTTAAACAGCAGCTGGCACACAGTCAGTCACCTGCATTAACTGCTCTGGATGATTGTGTCAGTATTCACACACGCATACACCACACACACACTTTGCTCATGATTCAACAGAGAGCCACACTGATGGACACAGACCCCCGAGCACGTAGACATACGGTGTGTGAAGAAATGTGTGCAATGACGTCATGTCCCTCCCACCTCCCTCCCAGCAGTTAGCCCTCCCATCCCAACCTCTTGTCTATCCAGTGTAGAGACACTGTTGCCTTCTAGACAAACAGGCTGCCTGCCACAGCAGAACGAGTAGTTATCCAGCGCTCATACATAATTAATACCTTAAGGAGACTAAATGCTGCCAGTGTGGTACCTGAACATTTTCATTTTCTGCTTGTAAAACCACAAAATCAAAAGGGATTTTAGAGAGGTGGAACACAGCAAAAACAGCAAAGCACAAGCAAAGTGAAAAAGTACGCGACGCACAGGTTTTAAACCTCATTTCATGAGCCTGTATTATTTTGCCAACCAAACCAAACGGGCCAAAGAAAAGAGTGATTGTCACTTCAGAAATCATCAGTGTCGTTGTCGCTACAGAGTAGCTGCTGCTCTCCAGAGCAGATTGCTGTTTAGAAGCTCACAGCAGCGTTAAGCCCTCTCAGGCAAAAGAGGTAGGGAGGATGGGAGAGACAGACAGCGCGCAACATATGGAGCACGTAGTGGGAGTGAAGCATAGCTTTCAATTATCACAATTCTATAAACATGCGGGGTGGAAAAATGAGTAGATAATGCGAGGAGAAAATGAAGGGGGATGATAGACACAAGAATCACCACACAAACTACTAGTTGTATTGTCTGGGTTTTTGCTAAGCCTGCCATACAAAATAAAATAGAACGTATAAGAAGGAACCACAATGCTGAATTGATTAGAGACATTCCTCGCTGCCTGTAGAGAGCTGAACCCGGCACAATGTCAGCCATCTTTGTCTGTCCTGCCAGAGGCTAAACATGGCCCTGCCCTCCCTCCTCCTGGGCCCTAAACCCTGGGAATGCTGCTCACTGCGAAGAGACCAAAAGACTTACTAACCCACTACTGAGAGAAAGAAATGAAACAGGGAGGAAAGAAGAGAAAGCACTAGGAAGGAGAGCAAAGCAGATAGAGGAGGGGCGGGTGGGGATTAAGATGGGAGGAGCAAGACCTTCTCATTTCCTCAGACTTAAAATTACAACTATCCTCCTCCTGCTGCTTTACTGAACCCCCCAAGGGTACAAGGCTGCCCCTTTATTCATTGAGGAGATATAAATCTGAGAGTCATGCTTTGGGGTTGAACACAATGGCACCTCCCCTCCCTGCATTGGCTCTGGTGTGGCTTGTGGCATTCTTGGGCACACTCAACGGACAGCAACAGGATAGGAGGGCAGGTTATATGTTAGGAAATGTTTTAAAGTATAATCCTTGTAGAGTGAATCCACATTTTATTTCTATTAATAGAAAACACATCGGTGCATTCATCACTGCTCTCTGAAAGTGGCTGAGACAAGCCGGGCATTGTGTGAGTCAGTTAATTCTTCCACTGACTCGCTAAAGGTGGCTGGCCCCTTGGATCCATAATGGCTGTGCAGTTTCCTTTGTGTGGCTGCATGTGTGTGCAGTCAACTCTGGAGCTGGGGCCCCTGTGTACGAACACACCACTACAAAGAAAGGGGAAAGAGGGAAATACAGAGGGCAGACCCCCCCCCCCCTTTTTTTTTTTTTTATTTACAAGGAAAGGCTTTAAATTTGAAAAGAAACCAGCTCTGGAAATCTGTAGAGGTAAACTTAAAAGATGGACTGACCTTGGTTTTTAAGTGTGAAATCAATACACTGTTTTCAATGTAAAACCAATGACAAAGCTAGTACCCATTTCTTTCAATGGTTGCACTGCAGCAGATGTGATCCTCAACTTTCTCTCACAAAGTGGTCTTTATAATATGGTCGTTGCCTCGCAGCCACAACAAGCTGAGCTGTGACAATAGTAAGGGAACATTGTTACAACCTGTAACCCTCAAACCTAATGCCCTATTCCTCCTCCTCCCTACACTGTAACACTAGAGCTCTGCTTTAAACAAAACCAGACCCTACCGCTCCCACACGACAGGCCCCCAGTGCACCTCGTTAACAGGAAACCTCTGTTTATTTTCTCTGCTTTTCAAA
This sequence comes from Pampus argenteus, assembly GCA_036937835.1. NCBI lineage: Eukaryota > Metazoa > Chordata > Actinopteri > Scombriformes > Stromateidae > Pampus > Pampus argenteus. Next base: position 18,451,622 of record CM072864.1, on the reverse strand, counting down.
CACTCTCTTCTTCCTTAGCTAACCCCGTTAGTGACCCCCCCTGCCGTTCGCTGGTGACATCAGCATGCAGGATCTATGACTTCCTTGAGGAGGTGGTGACCAGGAGTAAGGAAGGAAAGACAGATCCCAAACACATAGACAAAGGAGACGGCGGAGAGCGAGGGGAGGGAGGGCGAATGGAGGAGGGGGAGGTCAAACAGACGAGAGCAGCAGCAGCAGCAGCAGCTCAGTGTTAGTAAGGAATGTCAAGCAGTTCAGCTAGGCTAGCAGGCTGCTGAGCTAACAGCTTAGTTAGCTAACGCCCCTGGGGCAGTGGAGGCTCGATTATAACAGATCAGGGCTGGTAGTGGTGTGACTTTGACAGGCGGTGGCTCAAAGTGGCACAGAGGGCTGATTGGGGGAGCGTTCACCTCGCCTGCTGCAAGGGGAGAGTAGGCACAACCAAAGAACAAAAGGCTGATTGTGGCATTTGGAGGCAGAGATGGGATCTGGGAGGACTAATCTGCAACTTCGACATGATAAGATTAGAGAGGGGAGGCAGGAAGAGCTGGCCGGCTGGGAAGATCACACATACACTCACGTAAACACACACACACAAAGATGATGGATCTGATTGGAAGGGTTTTCCACTCGACTTTCTGTGTTCCTCATTTGCCTTCTTTCTCTCCCTTATTTTACCCTCTCTCTCTGAGACAGAGATCTGCCAGCACACCAGCACTCAATAAGCACTTCCATCTGGACAATAGAACACACACACTCAAAAAAACATGCGCGCGTGTGTGTGTGTGTGTAAAAGTACACTGGGAGGTACAAGAGATCTGTGCTCATGCAATCTTCGACATCTCAGTGACTGACAAAGGAGGTTGTTAAAAAGAAAAGCCAGCATGCTGTGTGAGCAAACACACACACATATACAAGTGAATTCACTCTCTCATACACACACACACACACACACAAATAACAGGCTTTCAGGATAAGCACCACTATTCTTCTCCCAACCCTGGGACTCTGTGTCAGAGGTAAGAGAAAGCACCTCTAAATCAGGCTGTCAGAGCCAGCAGGAGGATTCCACTCCTCCTCTCCTTATGGGCTTCACAGTGTGCACTTGGCTACTTAGAAGGACGGAAGAATAACCTGACCCTCAAGTCTTCTTCTCTCAGGCATATGTAATAAACACATAAACAAATGCTGATGAACTGTGTGCAGCCTGCTTCCCCGCCTGGCAACAAGAACAAATGGAGAGAGTGTGGGAGGGGGTGAGAAGGGGTGAGGTGAGTCCCAGCTGTGGTGGCGGTGCTGGCAAGACCTTTGCGTTATGTCTACACAGGGGTGTCTCTCTCTCTCTCTCTCTCTCTCTGTCTCTCTTTGGCTTGACCTGTTTGGATATTAAATCGGCGCCCTCTGCTTTGAACACACTGGGCCCATCTGTCAGCCCGGCTCCATATTGGATTGGATGAGCATTAGCTGTTTCAAAGTGGGCAGATTTGCTCTTGTTGTCCTGGTGTGTGTATGTGTGTGTGTGTGTGTGTGTGCGTACCTTTGAACATGAACTCCCACGTCTGCCTTAAATTTAAACCCCCCTTTCAAGAAATTGAGCAGGCACGCATAAATCACTTTACAACAGACTCACTAGTCATGTCATTCTACAAATTGACAGCATACAGCAACACATCTGAGTTTGTTAACAGGTCCTTCTTGTCATCCAGGCAAAAGTAGGAGGGATAGTGGCAGACATTGCAAGATGAAAGAATAGAGGGGATGAGTTGATTCGCGCAGAACTCACAGATTATACTAATTAAGACTTGAGGGCTCAGGGCAACTACTGGTGGATCATAATGCCAACCACAGACACACTTTACACATTGGAGAGTCATGTGACACATGACTGCCACATCTGAGCGTGTCCTGGCTTCACTTCACTCAACGCCGATAACAAACAGGGCTGTTGTTAAGTCTTTGTTAAGTCTCTCTTTTATTTCCCCAGTGGGAGAAAGCAAATTAATGGTAAAAATAATAAGAAAATGGATGATGTTGACCACATTGCCCTCCTTCTAGACAGAGCGAGGGCGGTGAAAATTGAGTACACTAGCCCTGACTGCTTGCTTCATAAAATAGCCAGCCAGTGTCCAACTTAAATATTTGTCTTTGCCTCCAACACACTTCTGCCGCACGGAGGTTTTAGCCAAGAAATCTAAGACACTTTAAGTGATGGTACAGAGTGCAGCACCGTGAACGGCAAAAGGAGAGAGGATTTAAAGAACACACTTGCTAATGATGATCATTAACTGCAGAACACAGACGCGGAGCACAGAGGACCTGACAACTTGTGTTCAGTGATTTTAGGCTACACACAAATACACAGGCACATCTTTTTGAGAACACAGTCAGAAACCCTCGCAGCACTAGCAGGGTATAGACTAGAATACAGATCCAAGTGAGACTTCAAACGCGGGCTGTGCGAGGACAGATGGAGGCGGTTAGGAGAGCTCATATCTGGGTGTTCAGATCATAATACTGACTTTATTTCCCAAGCTCTCCCTCTCAGCCAGACATACAGTTAGAGCCTGCCAGAAAACACTGTCATTTTTGCTTTCAGCCTTTCATTGAGCAGCTTTAAAGCCGTCTCGCTTTGATACCTGGCTTCCTGTGCATGTTAGTATGTTTGCCAGTGAGTGTGTGTGCATATAGCCCAGGATGTTCTCTTGAGAGCAGAGACTTGTCTGGTCTCAAGGTAATACCCATGAGTCAGGATTCGGCGTGACACACACACACAGAGACGTTTTTGGAAGATACAGGGTTTCTTTGTGTTGCGCAGAGTGTTTATTCGGCCTGGTGTTTTGTTTGGAAAGCCATTTGCCTGTGATCCATTGTGTTAGCTATGCCTTGCTAGCATAGCCTGGTGAGCTAATGAGATGTCTCACTAATACTGACTAGACTACTGCTGAGGAGGAAGAGAGGGGGACTGTTCACAGAGAGGAGAGTACAGAAAGGATATGAATATCAGGCTCTTTCTCTGTATCTGTATGTGTGTGTACTTGTCATATTGGACGTCTGCCCAGCCAGCTAATCCGGACCCTGTGTGTTGCGTGTGTGTGTGTGCACAACTACCAGTGGGCATAGCAAAGAAGGAGCTGTGGGCTGAATGAGTGCTATAATGGAAGACAGGAAATGAGAAGGCTTAAGTAAGCCAATGCTAATTGACCCCCCCCCCCTGGTTTAACATGTGTGTGTGTGTGTGTGTGTGCGTATGGAGGTGTGTCAGTTTAAAGACAGATAGGGTGTGTGCTTTGAGATGGATGATGGAGAGTTGGTAACAAAGGAATTGAGTGTGCGTGTGAGTGAATGCTTTGGAGGTCTTCTCTATGTAAGAGCAGCTGTCAGGCCATCAGAAGAGTGTCTGCAGGGAGTATGTGTGTAAGAGTGACATAGATGCTGGGTTTCGTGTGTGTGTGTGTGTGTTGCTCTGTATAGTCAGCACACATCGATACACACAGCTAATAGGAATATTTATGATCCTTCTACCACACTCCAAAGCTCATTTCTGCATACATACACACACATACAACTGTTACTGTGTAAGAACACACATACACCAATCACACATAGCTGGTGAATGGAGGCAAATAAGCAAAAGAGAAGGAAGTAGAGAATCAAGTGAGAGTGCAAGCACACGAAAACCGGACAGGGAGCATTTCTGACGGCCTTGAAGAGCTCATATCATCATGAGCTCAACCAGTTGTGATTGTATCATTTTATCTGGCCACTGCCTCTGTAGATTTCCATCTCTCTGTCTCTCTCCCGCTCTATCTCTGTGTCTGAAGGTGACCTTGCCTGTCTGTCAGTCTCCAGTGATGACACTGGCCCTATCAGTAATACATCATGTAAGTGTTGTATCAGCCAGACGCTGCACTGGCCGAGCAGCGGGTGGTCTGTCAAGTACGCTGGCTTTGTACAATATGCAAATAATCAAAAGCAAATTACCTATCTGTGTGTGTGTGATAATATATTAGCGTGGATGCAAATTCAGTAGGCTATCAGATGTGTGTGTATTTGCAAAAGTTACAGGCCTTTAACAAAATATAGCTACAGCTCTGAAAATCAAATGGCTACTTGCAGCAACTATAGTCTGAATGCTGGGGAAGAATGTGTTTATAACACACACATACACACCACACACACACACTCACACAGACACACAGGCCAGAAGCTTTCAGCAGCCTCCTGCTGAGCTGCAACAAGAGATGTATTGTAGACAACACAGCTGCAATAACAAGGCTGGCCCAGTGCTAGAAGGAGCTGTACTGTATGATTCTCAGTCTAGACCAGTAATAAAAGCCGCCATATTGTAACAGCATTACGGATGGAGTTTCATGCGTGTGACCGACAAGACACAAATTCCACAATTCACAATGAAAACAGCATTTTGCTTCCATAAATTTAATTTCACATTGAAAGAGGAAACAAGGGTTGGGCATTAAACTGAAAAAATCATTACTAAGTGAGTCCAAACGCATTTAAACTGTGATAATATTGATCAAGTGCATAAAAAAAGGAAAAGGGATGTTTCACCTTTTGTTTGCCAAATGGGTGTGTGGTATGGAAAGCAGAATGAGATGAGGCATAGTGTTTATAATGGATTAATGTTCTGAAACAAACAACGTGATCTGCATTCATTGATAGGATGTGTAATATGTTTGTACGTTACTCTATACAGGAGTAAGGCAGTAGAGTGAAGCTGGGAATATATAATGTATTTAGGAAAAACAATTCAGTATTTCTTGTTTTGTTTAATTTTCACAGCACAGAGATAGAAATGCACCATAAGAAGAGGTTCAATTAAAGGGCGAATGTTGTGCAAAATGTATTTTAATCCCTGCAAATTAAAACTGCAGCCCATTGCAGTGTCTCTGCTGCTGACTTCCCCCCCAAAAAACCCACAAGGTTAAAGAAACAATTGTTCACTAATGCAGAACATGAGAAAAAAAGGGAAGTCATCATGAGCATAGAATGTCAAACACTGGTTATCGTTCACACAAACACACACACAAATAGAGCGCCCACCGAGTGTGAGCGCGAGACAAAGAGGTTGAACAACACACCAACATCTCCGCTCTCTGCAACCAAGGCACATCAAAGCCCTCTCCACCCATTTATCTGTGTGTGTGCCTGTAAATCAAAAGGCATACTTTGAACACACACACACACACACACACACACACACACGCACGCACACACACTGCATTTGCTTTGTGCAGCAGCGTCCAGGGCTGGGTAAGGGAGGTAAAGGATTTTTGCTGTAGACAGGGGAATTACTCGCCTCAGCTCACTCTGTCAGGGAGGAGAGGGGGATGACTGTTTACCCGCAGTGAGAGAGAAAGAGAGAAATGCAAGAAAAGACAGAGGTCAGCGCTGTGTCTCAGACAGTGCTTTCTTCTCTGCAAGTCACCAATTGCTTCACTTTCACCCCTCACTTGCCCCTGCCACCATCATTGGAAGGTGACACACACACACATACACACATCTTTGTGTGCAGTCTGTAACGTATGTTAGACAAAAGGCCAGGTCAATGTAATTAGTTGTAACAGCGCGTTGAGGACAAGATCCTATACACGGGAACAGAAGAGTAGCAAATGTACAAAAACACATTAGAGAAGGCCACGGAAAGGAAAACCAAAGAATGCACGCACACAAACCCACACACACAGATGATCTGTGCATCCCACTGTGACCATATGGTTTGGCGGGGACTTCCTAACCACCGCAGAGGAAGTGTCCGTTTACAGTGTTCAGTTCAGTTGTCTGCCATCACATCCTGCCTCCCAGCTCTAAAACGGCCACGCAAAGTCTGCTCAGTTCAGGCTTTGAAGTTAAATCAAGCAGAAAGGAGACACAGTTCAACATACCATGCAATCAGCATTAGCATGAAATGTGGTAGGGTGCACGCAACCTCCAGTGACAAAACACTGTAGCAGCATGAAGAGAGAGCTTTATGTTCTGTCGGCTGTGTGCGAAGCCAGTCGGCTTTCAGCCCGTTTCGTTGACAGATTCTCGCCATTTTTTTCACTCTATTGTGATAGTGTGATTGACATCCACCTGTCCTTGGGTGGAGGGTGATTAGGTGTTCGTACAGCTGGCTCTCTGTAACAGAGTGGATGCTTGTAATAGATTGTGTATAGAGGGAGATATGATAGGCTGATGATGGAATGATCCAGCAGACATTGACTAACAGTCTGTGGAATACAACAGGGCGGGGTTATTGATGGCTCTCTTTAAAAGCGGGTATCATTGCTATAGCAGCCCATATATTTTCACTGTGCAACCACGCCCCGTCACGGCCCGGACCAATGGGCAGGCAGCTGCCAAGCAAACAATCCTCAGTAGTGTTGGAATGGTAGCGGGGGAGAGGAGAATGCTAAATGTGTCACTTCATCTGGTGATTGACACAAAGCTTCTTGTTTACCGGTGCCACAGAGATTTGCATCTTTTTACCGTTACCCCTCCTTCTCCTTTTCTTTTCTCTCATTCCTGTTTTTCTCCTCTGCATCCCCCCTTCCCTCCAACAATCCTCCCTGCTTGTGGCAGCCCTGCATGAAGTGGATATTACCCCACCCTGCTGCTATGATATTGATCAGCCTCCTCCCTCCCACCCCTCCTTTCTCTCTCTCCTCTCTTCATAGCCCACTGCATTGATTCCACCTCTCCCTCTGAGCCCGCCAGCTAGGAGTGATTACACACGCTGCTCACACACTGTGATGCACGCACACACACACAAACGTAAAAACACATGCACACACACTAACTACAGTGTTTGGTGGGGATGTGTAGTCTTGGTTTACTTTAAAGGCTATAAAGCTCAGCGGCTGTTGCACCAGCCCTGTGAAAACACTGCTTCTTTTCATTCGAGGCAACCAATGAATGCGACCTTAGCATGACATATTACCATAATAAATACCGTGGTTATAGCATGTTAGCATAGCACATCAACAAGCTGCCGTGAAGCTGGCTGTGCTCGGGTGGTTTTTGTCAGGCTGGTGCTAAAGATTGCTGTGGTAGAGCTTGACAGGTGGGCTCCAGACACCTTGTGATTCTGTGCAGAACCACACAGAGCTGATACACACTCCTTATATGGGCCTGTAGCGCTGCACTAACCAGCACGCTAAAGTCAAGGCAGTTAAATGAAACAGTAAAGAGTGGGTGTCAGAGATACACAGACAAAAGACTTTATCAAAGAGCCAAAATCAGCTGTGTACAAAAACAACACTCCTAGTTGAGTGAAACAAACACCAAATGCTGAGCTTGGCTAAACTGTGCCAGCATCAGGGGGCATTGGCTCATCTTTACACACTTAACATTAATTAGTTAGATACCTACCCTCTTCCATTTACCAGATACCATCTCTGCTAACAATAGCTGGTAGAGTGAGAAAGGTTTTGGATGGCAAGTCGTAGCTGATGAGCTAACAAGGGCAACGTGGGCTGATGCCACAAGAACAACCACTTATCTCTTTGTATCCTCTCTGTGGCAGCAGCAACAATCCAGCAGAGAGTCTAGAGCAACAGGCCAGAGATCCCACATATTATACGCACCCTTACTGCCATTTGGCATTTAAATGGCATTTTAGCATAGCAGCAAACAGTTTGCACCTAATTATGGCCAGTTGCTGCTGTGTCTCGAGTAGAGCGGGAGTCCACACAAGAGCAGGGCTGTTAACTCTACTCCCTTAAGGATAACTGATACCTCTGCCTTTAGGCTTAATGCTGAGGTGGACCGGATGTTAGTGTTCAAGTTGAAAAAGGGGCTCTGTAACATGTGAAATGTTAACAGGGAAAGACAGTCCAAACAAAGACAAAGATGAGGGGGGAGAAAGGATGATCTGAGATGTATGATCAATAGTAATGATGAAAACACTTAAATTCACCTGCATGAAACATTCAATTAACAGCTTCAAAAAAGCTACAACAGATCTTTGACAAACAAATAACATTATGTCTCATTATCATCCAAAGCGGGCCAATCAAACAACCCTCTAATGATCGAGGGAAGCATCTTTAGAGATGGCATTTTTTTCAACAAAAAAAAAAGTAATCTGAGAGACAGTCAGCCATCTGTTAACAGCACGCTCCATCAGTCCCCTACAGGTCCTGTCACAGGTCTACAGCTAGAGGAGTGTAAGCACAAGTTCCACTGCAGCGCACACGCTGAAGAAATGGGGTGTGTGTTTTGTGTAAAAGTGTGTATATATGTGTGTGTGTGTGGGCTCTGCAGGGAAAATTGGACGAGAGGTCACTGCCTATACAAGGAGCACATCTAGACACTCACAACACCAACCCTCTCCACACACTTGCTGATGGAGAGAGCCTCTCATAGCCATCCACCAACTCTATTACCCACTCTGACAGGGCCACACATTAAATCATTCCATTTCACCTGGAGAGGAGGGTAAAGGTAAAAAGCAGCGCAGCGATAGGAGGAAGACAGGAGATTTTTATTTGTTTTGTTTGTTTGTCTGTCTGTCCTCTCTTGCTGGTGTGTGAACTTATTTGGACATGCCCACGTGCTGGGCCACGATCAGTAATAGCCCAAACCAATTGCGCTTCCATCCCTGATCCCACAATGCCTTGAGGCACAAGATTCATCACAAGGACGAGACAGTAGAGGATAGGAAGGAAGGAGAAGTCGGGAGAAATAATGTGGAATAAGGTGAGGAATGCTGTAAGATATGAAAATGATGAAAGCCTATAAAGAGTTATTCACCCTCAAACAGGGAGGGCATTATGGCAATCTATAAATAAGCTGTTAAACTCAATAGCCCAAGGTTAGCTTGTCATGATGCTGAAGTGAAAGTCTATATAACTGACTGTATTAGTCTAACCATAAACACACAGCCAGTCCCATCTGGATTCAAAAATATACATATTTAAAATGCTGATTATTTCAATTCGCTGCAGAGCAAGTAAGAGAAGGAATTAAACAGAGCCCCCGACACAGATTGCTATACATGGTAGTTTGCTTGTACTGTATAAAGGGTAGAGGAGAAAGCATTGGATAAAAAGACACGGATTTGACTGTACAAAAAAAAGGACTTAAGGGTGGTCTGTATTTTCCTAATCACATCATTAAGATAGTGCTTAGGCTAATTTAACAGTAGGCTTAATAACGCAGACTTTTCTCCCTCTGCTCTGTACACAAGTGTTAACTGCCTGCTGGAACAAAGGCGGCTCTGTTCACAAACACAACACTGCCAAACTGTTAAGTACATTCCTATAAAGAGAAGAACAAAGCGCGCTTGAGCGTGGCGAGAGCAGAAATGAATACAGCTACTGAGGGGATAGCACAGCTCGGCCCTTTGATGCCAGGAAATGTCTTTGCCGTCGTGGATCGTGTTTATGCTGCCTTGCAGTGTACTGTTTAAGATCGAGGCAACAATAAAATCAACTGGTTGTTGTGTATTAAATCTAAGTGGAGGTGGGGCTACGGGGGAGGGGGGGTCGTAAGCACAACAGAGACCTGAAGGATTAATAGAGTAATGATAAAATGTGCAATGCTTTGTGCGAAATTCTCAAAAATGCTCAAACATCTATGCGCAAACTTAATGAAGTGCACACACACACACACACACTTTATGTGTTGTGAAGCGTCTCCAAACACAGCTGTGGTTTCCTAAGTCCATGTGATCCATTGGCAGTGACAGACAGGCAAACACAATTTAGACTCGCCCATCAAAGCACATGCAACACCAGTCCACAACCACTGTGGGCGGAAATGTGACGCACTGAACAGAAAACACACAATCCTCCTCCTGTGTATGAGGAAGGAGGAATCCAAAAAAAAAAAAGGATAACATGTTTGCCCTGATTTTATAATCTTAGCATTTTAAGCCTATAATTTTTTACTGTATACACAACATAGACGAACATCTGTTGTGTTACAGGGGGGGTGTTTTGTTGCATTTTATGGTTCAATCTACTAAAAGTTGATTATGGAGCAGTTCTCTAAATCTGGATGACATGACTGATAACTCTCGTGCTTCTTTTGTTTGCGTTACTCTTTTTTCAGATATACTGACTGGACTGTGTTAGGCTTGAGAAACAGCCTGTAAGAGTTCTTGAACAAAGTGATATCACCCCTTTCATGATCAAAGCACAAACATATGTGAGCCAGTTGCGTTGCATTAGATGAACAAGCATTCAGACATGGAGAATAGATAAAGCTAGCAGTGACTCGAGCTGTAGCACATGTACAGAATGTCAGAAGGTCTGTATGAGATTGCAGTGCTGCTGCAGGGGAGCCGCTGGAGATGGCAGCCTGTGGTGATGTTGCTGTTGTTTTAAGGGCTGTGTGAGCCAGTGGGTTTCCAAGGTACAAAGTGTAGACATTCCTCAGACCTCACAGCAATCCCTGAAATTTCCTCTTCTCGTGTCTGCTCCTCTCTCTGACCGATGCTCTTGCCCTTCCTCTTTCTTTCTTTCCTTCCTCCCTCTGCTCTCTCCACTGGTGAGAGTTAATTTGCACCATGTGTTCTTAAATGAAGAGAGGGAAAACGAGGGGAGAAAAAATAGGGCCCTAGTGGAAGTGTGTGAACCCGATACCACTGTAAATCTCCACTTCCACAGCGTTACCCTCCTTCTCCTCCTCCTCTCCTGTTCTCTTTCATTCTTTTTTTTATTGGCATGTCACACATTGGACAAGCTGGAAATTACACTGAGCTGAGCTGAGAACCAGTGGTGAAGCACGCCAGATACCCACTTAAGCTTAAAGAGAGGTGGGGGTGGAGGGTGGGAAGGAGAAAAATAAGGGACAGGAGGGAAAGAGGAAATGTAAAGTAGGAGAGGACGAGGCGCTGTGGTAAAGTTAGCCGTCCATTTTCAAAGCGGAGGCCAATCCAATTAAAGCTTGACCAATCCACGCAAATGTGTTTAGTGTCTGGTTACTACACGCAGCACAGGGTGGCCACGCAAAGACGAGAGATTCTCCTCTGAATGCAAAACTAGAACTACACTAGAGTTACTAGCAGACATTACTGCAGATATTTGTAGCTGAAAAATAATGAGCAAAGGAAAAATAAAGAGGACTTTTCCACAGCTATATGGTACCTGCTGTCAAAACCATCCAGCCCCAAGTAATGTTGAGATACTATGAACATTAACTGGCTTCAAAGGACGCTTTACCCTCTACTTTAGCATGCAACCCCCCATAGAGGAGTCGACTGTTTTCACTTTAACAGGAAGACCTGGTCAGGTAATTAAAAAAGGCCCTTTCATTATTTTCATACACAATGACAGGGTTTAGAAGTCATGTAGGTTTTGAGAGTGTCGAGTCTTTTCTTGGCATCTTTGCTACATTTGTTTTACCGCTTTCTCATCAAAGAAAACTGCGCTGTCTGTCTGTTCCTCTGCTTTAAAGATAAAATGTTGTGCTCCACGCCGGAGCGCAGTGAATTTGCTTCAGGTGTTAGTGAAGACATCAGGAGACATTTTCACTTGTGATGTGCCAGAAAAAAAGAAAAAAAAAAAGGAAGAAAAATATAAGACCGGGACACCACTGAATATTTCAACGACTTATCAACCAGGGGTGAAATTACTACTTGGATATATATGCTAAACCCAAATGACATCTGTCACTGAAAAAAATGACATGACAAATTTGTATTCCAAGCCAGTGAAAGTAAACTCAACTAATGAAACTCAAAGGGGGAGAGTGTGCAAAAAGGCTTCTTTGCTGAATAATTTAACAGTGGTGGGTCAAAGAGGTGGGTATTGATTGAGCTTTTAAAGACCTTATGAAAATGCTTGCTGCTGGCTTGGACCTTCAGCCCAACCCCCCACCCCCACCCCCCTACCCCCCAGGCTGCACCCTCTCCATCTGGGAAGGTAATCCCCACTCATAAAACCCACACACAAAACCCCATTTTGATTTCATTCTGTTTCAACCGTACCCCCCACCCATCCAAAAAAGAGACAATCCTATTGGCTGCACAACTAGTTTCCATAGCAGCATTTAGCTAATGCACAGGGAGGGCAGTGAGGGTGAGAAAAGAAAGTGTTATATTTCTAAAAAGATGAAAAGGGGGGAGAGTGAGGGAGAGTGGCCAAGGTAGGTTTTGGTTTTATACCTAAAGATTGACGATTCAAAATGCAAGATTAAAGGAGAGCTGAATACAGCCTCATCCACACGCTGGGTCTGAAATGTATTGTTATCTCAACCTTGCCATTTGTATTGCTTTATTTATTCATCGCTGCGCTCGTGCGGACAATCAATCTAACCTGCCTCCCCAAACAGACAGAGCTCCGCAGCTGTCTGAGAGATGCGTGCCTGTCTCCATCTGATTTGAGAAATGCACCAAGCTTGCAAAATGACACCAGGGTAGAACTAGCACTCATCAGTTTAACTGATAAGCAGTCACGCTTATGAATATGCGTGCATAGAAACAGCAGCTGCTGTAGCTACTGATCCTGACACCTCAGTTAAATGACCTAATGGTATTACAAATAATGGCATCAATGGCTTCACCTCAATGAAATTTTTAAGTGTGCACAGACAGAGGAGAAGGGAGGGGAATGAGAGGGGAAGGCAGGATTGGTGGGGAAGCTTACCTCACAGAGGACCATTAATCAAAATAGTCATAATCGGGAAAGTCACCTGATACTGCCTAAGCAGCAGTAAAAAAATCCTTTGCTCACAGAGTCTAGTTATAACCAACTGTGAGGGGAGGAGAAGGAGAGAGCTAGTCAAATGAAGGCAAGTCATCTGAGCAGATTCATTTGTTCAAATTGGGGGGGGGGAAAAATCCAACTTCGTGTTATTAACCGCCTCTATCAGTTGTGCTGTTTTCCTTTTGTAGGTAAGTGACAATGAACGGCCATTCAGTGTTCAGTAGCTGTTGTGCTGCGGTTCTATTGCTTTAAAGGCTGCTACTCAATGGGAAACATTACAGGCAGAATGCTTCAATCAAACAGCTTGCAGCAGGCTCGGCTGGCCAGCCATGTCTATAGACAGCTAGATGCCCTTGTCAAAGCCGCTTGCTCACAGAGAGCACAGAGACAAGCAGACACTTAAGACAGCCCCGCACACAATTGTGAAAGGCTACACCTCTACATGTTCATGCCTGTGAAATGTACCAGCTCGCTTACACCAGCTGAGTGGACCGAGGAATGAAAGGAAAAGCCGAGAGGCACTCACACACACACACATATATATATATGGAAAATTGCCCCTAATGACTGTAGCGTCCCTCTCTCAAGAGATGGCAGCGGTTGCTGCTTCACTCGATAAATATTAACAAGAAGTGCGACTGATGGCGGTGCTCACTGATCCATAATTGCATTTCAAAATGTTTGAGGGGGGTGGGGTGGAGGGTGTTCGAATCGGAAGATAAAAAGAGGAAACTCAGCCTTCTAGGCAGTGACAAGAGACAAGTGATGCTTGTCTAGTCAACCTTCTACCATCATCTCAGTGGCTCAGCACCAATCAGAGACTTTTTGCTGAAAGGAACACACAGGTTGTCCATTACAGTCTGACGTTCTGTCTTTCGTTGACTTACTGCCGCATGCATCACAGGGCACTGTGACACGCACTGCGGTTTTACATAAAGGAAGAAATCTGCAGAAGGATCAGAGCGATGGCAGGGGACTCCCTTCACCAATGCCACAGAGTATATCTAGTGATATCTGTGCATGGATCTGAATATGTGCAGACAAGCTAGCCACAACCTAATTAGCCAGTGGATCTCATTGTTAAGCTAATTCGCAGCACTTTGGATTCCATTAGGGCTGCTCTCAGGGTCCACAGAAAAACGTAATAACTGCTCATGTTAAACATGCGTATTTATGCACATATATTTGCATTTTTTATCAAACATTTTTAATTATGGGCTTTGAATAGGTGACATTTTCCAAGGCTGTATGATTAAGCATAGAAAAGCTATGCTGTTATAGCCATCCAACACAAACATGTAGTTGACTACTGACTACACATGTAACCACACACGGACATTGTTCAAAAACTAATCAATTCATAACATGTTTATTCTATAATGTGAGGATTTCACAACATCATTTTAAGTCTAAATTGGGCTTAAATGTTGCTAGGTAAATTACTGCAGGGGAAATTTTCCATTTTGCATAAACTTGATGTACTCTGTGCACATTAAATAACAGCAGTTTTTGTTTTTTATTATGGTCCTAGAAATAGTATAGAAAGCAAGAAATTGTTGTTTTTTAATATTTCTCATTTATAATATTTCTGCTACATTCGACAGCCCCCAGTTAAGAGTGTAAATATGGACCAAAAAAATAAATAAATCATCGGATACAAAACACTGAGCAAATATCATTCCATCAGTTAGGTTGATACATATCAATAACCTCTATAATAACACACATGTGTAATGTGCATGTGTAGACAGGTCTGGAAGCCTGGAGAAACACACTGCATCAGCGTGTTTTCCACTGGACACACATTTAAATGCACCAGTACATTGCACATCTCACAGCACAAACTACCCGCTCAACCTTGATGGCTATAACCTTACACTGCGTTTTTAAACCGATGCCAAGACCCACACAATGTAAACACAGTACACACACACACACACACACACACACCAGTATTCTGGTTTTATGACAAAGAAAATCCCTCATCCTTTTAAGCTGATCAGGCCTGCAACATATGAGCTGGACTCCTGGCAAGATAATTGTACTGTACATGGCATCTAATTAAATGTCCATAAGCACAGAGATCCAGGAGTAGAGACGAGTGTGTGTGTGTGTGTGTGTCTAACGGTGAAAAACACTGTGTGTAGCTGTGTGTTGGAGGACTGGGCTCCTCAATCCCCCATTCCCGGAGGGAGAAACGCTGCAATCACTCCATTAGCAAAAGAGGGAGGGAGACAGGGATGCTGGGAGAGAGCAGAGAGCAGGATGTAGGGAAGGAAAAGAGGGAGGATGGAGCACAGCTGACTTGGCCAATAACAGCAAATGAGGTTAGATACAAGCAGAGAGGGAGGCAGGGGGTCAATGAGCGCCGAGGACATGGACACAATGACTAGAACATGGGATGGGCGGAGGGAGGGAGGTGAGTGACAGCAGATAAAGAGGAGTGGGGATGAGTGGGGAATGAAGTGTAGAAGCAGACAGATGAGAGTGAGAAGGAGAGAGAAATGGAGACACAGGAGACAATCAAGGTGAGAAAGCAGGATGGATTGCTGAACTCAGGGTCAACGTGCAGTTATGGCTGCTGGTTGTTCTCAGTCGTCGTCAGAAGGATTTTTGTCTTAAGTTCTCCTCTCACACCAACAGGCAACATGCGTAGGTCTTTGTGTGTGTGTGTGTGTGTGTGTGTACTGTTGAATCAGATAAATGTGTATCAAAACTGCATGACCAGAATATAAACATAATGACTTGAATGAATACACACACGCACACACTACAGCTCACTGCATTACTCTCATCAAATATAGATTGTAAACACACTACAAGGTCATGGAAGCAGCTGTAAACTGAAACTAGTCCTTTTGGGAAAACACAACGGAGGATTATTGCCTCTTAATTGATGTAATTGATCATATGAGAGGGAATCAAAGACACATTTTTTTTAAAGATACATATTAATGACCAATTTTATAGTCTGCACTTGCAGTTACTGCAAAAAAAATGTAGGACTCAACATTCTATTGATTTTAATGTTTGTTTTATCATAGTGTAATCTATTTTAAAATAATTATAAAAGCATTTCCCATATTTTTTGTAATGATCTATACATGAACCTGGCAAAAAAAAAAGTCATAATAAAAGGGACTGCATTGAGATGTCTTGCTTCCTCTCCCAATTTTGTAGAATACTGCTAACGGTAAAATGGCCTCCTACTGGTCACCTTTGTATCTGGGCAGACATTTTAGGAGAAAGGCAGGAGATTGAAATCTATAGGGCTGGATCAATATGTCACAGAGGTTACAATGGGTACCGCAGCTGCCACTGTTGAACAAACAAACTAGGGAAAATGATTGTCCTCTATGTCCAGAATGACCCCAGTAATGTAGCAGAATGGATTTACTTTTGTATGCGTTAATACTGGATCACTGTGCTGTGTGTGTAAGCACATAGAAGCAAGAGAAAGCACACAGACATGAAACAAGACTTGTTTCACAAACATCACAATGCAGAGATGATATATAAATTATATTAAAAAAGTACATAAGAAATATAAAAGGACAGGGGCAGGCTTCAATCCTTGTTCTTCCCCATGCAGGAGAGATTGATGGTCACATCCAGGATTTCTACACACCACTAATTGGATTCACAGGTCATTAGACAAAGTACACGAGTGAGACTGTTACAGCCTAAAGACTGAGAGAGGAGAGAGAGAGAGAGACAGGAAAAGGGAGAAGGGTGCGAGAGGGGCAATATTGATGAGGTTGTTTGGTTCATGAAATTTCCTCCCACTCTGCTGAGCCTCCAAAGCCCTGTTCCCCCCACACAAAGGGGAGGGGGGATCGATACTTTGTGTGGTAAGAAAACGTGGGGGTCGGAGTTGGAGGCATGGAAGGGATGAGAGGATAGGAAATAAAGAGAATGAGTTGACATCTACTGCATGTTTCACTTACATGGATCTCAAACTGCCTGTTGTCTCTCCTTTTCAATATATTGTGGCAAGAGAAAGAAATGAGATTACGTTGACCATTACGTTTGACAAAAGAGCAGAATGACTGGATGATTTATTTATTTTTTCATCCCAGAGGCACAATTGCGTGTCCCAGTTTTGAGTGCAGGGTGATAGATCTGAGATGGTATTTTATACCAGCATGTGCAATTACAAGCTAAATCAGCTATCATCAGATATTATCCTGAAAGAGGATTTTGTGTGGTCTAGTAAATAGAGATTATGAGTTTTCAATGTAGCCAGCATAGTGCCAATCTTTTGTGATTTGCAGCCTGGTGACAAAGTGCGCTCATTGAAAAACGCTGTACTTGTTTAGAGACCAGCGGGGCTTGTTGTTTTAACATAGGAGGACAAGGGTACAGTCTGCTCAAACACATACAGGCATGCAGATGGCTGTTCATTAATTACAGATGGATGGGGGGAGGGAGTAACAGAAAGCGAGGGAAAGAGAGAGGAAGAGAGAGTGAGAGAGGTCAGCTAATGAAGCCAGTATTCTCTCTCTCCCTGGACAATTACCTCTGTCTGCCCCAGACCTCTTCTGGCGCTCTTAATCAAGGTGCAGGTGCGTGGGTTTTGTGTGTGATGTGTGTGTACGCATGTGCGTGCGTGAAGAGGGCTTCCTGCCACCCTCAGCACTCTAGCAGCAATCCGATTAAAGCCCTGCTGCTGTGGGGCCTGGCTGTCCTCCCCTCTGCATGGCCTGCAGCTCACCTTAAAACCCCTTTCTACACACAACAACTGCCCTTCACACCCAAAAGTATTCAGACGCAAAAAAAAGTGCCAACATGCTTAACTCAAAATGCGCACACACACACACCCACACACACAATTCCACCTTTTCCAAATGTGGTGATTGTGGCCTCTGAGCTGACCTCCCATCATCACCCTGGCTGTTGGCAGCCATTACTAGGGCCCCCTGGGGCCTGGCTGCCCCTAACCGGGCCCTCTGCGCTCTGCTTAGACAACCAATCCGTTAAAAGACAGCAAAAGCTCCCTTCAGCAGGCTTAGATGTCACTTCATTTGGCAACACAGACCGATCGATTATATATTCCAGTAGTCTTTACCCACTAAATGGCAGCCATGTTACCACGAATCTAAAGTGTGTTGTGCTCACTTGTTGGAAACAATACAAACAATCACTTTCAGTTACATAATCCATTTTAGCCAACCCCTGTAATTTCGCATTTGGTGAATTTTGACCTGAACATTTCCTCAGCCAATAGAAACACTTGTTTAGGTGCACTGACCTCTAACAGAAATCCCACACGGAGCCAACTATTATTACTATTAGTGTAAAAACAAGACGTTAGATAATGCAGCTCTTCCAGATTACATTTTAATTTAAAAAAAAGAGATGCTTTATAGGCAACAGTAAGGTATTCATGACTTCTAAAACTGTGCAGCATGCCAGTATAGGAAACTATCTAACCACACATCTTAAAACATAATGTTGTGTGAACTCAAATGTGACTTCCCCTTTAGCAAAGACAGGCAATGCAGAATGGGAAAATCAATTTTATGTGTGTGTGTGTGATACATTTTAGGTGTCCTACTGCTCAGAAAACAAGCATTTCTGTTAAACTGACCGAGCCTGATGAATCAGCTGTTCTCAGGAGCAAATTAAAAACTCATTTCTTTCTTTAATACGCAAAATAAGCAATTTGGCCACATTAGGTTGTAAAAAAAATAAATAATCTATTTAAAACCGGTGAAAGTCTCCTTCGTTAAATCAATTAAGTGCATCGACAAACATCTTTATTTCCATTACAAACATTATTACACTGCCACTGGATTGCAAAGTTGGTTAATATTCAAGGCACATTTTTTATTTTGATTTTTCCCCATGACCCTTTACAAAAAGATAATAACTGAATACGACCGTGAGTCGTATTCAATTCTTATCTGACATCCAAAGTGTAACAGAAATTCTGCATTTGTGTCATCAGGTCTAGTGAAAGTGTGGTTTGTTTTCCAGCTTGTGACACAGGATGTGTGGGTTGATGTGGTGCTGAACCTCGGCCGTTCAGTGTGAGGATACAGGGACATAAACATGACGAGGTGGAAAAACTACTCACCAGCTTGAAATCCTGAATGCTACAAATGAAGTAGGGAGTGTTGGGCCGCCGACTCTCAATATACACACAATCTGCAAATATGAAAAAAGAAAAAAAGTGAGTTAGAAAGAAGATGTTCACACTTCTCAAAGCTTTCAGGTTTTTCGGGGGGTTTTCAGTAATATATTATTTTGCGTGCTGTTACCTCTGCTCAAAAAGACATTTTTCTCCTCGAGTCAAATTCAATTGGAATGCGAGTAATAGGATTAAGGACTTTTGGAGCGCTACAAGGTTGCCTTTCCAAAGCAAACATTACGCCCAAGGGGAATTATGTTATTGTTCCACTCCATTTATACACCAGTGAGCAATACTGGCTTTAACCCCATCCCACCCACCCTCAGCAATCACTGTAACACGTTCTGACAAAATACAACTTTTGTCACTGCACCATATGGCCAGTTTGCTTTGCTTAGCTGTGAAACAAAAAAAAGAAAGAAAAAAGAAATCCACCCTCTCTCCTCTCATTCATGTTTTAAATAATGCCAAATTACATAAGTGTTAAAAGCATTGGTGTGAGAGGAGGAGGTGGCCCTGGCCGGCTGTGCTGTTAAATTGAATGTGACTGGTGGTATGGCTGGGTCGTGAACCCTCATCTCCTTAACAAAAACATTCACGCTGCAGCGGACAAAAAACACGCAGCCACTTCTGTCGAGAAGAAAGGAGGAGTAGGCGGGGGACATGGCTAATGGTTACTGCTAAGTCTGGCATAGTACTTTTCAGAAACAGCCTAGGGTTAGATTATTTTTATTTTAATCTAAATTTATATTCACAAAAGTCACATTAGCATTAGTCTTTTATTCGCCATTAGTTGAAACACTGGTGTGATTAAACTGAGCAATAAATAAATGCATTTTTAATAATAACCTGTGAAAGAGATTTCTTGCGAGCTCAACAAGCAAAGCAATCAAAAACCGCTGACATTTAAACTGATTGAAACAGATCACACTGAAAATTGATTCTATTCAAATGGAAGCTATGACAAAAGGTATTTGATCTGATCCCGGGGTTGGTTCTGCCTACCGTTCGGTAGCACTGTAGGTAACATTAACAAATTCACACGCCCGCGAAGAGGAAAAGCTACAACGCTACAATATCTAGCCGCTCCTTTGTAAGGTTTTCATTTAAAGAAAAAGCCACTCTAGGTAGGATTTACACTGACAACACATTCTGCTAGTGCTCATTTCACCAAAACACATGCTGAGCTGTTCAGAGCAGAGGGACTAAACCACACTTTCCCTTACAAAAGATGTGCTGCTAGCTTTTTTTCAGTGACTGACACTGCCATCATCTGTTATTTATTTGTTTGTGTCAACAGAGTTATCGATCTGGCTGTAGTTTATCTTACCGCTTGCAAAGGAAAAGAGGGGTGGCAAAGATATTAAATGGCTCTGACACCCAAGATACCATTTGTAAAGGGGCTGGTGTATGAGTGCGCCTGTGACATCATGGGCTTTGTTTTTTGAGAGGCTATGTGTGTGTGTATGTGTAACCCAAGGGTGGGCTTGTTATCTGCTGTGGGCTGAATGAGCTGTTCTAAAGGGAGGATGGGAGGGGGTTATCACCCTCGCTGGCTCTGAGTGACGCATTATATCTCTCTCAGTACTGCCCTCTTCTCGCTTTTCCCCTCTCCTTCCTTTTCTCCCTCCTCTACACCATCCCTGGAAGTCATTTACAAGATAACATGAATGAAAATATCCATCAGAGCTATTGTGTGATCCGTGAGCGACAGTGTGTGTGTGTGTCTGTGTGTGTGTTGCGAAAGACAGAGAGAAGCGGGTAGTAGAGGAAGGAGGGAGGGAGGGAGTGGGGGGAGGTCTGAGAACAAAAGAGACTAATCTGAATGAGATGACATGTTTCAGAGGAGTCAAATCGAGGGAATTAGGGTTTAGTGTCCCTTCACTTCACAAGTTTATCCTTTCGCAGGGGGCCATGCCAATATTCTCTATCGATTCCAATTTTTCATATGTGCTGCCTTAGCAAGCACACTTAATGTCCCTTCATCTGATCGACACATTCATTTGGACAGACCAGATATCCTTGTTCCCCAGAGCACATCAACAGGCACAAAGAACAGACAGCGAGAGTGAAAAGATAGGTAGTAAGAAAAAAAAAAAGACTGGGATCTGTTTTAATCATTCACAGACAGCAAGCGAGTCTATTCTTCGAACGTCAAAAGCACATTTTGAATTCATCCTGGGCGCTGGAAGTCTACTACCTCAAGGGCATTTCTCTGAAAGCGACTATAACACGAATCTCAATGAATGTGGAAGTTAAAACTAAGTTAATGCTTCAGAGTCTGCCGTTTGAACGAAAAGGAGACAACAGAGCTCAGGGGAGGTTTGGTGGGGTAGAGGAGGGGTTCGTCGAAGCGGGCCACACGGTTCCTCCGGGGTCTGCCTGGCTTGTTAAACATTCCTGCCATTTTGTGCATTTGGAAGTGGGTCTCCTCACTCAAGTGGAGAAGTGGAAAGGGGAGGGGCGAAGGGTTTTAGCAGTGGTGGGAGTCTGTGTGGGGGGATGGGCAGTTTTTTCTTTTTAAACAGATGAAGTGCGTGTTGGTTGGATGGATGAAGCCTTCGCTATAGGAGGGAGAACCACAGCAGAGCCTTTGTAGTAATGTGTTCTCACTCCCTCAGCAGCCATGAGTTTACCGTCGTCTTCTACTCACCTCCACCCTGCAATCCACTGCTGACCGCCATGTCACTGAAGCAGATAGAGAGCGGGAGAAAGCTCAATACTTCGACACAGGGAGATAATCATGAAGCTACTGAGCGGAGCTCCTCAGACACACACGCACTACACTGAAACTTGATCTTGACAGTCATCGTTTCTCCAATTACATTGTCACTGCTGAGCTCAAGCAACAGAATAGTCATTGTTATTACCTTGCGACACGCACACACACACACAGCAATTTTCTCAGCTGTAGCTCATTGTTCAGCCAGCCATTCTCTTATGGCTGCCAAGCATGTCTAATCTAAAACACACCTAGCCTCAGCAAAAGAGCCGTGTCCAACTCTCTCTGTACAAAGCAAATAAGATGCTGTTTAATTTGCTGCAGCATTCCAGCAGAAAGGAGGGGGAGCTCTTAGATAATATCTGCCTGGATTTATGTTGCGTGCCAGCAACAATGGAAAAGTCACATCGCGAATACAGTCATATATATGCCAATGTTTTGTAAACAGTGATGTGAGGGTGGGGAAGGTTGGTGCTGTGGAATGAGATGAAAACAGCAGGAATATCAGCACATTATGGATGCAAAGCGGGCTTATTAAATCAAGAGGAGTGTTTGTTTAAGCTAGGCTTGCAGGTGGCGAGTGTTAGCCATGAAGCCGGACGCACCTGCATTGTTAAAAGCGGTGCTCGGTGCTCAAATTGGCAGCGCGCACATGCACAAACGCAAAGGGAAATATACACACATACGCACGGCAGAGTAGCGCAAGGCTTTAGGAAAGCTACCCCCCCTTGAGTGTACTGATCCTAAAATTAAATAGCACAAGGAATGCAATAATGGAACCACAGGGGTGTGAGGGGACTAGAGGGCCAAAAAAGACAGAGAGGGCTTGGGAGAAATTACTGATCCACCACCGACCACAGAGCCTCTGCAAGGGAGACCAGATGATGACCAGAGCTGCCTTGTGCCACTTCCTGCTGGGTCGGTCCCAGTGGGGTGGCGTAACAGGCAATCAAGGCCCGCAGGCACACAGACTCCTGATTCTTCCCTTTTCCTTCCTCTCTCCTCTACCACCAGCCCAACAGCTCTCCCTTCTTCACACTGGAAAAGCAGTGGGAAATACCTGGCAAGCGATACCATCAGCTCTCCACAATAGGGCAGGCCTACAGCTGACTGAGCTCCTAGGGGAGAACAGAGGCTCTTTGACAACACCCCCCTCCTCCTCCTCTCCTTTCCCTCTCGGCTAGCCCACACTTTCTCATTTAGCAGTCTGCAGGTGGTTGGATTTCACTAAAAAGCTCTTTTCCCAGAGTCTCTAGCGTGGGGAGAAATGGGAGAGCAGAGAGGGCTTTTTAAAAATAGATCTGTTCAGTTAGCGACAGGCTAGTGATTCACACTGCTGTTTCGATATGAGATGACTCCAAGGGCTATTCCCTCATGTTAGCTTAGCTGGAAACAGGAAAACTGATCGACAACTACACTTTGCAGCACAGGGGGTATACTATGCTAATCGAGCTCTAGCCTACGGTGTATTGGCTGTAGAATAACCAATCCATCATTTTACTGAACCACGTTGTGCTGGCTTCTCGAGAGGATCCGCGCTGACAGCAGAATTTAGATGTTTTGTGTTCTTACCAAGTTTGATTTATTTTGCTCTGCAACAAATTTAGATATTTACGCTTGTGCCAAATTTGCTTTTATTGCCAAGTTAAATTGTTAAAATATCCCGTTTTAATGTGGTCAATACCTTGATGTGATCAATGTTAGCATCTGCACCGATGCAGATACTATAATACAGTTTTAGCAACGACAACATACATTTCTAACCTAGCAAACATGAAGCAAATTGCAGCTGACATATGTTTGAAAAAGAAAAGCCCTTGGACACATAAAGAACATGGCAGGTTTGTGAGACTGCCAACAGTTGGTCCCGAGTTCGAAGAGAGGAGGATGGAGGGCTGTTATCCAGCGCTACATGTGTGTGTCAGACATACTTCTGCTGCACATGACACATACAGTGACACACACACACACACACACATTCCCCAAGGTTCTGTGGTGACTGCGGCAAGGAGTGCCAGCTGTCCATATCAACAACTCCCCCAACACTCATACACACAAGGTGTTTTTCTAAGGCTAGCCTGTATCATACACTGCATGCGCTCACTACACAAATCTATCACACTCTTCCTTCCTAAATATAATAAAGTCCTGACTTTATCTGCTGCCAACCCACTGAAACTGTGGCAGCCATGTTGTGTGACATACACTGAGGAAGAAGGGCAGAAGGAGTGGGTGGGTGGTGGAGGAGGGCAGGTGGTTTCCATTAGCTCTCTCCATTTTAAAACAGACCAGCCAGGCAGGCAGGCAGGCAGTCAGTCAGTTAGGAAGGAGACATACTATGGCAGCCAGCCACCTGCAGCACCAAGCAGAGCTCTACTGCAGTAGAGAGAAGAGATGAGCAATGTGGATGGTGCTCTGTATGTGTGTGTGTGTGTTTGTATAAGACCGAGCGTGTGTGCAGCAGGAATGTGCTGGTCAGAGATAGGGGCCGCTTCGATGACTGTTAAAATCATGCTTTGTATACAGTAAGTGTTCGTGTGTACATGTATACGTGTTAAATTAAGCTTGTGCGCACAAATACTGTTTATCAGTGTAGTGTGTATTTGAAAAGTTGTTTTTTTTGTGAGTGTGTGTCTCCATGCTCCTAGGGTGTCTCCTATTGATCCTCCCATGGCAGTGTGTATAATCTCCAGAGAGAGGATCTATAATCTGGGGTGGTGGGGGGAGGCTCTGGAGGTGTCTGACTGGGCCTGAGGAAGTAGTGAGAACTCAGCCACAGGGCACAGATTGATTCGGCCTGGGACACAGTCTCCTGGTCACCACCACAGAGCCACTCCTCCATCCCTTTTAAAAACAGCAGCAGAGCTAGAGATCACTGCAGGCCCACCTATCGGCCGACTGCACTTCTCCTTCCACTCTTCCCCATCCAATCAATGAGCACTAAACCGCCTGAACCCATCTTCAAGGGATATACAGGCTAAGCAGAGAGATTGGAGGGTGGCTGGTGACTGGGAGTGTGTAGACTGTTTCAATACTAGCTTACCTTACCTTACTTCTTATGTAATGACATGAGCCTTTGTGTTTGTAAAGCTCCCTGAGACAAGCAATCAAAACAGTATTCTACTTCAGTTTCTGCACCGCTATCCATCACAGTCTTTTCCCCTCTCCCCATGTCTGCAGTGCAAATCCCTCACGCAGGGTGGTCAGTTTTACATATTGTGTGTCACTAGACGGCTATAAAGGGATTTAACATTTAGTAAAGCATAATCCATTGCAGGCTTTGTGCCTGCCTAAGCTGCACACATCAAATCTGATTGCAAGAAGGCTGTTACCAATGACCAAGCAGGAGGTGGAAAACACACACACACACACACACAAAGACACACACAGGGGGCTTATCACTTGAACAATAACCAGAGGAGACAGCAGGAGGTCAGTTGCTGAGGTGGAGGATCTTCCGTGTTGACAATGGGAGGTAAATTACAAACTACTGTACTGACGCTTTGGTCGCCACTACCAAATCCTAAATCATCCCTGATCTAAACCAGGTCTCACAGCCACAGTCTGCGAGGTAGAAGCAGGTTGTGACACCCTGGCTGCTCTAGACTTGTCAAACTAATTGAAGGAGAAGACAGGAAACATAAATATTCCCCATCAACTAGATACTGGCTCTGCTGTACGCTCAGATGTGGAAATATAAATATTCGGTAGGGCTAATCCACCGAGACGCTCGACTTTGTTTATATGCCTTTTGAATGTTTCATTAATGTGACTGACTGCTTCCGTTTTTTGTTTTTTTTCCTCCCCCCTCCACCCCCCCATCTATCCCCCTATGCTCACACCTCTCCACATGGTTGACTGTGAGACAAAGCGCCGGTGCTCTCTCTATTAAACATGAAACGCAGTGCAAAAAAAGGCTTCAATGGAGTCCGTAGTGGAGCGTTAGAGAAACAGAACTAGAGCGTGAGCAACAACAAGGCTTTGGTTCAGTGTGACTGCTTGCCTGAGGACTTCCACTGATACCAGTGCATAGATAATTTAGCCAACAAGATTATGCAGCTAGACGGCGAGTGTAGGGTGGGGAGGTCTGGCTGTTTCATTGCACCTACTTGAAGTTGTCCCTTCAGTAGCTGATGGGGGGAAAAAAGGAAGGCACAGTGTTTGTGTGTATGTGTGTAGGGATGGAGACCATTACCTAACACACTGGCTGTAATTTTCTACAGCTTCTCATTAAATACCCAGGCAATGTGGGCACCCCCTAACTACTTGACCTTTTGCTAGCTGCTAGATAAATGAAAAGACAAAGCAGCAATGATTTAGGTGCAATGGGGATAGTACTGAGCAGAGAGAGAGAAGACACACACACACGCGCGCACACACACACACACACACACACGCTAGTCTTGCTTCCTTCCTTCCTTCTTTCAGTGCGTGCTGACAATCCACCCTCCAGTACAACCAATTTATAAACAGTACATGAAAAAGAGGCCATGTTTACAGCAGCAGAAAAGGTTGCTTTTCTTTTTAAGCTTCATTCATCCAACGTAATAAAGACACTGTACCGCAGCTCAAACATCTCTCCAGGAAACTAGAGTACCTTTTGGCCCCAGAGGAGATAGCATACTTTCAGTGAGTCAGATAGTGTTGGGATGAAATCATTATCATGGCTGTCGTCTATCACATCATCATCTAGCGGAGCACCACTTTGCTTTATTGACTTAGCCCAAGACAAAGCACAGAGTGGGTCAACTTGGAATTGATTGTGTGATGCATTGGCCTCTAGCCTGAGGGACTACTTCTGCTGTTGGAGAGTAGCTACTTTGGAAAATATTCAATCCCCCAAGCAGTTTATTTGCAACAGACAGCCCAGAAATGAATCATTGATTAATTAAAACCTTTGTCCTGACTCCTAAAAATTAGCTTTTTAAGAGCAAAGTAGGAAGTAAATAAGTGAATGTGGTGTTAATGATGTGGGTCTTTAAACTGGAAAAACTGATGAATGGAAATTTTGACAGTTTGTACTGCAGTAAGAGACCAAGGCAGTGTGTGGCCCTCCTGCTGACAATTAGATTAGCCATGACTATGTCTTACCTCCGGGTCTGTAAACAACATCGTCCTCAGTGATGAAGGAGGTGATTTCTCCATTCTCTGTGCGCTCGTAGCGTGACTTTTTCTTAGGCGTCTTCTTCTTGCCCTTTTTGCCGGCCTCTTCAGCCGTGCCGCTGCCTCCACCTGTGCTGCCATTGTCGTTGTCTTCGTCTTCACTGTGCTCGCTCTCTGCATAGTTTTTGGCCCCGCCCTCCAGCGTGCAGCTGCGTCTGGGCCTGGAGCTCTCACTCTCACCTCGGTCCCCGTCCTGCCGACGGGACTTACCGGCTTCTCTCTTGTCCCGGTCCCTATCTCTGTCCCTATCCCGCTCTTTCTCCCTCTCCTTCTCTTTGTCGGCCGTCATGATCCGCCACGTGCCTTCCTCAGTCCTCTCACGGCTGGGCCTCCGTGAAAGGTAGACTGTGAGCCTGGGCTTCAGTCTTCTGAATTTACCAGTCAAATCCAGGGAAAATTTGGCCACACCAACAACCCCAGTGTTTCAGAAAAGCTGTGGACAAGAGGAGAAAGGCAATTAGTATAACCCAATGTCAATAACCATTATCCTTACTGTACAGTAGCTACATTTTGCTGAAGAGGATCTTTTGTGGGTGAGAAGTACAAGATTGGTTCTGCTGTGCTGACTCTTCTCAGCATCGCAGTAATAGTTGGATCTCCCCTCAACACCCATGAAGGCTCTGGAGAGCACTGAGCAGCTTCATCAAAAGAACAGAGCTTTCTAGCTTCTTGCTCAAACATATTTCCCTTCATCAGAGAGGCCGTAAAAAAAAGTTATAAAGGGTAAAATGGAATGGAATAAAAGAAAGTGAGTTAAGTAAAAAGATGTGATGCATGTGAAGTATCTGTAACACAATAAGCTAAAGGGGACTTGTAACTGGAGCACGAGAAAGTACTGCTGCATTGAGGATGAGAAAATAATTCCTCAGAGATAATGTGTCCGGGGGTTTTTCGACACAAGACGTTGCTTGTCGTTTGTAATGCCATGCCAGTGTTTGTAGAGACACAGCATTAAGCTCAATGACAGAGTTAACTGGCTAGCTTCTCTGCAGACCATCTGTGATGACACCAGGCTCAATTTTACTCATCTGTGTGTGTGTGTGTGTGTGTGTGTGTGGCTTACTGGACTCCACCCCACCCCACCCCACCGCCGTGGCTGACAGTCACCACTGTGTTAATGTGAAGTGACAGCTCTGGAGGGAAGAACACAGCAATCTAGTGGGTAAGGAAAGGGAAGCTGAGCCAGTCATTTGCCATGCCCAGTCCACCGCCTTTTTCAGCTATCGTCGTTTACTCAAAAGTATCCGAGCTACCACTTATTCATGCCATAATGCAATCCTCCATAAACAGTGAAGTGGGCAAAGTTGAAGCAGCACGCTATGTGCACTACACTGCTGCTACACACGATGCCTACAAAAGAGGCTTCTCATTTACTGCCAGTGTTTGCCCCCTCCACCCCCACTACAACAAATTAACTAGAAATAGTTATTACAGCACCCAGAGGGATAAGACCAGGCAATCAGCACCAGCGTTACCATGGTCGTGATAGCAGGTTGGGAGAGAGAGGGAGTGAAAAGGGGAGAGAGGGGTAGAGAGCCAGCCAGGTAAAACAAAACTGGCTTTAAGTGAAAATTACACAGTACGTCTGCAAGTGGATGTGCATGCATTGAGAAAGCAACAAAAGAATGTAAGGTGAAGGATAGAGAGAAAGAGGAAGGCGGAAGAAAGGCGTAAGGCTGACAGGCACGCACGTACGTGCACACTCACACACAAACAAAGAAGCGAGTTTGACAACGGCGCTCCTCAGCAGCGGGTGCTGTCATCTCGTGAGCAGACACCAACTGACAGGGCAGCTGCTCTTGTCGTCAGCTTCAACACAAACACCGGGCCTGATTAAACCACAGCCTCGTCACAGCCCCATTAATCACCTAATGATGAGTTACCACGGCGACCACTGGGCTGCCAGCTTATACACACAGGAACACATTAGTGCGTGCACAAAAACGCGAGTGCTCTGGGGAGTTGTAACGCCCATGTGCGTGCAAGGACACACACTCGCCGTGGATACACACCTACGTTGGCGAGCCAAAATACATACTGTGCCCCCCTTCTGCGTCCATATCCAGCAGCATGTATTGGAGGTGTGAGGAACATGAAAACATTGATGAAGGTAGCATTTGATAGCACCTCTCTAATCCTGGGGGCTGCCAGAATCTGTGTATGAGCTAAGCACCTCTTCTCTCCTCTAATCAGTAACATAAGCCTCTCCCTCTGAAACCAAAGAGGACTGTTGCAAATGGAGGGCTGGTCCGCTCTCCTTTGATGTTGTGGGCTGCTATAAGCCTCTGCAAGTATCTTTACAATCTAGGTACTATTAGTTTGTATCTGAATACACGACTGCCTTCCAAATTCTGTATCTCAAATTGCCTTGCTGATGTTAATATCAATCTATGCATTACCCTCAAAACAACAACAAAGAAATCTACGCATGTAATTGTGTTAAAACTCATCCATTAGCAATATGTTCAAATGTCTGTGGTTAATGTGTTGTAGCTGTAGTTTGATGCAGATAAAAGAGCAATCTGAAGTTGAGCAAATTGAGTGAGTCAAAAGAAGTGAGTCAGTGTGAAGTACTGGCACTGTGGCAATGAAAAGTCATAATGTACTGATGGCTGAGAGGGAAGAGAAAGTGAGACAGAGAGAGAGAGTGAGAGAGAAGCCTCTCCACCCACTACCCGGGAAACAAAGTGCTCAGTAGAAAGCGGTGCTGGCTGCCTGGCCGATGAATAACGCTGTGAGGGCAGGTGAGGCTTGGAGCTATTACACATCAATCACTGGGCCAGGACCCTTTGAAAGATACCAGCTGTCTTAATGGAAAAGAGAAGGAGGGGGGCAGTGGCTGAAGAGGAGTTGAGGGGGTCCCAGCCAACGGCACCTAATCCACCATTTACATTACTGCAATGGAGTCAAGGGCTAGCAGCCAGCAGGGCCCCGCTCAAATACATTTCTCTTTCCCCGAGCCTGTTTAAATGAGACCTCTGGCCTGAAAAACCACACAGTTTGTGGCTCGATTAACACATCATCCCCCACAATGGCCACACAGCAGGTTTCTGTTACTAAACACAGCTTTTTTTTCCCTCTCGCTCTCTCCCTCTCTTTCTCTCACAAACAGCCTTTTAAAAAGCCATGTTTTATTCATTCCAATCACTCTCACATTTACCCGAATCTGTTCTCATCTCTGTAGTTTTAATCAGAAACCTGACTAAGGATAAACATTCAAATTATCACGCTTTGCTTGAGCATTTATACAGGCTGATACAGCTGGGGGGATTTCTTCTTCTTTTTTCTTTTTTTTTATCTTGCCAAATTTTAGTAATTGATTTTCTTGGATTATAAATTTGCAAAAGCTGGACATTTATTCATACAGTATTTTATAGAACAAATAATGGAGAAACATTTTAAATGCAAAATAAAATCTAACAACAATATAACCAGCACAGTGATCCACTCAGTTTTGGGGAGTGAGACTGAAAAGTCATTCATGGCATATTCAATTGGAGAATTATGAAGTAGCAAAATGTGATTGGCAAGGATTTAGGGCCGGCTTTGCAAAGGGATTGAATGAAATACTCGCATGAATACAGATTAGAGGAGAACAATGTTAGCATGAATATACACAGGGTTATTAACAATGAGGGCAACTCAAATTGATCCGAATAAACCAGGCAGATCCTCAGCAGCGTATGGATCCTAGCTGTGGTGATGTCGAGCTGCGGCAGGTTTTTTGTCAGCTCCAATCCATTACTCAGTGCGATCTAATCTAAGCTGCCATTCAAACCCCCCCAGAAACAACAGTACAATGAAAGGCTCAGCTGGAGGCAAGGGGTAGGCCACTTCATAAGGGATTCTCTGTGGTCTCTGCACCCTGCCTGCTTTGTCTTACCTGGTTCAATCATGGCTTGCTTTATTCTCTGAGGCCCTCTGTTTTAGTTCACATTGGCAGGGCAAAGACACTTGTCTGCTCCACTTGTTTTTCAATTCACTGATGAGTAACCACATCTTTTTTCCCTCTGCTAAAGCTGCACTCACAATCGCTCTATTTTTAGCCGGCATCCGGGGTTAGTTTAGTAGGTAAAAGCCATGCTCGCAAAAAGATAGCTTGGGGCTTTCCAACATCACATTTAAACCTGCCTTGAGACTTCCATGGTAAAAAAAAAAAAGCAAACTACTGCTGCACATGAGCAGATTCTCACACACAATGACAACATTTGTAACGATGAAATATCACAAAATCTCCCTGGACTAACACAAGCAGCCGATACTCTTTTTGTAATCTAAACCAATACCAACTGAGTCAAACATATTCTCTGTCCAACAGTCCACAGGTACTTTCATGCACACAGATATGAGGATCAGACTGTGTGCACCACAGGGTTTAAGCCTCTACTCCATCTCTAAAAGAAGGCTAAATCCTCCTCTAGTCCCTGTTTGTGTGCTCTCCATGAGAGCTGCAAATGGCCCTGAGGGGGCCGCTACACAACCCAAGATGTCCATTATCTACAGGGTCTGTGAGCTGGACTTCATTTTACAGCCTAATATCAGCTACTCCAGGACACAGTTCCTCTCAGTCTGCCACGCTTGTCTGTCTGGAGGAAAGCTGAAAAGCCATTTGAGCAGCTCTGATGGCTTCACGAGGCATCATGTTTTGACACGGCTCCCAAGGGACGTGCCAGGGTTGTCCATTGTCACCCTTCCCCTTTCCTCTAAATGAGGCACTCTCGAGAAATGTAATCATGAGCAGGCCAGTAAAGGACCTCTTCCCAATATGTCATTGATAAGGAAGGCAGGAGAATGTGAGGTATGTGGAGGCAGACCGTGCTATCATGAATGGGGCTCTTAATTGAGTTTCCCTGTGGATCTGTGGAAGGTTTTTTTTCAATGTGAATAAAGTGCATGATTCAAAAGGATTTCTAATGTTTCCTCTGGAGAGGCTCTGACAATTACATTTTTTTTTGGTGAATTATGCTGTTGCAATGAAACTGTATCCAGAGGTAAAGCTGCGGTCAGAAGAGGCATAAATACACACTGGGGACACATTCGGGCCAGATTTGTACAAAAACATATCTCTATCATAACATGTATCGTCAAACATTTATCTCTATAAAATAGAACAGAGCTACAGCACGGGGAGGAGGAAATGAGTAACATGACATTTTCTCAATCAGATCTATGTAGTAAAAAGATTTACTGTGAAAGGAAAAAAAAACAAAGCTTGACTTTGTCGTCTAGAATGAAAGGATTCTTGAGATATTAATATTTGAGCGCTCAATCATGTTCCACTTCCACTGATATTCTGCAATCAAATATCCCCACTCTTCCTCTCAGATCTGCCTATCAGCTTAACGATCCTATCCGTCAGTTCGACTCCAACTGGTAGTCTAAATGAGTGTGGGAGAGGAGGAAATGTATTCATACGGCTGCCCTACATCCTCCAGCTACTCTAATCACTATGCCACACAGAGTGACGTGCCAACACAGAGGAAAAACTAACATAAATAGATTAGAGTGACAGATAAGACAGCTCTGAGGTTTCAGACTGACAGGCGCAGGCCAGCGAGGGTACTGAAGAATGTCTTCAAGAACCAGCTCCCAAAAACAAAACCATCAGGTCACTACATAAAACCAGTTTTTTGCCTAAATTATTAAGCTATGTGGTGGCAAATTCGCCTCTATCCTCGAGCAGATGGTTTGGGGGGGGAGGGAGGGAGGGAGGGAGGGAGACAATCCCTCCATTCAACGTCTTATAATGATCCAAGCCAAGAAACACCTCCACCTCTAGATACCACAGGATGGTATTACCTCTAATTAGGAAGGGCTATTATTTCATATGCAAACACCTTTTCTATAACTGCCAACCAACCGAATATCATGACTGATTGCCTTTTCAAAATAAATAAAACAAAGGATTCATCTTCGAAGCATAACTGTTGCAAGCAGAGCTATATATCTTACGAGTCAATGAGTAAGAACTGAAAATAGACACTGTCAATGAACGTTCTCCAGTTGGAGATGTGTTTATTCAAGAAAGAGGACGGCTTTAGAAAGCAGTCAGCGGGGGAGGTGACTATGAAAGTGGAATATTCAGTGTAGCATTCAGCCTTGACATCCACCATCTCAGTCATGTAGGCCAGAGATCCTAGGCAGAAGGAAAGCACTCTTTGTAATACACATGAATAAAATGAATTATGGGTCTGTGAGGAGTCCATGCAGTTAGCAACGCTTTTTAAAATATAGCTGTAGACAAGGGTGTGTTGTAAATATTGCCTGCTTCAGGATGTGTTTTCTCTCCCTCATCAAATGAAAAAAAAAGCTAGTGGGAAGCAGCCAGGAGTGATGAAAACACTGCTGGAACAAGCAGGATCTGAGCTCAGAGCTCCCATATCCTCTGAGGACAGCTCATAAAACATGCAGTGCCTGGGACTGGGCCTCTTACAGCAGTGGCATTTTAGTGCGCCCTGCCACAAACACACAGGCCACACACACAGGTAGGCTACAAATACACACAATTAATTTTAAAGAGTTGAAGGAGTTAGACCTACATGGTTTACTACGAGGACTACCAGGTTTTTCATTTTAAAATACCCATAAGCTATAAAAAGGCAGCTATTTTTCAAAAACATTAGCAGTGGGGGCCTGGAATAATCGGCTTTTGGGAAAATATAAGAAGAAGAAGAAGAAGTTGGATTCTACGCAGTGTAAAGTAGTGATCCACAGATTAACTCTGCCTGTTCATGTGTGAAATGGAGACTTGATCCCTAACTGATAGTGTGCCATGCCTCCAACAAACACAAGACGCATATTTCTCATCTTTCCAAACACCTAACAACTGCAAAATATTGGATTACACATTCTTCAATGTGCAACAACAATGACACATTAAGAATTCTTCCCAACACAACATAGCTCAGCCTGACTATAGGTCTGTCTTAAACCAAAAAGGTGAACGGGGTGGGCGGCGCGGCTGAGTTGCTGTGAATAAGCCTCAGATATTCTTGGAATGTTAATGTTAGGCTTTGACCGTGGCCGTCTCACAGACTTCTCCTCTCATCACTCGGCCATTAATGACGATGAAAATACTACTTAGCCCTGCCGAAGCCAAAACATAACTAGGAAACCTCACCTTTATGTTTTCTTAATATTTAGTGAAGTTAAAGTAGGACAAGAAACACATGCATAGTGTTGGAGTGTAACCCTTTACACAGCAGTGAATTAGCACAATGCTGTGAGACACAATTGCTAACTAATCCTGTGCTTGCATTGTGTTTAGGCACACCATATGCTGTGCTCATGCATAGGAAATCAGCCTCTAGTATTCTGCACGTTGCCGTGCTCTTAGTGGAAACCTAGGAGTGCAGGTTTGAAGAGCTACAGTCTTGTTAAAATAGCTTCCCACTACATCTGCAAGCTTATAAAAAGCCACAGAGCATATTTCACTACAGTGGTGCATTCATCTTTGTGTATACACACGTGTCAATCTAAAATGTGTAGGCCATTGACACACACACATTTACGTGTGCGCACACGCATATATATATATATATATATATATACAAACAAAAAAATTCTGCTGCTGAGCAACTGTATTTGCAGTGCAGACCAGACTATGTGGTCAGCCAATAAAAGGCAAGAGTGTAATGTGCCTTGACCTTTATCTTTCTTTTAGCAGCACCTTACATATACTGCCATCTCCCCTCATATATCACTCGGGCAAATGGCGCCCTTCACCCTGCTCCCTCCTGTCCCCTCTTTAAAAAGGCTAAGGGGACATCTTTGCCTGCTGTACTCAATTGACAGCCCTGGCGGCTTTCTCGCCAAGCACGAGGGGAGGGGAGATTAGGCTCATCGCGGGGGGAAATGCCGCAATGAATAATTATGTTTCATAACATGCCCCACCCCCCCTCCTTTATTAGCATCACACAATAATTAATGGGGAACAAGGGGCACTGAAGAGTCTGCGTTTCGCTTTCCAGAACAAGAGGGTCAATATGCCCTTCAACCCTTCCTTTCTGCTCACCGTCAAAGCAAGAGACACCTCATCCGTCTAAAAACATGCTCTTAGCTTATTTATGATGCCAGTTGCTCTGCTGGAGAAAAGGCAGCATTCCTGCCACAGTCAGCAAAACTGGCCAGATCGCTTTACGCAGCAGTTCACTATTTCCATCTCCACACCTCTTCTCAGCATGCCAACCCAACAATTCAATAATGAATATGAAATGCGTCCTAATTGATGTCTATGGGAGTTGGAGCGGCTGAAAATACGGGCTACTGGACATGAGCTTGACTTGATTAAGTTTTTGTTTCATGTCAAGAAAAAAATAATCTCTGATCAGCGGTAGCAAAGCCAGTCCTGATCGAATTAGCTTTGCACTAAGAGCTCCATTGATCTTGGCACTCATCTGTGCAGATGAGGCCCGGAAAGGCAACTGGTAATCCAATAGCAGGGATGGGAAGTGCTTCAAGGACTCTGCTGTGTTTACCCACCTATTTCCTACACAGAGAGGCAAGATGTTAGTGCACGCCACTCACTGGACTGATCCAGTGAAATGAATAAGAGCTGCAGTGTGACCAAAAGCAAGGTACTTGAAAGCTCAAAGTAATTGCTTTTGCCACAGCTATCATGTAATGAGTAAACAGGATGAATCAAGCAGAGTCTAGATCAGTGTTTAAATGAACTGTGCAGTAATATTCAAGTCCTGATACGGGCTTCACTTCATAATCCTAGACAAACATCTAAAAGCAAAGGTTGATATCAATTTAAAGGCTCTATTCACTCAAGTGTGTGAGTGTAAGGTTAGGAGAATCAATGTGGAGAAATCTGTCTTTACACTGTGATAATGTCTTTGCAGCAGGCTTTGATGCAAGCCTTTGCAATCAATTCTGCATGACATGAATGACATAAAACAAGAACCCAGAGGGCAGGGAGCATACAAAATGAAACGGAGCAAAGCTAAGGTAGCGAGAGGGGAAAAACATACCGCCGTTTCACTTGTGGAAATAGTTCAAGTGAAGAGTGCCTTAATAGTATCGCTGTCGTGCATTAACTATAGTGCTGCTACAACAGCGCTCTTCCTCACACACACACACACACACACACACACACACACACACACACACTCCATCAAGGATTCATGAGGGAATGCTCAGTAACCGAATTGAGTGCGTTACTCTCCTTCATATCACTGCAGCAAGAAAAGAGTGAGAACTCTTCGGCAGCCCACAGACACTCTGCAAACACGCACTACTCTCATGCCACACTAATAACCTTGGGCTGTCTACCAATGCCATGACTTTATGGAACAGTGCGGGCTCTAAATAGAAGGTCCATTTCTCACCAGCAGTCTGCAACAGCTCTATTTCAGCCACCCTGTCATTAAATATTTATCTTAGCGGAGTGGTGGATCATACCAAGGTGATAACTATTTCAAAATCCAGATCTCTGGCTATTCCTTCCCCTCACACCCCACCTCTTGCCACAACAAAGAACCTATTTTTAAAAAGGGGATTATCTACAAGTGTTCCTTTAATCAGCGCATGTCAGATCTGCAGAAATCCCTCAACAACGGTCCCAGAGGAATACCTTTCTCTGAAGCCTTATCAGGCAGATGATCTGCTTCACCGACAGCAGACTGAGTGAGTGGGAGTGAGTGAGTGTGTTTGAGGATGAAAAGATGTGTTGCTACCTTGCTATGATGTCCTCTCCAACAATCGCAGAACAAAGGCCTCCATTTTGAAGTGGAGTTATGATGGCACAGAGCTCTTAAGGTTTCTCTGTTGCTGTGTGTTGTACTGGTTTCTATCCTCTTTGTTAGCCTGCTGTTTGTTATGCTAGTGAGATAAGCCACTGTTGCGGGTGGCTGGGTGTACTACAGCAACCGGTGTACTGCTTGAGTGCCAAAGCCGGCAGTCTGTGGGAGGGATTGTGGGCATTATAGATCACTAGGAGACAGATGTCCAGTCTTGCCCCGGCACTGACTCAAACACTAACCCCAAAAACCATGTGTTTGCAAACTGGACTGCTTCCTGGTGGGTCTTAAGTTGATCTTTATCACGCCACTTTAGTCAGCTCACTTTATCATGGCAACCAACCCCCCTTTTCCTGGTGCAGGGATGAGCAGCATTGTTATTTATGAGACAACATGAGAGGTGGAAATATACCCCGCTACAGCCTGATAAACATTACGAGCCGTCTTGTGCAGGCAAACCTGATTCAGAGAGTGCAAAAAATACACCAGTCGTGGGCAAACAAAAGAAACGAGAGGTTTGAATATACGCATAAACATTAAACGCCTCTGGAGAACGGACGACTGGCAAGACACAGCATCATTGTCTCCCATAAAGGCGTTGAAATTCTGCACCGCACTAAATAAGTGTCATGCTCCAATAAGCAGAATCAAACCCTGTGAGCATCTGTTGTTTTTAACTCTCTCTCTCTCTTTGTTTTATGATGTGCAGTCACAGTTAATGATTTCCTCAAGATCTCCATTTTCCACATATGATTTACATGGTTGAAACGCTTAGTTGAGCAGGTTTGTAAAGCAACCATTACTGCCATTACTGCTGAAACCAAAGAATGTTTGGGCAGAAAGTTCATTTAAAAAAAACTAGGTTGATCAAGAGGAAACAGACAAGGTATCAGCATACTGCCTTTCAGTTTCTTCCTGTTTACATATCTGGATTGTGCAGTCATCCCTTCCAGAGAATCACTGCCAGCAAAAACAATTACCCCCTCCCCCACCCATGCACAAGTCTCTCACTGACTGCCTCAACTCAGCTTGACAATCAAGCCTATTAGATCTTTCTGTGAATTAACGCTAGTTAACTTAAAGCACTGACACACATGAAGAATAGTCATTAGCCTGTCTTTTTAGCATTTAAAAAAAAACAGGAATGATTTGCCGGTTCAGAGAGATCATCTCCTTACATGCAGCCTGGGGCAGCCCTCAGTGTCTACCTCATTATTTTTTTTGGAAGAACAAGGCCACTGATGAATCCTGTTGGATTAAATGTAAGGTGCTCTCGTTATGACCTGGCTTTACACACAGCAGTAGACTGCTTTAAGCTGCTCTTCTTACAAGACAAAAGAAAACGACTTACCAAATACTGTATACAGATAAATCTCACTCAACAAAGCTGTAAAAATCAAAGTGGAATTGTTTTGAGTACATCTCTCCCACACGGCTGCACATTCTGCAGTGAAGAAAGCTGTCAAATGTTTCGCTTTTTGTGGATACTAACTGAGCTGACAAGTGCCAATGATACACAGTGAGTGACAAAGACATTCATTCCTGCTTAGAGAGAGGTTTTCCAGATGTGATAGTCTGCAATGCTCCAGTGTTTCATTACTGGATAGAGGGAGACTGTTGCTGTGTTTTCCCCCCATTTATGTTGCCAGGGTGACAAATGAAAAGCAGAATCACCCGCACAAGTAATCAAATAAGTGAGTGACAACAAGTCAATATCTTCTCATTGTGTGGACAAGCAATATATCTGCACAGTAACGGGCTGTGCTCCGAGGCTTAGGCGATGCTAGACTCACAGCATTATACGGATAATGTGCCAATAATCTGGCTCGGTGCGGCTGTTAAGACCAGTGCTAATAAAGACGCAGTATCAAAAGACAACCTTTACCAAGTATGTGCTGAATTACTAACTCACCAGACATTGTCTAGACTCTGTACTTCAAACGAGCATGTTCTGTAGTCTGTGTAATGGATACAAGCCAACAAGGACAAAACTGTAATTGGACATTGATCTGGTGAGGTCTAAGGATAAATAACTCATCCTTAAAGCAGCCAGGAAGAGAACAGTATGTAAACGCACCGATCTCACCGAGATGTGAAAAATAGCAGTACTGAGATCTTGCACCCATTTTGTTTTAATTCCTTAGGGCTTGCTTGTCATTTTTAAAAAGACATCTTATTAAAAAACCTCTGACAATTAGCATGCTTTTGATAACATCCTTGACAAAAAAAACAAAAAAAACACACATATTCCCAAAACACAAAATGGCAAAACGGAGCAAACATCATCTCTACAAGCCTGGTTAAACATAAGCAAGATCAATGGGTAAATTCATCAGCAAATATTACTGTTCGCTGGCTGGCAAGTAATCATTAAGGAATGGCACTGATGCATTATTCATTGGCTAATGTATAATTCAGATTTAACAGCAGATTCTATGCATAAATAAAGCTGTGATACATTTAAACACATTAAATGTTTACTTGCTAAAATAGGATATGAAGGCACAGCATTCCTGCCCCCCCCTCCCTCCTTCTGTCACTTGATTATTTGCTACCATTCCTGAGGATGTAGGGATGTAAGGTGGATAATGGAATATAGACTGTGGCAGTCCACTCATCATAACACATTCACTTAATGGACACAGACTACTGATTTCCTACGGAAAGAAAAAAAGCTGTTGTGTAGTGTAGTTGATTGCTAAAATCCCACAGGGCATCGCGCTTCTTTGTTGGATTAAATAAATGAAAATCACGAGCGGGTCAATGAAACCACATATTTCTTGATGTGTGGAGATTTATGTAGCCGCTTTATCTCCCTCAGACATCAACATCATCTGTGTTTAGCTGGATTGCGAGGATGTTCCTTGTTGAGGTGTCAGAGCTGGTGTCAGAGGCACAGTCAACAGGGAGGACAAGGAGGCGGTGAGGACACAGCCTCCATCTGACGGTGTTCAGAGCAGGCGGCCCTGTGGGGACCGCCATTCCACTTTATGACCATGCACTGAATTAACGAGGCCAGATGTCCCCCCACTTAACATGTGTGAAAGTGCCCTCTGATGGGCTCAGCTGCTTAAAGGATGTACAGACAGAGAAGGGAGAAAGGAGATAGGGCCTATTTTCAATTATCCCAATTTCTCACTCATTGTCGGCTCCAGAGGTTTATGTTAATTAAAAGATATCGGCCCTTCCTCTGTGCACACAACAAATTAGATGGAATTTTCTATGAACAATCAAAGCACCTCTCCGGTCCTGCATCGCTCTCTATTTCAGTAGTCACCCACCAGAGGGTACTGCCTCCTTAGCAGTGCTACCACTGTTTCATGTGTACTATGTCATATCTGTGGCTAATGTGCTCTAAATGAGTCACTGGTACACCACTATCTGCAAGGACAATAGGTCAGGAAGTGCTGGGCTAGCACCATCCATGAAATGAACCCTGTCTAAAGAATCAACAAGACCTGGAGAGATTTATCATCTCTCCTCAAAACTATGAGTGTGCTTCTGTGTAGGGGGATGGGAAAGGCACCAACAGTAGTATAGAAGCCATGACTTCTTATTGATTTTCCGTCTTGCTTTATGACAAGGCGGCTCTCGCGTTTCTGCATTGTTGGGGTCAAAAGTGGGAGGGTGACTGTGAGTGTTACCTTTGAAGCTGCTGCAATGTAAACCACATTCAGACGGTCAGAAAGCCGGGGCTGTAATTTACTCATGTTTATCTGATCAGCATCTTAAAAAACTGTTTTAATGGGTCAAACACCACCACATCTGTTTTCATTCACGTAGCTTATTATAATAACAACTGGATCATTTCTTTGTAATTACAATGGAATACAGTTGAGTCATTCAGGCTATTACCCAAATGGAAAGATATTCAGACCCCAGCAGACTTTCTCATTAGAAAGAAAATGAGAGGCCCGCCAACATTGCATCAATAACAACTCGCCTTTCTCCGATTCTTTATGCCTTACATCATACGATAAAAAAAAAAAAAAAAAAAAAACACAACACAGACAACCGCTGCGTCTTTTTCTTCCAGCCAGAAACTGCCATCATCCTGACACAGGGAGGAAAAAGGGGGCAGAGATGCAGCGTGGTGCAATCCCAGTGAGGGCCATCATGCGAGCAGATTAAATAACATTTTTCCAATGCCCTGTCAAACATTCAGCCGCCTCCGAGAAGCTAGACAGCCGTTACAGCCTCACTCTATGAAACAGCTCTCTCTCTCTCTGTCTCCATGGTCAGGAACAGCCTCTTTGATCCAGATATCACCCCTCAGATTCCTCAGAGGTGACACTCATACACACGTCTGTATGTGAGCTGAATGTTTACTAGATCTGTGTACCTTGTCAGCAGTGAGAGTTTGTGAAGGGGGGGGGCTGTCTAACACCACTACCAGGCTTCCCTTGGTTTACATGAATTAACAACATGGACAGTGCACATCAGTTCTAATTTCCCTATAAACATTGGTATGATAAACTACAAATAGAGTACATAATAAAGCTTTAGGCTATATTTTCTTTTTTTTAATATAAGATATATTTTCATTGGACAGCAGTTCCACCACGAGTGCACTCTCTCCATACAAATCCCACACTGCAGAACAACTCTGGCTTCTTGTGTACAACTCCATTAAGAGAGCTGACCACTTCCCCTTTTCATTCAATCCACAAGTGGTTAAACTAAATGGATACCCTAACCTCGGAGGAACTGAAGATTTTCTGATGTGTTGAGACAGACAGAAAGACAGGCTATGCAAGTTTTTTTCCTATATGACAGTGCGGGTTGTATTCGGGTGTGAGACAGTACATTAACCCACAAAACCAACATGATTCCTGGGTACCGTATCAGTCTCTCCAGGTTCAGTAATTGTCAAAACAGTAAGAACATTTTGGGGAAACAGAGCCATCAATCAGCGGTTCTCACCCTCAGCAAAGCTCAAACAATGCCTTGTTTTTGCCGCCATATTGTCTATCAATTTGTTGGCTCAGATAAACTCATAACGTGACATCTATAAAAAAAATGTGCTTGTCTGTAAATTCTCATACTCCATCTATTAATGGTATTTGAATCACTCCGTTTTTAGATTAGAGAGCATCGACTGGCAGTTAAGAGTTTCTACTGAGAGTTACAGGAACAGTGGGGAAGATAACCATTCTTACATTTTTTTTAACCATAATTACAACTCCTGATTTATACGATACCATGTGTTTGTACCGAGTTTAAAACATTCACACAGTTTCGAGGCAGTAAATGTCCTTTATATCCCAACAGTCACCCATTATCTGCAGTGCTCTGCACCATACATTAGCCTGTGCTGTGTTGTCCCACTCAAGTGGATTAATCACATCTGAATCATTAAGCCAGAGGTCACTTCTCTGTTAG
The DNA here is from genome assembly GCA_036937835.1 of Pampus argenteus. NCBI lineage: Eukaryota > Metazoa > Chordata > Actinopteri > Scombriformes > Stromateidae > Pampus > Pampus argenteus. The sequence goes on along the minus strand of CM072864.1, from coordinate 18,409,826 downwards.
CAGTAGGGAGACAAAAAAAATAAAAAAAATACCACAGGATGCTGGGTATGGTGGAGATTAGCTCCTCACAATTAGCGATGCAACATCTGAGTCCTTGTAATAGCTCAGTGAAAAATGCAGCAGCAGGGGGAGGATTTCAGGAAGGGATTGTTTTTATATGGCAGAGATTGAAGCCAATCACCCCCCCCCCATCCTTGATTTGAATCTTTGAGGGCTGAAGCTTTCTTTGTACTTATGTGACCACATACCCTGTGGAGTCAGCTTCTGACCGGAGTCACATGAAGACTTACTATGGCCAATTTTACAGTGATTCAAGTAAACAGGCCGCCCTCCTCTTTCTACTATAACTGGAAAACATGAGATAATCTGCCTTTCAGACAAATAACGGTAGTCTGCTTTCAAATCCCAAGCTGCTCCCTCTTAAACACACACACACACACACACACCCACCCCTCTGCTCTTTTCAACAACAGGCACAGATCCCCTCCTCACCCCCCCACAGTGAGAGCTGCATGTGCTTGGGCCAGAGTTCATAGCCTCTGGGGTGCTGAAGGGGGGAAGTCAAGTTAATTTGGTGGTCCTTCAACAGTTTGCAACTGGTTCAGCCGGTCCCCCGCACACAGTCTCTTACCATTCTTTCAGAAACACTCGGCTACTTTCCATTATTACAGTCCAATAATCAATTTATGACATGAGCAAGGCTGTAAATCCAACAGCCGATCCTTTATGTGAAACTTGGGGAAATCCCACCCGTCATATTTATGTGCCAGTGAGTGATTTAAATTCATTTCAACATTTTTTCCCTGTCAAAATGCAACTTTTTTTACCCCCTCGAAGTTGACTGATTACTCAAATACACAAGCACAAATAGTTTCTCCATCTTTGATGTGTGTGTGTGTGTTTCCTGGGCAGCAGGATTGCTATTTAAGCCCTCTTTGTTTACTTCATTACTGTGGCTGCTGTTGCAGGCTGGACAGGTCATAGAGGTTGCTTGAGGGGTCTGCTACACAGTCCAGAGAGAGCCAAGTTTTACAACAATGCAGCCAAACTTTCAGCTTACTGCAGCACACAAAACATTTGACTCGAGGTTACACTCGCTTCCTACTGTGATATAAATAAAACTTGAGTTTTTTAGCTCAAACTATAAGTGTCACTTGGCTTTAGTCAGCATCACTATTGCACAAATCCCCTGTTTTATCAGCCACACATTGCTCCCTCTGTCTGCCCCCCTCCCTCCCTCTACCATACCGCCTCCTCCTCCAACCACAACCATCCTGCAATCTTTTTTTTTTTTTTTTTTTGTATTCAACTACTCACCCGCCAGTCTGGTGATTCTTGGGGAGTCCCAGAGACTGCTGCAAACAACTTAAAAAAAACGCGATCCTTGCCCGAGATGACCCACCGAACTTTAAAATAAGGACCAAATCCAAGAGACAAAACGAGGCGAACACGGACACTTAAAAACAAAACAAAAAAAAAACCTGCCGGGGATTGAGGCGAGCACTTGCTTCAACAAAAGACGGCTTCACTTTACTGATAGACTGTTCACGTCCGAAACCGCCGAGCAAAGGCAGCGTAGCGACAGCGAGTCCCCCTCGAAACGGCTCCTATTCCCTTCGGCCGTGTTGTTGTTGCTGTGATGATAGTGTCCACATGAAAAGTAACACAGCGCTGGTAGTTGTTTCGAGGGGTAGGAAACCAGTGAGTTAGCCGTTTACAGGCTCCGCTTCCTTTTTCCACACACACTCTCTCACACATACACACACACGCGCTCTCCCCCCTCTTCTCTCTTTCCTACGAGCACACACACACTCTCTCTCTCTCTCCCTCTCTATCGCTCCCTCCGTCTCTGTAAACCCCCTCCTCCTCCTCTCCTCCTCCCCTCCTCCTCTTCAGCTGTTCAACAGACGCATCCACATGGCTGACCTAGTCTTTCTTTATCCAGACACTAGTGAAGGAGAATTACCCCGACCACACTCTAAAAAAGAAAAAAAATATATCAAGAGCGAAACAAAAACATGGACTGGATTCAAATAAATGTCAGGGACAAAAGGGTGGAGGTAGGGTGGGTGTGTAGGGGTGGGGGGGTGCCAATGGGGCTGTTGATTGATGGCAGCTCCGTAGGGAAACGTTGTGTATCCCGTGTGTGTGTGTGTGTGTGTGTATCTGCACCAGGAAGCGAGATGCACGGCAGCCAAAGTGGCCCGACCGTCATCAACCGATCAATGTTAACGCTTATGGGAATGTGAGGGAAACAGTACAGAGAGACAATGAAAGCTACAGTTGTAGCCTGGTGCTGCCTTTGGAAATAAATGGATTAATAGTTGACTTTGTTTTTTACCTCTGCGCGTTGACACACAGTAGTGACACGTGAGTGCTGCAAAAACGGTGAGGTTTTTAAACGCATGTCATATCTGAAAACATTACATCTGCTGGAGAAAAAAAATTAAATATATATATATATATATATAATACACAAGAGGGAGGCGACTGAATGCTGCTCAGGCTTATGCAGCTCATTTGCATTTTTGGATAATGAATTAATTAGTCACCCCACCCATTAAAAAAGCAGAAACAAGCAGGGATGATAATGAGAATAGTCCATTAGCAACATTTGGGAGGTTTATAATGAGTAAGCCTGAGCATTATATCAAATATGATACTCTTTATTTTCAAGGTCTCATTCTGTGTTGTTTTAATGCTTGAAAACTGATAATACCGTTTTTTTTTTTGTATCTAAACACCATCAGGCTTGATGAAAAAATATGACAAAATAAAACATTCTTCCTGCTAGTGTAAGCACAGCAGGAAAAAAACAAAAACAAAGATGGACTGCATTAAGTTATAAATTAATAGGATGATTTCCATTTCACTCAGCAAGCAGCTTGACACATTTTCATTGTCTTAAACATGATATTGGATCACTGTCAAAATCCAATTAAGTAAAGTAAATAGTGTGCACATTGAGGCTCTTTTTTGCACTAAAGCCAGACATGGGCAGGAGAGACAGGCAGTAAGGATCAATAGAAATTGAGTTGAGGGTGGTGTGCAGGGGGTCCTTCATTGTCCTACAAACCATGTTGGCCGTCTTCTTTTCAATAGCAGTGTGTGTGTGTGTGTGTGTGTGTGTTGCGGGGGGTGGGGGGGGTTCTGCTGTGCAACAAAGTACTAGCAAACCTCTTCTTCCAACTCCTGAGGCAACTGTCCTGACAAGTCACCCCCCCTCCACACACACACAAGGTAACCCAACACCACAGCAGCAACAGCTCCTCCCTTATCACAGTATGTATACATTTCACAAGGTCAATTTTTATCATATTTACATCACATACACAGTCTGCCTCCTTTCCTGAGTTATATAAACATTCACAAGATCTAATATTGATAAGGAGTCAGACACACACTAATAATTCTGACGCGCAGTCAAAGCCTAAAAGAAAAAAATCTATTCCACAAGACACTCGACGTGTTACAAATGGAAACTAGTCAACGTTTTCAGTACATTTGTGAGACTTAAGTTGGCCAAAGACGGCAGCGAATCCTCTCTGAGAGCTGTGCAGAGCAAAGCTGGATTGGCTGGTGGGGCAGGCTCCCCTCCCCGGCAGATGAGATCCCATTATCAGGCGGACGAGAACTCCACCTCCAGGATTTCACAGCTCCTCTGTTTATCACATGGCTCTGTCAAGTTGGGCACCATTAACCGATAATGAAAGGAGACAACCGGTGCAGTTACAAGCAAAGCACTCCACATTCTACAGGCCTAAGCATGTATCTGGGAAGCTGACTGTGTCTATTCAATTCTGTTCAGCATTCAAACGGCCCATCACAATACCTTTTCCCTGAGCCCCCCCCCTCCCTCCCTCTCTCTCTCTCTCTACAGCTACAGTGCCTTCAATCCCAACAGAACAAAAACTGGTTACTTGGTGCCTCTTTCTGAATTCAGAGGAAATGAAATCTAACAGAGCTGTGTGTCGTCTCAAAAGGGAAAAATTGCACTTTCCTGCGACACTCTTTTTCCTAAAGATTATTAAAAGGAGAACAAAAGCTAACAAAACTAGAGGGGGTGTATGAGAAGAAAAACATGGCACAATAAAGCACAAACTATCATTTTGAAATATGTTTTCTTCATCCACATCAAACATAATTAGTACAAGTGTTACTAAACAAAAGAGATTGCAAGACTGCCACTGAATCAAAGGCCAACACGCCCTCCCTCCCCCCATCTGACTACTCCATTTATGGTTTATAGGATTCTGTAGCCACTTACGCTCATTAAAAATGAATACTTAACAAAAGCTGTGGCTGACACACAGTTTACTTTAGCCTTATTTCTCCATGCTGGAGAAAAACAAGCCACTCAAGAGGCAGCAAATACAGAGAGCAGGCGAATAAGAGAGAAAAGGAGAAAGAAAGAGCCCAGCGATACAAATAAGTGAGCCAGTAGCTGAAACAACAGAAAAAAAAAAAATGACATGGATGACTGAGCCAAGCCTGTGAGAGACTTGGCAAGCCTCAGAGGCCCTGGCCTCTTAAGCACTCATATCTAGTAACTTCATTTAATACATTCACCAGGGATGAGCAGACAAGTTGAAGGAAAAAGGGATTGAGAGAAGAAAACAGACTTGTAAACCAAGAGGAGTGTTAGGTTGTGGCGGTGTGGTGGGGGTGCATTCAGAAGCTCGACTTTAACACATGACTAAATCTCTACAGTGTAACAAGCTAACTTCCTCGCTGCCAAAACATAATACGTGGGGAGGGAGGAAAAAAAAACGGATGTGCTAGATTGAACCTTGAGACCATTTTACAATTCTTAGGCAGGTATTATCTACAGAAGCTATTCGTCTCACATTAGAAACTTGAACAGTGCTTTTCTAGATGGGGCTTTAAAAGCTGTGACTCTATCTCTGCCACACGTACTATATCCATAAAGAACAAAGACTGTGTGACTGCTGCTTGAAGTTACTGTTCTTCACACTGACGGCAAGTACTGATAGCCTCCTCCTCCTCCTCTGCTGGCAGGCAAAAAAAAAAAAGCTGACTTCAAATCATTCATTGCCCCGTTTAGCCTTCATGGATTCTTGAGAGTACTTTACAAGTTGGGGGAATCCGAAGGGAAAATAGGGTCTTACACGACTAATTAAAACACAGACTCTGCCTGGAGGGGGTTGAGAAAAAGGGAAGCAATAAAACAATCCTGTCCAATCTCCCAACAAAGTAACTCAAGGAAATTACTCAACTAAATATGGTTAACTACACGCTTGTGGATATGACGACTTCTGGTTTTCAAGGACGACAGCTTTAGCTAAAAAAAACATGACAATACTCAACAAAGTAAAATTCAACTCAAAGAAAAAAAAAAGCCTTTGTAACAATAGAGGTTACAATCTTCTCTACACAAGCAAACAGCCCTATCAAGGTGACAAAAGACTAACTGAAAATAAAGATGGCCTTTGGAGACAATCCAGACAGATAGCTAGTAATTAAGCTTCTGCCTTGCAAGCCTTTATTTGCATCATTAACACAGTTGTAAAAATGTGTGGAAAGCCAAGGAATGGTATTTTACTTTAGGCAATCAGTGCAAGGTCTAGCCTCACATAGCTATCTTGTTTACATAGCTATTCACAGTCACATTTGGCAGCCTCGCAACACTCTGAAAACCAAGACACTTGTAGGCTACATATGTCTAATCTCTCTGCCAAGCTACACAAGCTACTCAAGAGAGTGAAACTTGCTCACAGCAGCCATTTGGTAAAAGTATTGCCTATTAAGAAAATTAATGTAAGTTAAACCGTATTCCAGATGGTGGTAGCTGCCACCTGGTAAACACACTCATCAAATGTTAGAGAGAGGAAACAAGCATTTGCTCAGCAAAACCTGATTGTTCATTTTCAGACTTTGATATATGCAAGCAAAAAACAACAACAAAAACAAAAAACAAACAGCTTTTAATAGACACTAACTCTATGTTTGAATTCACATAGAAAAGATAGAAGCAAGCGGTAAAAGAAAATCAGGGTTGGAATATTCATGAATCAAACTATCTGCGTATGGACACAAACTCACATGTATAGACTGTGAACACAAACAAATGGACACGTGCGATACCTTAGATGCTATTTCACCAAGCTCTTGATTTTCCACACACATTCTTCAAGCTCTCACATGCACTGTCTGTGTCTGTCTGATTCTCTGGGCAACACAGGGCCTCATTCATCTGAATAAAAGAGCAGTTCAGCCCGCCGTGGCTGTACAGAGAACAGACTCTGAGGAATGAGACTGTATTTCCAAGAGGGCCACAGAGAGAAAAGAGTACAGGCTGTGCTGCAAACGAGGAAGTTTACATTTTAGGCAAATCCTTTTCTGAACAAAAGACTGCAATCTAAACAAACAGTAACATGTGTCTGATGCTCTGGATTCAGTAAATGGGGGTCCGTGTTCATGAAAGCAGCAGAGAAAGAGAAAGAGAGAGTGGCGGTTGGGGTGTGTGATTCTTGTGCGGCTTCTGTCTCCGAGCTAATCTGCTCAGATAGCCAGTGACTGCTCCATTTCACGCAGAGCACATGGCTCTGTCACCTCCATACACTGCCACCCTATGGACAGTGAGTGGAGGTGCAGCTTCATGCTGTTGCTGTGCTAAAAAGAATTATAATAATAAAGGGGGGAGGTGGATGTGGGGGTGGGGAAACAGAGGCTTGTATTGTGTAAAACTAAAAATTAACTCCACACACTATAACAATTCATGACATGAGTATTAATATGCTCAATATGCTGCAATGGTCCACAAAGCAATATATCTCTCTCTTTTTTTTTTTCTCTTCCAGTACCGATGCTTATTCAGAAATCAATTATTCTCCTCTGGTCACACTTGACTGCTCTCAGTGTGTAAGCTAATGATTCAGCCATCTAGTTTACAGATAGATAGTGATAACTAGAATAAGCACATCCATTATAGGTCAGAGGAACAAGATTCTCAAATCATTCAAGCTAATTTTTCACATCTTGGATTTTTCCACTTCACTTTCTCGCATCCCTATTTTTCATTTGGCCCGAGTAATAGCAGAGAGTTCTCTTTCAAAGGCAAATAGTACGGTCAGCGTGTCAGCACAGGGTGCAGTAAGAAAAAGGATGTGTTACTCAAAGAGACAGCACACAGACAGGGTGGTGAGGCTGTGTTATGAGATTAAACCGTTTTTATGGGAGTGAAAGGGTAAAAATCTGTCTGTGTGTAGTCAGGGGAGACAGTTTGGAGATCAGTGCTGAGGTCAAGAGGAGCCACTTAGCTGTGCTTTGGCCTTCCAACCCCTACAGCGTTCAGAATCAACCATTCCACTGTGGGAGTAGATAAAAAGCTTGGCAGCAGCCTTGCAACTGAAGTCGACTGCATTTACTAATGCATGCAAGCTTTATTTACAGCTTTTTAAAGGTACAAAATGGAAATTAATGGGAATCGGTAGGAAGGTGGGAAGCGTGCTCATTAGTCAGAATATATATTAGGATAGCCTCGCTACTGCAGATCCCCAAAGGCATTAAATCTGGGGGTTTGCTATAAACAAACAAAGCAATAAACAATCCAGGCTACAAAAACATAACTCGCACAATTACAACTAAACCATGAAGGTCATTTTAGATTTTTTTTCCTCTTACTATTAGCAGCATAATTTAATACGCAAGTAAATGACATTTACACCAGATGTGATGCTGCCTCTTCGCTCCACCACGCATTATTACAACACGAGAAAAATAGCTGTCCCTTTGTCATCTCTGGTGAAGAGATAATGTGCTGAAATCTGAGAATAATATGTTGAGTGTCATTTATGATTACATGGTAAGCCAGCTACCTTTGTCTTTATTGTTTAGACTTATAAATCAACTGAGCATGCAAGTGTGTTTCTCATTAAGTTGTTTTGGACACACACAGAATTACTACTCAGAAGTGGTGAACTGGAAATTCTGCAAATTGCTTGTTTGGATGCATATATTCTGCATAATGCATGAAGCATCTCACATATAATAGATGTGTGTGTGTGTGTGTGTGTGTGTGTGTCTGTGTGTGTGTGTGTGTGTGTAAGAGATAGCGACCTAGTGGGAGAGACCCTGGGAATGAGAGATAAAGTAACAGTGTTGATATTCGATATTGAGTAGAGAGGAAAGCGAACATGCAGCATGCTAACTGTCTATATAATCGGAAGCAGCGGGGAATAGACAGAAGAGGCTTGGTGCAGCATGAGCTCCTTAAGTCAGCTCATGGAAGAGGGATGGATCGAGAGGAAGAGACGGATGGGGTGAGTGAGGAGAGGGAGGGAGGGAGGGAGGAGCACAAGCCATAGCTCTCTCTGTTCCAGCACACATCATCAGCAGGAGGGCAGGGATGCGTGGAGGCCACAGCAAGCCAATTACTAAACTCATTAAGTAACCTGCTAGTCGGCTTTGAACTGCAACCCCCTCCATATTGTGACTGGATTCTGCGCTGCTGTTGTGGACATTCGGATAGACATTGAACTCACTCTTGCACCTCTTTTTTTGTAAAATGGCTGGAAAGGGAAGCAGAAATGGCAAAATGGTAATAAAAAAAATGATCAAATGTTCACATGCATGGGTTGGAATTAAAAGTGCAAAGTAGAATCACAAGTGAACCCATAATGAACGTGGTTGGTTGATTGGTGGCTTGAAGACATGATGTTGCCAAAGACAGCATTGCAAAAGCTGAAAATGAAGGAAGAATTATACAGTACTGTAGGTAATGCTGCCAACAGGACATAATACATCCAGACAAGAGTGGGTAAGCATGGGTTAGCAGTGGAGGGATGAACGAATGTTGACAAGCTTCAGCGTTTATTTCCAGTGGCACTGAAAGCAGCAGGAGAGATGGCGGAGGAGGGGGGTGGGGTAGAAGGGGGGGTAAGACAGTGAAGAAGACGAAGCACAATGAGGGGTGACAATGACGACACAGAGGAATATGGCTGAGAGCACTGTGGACAGGTAAAGAAAATGATCAAGGTCCACTGAGTGAGGGGGGGTTGGGGGGGTGGGGTTTGGGGCAGAGGAAAACGCTGCGTTAGTCAGCGCGCCAGTGTCACGAAGCGTTGTTGACTAACCTTGACTGCATTCACCTCCTAGCTCACTGCCACACTGCCTCTCAACAAGTATTGACACAACGACAGTCTGCAAGAGAAAAACCGAAGGGAAACAGACACAGAGAGAGAGAGAGAGAGAGAGAGAGGACAGGGGAAAAAAAAACATGAATGATGTGTAAATGGAACAAACAAGGTGATAACAGCTTGACGGTAGAGGTGTATACATGGGTGAGGAAGGCTGCCATATTTGGCATCATGTTGAACACATGGTGAATGTAGCCACTGAAAGACATGAAGGGGCACAAAAAAAATAAACACCATCCACAATGCAGTTAACATTTCCTATGAGGAGATTGTGAGCTTTTATTCTGAGCCAGTATTCATTTCCCTTTACTCAATAAACCTCTCTGAATACACACAGATCTAGGCACTCGTACCTGCTACACACAATGTAAAACAGACGCACGCACACATGCAGTCCCCCACCCCTGAACCTCCCCCATTATCCCATGAGCCCGCTCTTCTCTGCCTCGCTCGACAAGAGCTTCGAAATAAAAACATCACAGCTCTGCCTCGCAGCACCTGTTCAATAACATTGACATTTCACATTCAGCATTCACACACTGAGAGATTCCCTACATTTACTCTGTTTAACATCCAGAAACGCAACACACACACACACACACACACACACACACAATCTGCTACATTATAATGTACGCATTTGAATATTGCACTGGCGATACGTACGTGTGTGTGCACTTCTGTTCTGCAGTCACACGATCCAAATGAATTGTTAGGTCGTTCATTAAAACATTATCATCTATCAATTACTCAAGTCTATACATATGAATTTTTGTCAATATGTTTTACAATAATGTACAGTATAGCCCGAGTTATGGACATTAAGGGCATCTCATAAACAACATAAGATGATAAGTAACTGATGAATATGTAAATCGCTGTGGGATGAGTATGTGTCATTTTTTTTTTCTTTAAAAAAGGAGGGTGTGGCTGCTGTCTTTACCATATCTTTATTGACAGGAAAGCTTGTACAAAACAAGGCAAAATTCCTAAATATCTACCAGATGTACAAAATAGTACCGTTTGTTATTATTCATGGCTTGCTTCTAATGCAACACGCCTCTTGAATTCAGCCTGCATTTTCAAGTGAAATGGTCTGTTCGGTTTAGAATTTGAAAATAACACCAGGTGTGCAGGGAATACAATAAAAGTATAAAAGTATTTCTAAGTAGAAAAATATTTCTATCCACGCAGTCTCTGCACTGTTCAATAGCACAACAAGCAGGGTGTTCTGTCGTCTATAGAAAAAAAACAAACACAAATACATGCAATGACCAACATATTATCCAACATATTATTTCTGTTCACTCCGTGGTCAAACTTGCCAAAGAAGATTTTGGATTTGTGAAAGTTTGATTTAAACATTTGGCTTGATTTGACTTTTAGACGCACCGTGACATTATAATGCATGTTGTCATACAATAGTTACCACCTGAGGACAAGATGAAATGTGCAACGGGCCACCTAGTACCAGGGTTCAATGGTGTCACCAGGTGCAGCCTAACCTGGGTGGCTGAGCGGGGACATCTGTTTGACAGCATTAGAGCCATCCGAGCGCTGCCATAACCACAGATTAAATGGCAGTAAATCTGAGGATTAGAACCATGTATGAATAGCTCACATTGATTGTGCAATCCCTTCAGTAACTCTGGGATTTCCACAGTGACAGACAATGTGACCATCAAGCACACACACACAACCACACACACACACACACACACTGACAGGGACTCATTTGTCCCTAAAATCAGTCTGTGACTAACCTATCCTCCATTTTAATCTGCTCATATCTCGGCCTAGAGGCTGTATCCAAATAGCACAAGGCATTTAACAAACTGCCCTTACATTTAGTCTCAACATAACTGGTCACAACACAGCAACTAAAACAAGCTCGACAGGCCTAGAAGTGTCCGTTTCTATATTCAACATCACCTCAATGCTCTGTGAGTTGAGGGTTATTATATGTAATATGTAGATGATGACAAAGACATCCCTCTTTGCTTCATGATCTCATTCTTAGCATCTGAATATGCATGTGCCCTCTCTCTCACTCTCTCCCTCACACACACACACACTCTCGGAAATTCACTCAGCCCCAATGAGACCTTTTTGACACGACAATCCTAAAATCCTGTGCTGAAACCCCAATCCCCTTCGACCACCATAGCCCTTTCGGAAGCTGGCTGACATCAAAGACAAGCGCTTGGCTTTCATGACTAGTCCGCCTCTCAGTCTGCCAGCGTCTCTGACTGTCTACCATATGCTCCTCGGAAAAGCCACTATTTTAACACCAGGCTCATGCTAACCACTTCAAAACACCTCCACAGCCCAACATGAAGAACCCAAACATAACCTGTTCTGCATTTTCACTATTTCCATACTCAAAGAGGCGGGTGTCGAGAGTGTTAGGATGTGAGCAATGATTGCAGAAGGGGCCTCCAAATAGAAAATAACAAACCTCTACAAGAAATGTATTCCAGTATAAATAATTACACCTGTTCCTTTTTTTTATGGAAAATGCAGCGAAAGAAAACAACTTGGTAAAAACCTATAAGATCATGAAATGCTACGCACAATCTTCCTCTTGACTCAGCTTGGCAACCAGCAGAAACCTGACTCCTCCGTCCAAAATGGCCGCATTGGTCATCATGGCCTGACCTCAGCCACCTATCAAGCCAAACGAAAGCGATTACCTGGTGATTAGTGTGCATTGTGAGGCAGCTCTATTAACCTTTGAGAAACAGAGTGTGGAGGCTGCAGTATCTAGCCAAGTGGAACGCTCTCTTTACTGCCGCCGGAAAAAAAAAAAAAAAGGTATAGTTGAGTGAGGTGAGTAAGAGAAAGAGAGAGGGAGAAACTCGCAGTGACAGTAGAGCAGCTCCTATTAGGTAAGCACGTTGAGCGCTCAGGCCGGCACATTCATCAACGCACAGAATACCAGTCAGCAGCACCAGCAAGCAAGTCCGCCTCTCTGCCTCGCTACGGTTACTGTGCTGAGATGGAGAGGGTGGGAGGGACAGGGAGGCATTTGCAAAGCGGATTTGGACCACTCTCTCTAGCATTTGGCAGTGCAAATGTTTTCTGTGCATGGTTCGGGTGGTTTTTACAAGCATTTCCCCTTTCTCTAATAGACCGGTCCATGGTCACAATGCACTGTGATTGTCTGGACCCAGAGTGTGCCAAGATCAATGGACAGCAAAATCTAGATCAATTGATTAGTCTGCCTCTGTTAAACTGCTAAAACATATTTTTTGCGCGCAGTTAATGTGTTCTTGGATGGGCTGTGAGCGAATTGGGTCGGTGCCTGTTTTTAGAGCGGAGCCTCCAGACATGGAGTAAAGCATCATCAGCTCATCTTAATGTCAACCACAACCACTGCCATTACCGCACAGCAAGCTTCAAATTAAGGTCTGAAACTACATTTTAAACATTCCCGACTGAGTCAAAACAAATGAAAACGTGTATAATATTTCGATTGTCCCTTTTTATCCCTGTGAAGAGTCACGTCCACCATTATGTCAAAGCAGTTCTATTTAGGGGGAAAAAAACAACAACATAATGAGCAGTGAGTGTTTTCACTTACACACCGTGCAAAGCCAGAGTGGTTTTTATTAAACACGCATGGTTGAACATTTGAAGACAAAACACCAGAGGATGGAAGAATATTATATCATACTACATTAGACTCTTCTAGTAGCATTGCATCAATATAGCACCAAAGGCCAAAGTGAACAAGTAGACATTGTGACAAAGTCAGAAGTGATTTCCAAAGATTTCTTCTCATCTTCAGCAGCATGTAGTGAGATATGATTTAGAATAATGTGTTCTGATGTAGGCGACCAGTGACCAGTTACCATTTAAAAGTTTAGAAACACCTTCTCTTTCAAGGGAATGGGAAAGTGTGTCCAAACTTTTGACTGGTTGTCTCTAAAGAGAAGGCTCATTAAATTTAAGTGGTAAAAACAAAAACGGTAGACAATATTTTGATCATCACTGTGAACTCCAATAAATTAACTATAACTGTAAAGCTTAATATTCAATTTTGGCATATTTTAGCTGTGCCACGGTTGTTTGTTGTTTGTGACCAGAAAAAAGATGAAATAAATACAGAAAAACAAGAGAAAGCAGTCTAAAAAATTGACACAGCATTGAATTAGCATCTATCTTATAATCTCACCAAAAATGTATCATGACAAAAAGGTACCATTCATAGCAGGGCTATTGCACTGGATTGCATTACATTTTATGGATATTAATTTATCACGTCCACCTCCTGTACAGCACTCATGCTTGAATCATGAGCCTCCTCTTGTCTGTTCCTGCCACCAGCTTGGTCTCAATCATGACCATAATTTGAGAGCAGCCTGATTGTGTTAGGAGGTAGCTGATTGCGCTGATGAGCAGAGCGCTGCTGAAGAGAAGAAATTGGGCCATACAGACTGAACAAATAATGACATCAATAACAGCCGGGGTGATGCGAGGTTGTCGAAGAGACTGTACTCGTGTTTAAATGATTGCCCGGTCAGCCGCTGTGCAAGATGCCAACTGGCCAAAAACAATTCTGTATGAATTCATTTCCACTGCAGCCTTTACCTAATGGCTTGTTTGCCAACAGTAACACTTCAGCAACACAACAGGAGCATCTAAAATCACACAGTGAGGCCGATTTATCTACAGGGTTAACTCGATCCCTATCGCACACTCTTTAGGCGGTATCATGCAACTTATTTCAGTATACAAAGGCTAATGCAGGTAAATCAGACCTACTGGACTTGAATGCTTGACACTAAGCTTCCTGGCACACTAGCTAGCTCGAGTGGGCGAGAAATGAACCTTGTTATGTGTCCTGACACTGGGCCCTGCTCCTCAGCAAATAAAAACATGCCTCTCACTTACTGGCTGCCTGCGCCCACAGCCCCATACATCAGCATTATAAAAGGAGCTCGGCAGCCTCAAGGTCAGCTCAATTTCCTCCTGCCGTTATGAAGTATAAGAATCACAGCGAGAGGGGGCACCCACACACATGTAAAGAAATGATTTAGGGAGAGGAGGGAGGGAGAGCAAGAAAAAAAAAAAAGAGAGGGGGATTTGGAGTGTGAAGGAGAGGCAGTGTGTAATACAATGTGGAACTGTGACAAATCACCAGGGGAGAAGCAGCCTCTTCTACAGTAAGGATGTGTGAGTGCCGGCATTTGTGAGAATATGTAGAGAACATTAAGCCTACTTGCTCATTCTACACGCTAAAAAAAAAATAGTAGTCAGGGGTATAAGTAATGGGATTGAACATTTTTAGTTTAACAAGCCGATTCCACTTGTATAATCGCTCAAGTGTAGTCTATGAAACTACAAAGCAATTAGGCCTACTGAATACTTCAGAAAATGTGAATACAATGTTTACCATTTACTGTAATTAAATTGTGAGCTATTACATGGGTACAACAGTTACCTAATGCAAACCTAATGCGTTTTTTTTTTTCTCCTTTTGAGATCTGGGCCCATTCATCACATGCCCAAGCAATTTGATAAATTACACAGAAGCATGAAAGCTGATCATGTGCATGGCAAAAGAGCGCGGTGCGTGTGTGTGTTTTTGCCTCTGCCTGAGTCGGCAGTCATCCTTGGCTGCCTCACTGGCTGAGGTTTGACATCTTCAGCTAAGAGCCTGGGGAAATAACAGCAAATTCACTTAATGGCACCACCTCATCTATTCCTCATACAGCGAGAGGAGGAGGGAGAGGGAGAGTTCCTTGAGGTGTTACAAAATGGCTGTGTGCTCTCGACTGCGTGCTGCCATCTCTCTCATCCAGGGGGGGTGCAGGTGTGTGTATAAACACAGAGTGCATTGAGATCCATCACCAGCCTTGGTCAGCCACCAGTTGTAATTTTTAGTCAACTCTGACCCTTTGTGAAAAGCCGACTTGCCTTTGCTCCAGCTTTTTGCCGTGACAGCACAAACTGATTTGTTGTGTGTGTGTGTGGTCCCATGTGGGTGTGTGTGTGATGATCTGTACGTGCAAAGACAAACAATACTTAGAAGCAGTGACGGTGTGCATGGCTGCAGGTATGTGTGTTTGTGCAGGTGTAAATCAGCATGCATGTGTATATTTGTGTGTGTCTGCAGGGAGTGTTACAGAGCCAGAGGTATAATGGCCCCACTCCATCTTTGTGTGAGGTATTGCAGAACAATCCAAAGCAGAGCACAGCAGCTGTGAGGGAGCCTGGGCTGGCTTGCAGTTGGATAACATCTCAGGGTAACAGCAGGTATGCTATCAGTGCAGCCCCAATCCCCTTCGGGCTATTTTCAGAGCCTCTGACCCCAGCATGACTGGCTGGATGACATCTCTGTGGCAGCAACACAGGAAGAGCAAAGAGCCCAAAACCACACCACTGCTTCCTCTCGTCTACACAACGTCTCATTCCAGCAACCCTGTACAGCTCTGCTATTACTCTGATGTTTTTAATAAAAAAATAAAAAATAAAAAAAGTCTCCGAGCTCACATAGTTTGGCTTCTCCATGACTATGTTTACAAGGACTACAATTTTTCAGTAATTTACCCAACTGAGACAATAATATAATAAATTGCATGTAAATAGCTGACTTATCGAACAGAATTCAGATCTGTGTACACCTATCAAACAGCTTGATAAAACAGGTTTTACCATCCGACTCAGCTTTCATGTAGCTGCAAGATGAATTGTACAAAGCAGTGTGATTGCAGAATATGTACAAAAGATGCAATACAGTAGCAACAGATATGTGGTTTATAGGGAAACCAATGTTGCCACATAATGTGGAGTCATCTAAGGATATGAATCGGGCTCTGCTGTGAAGAAGTCATCGAGTAACCCACATAAACTGCTGCAACGTGTGATTATTTTCATTTTCGATTAACCTGGTGATTATTTTCACAATTACTTGGTTGATCTACTAAATGTCAGGAACTGGTTTTAAAAAAAAAAAGAAAAGAAAAGATGTAAGAATAAATAATGTTGATCACGGTTTCCCAAAGTCCACAGTGACATCCTCATGTTTTCTTTTGTCCTGATCAACTTCACAACCCAACAATATTCAGTTTACTATCAAGACAAAAGAAACCAGAAAACTATCCACATTTGAGAAACTGGAATCAAAAAAATTTGGCATTTTCTTTCTTTAAATGACACAAATGCTTATGCAGAATAAGGTACATTTCAGACTGTTGCAGTCTATGTAAACGTCAATAACACAACTGGAGAGCCAGATATTTAAAATGCGACTAGGATGATGTTTAGGGAAGTGTTGAGCAATAAATGAACTGGACTAAAGGGAAGCAATACACTGGAAAGCCTGCGAGTCTCACAATGACAAAACCTTGTCTGAATAAATAGGCACAGACTATCAGTCACAGTGCAATAAATCTATTGCCGTTATAAGGCCACACAGAGCTCTTTGCATACGTTTCTAGAAGTGGTGTCTGTTAATAGACCAGCTGATAACGGCTGGGTAATATGTATCAGTAAGTGCAGTGGTGCTGGAGCAGGTAGATGGATGCCTCCCGTGTGCTCTCCACTTACATAAAGCTCTCTCCTCTCCGCTCCGGAGTGAATGGCTTCCCACTACTCGGCTCCCCACAGTTAGCTTGTCAGTCCCCTCTCAAATCTCTTTTCTCCGCACCTGCACCTGACACTGCGAGTGCTCTGTCACCCACCTCTCTTCATCCCCCTGGAGAAAATGTTCAGCCCCGCCCAGCTTGCTCCCAGCAGCCCCTGGGGCATGGGACAATTAAAAACGAGGCAGGAGCTCAGTCGAGTTGTCATGCTGAGTGTCAGATGGGACCTTTCCTGTATCAGTGGTGGTGGTGGTGGGGAGGAGTGGTTGGTATTCGAGCCCAAAGAAAATAATATACCATGCCTGTTGTACTTGAGATCAACATTCACTCTAGTGCAAGGTAATGGCAGCAGATCAACACCCTGAAAGCAATGCAGTCTGGCTAGAGCGATATATCTGGCCTTACGATATATCTTAGCCTGGCTGCACACGCACACACACACACACACACACACACACACACACACAAATCCACCACCACACTCTGGTGTCAATTACAAGCCTGCTCTGAAGGCCCTCGAACACATTCCCTAACCTCCCTCCACGATCCATGTCAAAACCCTCTGCACTGATTTTTTTTTTTTTTTTTTTGCTTCCTCTTCTTTTTACTCTCTTCTCTTTTCTTCAGGGTCTGAAATATTTAGCAGCCCCATCTAAATACACCTTCAGGCACAGAGTCAGAGCCGTCTCCCTCCCCAGGTAAGAAGTAACGAGATAGAGAGCGAGAGAGAAAGAGAAAGAGGGAGACGGTGGGTTTAGTGTAATATCTCATCAACATTATTAAATCATTTCCCCCCTCGGCAGTCTTGGGTTGCATTATTTCTCAGTCAGGGATCAGCGGCCTCAGCTCCTAGGGTTGCGTTTGGCCGCTCAGCTAGCCTAGTGCTGTGCTAAGCAGGTGTCAGGGGAGTTTCCCCTCAATTAAGCAAAGGTAAAGTAATGCCTCTCACTGTGGCGGCACCATGAATACATTAGTCTTGCTGTCACTACGGGCTAGAGCATGGAGACGCACGAAGAAGACAGCTGGTTGCTTCAAACGGCACTGAAGCAGGTTACACAAACCAGCATCAGGACTGTATTGTATGAAACAAAAGGTAAAAATCAACAGCGATCTGAAAACCTTAATTTATGTGAATGAATAAATCAACGCCATCAATTCTAATACGCACCAAAACAGTAAACAGTGTAACATCATTTTATTTTAGAGTTACGCTAATGAGGTTGTATTAGCTGCCTGGGTGGATGACATTGGAGGACACCGAATCCTTGTTGTGTTAATTAAAGCTCGCTGAAATGATGCTGATGAAAAATTAGCATGACCCACAGTCTCAGTGAGGGGAACACTGCCAAGAAAGCGGATCTCTCTCTTAAGTTATTATCAAAGTGAGGCTTAAGAGTGAAAACACTTAGAGAAGAGAAAATAATTCTAACCAATTGTCGGATTACCTGAAAGAGTCAAACATCTGAGAAATCAATTACACCCACAAAGCAGATGATGATTGAAATATTAATGCATTTGTATACATCGCCTGTATGTATTTGTCACTTGCTAATTTGAAAAACAAATCAAAAACACTTAAAACTTACACCAACCCATTTTCTCAGTAAAAAAACAAACAAACTGCTTTCTTGACATTTTTCGCCCACACACACACACACACCACAGTCACCCTACTATTTTACTGTCTGACATGGCCAAATGAAAAAGAGCTTTATAAAAAATATGTCAACAGCAGCAATAATGCCGTCCTTTGTCAGTCTTTATGTGTGAGTATTATAGTGTGCTGGACAGGCGTATTGAAAGGGGCTGATTGATGGTTTCACTGCACACTGTCTGTCCACCTCTTTCCCTGATGAGACATGTCAATGTAAAGACACATGAATGCAGCAGCCTGTCCTCCATTTTCTCCTCCTCGCCTCCTCCTCCCTTGTCAGAGGCAGGGAGAATGACGCAGTAAATACAGATGCTGTGTGCGCTGCAATTCTGGGGCCTGCTGCCTTTTATCTGCTGTGACAGCTTCTGCTGCTGTCGAAATCAAACGCCCGGGCGCAAAGGAAAAAGCTAGTATTCCCTTTAATAAACTGCCAGGGAGAGCAGAGTGAGAGTAGAAAAGGAGGCACTCAGCTCTGCTCTGCACTGGCCGGGCTTTGCTAAGCAGCAGCTGAGGGGAGAGCGCTCCTTCAGGCATTAGTTGGTATTATGCCGCTCACGCTCACTCAGGCATCCGGCGTCATTGTGCCTACCAAGAGCCGTCTGATCGGCCGGTGGGGAGTGTTGGATCCTTGGCAGAGATATGCACACTGAGATGAGGACTAGTGTAAGAGACGGTGGGCAGCTCAGTCAGCACCTGCTGCCTGACTCGACCACAGCTCCTTTGAGCTGCCAGGGTCAATTAATTACATCCCTCGCTTAATGCTCTTCATTAGGACGAACAGAAATAAATGAAGAGTTCTGAACTGCCCCCCAGCAACATGACTGAGACGCCTCCTTCTGTCTCACTGACAAGGCAGCTGCTGATGAGGATGATAATTCACTAATCAAATAAAAATACTGAATATTTCAGGTGCAGCTTGCTTTTCGTATGCATTTAAATTGGACACACTTGCTTTCTTTTGCCATCAACCAGACAAAATAAGATTTTTTCAAAACATTATTTTTAGCCTTGATACATTGTGAAGAGAAGACTAGATGCTAAATTATAAAACATCATTGACAGATTGAAAATAAGCTGTGCTTGAAGCCCTGATTGACAGCGTAGTGACAACATACAGGTCTCGACTCAAATTCTACCACTGACTCATTCAGTGTGTGTGTGTGTGTGTATGTGTGTGTTAGGGCTGCTGCTTATAGACAGCTTTTTGTTCTGACCCCACAGCTGTCGCTAGCTAAAGGGAGCCAGTCACTGGCAGCTCACTTGAGCATTTCTTACACACACATACATACACACACACGCGCTGACACTGCAGCAGGGGTGAAACAACAGGGTTGTGCTTTCAGTGCCCCTGAGGATTCTGTTGAGATACACAAATGCGTTGGATGAGGATGCAGGAGGGCGAAATCACTAAATACCTGGTCAGTGTTTAGAATCCTGCTCCACCATGGCGCCCCTAACACCATTAACGTCCCTCCTTATAATCCAATTATGAGCCATGTGTGTCCACATCAATCAGCCATTTCCATTTGAGCCTGTGGTCTTCTTTATCACCATTACTGCTGCAGTAATTGAGGCGGCGCTATGGAGAGGCTGTGCAGTTTACCTCCATCTGGGAGGTCAAGAGGAATGCAATTGGGTTGACAATGATTATGCTGTGGCTGATTAGGCTATGGGCTACCACTGAATATTTAACACTGATTAGACTAAGCCCTGTAAAGAGCCATGTGGCTCACTAACAAAAGGGGCAAGAGAAAGGGTAGTTGAAAGATGCTATCCCAGACTTTTAAAAGCTGGACCAATCTGATTTTCAACATCGTTTTTGTGATAAAGATGTTTAGCATGTTTAGCGAGGAAACGTTACTGAATAAAAACACAGATAAACCAATATCAACATTACTCTCTCAAAAAACATGACAGGAAATAAATTAATTCTGTGTAGACATTTTTTTCCAGCTAAACTAAACTGAAAATTGTGAAACTGAATTGTGGGTGCAAATAGATTTATAGGTTTGCCGTGTGACAGGAGACAATCCACATAGCTCACGGGAAGACGGTGCAAAGAGCAGATAGACACATTAATAAGTGATACACAAAATGGCTTCTCTAATCCCCTTCCAGAGATGGCAGCACTTTTTCCTCATCAGTGATTGTGATATTTACACAGAAACTCAAGTGCACTCCTGATTGAAACAAGGGGAAAGGGCGGATGAGGAAACACAGGAGAGATGAGAGAGAGAGAGAGAGAGAGAGAGAAAGAGAAAGAGAAAGAGAGTAGTGAAATTGAAAAGAGAAGAAAAAGAAGGAGAAATGACCATGAGAGATGACAGCAGTCAGAGCTGAGGAGGGTAGGAGAGAGGGAAAAACAGATGGAGGAAGGCAGGGAGACGTTTACTTATTTGCAGAGGCGTTAACTGTCTTGATCCTCAATAAAGAGGTGAAACTGATTAGGTTTATATCAAACGGCTGCTTGTAACACTGTGCCTGTCACTGAGAGCGCAAATCACAGTCAAGTCAGGTTTTCCTTTTTTTCCATTTGAAAGAGCCAGCTCTCCCCTCACTTGTCTCTCACTCTCTCCTTTATTCAACGCCACACAGCCTCCTAAAGCACCAGCTTGTCAGAGTGACAGATGCAGACACGACCACTGACCTAAATCACTCTTTTCCAGCACATTAACCCCCATGTCCCTACACCTTTTACAGAAAACACAAAAACAACAACATAGGGAAACACTCCAACACAATACTTACTCCAAGACAACACTCAAACCCCACCCTGGTGTATCATCATCCTCTTCCCTGAATAAAAGCTATTCTTAAAATGCCTAAACAGGAAGAGAAAAATCACACCGTCAGGCTATATAAATCACTGTCTGCTGTTCCTAGAGGGACTTTTTCTACCTAGCATAGCGATGAAAAAGGATGTGTGAAGTGGAAGGCAAAAAAAAAAAAAAAACAACCCACATTTTTGTCCACCTCGGAGCAAACATGGAAAGGATCAATATTACTTTAATTACTGTGGCCCGTGTTTATGAAATGCAATAATCATTCATTAAAGATGCAGACAGCTGCAAACAGGCGGCGGGACGGGCGTCAGGGTTGCGTGCAAGGCTAGGAGAAGGGAGGGGAGGGGAGGACTGGCGTAAATGATTCATGGTTTGATATCTCTCCTGTATAATGGGCTCCTCCGGGGAGCTGCTGGGGCTCCACTGCAGCGACTGACTGCCTGGCTGGCTGGATGGCTGCCTGGCTCGCTCTGACTCTGCCCAGGCTGCTTCTGCCACCGCTGCCTGCTGCCCAAGATTAAAAAGCCCTGCCTGCTATGAAAAGTGGCTCAGTGAAAACAGAGAGCGGGGATGTGCACATACATATAAAAAGAAAGCGACTTGATTCAATATCTTCTGACAAAGTGTCTGTGGGCACGCAGAGGGGGGGTGAAGGCGGGGAGACAAGAAAATATCAAAATCCTTCTAGAGAGAAAACATTGGCTGCGCAGAGATACCGGGGATACTTGTAACATCTAATGGGAATAAGAGACCCCTGTCGTCCCACCTTCACCAGACTATTACCCCCCACTCTGTACCTCCTCCTCACCCATGGAAAAGACAGAGGGGGAAAAATGAAGAGATTAAGGTTGTAACGTGTTGGGCTAATCATAACATAGACAGTTTAGTGCCATCTCGCATAATTAAATGCTTTGCACTAACCACCTAATGCATACTAATTTGGAACAATCCACTCCTGGAGTTGGCAGACCATGAAGCTCCCTGAAAAGGAGGTGCTCGTTTCTCTCCCTGCATATGTGTGTGTGTGTGTATTTGTGTGAGACACACACACACACACACACACACACACACACACACACACACACACACACACACACACACACACACACACACACACACACACACACACACACACACACACACACACACACACACAGATTTGCAGAGGAGTAAGGTGCTAAAGGTCAGGCCTTGGACTTGAAAGAAAAGGTCTAGCATTATTACAACATGACTAAATAAACAGACTCTGCAAAGCCTCCAGTCCAGCCGCTGTCTACCTACACGCTGTGCTACATTCCTGTCGGGCTGGTTGGGATTTGGCTTCATCCCTTGTCTTTATCCATATATCCCTCCAGCTGTAAGACAGCTGACATGAGGACCGTCATATCCTGCCTAGATTCTTATCCCCTGCTGGGTTTATTGCTCTCTTCCTCCTGAGTCACAAACACACAAACATGCAGACACACACAAAGCAAAAGGGAAGCGAAGGAGAGCTGCTGGAGCGTGCTTTAAAGCACATTAATATTAATTGCGGCACTAGCTGGAGTGATAACACAGACAAGATGCCCCTGTGAGGGAGCTGGGCACAGACAGCCTGTTTTTTGTTAGCAGCACCACTCATCTGTTGGATGGCCATGGAGAGACAGCAGAATGATGAGCATTTCATCTTTGAATCGCTTGTTTTATATTAGTAGGGGCCTACCCCTTGCCGTCAAGGGGAATTTGTGTTTGTGAGTAGTTACTGTGTGTGTATGTGTGTGTGTGTGTGTGTGTGTGTGTGTGCATGAGCGTGGGTGTGCGCTGAGTGATAAAAAAAAACTAGGGAAGATGAATTATTAGGCTAGTGGCTACATCAACAGCAGTAGAAATGTGCTTCAAATAACACAGAGTGCTTAAGTGATCATGCTTTTATCTCCCCTACTACTCCTGGCTTGGCTACCTTTTATGTCCTCCACACTCAACTCAATATTCTGTGAGCAATGAGCTCAGCTAAAGATGTAAATAATCTGCCATCCTGGGGAGAGAACCAGCTTTTTCAGTACAAATCGAGGTGAAGCCTTGGTGCTGAAGCCAAGGCGGTGGAGGTGAAGCCTCTCTATCTCTTGGTTTCTCTCTCTCCCGTGTAGGAATAGCAGGCAGCCATAGGCATCAACAGATGACAGCTATATCTTTACTGTCCTCTGCACTTTCCTCATCCTCTCTTCTTTTCCTTCTTTTGTCAACTGCAATTGAGAATTGTCTTTACTGCCGTCTCACAGTAGAGGGCTGCCGTACGGTTTTGTGCTCCTTTTTCCCCCTCCCGATTTCCCCCAAGACTCATCAATGCCCCATTACCAAGTCAAATCAGGTGGTGCTGCAGAGATTTACCAAGAACCGGAGCTGAGGATTCATTCGAGAAACCTGGGAGGTTTTCCACCAGCAGCTCCCCAGGATCACAAACAGGGCGAGGAGGTGAACAGAGGAGAAATCACTGCTGACTAAATACTCGTGAGTGGTTTACGGCTCAGAGGGGCAGAGAGGGAGACAGAGATGTAGTAATGCATCTCCCTGACACCCCTTTAAGTGGCCGACCAGATTGTAATCTCCTGGGACCACTATTCACACATTATTGTTTCTCATTTCACGTGTCACAAACAATTAAAACACGCCAGTCGATTCCTGTGCCCCACGAGCTCTCTTACTCCCAATTAGCTCACAAACAAAATGCACTGAAATCTAAGAAAAAACATTCATGACGCACCCCCCACCCCCAACACACACACCCTTACTTCCAGAGAACAGTGCACATATTTCTCACTTTCATCGTCTTTATCTCTCTGCAACAGCAAATACAAGGTGGACAAGCCCTGTGTAATGTAAGCAGCTGCGTTAGCAAGGTGGAGTGATAGAGAGAAGAGAAAAAAGAAAAGAGGGGTGGGGCGGGGTGGGGGTAAAGACGTCCTTTTAGTTTTCTCTGCCTGTTGTCATCCTCTTCACAGCAGCTGCACAGGCAAGACAAAAAAAACTCTAGGGAAGAGTCAGGCAGAGGGAAAGAGGAAAAAAAAAGCAGCATTGTGCATTGTTTTATACAGATTTTCATAAGCCTGTTGTTGATTAGAGGAAACGACTGAGTGCTAAATACAGAGAGAAACAGGGAGGAAAGAAGGAGGACTGCTGGATCTCCAAGGAGGGGTCTCCTCTAAGGGGCTGCCAGAGGTGGTGGTGAATCTCTTCCCTGTGACAAAGCTCTGAGGAGTGAAATCTAAACTCCTGCTGTCACAAGATTTTGTTTTGGCTTTCATTACACCATGCTTGTGTGTCTAGGCGCTTGTGGAGTGCATGTGCTCGAGCGTGATATGAAGCCAGACGCCACCTTCTCCTACTTACATTCGTTGTTTGCGGTGAGCGCTGGCTTCGTGCCGAGCAGATCGTTCGCTCTGTGCCAAGAATAAAAAAAGGAAGAGACTGAAACTCGATCACAAATCATGAAATCTGTGCACAAATAAAACATCCCCAACTTTTGATGACCAATTTGTGCAACAGCAACGGCCGATCTCGGCCTGCCAATCGCGTTGTTTAAAATTAACCACGGCAAATCAAGATGGAAGTGCTGCTGACTCGACGCGTCTAGTTGGGATTATTTGAAATGTGACTTAATCAAGTTGTCATCAGTCGGACTAGGCCTGAAGGATTTTGGGGGAAAAAAATCGAATTATTTTTACTGATTTTACAACTGCGATATGATTTGCAATATTATTCTCATTTTTTATTAAAAACATATTTAAAAATAATTATGGTGTCATTTTTGTCAGGCTTTTTTAAGTCTGTAGAATATGAGTTGTAGGCCAGGACATACAATGGTATTCTGATACATATTTCACCTTTAACAAATATAAAAGAAAAAACTCACTAATGTATAACCGAAGAGGTTTTGGGCAGGGGTTAGACTAGAATAAGATCATCTATACAGAGAACCAGGCATCAGCACTGCCATGCCAAACAGTATTTTCTTGATTTGAGAAGGCGGTGAAATAAGAAGAGGAGGAGGAGGAGGATTTGGCCTCCTAGTGTACTGCTATGCCCCAGCTCAGCTAAGTGACAGTGAATCTTATAGTGAGTCGATTTGCTGCTTTTGAGTGCCTGGAAACTTGTCTGGCAGAGTGCTCGCAAGGGAGAAAGATAGATGGGAGAATGGGGGGGACAGAGCCTCACCTCACGCTGTCTTCTATTTGTCTGTCTGTCCCTGGAGGCTTTTGGCCTGCTTGGTACAATAAAGCAGGAGGAGGAGGAGGAGGGGGCAATAGAGAAAGAACTCTGCAGCCATCCACAGACAAAGCAAAAGCAGACTAGAACAAGTTTACAGGTAAATAGTGAGGAGCAGCTGGCTGGGAGCTGAGCTAAACTCAAGTTTCAAACAGACAATCATCACTCACTCCTGCACAACAACAACAAAGATGTGGCTTATGGCACTGCATTCACCTCACAACGCATCTTATTTTCCATTAGAGCTATTTTGCAGGCCTATAAATTCTGAGAGATTTGCTGAACGCCTACAAGTGATACATAACCAATGTATTACTGAATGTCAAGTTCAAAGACTTGCGATGTCACAAGCGCAAACAAATATCAAGCGTGCAATTGCAGATTTAACCTGACTTTCAACTCTACAAATGATCACACAATGCTCTGTGAATATGGGCGGCTGATGACAGGAGCAATTTGCCACATCGTCGGTTTGAAAAGAAGCACTTGAAGATGACACAGAAAGACAACTTTATTGTCATCTTAAAGAGGATCTATGAAATCAATGGGAGGAGATCAATGCTGTCTCTCCCTCTCTCTCACACACAGCACTTTACATAAGCAGCAATAACTATCAGAGAGGCCATCATCTAGCTCACCGATTTCCTGTGCAGGACTCCCAGACACCTCCAGGCAACAAAGCTTCTCTCACTCCATCAGTGCAACGGTCACATCCACTACTTTACACACACACGGAAGGAAGGAGGAGGTAGAGGAGAGGAGCTAAAGGGGAGAAAATACCTCAAGCAAGCCAGAGCAGATAGAGAGGGCTGGAAGGAAGGAAGAGAGAGAGAGAGAAAGGTTGCAGGCAGCTAACAGAGTGTCTTCATTAGAGTACAGCAGCTACAGTAGCTCTGGCATCGAATAGCCGAGCACTGTTATAAGAGCGGCTCATCCTCTCAGTTAATTAGGATTTCTGCTGCTTCATTTTGGGGCGAGGGACAGGATGTTGGAGGCTTGATTGCCTTTTATTTCCCAGCCTAACGGCTCGGGTGCCACTGCCGCTTTATTAACGGGAGATCTTGCAGATTTACAGCTCCGCGGCAAACATCAATTTCAATAATTACAAGAAAACTGTTAGCGGGGACACAATGAACACACACACACACACACACACACACACACACACACACACACACACACACACACACACACCCCTACCATCACCACTCCAATGCTTCTCCTTCACGTGATCTAATTTCCATAGATGTGCCCTTTTCATGATTGCATATTATAAAGATGTTAAAACATACACGGATTTGCCTCAGTCACACTAAGCACTTCAAACAGTTTACAAGAAATCGCTGGCCTGAAGGGCACCGCAAACACCACAAATGTCACATTTACATTCAACTCTCAAATCTCAGCGTTGGTGTTGTCACAAAACAAAAAAAAAACAGATGAGAGACGTTTTCTCTGTGGAGCAATTACAGCTGGCTAAACGCAGCGCTGGTCAGAATCAGAATGAACAGTATCGCTTTGAAAAATCATCACATGCATTAATAGGATAAAAACATCTTTAGAGATATGTGGGATTACAAGAATAGCTCCTCTTATTAGCCATATCTTCACACACTGGCACCATACTGCCTACAACTAGATATTATCAGCTGACAACGTGCTGATCTCAGACAATACCAATGAATGGGGGAAAAAAAACAGAAATCTAAAAGGCAACCAACAACTGATTCAGAACAGAGAACCAGATTTAATTTGAATAAAATCAATAATTGTGTTGACTTGCAGTGTATTGCCTTCCTGTCTTCTCATCTTGCTTGCTAATGTTTCTTTCATGAGCCAGCCCACTGCTGGTGACATTATAGCTACAGCACTTCCACAAGTCCCCGATGGGTTGGTGAAAATGGTTGGCGTAAAACGCAATTAGTACGGTCCATATGGCTGCTAGTGGAGGAGGAGCGGAGAGCTCCCATGTGGTCCCTACAGAGGCCCGTTCTTTTGTTACCTTAAAGATCAAACTGTTGTCATAATAATGGGTCCCGTTCCAACTCTGCCGCTCGGTTTTCGTAAAGCAGCTACTTCAACAGTTTCTTACACTGTGGAATGACTCTTGGCAAATAAATTGACCAACCTTGGCTGATAGTCTAATCAATAGCTCTTTCACCATGATTAATGGCTCATATTGGATAATGGGAGAAATTTAATGTGGGGAGGGGGGGGCATTACTTCCTCATTTCTGTGTTCACTCCTATCGATCGGTTATAACTGTCCTTTTTGACCAATGGAATGTGCTGATAAGAGAGTGTGTTCGACCTATGTAAACTGAGCACAGAGAAAATGATTTACTGTGCTTTAGGCGCGTCTCATTCACTGATAGCTCTGTATGCCCAGCCTGACAAGCATTTTCTTGCCTGAGAAACGCAGACACCTTTTACTGAGTAGAAGCGAACAACAGCTTGAGGCAACAGATTTATTACAAATTGATCTATTAGATAGCGCTGCTGTGCTTCGCTGTTTTCTCTCTCCCTCTTTCTCTCTCTCTCTCTCTCTCTCTGACAGCCTTCCCCTGATGGTAGCTAGAGTGTATCAGAGTGGAAGTGCTACAGTGGCAAATCTAAACCCAATCCTCAGAACTCATTTTCTCCATGCCGGCTGCTGGAACTGGGGTACAGAGACAAGATGTCCATCCTTAAACCTAGTCGATCCAGCCGTAAGTCCCAGCACCTAAACTAAGGGCTCAGCAGGCTTAATAGGTGCACCTAACCTGCAAGGGCGAGCAAGGACACAGTATACCAGAGGTACCTCGTGAACAGGAGAGTGCCACAATGTCACCGGGGTCATTTCCTTACAGCTGCATGAACCCTGAGCTCAACACCGGCTTGCTTGCCGTCTCCATTAAAACATCCGTCACAGGTCTGGACTCTGCAGCTCCGCAAACAAACTGCGCCTCGTGTCATGTGCACAGTCACAACATCGGTGCAATACACACATTAGTCACAGAGCGCAAGGAGCACAACCAGCACACTGTAAACAGATGTATGTATGATTCGTCTCATCCACACGTGTTGAAAATCGAAATGTTCTGCAAACCCAATATTGTGCGGGGGAAAAAAAACAACAACAAGCCATTACAGACCCTTTAATGAATGACAAAGCCATATGTTTGTCTGGACAATAGACAGCTGTTATTGACGCATCTCTCTATAAAACGATCAATTAAATCAACTGCATCATTTAGACTTGCTAATCAAGGTGTCTCCCTGATAATTATAACAAACCGACTGTTTATCTTAGTCACTCTGTCAGGAAACACGGTATTTTACACTTTCCTAACATTTTGTCTGACATCCAACACTATGGAGCGTAGCCTGAAGCACGTCTATTATTAGCCAGTGAGTGAGAACTCAGTTAACAGTGCCATTTATAATGGGTCCAATACGTCAATGAAAACCTAAACTGTCATAAAAAAAAGGAACAAAGATATATCCCTCATGCGTCTGTTAAGCTAACTGAGTAGTGTTTGGCAGGCTATGTAGCCTATTTAACAATATACATTCGTGCTGAGAAATACTGCTGTCAATAGTAACAATGAACGCTGACAGAAAACTGCACAGACTCTATTGTGCTCCTTTCCTTTAATCACCTCCATCTTTCATCTGCGCTACAGATGAAAAAGAGCACACAGAGAGAAAAGGGCTATTGGCTTCTGGATGGAGTAAATGTGTGTGTGTGTCTCTGAGAAAGGGCATCATCTGAAGATGCTGAAATATTCTAGGGAGACTGTATATGTCTATTAAAAACATCTTCAGGCAGGCAGGCAGCTGCAGGGGGTGTGCGCAGTAAAACACTGGTATGCATTGTTTGTGTTTCTGCACCACGAGCGCCATGCCGTGTCATTACATGAGGCAATCTCTTACCTAATCAGCACTGACACACACACAGCCGCAAAGCACTTCTCCTCCTCCTCATCCCTCTCCCCCCTTTCTTTTCCTCTCCTCAGGGGCTAGCCAGCTGATCCTACACCATTTTCCTCTTTTACTGAGATGCCAAATGGCTGACTGTTATTTTTTGAAGACTTTCAATTCATGCTTTTTGGCGGTGTAATTAACCAAGTGCTATTGTTAGCGCATCTTGCCTAAACACTGAAAAAAATAGGCTATTATCTGCATGCTATGATGTGTTTTAACTAATAATTAGTGCGACGCATCAGAAATGGGTGAGACCTGCTACTATTACAACTTCTTTATGTATTCAATGTCCATTATTTGCTGTTGTACGAATGTAAGCCAAACCTTCATTTCCAGTTTCCAATCACCAATGTACATAAATCATAGAATGTGGTGAGTTGAAACACTTTGTAGTTTCAAAGCCGCATACAAAACTTAACAAGGCCAATATGGAGACAACTTTTTTTTGGGAGAGGGGGGGTACTAGGACCTGCTGAGAGGCTGGCAACAGCACAAAACACAATGCTTCTGATTAGTGAAGATGTAAATCCATGCCAAGCGAGCCCAATAAGACACAGACGGCATTTGTGGGATGGAGTGCGACAGACTTCACCGAGGCTGAGCTCACAGAGAAAGCAGATTTTGATCACATCAAGTACATCAAATGCCACCAGCACTATGTAGCAAGACAGCTCACAATTGTTAACACGGATGGCGTTTGCAGATACTATCTCCTTGGCACAACTGTAGAGCTGTAGAGCTAGGCATGAATCAAACAAAGATGGGATATGATGCAGCAAGCTTGGATCTCCTCTTATGAGAGGTGAAGGGAGGCTGTCAAAGAACACAAAACACATCCAGCATCTTGCCTTCCCTGACTTTCGGGTGTAAGCCAGGAGGAGGAGGAGGAAGAGGAGGAGGAGGAGAAGAGGGGGGAGGGGGGGGGTTGCTTGCTTGCCTCAATTCTGCCAGTGTGCCCTGTGCGTGTCAGTCCAATATCTTAAAACAACACATGCAAGGCTTTGCCACAGCCAATTACCCAGCTCTTGGCACGGGAACTGAAAAACATCTTTGGAGAACAATAAAGAGAGCTTGGCTTGTTGTATGTGCTGTCAGTAAGTGCTGACAGATTGTTATTTTTAATGAATATACAGCACTTGAATGGCCCATCAAGAGGTCTTTGAGTGAACATTGCTCCTTTGTTCAGAGCATTAATTTTCTATGTAACAGCCAGATATCTTGCAAAATTGATATCAAGCGCTGTAAAGCAAAAAGCTAAATCAGTTTATCCACTCGTCTTCTTATTGTCCACCATGCATAGTGATTAGAATATAAATACCAGGCAACACACTTTCTTGATTACAAACTTGTTGTCTAAAAGAGGCTTGATTACACATCATTTCCTTTGCTGGTTCTGGCAGGCAGATATTTCACTGTTTACGTAGCTTTCCTGCCAGGTTGCCAACATAATTTCATACTGTATATGAAATCCCTGAGCGGAGCAGTCTCGAACTGAACATTAAATCAGTCTAATCACCTTTCTTTGAAACAAAATAGCCTCGCTGAAAGTAAAATGCCTCTTTTAAAATACAGGCCAGCCACACCAATGACAGGTTATAGCATCACCTTGCACTGCAACACAATGCCTCAGTCACAGCCTGAAGCAGCGCTGAGACTAGACCCGGGCATTATACTGGGGAATCATCTTTCATGACAATTCATGGCGAGGGAAAGATCTAGCGACGGTGTCTAGGTGAAAAACAGCAAGATGCCATTTGAGCGCAGCATGTCGACACTGAATTCCTGAGCATGTGTATTGACAAATCATCCAACAAAGAGGTGTCAGAATGCAGAGAAGAGATTTTCCTTAACATTGTCTGGCCTTCCCATGGCATATCACTCACGAGGGGGGCTGCCATTACTCAAACACACAATAGTCATTAAAAGGTAAATAGCAGGCTTATTACACTTTTCTTATCATTACACTGCTACTACACGCAACCAGCTAGATTAACACTCGATGGACGGGGTGTGTCATTGGATATGTGACTCAAAGTCATTTTACCCACTGCTGCTCTTGAGATACCATTCAAATGGAAACACTATAAAAACACCCTGACCTCTTCTGACCCCTGCAATAACCAAATAATGTGGATTGAAAAAAAAAAAAGATTCTGCACATTTATACAAAAAAAAGAAAGATGGGTGCTACTAAAAAACTAAAAAGAAAGCACTACAAATAGTCCGTTTTACGCCACTCCTGAAATGATCCTAAAGAAACCAAACATTAAGGTGCTTTTCTGTTAGAGCTGTGCTACAGCAGTAATCAACGTATAGCTCGTAATGGCAGACCTCTGCGACCCAACCTAGCAAGGCTACAGTCTAAGTGGTAGTTAAAGAAAATCAAAAACGCAACCACTAAAGCTACTGGCAGCAAGAAAGGCCACAAAAACATCAGATGTGCTATATGTAAGCTGTATGAAGCTAAAAAGGTGCAGACGGGCTGCAACGACTTGATACACAGCAAGTCTAGTGAAATCTAAAACCTAATTTATGAGGTTTTGGTTTAACAAATGTGGGGTTTTTTTAAAGACAGAAATATACATTATCAGAGTTAATCCTTTAATTGCATCGATCAACTCAATGTCTAAAATGTTTTTGAAGTATTCCTCACAACTATTCTACGGCCATATGGGTGTCTGCGTTTTCTTTCCTAACTCTGTTACTAAACTGTGTAACAGACATTAAAGATATAAGTGATGTATACATGAACTTTGTTTTTCAGTTTAGTGACATCTCTCTCTCTCTCTCTCTCTCTCTACGGTGTCATATCATTATCAGTAGGCCAGGTGGCAATGACTGTGATTGCTACATAGCGTAAATGTGTAGTTAGGTTGTTTACAATCGTTTAACATAATGTGGTGTTGAGCATATCCGTGATTTACAATGCAACGCTGTGAAGATCTCAGATAATTCATTAAGGATTTCTTTATACCGTCTAACATTATGGCACCTTGACAAGTAACTCAACTAAGCGAATGCTGGTTTCGTTGACAACAATGCATTTCTTCTTCTTCTTCTTCTTCTTCTTGCAAAACAAATGTTTCTCCTTTGATCATTGAGCATAGTGTTTATTCATTAGTTATGGTGAAGTCCACAATTGTGTACTGAGCTATCTAACATGTAAGAAAGAGAACAAGTCAGGAGTGAGAGAAGACTCAATCACAAAATAAGAAATTCAAATAGACACAACACGTGTGATTATCTCACTTAAAAGGACCGAATATGCACGATTTCTGAAGCCAAATAATGTCAGTGGCTCACAATAACAACTCACAATAACTTCTAGGTCTAACCACTTCCTATTATCCTTGTACCTCACGTAGTCACTACTGCTGAAATGTTTTTGCACTACTCAGCTTTCCAGAGAAGTGTTCGTGCCAATTCTGCTGGTACTATTTGTTGACAAATTTCTTCAATGAACCTTTACAAGCCCTGCATCGTTTTCAAAAGTCAACATGAGTGTGTCGTTATCTAAGTGTTCGCTTTGTTTAAAACCAGCCTCGCAAACAACCCCTAAACTGTAAGCTAGATATTAGTAACTAAGCAGAAGTCTAAACACACAAAAGACAAGCAAGTTAGCTTTGGCAGCTAACGTTTCCATGAGCTAATGACAATAGCCGAATGGGTTCAGACTATTCCCTGGACCAGATGCACTTACACTGGATAATTCATAATGGAAACACGCTTGCTGTGCTGTGAGGTATAGCAAGATTATGTGCACGTTAAAAACGACAAACCATGTTAATATAATTAAGTCGTGTTGTTTGTGTTGCATGTGCCCTGTGCTAACCGGTGCCAACGAGGTGCTTGTATCCAGACATTACACTGCTCCTAACTGGCATTCCTAATCAGTGCTAGTCACTGGCGCTAGCAGCTAACGTTAGTTCATGTTTTAACCAGCGACAGCAAGGGGGCAAACAAGTCTACCGGCTAACCAGCTAGCTGATGCTAATAGGCAAATTAGCCAAATAGCTAGCAAGCACTGTTTGACGTTAACAGTCCAACGTTTACAAACTATTCCCTCATATTTTTTTTTGTCATTTCCTCCTCGTTTGCTGGTGAACGTCAAATGCAAAGAAGAACGGCGGGTTGCAGCTCACAGCACTTACCTTAAAGAGCTTGATCTACAACATCTGTGATTTGTATGATGAGAGACTGCAACAACAAACAATAGCAGCAGCAGCAGCAGCAGTAGGGGCAATTAGCCAACGTTTAGTTAGCCAAGTGTCGCCACCACAGAGAGTAGCACAACAGCTGCAGTGCCACCTGTGTATCTTTTCTGGTGTAGCTAACGTATAACGGAGCGGACCACGTTGAATATAATGCTGTCATAAATGATGGACTTGAGGATAAAGAGGGAGTAATCGGTGCCGGGATGCTCAGACTAGTGTGTGTGAGAGGCACTCAGCATGACAGCATCCTTCTTCATCTTGGGGTGAGAACAGTTGGGGAGCTCTCAAAGTTCAACCGGTAAAATATCGTCACCCACTGGCCAAAACTGGGAACATCCACAGGCAAAAAAAAGAAAAGGGTGCTGTGAGTCCTCAGGGTGTCTTTTCTGTAGCAACACTTGCTCTATCTTCATCCTTAAAAACTTGTGACACTGCCAATCTATATTTAGACTGCGAGAGAGTCCAGAAAAATACAAGTGAATAGAAACTCTTAAATACAAGAGGATAGTTGACAGAAGCGAGTGAGACCAATATGTTTTAGTTTTTTTAGTTTTTATTTCTGTGTCATGCCAAACATTTGGCCCATCCCACATGGGATTATAAAATATCACTATTTTACAAAACATGAATCTTTAATAGCCTACATATACAATATATCGAACATCATATACAGATGCAAGTCTGTCTGAAAGTCAATATTTATTTTTATTTTACTAAACACAACATTGTGCGTCTCCCAATAAAAAAATTTAAAAAAGCACAGTGGAATTTGTTCATTTAGAGAGTATGTTGGACAAATCGGCTTTTCTTCTTTTAGATTACCATCCAATTGCAATAGTCAAGGTAAAATAAAATTTCAGATTATATACAAATATATATTTATATACAATGTTTTTATCATTGTAAATATACACAGATTTGGTTTATCTATATACCATCAGCCCATTTTCTGAACAAACAAATGTTAAAGCTTTTTGTTGTTTAAAAAAAAAAAAAAAAAGCCTCACCAAAATTGCTGAAAAATGTGCAGACTTCTTTTTGACCATTAATAATTTGTTTGTACTAGATGAATATTTATAACTGAGCTTTACACATCTTCCAATGTGCCTCACATGGTTTCCCATCACATATGACAAAAATATGGAGAAAAAAATTTCATTAAAGAATAAAATGGAATATAATTATATTTCTTAACAGCTAATTAAACACACTTGATTATCAATCTAATAGAACTTAACTGGTGAATAAATAGCAGGTTTGTGTACAAATCCAAGAGAAAGAAACAGAATGGAAAATAAGGTTACACTGTAAATGAGTAACAGAATTAGAAGAAAACAATATGACACACGGTTTCATCACATAATATACTTCTTAAGAGATCGGAGTAGCACTGAATATACAGAATATACTAATGAGGTACACAAAAATATATATGATCAAACAATTACACATGTAACACAGTTTAATAGAAAAGGATATAACAGAATAGTGTTTTTATGAGAAAGCAGCAGCCTACTTTCATGACTTGTTTGTTTATATACGTTATTACTGATTTTAGGTGGCACGCTATGTTTCTATTGTTATATCTACAGCACATTTACAAAACATGCCACGTTTTGATGAAGCCCAATAGAGCAAACTGTGTCCATTGTAGTTTGGGGGGAAAACATTTTGGTGGCTCTTCAGACACTATATACAGAGATGTGTACTACATAGATCTGTCCACTAGGTGGCGCTGGTCTCAAAGACAAGTAATGAAGCATTGCACATTTTATGAAACCCATGTATTTTAGACTATAATCCAAAACTGTAATATTTACATATCACCTCAATCACCTACTCTGTAAAAAAAAAGTTGAGTTCACATTTTTGTTTCCTAATGAGATGTGCAGCCTTTGTTGTCACAGGATGATCGGTGGCGTCTTTGTGCTTGTGATTTGTAATACATCTCCTTGGTGATTGCTGAACAATGGAGGCAGGTCTCACACAAAGTGAATTGGTGTGGCACAGACCCAGCTGGCAATCCCCTGTGGTACCATACCACCGGTGAATAGACCTCCATTTATTTTGGCAAGACTCAGTACAGAATGAGCTCACATAGAGCCTCTGGATTCTTTTACCCAGGGGGACAGAAATGGCGCCCCAGAGCACCGAGCTCATGTTTCTGTCTCTCGGTGACACTCAGATTACATCACACAGAAAGCAGCCGTTACTGAAGAGGAAGCTCTTTACTGTGGATATTCACTTTCTGTGCAGGAAATCTTTGAATATGAAATAATTAATTGATAATAACCACATTGAACCTGAAAGTAATCATTACAAGATACAGTAAGAAAATAGTTTTACATTAGAGATTTAAAAAAAAAAAACCCTCACTAGAGTTTTATTAATTTTTCTTCCCTGGGTATCTGTTAATGATTTAATTATAAAGCTTTTGGCTTTTATGAAAAGATTTAGAATTATTAGAAGTACAATTGAAGCTCTATAGTACCTCCACCATTCTAGTCATCATCTGAACATAAAAAAAGAAGTCAAACATTTCAAACTATATCGTTTATTTTATATTTCTGCCAACGCTTACAGCAACACAAGACCTCGTCAGATGCGACACATTGCACATACAGTACTCTTACCACTGCTCAAGGCAGAGTCATACTAAAGTTACAGTAGCTCAAATACTCAGTAGAGGACCAAGAATAACTACAACTCACAAGAAGCTAAACTTAATCTCTCACACAGTTACATGGACACAAACATAGGGACCAACACTATTCAGGAGCTAAAGCATAGTTTGAGGATGAGCTGAGTTGTGGTGGTACTAAGACGTGTTGTAGCTTCTCCACACCACAGACCACAGACTTGGACCTTGGATTTCAGCGTTGTGCTCTCTCCATCTCCTCTCTAGACACGGCAGGCGACCTAGCGTGGTGTATATGTGTGGGGATTATTTATGAGCAATGAACACACAGAGGCCGTGGGAGAAAGACCAGCTCAGATGGGGTGCCTGAAGTTCTGGCCGGCAAAACGGGCCTTATCGCCGAGCTCCTCTTCAATCCTGAGTGAGAGTGACGACAGTTTGTTAAGATGGGCCTTAGCTCTTAGTGCATAATGCACCTGAGAAAATGTATTCAGCCATTAATATTATGCATATATTGTAGGACTGGACTTACCTGAGCAGCTGGTTGTACTTGGCCAAGCGCTCAGATCGGCAGGGTGCACCTGTCTTGATCTGGAAAACAAATTAAAGAACATAAGACCAAATATGTAACCCAAAGGCGACACCTGAGATTTGAATAGTGTGCTTTCAAAGTCTCAACAACCTTACTGAGACGGAGCTCATGAAATAATAATGAAATTTTGCTCTTTATTCATCAGGAAAGCTTTACCTGTCCAGTGCAGAGACCGACCACAAGGTCAGCGATGAAAGTGTCCTCTGTCTCTCCAGAGCGATGGCTGACCATCACACCCCAGCCATTGCTCTGGGCCATCTTGCAGCTAAAAAGGAAAGACGCATGTCAGCCCTGTTCGCCACGTCATACTTTGTGTACTGCTTTAGGTTTTGGAAACACATGTGACGACACTGCTGTGTTGTGGACACTCACGCCTGCAGGGACTCTGTGACGGAGCCGATCTGATTGACTTTGAGCAGCAGGCAGTTGCAGGACTTCTCGGCCACACCCTTGGCAATGCGTTTGGGGTTGGTGACAGTGAGGTCATCGCCCACCACCTGGATGCTGGTGCTGGCTGTGAATTTGCTCCATGCCTCCCAGTCATCCTGGTCAAAGGGGTCCTCAATGGACACCACTGAGGATATTAAAAAAAAAAAAAATCAGGATATTCATGAAATGAACACAACAGCATTTATATTTTTTAAAAAAAAATCCTTTTTGTCAATTTCTACAGAAAACCTTGATAGCTGATTTTGGCCACTTGGGGGCAGTGGAAACAAGCTGCTGAAAGAAAGCTCACTAAAAACAGTAAACTGTAAATTAAGATTCAATAACTCAAAGTTTCTCAATAATTTTCCTGCTGAACTAAATTAATCTCTGACATCTTAAAAACTTTGTACACTGGAAATCAGGAAGCATTAGACTAAAAGAGAGTTTGCGCAGTTAAAAACACACCGGGGTAATCACTGACAAAGCCCCTGTAAAGGTCAGCCAGCTTGTCAGAGGAGATGTAGCGGCTTGGGTCATCAGGTGACTTGAAGTCCAGGTCGTACTTGCCACCCTTGTAGAACTCAGAGGCAGCCACATCCATGCCAATGACAATCTTGTCGGTGTAGCCGGCCTTGGCGATGGCATTCTTCAGCAGCTCGAGAGCTGAGACGAAAACAAAACACTACAGTAAGAATTGTGACCAGCGATGGTGTCAATAAAATCAAAACATCCACTTTTCAAGAATGAGTCACCACTTAATACTCTGCTCCAATGTGGCATTTGCCATATCAGCACATCAACCTGACACTGGAGTCACCCACTGACAGTCAGTGTATTTGGTTTTGAATTCAGAGTCGAGGCCCTAATTTAGAAATCATACGTCAGCCCAAGAGTGACATGGTAAGTGAGGTCCTTTCCTGGGAGGTCTAAGAACGCAATGCTTTCAAGATGCACCCTTCTGACTGGTCAAGGCACAGGAACAAACATTCGATAAACATTTCCTAGAATAACAAGTCATTTATTCAGCTGGATCTCATTTCTGTTGACTTGTAATGAAACTTTGTATGAGTAAAGTGCTTATGTCTTTTCCTCTCACCTTCCTTGTTCTCCAGGATGTTAGGTGCAAAGCCTCCCTCATCTCCTACATTGGTGGCATCCTTGCCATATTTCTCCTTGATGACATTCTTCAGGTTGTGGTAGACCTCAGCACCAACACGCATGGCCTCCTTAAAGCTACTGGCTCCCACAGGCAGGATCATGAACTCCTGCATGGCCAGCTTGTTGCCTGCATGGGAGCCACCATTGATGACGTTGAAAGCCTGAAGGGAAGCAGAGAGGATCTGGTTTCAACACAATGTAATCACGACTCAATATGATTGGTATGCATCTGTTAGGACTATTGGCATTAAACGTCTATTTTTGACTTGGGTGATAACACTGTTATGCTCACAGGGACAGGGAGAATGACTTCAGGGTTGCCAGCGAGGTCAGCAATGTGGCGGTAGAGGGGCACACCCTTCTCTGCTGCACCAGCCTTGCACACAGCCAGGGAGACACCCAGGATGGCATTAGCACCAAACTTAGCTGAGGCAGGACAGATACAAATATGTCAATATATTGTGTATAGCTCTTTAAAGACAACATTTATGAAACATTTTCTTCTGATATTGAAATTCTGCATTTTCCAGGCTAAAATCAATAATACATGTCGACACCTGACTTTTTGTTACCTACACACTGCATGAGTGTACATTGATGTTTGTGTGGTATTAGTTTTAGTACATAAAGTAGCATCTTACACTTGTTTTCTGTGCCATCCATGTCCAGCATCAGCTTGTCGATCTTCTCCTGCTCTGTAACGTTCACATCCTGGATGTGACATAAGATAATTTATATTGTCCATTTAGTTAAAAAAAATATAAAGTACAAAAATAACTTGATTACTTGGATTTAAATTACTTGTTAATTCAGAAAAAACACACTTCAATGATGTTAGAGTAATCATAGCATCCCAGAATTATACCATCAAAACCCTGATGATGCAAGAGTTTATAGATGCTGTAAATATTGTTTTTAAATGCAAAATAAACAAAATACTCATAAAGAGTAACAACAACAGCTCGTGTTGATGTTTTATCTTACTCCTTCTCTTAAAAGATGCCCACAGAATAAATACAAAAAACGACTAGGCAATTTTTCAGTTCAAATACAGGCTAACTTCTGGGGCTTTTGACATTTGTAGTAATATTAGTCAAACAGTAAATACTCCTACCTTGCTAACCAGTGCAGGTGCAATTGTTTTATTGATATGCTCAACAGCTTTTGAGACACCTGCAAAGGACAAGCAGACTATAACTGACCCAGGCAAAAAGAAGACCATGCAGAGCAGGTGCGACAGATGACCACAGAGCAACCTTTCCATGAGGACTGCGTTTAATTAAGAGATCCATGTCCGATCTATGATTGTAGATCATATCCGATCGATATTTGTTTTTTTCTTTATAGATCTGTGAACATCTGTTAGTGCCTGCCAAGGTTAGTTTCCAAAGGCATTCTTCATGCCGCTGTGCACAGCAATATGTAAAGGAGTCATCCTGTTATTCCACACTTTATTTACCTGGTTACACAATGCAGGGGCCAAGAATTCATTTACATATTTAACTGCTCTTTTGACTCCTAACAGGAGGAAGACAGACGGAGGAATTGGAAAAGAAGTAGCAAGAGATAAAGACAGACAACTAAACGTAAAGTTGTGTTGAGATGACATGAAAGATAATAGCAGCAAAGAGGTAATCAGGAAGTTCATAATCAATTAAGATGTCTTACCTTTGCCCATGTAGCGTGTTTTGTCATTGTCACGGAGCTCCAGAGCCTCATAGATGCCTGTGGAAGCACCGCTGGGCACTGCAGCTCTGAAAAGACCTTGGAGACAGAGGACATTTTGAAACTGTCATTTCCTAAATTGCTGTGTCATGTCCAAGATGATACAGCACTGCAAGGACTGTATGTGGTTTGAGTAATGTTTCAATATAATTTTATGTCATCAACCAACTCTTTTGACTTCAAGCTATGTGATGATGAAGTGATGCATTTTTCCATTTGCATTTGCATATGAAAGTCTGTTTGATAAGGAATTAAGTGCTGAAGGAACTGTTGTATTAAAAGGAGCAACAGCCAGTTAAAAAGCACTATGGGACGCCATCAAATCAGCTAAAGTCATCCTCTGTCACAGGGCTGTTGTCCATCCAGAGTGAGAAATAAAGCATGTGGGGAGAAGTTGTATTGGCTGTGCAGCAGACGGCTGTGATGTAACAGGGGGAGTAGCTGGCAACTGAGCATGTGCAGTGCATGTGTGGAAGGATGCCAAGCCGCACCTATCAATAAGAGGATGTCCATTTTGAATTCACCCAACTGAAGAGAGGGATGAGCAAAAATCTATTCAGTTTGCTCACTGGAGCGGCAGAGATGGCAGGAATCTGAGGGGATTTAGGGTTTAGGACAGGAGGACACAGCCGCTGTCTGGGCCGTGCGTTGGAGCTAAGCGAATCATCTGCATCAAGACATCACCTGGCTGCAGCTGGAGGAAGCTGGCAACATACCACAAACCAGGCTTTAAAACTGAGATGCAGTGCCATCACATCATATCTGCTTCATTCATATTTTATCTGGATATAAACTAGGGTCCAAATACAATCAAAAGTAGCTGGAATTAACTGTTTTTTTTTTACTGTAATAGTCTTTACAGAGATTTACAAGTATATAGTTAAGTTTTATTTTATGCCAATATCCCCACCATGCAGAGGATTTAACAGTAACAGTGAATGAAAATGTCTCACTACATTACCAGAAGTACTGACATTACGTCACGCTACTAACAGGCACAGAAGGTTTTCTAGTAGATCTACCACCGAGAGGCAAGCTGGTTACATAACACAGCAGAACATGTTACAGTGTTACAGTAACAATGACAGACGTGCTCTGTGTGCAGAACACTCGCTCTGGTCTTTGCTGTAATGATGCCAAAACAAGCTTGGCTG
Organism: Pampus argenteus; assembly: GCA_036937835.1. NCBI lineage: Eukaryota > Metazoa > Chordata > Actinopteri > Scombriformes > Stromateidae > Pampus > Pampus argenteus. The sequence goes on along the minus strand of CM072864.1, from coordinate 18,368,525 downwards.
AGTTCTTCAAGAAAAAAAGAATAAAAAAGGTGTGCTATTTACAATAAACTGGAGCACTGAGCGCTAAGCTAATGAAAAGACAGAATGGAGCAGTCGATTTCCAGCCAATGTATTCAAGGACATGTAGCTTACTCCCCTCACTTCCATGTCAATGGTCATTCAGGCTGCTTCATTCACATTCTCAGGACATTTCATCGGGTTGAGCTAGTCCTTTGTTTTAGCTCTCAGAGCAGAACACGCACTCAAAAAAAAAAAAAGAAAAATTCACAGATTTCTGGCCATTAGTTAATTGAATAAATTGATCTCAACCTTTGGCAAAAGCATCAAAGGGTTTTTTTTTTGTTTCTTATAGCCAGCAGCTTCATTATGTAGATTAAATTTACTTTTACAACTCTCTGGTTTGCATGAAATATCAAAGCTTTAACTCAACTCATAGGTCTGTTAGAAGTACCTACTGTACTGTGCCCTCTAACAGGAATCATTACAGTAACACAGTGCTGTAGAGGCAGTGTGATATTACAGGAGCTATTTTCACATATTCATAAATATGATCTGATCCGCCGGGCCTGCAGCTGGCAGCAGTGCAGGGCAGCAGAGCAGCCACACTGGTTTGACCATCCTAATCTACAATTTAACAGGTTTTCATTAGCTGGTTAATTGAGCAAAAAAGTATGAACCTTTGCTTTCTATATAATGTTCAAATGACATGTTAAACAATCTGTACAGGTTGTGCAAACAGTGAAGTTTGTTATGCAACTAGAGCTGAAATAATTAGTCAATTAAGTAGTTAGTCATTCAGCAAAAAAAAAAGACAGGTTATCATTTTTTATAACTGATTGTCTTTTTTCAGCTTCTCCCTCTGCTTGTTTATTATACTTTTATTTATTATGCTTGTCCATTGCTACATGTATATACTTTGTGTGTGAAGTCTTTTTTAAGTCATTTAAGTCATTAGTCAAGCGACAGTCCCTTGTTTTCCAGCTTTAACTGTAAGGATGGATAGCATGCCAAAATGAGAATAATGATAAAGTAAAAAGTAAAAGTTGAAGATGCCACTTTAGGATTAAATTCTATTTTTTATTAAGCAAAATATTACATTAATTAAGAAAAAAGATTAATAATAATCATCAGTTACAGAACCATTTATAACTAAGACGTACTGTAATAAGATAGAATAAATTGAGGCGAATGTTCTTTCCCACTAAATTCTTGACTCATTTCTAAACATGAAATCATACATCTTATGCATACAGTACCTTTCTTGGTGTACAGATCGACCTCCACAGTGGGGTTACCACGGGAGTCAAAAATCTCACGAGCGTGGATCTTCAGGATGGACATGGTTCTGGATCTGCGGATGAAACGACAGACGAGAGATCAGCACAGTGCTGTTTAACAGCACAAGCACACAGACGCTGGTTATCCTGCACTGTTACTTACTGGATTAAAGCTCTGAGTCCAGAGTGAGTTGGCAAAAAAAAAGAAAAAAATAAAGAAATGCAATTTATAGCTGGCGTTAGGGAGCAATAAACCTATACAGTAGCTGTGCACACCAGCCAGCTGAACCAACTGTTGTGGGCTGGTCAGGAAAGCAGAGGTATTAGTCACAGTAAGGCGTGGCTTATGCAGCAAAAAAAATCTCTGCAGGTCCACTGAGTTTACTTAATATATCGATTACAAAACAGTATTGCAAAATGCTTGCAAAACAGAGTTTGTACTGTCAAACAATGAAGTAAGAACTCTTGATAACGCAGGTAAAAAAAATGAGGGAGTGGCTTGAGACAATACACGTTTGTTTCTTTTTGTCCCGAATATCACTTTACTGATATGCGTTAAAGACCTGAGTAGTGGTCTAATCTCACGGAGCCTTCCTTATCTGTCCAAATTCCAGCAGTGGAGGTCAGACAAGGTTTTACGGTTCGACTGTCTGGCCATGACGCTCGCTGCTCTATTGATTTTCATTCGTTTTATCTAACTTGCCCTGAATACATGCACTGACTTGCTCGTCTCGCCACTCTAAATGCATTAGTGAACTCAGTACAGCCTCCAAAGCTTAGAATAAGTACAGTATGCCCTGCAGAACCAGGGGAAAATCCTTAAAACGGTGTGGAAACTTGGCACAAGCTACACCAAAAACACTCATACACACTGACTTTTTTAGCTCTCTTAAAAGCTTTCACCATTTACTGAGGCTGGTATTGAACCGAAATACTTTTTAATGACCAAAATGTGTCTCTGGCACATACTGGAATATTACAAAGCTGGCACTGAATGTAAGGTCAGAGGTTTTTTTTAGTTTTATTGATTTGAATCAAAAGTTTAGACAATTTTAAATTCATGTTAGGCTACATTTTAGAATTTTGGCTTCTTTTGTTAAAAAAGGGTGTTTGCAGAATAACATGTTGTAATGTAATCTTTTTTTCTGAGTAAAGTATTATTGGTATTGTATCAAAAAAAAACAACCAACCCCACTGAATTCAGTTCAGCATAGTCATAATAATGATGATAATGATGACAGAAAAAAAAACTCAAAGGGCTACAATAAACTGTATTTTTGTCATGGATGCACACACACACACACACACACACTACATTAAATTTCTCTTCCATAATTTTTTGCTTTTCCTGCACTGTCACTGGAGAGCAAAGAGTTAAGATGGCAGCACAAAATGGCACCCATGTATAAATAAATAAATAAATATATAAGGACTGATACCTGATATGTTTTTATGCAGTATGCATGTATATTTGAACTAATCTTCTGTCAGGCTGCACAGTAGTCTACCAGCAAGTCATGTGTGTGTAAATAATCAGTTTGATAATTAATATGAAATCAATCCCTTTAAAACAGTAATAGTAATAGCAGTAATAAACTGATAATCTAATAACTGAGTGACTTGTTTGAAGTAAAAGTGTCTTCTGGAGGTCGTTAAGGATGTGTAGCCTCACTGCTCACAGTCATTTTCCTATAATATATAAGAACAGGTTGACACACCCCCAACTCTGCTGCAAGCAACTGGTAGCTCACCCCCAGCCTGAGTCAGCGTGTGTAGCCTGTGACAGTGTGTTCACATATATCCGCATCGTTATAGGCTTTGTGTGAACAAAAAGGGGACACCAACAGCGGTTCCTTAAACCGAAGAGGGCTGCTGGAAGTTGGCTTTGCAACTTGACGCCCTTTCCTCACACACACCGCAGTTCTTAAATGGAGTGACATCTCGCCAGCTGACGGCCTGGTTTAAAAATAGACGAAGGGGGCTACAAACTACTCCATCCTGCTAGCCACAAAACCATCAACCGAGCGACTAACTGGCGTGCGTAAAGATGGGAAATGAATCATCAAAGTGTGCGTCACGACAAGGACAAGACTTTCAGGCTATCGTCGAGGATGAGAGACACCATGTACACGTTTGTAAAAAGAAGAAAAGTAGTTTATATTCAAAACACGCTGTCTTATAATAACCCGTTTTAATCTTAATAGTTCCTATACTACCCAGAAATTGCAGATAAAAAGCAGAAAACAGGAGTTCAAGTTACCTTTCCGGCCTAACTGTGTGCAAGGAAGGTGCTGTCTGTCTCTCTCGTGCGGGCAAGCAGAGAAGGCGCTCGTGACGCCCCGGACTCTATGATAAAGTGGACGCAATCCGGAAGAAGCATCGTCATTGGCTGAGAACGACTCACGAGGCACACGAGTGCGAGGAGGGAAGCACGTTCACTTACAGGATGTGAGGACCGTAGTGAAGGACGAGGAGGATGCGGAGTTTGTCTCTCGGCAAGAGCATCTTTATATAAAGACATGTTATAAGTGCACAGACAGCAGAAATGTTGAGCTGAATTATGGAATTATGAAATGTGTTTTTTTTGTGTTTGTTTGTTGGTATGAGGATGAAAGAGGCGGACATGGCGCAGAGATGAGTACGTGCAGACAAGCAGGCAGGGATCTCCGTCGCAGTGGTGCGATGGTGGTCACATGTCTCTTGTGGTCACGTTTTTCCCACTGACGTCTCCTTTCCCATCACGAATTAAAAAAAAATAATAATGTAGGGATGTGTAATTTATTACATGATCGACTACAGTAGAAGCATTAATGCGGTGATTTACATGTCAAATATTTAGGCTCGACATATTGAAAGTGTCTGAACTGTTGTTTTAACAGCATTCAAAAAGTTACATTTCAACGTGTAGTTGGGGGCCTGCTTCAGGAAATATATATAGTCATCTGAAACAATGGTTATGTGTATAGACGAGTTTCAGTTTTTAACCAGATTAAGTCCAGTTTTATCTTAAATCTAGACGTTTTGACAGTTTGTCACTGCTTATCTTTTCAAAATGCTGTGATATAAATGTGTTTTGCTTCTGTTTTGCATCAATAACGACGCCTTTTTATGACTTTGTTTGTGTTTGACCACATCATTATTATTTATTTGTTCCTGTCAGTGTAAGAACATGTTGAGCTCCTTGTATTTGCATGAATTTCACAACAGACAGTACATGCATTCAAAACGGTGACTGCCCCCGCTCATTCATTTGAAGAGTCCAGTGATGAATCACGGCATGAGTGAATCGTGGGTTTCCCCCCCCCAGACATTTGACGTCTCGCCATGACAGGACACGGCTTTCACGCAGCTGCGCAGTGCAGTGAGTGCAGCATCAGAGCTGGAGACAACAGTCTGCTGCAGTGACCTTGAGACACACAGTGTGAGACTCACTTCAATCCAACTGCGCCCTCTGCTGCCCAGATGCGCTCAACAAAATAGCTCAGCAACAAGTGCCTGAAGCAGAAGTTTTAATGCGTGGAGGGACTTAATTAATTAGTAATGTGTAGATTGAGGAAGACAAGAAATAACCTCAAAGATCCATCTCTAGTATTCTGCTGAGCTGATTAGGCCTCAGCATGTGAAATCCTGTAGTCCTCAACAATTTGTTGTCTGAATATGATGAATGAAAACACAAATACAGTATACAGGGAAAACAAACAAATAACACATTTCATGTGGTATATTCTGAGTTTAGATGATTTAGGATAATGGTGTAAAAAGTATTTAAATCATGTAGCAACACTATAAAAATACTTCTTTACCAGTAAAAGTCCACAATACTGTAGTATTTGCAACAAAACACACATAAGATATCAAGTTTTCATGCAGAATATTGTCTGTCTGTATATCATTATACATCTGAATGATTATTGTTGACATATTAATATGTAAGCATGATTACTTTAATGTTGTACTTGGGCTGAGGTGGAGCTAATCTTAACTACTTCATATACTGTAGTTTAATCTATAACAATGCATTGTATTTTTTGTAAACTGTTTTTATGTTTTATATGTAAAATAGAAATCTTATGACGCTTGCAATTTCTTCTTAGTTCTTTAGTTTATCAGGAAGAAATTTTGTTATATTGCTGTATAGACTGTGAAGCCAGTTTTGACTTGAGCTATACAAATAAAACTGACTTGCCTTTATTAATGGCTTAGTAAAATTTAGACTATAACTTCAAACTTGATGACTCATTAGAGCGTGAGAGCAACCCGTCTGGGATTTGTAACTGATTCACATTTTAAATCCATTGACCTTTATAGAAAGCCAGCAGAAACTTGGCAAACTTGAAAGTTGCTTTTATGACTAACACTTATAACTCTCACAGCAGATTTGCATCCATAAATGTTTTATTAACCATCAATAAATCCATTATCTTACATCTTCATACGGTATTATATTATTTAACCATGGTCACCAATCTGTCACCATAGCTGCACCAGAATGTGAAGGATCATGGCCAGAGAAGTGAGCTGTCAACCAATATCATAAATATTTTTCCTATAACTAAAGTACCAGCCCTCTCTGACATAGTTTTAAGGTAACGTGGAAGCTGGTTTGCTGATTTGCTAGCCCCAGTCTGCTGCATATTTTTGAGGAACTGGCTAAATATGAGTTCCTCCTTCTACGCCTTCGGGCTCCACCAGTCTACACCTGCAGGGATGATATCAGAATGTGCAAGTCAAGCATATAAAGTCTCTCCATTGTACAGTATTCAGACTCCACCACACCACACCAGCTGACAATCTCACACCTTTAGTGAAAACCACAGTATGTAAACAGTATGTCCTTGTAAAAAATGTCTGCCTCGCCGGCCTAAACGTGAAATTAATTTGCACCGGTGGAGCTGCTCATTGACTCAGAGTGTGGTTGACACTGGGCAGCTTCCAGGTGTGAACGTGTGCAGCTGTGCAAGCAGGGTGTTCCAGGAAAAGAGTCTTCATGCTCAGTGGACCCTGGTTAAAAAGGCACACAAAGGCTTAAAACTCGTCCGTGTCCTTTTTATACTGTGGTCTTGTCTGATCAGGATGTCTTCATGCGGAGAGAATAACTTGTTTCACTGTGAATAAACAGAAGCATTTCAATGGTTCAAACTTCCCCTGTGATATGAGTTTGCATAATTTGTGCTCTAGTCAGATTAATGTCTTGGAAGGATGTGTGACTGCCTGCAGGAAACGTATCATTATTATTATTATTATCGCTACGGAAAGAAGGAAATTGACTTTTTGTTTATTGTTTTTACGCGCTGAATAGTAAATCGAACTGTTCTACTCACAGTTTCAATTGTAATATTAAAGAATTCAAAGCTGTTAAGGAAAGACATGTGTTTCCTAATGTTTGGAGTGCATGTGTTGTGTGCATTCATGCAAATACACATTTACATGTTCATTCATTTGTTATGTTGGAACATTTCTCTCGTGTTTTTTTTAATGCTGTTTTCTGTTATTTTGTACATCGAGAAACAGACTCCTTGATTTTATGATCACAATCCTAAATTTTCCCTTGAGCTCACTGCTGAGTAGATACAACTGTATCCTCATGGCTGGTTTGAGCTACTGATACAATGGATAAAAAGTCAAAGAAAGTAACAGCGATGTGCCATGTGGTTTGAGTTGGCCTGTTAACCGTATACTGCCATCACACATCAGAGAAACCAGCTTATTAACCAGCAGGTTCTTGGGCTTTGATCCTAACGGCATACCTGGGGAAATTGGGAAAAAGAGACCCTCAATAGTGAAATAAATTCTCATCTGTCTCATTAAAAAGGAATAAGCCACTGTTTGTTTGGTTTATTAACTGTCCCGTCTTTACAAGACTCTGTATATACAGCCTGCAGTTGATTCATATATGTTGAGCTCACAATATGTGGGTTTAAAATTACTAGGCTTGCTCTTGGCTGGTACAGTTACACCATTAAAGTCCCCCAAGACCTTAAAAACTATGATTGTACTTGAGGCAAAGACAAACCTGGTGATTTACTGAGGAGGAAGACGTATCTAAGTGCTGCTGTGTGCACGTTGAGCACTTAGAGGCATCAAATCTGAGGCCCTCTTAATGATCTCAGACTTTGTACATGTAGAAAACACTCGCCTGACGCTTCGCCCCTAAAGGTCAATCCTGTTTTCTCCACCTGGGGTTGGTTAAAATGTTTTTTTTATTTTTTTTTATCAGCCTGTGTTGACAGTCAAACAGGAAAACAACTGGTACCAATCAGATACAAGGCTGTAAACTCCAGTCCAGAGAGAAAAGATGTTAGTGGAACAATGAAAGTCTTAAATCAAGTACCGATAAATGTCCTTATATCTTCTTGTAATTTAATCAGCTCTTTGTTCACACACACATATGCTAGCCAGGCTCTCTTTAAAGGTAACACAATCTGCCTGCCAGCCACTCTGAAGCTTACTAAATAGCACATTACAACTTGTTTGTTCTGTGCAAAAAAACAAAAAAAAGAAAGAAGTGTGGTGTCAATCTTCTCATCTAGCTTTCTGCAAGTAGTTCCTCCTTGGCATATTGCACACTCTCTCACTCACTGTGACATGTTGCAACAGGTGATGCACGTTACACTATTATTTATTAGCTGTAGTGGCTGTAGTGTTTTTATTCACTGTTGTTTGTTTATCAGGAGCCATCTGTCATCGTTTCAGAATTTATCAACAGTGTCGTGAATCTGGTTTACAATATACAGGAGAGCAGCTGAAGTTTTTTTTATTTTTTATTTTTTATACAGTATACATAAATTGTATATACAGTATACAATTTCAACCCAAGCCTAATTAAATAATAATAAAAAAAACTTGAGCTGCTCTCCTGCGTTTTGGTAAAGGGCTCTGGGCGTTTTTTCAGCGCAGGTTTCAACATTTCCCTTTCACTCCCACTTTAAGTGCAGAGAGAAAACCCTCCTGAGGTGTCAGTGTCCTGCGCGCAGCAGCAGAGACGCAGCGATGGACTTTCTCTCTGTGTTTGTCACCACTGTTCTGGTCTGTGTTGTCAGTGCTGGGATCCCTCATGATGGCATACACTGGACATACACAGGTAAGCCTTTTTTTTTTCTTTTCTTTTAAAAATCTATTTTGTTATGCTAAAAAAAAAACCCTAAATAATAATTTTAACTGAAATATGTTTGGTGCGTAAAACCGATCCAACGCGTATTTGTTTTGGTATAAGCGGCAAATAAATATTAAATACATATTATAAGGCTTTTATAATTATTAGATATATACTGCTGGAGTAAAGCATTTATAGAGTGAGGAGTACCATAAAGGAAATAATACATAGTCTCATGTGTGTCAGTGTAACCAACAACTTAATCCTCCGCGAACTAATTCAACTCGCTTCAGTTGCGTTTTTTAATTGGCTGTAAGTGTTTGAATGTATGAATGATCCTTGATTTTTTTTTTACACACGCACAGAGGGAGGTTTGGATCAGATGCACTGGCCAACCAAGTACCCAGCATGTGGAGGTAAGAAGCAGTCCCCGATCGACATCCAGCGGCGCAGCGTGAGATACAACCCAGACATGTTACAGCTGGAGCTCAGCGGATATGATGCCCAGAACGGCAATTTCCTCATGACCAACAACGGGCACACAGGTAAGAGAAGCCAGAAAAAAAATGATTATTATAGTGTACGTATTGTTTCTGCTTTTTCAGATGCTCAAAGGCATGAATATCTTTATGCTTTTAATCAGTTCAAATCGACCTGCCTCCTACTATGACCATCAACAAGGGACTCCCAGGACAATACACAGCTGTCCAGATGCACCTGCATTGGGGAGGCTGGGACCTGGAGGCCAGCGGAGCAGAGCACACCCTCGACGGCATCCGTTACATGGCAGAGGTTAACTAAAAAACAAAAACAAAAACAAAACAACAACTGAATTTGAGAAAATATGAAACAGAAATGTGCCTTGAAAAAACAAAGAAAGGCTGGCACACCACTGCTGGCTGATGACACACAGTCCTAACAGTTATGTGTGTATCAGATGTTGACTGTTTCAGATGCTAAAGTGAACATGACTTGCATGCAAATAAAAGTATTGAAGAGATCAGTCTGATTCAGGTCACTCCCATAGAGTAGTACAATGTCTTATCATAACAGATCAAGCCTAGTCATGCCTGAGTTGCATTATTAAATAAGGAAACCAGAGCTGCTATTCTATATCTTTTCTAGGCGTCTTCTTTCTATATTTTTTTATATTTTCTCATTAATACACATCGTTGCTGCTGTGCTGATGAACCAGCACTAATCTGCTTGTTCTTTAAGTTCAGAACAGAATCTACCTTTGTTTTGATGTGAAACGATTCGCCTCTTAGTTGAATAGCAGATCATCGGGTATATTTGGCCACCTAACCTGTATTGTGCATTTCAACCTTGTCTTTCAGCTCCATGTTGTCCATTACAATTCTGACAAGTACAAGAGCTTCACTGAAGCCAGAGATAAGCCAGACGGGCTGGCAGTACTTGCCTTTTTCTATGATGTAAGTACGCCACAAACCTCTTTCTTCCACCTTTCCTCTATACTCTCCTCTGCTTTGTCCCAAGTTGTCCATTACAGATATATGACCCTCAGTTCTGCTATAGGATGTTTACAACATGAAACAAAAAAAATCCTTTGATGTGAAAAACTGCAGAATGACTAAATGCCCCTTTGAAGTGCATTATACTTGGTTTCAGTCATCCCGGTGAGTAAAAGTCTCTATTGAGTGTCGAGTCGCCTGCTGACGTATTGAATGAGTGCTTGTTTCCAGAGGAATGCTCTGGATCTCAGGCGGTCGGCGGCTCTAAGCTGCGAGAGGCCATCGCTGCTGCAGCAACACCACGACTGGCATCCGCTGTGATAGCAGCGCAGAGAGGCTCATACTGAGAGAGAGAGAGAAAAAATAATTCTGCTTTATTACAACTCAGGTCTTATTTTCATAGTTTTGGCCATCAGTCCTGGCAGTCATAATTACATAGTAGGCCTATTCATTAAACTAAAGCTCTGTGATTTGGGAGTCAGATGGGGCAAGAAACACGACTAGTCATACAGGCTTTAAATAAATGTCGAGATTAGTCAAATATATTTGGAAGAGAAAATATGATGAAACTCATTTTTTTGCAATGAGGGTGTGCTCATGTTTGGTTTCACTTCCAAAAAAAAAAAAAAAAGATTTTGACAATCTGGCCAAACTATTGGCTCATTTACAATCTGTTTGATCATTGCACCACTTGTTTCTTGCTTCATCGTAGAAGAAAACAAAAAAACAGGAATAATTACTTAAAAGTAAAACCTGAGCTCTTCAGTTTTTTCTGAACCTTTAAACTGGATCAAGTTTGACACAGTTTTTATATTTTTTTTTAGGACGGACATTTTGAGAACACTTACTACAGTGATTTCATCTCCAACCTAGACAAAATCAAGTATGCAGGTAAGCTAATGCCGGACAATGTTGGGATTCGCTGACCTTGAACTGAGTGTTTGAGTCTCTTTTATGACTTTGCTGTGACCCTGACAGGTCAGTCCATGAACATATCGAGCATCGACGTGCGCTCCATGCTCCCTGAGAACCTCAACCACTTCTTCAGATACCAGGGCTCTCTCACCACCCCACCTTGCTATGAGAGCATCCTCTGGACTGTGTTCGATACGCCCATCACTCTCTCACATAACCAGGTACAGAAGACAGGAAGAGCAAATGCCTTCCTGCTGCCAACTTAAGAACATTTGAAATAAAAAATATTGTAAAATTGCAACAGTTAACTTTGAATTTATGTGACGCTGTGGTGTGCAGATCAGGAAACTGGAGAGTACTCTGATGGACATTTACAACAAGACTCTGTGGAATGACTACCGCATAGCCCAGCCTCTCAACGACCGCATAGTGGAGTCTTCTTTCCTGCCGCGTCTGGGGAAAGGAAGTGTGTGGCTCGCTGTGGCATTATGATTAAACAACATGGCAACATCATGTATTCCTTGAATTGATGTGGGGACAGACAAAGGCCTGAGGCTAATTCTTGTCATTTTCTTTCCTCGTTTTTTTCCAGTGTTTTGTCGGCAAGATGAAATTGAATCCAAGCTCCTGAAGATCGAGGGACTCATAACATCTCTTGGAAAGAACCTGTATTCAGGTGAGTGACCTCTTAGTGGTAAAACACTGCTATAGATGGCGAGAATCTATGCTCATATTTGCTCTGCTATCTTTGTCTATGTCTTACTTACTCTCTGAAGGTGGACTTCAATCCAATCCAAGGTCTACCAGACCTGGTGAGTGCTTTGTTTCCAATCTGACTGAATTTGTTATTTGTGATAAAAGTAGATGGATATTTCTTGCTCTGCAGTCTGATTCTGCTTTTCGGGTCATTCTCAGAGCCTCGGGGTTTGTTTCCTCTGGTGCTCGACTTCCCAGAGAAGGACGCTGGTAGCTATGTCTTGGCCCGCCTCAGCCACCCTATGGACCTTGACTCCTTCACTGTCTGCATGCATGTCCGACCTCGGTTTGAGGGGGTCCACACCATCATCTCTTACTCCAGCAATGGCAACGATAACGAGCTGATGATCTCCATCGGTGAGAGAAGAGATGGCAGTGAAGTGGGACTCTGGATTGGAAACGAGTTTGTCAATCTGCCGCACAACTTTAAGTCCCATGACTGGGCCAACTACTGCATCACCTGGTCATCCCACACCGGTGGCGCGGAGCTGTGGATCAACGGCATGGTGGGCGAGCAGCGGTACCTGAAAAGCGGTTACACAGTCAGCCCCGGGGGTGTGTTCATCCTGGGCCAAGACCAGGACGGATTACTGGGCATCTCCAACGCAGACGCCTTTGTAGGTAAAATGACTGATGTCAACTTGTGGGACTATGTGCTGACCACAGCAGATATCCGGGACCAGATGTCATGTGTGAAGAACGGCACCACAGTGGGAAATGTGCTCAGCTGGGGAACCACCAAACTCAGTCTGTATGGAGGGGTTGAGCTGGACAGTCAGTACAGATGCCCCTGAAACGGCTCAGCTGCTTCCGTTCATATGAGCTTTAAAATGCCGCAATAAGCCAAAAATATTAACATTGTTTGTGGGGGATTTAAAAAGAGTATAGATATATAAAGAAAGATAAAAATGGACCTGGCATATCAATATTTAATGCAAACTATATCTCAGAGCTTCAGCCATCTATTGTATTCGCATCTTTACATCATCAATAAAGGCTTACGAGTGACTTGTTGGTTTGTTTCAATGACTCGTTCACACCTCTATAAAGCTGCATGTAGTGCAAACACCAGTTTACAGTAGGATTTCTTTTCTAGCAGGCACATGCAAACTATATAAGAGTCATTGCATGAAGATTCCTTGTATAATAGAAAATGAGGGAAAATTAAATCATTTCCAGTCCATTACAACTACCCCCAGTGTGAAGACTTCCTCTCCTCTGAATGCCTTCTTTTGTCTTTAGAAGGCTGTGACCCTCACTGCATCCTCTGGGGTTTCTTTGATCTCTTTCAGTGGCTGATCCCCATCGCCCAGCTTGATCTCCACTTTGTTCCTCTTGGCGAACATCTGGCAGATCTCCAGGAAGGTCTTACTCTTGGTTTCAGGAACCACCAGCCAGATGTAGATTAGTGTAGCCAGACAGATGAAGGCAAAAATGATGAAGCTGTAGGAGCCCAGACCTCTCTGGATGGAGATGAGGGAGACAGAAATGTGATCAGCATGTCCTTAAGATGAAATGTTGAAAATATGTTGCCCATAAACAGACTGAGGACATAAACAACAGTCAGGATGAGGTGAAATGTGATTTGATTGGAGTGGTCTTCTTCTTCTGTTACTAAAAACACATTCCTCCTCTGTTTGCTTTTTTGGCTCAAAGACAAAGACACGAGAGGAAGTAAACATGAGTGCATCATTTATGTTTATGTTTATGTGTAAGATGACATCACTTGATGTCCATTAGAACAGACAAAATGAAAAAACAGGGACTACATTGACTACACTTCTGCTTAGAATTAAAGAATATAAGATACTCAAATCAGGAAACTGGAGAGCAAATCCCAATCTAAAAATAAAAAATACTATTGCTTGGTGGGTTGGAACGCTCTGTCTTGTAGTATTTAAACATTCACTTCAAAGATCAGCCCTAAGGCCACCCTGACCAGTCATAGATGAGAAAGGAAACTGAAGAGAGAAAGTTTACTTTCCTTATTAGGCATTTCTTTTCAGAAAACAGGATGTGGCATTCTTTTAGCACTGGCACTGTTTTTTGGTCACTTCAATTTCATCCTCATCTACCGTCCAAGAATGTGACACCTGATGCCCTCTCTCACCAGTACCTCTGGTGAAGAAGCTCCTTTCAAACGTGACCCCATCCTCCCATCATCCTGTGTAGTGGCTGCTGTTACCTAGGAGACTGAAAATGTTACCTAGGTAATGGTCATCTTTTTGTGCCTGACTCTGTCTGCTCCCAAGTTCTCCAGTGGAAGCGCACGTCCTGGTTTGCCTACCATCCAGGGATTGGCTGCGCTTTGTCTCTTCTGCAGCAACAGTTCTAGTGGACCACCGTGGACGCTGACACTGTTGTACTGTGCGTGCACGTGGAACAGTCTGGAGGATGCACCCTGCCCTTCTCTGCTCTACTGACTGCAACTGGTGCCACACCAACCGCCTACACCAACAGGGATGTGAGCCTGTCTTCATCCCATCCTTTACCAGCTTCCTTATGACCCTCTGCCTTTGCCTGTTGACATCTATCCACATTTACTCCATGTGTATTCATTCCACCTCTGAGTCCATGTCCTGCATTTGGGTGGAGTGATTTACCTTCCTGTTTACTCTATAAAAAAACCCCCACATCTGTAACCAATTACAAAAATAATAGACTTTTGCTCTCCAATGTAAGATTTTGAATTTTGCAACTGACCTCTAGGAAGGGGAAGATCAGGCCAACAGTGAAGTTGGAGAGCCAGTGCACAGAGCCTGCGACCATGAAAGCGGCAGGTCTGGCCGACTGCCTGAACATCTCAGTGGTCACTACGTACGGAATGGGACCTGCAGAGCACACGTATGGTCAGCCTCAACCACAAACAAAACATTTGAGACATATCATCATTCTTCTAGGGTCACAGTGAAGCAGCTCATGTCTCAAACAACTGAGTGCAGATTTACAACATATATAATTACACGTCTTGTTACATCCAAACAACACTTCAGCTAATGGAGCACCCTGTTATAATCAGTGCGTGTCAGACTCACTGGGTCCTATTGCATGTCCGGTGACGTAGATGATGACACAGGCGATGCTGACGTAGGGCATCCACGTCACGTTCTCCTGTCAACACAAACCAGCAGCTGCTGTTATGATTAACCTTTCAAACAGGAATAAACATGTAACTACTGGTAATACTCCTCAATGGCTGCCTTGTGGCATCACTGAGTGGATTACTTTTTGTGCCTGTTCTCTATTCTTTCCTTTAAATTGTGCCTTTGCCTCCTTAAATTACAAACACTAAAAACCACTGTTCTGCTATGAGTGATGCCTGTCTGAAAATGTCGGATCCAGGTGAGATTACGGGGTTGCTGTAGGGCAGCACTGGCTTTGTGGTCTTGTTTAATGGTCAGTGTTTCTCATACTTTAGTGGTGGATGACTCTGTTTCAAGGTCTCACAGTTCTCATGACCCCAGCAAATAAAGATGTCAAGTCCTTTAAATTATCTTCCAGGCCATGATGGAAACTTCAAATGTACGGTGTAAAAGTGTGTAAAACTGACACCATAGTAAATTGTAGCTCAGTGATCCATTTTCTGTTTTTCTGGCTTTGCAGTCCAATTTACTGAAATTGATAGTTGAGCAAAGTTAAACCACAGCTTGGAATGATGTTTTCTTTCATGCAAAAACTACACACAACATTTTTCCGTCATTTTGTTCTGCAAGTTTCCTAATACCATGTGACATTTCACAGTGTGCCATTGCCTCCTTGTCCTGTAGTAGTCCTCAGTGTGTTCCTGCCTTCCTCCATCAGTTGCCTATTGTGCCTCCCCTTCTCCTGTTTACAGACCTCTGCCTTGATGAAACAAACTTTGGTTTGACTTCATCTTCTCTGCCTGTAAGTCATGCCTGAGCTGTTACATATAATCAAAGCATAGAAAAAAAATAATTTATAAAACGTAACTGTCTGATGTCTCAGAACCTGGACAAATCAAACTATTATGAAGGCTTGAAAACACTAGGGTCAAATGAGACAATGTTTCTGTAGTTTTGATGAACCAAATCTTTAACAGTGGTCGAGGTGTCTCACAGCCATGATGGGTGAACATCTTAGGACTCAGGCAAGCCTCGCAGCGGGACAATTATCCGAAATATGCAGCACAGACAAGGCAATCAAGGACTTTTATGGTCTAATAGTAGAATGTTGTTAACTGGCTGAATCAGTCAGCCGTCCAAACTGACCAGACTGAAGGCAAAAATCAATCAATCTGATCAATATTCTATTACTAAAATTGTTGAAAAATGTAGTAAATCTGTCTCTCAAAGATTGGGAAACTTTCCCATACAACAGCATATCATTTGCATGAGAGGCCACTAGAGGGCAGCACAGTGACATGCTAAAGAGTGTGAGTTGCACCAAAGCTTTCTTACTGTACCTGGAAGGTGAGAGCCACAGTGAGCAGCACACAGGCTCCACAGCAGATCCCAAAACCACAGAGGAGGAGCAGCCGTCGTCCTGAGGCCTCCACGATAAAGACCTGGAGTAACGTATTCCCTTTTAATAAATATTCTTTCCTTGTGATATAATCAAACAATATCCTCATCTCATCAAATGTTTCACGTTTTTTTAATGAGGGTACCTACAGCAGCTATGGTCATGAAGACATTGACTGCACCTGTTCCCACAGTCACATACTGGATGTCATTCTGCTTGACTCCTGCTGTGGCATATATGCTGTCTGCATAGTAGTAAATCTGGAAGAGAGAAATACATTATGGTTAAGAATTAAACACAAGTTGGAGGAATGAATTGAAAGGAATAGAGGATCTGCTGCTTGAACAAAACAAACAAATGGCACACTCTGATCTGGTGTGATATGTGAAACAGTGTGTATTGGTAGCTCAGGGACAAGGACAACTGGACAGGCACGTCTCACCGCGTTGACCCCTGACAACTGCTGGCCCATGTTCATGATGATGATGGAGACCAGCTGCCAGCGAAGGGAGCGCTGAGACAGCAGAGAGAGTACAGACAGGTGGCCCTCGGCCCTCTCCGATTGGTCCTCCAGATGCATCTCCGACAGCTCTCCATCCACATCGTCCCAGCCACGCAGACGCTGCAGTGCTAAAGGAGGCAGAACATAAAGCCTTAGATACTATAATATATCATTTATATTGCTAACTTCTATAACTAGCCTCTCCCTTTTGTCTCTTGGCAATGTAAGGTTTTTTTTGTGTTTTCTCACCTTTCTTTGCTGCATCCTCATCGCCTCTCTGGATGAGTGTGTACCTGGGGCTCTCTGGGAAGAATGGCAACAGCAGGAGCTCTATCAAGGCAGGAATACCGGTCAAGCCCAGCATGAGGGTCCAGCCTGAACAGACAGGTAACGGAGACACCTCTCATAATCAGTGAATTAAATGAAAAACTCATCTTATTTAACCAATAAAGGTAACCTGTGCTGTTTCCCAGTATGTGTCTGATGCCGAGCACTTGAGCGGCGAGGATGCCAATGGTGATGAAGAGCTGCGGTATAATGCCAATCGCTCCTCTCAGGTTCTTAGGAGAGAGTTCGCCCAGATACATGGGCACCACATTGGATGACAGACCTGCGGGAAAGAGACAGAAAACTTACACATCTTATCAATCTTGATTATTTGAAAAGTTAAACTTATCTGACCTGCACAGATGCCCACTATAAATCTAGCTGCAATGATGATCTCATAGGACTTGGCAATCTCACTGACTCCCATCATCACAGCCGGGACGATGGAGAAGATGTTGTTGAAGAGGAGGGTACCCTTCCTGCCACAGGTGTCGATGCATTTCAAATCATATCAAGAAACACAAAGTACAGTTTTTACTGAGCATGGTAAATATGATATATACACACTTTTGGATTGGGTATAATAGGCAGTATTACCTCCCTAGTTTGTTGACCAGCGGGGCCACCATCAGAGAGCCAAAAAAGCCTCCTAGAGGGTACATGGACACAGACAGAGACCACAGCAGAGTCTGGAAGTTCTCTTCCATCGGTCTGCCGTAACGCTCCAGATAGGTGGCATTGTAAAACTGCTGCATGAACTGGAGAGAGCAAGACAGTACTGATTGAAACATATCATTACTGTGTGTTACTGTAACGCTTTTGTCTCTTTGCTTGGATTACCGGTGATGGAGAGTTGATCACAGCCACATTATATCCATACTGGAAAGATGACCCAAATGCAGATATGAGTGTTGCCAATGCCAGGACTGCAGTTAATCTCTGCCGGGAACATCAGTGCACTATGTGAAACCTCCTATTATAACTCATCCACCGTGATTACACTATTTGTACACAGACAAAACAAGATCTGAAATGTAAAGGTGTGCAACTAACCCCTTTCTTCTCCACAGGCTTTCCCCATTCCTCATTCTCCGCCATGGCTGTGTTTGGACTTACTTATTACTTATTAATGCACCACTGGATTCTGCTTGCCCTTTGGACACGAGATCAGAGAGCACAGCAGTGATTTATGGCTTGACTTTGTTTAGCTTTATGTAGCTGACTGTGCTCTGGGATTCAGGAAGTTTTGTATGCAATGCACGATGGATATTAAATGTGGTCCTGGGCTGATAGTTCATATCCAATTCCTTTACTTCACTGCACCTAAATTGACTCAGACGATGAGAGGTACAGCTGAATGTCTTTATTGCTTATCCACCTGCAAGCAGAAAGGTTTTTTTTTATTACAGAATAACAACACAAGAGAGAGTGATGCCAAAGTCAACAACAGTTGGCAAAGACCAGCCGTTTTCTGCTTCAACTGCACCACAGATGCAAATCTTTTTTAATGCGTGCTTTGTCTTGAATATATGTTGAAATACCGTTAATCTCCACTAAAGCTTGCCTCACTGCAAAAACAAGGCTGCATACTGTATATCTATATGGAGAAAATGAATAGCCTTGTTAGAATTCATGAGATATAGCAGTGAGTAAAGCAGAGTAAGTTGTAAGAATTTAATTAAAACAAACATTTTTGGTTGGGGCCATATGTGTTATTCAGTTAACTAAGTCTTGATTATTTTAAGTTAAGTTTTTTAAGATGTTTTTTGCATATAGGCTGTGCTTATTTTAAGATTCATTTCTATAAATAACATAAAAAGCATAAAACGATGCAATGGCATCCAAAATATGCCAAAAAAAATTATGTCTTTAATCCAGTTGAATACACAGAGTGACAGTAACATCGCAGCTGGCAGTGTTGGCTCAGGCTGGATTTGGCTGACAGACGCAGTCAAATTAACCTTCTATTGAAACCTTGGTACATTTGGTCCAAATGATGGAGCTAATTCGCAGGATCGCTCATGAGGACAATACACCTAAGGTCATATTAAGATGGAGAGACATTTTTTTCCCCCTTTTGCGCATCCTTTCACACCCACAATATGTTTAAATATGTGTGCCTAGATATTAAAAAATAAAAGTTATTAGTTTAAAGACTGGGCCATTATACATTATATACTATATATATATACATTACATAGGGAAGCATAAATATGAACTCAGACTTTAACAATCAATAGCATAATATTAATTCAGAGACAAACATCTTCTTAATTACAGCAAAAAGATTTTTAAGTTTTTTGGTTGTTTTTTTAAGCTTACGTAATGATATCTTAAAATAAAATTTGAGGAAGTAACAGTCGGTGACGCAAATGTTCACCATGTTCCAAGTAAAATAGAAAAAGACATGACACATTTAAACTGTGGTTTAAAATACTGCTGAAATATTCAACAAGATCAAGAGTCTGCAGCTATGCTAGTGCCTGTGAGACGGAGCTTGCATGCGAATGTGAATGCGCTCATTTGCATCAGTAATGCATGGAGGTACATTGTTGACCCTCTCAGTTTAGTTCACTATACGCCAAGTATAACAACAGAGACTGAATGTCATTAATTCTGAAGGTATTTGGTCTAATAAAATGTTTATTTAATGATGGTGCGAGAGGAAAAATAAATGACTATGAGAAATCTATCCAGTATTTTTGAGATATCAAAAACCCCAAATGTGAATGATTAGCGTTCATCATCACGGAGCCATAAATGCTGGGCCAATCCATCAAGTCATTAGGATTCATCCTCTGGCCATAAGGGACATATGATATTTCAGGGACCAAAGTGGTAGGCCAACAGGCTGACCGACATTGCCATCTTGAGATCCTTATCAATAGCATTGCTAAAAATTGAATTTTCATTTAGCAGGTTAAGGCAGGTATTTTTACAGTAACAGGACTGAATGTAATAGGACTGAGTTTTTAGCATAGCATCAGTGAATACATGAACGGCCTCAATGCGAACATAAAAATATTAGCACCTTCAAGTGGTTTGCCAAAAATACCTTGAAAAAACAAAACATAACAATATATAAGAAATAAATTCGGTAACAGGACTGTACATTGAGCTGAGAGAATTTAATGTTGGTCTTCACACGGCCTCCAGGAGACTCAAATGATGCTTCTGTTGTCATGCGACTTGTGGTATATTCCAAAATTTTAGAGCTGGGAATATGTTGAGGTAAACAGGACATAAAATGCCTATTTTAACTAACATATTATGAATATCATAAGAGATCCATTTGATGTCTGAATTGGAAATAGAGTCGCATAATACAAAAAAAATAAGATTTCTGAAGGATTCTAATCATTATACTGTATGTCACGGTGAAGCGTTGGACAGTGGGAACAGGCTAAAAACCCTATATTTTCAGTGTTTTATGTAGCTTTTAAGGTTTTGCATGCTGTTTCTTTGCACCTTTCGCCTTTTTAAACCGATCATAAACTGGGGAAGTAAACAATGGAGCTGATAAGTTGGTTGTTAACATGTCATCATACCAAGAAAAGAAGAAGAAGAAGAAGAAGAAGAAGAAGAAGAAGAAGCCACGTGTAAAGTGTACAAAGTGCATTTTCAGCGTGACTTGAATAGCTTTACTGCCTAATTATTCACATGCTGAACAACTCTTTAACCAACAAGTAACTGCTCTTTTAAAAAAAACTTAGTGTTTCTGATGTTTTCTATTAAAAAAAGGTTATTTAAATGTCCTGCTGCAGCTCTGACCTATTGCCCATTAGCTTTGGTGGACAATGTGTTTGGAGATTTGGCTCCAAGAAGCACTGACGCAGCCAAATGAACAGTCTGTGTTGTGAAAAAATAGCTTCCATTAACTTGACTGGTGAATGGTCAGCCCGTGCTGTGTAGTGTGGCCCTGTGGTTCTCTTTAACTTAATGAATTAAGTGGGCAAGGACCCAACGGAGGAGAGAGCAGAAACCCCTTCCTTAAGTGTTTCCACGGGCTCAAATCGCCGTCAATGTCAGCCAAATCTCAAAACTGACACAATGGATTCATTCCTGCAGGAAATCTCTGCGATAGTCCTCAAGGACGAAAAACTATTAACAGGCAGTTTTGGATGTCATCAGCATAAACAGTCGTCATCTCTCCATTTTCCTAGACATGTATCCAGCGTTATTGATGGTCCTGGGAGAATGACCTCACCACTGTGTCCCGTTACTTTAGGCCGCAGATAAATTTAGATTTAAGGAAAAATCTGTACCTCATAAATCTGCGTATTTATGCTTTTAATATTTTCAGTATAAACAGTATAAGGTCCACTGTGTTCTGTAAAAAATGTATGAGAACTAACTTCCCTTAGTGTTGCAGTTACAACATCATATATTTCTGCATTGCCTAATTTATCAATTCGATAAACATAGACCATTCAAAGGCCGTAATTCAACATAATGCCACATAAACAAGACTTCCTAAAATAAGCGCTTGCCCTCTGTGAGAGTCAAACAAACAATAATCACTTATGGATAAGAGAAAATTGACTGTCAGCATGGTGAAATTTCTCCTTCCTCACCTTTTTTAACCATCACAGTAATTAATCTTATTTGAATATAGCTCATCATCTCTGGGGCAAACACATTAAGACTCAATGGATCTTGAGACAATATTTTAAACAGCTAGGAAGGTCGCATTGTAGTTGTAAGGTAGCTTGTCCTTTGAGCTCCATGTGGTTCAGTGGGTTCATACCCCTCGTTGGTATGCATTTGGCCTGTAGCGAAAGGAAAGAAATGGGACCCAACAACAGCAGGGGGTCAAAGGAGAAGTGAGGCTCAGGTTTCACGGAGGAAGGACGGCATGTGATGCTTCATGCATCCTGACCACAGTGACAAAGCTGATTTAGAGTTTAGAGATTTTAGTGATATGTCGATAGTGTCTGAAAGGGAATGAATACCTGATAGGAGGATCATATGGTGGTGTATGTATTCGAGTGAATGGAGCACCGACAGAAAACTGTGCCCAGATGATCATTTTATTTACTATATTTAAAAATAGATGGTCCCATTTACACACATTTATTTCACACAAAGGTTTTGAATACTTCCAAACTCATACTGGATATGAAAACCTGAAAAACTCCTTTTAATGTTACATAAGTTACATTACAGAATACATTTAAATGGAATCTCATGGTAAGTTTTAGTTTACAACAAGATAATATAAAAACTTCTCAAATCAAACCTATAACATTATTTATTCTTCGACATTGTTCGTGTAATACTAAAAGCTAAATACACTGCTTCTATGTTGTGCTATTACCCTTCTTTGGGGGTGCTGAATCTCTGTCAGAAGCAGTGTGTGTGTAGCTCTATTTTAGTAGAACAACAAGCATGCAGATGGACTGCATAGTGCAAGAACAGTGCTGAAGACAACGGTGAAGGACTGGTTTGAGAAGTTTCACTGTGACGCCAGTTTTTTGAACCAACTCTGACATGAAATCAAGATGACAACTGCATTTAATGATGACAACCATCTTTCAATCATTCAGATGGTTAGTCTGAACTGTAACAGTGACCAAAAAAAAAAGTTGAAAAACAATTTACAGAACATTTATCACCCAAAGTCAGTTTTCTTCTTTCTAGAAAACATAATGAACTAATATGTACATGTACATATCTCTGGAGTGTACCAGAGGACATACAATAACAACTATACATATATAAACAAGATATATAGCAGATCGGTGAATCCACAAATCCACTGTATGATCATGCAGCGCCATCCTTATCACCCAGAGTGCAGTCATGTGACAGAGATGTGCAAGCACTTACAGAATCTCCAACCCTTCCAGCAGGCACTTGCTATAATGAGGTTCAACGTGAAGTGGACACCACCCACCACTCACCAGAAACACCATCATCTATCAGTCTGGGCTCGGCTGGTATCGTCTTCCTCTCTCTGAGAGGCGGGGTCCTGTCCCGGCAGCAGCCTATGAGGGGCGCCATGTGAGCGCTGCGCCACTGCTCGACACTTGGAGCAGCAGCAGAGCGCAGCGCAGAGGCGTGTGCGGATTGGCTGAGTAAACAATACGAACATGATGCAGTTGGCAGCTCCCTGCGAGGTGTTGCCAATTCCCTGTTGGGTCAAAGCAGAAGCTTTAAAAGGGAAGTGTAGTGACAGATACTATACAAACAGATTAATATGTTGGAACAAAATGTAATGATAGGAACCAGTTGACATTCAATATTTTTATTTTATGAATTGTTGCATTACACTATCATCAAACAGAAAAATATACACATTCTCAGTTTGTAGTTCATTTTCAACTCATTTAGATAATAATACTAAAAAAAGTAGCATGTTATTATGGAGGTTACTCTCCAAAACACAGGAACTATCCATCATGAATGTTTGATGATTCACAAGCCTGACGACATGTAATCACACCATCAGAAGTTTAACATCAACTAATGTTAGCACATATACACAAGCACACTTGATGTACTGTCAGACACACAAAACACACACACACACACACACAAAATCTATGAAATAAAGGAGGCATTTATAACAACGCGCATATTGTGGATTACAGGGGATGGAAATCCAAAATAAAAGAAAGTTTGTCTAAACTCACATGTAGAGTCATCAACACCGGATGGAGTCTGGCTGGGGAGTCGACTAGCAGCAGAATGAAGCGCACTGTGCTCCAAATGCGTAGGACGATGAAGATAACAGGGATGAGTGTAAGCTTCATATCAGCCATGGAGGAGGAGTGTGTTGGAGGCCTGTTGGCCAAGATGGGACGGTACTCCGACAGGGCGGCATGCTACGTCACACAGAGAACACCAACATTTTATAACACAAAACAGAATCAATTAATAGAGAGTATAATCTGCAGATTAAATCAATAATGAATATAATAATTGGTTGCAGACACTTCAGATCAAATTTGGAGCCCGGACTTTTTTTTTCGAAGTGTAACACCTACTTGAATGAAGATATATATGTATATTCCAATATTATCCATCAGTATGTAAATTTTGATGGACATATAAACCCAGATATGGGATTTAAAAAAATCTAAAACATCTCTCAAAATAACACATTACTTCCTAGTTCAAACTGTGGTTAATGTATTTATGTATTGCTTAATAAGTTGTGAGGTTGTATTTTGAGGGTAGGACATAAAATAAAACACATGTTTCTACTATTGATGCATTTGCCAGTGGTGCCATAGGAGCTAGCATGTGGCTGGTAAAAAAGAACAGGTTTGGTCCTCACCGCTATGTGAATGTGTCTTTTGATCAGGACGTAGAGGACAGGGAGGGTGAGGTAAGCCAGAAACTCCCAGATCTTTCCAGTCAGCAGCATCCACAGGACTCGGTCAGGAGCATAGATCCTGACCCAGCACCAGCCCACAGACACCTCTGATGCATTGTAGCCAATCTTGTTCAGGCACACGGCTGCAATAGTGATGACCAGGGGAATACCCCAGCTGGAAGAAGAGTTTAAATTAATAAACATAACTTTCTTCAAAAGCTCAACATATCTTTAAATATGTCCAAATGTTTAGAAATGTTTGGTGGCTTCAACAATCCCAACTATTGCCTAAAACATGTGACACCATGTGATAGATTATCTTCTGCTTAAGGCATGTGTGTGTTGCATAGTAAACACGACAGAGTCATACTTGTTGTGTTGCACTGCACATCATGAAACCATAGTGATTTGAGCACTTTGAGAAGCAATGTTCAGCATGTTTACCCCTGAAGCATCACCTCTCTTCTCGAAATACATGGCTGATCATTATAAATAACAATATACTTAAGGCCTATTTGTGTATATGTTATGTATACAAGACTTGATGAATGGCTCTGTTGTGCGATCTTCAATTCAATGGAGCTTGTTGAGGGGTACCCAGGGGTGAAAATGTTCACGTGTGCAGAAATAGCTCAATTATACAGCACTACACCAGAGAGAGGACAGACTCTTTAGATCTTCACCACCAACATGAGCACCTCATTAATGTAATGAAGGAAAACTGACACGGAGGATGAAAGTGCTGACTGGGACCTTTTAAAGTAAAGTCTACATTTAATAAAACAAGATGTTTTCCCAAAACTACGGAACAGATGGTATCTTACAGAGATGCTTTCAAATTCCTCCTGCTGTGGAACAAATGCAAGAGCAAACATACTTGAAAATACGATGCCAAAATACATTTGTTCTGTACACTGTAGAGATGAATATGTTGATATATCCTGCAGATGGATGTTCTCCTCCAGTTTGGAACAACTCATAGGACAATGACAGCAGATTATATACGGGGATGTGGTAATATTATGTGATGTGATTCACTCACTTGGATGGATATAGAATATCCAACTTAACTCTATGGACCAATGAACATTAGTTGAACCCTCTGAAGGGGCCAGACATACTGGGGCATCAGTTTCTTTATAAACGCATACTGATGTTCAGTAGTTTCTCGAATAGTATATTTCTGTGAACTTTCAACATAAATGCCGGATTTTCCCTGAATGTCACTTGGAGAAATCCAATAACTCGCTTGTTCCCATGGAAACATGGCGGAGTAGCTAGTCAAGCTAACTTTATAGACTTAAAAGTAGTCTTTGTGTTTATCTATGAGGCAAAATAGACCACTTAACATAAACGGAAAATGAACTTTTTTACAGTTTGAGTCAGGTGGCAGATGTGAATAACACTTTTTAAATTCAGCTTTACGGTAGTTTTTCTTTCTATAGTAGAGCAGGCAGTCGTATCCCAAGATGCTTCAGGGTAACGTTACGGTTTCGACGGTAATTAAAAGTTGTTTAAGATTTCACACCAATAAGCTTAACTGTATAGTCAGTCTCGCATCCAAAAACAAAAGTAAAACCACAGAGTAAGTTAGCTACAACCCCACGCACACCTACCTGACGAGGTGGAAAAACCACACCAAGCTGTCAGCGACTCTCTGGTTGGACCTCACTATGAAGACGTACAGGTAAACGGCGATTGCCATTGTCCAGAAAAAAGAGCTTGTGTTGGCGAAAGTGGAAATGGCTCCTTGAATAATGCAGTCCAATGAATCGGCACGGAAAACTCTCCAGACACCGAAAGCGTAAGAGACGGCGGAGAGCCAGTCAGACACCGAGAGGAACACCAGCAGTTTCCGCGGAGTTGTCCTCAGATCTGACCAACAAATGTAGGTGAGGATAATGAGCGAGGAGCCGACAAACGACAGAGCACACGAACACAAAACCACCACCTGCTCGGACAGGTACACGACTGTCTCATTGTCATTTGCCATCGTTCACTGTAGGTATGAGGTACTATCACAATCAGTCAAACTGTTTCTTTTTACACTTCGAGCAGTCACTCCGCATTACTTTCTCCTCAAGTTGAGCGATATAGTGGAGAAATATGACTATGTCTAACAAACTGCGTCCATTGGAACCAAGCAAAACTTTTCCTCTAGTGTTTAACACCTCCTCCTCCTCCACCCCTTCCCTTCTTCCCCCTCCAGCCTCCTCACTTCTCTCTCTCGCTGCACCAACCGGAACCTAAAGCTGCAGTCAGAGTCAGCTGCTGCACCGGCAGTCTCTATTTTTGGCTCTAATGATCCTTACTAGTGTGACCCTAACTATGTGACCTAAGATTGTCACGTAAGAACAAATAACCTATTACAATGGGTTTCTTTTTATTTATTATTATTATTATTATAACATCTGATTTTGTTCTTTATTTTGGTTGTCACATTAAAAAAAAAGTTTGGCGATATATATTAATGTTAGCCCAATATCAATACTGTGATAAAGATGTTGTTATTGAAATCCTTATAGTGAACATAATAATAAATAGTCAGACAAGACATAACTAAAAGTAAAAAAAAAATAGAAAAGAATTACACCAGAGAATAAAAGCGTATATGAATACTTTGCCAAAGTAAAAGAAGCGAAATGATACAAACAAAGCACATTTTTATTCATAAAAACAATTTGAACCAAGTGCAGGAAACAAGGACCAGTAAAGAAAACATGTAAAAATAATAAAAAAATATCCAAAACACTCACTCTCAGATTGTGTTTCAATTTCATAATTTGTTCAACTAATACCTTAAAAGTATTACCTTTTATAAATACATAAAGTATTTTTTTAAAGGCTGTAGGAAACACATAACATTTTAGATGTGATTTTGTTACTCACATCAAATGATGATTTATCAGATGTTGATCAATGATCAATTGTTTCAGAGCTCTATCAAAGGTTTCAAGCTAATTTTAATTTTACACATCAAACTTCTCCTTTAGACGGGGGGCAATGTTTCAGCATTCTGGAGCAATAAAATCATTTTTAAATGAAAATATAACCCACACTTTGGTTGTCTTGTTATCGTGGTTTACCAAAGAGTTTAAATAGTAGAAAGATTTAAAGCCATAAAGCGGTGAACTTTTAGGATTTCAGGATTTAACTGCTTCTGCATTGCGGCATCCTAAAAACCTGCTCGCTCCTTTTTGTGTTTGCAAACACGTCTGCATCACAATCACCGATGATCAGCAATCAGTTTTACAACACACAACATTTTCCACTCAGTCCTCACAATACATCAGCTTTAAGATTTTGTGAACTAAATTAGTGCATGTGGCATCTGCAAAGTGGTTTATATAACACAAGTTTTCCATAATTACAGAACACATGTACTGTGAAAAGAAACAAGGCAAATGAATAAGTTAGTCTTCCATTTATTTTTTATTTACTTACTTTTTCTTTACAATTATAATATATGACATGTAGAAACTATCAAGATACACCAGATAAATTAGCAATTAGCATTCTGGGAGGTTGTTTTCAGTCACAAGATGGCAGCAGAGGATCGTAAAAGTACAAAACATGCACATTAAGTTTGATGCTTTCTTTGATCCAACTGTAATTTTGTAGAGGCCATGCTCTCAGTCGACCTATCTTCAATTAATTCTCTATCAGGTCCTCAGCTCTTGTTAATTTGACACTAATTTCTACTGTGTCAGCACACACGTAAAAAAAAACAAAAAAACCCCCCCCAACTTACAGTAGCGACAGGATCCGTGCTTGCTACAATTCTTTTTCCTGCTCGTCTCGTTTTTTCTCCCTGTGACGGCTGTGATTCCAGGGCTTCTTATTGCGAAGAATTTCTGCGGCAGTATACTTGCTGATTGCTTCGTTCTCACTCCTCACAACAACCAGCTAAGACACTGCCAGAGAAACACCCACAGCAGCCGTATCCGTCCGTCCCTGACAGGACCCTGACTGATCTTTTCCAATGCAGCTACACCTGTGAGTCTGGCACTTCGGACACTCTCTCTTTTCACGGCCAGCTTCGTAGCGGTGGATGCTGGAAGTCGAATGCCTCACACTGAAATCCCGCCGGGGGTGGTGTTGTCGTGTGCCAGCGGCTGTACGCTCTACAAGAGAAGCAGGAAATAATGGTTGAAAAACAATTGGTTCATGGTATAAACTGTATTTGGCCTGATAAATTTCCTGAATGGATTCACTTTCATTTTAGAAATCTTAAATTATTATATAGACACATCCTCCTCTGCCCACCTCAGCTTTATATAACTTCAGCGCATTGATGAGTCTAAACTCTGCTGTCCAAAGTGACACAAAACTTCAAGAACACATTCTTGATACTCTTCTAGCCTTTTGTGCAGCATCACTTTAAGTGCACAGAACTTGGGCAAACACAAACACCCCCGAACTAAGAATAGACTCGCCATGACTCATGATTTTGCAACAAAAAGCCCAGTTTGATTTACCTCTCATCTACTTGTATGTATGTGTGTGTGTGTGTGTGTGTGTGTGTGTGTGTGTGTGTGTCTGTCTATCTGTTCACATGAGCACCATATAATACAAATGCATATGTATGTGTGTGTGTGTGTTTACCTAAGGGAGATCAACAAAAATCCCCTCGCTATCAGTTGCGTTTGCTCGCTGCAGTGCTATTTTGGGCCAGCTGACCACTCCATACTGTCCTCTCCCTGTGGACTCTGCTTTGCTGACAGGACAACATGGATACTAGAGAACGATCTGCACATGGAAAGATGGGGAATGATGGCGGGGAAAGAGAGGTCCCGGTGGGATGGAAAATATACAGTTGGGTGAATGTTTTCTATGGTATAAATAGTTTAAATCCACAGCAAAGCTATTTGTAGCCTTTCATGTCTGTTTTTGGTGTATTTACTGATGCATTTCTGGTTGATTCCTTGTTTGATTGGTGGTTGGGTCATCTTGACCTTTTTCTGATGACAAAGAAAGAATTTAGATTCTTGTAAGAAAGAAGTTTGTGATGCTCTGATGTAAAATTTTGTCACAACATGCCTGCTGATACTGACACTTAATATTTATTTGTCTGGCCTGTCCTCATCTTACATGTAGATACAAGTGATGTCCACAGACAAGCATAGAGACATTTTGTGCTCTCAGTTGCCAAACAGCTGCATCCGTGTCTCACTGTGGCAAGCCAGACGCTGCCTTCACTGAACACATGATGACAGGAATTCCGTCCTGCTCAGGGCTTGATGTAATCCCTAATACAGGATTGAGGAATGCCAGTGAAAACAACACCCTGCTCTTCGCTAAATGAATGACTGGCTGCCTGACTGCTTCACACAGCAAACAGGAGCAGTAACGAACCTCTACTCATAAACCTAGGTTTAGTTTCATTGATGGATTTTTGTCTTCCTGTTTAGGAAAAATTTTTTTTTTTTAAGGTTTGTCAGGTTAAAAGTTATGTTAAACACATCTTGATTTAGAATATTTTATCAGCTGTATTGATTTGATATAGTTATTGTCTTAAATTATGGATATTAATGTAGAAATAGTTTTGATTCATTTATATGTAATCATATAAAGTGTGCTGACACAGGATGGCACAAATATGAATGAGAGCTGGAGAGATATCCAGATGAAAAGTATGTATGAAAATCTTTAATTGATTTAAATTTTTAATTGATAATATTTAAGTTATTTAGATATGTATTTAAGTATGTTTGTCTTATATTTCTAGATTATATTTTAAAATTAAGATTTTGGTATTTGTGCCAATCATTTTATCTTATTGGCACCAGTATTAAGCCTTGTCAAATTAGAAATTGTCTAAATGTTGATTAAAAAAAAAAAGAAAAAAGAAAATCAATAGAAAAATCTATATTTTTCATGTATTGGAGTATCAGCTGTGTCACATATCCAGTATCAAACATGCACATAGTGTTTGAGTTGCATTCGTTTAGGTAACCATGGGTTACCTAATAATCCTTCAGTTCATGACATGTTCAACCTACAGGCAACAATTCTCCTTCGCAGCGCTGTAGATTTCTCACCACATCTCACACACACACACACACACACACGTACTGTATACACTGCAACCCCAGGCCCACCTACACCTTTGCAGGATCCCTTTGCTGTCAGGCCTCAGATTGTAAAAACTCACACACTCAGCTATTCATCAGCACCAAACCCTGCGTACTTGACTTCACATCCCTGCTCTCATCGCTCCTCTGTGTTGTGCATTTCTCGGTTGCTCCAGTGTCAAGTAACAACACTCTTAACAGTTGTGCGTCCCTGCTCCGGTCTCATTCCACAAACCTAATCATCTTATAGCCAACAATGACATTAGTATTTTACTGTAGAGCCATTTTTCTGAACAATGCTACACATGTCACGCAACACTGATGCCACGTCTGGCGAGTTTAGCTTCTCATGAGGATTTTTTAAGTGCAAGCAGGTTGATTGATTTAGTTTCAATTCAAGCTGTGTAAAGTTTAAATTAACAATTCAATTTAATATAAGCTGAAATCTTTTTTTTATTTTTTTTATTGTGTGTGAATTGGTTTCATCAGTATTCTTCGTTGTATCAGCATAGTATGTCAAACTGCAATGTGTTAATAATTCAGTGGTTTTGAATCTTTCTCACAGTGTGCACTACCCCTAGTTACCAGAGTTGCCCCAGTTACTATCTGTTTCACTGACCACACAGATCATAGTACACGCAACACTAAATGATTATCATTTGAGTCACTTGAGTGATTCATGTATTTTGAATTTTGACAGGCCGTTTCTACTGTAGAGCTAATCAGTAACATGTTGCGATTATGTGCGACAACATGAACAGTCTGGTTTCCTTTACCTGCTTTTCTGTGTGCGGTTTACTCTTGTGACGCTTTTTTTACTCACTACACTGATGAATAAGAAGCCTATTTGAACCAGAGTTTGTGAGAAGATGCGAGAAATGAAGAACTCTGAATTCTTTATCTCGTTGGTCTCAGATTGTCAGGAAGGGGACGTGATCTGCTGGGCCTCCTAATAGAAACCGGCTGTCATTCTAAACAGAAAACAACAACAACAACAAAAAAAACAGCTGAACCGAAAATCTGGTCAGACAATGATCGTGAAAGTCCTTGTGAACTTGTGAAAAAGGTCAGTTGTGGTGCCCTGTCTGTGTGGAGTTGACTGTGCTGCTATGTGGTTGTGTGTTTGGATGTAACACAGTTATCTGCATTCAGTAACCTTTTGTATAGTTACCATGGCGTCATCTTAGCATCAGGACTCCGCTTGGATGCTATTACAACACTGAGAGCTGTCCAGTTCTAATGAAAGCGTTTTCATTTCTACATCAATCAACTTACAGGCCTGGTTTAGCAGACTCGAGGGCCTGAGTGTAGCATCTTTCGATTTCCCCACACTAATTACTGCTTCAGAAGTTTTATTCAAAGTAGAGGTGTGCTGCTGTTCTCCTCTTTGCAATGAAAATTAACCCAGTCTTTCACAGTAGGGCTCAGCTTTTTATCCACACAAAGTTTTGACACTCACCAGGCAGCGAGGCAGCAGTGGATCTCCTCCATCCATGCTCGTCTCTGGTGTTGACATCAATAGCAGCATGTCCATTGTGTGGGTCACTTCACACTGGCAAACTGTTGACCACAAGCCTCTTCTCTCTGTGTGTATGTCCCTCTCGCATTCACTGGCTGTTTCTTCACTTCACTCAGGCAGCACAACAAGTCAAGGCATGTTCCAACACGCCACCAACAGCCGGACGGGTGTATGAGCCTGCTCCTAGACCAGAGGGGGAGGAGCAGAAGATCAGGGTGGGGGGGGGGGGAAACCCAGAAAAGACCCAGCATGACTCAGCCTGCTGCTTCAGTCAGTTAGCATACACAGCCCTCAGTTTGAACACTTTTACACATCAGTGAGTTATTGTTTAAAGATACATTAAAATTGATTCATCTGTATGAAAAGGCTATGTAGACTTAAGACTAAAGCAGAGATGATGTAATGGATGACAGCAACTGACTGAAGAAGTGTTAAAAGAGAGGATTTTTAGATTAGACTAGAATATCATATCATAAAGCTGGAGTCTGCAGGCAGTCTGCCCAGCAGGTAGAAGCAGTTTCCATTGTTGTCTGTATTTCCTGGCTGATGCTAAAACTTTAGCCAATACTGGTTAAAGCTGAAAGGATTCAAGTAAAATTGCTGTTATTTATTCATACTCTTATTACCAAGTAGTCCTTCTTAATCTTTAAGCACAGCAGAATGAATAGTTTATAGAAGCTGTAAACATACACCATCACAGTACAGAAATGAAAGCTGCTTATTCATCAATTTTTCAGATACAAAAACCCACAGTAGCATTAGTATGAATTATAAGACTGTGGAAATCTTAGTGAACGCATGTGCAAAGATATGAAACACTGACATTTTAACATTTTCCTAAAGCAGTGATGTTTAATGTCGAATCTGAATTTAAAACTGATTTATTCAGGCAACAGAGAAAGAGATGCTCATATGCAAATGTGTCCTTGCATGCTATTTAGGCACTTGCACATTAAACAACATCAAATGTGCAGATTCATCACCATCCGTGAAAAGCTAATCATGCAGAGTTGCTCTGATGCTAGCTGGGGTTTTTCATTAGAGGAGGGGTGATGCCAGTTCATCACTGCTGTAGTGGAAGTTGATCACTAGGCAGATTCTGGGTGCAACGGCAGGAACCAGCTCAGCAAAACTCACCTGCTACAATATGGTTTCAGCCTGGCTGCCTGAGCATCTAAAGCACTGTACTGTACTGTACATCACTGGTGCTGCTCTCCTCTGCATCAGTCAACACACTGATGACCTTATCAATGAAAGAGCAAAGTCACTATGATGTTACATCCAGAAAGAACTCAAAGCACTCTTAGCTCTGTTTGGAGGTTTTTGCTTTTCCCCCCGCTGACAGAAAACAGAAAAGCAGAGCCTTAATTTACTGGAAGTAGTGATGCGGCACTGCACTGCACAGCAGCGTTTTGACAAAGTGCCAGCAGTAGTTTCACCAACTGAGTTGTTTCTTAATTTATGAAAGCATGAACTATCAGTTTGCACAAGAGTGAAATATGGACAACCATTGAGATGTCCTACTTACGGAAATTTCTTCTCTGCACACTTCAACTAAATCGCCACATAAAACTGTTAATTATTTGTCTTCCTACCTGGGACACTTTGCAGCTGAGGCCTCACATATGCATCTGTGTCAGTCTGGGGGGAGTGTAGGAGGGGGAGAGGAACCCCGAGCCCTGCAAGTTCAAAGCTTGCTGCATTGATTACATCATCAGAACTGGAGTGCTGGAATGGGACAATGCACCATCAGAGGTGGTGGTGGTGGTGGGGGGGGGGCCAACCGGCTAATTTCCTCCTTGTGGCGTTCCATGCAGTATATGTGTGTGTGTGTGTGTGTGTGTGTGTGCATCTTTCTCTTTCTCTTCTGCCTCTAAACTGAGCTTAGTCCCATCCTAAGCGAGACGGCCTGCTCTCCCTCACATTTAATGTCACGTGACTGAAGGACTGTCTGTGTCTGAGAGAGAATGATAGTCTTGATGTGCATCGCTGTGTGTGTGTGTGTGTGTGCGCGCGCACACGCTATTAGAGGCCAGCACTGCAGGAACTCAGCTGCTGCAGGACACTGCAGGATTGCTGTTCTGCTGCTGGTTGTTGCTTTTTCACTCTCTCTCTCTCTCTTTCTCTCTCTGTCTCTCTCTGTACACTCAGGCAAATTGCTCAAGGAGGATGGTGAGAGCATGTGCTGCATACTTTTTCAGCAGGGGAAAGGCGGGGGGTGGGTGTGAGTGTAGGAGAAAGGAGGAGGAGAAGAAGGGGGGTAATCATAGAGGTGCAAAGCATGCCAGTGATGTGCTGTGCTGGGCAACTGTACCTCTGAGAGAATACAGTAGGAAAACTGGAGACGAGGAAGGAGGAGGAGAAGAAGAGGAATGGGAGGGGGGGGGGGGCAGAAGTGAGGTGCAAGGAACATCAGGTGAGTGCGGCAATTTCCTTTGCAGCACCCACCCTCAGTGAATGTGTGAGCAGGAGAACTGCAGATGTTCCAAGATGATGTCAGGCTCTGGATGTGGTGCGGACCTTTAGTACAGTTTGCTATCACTCTGTTCCCTCTCACTTGCCTTCCTGCGGTGGGGAGAAAACCAAAGGCCAGAGAGACGCTCTGGACGTGTGCCTCACGAAGCGCAAACTGACGACGCAGGGCCTGCTTTTTCAAGGTCTTAGCACAGTTACCTGAGGTGAACTGAGCTGACTGCGCACAGGCGAACTGACCTGCCTGGATTCAGCCAGACCTCCCAGACAAGTTTCAGAGTATATTTTGAATTCTGACTCACCTTCATATGAAGCCCCCTGTCCCCTCCCCTCTCCCATAAACTATTTTTACATGGAAAGGCTTGCAGTTGAACACAAACATTGCAATATGGAACAAAAGACAAAAGTAGCAACATTGACTTTTAGAGCAAGAGTGTTGGTGAGGTACTGCTGCAGCTGCCGCAGGGATATTGCCAAATATAAAAGAGGTTCTGCTTGAGCCCTTTTCTTTTCTGTCTTCTTCCTTGAGACAAATGAAAACATATCTAAATGCATACACAGACTCTTTTTTTAGTTCACTCACGCAATTTGTGCCAAACTCTCCGAAAAGAATCCTAAAAGCTGCACTCTGACCTGGTATCCACTTTAAAGAGGGCAGAAAAGTCCCAGTAGCTAGTGCACAACTTCATTACTGCACCACAGCTCCCCTGTCCCATGCAGGCCACTGTAGCCTCATTCTCTTTTCCCCATTTCAGCACTCAGACAGCCCAGGACTACTGATACAATAGATGCTCCTAACATTAACTAACACACGTTGTCAAACATAAACCCACAATTAACAGAGAGAAGTATAGAGCTCGGACTATATGTGGTCTCCTAAAAAGCTAAGTCAGCAAAGATAAGTCAAAGAACTCTGTGCATCCTTGTTAGTTTTTTTGTCCTAATGTCAAATAGTGAGTCCTCTATCTGACACGCCGGCTGCTATTTCCAGCCTGTACCATGTGTTAAACATGGATGAGGGAGCAGTGGAGCTTATTATTGGTGCAGAGGAGGCTGAAACTGATGAGACAGGAGCAGCCAGGAGCTTCAACACTGCAGGCATGTACACCGACAATACATATATCAACTAACATAAGGATGATTTAAGAAGCATACTATCCTTTGCAAAGAAGAATACATGTAAGTAGGCAATATTAAAGATAAGAAGACGGGAGAGAAAAAGAAAGGTATACCTACAGATGAGTCTTGGACTGCATTGCACGCAGGGAGGAAAGGAAGAAAACTTCTCTGCACTCACTCTGAGCCTCTTGGTTGCCGGTGATGTGCTTTCATGGCGCGGCAAAGTTGACTGCAGCATTGCCTCCTGAACAGAATGACATTGTTTGCACTCTCTCTCCCTCACTCCTCCTCCTCCTGTACGCGTTTGCTCCCCCTCCTCTTCTTTGCACGCTTGCTGGCAGCACAAACTGCACAGCTCAGCAGTGTTCCCCTACTGCCGCAGCAGATCCTGCATGAGCTCTGCGTATCTGAGTGGGATGGGACTTTTAAAGGGGAACGCAACCTCCAGGGTCAGTGTGTGCACATCCTCAGTCCGCCCTCCTCTCCTCCCTGCCCTCCTCAGCACCCCCCCTCCCCCTCCTTACTCTGCTAAAAATCCACGAGAATGATCAGTGTAAAGGACTCCACACAAGAGAGACCCCCCTCTATGCATGCACACAACTCTCCATCCTCTTTTATTCTTATCACACTACAGTAAAAGCTTCTTTGAGATATGAATGTGCCTAAAACCTCAGTGATGAACAGTTTGCTCCACAGAGAAGCCATCTCCTGTGGTGTGATTTGAAACTTGTCAAAATATCGCTGAAAGCTAATTTCATTCTACAGTGCCTCAAAAGAAGTCTCCAGGTATGAGGAGGTGCGGAAAGATGTATTTAAGGCCATTTAAGTCCAACCTGTACATGCAAAACCAGGATTTGAAACAGAGTGTCAAGCTAAATTAAGAAAATAGAATAGAATTTGTCACCACTTTAAAATCAAAAATGATCCTATGTCACCTGCAGATATGGTAAAAAAAGTGTTTGATTTATTATACCGTTAAGCGATAGTTAGAATTAAAATTTCAAAGAAGTATGTCAACAAAGAAAAAAACACAAGGCACCTCACAGGATTATTGCACACAGTGTCACCACATAGCGTGACAAATGATCAATAATCATGAGAAAGTGAAAGTCACTGTCTACGGGCCGCCAGCTCAAAACTCCCTCAAACTTCCACAATTCTCATAGAGACAAAATCCCCTTCAGTAATGTAAAATGTCCTTAATCTGCAATCCTTGTAAAACCTGCCTTTCATTACCCAAGATGCATTGCTGTACTGGTGCTATTCTGCAGTGCGCTAAAAAATAGAAATATCTTGACCAACCAAATTTGTCTTTTGCGCGTTGCACAACTCTGTAAGAATGAGATCATCCATCATTTAGTCAGCCAATAAGGTTGAACTCCTCTTTCTGCAATGTCTTTACTTCACAGAAACGCGTTTGGTGTTACACTTCCCAGCGTTCATTGTTGACATTTGCAGTGCGCTGCATGGGCTTTGTATGGGTAATGGAGGCTCCATTATAAAGTCTGTGTGTTTGAGGCATCAGCGTCTTTGCTGTTTTCTGCAGCAGTGCAGCGCTCTTTGCTTCTCACTGCAGGAGTGAGGTGTTTCTGTTTTTTGTTTTTTTTGACTTTGTTCTGCCTGGGCCCCCAGTTGAACCCTGTGAACCTCCGTCCCCTGGAGCAAACCTAAAAGCTCCCTGAATCTCATATTAACCTTGTATCCATCAAGTCAAGATGTGCACTCACCTTGGGTTTGTATTTTATTATTATATGAAGGCTCTTCTCTCTTAATAATAATAATATAACATACTGCTGCCCTTATAAGATATGCCATCTGCTGGTATAGATTGCTGAATCAGCAAAACCTGCATAATGGAGCATCTCTGACTATTCAGGGATCAGCTACATGGGGGCTGTCCATATCAGTCAGTGTCAGCATGAATCATAAATACATATCATGCAAAAAGTGTGTGTCCCATCAGCTGAGTGCGAAGCATCCTTTCCTGCAGATACGGTCTGCATGCAGTGCTGCTGCTGCTGCATCAGTCTGCCGAGCCTCCTTGCAGCATCTGCCCTCTCCTCTGTACGCTGTGACACTTGGGAAAATGCCCCCGCCAGCATATCCTTCACATAGCCATTCTCAGTAATGGCATCCTCTGTGATGAATAAGCCATGAAGAGGGGCCCTTTTACATGTCCTATTAGATTTCCTTGCTATGCTTTACCTGGCTACTGTCACCTCATCGCCTTTGGCTCTCCATTCTTCTTAATATACTCTCTTGTTAGCCCAGCCAAGGGCAAAGTGTGTAAATGTGTGTAAAGGCTCACAGATCATGTGAGCATAGAGATTTGTAATTGAGTCATCTATGGAGTTCAGTGAATGTGTGCATAATTGGCTCTCGCTTATGTTTATGATTTGCAATAACGTCTGGGGAAAACTGTGTCACTATTACTGTTTTTGTAGTTGATAGGAAATGTTATTTGTGCCAGGTGTCATGGCAGGCCTTAGTCATTGACTTATGAGGTAGGAGATGTATTAAAACTGATGCAATGTTCATCTGAGAGGGGAAAAAGGTTATCTGTCAAGTATGGACAGTCTTGACACGCACAGATAATGGAGTCGAGTCTAACCATCAGTGGTGATTTTTTTCTTTTTCTTTTTGCCATTCACAGCCTATTCTTCTGCTCCATTGATCTCTCCGGAAAAGATAATAGACACATTGATTCACAGGCTCAGCAGCTTGCTTGGTTTACACATCAATTCAGACTAATTCTCAATAGTCCTCAGTCAAGGAGGAGAAATGCCTTGACTGACGACTGACTCCTGGGTCTTTGAAACTGTGGATTTAAAAGCTGTGCTGTGAAGATTTTCTCCCTTTTTTGACAGCACAACTTAGCAAGATTTATTTTTTTGAAAATCTGAAATGTAAAATAAAAATGGATTTCAGTGAGCATAACCTGACATGACCCAGTGACAAACTGTGTAAGAAGGGAGGAATTGAGGCTAGGTAGCAATGCATTAACTTCACAAAAATCTATCCCTACTCAGTCTGGAAAGGAGACTGAATGATGGGATCCTGAGAAAAAAAGGTGTGTTGTGTATTTCACTGCACCAGTGTTTCTTTGCTGACCTCATTTTTTGTAAAGCTGAGCAGATTTCTCACAAGGCCAAGTGGAGTGAAAAAGACACACTGTCAACGACAAAACAGGTCAAATGTGAGCTTTTTAATGTCAGTAAGCACACAGACGTACAAACAGTAGGAGTTCAAATATCATTTATTCCATTGACACAGAAATACTTTTCATTTTTATTTAATAATATTTGTGACATTACTAACTGTGATACTAAAGAAGAAAGGCAGGATTTGATATAAAGTGAGGATTCATCAGTTTATCCCTTAGTATGAGAGAGATGGTAGTAAAAAGGTTATGATGCGTTGACTTTATGACGAGTAGCTGAACTTCTGACAGCTGGCTGTTGGGTTTTTGGTGAATGAGCAGCGGCTCTGTCAGCTGTCACTGCAGTAGCTGTTCTGAACGTATGGAGACTGCAATCTTAATTAGGCCTTCACAGACCTATAATATCAATTTCAAGCATTTGTGTGTGTTATATTTTAACGTAGAAAGTAAAAGCATTTTGTGTATTTAAAATAGCTGCATTTCAATGTGTACAGTCCAAAGATTGTAAAATACACATTTTCCTGTATGTAGAAAAAAGTGTTTTGTTATCTGTGGCTGCATGTATGTAGATGACAAACTGTCAACCAGCTAAATTATGCCCGTTAATACTTTACAGCTCAAGTCTTTTCTCAGAACAAATTCAAGGCAGCAGCCAGTTTACATCGTGAAAAACCAAATGATCATCTTGAAAGCTCTCAAGGACATCACTCGGATGAAAAATATGGGAACTACCACAATCCATCACTGTAATGCTGCTCTGTTTTTTTTAAATAAAAAGTAACTATTCAATCATTGATATTTATGTGGTAGAAGGGCACATGTTTAATAGAAAAAGCAAATATCTGCTGACGATTTTCAAACTCCACTATATTGAATATAGTCTCCACTGTTGTTTGCCATTTTCATCTGCAGAGACGGCAAGCCACTTGTTATTTTGGTC
This sequence comes from Pampus argenteus, assembly GCA_036937835.1. Classification (NCBI taxonomy): domain Eukaryota; kingdom Metazoa; phylum Chordata; class Actinopteri; order Scombriformes; family Stromateidae; genus Pampus; species Pampus argenteus. The sequence continues at coordinate 18,329,096 of CM072864.1, read as the reverse complement.
TTTTCCCTGCTGCATTGTGTTCTGCATTCAGGTTCTTGGAGGAGTGTTGCATATCCTCCACAACAACTTGTATCATCTAGAGATGTGTGTTGACTCCTGGCCTACATTCAGCACTGCCATTTGTTAGTGTCAAGAACAGGTATAGCACACAGGGATATGGATAACTTATTGGCTTGTCTCCAGCGCGTCCTGTTGATGTCTGTGTCTGCCTGTGAAGAATTTCAGCAGCAGCAGCTTGGGGGCGATTCCTGACATATGCGCCATCTTCACCAGGAACCCAGAAACCCTGTCTGCTGGTTAATGAGGGAGCCGTAACCTGGAGGAACAGACTTATATTCAGAGGTGTGTGAAAAACTGCCTTTTCTTAACGGATGTATGACAATATCTGTTTAAAATTAAAAAAAATGCACCATGTAGATATTTTACCAGTAGTGCGTTATCTATAATATGTCCATTATACATGTCTATTTTTCACCTGTGACCATACTGTAACTGTTATGCAGATACAGACATCCAACAACACTGTTATTTGTATGAACTATTAAGTCTCCTCATTTATTATGAAAGTATTTCAAACTTTAATGTCTTTCATTCACATAAGATATGAGCAGGTCTTGAACAAAAATGTGGAAAATACTGAATTCTTATATTTAGCCTTTAATTTTCAGACATATTTGACCTTGCTAGTAGTAAATGTATTATATAAAATTATATTTAAAAAAAAAAACTTCCACACTGCAGACATTTTTTGCTAATCTGTCTCTCATGGGGGTTATAAGACCTTCATCCACCACAGCCCGGAGAATGTGGATTGGCAAGAGTGAGCTTTTGAAATATATTTAGGACCTCAGTCCAAAGGAGCTCCATTGTTTTTTTGCAACGGATGACTCTGATTAGAAAATATGATTTATATTTTATTGATTTATGTTCATAATTGCTCTTCATGTTTTCTCTGCTGAATAGGAAGCTGCCAATTTCCATTCTGGATGTGTCCCATGCTGAGCTTGTGGACAGACACTTGGCTTACGGAGGAAGCCAGGAGAGTCTCAACCATGTGAGAGCCTGTATCCACCATCTGCCAAACCACTGTGTAGCAGATGAGAAGGGCCGACCCGTGTCCTGGATACTGTGTGACGAGCTGCGTGAGCTGAGGTCTGTCACTAGTGTCACATCAACGTTTATTGTAAAAGTCGAATAAAAACAATTACTTTCCTCATTGGATCATTTCTGATACCTTAGAGAATTCATCGGATGCAGCACTTTAAACAGTTTCATTCATTTCTGACAGCAAACTGCGAGTAGAACAAACACAAAAATAACATTTTCTTTGGCTTCAGGGTGGATTTGATGAATATGCTCGTTGTGCTGCTTCATTTCATTCGCAGTGAAAATTGTAAGGTCCCTTAACGTGAAGTAATTATGTAAGGACAAAACAAAACTGTCATCAGTTTAACCTTCAGGAATGTCCTCTTTCTTGATAAAAAGACCCCTTAATCTGCAGATCAAGTAGACTCTCATCCACCTGGGACCCCTCCCTGGAGGTGTGCTGTTCCACTGCTGATTGCCTCTCTGTGCTTTAGCAGCAATGCACCATTCAAGTCTGCAGGCAACTTGACAAATGAGCAGCGATCTGAGCAGAGGGGATGCTGCACCACACATCCTGTCCCATCCACATCCCCTGTCCCGCAGTGGTGCACCTCTCTTAACTGATGCCCTTTCCTCACTCTAAACCAGCAAGCGCTTTTCCCCCAAAGTCAAACCAGTGCAGTACACACTAAATGCATGCCTGCTGACGCATGTACATACAAAGACGCGGCTAAAAGATTAAGTGAACACAACACAAGCCTGTACAATTCTAGTGCTGCTTCTTTTACAGAAATCTTGCTCTTGTAACTTTAGACCAAGTTGTACAAATTACAGCATTTCTGCTTTTTAATGCTTAAAATAATATCTGGTGTTTTGGGGTTTTATTTGGGGATACTATAAGTTATCACAACTGCAGTCCCATAGATGTTGCGTAGTAACTTCAACAGATAGTTAAAGCATGGTGCAAATATATTCTCATATGGCCCTGTCAACACTGTGCAGTACTGTTTAATTATAAATAACCAGAGGTCAGTATTCCCAGAGTGAATGATTTTCTAAACCATGGTGTCCATGCTCACTACTCTAATAACCGGTAAAGATTCTTTTTTATCACTCTGAAGGATTGCTGCTTTACAATGCTGAACTGTACAGGTCTTATATTGCAAGCCATTTACTGAAATATGAGCTGTCTTCTCACCTACAGTGTGAATCTATTTGAGTGCTCAACCTCCAATACAGTCAAAGAGGTGTAGGGCGATTCAAAAGAAAAAAGGCACCAGGAAGGTTTTATGGGTGGATGCTGCATCGGTTGCAGGTCTTTACTCATCTTAAGGCATGTTTGTGAGTCAGCTGAGAGACAAAAAACTCAGCATATGAAGCACCTGATGGCTGAACTACTTCTGTGGCTTCATCAGTTTGTTGCCTGCAAGTGCAACCACCACTTGAGGACAGCATCCACCCACTGGTGCTCCTCAGAAACTGCATCACGGAGCAAACGAGGAGCTGAGTGTCTGACGCAGCATGCGATCATTCACCTTGGCTGCGTGTGCTGCTTAGAGTTGTCTTGGTGCAGCTGTCCACACATGCCCCCACCCCCCATCCATAGATGCAGTGCACTCTACCAGCCATGGAGTGGGAACGTACTATCGATCCTGCTGAAATGATGGTTTCTAAAAGGGAGGCAGTAAGCATGTCTGCTCTCCCCTCCCCCACTGTGGAGGGGCCCTGAGATATCACCAAGCTCAGCATATTGCACCATCAGCGCATGGGGAAAATGGGATTTTCACTGGGAGACGAGCTGAGGGGAAGGTAATTCAAGTCGCCAAGCTATGTTCCCCACCAAGGATGTAAAATGAGCCATATTACCTTCAGGCGCCTCACACAGTGGACAAATAAGGTCATTTTGAATGTCCTATTAATTCCAATCCTTACAGAGAAATCAGATTCCAAATGTAAAAAATATGCACGAGTGCTGAAGTTAAGAAGGAAGTAAAGAGAAGAATGTTTATTGCAGCTTTTTTAGCTTGTTCTGGGTGAGTGCCTGCACCGGGGATATTGTATGATTCTTAAAGGGATTACATGTGTTGTTGTTCTGAATGAGTGAATTATTAAATGAAGTAGAGTTTTATGCAGATGTAATCTAATGTGAGGCTTTGAACCTCGAGCAGTGGGTGTTTACTCCAGAGAAGCCGCTAGATGGCAACAGTGTCCTAGTATTTCACAAACTGGTGAAATTTGGTGCATGTGTATGCTCTGACTCACAGGGCTGCAGATTTGGTGGAAAGTCTGAACAGGCTTTTATAGTAGTCAGTGTCTCATACACAGAATGAAATAATAATTATTATTTACCGGGCTCAGATTATGGACTGTGCTGTTTCCCCTTTATGAATGGATGTTGCTGTGAATGAGCTCATGTTTCTGAAGATATTTCTCTGAAAGACTGGAAGTGACTGCCTCAGTTGTCTGGGTCGCAGGGTGCATCATCCTTGTTAGTCCAAAGTGTCTGTCAGTCTCCAAACTTGACACTCCCCTGGAGTCAGTGTGTCAGTCAGTAGCATATGATTCTGATGAGCATCGTCACTCTGAACCAGGGGACTTGATGGCCTGAAGGTCAAGCTGAACAACAAAGTGTGCCATGCGTCTCAGTGTGTGAGCATTCACACTTTACTGATGCTCTTGGTAATGCCTTGCTGCTGCTGAAGTTGGTCATATGGGATAAGTGTGTGTGTGCTTTCTTTTCGAGCCATTACTCAACAAGCATCACAGAGAGAGATATATAAGATCAAATGTTTATGTTTCCACTACGAAAACGTCTTCCCGTTGTGTCAAACTAACAAGGAAATGAAAAGCTAGTTAAGCTAGCAGTGTGATGCCCTACCGAGACTCTACATTAGGATCCTGTGGTGCTGATGCCCTGCGCTGAAGTTAGCTTTATATTGGTTTCTCCTTCGTAATAGAACCACAATGAAAACATGACTTTATTTTTTGTTTTTATTCTTGACCATTTTAATTTAATGTCAATGTTTGCAATGTTGTCAAATAATTAAGTTTATCTATCTATCTATCTATCTATCTATCTATCTATCTATCTACCTATTTTATATTGCAATATTAAATTTTATATTTTTATATTGCTATAACTGCATCGTCAAAATGTAATAGGATCATTTCCACATTTATTCACTCACTGCAACTCTATACGTGGTTTAGCATATTGAATAAAACTTTGAAATATAAATTGAACCCCCCCCACACACACACACACTTTTTCTAGTAAAAATCACAAAAGAGGAAATTGTTAAGTATTTTTTTATTATTCAATTAATGGTAATTGCGTTCGTCACTGCACGTGCACATATTCAATGAATACATTTACAACCACAATACTACTTTGACCAACACGAGGCGCGCTTCGCTCGTGCTGCAGACCGTCGGTAGGGAGGTCCTAATCTAACACAGCTGCTGGGAGCGTTTGACCACGTGACGCGAGCGATGTTAGAGAGCAGCCATCATCATTTTCACCTAATTCATGGCCTGAAATGGTAAAAGGTAAACCGACAAGGAAACAGAAAACAGCGATGAAGTAGGCTAGTAGTCTGAAGCCTCGCCCGGCCACATCCGCTCTGTTGTTTCACCGTCTCACAGCTCTATCCAGGTGTGTGCGATATGTTTTATCCCCCTTGTTTTCTGTTCATATGGTGACTGCCGAAGCGCTTGTTTCGGTGCCAGTGTTCCTCAGTGTTCCTCTATACCACATTTCTACATTTAATATCGAAAGCAACACTCATTTAAAGGCTCAGTTTAAAAGGGAGTAGTGAGTAGTTGTTGTTGTTGTGGTGTTGTCTTTCACAACCAACGTTAGCCCTGTCTTCTTCTTCTTGTTGTTGTTGCTGCTGCAGCTCGTGCTAACTGTGTAAGTTGCAGCTTGTTGTGTAACGAACGTTTGGAACGCGATCGAACTTCAATTGAATAGAAACAATGTTGCGAATCAAAGGTTCCACGCGTCGCTTCTCTCCGTGGCCGCGCGCGGACCGTCCTCGAGCCCGGCAGTGGGCAGATTAAGCTGCTTTTACATTAGCTAGCATGACAGGCTATTGTAGGTTAACTATCCAGAAGGCCTACACTTGTTTGAGCCAGTTTATTCACCACCTACTTCCATAAACGTTACCATGGGTTCAGGTTTTGTTCAAACTGATGTGTTGATTGAACTTTATAGGTATGCTATCTAGCTAGCGGTAGTATTTACATGTATTGCGGGGTGTCTTCCCTATTTATATGATTGAGAATAGACCAAAACAGCCTCCAATGACGGTTAAGTCAACCAGAAATCATCATTAACCATAGAGGTAGAATTTATTGCGGGCCTGTTGTATTAATCTGCATTATTTTAGCTGTACTATACCTACAGTAAGTGTAGCCTACTGAAATACACCAATAAAAAATGTAACTGGACAGATAAAACTACAAGAAATGTACATTACTAAATGCTTGTTTAAGATTACAACACAGTTTTTATCATTATTTTATTCATCATAGGACTTGCATCATATTCAGTCACACATTTTTACGTGCCATATTCAAGCTTTGTATCTGCACAATGGATGACTTTGTCTTTGGTAAACCTTGAGCTTTACGTACTGAGCATGTCAACAAACAAGCTAGGGCTTAAGTTCAGGTGGGTCCGGTCTAAATTGGGCCTTACAATTGAGACAAGTGTTTCCTTGGCTCAGCAAATCCAGCGAGCACTTCCTCTTGCATTTTAATCAGCTCCAAAACCAGCCCAGGGGCCCAGGAACCCCCCAACCAGCCCAGGCCAGGATCCCAGCCCAAATACATTCCTCCACAAGCCAACTTTTATTCTACTTATGGGGTGTGTATGTTTCTAAAAGTCTGAGGTAAATGTGGGAAGACTTTTTTTTTTTTTTTTTAATTATTATTATTGTTCTGTTAGTTTTTATTTGCTTGTGCATGTTGTGTGCATTGTACGATGGCCCTTTGCCACTGGGAGAGTCCTGGCTCAAAAGAGTGTGCAAATTAACATGTTTCACTCTCCCTGAATGCTGGACAGCCATTGAAAAAAGAGATTGTTTACATTCAGATGCTGGCCCCCCGCTGCTTGCTTTTTCTTCCCTCCTGTTTTCCAATCACTGAAGAGACATGACCCATTTAAATGGTTGTTTACTTGCATTAGAAGAAGAGCCAAGGCACTTCTCAATGAACTCTTGTCTACAATTCAATTAGAGTGGCCTTCCCAGCAGCACAGTTTTCCGCATTACTCAATGCTCGCTGCAACCTCGCTGCAACACGGGGCAAAAATCCGAAGACCAAAGCGCAACAAGTAGGCACACCTGCGTCAAAAAAACTCACATTGTCTTTTCAGGTATTGCTACTAAGTGAATGATTATTAATCAGTAGTAGGTCCATCGGTATTCACATGTATTTCTAAAGTTTCAACTGAAACTGGAGAATGTAAAAATCGGGTATAAGATGTTTAAGAGTTTCAGGCTCCTCTGTAATAAAATTGTGTAAGTGTCCATCACAGCTGTGGCCTGTTGTAAATGCAGTCAGTGAATAAAACACAGCAGGTATTCATCAGGCTTCTATCGTCAGGTTTTATGTTCCTAAAAGCTGTTCCTGTATAAGAGCTGTGGTCTAGCAGCGTCTCCCTCAAGCACGACAGAGCAGCTTTTTGTTTTTTTGAAGCCAGACGTTTTATTACTGCTTTTCCTGTTGCTCTCTGACTAGACAACCATATAATAGGAAATTACTGGACTTTTTCCTCCTGTTTTTTTTTTTCCCTATTTTTGGAGATTGTGGGAATATTTCACTTTCAGAGTAGCTGAGTAACATGTCAGACCACAGGCCTCATCTGGTTTTTTTTTGCTGCCTTGGAGTAGCTTTTGCAAAACCAAAACTATTGTTTTAAATATTATAATGTCATACAACTCAAGTCTGTTTTTTGTTTTTTTTATTGTAATTCAGAGCACTTGACCCAGTATGTCTAATTATGGTTGTGTGGCAGCATTTCAGAAAAAGACATGATTTAACGTTTTGTACTTCAGACTCGCAGAAAAAAGTTGTTCCTGTCTCTAAGGCTGTCGAGCACTTTGTGCTGCAGTCGCCTGATAAATGGAATACACTGGTAACGTCATGTTATCACCAAATCTCAGATTGACTCCACTTTAAAGAAATTGGTGGAGTAATGTGTCATTCGGGTATAATTGAGGACAACTAATCAAATTAGGCTTGTTTGTGCATCATAATCATACATGAGTCAAAAGAAGCACGCACATACCAAGGTGTTTACTAGTTGTGCACATATTTCTAAACACTGAGTGTTTTTATTGTGTAACACAGCATATAAAACACGTGCTGTTCCTTAGTCATCACAGTGCATCACTGGCATGTTTTATGATCTTTTGTAGTATAGTTCTCCTGAAATGAGGCTACACCGGGGAAAAAATAGTTAAAGCTATTTATTTGTCAATTACTTAACATGTCTTATATCTGCAAGTGCACGTCATGCAAAACATATTTATTACATCTTAATTAGATCTGACCTCATTTTCAGGGTAAAGAGTTGGGTGTTTCAAGCACTTAATTCACACAAAGCATAAATTAAGTGTCATTATGTGGTGCACACTGGATGTTATCTTAATGCTGATGCAATTATTGTAAAGGTACAGTACAACAGCTATAGGTGTGTTTGTGGTGCTCTTCAACTGTTCAGAGATTTAAGCATGCACCTTTTCGTTCTTTGTTTTTTTTTCTGGCTAATCCATGGAATTCAATACATAGCTAATACCTAACAAATCATAGTGCTTCACCACAATGATGTAAAAATCTATGTAATCCACTATTACTATAAATCAGTCCTGCTCATTGATATAACATTGCATTCAGTGGTCTAATACAGCCACAGACACTAAAGTGAAATCTGCTATGGTAGCAGTATGGCAGTTGATAAATTTATGACATTATTTTAATGAATACAGGCAAAGACAGTTCAGTTAACATGTTGAACTGTAGCTCTTGAACCTGACATGCAACTAGGTCAGTCTATTGTCTGTAAATAGTCCAATCCATTATACATATCCCTGTCAATCTAACAAACGCCGCTCATAGCTGTTGCAGTGGCAGAAACTTGTTGGTCTTGTCTTTCTTGGTTGACTCAACTTTATAGTGAAGTGTTTGAACCAGATCATTCACTCCTGATCTACTGTGACTGCTCCAGACTTGAATTCAGATGGTTGTGGAAAAACATGTCCCAATGGTCGTACAAATTTAGTATTTTAGGATCTAGGATGAGGCCGTGGTCAGCAGATGCATGTTTAATGCTGTTGTGTAATGATAATGTTATCGATGTAAGTTGGTATTTAGGTTTACATCTCAGATTTCTCAGAGTCATGGGACACTGCTCTCTTTATGTTTTCTACACCAAGCATCACATGAGAACAAAGCCACTTTTCAGGCTGCTTAACAGCCCTGCAGCTAGTATCAGTAGTTGTCCATAGATTACTAGATTAAAACATTGAGCGTTAAATATAAACATTGTCTGTTACATTTTAAACAAATGATGTAATTACAAATTACAGCTGATGTTCCATTCTGTCATTAAAATGCACAGCGGCATGATAAAGATGGACTTTACTGAGTAATACTGCTGACAATGTGCCTTGTGTTTAGCTTCCTGATGCTAATGTTTCCTGGTCCAACAGAAAGATGATTTATAGGATTAATTAATCAGTAACCTGTTTGTCTTTTCTGCTTATATCTTGTTTAATCTCTCCAGGTCGGCTTCAAACACCTTCGCTGTCTACAAGTAGTGCCACAGGAGCACAATCCTGTTTATTGGTTTGCAGGAGCACAGTGGAGGAGAGGGTCTGTGGCTGATTACTCCCCCCATTAGTCTTTGAGGAGGAGGGGGGAGGAGGAGGAGGAGGAGGAGGAAGAAGGAGCTGCTCTATAACCACCCAGAGCATGGGGCAAAAGGTCCCAGGTGGCATTAAAACCATTGATATGCGGGATCCGGCGTTCAGCCCCCTGAAGCTGGAGCTACAGGCCCTGAGTCACACCAAGCCGTCTCGACTGGATCTGCTGCTGGACATGCCGCCTGCCAGCCTGGATGTGCAGGTCCAGAACTCGTGGAATAACGACGATCGCTCCCTTAACATCTTTGTCAAGGACGACAACAAGCTGGTGTTTCACAGGCACCCTGTGGCGCAGAGCACAGACGCCATCCGGGGCCGTGTTGGCTACACACGGGGACTGCATGTGTGGGAAATCAGCTGGGCCATGCGTCAGAGGGGCACGCACGCTGTGGTTGGAGTGGCTACAAGCGATGCCCCGCTACACTCGGTGGGCTACACAGCACTAGTAGGAAGCAACGCTGAGTCCTGGGGTTGGGACCTGTGCAGGAGTAAACTCTACCATGACGGCAAGAATCGCACAGGAAAAACCTACCCAGCCTTCCTCGAGCCAGACGACACCTTCATAATACCAGACTCCCTCTTAGTAGTCTTGGACATGGACGAGGGGACTCTGGGTTACATAGTGGATGGACATTATCTAGGGGTGGCGTTCAGAGGACTTAAGGGAAGGAAGCTATACCCGGTGGTGAGCGCCGTGTGGGGACACTGTGAAATACGAATCCGGTACATAAATGGACTTGATCGTAAGTATAAGCTTTTAATTAAAAAAAACAACAACAAAAAACTGATGTCCTCAATATAAGTCTTGCAAAACCAGTGGCAGCATTTGTTGATGCAATACACAAAGTGACAGTTAAGGGTTAGTCATACAGGGGACACACATTACTACAGACGGGGTTACTGCAGAGCATCATTATTGTCTGACTGAGCTGTTATATAAGGCTGTACATGTGACACTATATGTCAGTCTTTGTCCAGAAGACAAATACATTTTTAACTGCATCTCTGAGTCATCATTTCTCATGAGTATGGTGTTGGTGTCCTGATCTTAGTGAGGAGGTAACGGAGTAAAGATGTGATGTTGCTGTAACCTGCCCTGCCCTTTTTACTAACTAGACTTTGCCTTTTGATATTAAAATTAGGCCTTCATCATAGATATCATAGACATAGATGTCTTTATTGCTCTAAAACATGGTCTTTAATGTTTGTGTACAAACACTAAAGACCCCCCCATCCCCCCAGACAAATGTAAAGTTATTGGATTATTCCACGGTGAAAAGTTCATGAGCTTTTAATGATGGAAAAATAGGTGCTTATCAAAACACGGTGTACTCCCCACATGTCCCAAGTGCTCTGTGCTCATTAGATTTTTATGTTCAGGTCAGATCACTTGGCCTAGTTTAGGTCTGTGGAAAAGTAGCGCTGCAGAATCAGCGATATGCATAAAAGCCAGTTTCAATTTAATATGATATTCCTCTCACTGTTGGATGTAGAGCATGCTAAAGGCAGTGGTTAATGTCTTAACTGATTTGGATCCAGTATGCAGTTTATTATTATTATTATTTCATTTTTACATTGATTTTAATGGCAACATGAATGGAGGCAAATGTTTGTTTTGATGGTGTATATTTGATTGCTATCACCTCACTACTCTCCCCCTCTTGTCTCCCTCCAGCTGAACCCCTCTCTCTGATGGACCTGTGTAGGCGTTCGGTGAGAGTGGCATTAGGAAGAGACCGTCTGAGTGAAATCCATAGACTGCCCCTGCCGGCCTCTCTTAAGAACTACCTGCTCTACCAGTGACTGTGCTGACAGTCACAAACACACAGTACACATTCCCCTCTTTCTCATATTTCTCTGGGATCCTTCTGGGGCTGAACCCGTTTGGCAACATTGCTCAAGCCTCTAATCCTCACTCGGTGTCATGGATGATTCAACAAGTATGCTTCTGTGTCAGTGGCTGGACTCCTTTTTGAGTTTCTTATCCTGTTTTAATGACTCTTTGCAATTGTACTCTCTAACTTTAAAAAACAAAACAAAACAACAACAAAAAAAATCAGGAATCACTGAGCACTATGCACATGCTGAAACGGCCGATGCCCTGACAGTCACCATTTCGGTGTACTTCCTGTAAGATGATGTGGCGTAAGTGGTCGGTATCTCTGCTGTGATTATACATTTCTATCTTAGGCTTTTAAATTTAAATGTCGATTGTACTAATACAAAACTATGTGATGAAAATTAGACTTTGAGCGTCAGTGCAATACTTGTATCTGACCACAAGGTGGTAGCATTTACACACCTTTCGACCAATACAGCCTCTCAAATTAAGAATTATAAAAACTTTGTTGTTTTTAGAAATTGATTTATTTTTATTATGTTTTTAAATGAATAAAAATTGCAGTTTTCACAACACAGAAAGGAGATGCTGACCACTCCAGTGAGTCTGTAGCGCAGTGTGAGGCCCCTGAAGATCAGCTCCGACCACTCGCAGGCAGCGCTATCAGGTTTCTCTTGCTTTCCATCAAGGCATCTGACAGGAACATAATCAGCAGAAATTTTAATGGAAGGATAATGTCACTGTGATTATTTGTAGCATGCATCTGCAGGAAAATTTTCTCAATACAATCATCTTTTTAAAAAAAAAAAATCTTTTCTGTCACTCCTGCTTTTTGTAGTGCAGTAGTTTTCAACCACATACTGTCGAGACCCAAGAGTGTTCTTTTTTTTTTTTTTTTTTAATTCAACCAAATGCTCAATCAGTTGCTCTCACTGGTTTGCACGATAAACGAGAGAGTGGAAACAAGCCAGTGAAGCAGCTGCTGTAGTGTAGCGGTTGGTTAGAATGAAAACTTGTCACTCTTTAGCCTCACTGGAACATAGCTGGGAACCATTGATGTTGTGTTTGTGTTTTATGAAATGTAAAAGGGAGGGGGGGCAGAATATGTTAATGAACTGCAGATTTAAAGCACCATAATGACAAAAAAGACAATCCACAAAGTGCTACACAAATGTGATAAAAGAAAGCCAGACTGCCAGCATATTATCAAATGCCATATCACAGACCTGTACTCTTAAGATTTTTAAATGTGCAGATGTGCTCCTTATTCAGCAGTCAGCTGGATGTGGACACACTGTGCCATACCTTAATTTTCTGTGCTTGCAGCTTCCACTTTATTTGTCTTCCTTGTTGTAGATTTGTTTGTAAGTATATATTAAAGTTTATTTCAAAGTATCTATTGTGTGGGGAAACTATTGTGAAACTGCTGCAGATGATGAACAAAAGTAAACTTCAAACTGTGTATATTTGGTTTGGTTCGTGTCGATCCGGAAACCTTCTCTCATGTCATTACAAAAAAACCCAAAACACATACATGCGTAGAGATCGATATAGACATCTACATATATTAGTGTAACAAGTTTAGACAAGACAGACAAGTTTAGGTTAGGTAGTGCTATCTTAACAAAATATAATGTGATTTTCTAATGTGACATGAAAAACGAGAGCGAGATGTCAATAAAGCACAATATGCACCTGCATGCGCAGTCCTGAGAAGAGGTCTAATCAAAATGGGTGAAATCGCCTGTGTGGGACGTAAACGTTCAGTACATGAAGTTTGGTTTCAACCTGATCAGAGGTCTAATAAATCAGGACAACTGAACACACTGGTGTAAATCTAAAGGGCCTTTAATTCCTTGATGGAAAACAGGAGTGGTGGGGGGGAAAGGGATTCGACCCCATCTGTGCCAGTTGCATCAGTTTCCAACTGCTGTTGCAGTTTCACTGCACACAGAAACTGAGACAAAAGATTAGGATGGATAGTACATTTGCACATGAACACACAGACCGGTTACAAATACAACATTTACTACGCAAAAGTCTTAATAATTTGCAGTCCAGGCCAGTTATTTGAGCAGAATGAGACTAATACTGAGACAAAACCAAGCAAGCCGATTATATCTACATCACACTAGATTATGGGAACATTAGTTTTAGGAAACTGAGTCCTTTGACCCTAAACTTCCTCTCCATAAATAGTACTGAATCCTCTTTATTTATTTATTAGTAACTCATTTCCCTTTCTGAGAGTCAACGGGATGTCAGCAACATTTCCAGACTGCTGGGAAATGTCCTGCACCTTATAACAGCTCCTGGGACATAATATAGCATGCATTATAGAAGTGAGTGATGTGACACACACAGTATAGTAGCTCAATTTCATTTCAGTCAATGTTGCTACTTTAAAAATCAAGATTTTTGGTGCAAGCTGAATGTTAAGCTGAAATACTAAATAAGGTTGTAGTAGTACTGAGGGAAACTGATATTGTAGGGGGTGGTGGGAGTGGCAGGGGGAGGTTTTGAAACTTTTCTCACTGTTACATCAGTCAATTACTTTACCAGTATCACTGATACAGAGACTGAGACACCTAAATCCATGTAATGGTTTAGCTTTGTACATAAGGCACAGGATTAAGTTCATTTGCATGTACATACACACACATTGTATACAGCAGCTGATTCAAAGAAATCCAGTGAGATGTCTAAAAGAACCAAACAACCCTCATAAAATTGCACCTGCAAGTTGTCGAGACCAATACTGTGACAATAAAAACCATAAGACCATACAAAGAGCCTAGAAAAAGTGAGGAGCTGATGGAGAGAAAAATATCATCACACTTCTGCATTTTAACTTCTCAGACCACAGACTCAACTGTAAAGAACTCATCCACAATAATTGTAGCTGCTTGTTTCATATTTAGTCACTTGGTGTCAGCATTTGCAACCCCTGCTCAACCACAGAGTCAAGGTTACACACTCTCACTGAAGCTGTGCACAACATGAATCCCAACATGAGTGACTGTAATACAATATTGTAAATGAAAAAGGGTTTTACAGAAGACTGTTCATTTAAAGAAAGTTAGACATATATAACCGTACCATATGTATATACCATAATATATGTACTTTCTAAAGGACTTATCTACTAAACTGTTGATGTGGATAACAAAACATGGTGAAACCTGTCTACATGCCAATCACAGAAGAAAAAAAAAACAGTCCAAAAGGTGAGTGCAGCTGGTTTGGTGAGACTGTTTTGATACAACAGCACAGATGTTGTTGTGCGGGCGCACAAAGACAAGGCGTTATCAAGTTGCTTAAATAACTTTCTATCTTTCTGCTTACATCTTAGATACCATCATAGTGCCAGTGGGAGTTGCACTCAGATGTTTGTTGTACACCACTCATTGGTGGACACACCATGACATCACATGCTCACTGTGGCCACAGTGAGCAGGTATGGTGTCATATCCGATTAAAAACAAGGTTTTTGTTGTTGCTGATGAAGAAGATAAAGTTTTTAAAAAAAATACTTTTTATATATATATTTGTTTCCATTTTCTTTTTATCAGAATAGGACAAGATTAATCACAGATAGACACATAGTTTGATGGAGGATTTGCAGGAACATGTTTAATGAAGCAGTCCTAAATATCAGGTAACTGGGTCGAGATATGCATACAGATCAAAATGTGCTGTAATGACCTGAGGGGCTTTGCAGGGCATGAAAAACAAGCCAGACTATGGGATGACACTGTGTGAGTGCAGTCTGCACGCACACACCCCTCTTATTACAGACCTTGGTTAAGTAACTTAGAAAAGTTACTGAGACATTCTGAGAAAGACAGAAATTACTTTTTTTATATCATGACCCAATATGTCACACCCTGTGTAATTGTTTAAAAAAGAAAAAAAAAGCATACTTTCACCATTCTGTGTTATAGACATAGTTATAGACATAGTTTCATAGTGATTCTAATTGTTTTAAATCCATAACCTCTCCAACACCAACCTCCCCCCTTAAATAAAAAGTGGAAATAATGAAAGACATAGATTGTCTGTGGCCCTAAGATCACTAAATCCGCCACTGTGCAGGAATATTATAGGAATCATATTTTCACTGCATTCTTTAAATGATGCATTTTTTAATTTTTTTAATATTTAAATTAATTAAGGTCAGGGAGATTGAAAGTGTTCTCCTGTTGTTTTGCGCTTTTTTACTGGCAATGATTGTGCAACATGTGAAAAGGCCAAAAAAGCACGAGGTACTGCAGACCGCAGAGCACATGTGCTGACGTCACGGACAACGCCTCCGTCCCGCCCTCTGATGTAAATGTGAGCCGCTCTTCAGGTCAGCCCAGTCGCTTGGCCCTGCGCTGACAGCTCCGACAAGCCGGTGGATCACCGCTCTGTCCTGTCTCTTCGGTACACACGCGATTTTTTTTTATCAGACACTCATAAGAAGAGTATGGTGGCTATTTGAGAAAAAAAAGGAAAAAGATGGCACAGAAAGACACGCTGCTACATCTCTTCGCTGGAGGGTAAGTTGGATCACGTTAAAGCTGCTACTTCCAACCGGAATATTAACTCTCAAACGGTCAATGTCAGCGTTACACTGTGATGTGACTTGAGCTGAAGTTACATGTTATTTCCTACATAAGCCTGCGTGAAACCAAATAACATATATTAGCTAGTCTAACACATTTTAAGGGGTGAAGTACAGAACCGCTAGCCAACTTGCTAAGTGCAAGCTAGCTCGTGTTAGCACGATACTTCCAATGTAACATTTCTCTGTTTTCTTCACTAAATCGACTTACTCATTTAATATGTTGAATGGTTAGCTGAAGATAATGAGTAGCGTTAGTTTAAACTGTAACAATAATACGTCCTAGACTAATACTCAAGCTAACTTTAACGCTGTCGTGGACAATGAGCCAACCGGCGATATCTTTTACATCCGTGCGGAAGTTTGCTACTGTCTGTTAGCCAGCTAACGTTAGTCATGGCTAGTAATTTTGTGTCTGGGAGGTTGTATTCTTACCGTGGCTAACAACGTGATATGACAGTTAGACGATAGACGGTACACCGTGTAAAAACTGAATCTGTAATGTGTAACTCAAACCTGTAAGTGAGCCTCTGGACGTGGCGCAGTCCCCAGGGTCGTTAGCCGCTCGCTGTAATTATGTTGTCCTTTACTGTTACGTAATTGGGGAGTTGTAGTTTGCTAACAAACCACATCTGCGTTAAAAACCACAGATCAATCAGGATGAATGTTATTATGTTATGTTATAGGTAAAAAAAGAGACTGTGATATAATGACGAGCACTTAGCTGACGTTGAGGTCACATTTTAACAACATGGGCTTGTTAAATATGACGCCATTTTACCCTTGAAATGTTTTAGGTTACATTTGATTACAACTACTCAATTCAACACATTTCTAGCGACTAATGTACGACTTTAAAATGTAATGCCTGTTAGCCACTTTGTTTTTAATCTAAATGTTGCAGCCTTTTTTTCTGGACCACATTATTTGAAACCAGCTGAGCTTGTATGACAAACTGTCATTTTCAGAAAGCCTTGCAGTCTTGCACCCGTTCACCTAGATTTCTTATCTTTGGAAACTGCTCCTCCAAACCACATTATTCCAACATAGTTACATGTATTAGTTTGTCAGATTAGGTTATCATACATGGAACATTGAATCAAGAGTGTAAACAAAGATTCATTTGTGTGATTTCCAATATTTGTATATGGGTGGAGATGTGATTTGCAAATGGACAATTGGGTCAGGTGTTTCTGCTGCTAAGATGTTTGACTCTGTCCTCCAGACATGATGAGGCAGTACAGAGGCTTAGTCTAATCTGTTCCAGACATTTAAAGATCATCCCTGACAAGGTTATAGACACGGTTAATAAAGGATGTTCCAGTGAGAGTTGTAAGAAACTAAAATGGTCTTTGTGCTGAAATTTCAAAGTGATATCTAAAGTTTTTCCTCAGGCAAAGTCTTTCCACATTCAAAGTGTGCCTGAGACGGAAATACTGTGCATTATACTTGTTTGGATGACTCAAGAAACCGGTTTTTTACCATAATTTTGTAGCTTCTCAGCTTTGTTGTGATGCTGGTTAAAACGCTCTTGTGTCAAAGCTGTTATGAGTAACCTTGCAAATAATACCACACTACTCTAAGCAGTTTATCCATTGTATTACAATAATCTGAATGCACATTTATTGACCAGTAGGACATGGTTTGTTTACAGGATTTGATTTGATACGAGATTTTTTTTTTTTGTGCCAATTTGCAGATGTAGTGGTACAGTGGGAGCCATCATGACCTGTCCCCTGGAGGTGTTGAAGACACGGTTGCAATCCTCTGGCCTCACCCTCCGGCCCGTCTTCCAGGTCCAGCTAGGCACCCTTAGTGGTACTGGTGTCATCCGACCGGGGACTGTTACACCTGGGCTGCTGCAGGTCCTCAGGTAAGACTTATGATGATGTTGTTGTTGGGCAAACAGTGCCGCAGAATGCTGGGCGGGCCTGTCCTCCGAGGATTTGTATTTTTCTACTTGCAAACATAGAGACAACGTGTTCCCTCTTCACAGCTGGTGCACTCTGCTGTTTATCAAAGCTGCCATATATGGATGGGCATAATTGTTAGCTGCTGACTTTCGTAATTACATGTTCGCCTCCCTTAGAAAGCTGTTGTTGATTAATTTCTGGTGTTTTGTGATTTTTCAAAATAACTACATGTAGTTATGTTTGGAATAGTTGTATGAAGTAAAATACTGTCATTTGCTTTCTGCTTTCATAGTCTTAAAATGAAGGCCACTAATCCTGTCCTACATAAAGTGAGGATTAAGTCCACAGTATCCTGCTTGTATCTAGTGTTCTTAACCAGTTGTTTGTCCACCAGACATCCAGATATGTATGCAATATGCTTTTGTAGTTTTCATGGTATCATGGTATCATCTTTTCCTTTTTTTTTTATAAGACTGCATTGGGAAGACTAGAAACGGCCCCCGTTGGTCAGTGAGGAGGGGTTTTAACTAGGGTGTCAGTGTTGTATTACACTTGGATGACTGAGGTCATAGTTTGAACCAGTCTGGGCCGGTGTCGACTGTGGCTGTTAAAGTTAATGACAGCTTAGATCTTAGACAGGTTTTTCAATTTACCTCAACTGATCATTCAGATGAACAGAGCTGATAGATTGTTGTATTTTGTAAGCTTGTTTTTTTAATTCTCTATAGTATGTTTAAGTTAAAAACAATAAATACATTATCAATTTACAACCATTGAAACCATCAATTACAGATTAGACGCTACTTTGACCTGAACAGAGGTTGAGGTTGTTGTTGTTGTGTTTCTAATCTCATCATTTTCTAAGAAGAGGTACTGGCTATCGGTAAGAGTGGTTTTAAAGTGCAAACACTGCTTGAGAGGCAAGTTGTGCGTTAGAGAAACCAACACAACATGCAGTTGTACTTTTCCCCCTGAGGGACAGACCCGACTGTCACCTGGAGAATGGAAGTCAGTGCCTACAAACAGTTAATAAAACTGAGTGTGCATGTGGCTGACGTGACAAGCAGAGCACGACAGAGGGAACTGGGTTCACTGTAGAAGCTGATGCAAAACCTGCTCAAGTAAACAGGACTGGTGTAACACTGCAATGGTTTCAGAAATTAGCTTTTATTTTGAATCTCTTTAACACAGCTGACATTAATTCTGTACAAACATATACAGTTTAACATAACCTTTAATCTATATGAATAACACTATCATATATTTACAAGTGTTTGACGGCTCTTTACTTTTGTTTCAGATCAATTCTAGAAAAAGAGGGACCAAGATCACTCTTCCGTGGTCTGGGGCCAAACCTGGTTGGTGTGGCTCCCTCAAGGTACAGTGACATCTGTGTCTACACATCACATTGTAATTAGTAAAAATGCATCTCTCCACTGTCCTTACCATCACATTTTCTTTAACAAAGTCCTGAAACTTTAAGGCAGTCTTAGTGTTAATGTTACCTGTCTGCTCAAGTACAAGTTAGTGATGAAACACAATGAGGTGTCCTTGTATTCAAAAACAATAAAGAAGCAGAGTGGAGTCTGTTGTTTCCGTGTATCCGGAAACCTCGGAGTGTGCTATACCAGGGAAAACGAGGGAGAAGGCTGTATTTATATTTTGTATTTATTGGTTGGAAGCATTTACTGGTCATATAAACAGGAAGCTGTTGTCACGAAAACAACTTCCTCCCAGCCACACAGTTTCATGAGTTAGCTGCTTTGTTTGTGTAAGTCACAGCATCTTTCAACATGAGTAGACCCCTGTATTTGGATTTAATTTTTTTATTTTTTACTATTACACAGAGTTTAACAGATGTGGTAATGCTCTAAAAATACTGATAATATTTGTGAAAATCTGACTTTTACACCAACAAAAGTTCAGTACTTTGTCCTGTTTCCTCATGTTAGTATAACCATAAAATGGTCCTAGGAAATATGTGACAAAACATTGATTGGACTTTGAGACTCTGTTGAAAATGCTGAAAATGGTCATGGGTTACATATACTCTTCCCATGGTTAATGAATAGCTGCAGCATGATCCTTTGCTCAGTAACTCCACTGGCCAACTTGGACAGGCTCATATTCAGAGCAGCTCTGTGGGCATCAGTGTGGTGCCCAGTGCTTATTCAGCCCTTTCTGGTGCAGTGACAGTCTGTTCCAGAAGACGAGCACTGGAGGACAGACTGCTCTGGATACCTACTGTGAAACACACACAGTGGCCCAAATGGAATCACTTGCATAATTGCATAGCTGTCATGCATGTAGCATGTTGAAAATGTGTTCATATTTAAACACTCTGTTAATCTTTACAACTGTGTAGAGTTCTCATCAGTTTGTTCTGTGTTTCAGAGCCATTTACTTTGCTGCTTACTCAAAATCTAAAGAGATGTTCAATGGGCTGTTCGTTCCTAATAGCGGATTGGTGCACATGTCGTCTGCTGGTGTTGCAGGTGAGCAGTCTGCATGTTAGCCTTTGTTGCATACATATAATTGTAAAAATAACTACACGACTATCTGTAAAATATTACACAGTCTTCCAGTTTGTAGACTCTAAATTTTTAGCTACCCTGTGAATAAATAACACAGTGCCAATATGAAATTTCTAGACTGTGAAATGACCATTATAAGCTTCAAAAAGGTCATTTTTTTGTCTGACTGCATTATTTTCTGCAGATGCCTATGCTGTTGCTGTGTTCTTCCACTCTAGTTCCTTTCAATCAGTATGAGAGCAAAAAAACAAACAAATGAATGTTCTGTCTTTACAACTTTATTATGAGTTACTTTAAGGGGATCTTATGTCATGCTGCAGTGTAAAACTGAATATGTGTTGTCCATTGTCCTCAGCTTTCGTTACCAATTCCCTGATGAACCCCGTCTGGATGGTCAAGACCAGGATGCAGCTGGAGAAAAAGTGTGTACTTTTTTACCTACATTTCACCTGCCCTGTGTGCATGTAAAATGTTAGTTCTAGA
Organism: Pampus argenteus; assembly: GCA_036937835.1. Classification (NCBI taxonomy): domain Eukaryota; kingdom Metazoa; phylum Chordata; class Actinopteri; order Scombriformes; family Stromateidae; genus Pampus; species Pampus argenteus. Next base: position 18,308,703 of record CM072864.1, on the reverse strand, counting down.
CAGACTGTTTTAGATATGTGTAAAACAATCCAACTTATTTTAGGGTCTCTGCAGGTGGAAAGGCAGCACTTATAATGTGACCTTTAACAGAACCATTAAAAGAGTCTGCCTTCATGGTACTGTCCTTGGGTTATACCGTGTGAGGGACTGAGCTTGTGACCTGGCGCCATAAATACACAGTGCTGACACAGTACCCTGCGTGCAGAAGAAGAGTCTATATTTACATTAACTACTGGGTAGTAGTATCATGAGAGTTCATAGGGACAAGTCTGTTTAACCTGTCCTGTAGTGCAAAAATAATGGCTTCATGAATGAGGAAGAAAAGGATAAAATAACTTCAAACTAAATTCAGGGAATAGTAGTTACTCATTCAATCCAAAAAGGAAATCCTAGCATGATCCACCCATAGCATGTTTCTGTAAAGGGTTAAAAGTTGACTAATTACATAGAAGATAAAACAAACAAACAGATCTAGGTAGCGTTTGCAACCCGGGTGCGGTTTAAGGTTCACAACTGAGGAATTGCCTTGACTTTTGTATTATATTTTAAGTATTTGCTGTCAGACTGTTTTGTGGCTCTGGTAACCGGTGCAGGTGTAATTTGTACGATTTCATAGATTGTGTTTTTTTAATAGATGCCCATCAATTAAAATCATGCTGGTTGTAGTCTTTCTCATAGTGTGATTGTGACACTAACAAACTTTGCCTGTTTCACTCTTCAGAGCCAGAGGAGAGAAGAAGATGAACGCACTGCAATGTGCCCGCTATGTTTACAAAACGGAAGGGATCCGGGGCTTCTACCGAGGCCTTACTGCATCATACGCCGGCATCTCGGAGACTATGATCTGCTTCCTCATCTACGAGACACTGAAGAAAAACCTCGCCAAGAGCCAGTTCACTTCCTCGAACAGTGAAAAGGAGAAAGGAGCGTCGGACTTCCTGAGGCTGATGATGGCAGCTGCTTTTTCAAAGGGTTGTGCATCCTGCATAGCCTACCCACATGGTAAACACTTGCACTTGTTTATCTCTTGAAACACAACAGCTGAATGTTGAGGACAAATAATTCAAAAGAAAACTAACTTCGAAAATGTTTTGTCTCCACAGAGGTTATTCGGACAAGGCTGCGTGAGGAAGGCAGCAAGTACAAGTATTTCTTCCAGACAGGGAGGTTAATAGCAGTGGAGGAAGGCTATGCAGCTTTTTATAGAGGACTCATTCCACAGCTAATTAGACAAATCCCTAACACAGCCATCGTCCTCTCCACGTATGAACTCATTGTCCATCTGCTGGGAGACTCCAAGTGAAAACACGTTTGGAAGTTGGGTTTTCCTGACAAACAGATGTCACACAAAGCTCAAGACACGCTGGGAAAGAGACTTTTGAAAATGTAGCACATATTTTTTTCAGAGTGGTGCTAAAGAGACTTTTATGGTGGAACTGAAACAATTTGTACTGTTATCCAAAGAGCTAAACGCATTCTATTACTGAAAAGCCCGTTAGGAGGTTATCAAAAATATCGCAGGAGGTCATGGTTCTTATTAAAACTCCAAACCTGTGGAAAAAGGTCATTTTCTTAGAGGACTAGTGTTAAATTAACTAAATTATTTTATGTTTTGTTGTTTTATGCCGGTGTTTGTTTCCTTTTTATCAGTGGTAAATGTACCAAGACTCGTTTAGTTAAGGAAAGGAAGTAATTCGGATTAAGTGCTAGTAATAGCGCTGTTCCGTGCATTGTAATGACCACACAGACTGTTTTGAGATTTCTGGTACACTTTCATGAATACAATGTGCTGGTTTTGAAATTTTAATTACAGAGAAATTTATCATATTTTCATGAATATATATATATATGAATGAATGACAGAGGTCTATCTGTTTTCTTTGTTTAAAAGATAGTCACATTTTACAATAAGATGAGAACTTGGATGCTTATTTGACCAGAGGCTCAATAAAATGCATACATATCAGTTGGTGGTTGACCTGAACGCTGATATAGTGATAAAAATCTGCCTTTTAATGTATGAGGGTAAAGCAGGGATGTTACATGGACAAATAGCTGAGGAAATCAGAATATGTCAGGGACTAGTTGGCTGGTTCTGATAAGTCCAAATATTCTGATGAATTGGTTTTGTTAGACTTTGTACCCGTAGATGCCCTTCAGATATGGTCAAAAATGCATTTTTTTTTCTCTCTCTCTTAAGGATCTGAAGTTCATTCTACTTTTGGGACAATTCTTAATTTCACCAGGGAGAAGTGTAAGCTCAGTGCCTGAAATTTACAGTCAACGTTCTCCTTAACTCTCTACATGAAAGATAAGGTGGTGTTCTCATTCTGTGACTGAAGGTTGAGATGTGTTATCTTATTGTTTTCCATGTACTGTAAGTTGTTGTGTTCATGCCTGCTTCACATATAGTCACAGGTCTGGAAACAAGTCTTCCACTGTCTGCGTATATCATGGCTATAAAAAAACCTATTCAACCCTTTGGACCTCTTCATGCTTTATTGTTTTATGACCCTTATGTGCAACGTAAACATCAAAATGAAAGCAAAATAAGCATGTGTAAAAAAATAATATTTATATTTATTAAAATTAAACCATGTGAGAAGCTTATAGAGTGAAAAAAATGATTATTTGGTGGAGCTTTTACAACTCAGACATGTTATGTGACCCTGACTACGCATGGCTTTTTTGAAGAAGTCAAAAGACACAAAGGTTGTAAACCACTGGTTTAATATTTAACATTTATAATGCAATATTTAATGTATACGATTTTTCATGTCAGTCTTAAAACAACACTCAGATGCCCAAATGAAAGCTGAAAGTGGTTTTCCTCACTGTTGATACTATTAAAAGATCATCTTCAAATGTACGTTCAATGTAAGAGATGGAGGGCCAACACAGTCATTTTGTGAAGAAAATGCATTAAAAAGTTGATTTATTTATTAAACAAAAAAATATTAATCTCAAAATCAGAAGAGATGATCTACAGATACGCAGAAAAATCACCAGAAACGTTGACTGACATGTAACATGTGATGGTGTTTGAGATTTACAGAGAAACAGCACAAGAAAACAACAGTGATCATGTATTTCAACATTTTCACATTGCCCAGGTCATGAGGTTGTTGCTGAAGAAAGTTTATTATTATATATACATATATTATAATTACTATGTATTATATAGTATTATCCACAAAGTCCCATTCATCTTTGTGAAATTCTATTCCGTTTTTGATGAGTAATCCTAGTAAAATACAAGTCTCTAAACAATGCAGACGTCTAAAGCCCCGTCATCTATGAAGCATGCCCCGGGGCTTTGAGTAAGAAACTCCAATGGACATAATAAGGCGTAAAGCAACTCAGACCAGTGTAACTCAGACATGAATCATCAAAAATGTTTTCTTCTCGGTGTTTGGTTGATTCATCCACTTTGTTCTCTCTAACTGGAAATAACAGTTCCAAGAGGTATGAAGTGGGATGACTGTTACATGGATCACAGATTACAACATACCTTTCACTGGTGTTGGATTACCTCTCAATGGTGTGAATATTAAAGCCATGGCTACAATAGTGACGCCAATGTCATTTTTTTATTCCAGCAAGTCTGCAGTTATAAATGTTAATATGTTTGTTTTATGAATGTTTACGGTCCAGATGCTCTTTCCACACACAGTTTTCTCATTAATTAAACTTGGACAGAAATGGTGAACTCGTCCTTTAAAACATACCGCTCTGCCTCTGTGATTTTTAAACTACGTCCTTACAGTAGCGACCTCTGCCTGCCGCAGGGAGAACGGCTCTCCACCGGGATAAACCCCGACTGTTGACGTGAGACGGCATGTCGCTTCCCTAACGTCACCGCGACAGTCTATCCAGACATTTTTTTTTATTTTATTGTGACAGCAACCTGTGCTCACGGCTTGTTTGAATGAGTTAGCACCGCTTAAATCTTGACAATGTCTTCAACCAACTTTTAGCCGCAACCTTCGGGTCGGTTGGTTAAAGCTGCTTAGCCGTTAGCTTTAGTTCAGTCAGTCAGCAGACAAACCAACTGTTAGCTGATGTCTGGTGCGGTCACTGGCTTCCAGCGTCTGCGGGTATCATCACTACGACGACGGGCTTCCTTCCCACCCCGCCGTGTGATGGAAGGTTGAAGAGAACGATGCTGAGATTCCTCCATATCCTGTTAACGGGTGAGCTGTAAACGGCTAATAAAGGCTGGCTAACGCTAAGCTAGGTAGCTTATATTCCTCCTCGGTTATGCGTTATGGTCAGCAATTATTTGAGCTTTAGTTAGCTCCATTGCATTTTGCATTGGTGAGTAAGTTGCATCATAAAAAAAGTCTACTGTAATGTAATGTAATGTTAGCATGAATCTGTTAATAATGTCTTAACTAGCGAGCTAGAATCTGGTGATTGTGACAAACTTAGTAAATCTTTCTCAGTTGCAAATGTATTAGCTAAATGTAAGACAGGCTTAATACAACAGCCCTATAATAAAAACTCCATTAATGTTCAGTTTATTTAAAAAAAGCACAGTCACTCCAGTCAGACACCTCCCATCCAGCATCCAGACTTCCACTTCCTTCCCTCTACAAACAATACAAACAATATTTTTGGTAAATTCAGAGTGGAAAATATGATCTCAGTACCTTTACATGAATTTGAATGTATTTGCACCTGAACGGTTTTGACGTGTATATTCTGTTTTTATGTATTATGTCTTCTCCAGGGAGTGGACATAGTAATATTTCTCAATGTTACGCAACACATCATCATCACCATCTCAGTGCTGTTGTACTAGACTGGATTGTACTAGACTATATTGCTACTTGTTTTTATATTGCAATCAATCTGTTTGCCTGACAGTATTTCCATGTTTGTCATTCCCTTACAGGTCTGTTAGGTGTTCTGTGGAATAAAGTTAGCGCTTTTGGTAAGGCTGGATGTGATATAAACCTGCTGCATCTGTAAAGTCTGCAGCCATTCCTGTAGCTGCCGTTGCTAAATCATTTTTTTTTCCTGATCTACAGATGGGATTAGACTAGTGAACGGGCAGAGCAAATGTTCTGGCAGAGTTGAGGTACTCCACCGTAACCAGTGGGGCACCGTTTGCAACCATGGCTGGGACCTCCGTGAGGCTGATGTGGTGTGCCTGGAGATGGGATGTGGCTTATCTGAATTTGACCACCACAGTGCAGCACTGGGTGCAGAATTTGGTGCAGGCAGTGGAGAGATCTGGCTGCGGCATGTCCAGTGCTCTGGACATGAGTCTAGTTTGACACACTGTGCTGTTATCCTCCACAGTAACCCCTACTGCACCCATGAGAATGATGTAGGTGTGAAATGCTCAGGTGAGGCTCCATACTGGCTTTTCCATGACCTAATGATTACTGTTGTCTTGATGAATACCAGCTGTTCATACATAATGCAATTATTTTACATTACCAGTTAATCCAAAATATAACCTTGCCAAATACCCGGGACACTGCTAATCATAAATTACGGTTTGTGATTAACCTTTACTCACAGGTACCCTTTTAATGCCCACCCTCTCCCTGCTGTCACCTCACACTGTGTTCTCTCCCGGGGAGGCTGTGCGCTTCAGCTGCAGTGTCCTGCTGGGTCACCACATCAGCGACTTCCACCTGTACAAGCATGGAGTATCCACGCCACTGGTTACACAGAGGGTGGACCAGAGCCAGACCAGAGGGGTGGAGCTGACACTGTCCGACGTAGAGACTTTCCACCAGGGTAGCTACAGCTGTCGGTACAGGATCAAAGGTTTTTCACCTACTCAGCTGCACAGCTCTCCTCCCAGCAACTCCATCAACATCACTGTGGGTGAGTCATAACATAGCATTGTGTAATCCAAATTTTAGATTTTAGAATATTTTGTGTTAACAAATAAGGATGGATAAAGAAAATTGTAGCAATTCTGCATGACTTGAACAATTGAACAATTTATTTCCTGTTTTGGCTGATCACAGTGGAACTTCTAACTCCCCAACACTGGTACAACACGTCCGCTGAGGCCCCGGCTGGTTCCGTTATTAAAGGCCACAGTTTTAACATCACCTGCTCCACCCCGCAGCAGTACCCTGGAGCCTCCTTCCAGCTGCGACTCATCCGCACCAACGGCACCGTGCGCCAGTCTCTGCCTGCCCTCACTCCGTCCGTCACTTTCACTTTCTCCAGTGCCCAGGGCTCCAACGAGGGCTACTACTACTGCCTGTATCGGGTCCAGCTGGGTGGACGCACTTTTGTCTCGAGAGAAAGCCAGGCCCTGCCTATAGCCATCAGAGGTGAATATTATACTTGCAGAGTATTATAATGTATGTGGTGTGTGGCTAAAAAAGAACTGAATCACACCTAAATATATTATATTTTATGTCAGTGATATTCTATTCAGACATTACTGGCAGTTCTACTGTTTGTGCTTTTTTGTCCATCTCTCTTTCAACTGCAAAAAATACTAAGCAGCAGTCGAAGCAGTGGATGAAATTCCATCCATGAAAACCCATCCTGCATGTAACTACATATAACTCCTTTCTTTCTTTTCTTAGACCCAGATCCAGTACTGAGTCCAATGATGATCAGCTGGCTTGTGTCTGGCCTGACGTTTGTTGTAGCTGTCGTCATTATTATTATTGTGGCCAAGGTGCTGTGTAACAGAGAGAAGAAGCCCTCTGAACTGGAGCGAGAGACCAGAACCTGTAAGTTTTTCTTTTATTTTCCATCAGTATCCTTCAAGCTTTCGACAAAGATGTGATTTTTAGAAAGCATCCTGTTCATGTACCTGGTGTTATACATGTGCTTCCATCTACAGGTGTGGACAACACTTATGTTGCCTTGTCAATTAACAATCTATGATGGGGTGTACGGGCTACAGATAATAAAGGTATGAAAGGCTATGATTCTTGCACATACCACTATATGATGCCTATAAAAGTGTTTATCCTCTTGAAGGTTTTCATGTTTTACTGTTTTAAAACGGATATGATCTCCATTTAACTGATTATGTGACTTGTAAAACCAGTTGGCTTCACCAGTGATGATTCACTTTAATATTAGATCATCATGAAACGATAACACGTGAAAACTTACAAGGCGGGGGGCACTGTGTAATATTTTACTTTTATCTGTGTTCATATTCTTAATTGGGAAAGGGTAGTGAATTGAAGTGGAGCATTGTGTGTTGCAGAATCACTTGAGTGGATAGTCAGAAGACCCACGCTGTCCTTCGTTGGACTCAGGCGGCAGGAGACGCAGTGCAGAACCAGACAGTTTGGTCAGCGATCCGTGACTTTGGAGAAGGTGGCTGCTGCAATGGTTCAGTACAGTCTGGAGTTACTGGACCTTAACGTAGAACTGTTTAAGACTGCATTCACTGCGTACCAGATTTCTGCTGGGAAACAATAGGTATTGTCTTATAGCGAGATATAAGATATTGGACACAGAAGACAGATGGTGCAAATGGTTTCCTGTTGGTTCAAGATCAGACTTTAGATTCAGTCAGTCTTAGCTGCTGACCCGGTATGTGGAGGGGAAAGCTACTACTAAAAGCCAAACTGGGAAACTGTGATATGGGTTCCTCAGGTCTTTGTATATGCTGTATAAAAGCACTTTTTTTATTTATTACCAGCCAGGTAACATTAACAACAGACTTCACTACCTTATTGTGTATTTGCTTCCACATTTACATGATCATTAAAGGATTACAGGATTTTTTTTTCTTTCTATCTACTATGCATCTAATGTAATTTACCATATGTACATTACTGCGCTTAGCGTGTAAATCAAAGTTGATTAAAATGCTGCTGTTGTCAGAGTTCAGTGGGTTTTATGTGTCAGAAAACAAGTTTAACAATCCACAGATAATACTGCATATACTGTAGGTCTATTTAAAGCATTATATCAAACTACATTAGAGGAAAAAGCTTTATCACAATGCATAACATGGCTCCTTTATTGTACCCCAAATTATGTGAACATTTGTTTGGTATTTTTTTTTTGCTCCTGAATAAATCATTTGACCCTTAAAAGGTTTACATATACAAGCTCTTTATTATTTCATATTATGAAACAGTCCATAAAAAAAAATCACAACATCAAACTCTAACCAGGATTTGGTCAGTCTTCATATTAACAATATACATTGAATTATAAAGTGACCTTATTAACAACACTGAAAATGTGGGGATACTGAAACAATCTGTTGCAATTATACACACTTTAATATACGGATACAGATTCTGTTTGGTGTCTTTTTTAGTGTTAAAGTTAAATCTTCCATGTCATGAAAAGTCATGAATTGTATATCATTTTAAACTGATTCACTGAGGCTCGGATATAATTGACTGAAGCTCACCATATTAAAATTGAGCTTTTTTTTTTGCCAAACAAACAACAAGTATCCTCACGTCTCATAAATATGAGACGATTAATTATGGGAATCCACTTAAACTGCTCACATACGAGCTGCCCAGGTAAGAGAAAGAAATAGATTTTGACATATTCTCTTTTATTCTAGTAGCTGTGCTGTACTGAGGGTGAGTGATGATTATGTATTTCACCTTAAATCGTAAGGAAGCTAATAAACTACAAATATAGTGCACAAAAAATAGCATAAACCACAATTTCAGAAATGTCAAAAATAAAGGCATTAATCAAAATACACTTCAGTTAAAATGCGTAATAGATTAAAAAGGCCCTGTAAACTGGGCTTGAATTAAAAAAGAAAAGAAATCATTCTATTCCTTTGATGTATTCATTTGACTCCATATTGATGAAAACTAAGTAGAGGACAACTGCCACAGCCAGGAAGAACGTGAACTGAACCCAGAGTGGGATGAGGCGAGACGACTTGGGCGCACCTTGATCAGATTTCACAGGCGTCGGTTTCAAATAGGACTTTCTGTAAGTGGAAGGCGTGTCATACATGTAGGGTCTGAAAAAGGAAAAAGAGCAACTACTGTAAAATACTGCACCACATAATCACATCAACCCAATCCATCACACAACAACCAAATGTGGCCTTGTTTTGACGTGAAACTCTTCTCGGGTCAAACCTGTAATGTTGGTTAAGCCACAGTGGGGCACTACCATTAATCTGATCACTTTTATCTGACATGTCACATTTAGTGCTGCCCCTATCAGTGTAACTTAGAAAATGCTTTAATGAGGTTGCAAGATGCAGCAGTCTGTGTGTGTGTGTGTGTGTGTGTGTGTGTGTGCGAGATGGAGGGTATATATATTTGAAAGCTACTTAGACTATGGTCTTCTTGAATATGCAATACTAGATTCTTAAGATTCTTAAAATCTGAAATTCATAGTATAGTAATCATAGTATTTTGAACCCCATAACACTCTTTGACTATGTATAAATACACTTACTCATTACTTCCGCTGTATTCAGGGTTTGATCTTGAGTAGCTTGAATAAGACGTCCTGCAGAGAATGACAAAATGACACGTTAAGGATTTGCGTACTACTCACCACCTGAGACAACAACAACAACAACAACAACAACAACAACAACTTGTATAATTACCGCACAACTTACTCATGCTCAAATTCCCTCTCTGTCCACTCTGGTCTTGACCTCATGTAAGGCCCACTAGACAGAAAAAAAAAGAAAAAAGTAATTAATAATTCAGGCTGATTTGCATTTGATCAACTGAAACTGAAAGAGGACGAGAAAAGAAAAAAAGGTAACGAATGATTAGATGACAGTAGACAGTAACTGACCTGTCTCCTGAACCGTCACTCCTGACCTGCAATATTAGAAACAGAGAGGTAACGAGCAATAAAAATGTTATAACAATGTTAATTAAAAACATATGTACATCTATAGGTCCAACCGCATTTAATATTAGCATATTTGATGTAATTATCGGCTGAAATTCATTTAAATATTTTCATCATCATCATCAGGATACTCGTGTTCAAATTTTCTTTCCACTCAAGTAATGCGAATAAACGGAGCAACAGCAGTTTAGTAGTGTGTGTAGAGATACTTACAGGTGTCCTGTGAACATAGGTGACTTCCTCCTCTGAAATGAAAGCACAAACATTATGTTAAATATCAAGGTACAAGTGTACATGTTCATTACAGTGTTTATATTGGCTCAATATTACAATCATAAATGTCATATCATATTAATAATCCACAAATCTTCTGTGGCTGTAGAGGCAACTTTCTGGTGTCTTAGAAGAATTTCATTTTCAGTTTCGGTTTGAGATTTACACAGATTGACAAAGTAGTGTAAGATGGTATACAGGCTCCTGTGTTTCTAGGGCTTGATCCATATTAGAGACTAGAGAATACATAAGGGCTGCAACTAATGATTATTTTCATTATCGATCAATCTGCTGATTTATTAATCAATTAGCTGTTTGGTGGCTGAAAGTGTTTTTTTTTTTAAAACGCCAAATCTAGTTGCTAGTTTGCCTCTATAAGGATGGATCAATGTGCCACAAACCTTTACAAAACAGCGTAAACACAGTGTGAAATAATACACAGCAACAGTATAGGGTGTTAGGGTTAGGGGTTAGGGTGTGTTCAGAGTGTGGATGACAAATAAAGTTACCCTCTTCTCTGTAGTAGGTTTTGTCAGATGAGGGTTTGACCTTTCTCTCTTTGGCCATAGCTTCTCTCAGCTTCTTCTCATACAGACTTCGGGTGGAGTCTGAGCACAACAAGGTACAACAAACAAAAGCAAAACACTTTGTGTGAACTTGGTAAGTTGGCACAGATGGAGGGAAGGCCCGTGTAGTTAACGTTAGCTGGCATGGACGTTGATTTATAGTTAAAAAGTTGAACCCGAGCCACTCACCGACCACCGGACCGTGTTTGATGCCGTATTCATCGAGCAGGTCGCTTATCTCCTGCGCAGACTTGCTGCTCAGCGTGGACATGTTTAACACCGGGTTTATTTCTCGTTTCTGTTTCTGTCTCTTCTATATGTCCGTGTTTCCGTTAAGATACAGTTCTCAGTTGCTAAATATGACAACAACGACTCGTTCCCCACTCGGAGAAAGAGCGGCAGCTCGTTTTGTTGCACGGGACGATCCTCGTGTGGAGTCAAAGCTCGGAAAGATGGAACGACTGAACCCCGCCCTCGTCTGTTGAGCCAATTCATGAAAACATTCACACCTTTACTTAAACGGTACGTCATTTCCGTTTCCTTTTGACACGTTCTTTTTTTTAATTATTTTTTTTATTGAGAAATTTACACAAGAAAAGGCTTATAAACCATGCCAATAAACACACAAGGCACATTAGATAAGAAAGATAACTTAAATCATATAAAATGCTAATAAAATAATGTAAATAATAGTAGAAAATAAACACATTAAAAAACTAATTAGTAACGATAATATTAAGTAATAATAATGTATTTGTTTTCTTTTCTCTTTTGTCTGAAATGATTGTCCATAAGGTCCCTTTTAAAAACAACAAAAGGGGTTTAATTCTCCTCCAAATTCTTGCATTTGTTGCAATTGAATCTGTAACTTTGTATAAATTCATCGTATTCTTTGTAAAACCTTTATCTTGAAAGTAAGAAGTAACCAAAGCTGTAGACGCCTGTAGTGGAAAACATTTCCCTCTGAGATGTACTGAAGTAGAAGCAGAAAGCAGAAATACGAACAACCAAGTACTAGTATCAGTACTAGATTCAGAAAAAAAAGTCAGCATCATTTTTAACAAAGAAATAGAAGAAGAGTTTTTATTTAGCACAAAGCTGCATTACAGATAACGATTTTTACAATTCAGTATTGTATATGTACTGTTTTTTTCTCTTTTTATCATCTGTAAGCGTATAAACATATTTTTTATGACAAAAATTTAGCTGTAGCCCTAAAAGAAGTGAACATGGCTGAGCCAGTCGGCTTGGTCTGTGGCCAACCAGAACATCAGCAGTCCCATCAGTATCACGAGACCCATCATCAGTGTCAGCTTCAGCACGGTGAGACACTGCAGGGACAAAGGACGGGTCAGAGAGGTCAAATCATGAATGTTCAGTGAACATCCAGTGAGTACACACCGTGTGTTTTCTGGAGCAGAACTGTGTGTCCCTGAGATCTGGCGCACTCTGTGGTAGCTGAGAGTTTGGGGGATCACAAGCCGGTTCTACCTGCAGGATGTCGTCAGGCTCCGTCAATTCCTGCATAGGCAAAGATAAAACAGTTACACAACAAAGTGTGTGTGTGTGTGTGTTTTCATGTGTGCTCGTATGTGTCCACATGCACATGATCCTATTCTTACCTCAGATGCTACGGCAGAATACAGGTGCTCCTCCCCATCTGTAGAGCTGCTGAGCGAATCTCTGTCGCTGGTGCTGCAAACACAGTTATTTGGTTGGCTCTGCCACAGCGTAGGTGCTAATTATTGTTCAAGATAATCCGTATTAGGACTTCTGCTTACCTGTCAGTGTCATAGTGAATGACTTGAGACAATAGTTCTGTACAAAACTGAACTTTTATCTGCCGCTCTAAAAAAACAAAAACAAATGCACACATGGAAACAGATGAACTTTGGAATCTTTAAAGAATGATTGATTGATTATTCTGTAACCTAATGGAGACTGTTTCATCTAGACTCACCCTCTCTTCCATTTTCCCCGTCATTGTAAAACCTGTAGAAAGCCTTGATTCTCTCCTGCTCTTTTTCCCAGTTTCTGTCATCTTCGTACTCATCATCTCCCAACTGTCCCAGCTCAGTGGTCGCAGATGCTTCAAGTTCAGTGTCAAAGAAGAAGCTGTCGTCCAGGGATCCCTGGTTTGAAGGCCTTGTGGTTCTCTGTATCGCTAAGTAACTGTTTACATCTTCTGTAGGCCACTGGATCACATGTGAAGACAGTGTTTCCGCTCTGTCTGAGTCTTCTGTGGTTAACGGGTCTTGAAAAAGAGTGCAATCGGCTGTTGAATCTGGTCTGTTGTAATATTCTGCGATGTGACGGTCGTCAAAGACGCTCCGCCTGGAGAACTCTGCACTGCTCCCACATTGAAGACGAGTGTCCTCCAGTCGCTTATTGTTTTCAGGATCTTGTAGAATTACATTATATGAAAATTCCTCATCGCTTTTCCTCACTTGGAACTCATTGTCACTGGAGCTGTAGGACTCACTCTCACTCGTCTCACTTCCATCATCACACCATGTCACTGCTGTATCATCCAGCGCATGCTCCACAATCTCTATTTTTTCTCCCTTTGCCACAGCAATGCCCATGAACCTATCAGCATCCATCTCTAAATCTGTGCTGTACAAATACCCGTCTCCCACATCATCATCGGTGTCTTCAGCGTCTCTCATCCATGTTATGTCTGTCACAGCTCTTTCCAGGCAGGTGTTTTGCTTTGCATTTGCACCAAGGTCGGATGCACAAGGTGAGGCGTTTAACTGGTAATTTTCTTGATTTTTTCCTCTGTCTTCTACATATTCACATGAAGAAAAGTCTGAGGGATAATCTGCAAAACTTTCCCCTGCCTGTTGGTGCTCATCCCCAGAGAAATCATTTATTCTCTCCACATTTTCTTCAGTGTCAGCTTCAGCGTTGAGATCCTGCAGATTTTCAACCGATATTCCTGGAAACTCCAAAGTGGCTTCTGCTGGCTCATCTCCGTAAGGATTTTCAACCTCCTGCTCAAAGCGCTGAGCAAGAAAATGTTCTTGTTCAATTTTCACGTCCACACACTCAGAATCATATGAGTCTTGCTTCTTTTCCTCTCTCTCCTGCTTGTCTTCTTCAATCCCATCACCTTTTATCATCATCTCACCACCACGTCCAGGGACTCTCTCAAAATAGGACACCTCCTCGTCACTCTCCCCTTGGTCCTTGTTTCTAACTTGAGGGTTTTCAGTACCCTCCGGAGCCAGAGGTTGTCTCTCAGCAAAGATCCTGTCCTCTTTATTACCATCGTAGAACTCATCGCCGCAGTGAACCGGCATCAACACATCCCCTCGCTTCTCTCCCGTCCCCTCTTCCTCATCCTCTTCATTTTCTCCAGAGACTGAACCTTCCTCTCCAGATTCTCCACCTGAACTTGAGTAATCTTCCTCTGTCATTTCGTCCATGCTCATGACTCCTGCACCTTGAAAATCCTCTTTAACATCAACATTTTCAGCCTTGTATACATCTAAACTTTCCTTTCTAGACAAAACTGTTGCATCAGTTGCTTCCTGGTGCAGAGCCCCCTCTTTCTTTGTCGGTACATTTTCACAAGAGATGTTTTCATCCAAATCTAAACTCTCAAAGTCCAAATCTCCATCAGTGAATGATGGAATAGAGGTCTCTGTAACAACATCACCATTTGCTGATTAAAAACTTCTGAATAATAATTTAAAAAAAAAAACAATACAAAACAAAAAAACACTGCAGACGACATTTCTTACCTGCAAATGCATCAGTAAGTAGATCAGCCAAACTTTGTTCCATCTTTCCAACCAGGCAAAGCAATAGTTTATAGTTACATCAAGACAAACATTACTGCATTGCACCAGATAATGTCTTCTCTCGGAAAGGAAGAGCGCATCTCTCATCTGTTGTCGCTGCAAGTGGCTTCCTGTCAAACAGATGACACCTAAATTGAACACTGTAAACAATACATGTGATTAAAAAAGTATCACTGTAAAGGTCTACTTTATGTAAGCCTACCATAAACATGAAGCAGATGATCAGGAAGTCTTTCTAAAAGACACAATAACAAAAAAAAGTAATGCTTTGTGTTTTCTGTTTGTGCATAAACGTACCTTCATGAGCTCATGAACTGGTGACAGCTTTGATGTGGGTTTTTGGTTTCAGATGCACAATATAAACTTCAGCAGTCACGCAGGCAGCCCCTTCGCACTTAAGAAAGTGTTGAAAATGTTTTATTGGTGTGTGTATATAAGGAGAACAGTGTCAATATATTTGAGTCAATATAAAATAGTTTGTTGGGTACTTTTCTAATAGCTAAAATCAAGTAAAACTATTAAAAAAAAAAAAGTGCTGAAGTCTTGTTGTGTTGTTGATTGAGTGGTCTACAGCTCGTGGCGGAAGAGGTAGCGATGGTTGGGCTTCAGGTCAACTTCTACAGGAAAATGATCGCTCACCTCTAGAGCCTGTGGTGCCACAACGAAAGAACAGGGTTGACATCCATGTCACGTATAAACCTGAATTTGCACATTCAAAGATAGAACCATATGTTCTTGACATGTTTACCTCCTCCTCTGTCAGATGGAAACTCTCTTTAAAGTTGAACGGCTGAGCTGAACCCGGCACTATACTGGAAAAAATCTCTCGCCCATGGACAATGATCCTGTTTTGAGGTAAAAAAAAATGTTGATGAGTATGCGTGCACAGTCTTCACACTGCACAGGAACAATGCGATTAATCCCAGTCACTGGCCTGTCATATGCACAATGTGTCTTCTCACGGACGGTAGTGTCCTGCTCATCTCCAATTAGCCAGTGAAATTTAGGGTCACTTCGCAAGCGCACAGCTCTCCAGCCCTTCATGGTGACATAGCTGCAGCCGGCGTTGAGATCCCCCAAGATTATCACATTCTGGGGAAGTAAAAGAAGGCAAAGGGGGGGAAACCCAATAGATAGAAATTACTCACGCGATTATGTTGAAGAGAGAACATGATTTGAAAAAATGATGATAAGGACGTGGTTTAACCTACATCAGTCTTCCACTTCTTGTAAATGTCTCTGAAAACGGTATAAAGTTCGTCGATTTCCTTCATGGCAGTTTTGGGACAGGTGTGCTGGCCAATCAGGACAAAATCCTTCACCACTGAGAAACGAAAGACATTTTCGAGTTATTCAGGTTCCTGAAACCAGAAAATGATGTATGTATGTACAGAACAACACGGATAACCAGGATACTACATGTGTTTCATCTCATCTTACATGTTGTAGGAGAGTGAAAGCGAATGATGAAAGGCTCTCTGGAGAAAACGTCTGTCTCATTGGTACCCTCTGTCTCTAGTTTAGGATATTGATACTGTTCTTTGACCTTCAGCACATTGTTCCTGGAAGTGATGAGGAAAAAAAAAGGGGGACCATTAAGGACAATGTTGCACTGACAGTTTACAGACATGTGTTATGCTTGATGTGTGTTACCTATAAATGTAGACATACTGCTCCTTGTAGGTCTTCCTCCCCAGCCTTTCGCTTTCCACATAGGAATATGAGTTTGATTTGTCAAAACTGGTAACAAAAAAAACCATAAATGATGTAAGATTACAGCTCAAGTTATTTATGGGTGCTGTGACTGTGACAGATCATTCACCAGATCTTTGAAATTTGCAGTTTTGAAGCCCAAAATTTGACAAAATCTTGTACCTGTTAAGATCTTTAACCAAGGCTCGTATCGCCTCTCCTTTAGAGTCTCGTACCTCCTGAATGAGACACAAGTCACACCGAGAAAGAATCTTTGGAAGCAAAACAAACAAACAAACAAACAAACAAACATAAACAGATCCATCAGCTGTCCAGCTTTTTGCGGATGTTGCTGTCATATATCATTTTGTACATATGCAACTGAGTACCTTTTGTAAAATCCCCATAACCTTCTTGTTGTTTGCCTTTGATTCCCCGAAACTCTGAACATTGAAAGCACAGATTTTCAGGGAAAGTGTGACGTTCAACACACACAACCCCACAACAAACAGCAGAACTGCTGTCCTCATCTTGCACAGGATTATCGCTCTGAAAGTAAGGCAAGGCAAGTTTATTTGTATAGCACAATTCGTACACAAGGCAATTCATAGTGCTTTACAGAGGCAAGGAAAAACATTTGACATTAGGACAAGAAATAGCAATAGAAAATAAAATTAAAGAGAGAAGAAAATTTAATTAAAAACATCAGAATGTCATTTAAAATTAATTAAATATTAAATAATTAAAATAGCAAATTTTAAAACAATTTAAAACAATAAACGAATCACTGGAATATGATTAAAAATTCTTAAGAAGTTCTTTAAAAGAGCTCAGCCATAAGCACGTGAAAATAGAAAAGTTTTTAACCTGGATTTAAAAGTGCTAAGAGTTGGGGCTGATTTCAGTCCTGCTGGTAGTTTGTTCCAGTTGTGAGCAGCATAACTGCTAAATGCTGCTTTACCGTGTCTGGTTTGAACTCTGTGCTCCACTATCTGACCTGAGTCAGTAGATCTCAGAGCCCTACTGGGTCTATATTCTACTAACATTTCATTCATGTATTTTGGGCCTAAACCATTCAGTGATTTGTAAACTAGTAGCAGAACTTTAAAATCTATTCTGTGGCTAACTGGGAGCCAGTGTAAAGACTTAAGAACTGGGGTGATGTGTTCTGATCTCTTTGTTCTGGTCAAAACTCGAGCTGCTGCGTTCTGAATGAGCTGCAGCTGTTTGATACTTTTTTGGGGGAGTCCAGTCAAAAGACCATTACAGTAGTCAAGTCTACTGGAGATGAAAGCATGGATCAGCTTCTCCTGATCTGTTTGGGACATAAAGCCCTTAACTCTGGATATGTTCTTAAGTTGGTAGAAGGCTGTTTTGGTGACTGATTTTATGTGACTGTTGAAGGTCAGATCTGAATCTATCAATACGCCAAGGTTTCGGACTTGGTCTTTAGTTTTTAGAGACAGTAACTCAAGGTGTTTACTGACAGCAACCCTCTTCTCTTTATTGCCAAAAACAATTACATCAGTTTTTTCTTGATTTAACTGAAGAAAATTTTGGTTCATCCAATTTTTGACTTGCTCTAGACAGTTACACAATGACTCTATAGGACTGCAGTCATCTGGGGACAGCGCAAGATATATCTGTGTGTCATCTGCATAACTATGATAGTTGACCTTAGAATTCTGCAGAATTTGACCCAAAGGCAGCATATATAGGCTGAACAAAAGGGGTCCAAGAACTGACCCCTGAGGTAAAGGAAGTAAAAGAGAGTTTGGCAAGATCCCCTTTGTCATGTTGCGAAACATTGTAGAAAAAAAAAAAACTGAAGTCACACTACATACTTTCCAGCCTCTTACCTTCAGTTTCACCGGAAGACTGACTTCAATCCAGCAAAGATCCATCTCTTCAATGACCTACCGTCTATTTGGGGAACATGCAGGTAAAACCGGTTGAAAGGCAAGCGCTTGCAGATCTGTGTGGTGTGATGTGCTGTGTCAGTGCCTGTTGAGAATGGAGCTTTATCTGGAACAGTTAAAACCAATGAATACAATAAACAATGGCTCCATCCCACTCATAGAGTTCAGCTTTGAGTGTGTTTGAGTGTAATCAGACAATAGTTGATGCCATGTGTCACGTCCGTCGGTTTCATGAACATTTGTGTAGAACTGACCGTGACCTATTGTCGGTTTAGCATTAGCAGCTGGTACCTACCACACAGTGTCATCACATCACTGGCTGTGGAGGAGATTGTTCTCCATCGCGAAGGTGATGCATCAGATATTTGCAGTGAAAATTATTCTTATATATTTAGGCTGTCCTATTTGTGTTCTTGCTCTGTATTATGTATGGGATGGACTGAACAAATTACATGGTGACTAGTGAATGATGCAAACTGTTAAAACAGTTGTAGTTTTTCTCGAAAATAAATTAATGAATTATAAAATGTAAGTCAAATATATGTTTTTTTTCTTGTTTTTGTGTGTCCTTTTGTTCATTTCAGACTTTATCATTCATTTTGTCTCAAGTCTTATTACTTCAGTCCTTTTGATATTATTACCCTGTATAGTGGACCAAGCTACAACACAAAGCATTTCACTGCTGTTATAGCCTCATATGGAACTTATTTTATTATTAATAAAAAAATAAGTTCTTTTCTTATATAAAATGGTTGCAACAAGTCAGACAGAATTGTGCTTCAAACCACATAACAACATTTCATGAAATGATTTGCAACATATTGATTTGGGAACTACACTGTTTAATTTGTATTTATTTTTGAAGCACTGTAGGGCTTATGATGATTTCATATCGTATGTATGAATAAATCTAGTGGTACATGGGTATAGTATGTCATTTTTCAGTCACTGAGCGGGTTGAAGGCTCTAAATGTTGGTGAATGATGAAGACAGTTTGTCACTAGGCAGCAGCAGGATACATTAAAGGAACTGTCCACAAAAGTATCTGGCATTAAAACAATTCTCTAGTCATACAGCTACATATGTATGTATAACAGAAATAATATGTATTATTTTAATATAAAACTTTAATGGCTCTTTCATTGTTTGCTTACACTTGTTTTAATTATATTTTGAGCAACACAGAATATAAAACAACTCCCCCATGCCTCCGAATGTTGTGATAACTCCATCAACACAATGTTTGACTTTTATGTTTTTAATAATTCAAGGTGGTGCCGTCGACTAAATAATCAATACATCATATTCTTCCACTATTATATACTTATTTACTTCCACTCAGCATTTTTCTTGTCATCTTCAATGTCATTAAAGTCAGTTTGTCACATTGTTGCATTTTTCACACTGGATGTGTTCAATCGTTCAATTGTCAACACGACATCTCACATCTCACTCACTTGAATTCAAAGTCTAAAACAATAAGAAATACAAAAAATATCAACAAACTACACCCTAGAAAAATCTTTCAAATTTAAAACAAAAACAGTGCCATGATTATATTGGTCTAAAACAGCCTGAGTGTTGAGGAGACGCCATTTCCCTGAGATAGTCGTCAATGCGCGTCCCTATATCTGAGTAAAGGTCCCCAGCTTGCTCCCTGAAAGGCGGATGCCACAGCCACAACATGGCAAGTCCTGCCACAGCGAGGAGGAGAAGGAAGAACACACACACCCTCCACCAGGTGCCACACCGTGTCTAAACAGAGAAGGAAGGAATGAATGTCTGAATGAAATGGAAGATATACAGCTATAACGTTATATACACAATATATGCAGTAATAAGAATCTTTATTGCTAATGTTGTGTTGCAGCTGATGCAGTGGTCACTGCAGCAAAGATCTCAATATAAAATGTCATGTATGTGTCAAAGTATGAAGGATTAATTGGTGCAGGAAGTTTACAATGTAATGTCTCACCTTCCCTTAATCACCTCACCCCCCCAACCATCCCTCACACACACACACACACACGGCTCACCGATCTCCTGCGGCGGTCACTGAGTTGCCGGAGCTCGTCTCTGCACTGCGACAATCGGGCCTGGCTGGACTGACATTCCTGCTCCATAGTGTGCAGCTCTGTCTGCAGCTCCTCACACTGCGCACACACACACACACACACACACACACACACGTTTGTACAAAGATCTTTAGAACATTACATTTTTAACATTTATCTAAAAAGACATTTCTGTCTCTGAAACCTTTTCCAGGAATGAGGTCGTATGACCTTTGAAAAATTCCCATTTGAGACATACTTGAAATGTTTTTAAAGCATTTTTTGAAAGTGAAACTTGAAGTTAAGTTCAGATTTTTCTAAAAAAAAATATCCCTGAAATACAAACTTTTATTATAACATGACATTTTCTACATTTTAGATGCATATTGAGGATTTCTTGTAAAAATGAAAATCATGCATCCTTCTTTGCACAACACCTGATAATGAAAATGTTTGTAAATGACAGGGGTATGATTTATGCCTCACCTAGTGTGGATTCATAAAAAATGTTCTGTTTCTTTATTCATTACCAGGATGCACTGAAGCAAAGGAGATGACCGTGCTTGTGAATGTTACAGCATATTGAGATCTCCTCTTTACCTCTCTCTCCTTGAGGTGGAGTTTCTCCCGAGTGTGACGGAGCTGCTCCTCCACCTGAGAGTCTCTCTTCACTATTAGTCGTGGCTCATCTTCCTGTGATGTCAGACGGCCCTGGCTCTCATTGCTGCCATCTAGGAAACAGGAACCACTTAAAATAAATGACCCATGTTGTCTTTGCAGTATTTTAACTGCTACTCAGAGTGTTTCATTTCTGGACAGTGGCTTCACATTGACCTTTTGCAGATTCACAAAAAGAAAAACAAAACAAAACATATGACTTACTTCTAAACTGCTGGATTTTCTCTCTTAAAACCTGGTTGTCTTCTTCCACCTGGCACATGTTGTACTGTAGCTCGTTCCTCTCTTGTCTTAGTGACACCACCTCCTCCCTCAGCTCGGCTTCTCTGGCCCTGGACATCTGCACAGGACACATATGTTGCTCAAATCCATTTACGCTGAAACTTCTGACCACTCACACTGTACCGCAGTATACTATACCTCTATTTGGCTGTGCAGCCGTTGCAGCTGTTCATTACTGAGATGTTGATTCTCCTTGAGTTTTGCAGAGCTTAGCTTGAGCTCCTCATAAAGGCTCTGCCACCGCAGTACTTCTGCCTTTGTTGTAATTAGCGCTTCCTGGCAGCAAAAAAAAACAACAAAGAATATTGTATTAAACCTGTCTTTTTTGATACATCAGTGTCACCAGAAAACCCAAATAAGTCTGTAACACTGATGTTGTGTCTCTCTTTTCTGAGTCTCCTTAGTCAAATAGAAAGAAAGTTGCTGTTCATCATTTGGTTTAAAAGATAAATGTTTGACCTGCATTGTCTCTGCCTTTGTGAGCGCCTCAGTTTTCTCCTGTGTGGCGTTCTGCAGGGCGACCAGGGCCTTCTCCTCATACATCAGTTTCTGCTTTTCCATCTGTAGATGCAGTTTCTTCACTCCATCCTTGGGAAGCTTCTGAAAGGACATAACACTGTTGAGTTAAATCCGGGACGAAATACAAAACGAAACCACATTGCGCAGTAGACACTGCACTGCATGACAGAATAAACATGTAGAGGAGTTTGGCTGTTTTAGAAAGGACTAAATGTTTAACAAAGAATGTAAGACAACCGTTGAGCTGTCTCTTACCTGCAGGCTGACTTGCAGTTGTGCCTCTAGAGCCTTGATGTTGTTTCTCAGCAGGTCTTCACTGCAACGTGCCTGTGTGGGTTTGAAAGGAAGTGAGTGGCTGTCACGCTGTAACCTGCAGATGGAACGTTAATGGTTCATTTACCAAAATCTGTGACGACGTGCTCTTTCACTGACTGCACGCATTCATGAACAAAAGGAACTTGCAGCATCAGTGAGCTTCAAGAAAGATCACACTGTGTTGAAAGACTACACTGTTATAAGTGCGGAAAATAAAATATCTAAGTTGCCTAATGATTACATACCTGGTATAAAAAAACAAATTTTATAGATATAAAGCATAAACAACTAAATAAGATTAGATCCAGAGCTGATCAAACCTAATTCAAAAAAAACAAAAAACCCCGGAAACACTAACATTTGCTCTTCATAGATAAGCCAAAAGAGAGCCAATGAGTATGCATAGCACCTATAATAGTTACTGATTGCCACGCCCTTCCTGCAGCTTGCACTCGTCCTATACAATGTAGACGAGAGCGGAAGCTCCAAACCACAGCCTGCGTGGCCTTCCTGAGGCAGCAGCAGCAGCAGCAGCCACCATCTGCTGCGCACACAACTGTGACGATCAACCAGGGAACCAAAGAGCAATCAACAACAACATTACCTTATAAAACAACAAATATAATTCTGTTGTTCGGAAACTGCAACAGTGAAACACCGGGGGAGTGTTTGATTCGAGTAAAAGCCACAGAAGAAGAAGAGTCTTACTGTCCATATTTTGTTTGAGGAGTTCAAGAGGTTTGACGTGCTCTCCTGGAGAGCAGCCAGCTTCTTCTTCACTACATCTTCTCTCCACAGGGCCTCCTGACGGAGAACAGAGAGCAGAAGAGAGATAGCTGTAACAACGTACAAATACTCAACCAACACATTTTTGGCAAAAAAAAAATGCAAATCTAAGTCATGCTGAATAAGTCATTGTGGCAACAAGTGACAGGTTGAGATAATGGTAAAAAAGTGAAGGTGGTGTTAGAGTAACAGTAATACGAGGAGGAGATAGTCTTAGAGTCACAAACTTACTTCAGTAACACAGCAAAATCAGGCTAAAGTTTGGTGACATTCGCTAACACGAGCCTTCATAAGCTACACCAGTAAAACTACTGAGAAAGAGTATTAGTGTATATGAAATATGTTATTCCATGTGTCAAAGCTGTTTTTAATAATAAATAAAACACGACTCAGCATGGACTTTGAAAATAATTAATTTGTTTACCTGCAAGTAGTCAGCTAACCGCTGAATATCCTATCATTGAGATGAGAGATGAGAGACAAAAAAAAATCTGTTTACTTTGCTAAATTTAATTTTTGCTCATTTTAAATCAACATTTTAGCCACTATTTGGAACTCACTGATTCCTTGACAGTGATAAGTCCAGACCTGTATAGAAGAAAATATCATTCATTCATTCATTCATTCATTCAAAGGAAACACAGATGTGAAATTTGAGATTTAACTCCAAATGATTGAAGGAGATCTAAATCACACTCACTCTGTCTGCACACTGGCCTCTCGACATGTCTTTTTTTGGTGAATCTTTTCGGTTTGAATGAATGATTTGATGCTCGTCTTTTGGGCTTTGAAGAAGAAAAAACACAGCATTATTAGAATAAAAAAAAAAATCAAGGATAATTTCACTGTTCCATAACAAAACTTTCTATAACTGGAAAGACTTTTACCATTTATATTATTATCTCTTTTATATGTGCCTTTTGTCTCGTTCTGGTTTGATTCCTTTGTCACTGTTATGGCTGTAGATACTTGCTTCCTTGCATGGACTTTCTCATGCCTCATCAGTGTTACCTGTTCTGACCATAATGAAGCCTGAGGAAATGAAATGAGAGAAGAAAAGATGCAAAATTATAAAAAAAATACACATCTGGTGATATTGTACTACAAAGAGTATCAAAGGATTCCATATTTACCCATTTACTGATGCTTGGTGCATCATTTATACTGCTGTCTGGTGTTAAAATCATCACTGGATGTCCATTAGCGGCGGGAGCATTTTGGATATTTGTATGCAATGTCTCTGACTTGCTGCCTGAACTGTAATGCGTCATTGAAAATGTCTTTGGAAAAGGTTTATTTCTGGAGGAAGACTTTTCAGACTTCACACCACAGATGTCTGGACTCACTGATCTCCTCCTTAGAAATGCCATATACCTCTTTTCCTTTAGTTCATTTTTTATTAGTTTTGTGTCAAAGTCTCTCGTAGGGCTCCGACATGAAGTCACGTTGTTACGTCCTCGTAGGTGTTCATGTTGCTCTGCTCTGATCTCTAATTTCCGATCAAAGTCTTTCACTGGGGTGGGCTGTATTCCACTGATGTCCAGGACGTCCATGACATATCCTCTGGCTGTTACGGTGCCTTGAGCCTATAGTGACAATGTTTCAGGAAATAGAATATGAGACATATAGTACATAAACAATTGAGATGTTGTGTGCTTAAATAGAATTTCAAAGCGCATCTGGTTAATTCATTCGACACTGTAAATGTTTGAAACACATCTTCATATTTAGCTTGTGTAAGTAATCATTTCTTAAATGCTGTCCTGATATTTTTATCTCAAGAGGCTTTTATCTGGTAATGATATAAAGTAAGATGTAAATCATCAGGACTCCCTCATTGCATCGGGGGTTGATGCACTGGCCATGAACTTCATCAACCCTGGTTCAAGTCTAGCCGAGCATCCTTTCTATATGTCACTCCCTGTCTTGATCTGCCCTTCATTTTCTGCCATCTCTATTCTTTTACACTTAGGATGCTCCGTGTAGCTCACAAACCATGAGCCCATTGTATTGGGACCAGCTGCAGTAGTAGTATCTCTAGAAATACTAACATGAAAGTACCAGTAACAATAGCAATAGGCTATTGGTTGCAATAAATGGTGCAGTAGTTGCATTATTATATTTTATTTTGACATTTCCTTCAACACTGACTACCATAACTGTCAAACACAAACAGACCAGGCCCTGATGACTGTTGATTTGAGGCTGTGGAGGGAAAATGTACGTAAAAATGTATGTAGGATAATGCAAAGACAAAATGTTACTTAATAAGCAGAAAGCATGATAAAGATTACCTTCTACACCATCTCATTCAGTGGAGGAAACTAACAAGTCATCCATTTTCTCTCTGTCTTCTAAAATAGTGTCCGGAGGTTTTGTCTGTGTTTCATGTGCGTTGCATTTAGCTTTTTTCTGTTGAGCATAATTTTACAGGAAGTGAAGGGAACCACAGCGTCATATGTTCCTCTATCTCACCCACCACTCGCGCCAAACTGATACTATACACAAGTGGGTCCAAAGATTACAGACAGACAGACAGACCCAGCCAAATCCCCCTGCATGCAGTCTGGGATAAAACAACTTGGGAGAGAGAGAGAGAGAGCTGTTTTAACAGAAGTATCATTTTCTTATTAAAATGGGTTAATGTAAAATATATACTAAAATTATAAGTGACTATATAGAGCATCAAACAGCTTCATCGTTAGCTGATGGTAGGTTTTTGTTATTAGCAGTAGTGGAAGAAGTTCTCAGATTCTTTACTTAAGTAAAATTACCAATACAGCAATGTAAAAAATACTCCATTACAAGTTACAATTTGTGCATGTATTTTGATAGTATTAAAGTAAAAATAGTGGTGACTGATTTTGACATGAAACCATGTAGGAAAAGCTGTCAGATAAATGTAGTGGAGTTGAACATACAATATTCCTTCTGAAGTGTAGTGTGGTGGAAGTGGGCCTATAAAGTGTTGTAGCATGGTAATACTCAAATAAAACACAAGTACCTTAAAACTGTACTTATGTACAGTACTTGAGTAAATGTACTTTACACCATCAACTATTTGCACCAAGTTTTGTAAATATTCTTAACTAAGTCAAAAATGGATGTTAATGTGTGTAAATTCACACTATTAACGTGTTAATTAACTTTATTAATCCAAATTCATCATCAAGACAGTGGTAGATTGTGTCATTGTGTGCAGCGTCGTCTAGTGGTCTCTTCATGGAGCTCTTCCTCTAAACACACACACACACACAAAAAAAAGAACTAGAGGCGTAATCTCGCGATATATCAGCATCACGTTCTCGCGTATGCGCCATCCTTGCAGCTCTTTGCAGAAGGGCACCAAGAGGCCGAAACAAGGGTACCCGTTGTATCAACTACTTCTTCAAACATGCTGTCCAGGCTCGTGAGTGTTTCAGGTAGGCACTAATGTAGTATTTTAGCTGCCCAATAAACCCACTTAGCTCTGACATTACTGAACTTTTAAGCACGATACATTAAAGCTTTAAGTCAATGTAAAGCTGAAGGGTAAAGTGAAGGCCGCACATTGAGTTAGCGACATGCTAACGCTAGCTGTATGTAGCTAGTGTAAGATACTTGCACTGAAAACTCGCTAGTTTACCTAATATATATATGTATATGTGTGTGTTTGTGTTATTAGTTATTGATTGTCTAGCCTCTTTAGACACCATTAGCTACATACGTGTTAGCCTTAAGTGACAATAGCTTGAAACCTGAAGCTGCATTAGCTAACGTTAGCACTACGCTCCTTCAAATGTCACCTTTTTGACAGCTAGCAATGACTTTGTGCACTTTGTGTTTTTAGTAAGGACAAACAAAAGTGGCTTCACAATGCAAGTCCACCAAAAGTGTGTTTTTATTTCAATGCCGTCACAGGTAGTTCAAGACACATTGCTAACTGTTATCAGACGTTTAGTTGATATTACGCTGTCATTAGGTGTTTAAAAGCTTCAACCTGTTATTGGGTTATTGATTACTTTTGTAAAAAATAAAATTAAACACACCCAGTTACCAGTTAATGAGGTACACATGAGGAAGGAGGCCTGCTGTTTTTGTTCCCCTTCATCAAGGTTACAACATGTTATTTCTTTGAATCATATTTAATCAACAAATTTAAAAGATGGTTTCATAATTTTTCCTGCCTGTCTTAAAACAACAGTCAGGTGTCCATATAAACACTGGAAGAGGTTTCCCTGTTCATACTGACTATTAAAAGATCATCTTCAAATGTGCTTTCAATTTAAATGATGGGGACACAATCCACAGTGTGTCCAACCAGTCATTTTGTGCAAATCTACATTTAAACGTCTATCTGAAGCTACATTGAAAGATATCTTTTTGATTTGACACATCTGAAGCTTCATTTTAGCTTCAGAGAACATTTTTGCAGTAAAGGCTGCTTGTTGATTTTGGCTTACATCATGTACATTGTAAGTGCTTTATGAAGGGATCGTCTAATGGTCAGTATGAACAGGAATAATGATTATGGCAAGATGAACCTATGCACTTGACTGTTATTTTAAGACAGACTTAAAATTTGTGAGCCTGTCTTTTTAATCAACAGGTTAAACAAGACTGAAAATGAGCATTGGTTGCAGCTTTGTGTTAATGTAATTGTGTTCTGTTGTTTGCAGCCAGTAACCTGAAAGGCGTTCGCCCCCTTGTAGCTGGGTAAGTGTCTTAGAAATAGTTTTATTCACTGTATTTTTACTTGCATAATGGCACCTTTTCACAACAATAGTTATACTTTATATGACTGTTGTGCCTCTCCAAAGCTTAGCTGACAGTGTTGTCTCTCACAGCCTGGTTCCGGCGTCTCGCCATGTGCACACATCGTCCCAGAGCCTGGCCCCAATGCCCCCTATGCCAGAGAAGGGAGGCGTAGTCCGTCTTGGCTTCATCCCAGATGAATTTTTCCAGTTCCTGTACCCAAAAACTGGAGTCACGGGTCAGTAGGCTTTCACCAGAAGCAAGACTCAAGTTATTTTATTTTTGTTACAAAAGACGGTCTACAAAGTGAAATGCTGAATGTTTGGGGGGAAAAAACCTCTTTATAACCAGTCACTGACATCACCAGAAGTCTGTCATCTGGTAACTCAAACGCAAACAGAGAAAACTTCATATGTTCTTACTTGAATATGCAGTATGATGCTGCTAAATGTGTCAACACAGAGTAAAAAATGGTTTTACAATACTTATGGTTATGGGAAAATGGGAAAAAAAAAACAAAATGTGTTTAAAGTCTTGTTCTCAGTGTCTCAGCCAAAAGACATGTTTTGTCAGGAACAATGCGTGTGACAGTAACACTTTGTTTGCAGTCCTGTTGTGCACATTAATGTCTCTACTAAGATAAGACGTAGAAAAAAAAAAACAATTATACACCCCTTTAGAAGCACAGGAACGGAAGTAAGTGTGTGATTTAGGACCAGATCCCATCAGAGTTATTGTCGGTGTGGGGTTGTGTTTTTTTTTTTTTTTTTTTTGTGTGTGTTGTGGCTCACTGTATTTATTATAAGTTGTCATCAGAAAGCTGATGCATGACTATCTTGATTTGATGATAAAAACATGGAAAAATTATTTCTCCTGTTTCCACTAGGACCCTACATGTGGTGGACTGGTCTCGCTGTCTACTTGCTTTCCAAGGAAATCTATATTGTGAACGAAGAGACGATAGTTGCTATTGTTTTGGGCTCTGTCGCCGTCTATGGTGTCAAGAAATTTGGTCCCATGGTTGCAGCTTTTGCTGACAAACTCAGTGAGGTAGGCTGGTAGTCTGATATGGATCTGTGTTTTTATACATATTTCTTTTTATTTTTTTTGCATTCTGTTTATTTCTGGGCAATAATAGGATTCTTGATAAAGACTGCACATATTGGGGAAAGATTATTGTTTGAAGTAAATCTCGTCAGTCAATAATGAGTCATATCAATCATCCAACCAATCAAACTTTATTTTTAGAGCACTATTCAAACAACTCAAATGCAATTCAAAGTGCTGATTGACAAATTGTAGGATGTTAATGATGGATTTAGAGATGAATGCACACCAAAACAGCAAAAAGCATAAAAAATAATAATATAATGAAATACTCATGCAAAATCTTTGCAAGCACCCTGAAATCCCTCTGTCTTTTTTTTTTTTTTTTTTTTTTTACAGGAGAGTTGGGCCCAAGCTAATCAGTTAAAAGACGGAGCCATGTCTGATCTGACTCGGGTCATAGAGGAAGAGAAGAAGGAGCAGTGGAGAGTAGAAGGAAGATCAATGCTTTTTGATGCTAAAAGAGTGAGCTGCGATTACCTTTTTATTTTCCCCATGTCTTATTTCCTGTTACCTCTTCCCTGTTGCTGTCAAATAAAGGCATAAAACATCCCAACATGACTTAATATAACCTGCTTAGGTTGAGTGTTGACTATGTACAGTTTTATTGTAGTGTGTCAACGTTGTTATAGGTGATTTAACGTTTTGCATGGGCCGCTCTCGTCCCCTGTCAGAACAATGTGGCCATGCTGTTGGAGACCAACTACAGAGAAAGGCTACACATGGTGACCAATGAGGTTAAGAGGCGCTTGGACTACCAGGTCGCCCTGCAGGACCTTCAGCGCCGGAAGGCGCAGGAGCACATGATCAACTGGGTGGAGAAAAGCGTTGTTGACAGCATCACTCCTCAGCAGGTGAGTGTGTTTTTTCTGTCAGACTTGGATCCTCCAGCTAAGTGATATTTGATTGTTTTTCTTAAACCAATCATTGAGCCCCTACTGTAATTATTGTACATTATATAGATAGTTAGATAGATATTAATATTATTATATTGTATGTATATCGTTCATGTGTGTATTGTTTTTCAGGAGAAGGAGAGCATCGCCAAGTGCATCACAGACCTGAAGGCTCTGGCCAAGACATCTCAGGCCAAAGCTACCGCCTAAACCACCGGGTCTTCAGAGAAGGCTCCTTTAATCCCCAACTCATTGTTCCAAGACGAGACGCCCACTTTTCTTTACAGAATAAACTATTCCCTCGTTAAAGATCGTCTCTGTCAATATTATGGGTGTGTACAGTATTTACACGTCAGCTGATAGTAAAATAAATAATTCTCTTATTCAACTTTAACTGACTAGTTTGTGTTTTTCCACTTGAAGCAACATTTTCTTGTTTTCTTTGACCAGCTTGGTTAACCTTTGCCTTTATATTTTCTCATCGACATAAGGGTAAATGTATGTGGAACATACTCACACCAACTTTTATAATCATGATAGATTGCATGTGAGCTTGTTAATTGCATAAGATACTTTTCCGGAGCACGTCAGACCTTTGCGCACTCTGAAGGCAATACTGTGAAGAATTTCTAAACCTTTGGACTCATTATGAGCTAGAGATTTGCTGCCTTCCGCTGTATCTTAAACGCATGTCCTAAAATGCCGAATCAGGCCATCCCTCCCATGAGCTTGTTGGACTTTGATCCTGGTGTCTACAAGCAGGAAGTCAAGGAAAATTCCTCGGTAAACTGTGTGAAGAGCAGGTGTTTTTAGCTTTGAGTAGTCTTAGTAGAAAATTAGTTTGAAAGAGGAATAATGATACCGGAGCAGAGCTGACAGGTAATAAAGAAATGACTGGTTGATGTGAAAAGAGGTTATAAGCTAAGGAGGTAAAATAACATCGAGACTAGTAGAGGCATTATATCCTGCGTAGATATGGAAATGTGTTTGCTCTTGCAGAAAGGAGACTGTTTTTTCTTATATTCCACACTCAATTCAGGAGATACGTGGCAATTTAAAGTTCATCCTTTAATGTAAAATGCTTAGAAGCAAAGTTTGTACTCTGTCTTTCTTTCATTTTGTGGAATAGTACAGGCGTTTGTTGGATTTGTGTCTTAAGGCCTTAAATTTGGATCGGCTTCAAAACAGGAAGTAAAGCTTCCAAGACAATAATTATATTTAAACAATAAGTAAATCATTAACTGGGTGAACAAATTCATTGTACGCTATGTGAAGAGTGTCTGTCGTGGCTTAATATGAAGGATAAATGTAATATGGGGTCTTAATCATATTCTTACAGGTTGGAGTGAAGTGGCTTCCAAGTGATTCTTGACTTTTCGTTCTCAGACATTTAGTATTTGGAAAATGTTTGGAAACGACGCTTCCTTCTCTTATTCCCCGAGGTCAGTAATTTTTCTTCCATGTTTGGTGACTGATGTGCCTGGGTTAAGTTTTACCATCCTCTACACACCTCGTCACAGCTTCTCAAGATAAAACTACTGTGTTAACTGCAACTCATTTGAGTTTCACTGTGCTGGTGATTGTCCCTGACTGGGGCCAAATGTTAAAATTTGTTACATATAGTTTTCTAGATGATATATTTTGAATATTTAGCTCACATTCATATTTAGTTCATATGCAAATCTAAATGTGAGATTTAACATTTAGATTTAATTTGTTTAGTTATTTTTTACATATGTACATATTGTTAATGTTTATATGAAAAAAAACACAAAACGTATTGTTTTACATGTATTTCTGTGTCTAATGTACGGAAAATGGGCTAAATGTGAGGAAAGTGAACTTCATATTTAAAATATATCAGCTAGAAAATTGTAACTGACATTTGTAACTGATTTGGTGCCCAATATCCGAGGCTGGCAACAGCCCCACTTCTCCAGTTTGATAAATTATATTTTATTACCCTTCAGGAATTTCTCACAAGAGGAAATCCCTCAGCAGAGGTGGGGTTTCAAACAAGATGACCTCAGGGGATCTCCACTGCAGAGAAACAACATATCCAGGCCCAGTGGCAAATCCATATACAGTATGTTCATAAAACATCTCCTGTTGAAGACAGTAAGTATTCTTCTCTTTTAATGACAACGTTCTTTACATCAGTGCAGAGAAAGGAGTACTCCGAGGGGCTGAACAGACGTCCTGATAACTTTCATGTCAGAGTGGAGGTAAATGACTATGAAATCTGCAACAGCATGGAGGCACACAGTACAACCTTTAGCTCTCTTCATTCGTGATCCTCCACATTGACTCCACAGCATCTGTTTACCTGCGAGTTGGACGGCAAGGACGCGAAGACGGTGGACGACTGCGTGGCCAAGCTGAAGAGACTGGATGCCAAAGGTCGTCTGTGGCCTCAAGAGATGATCATGGAGGCTCAGGGAGGATATCTGCTGCTCAGCGACATTGAGACCAAAGTTAGTAGTTGTTTCTCGCTAAAATACGTGAAGACAGCTTTTACACCTAAACATTACGCCCATATCACATTTTCCAAAACCACAGTTATTGATATAGCCACAAAAGCATTAGGGAGGTCAGTACGGTCTGGTTCACAGTCGACTCTTCCTACAGGTGTTGGATGGGATTGAGATCAGGGCTTTCATGAGTTCTTTCACACCAAATTCAGAAAAAAACAACAACATTTCTTTATGGACCTTATTTTGTACACATGGGTAGTCGTGCTGTTCAAACAGAAAACTGCTGCCAACTCAGAAGTACAATATAGTCTTAAACCAAACCATAAAATACAGATCCAGATCAAAGGTGCACATGAGTAAGCTATGAGTAAGGCATCATGTGAAAATGCCCAACCACGCCTATGACGTAACATATTTTCTAAAAGACAGTTCTGCTTAGCTGTGTATAGTCACAAAAATATGGGAAAAAAATAATGAAGGAGAAAAGACGTGGAGGGTCGCTACAGAGTTTAATAAGCGTTACAGTGTAAAAAAAGAGATTGCATTCAAATCTTTTAACTAACTTTGCAGCACATTTCTTCTTTCATCACCAATTTTTCAGGCTCCTTGCTCCTTTTTTTAAATTTTTTTTTACGTACAGTACCAATCAAAACACATTGTGCCCCAACCTTTGACACTTTCCGCATTCATTTTTAACTGTGTGTATTCTAACATTCACTTTCATAAACCTGTCCTCATCTTTGTCATGTTCAATGTGATTTTGAAGGAAGAGCTGGATGTGTTGCCTTTGAGTAGCATTCAAAAAACCAAAGCTGTGTTGGACAGCTGCGCCTACAACTCTCTGCTGACAGTAATCGTGGAGGAACGCAGCAGGCGCACCCGCCAGGTCTTCATGTTCCAGTGTGAGGAAACCGGGGTGAGTCACATTTTCACCAGAAACCTCAGTGACCCGACGTTGAACTTTTCTAAAATCAAGACCATTCATCTTCTCCTTTATCAGTATTTGGACATGGATGTAGCTTTGCTGGGGTCATGTAGAAGTTAGAGCATGTCTGTTTTTAACAGGCGGAGCTCATCAAGAGCGATCTGGATAAATTCATTAAAAATGGAGGTAGTCATGTGGAACCACGCAGGGAGCAGTCAGACATCAGGTAGTTACAGCTCAAAACACACAAATACAGTCCAAACTGAGCCATCAGAGAGAGGAAAGGAAACCGTAAAACCATTTAACTGATATATTTTCTGGGTGTTTTCAGGAGTAATCTTGAGAATATTGTAGGGCGACATACTACAGGTTCAAGTTTCCGACAGGCTGGGCCTCATCCTGTGCAGCGGGAAAGGACCACGCCTCCACCACCACCACCGGACCACCTGGCCCCGCAGTGGCGCAACAGAGAACCAGGTAAAGCATAGAGACTAATCCACTGTAAGCATATGAGAAACATCTCTCATCATAAAAACTGACTGGTACAACAGTTTATGGATGTTTTCTCTACAAATATGCAGTCCAGCAATTAACTCTATCTAGTGCATTTTATAATGTGCCCATGTGCAGTCACATCAGTATCTACTTGCATACTATTTTCTTGGTTTACACTTAGAAAATATGCCTCACCCATGGGTCAACACCCCACAAGAAGAACCGCTGCACCCTCCTGATCTTCATGAGCTACAGATTAGCCCAGAGGTCGGTCTGTCACTTGAGCAGATGGACGCTGAGAGGAACACGGTCAGTGCTGCAATTAAACTGTCTATATTGGTAATAGATTATCATGAGCTTTGTGTAATTATTATTATTATTATTATTATTTAGTATTCTTTTGATAGTGTTGTAGAAAGCTCCCATGGGCCACTGAATATGTTTTGTTCCATGCCTTTCACAGGACATTTTAAACCATGTTTTAGATGATTTGGAGATCTTCATTGGCAAAGTGTCTGCTGCATTAAATCCACCACAGAAAGGGAGCAAGAGCAAAAAGAAAATCAAGAAGAAAGAGAAAAAATCCCCAAAAAATGGTAATAACATTCTTCAGTTTATCTTCAGAGAGAGTAACCTCCTACAGGACTACAGATATACTGATAGCATTGGTATTTGTGTCTGACAAGTATGTGATATGATCTTATCTCCAGCAGTTGTTAATCTGCCACCTTGGGAGGAATTTGTTAGCTGTCTTCAGAAAATCAAATATGGATTCAATCTGCTGGTAAATACTCCACGTATTTCATATTGACCAGAGTGGTTTTTGTTGACTGGAATGAGTGATTCCAGCACAAAGCAGTGGCTTAATAACTGTTTTTTTTTTTTTTTTTTAATATTACAGGGCCTGCTGGACAAGTCACTGAGCAACCCCAGTGCTCTTGACTTTGTCCACATCTTCTTTACTAATTTAGCCTTGGTGAGCTCTTCCGAACTTGCATTTATTTTTGCCTGGCTGACTCTAGATTCCAGTTTTTTGTAGTCACTGTCACTTTGCTACATTAAGTGAATTCATATTTTTCAGTTATGACGGCAAACAGTTCCTCCGTTCTTTTCCTCCACAGCTATTGCCTCACTATCCTGCAGACCTGCCTCCCACTGTGGCCTCTCCGCTGCTGTCTGAGGCGGCCCTACGGTTGCTGGCTCAGGTTGTCAACACGGAGGAGGACCAACTCTGGAGGTCTCTGGGAGACTGCTGGAACATCCCCAGGTAGGGCGTCTTTTACAATTGTCACATATCAGGCCTTTTACAGAGCTTGTTACCTTCTGTTATACAGTCCTGGCACACCCTTGTTGTCTGTTTGCTGATATGTAAGGAAAGGTCAGGGTTAATGCATGACATGGAAAAAACCATGGAAAAATGTAGAATTTTTTTTTTTTAAAAACAACACTCATTTCAGTTTTAAAATGGTAAATTGTATTTGTGAACTCAACGTTTGGCATTGGATATATTAATTTCAATATTAATATTAATATATGTTATTAATTTACTAATGCTTCATATATGCTGTGGGAAGGAGCTGCTGAGAATCTGAACTAGAATCCATTTATTCACATACATATTTACGACAAAAGACTTGATGGATTATTGTGAATAACTTTTATTTTAAAAACTTTAACCTTTGTAACTGCAGATGTTGTGGCTTATTATTAGTGACAAACCCATTGATCAATGTGTCACCAACATTTATATTTATAATGATAAACAGCCAAGAATTGGTAAATGAAATTATAATTATTATGCAATTTATTGCCAAGAGTTTAATGTGAAGACCTATACCACTCTCACATCTGTCAGTTGGTTAGTTTAGTTCAGCAAAAAGATTGAAAACAGGGCGAAACAGCAACCCGGGTTCTGTCCAAAGGTTAAAGTAGAAATCTGATGACTATCAGGAGGTCACTGCCAGGCAAGCAGTGAACTGATTAATACTTATTGTCCAGATATGAGAACAGTATCATCTTACTCTCGCCAAAATGTGAATAAGCTTATTCCTCAAAATACTGATCAATTCAATTTTAGCTAACAAAGGGTCCCCTGATAGAAAGTGATATTAAAGGATAAAACAATATTGAAATAGTGTTTCTTGCTGTAATCATTTCTCCCGTTCATACTGGCCATTAGAAGCAGTTGTATGCAAAAAGGTCTCACAAATAACTTTTATTTTTTTATTTAAAACATGTAAACATAGCCTCCCTGTGCAAAAGATTGGTCAGTACTAAGTAACACCTCATCTGACCAACAGATGATCAGCTTGTCTTTCAGTTCTTGTATTTGGGATTTTCTGCAAAAGGCTTCTAGTTCTGCAGTATTTGTGGGCCATCATGCATGCACAGCTCTTTTAAGATCGACCCACAGATTTTAGGTGTTATTAAGTCAGGGCACTGTGATGACTTTCCTAAAACCTTTGACCTACTGCTCTTGAGGTAGTTCCTGGTGGATTTTGAGGTATGTTTAGGATCAATATGCTGATGTAGAAGCTGTCCTTGGATTTTTTATTTTTTTTTTAAACTTATTTTTCGGCTCTCCTGTCACTTCACAGGTCTCGATGGCCGGATGATGATGTCATGCCTTACATCCCTGAGTTCTACGATGGCTGGCAGCCTCCTGCCCCGGTGCACATGTCTCCAATGAGCAGGAGCAACAGCCGTCGCTTTCCATCTGGCCGGCCCAATGAACAGATGAACGACATGATGCAAGAGGTATAAAACACTGCTGGAGAAGATGGGAGCAGCAGAAATGACATAATCACTATAATCGAAAATGATCACAGTTTTAATCAACGCTACCATCTGGCGATTGATTAGTGCCTTTTAATATACAAGTTTTTAAAGCAACATGTGACAGCTAACATCTCCAGTGAGGCCATTATCACAAGACTGGTGATATATTTATTCAATAATATAATTTTGTCTCTCACAGTCTGTGAGCAACAGTCCATGGAATTCACGACCACCATCACGGTGAGCATTATAAAATAAGATATATTAATTACACTGATTATTAGTAAATGTGACTTTATGGTCATATTTGTAATACATATTTCTTTAATCTGTGCCCGCTGTGCTGTATTGTGGTCATATGCATTGTTGTAACTAAATGTAGCGTGTTTTCAGCTCCGGTGAGTCACCCATGCTCATGCGCGTCATTTACGACTTCATGGCCAGGAACAACAAAGAGCTCAGCATCATGAAGGGAGAAGTAGTTGAGGTGAGAAGACATCATGTTGGTATTTTGGTGGTATCACACACACTGGAGCTGTTGTTACTGGCAGCATTTACATTTAGATAGACACTTGAGGTGTTTGGTTCTTTTCCTGGACTTTTTACAGGTGATTCAGAGAACAAAGCAATGGTGGCTCGTGCGCAACAGCCGTAGGGAGGAAGGCAACGTTCCTCAGAACGTCCTGGAGCCGATGACCACGGTGAGCTAAGTGCCACAAACTGCAGCCCTGCTGAGTGACGTATTTAGCAGATTTTACAAGTGACATTTTATTCCCTTGCCTCCACCTCACAGCAAGCCTCTCGTGACCCAGTGACTCTGGACATGAACTCCACACCTGCAGAGGTCAGAGACTGGCTGGAGTACAAACGCTTCTCCAAAATGTGAGTGGCATGAACAACAGGGAGACAAGGGACTCAAGAGATGTTTGTGCTGTAAATATGTTTATGTCATGTACTGGATGATGAGGTCAGATATTTTTCTCGAGCAGCACTGTCTCCAGCCTCGCAGTGCTGAATGGTAAACTGCTTCTGGGGATGACCAAGGATGAGCTAAGGGTTGTGTGTCCAGAAGAGGGAGGCAAGGTCTTCTTCCAGCTTCAGGCCATTAAGTCGGCCATTGCTGTAAGTACTGTACTATGTAGTGAACACGTTCACGCGCACACGACATATCAGTGATGTCTCACCCTGTTCCCTACAGCTCAGCAGTGAACTGTCAGGTCCACAAAACAACCCCTACTACTGAACAACCAACGTCACGGCTCAAGTCCTTCAATTTCTCTTAGATTTTTTTTTTTTTTTTTAATAATTTTTTTTGTCTAATTCATTAAATCATAAATGATCTTGTATAGATAACATGGATCAAACTACATCAAATGTGGATTTCTCTCAAACAAGGCAAAGTCCTATTAGTGCATTACTGTATGTAGTAAAATGTATCAACAGCACCAAAAATTGAGTTATTCCGAGATTAACTAACTTATAATGTACCTCTAGTTATTATTTCATGTAAT
This sequence comes from Pampus argenteus, assembly GCA_036937835.1. Classification (NCBI taxonomy): domain Eukaryota; kingdom Metazoa; phylum Chordata; class Actinopteri; order Scombriformes; family Stromateidae; genus Pampus; species Pampus argenteus. The sequence goes on along the minus strand of CM072864.1, from coordinate 18,271,080 downwards.
TACAGTTATAGTTAAATATAGTTTTACAAACTGTAGTTGGATAAAAAAACAATGTATGTAGATGTAATGTTTGTTCAATCAAACTCATTTTCGTCTTTATAACCAAATCCTTTCTACATTATTAACTTATACCCTACATTATATATGTTTTTAATCCACTGTTAAATTTACTGTACAGAAATTGGCGTTTATATTGAGTCCAAACTGAGAAACAGTACATGATTTGTTTTAATCTGTAAATGAAGTGCTTTAAGTCAAATTAAACTTTCTTCATAACATCAGTACAAACTTGCTTCTTTTTTTATACAATTATCATTGAACTAAATCTGATTTTTAGAGCCAGCATGTACATGTTTGAAGACATGAGGCCTATACAATCAACAGTTTCTAAAAAAACAAAAAAAAAAAAACTCTTCACTCTTTCTTGTTTCCCCATTTGGCCATCTTGTTGTTGACAGGAGTCTTCATGAATCTGTTTGACTTCATGTAGGCAGCGATTTTCTCCAGAGCCTGTGATGATATGATGATATTATACCAAGTCATTAACTGTGCTGTGGGTTACAAAGCCAACATGGGAGCAAACAGTTTAGTGCTCTCACCTCGAAACGGTCCAAAAGATCTTTGAGGTTCTTGAAGTCATCCAGGCACGTGGGCTGAAACATCCTGTGTTGGTCCAACAGCTCGTACATAATGAAATCCACAAAAGTTATCTGTTGTAAAGACATGTTATATTAAATAAACATGTCGAAAGCAAAATGATAGCACCTAAGATAGGGTTATGGTTGGGCGATATAGCCAAAAATGTTATCGCAATAAACGTCATATCATTACTTTTAAAGTTAAAGACTGATCTTTGCTCCAGAGTGAAAGTTAAAAGGAAGCAACCGCAACTCAAGACGGTTATTTTTCTCAATGTGAATTCCTACTGTCTGCTAACATGTTGCTTTAAGAATATCATCATGTTTGAGAGGTGTCACCTTGTCACCAGCAAACCACGTCCTGTCACCCAGGAAATCTGAGAACTGCTTCAGTGTGCCAGGCAGCCTCTCCAGGTACCCTGGCTTTATCTTGTCCTGATGTCAGAGACATGAGGCTGACATTAGTGGAGTTTCAAAGCTGTGTGACTGAATTAACGTTAACAATTAACTTGTTACTCACATAGTCTGAGTAGCACAACATCACAAAGCCATTTCTGAAGTCCATGGCCTGGTTCTCCATGATGTCCACGCGAACCTTCTCGTCCTCAGTCTCTCCGCCTGTGATCAAATCACATTTATTGAGATTCTCAGTGAATGAAGACTTAGGAAATTTATGGAATTTATGTACAAATGTAAAACACAACCACTGATTGTCACATGAAGGAAATAGGATATACATCATTTGTTAAAAAAAAAAGGTAAAAACATACTACACTTACACATATTGTGCTTACGAGCGATGTATCTCATGATAGCATTGCTCTGCACTATCTTTCTGTCTCCATCCTCCAAGTAGGGCAGCTATGGTGAGATGTTAATCACAATTATTTAAAGTTTTAAACTCACCTAGTAGTTTACAACTAGCACTTATTCACAAGTTGACCTCACTCACATTGGGGAAGTCCATTCCAAGTGTATATTTTTCATCAAACCAGCAGCTCTTATCAAATTTGGGAGCTGCGAGAAAGCAAAAGAAGGCTTACATGAATGACGTGGGTATGTTTTATGGAAGCTTGTGCCTGTTTATGTGCTGGTTGAACAGGTATTTTACCTTCGCCGCAGACATAAAACTTGTCTTCATACTTGGTGCCAGTATACTCCAGCAGCAGGCGGATTGGCTGGGCAAGCTGCATAAGTGTGCAAGAATCAGGTTAATGATTTTACAGCAGCTCTCGTACTCCGTTTCATCCCTCAACTGTGTTGTCAATCACATCAATGTCAGTGATCAGGTCAGCTTTAAACATTTATAAATAAATAAATAAATAAGCAAATTAATGTAAACATTTTTTAAAATTAGACACATGTGACACAGTTGCAGCTGCGTTGTTAGAGGCTGTGAAGCCTGTCAATCATGGCATATCGCACTGTGACCCAGGACTCCACTGCCTGCTCCCCTTCCCTCCTCATGTTGGGCAAAGAGATCCGGACTCCAGCAGAGATGACCACCTTGAATCCGCCCACGAGTTCGCTGAGCGCAGGAGCGAGACAGAAGAGGAACAAGGCAGATGCCCTAAGCTGGACAGTGTGTGGGTGGGGCCCTGCAGGGTCCTAGAGAGACTAGGTGAGGCCGTGTACAGGGTCCAATTGCCACCAAGGGGGCAGAAAGTTGCTCTACATCGGGACAGGCTGGCTCCCTACCGGGGCACAGCTGTTCCACTGGGACCGAGGAATAAGACACCAGACCCCCCGGACACAGCCCAGAGCCCCCAACAAGCCCCCTCTAGGGACCCGGATGTGTCGTCCGGGCCCTCACAACCTTTCCCTTCACCAGGCCCCTTCCCTGCCCCTTCCTCTTCACCAGGCCCCTTCCTCTTCACCAGGACCTTTCCCAGGCCCTCCTTCTCCTAACCTGGGTCGGACACGGCCACGGAGAAATCACAGACCCCCTGCCCGACTGAGAGACTTTGTTTGCCCCCTCGGGGGCGAGGGACTTTGAGAGGGGGGGGCTGGACTGTGCCCCTGGACTCACTGTGTATACACTGTAGCTGTGAGTTGTGTTTTACTAAGTTAGGCTGCAGTGTATGGGGTGACGTTTGGGGGAGTGGCGTTGTTCGAGGCTGTGAAGCCTGTCAATCATGGCAGTTGCATGGCGGTGAGGGGCGCGAAGTGGACCCGTGGGGTGTGTGTTCAGGTGTGTGTGTCGACGAGAGCCGAGAGAGAGCTAATGTGCAAACGTTATGCTGCTGTGCTTGCCTGTTTATTGTTTATTGTTTGTTGTTTTGGCGGTGGCTACGGCCCACAGTAGCCTGTGTTCCAGTGCGAGAATAAAGTCCAGAAAAACCAGTTGCTTCGTAGCTTCATTGTTCCGAGTCGCTACAACACGTTTCACTGCTGCCGTTACCGTCGCTCACTGTGGGCAGCAGAGGTGACCGGTAACGGTAACGGTTAAGTAACGTCAGCGTTTTAAAGTCGTGACATTTTAAACACCTGCAGCTCGGGTTATTTTTCTCATTACATAATCTCATTCCAATTACATAAGATTGTACAAAGACTCAGTCAACATCTTGAATGATTATAAAACTAGAATCACCGTAAACAGCCGTTGCAGAAGGTTTACGTGCGTTTAACTTACCCCGCGAATATCCCAGTAAAACAGTTTCATCGTCATTTTGAATCACTTTCCAGGATCAGATGTGGACGACCGGGACCGGTGGGACAGAAATGAGACAGAGAGAAGGTCGCTGGTTTCTGTGAGAGAGGCGGGGCAGGCGGGCGGGGTTAACCGGCCTGACAGAGTCACTCAGTTAAATGGGAAATCGAGTTATGCCAGTAACTTTATCTGGAGCGTTCAAATTCATAGATCTATGATACGTCTTCATCATAGATCTGCTAATGTAGCTCTTTTTAAGACTACGTGACACCATTGAAAGCTCCGGGAAGAGTTTGTAAGTGGACCTTGAGTTGATAAAAAGGCTGTGTTTGATGAAAATGGACAGAGTGATAATAGACAGATCTGTTTACTAAGACTTACTAATAATGAATTAAATCTTTTTTTTTTCTTTTATTCACTTTAAAATGATATAATCACAGGATTGCATAATCTTCACATGTTAGATTCTGCATATTTTCCAAATGATTAGGACAGTTATCAGTTATCTGAAATATAATAATCTATTGCCTCCAGTTATTAGGCTGTTTAAACATGATCACAAGCACATTCTTTCTAAATTCTTTAAAAGATGAACTTGCTGCTCACATCTGAGAGTATAACCTCACCACACAATGCACTCTTTGATTCACTTCTCTTACTTGCAAAGCCCCCACTAATGACTAATGAACAACCACTGAACCTCATTGTCTTTACAAATTACAAATATGTCTACGTGTTTTTTTTACTCTCATTCTTTGCATATTTTGTCATCTACAGTTTTCAGTTTCAGAATACGTTTGTAAACTAAAGTGAGGCAAGCACTCCGTTGTGAACAACATTTATTTTTCGTAGACACAGATGTTATTAAATAATATTTCACAAACAACACATAGAATTGTCTGAGAGCACACACACACACACACACACACACACACACACACACAAAAGTCAGGTAAGAGTTTGAAAGTTTATCACTTTAGTCGACTTTCACTTCTTTAAAAATGATGATGAATTTGGCACTGGTTGAAGTTGTGTAACGAGTATAACAGATGGAACGGGTCATGCGCTTATTCACTGTACTCAGAAATGTTTCAGTAGAAACAACATCACAAAGTAAGAGTTAGTATAATCAGATGCTACAACCTAGCAGCATCACTGCACACCAGAAACAATAGTGACATGCCTTTATGCAACAATACTGTAAGGACTGTAAACAAACAAACAGCGAGAATATCACAAGGAGCAGCTGTAGGGAAACATGTCCGATCTACCACGTATACAGCATGAGGTATTGTCCTGTGCTTAATTACAGTTTGAAATGTTTAACAGGCTAAAACAAATCTTGTAGTAGTGTTTCTAATATGACTCAAATATTCTTTGAGGGATTTTGAAGTTTATGTTTACAGATATTGCTGCAAAAGTTGATTTGGTAAGTGATAAGGTCCAGATCCAGGATTTTAGTGTGGTCATCAGTCAAAGTTGCCTCCCAAAAAAAAACAACAAAAAAACCCCCCCAAAATAAAGTAAAAAAAAAAAATGTGCAGAAAAATAAATGTTAAAAGGAACAAGATTTACAACAAGAGCAATTAGAAAGAAATTATCTACAAATGTATACAAATTACACGACTTAAGTAATGAGCTGAATGCAAAATCCTACACAGCTTAAAGTCTAGATAAATGCACACACATTAAAGAAAACAAAAACACAATGCAGAGTTAAACAAGTGAAACAACTAGAACAAAACAACACAATACAGAGCATTAAAATAAACTCGGATTGGATAAATCTTCCAGAAGCACCAAAAAAAAAAAAAACATGAATGATTGAATCAAAATATTTTAGTCAAATCTCTTGGGGATGCTCCCCCCGTTTTCCCTCATATTGTCTTCAATACTTGTCAGCTCGAAGTAGTATTCTACACTGTCTGTCCACATACACACAGATAGTATGTATTTGTTGGCATTTCACATACCTTTAGCTTCTCCCCCTGCCTCTGCTTGTGTGACTGACAGTAATCCTTCTCAAGCACCAAAAACAAACTTTTCACTAATACAGATTTAGCTTTGTCTACTTATATGGTAAATGAAGTGCCATATGCAGGGTATGCAATTTATAATCATTTCTCAATTATTTAAAGTGCTGTACTGCCACCCTCAAGCTTCACCCCAAGTAGCTGGGATATACCTACTGATGAGACCGTCACCTAGCAAGAGGCAAAAACTGTTGCGAATTGTTTGTGAATTGTTGCATGCATACGAAGTACCCAACTACTGCTGACGATCCTGTCTCATGATATGATGCAATGCTTTGGTTGACCATGCAGCCAAAACAGCAAAACAATCTTGCTTCTGATAGACTGTGTAAACAAATGTTCAAATTGGCCAGATGTCCGATCTTGCAAAATAGCCATCTCAGTCGCTATCTGTGCCACATATCCCCAAATTGTGATCTTATGCAATGAATGAGAAAACAATCTCATTCTGTTGTGACGTAACCTCAGATGTTCAGCCACCCCATTCTTTGGCACAGCCTGTCCAGTTCCTCTAAAGGACAAACTGTGCCAGGGCATCCAACCAGGAGACTAGGTCTGCATCAGAAATGCCCTGAAACCTTGCTGATCCAAACTGCAACACGTTCTGATTACGACCGACACAGCAGTCAAGTAGCCATAGAACGGTGGATGGACGTGGTTTCCTGCAGGCCCTGAAGGCCCCAAAGAAGACGGAGGAGATCCACAGCCGTCAGAGGAGCAGAACAGAGAAATCTACAGGCACCCCAAACGGTACATGTAAACCACAGCCCCTCAACAAGCACGTGTCTCCAGTTGGCAGGAATGGTAGCTGATGGTGGCCAGGCCCTGGTTGCAGTTATGTGTGTGGATCCATCCCCACAGTGTAGAGAGACGTTTTATCTAAATTGAGCAACACTGTCAAAGAAATTCCTCTGAAAATCAAAAACTACAAATTAAACCCCTAAATTAAAATAACTATTCTCAGAATATCCACTCTAAAATTAATACCAGGTAAACTTCCTAGGACCATAAAATAAAGGTCTAAATGTTGTTCTCCACTCTCTGCATTTGTTTATTTATTGTGTAGTCAAATGTGAAGACGTGGAGTCTATAAAAAACTGGAATCAGCCTCAAAACTACCATGTGTAGGTTTTTGATAGTTGAATGTAATGAAAAGGTAATGAAAACCCTCAAACTGCCAGAAAAGATACCAAGTACATGACCTCAGAGTCCTAAACGTCACCTAGAGCCCTGCAAGTAGTAGCGGTAGTAGCTCTGTACTTTGCAAAATTGTTTTCCTGATTGTCTTCTTTAATTGCCCAATGTTTGGTCCTGTGTGTAAGTTGTATTAATAGGTAAAATTTTGAAGGTGAGAATTATTCCAGGCTTGCTACGTGAGATATTTTGTACAGAAACGTTGACAGAATGTGGCCACAAACCATGAAATAATAATCATTTAAAATTAAATGGATCAAGAGACATTTTGAAATCACTGTGATAAATAACAATAATAAAAAAAAAAAGAATACTCAAAGAAACTAAAAAAAAAAAAAGAAGAAGTAAACACCTCAGGTACAGTACACAAATTGTAGGTCCTCTCTTATATTGCCACAGTGGTGACTCTCAGAATCTCTTTGTAACAAAGCTTTTCTCTTTTCACAGGTGTGATATGTTCATATACAAATCTGTACAAAGTCCCGATGTGAAAACAGGGAATGTCGTGAGAAGTTTGTTGTGTTGTGTTGTGTTGTGTTGTGTTGTGCTGCGTGTTCACTTCTCTCCCTGCACAGCCGCCATACACACCTCGATGATCTGTAGCTCATCTGTGCGGATGGCCTGTGTGATTAAATTCAACTCTTCACACATGGTCTCATACCGGTACGCCACACGGATGTCAGGAACGTTGGTGCGTCTGATGTCATTGCTCTCCTGTCCCTCCTTGATGTAGTGTGGGCCAAGCCAGGAGCTCTTCACCTGATCCAGAAGAGGAGGAAAATTAAACTGTCTGCAGGGAGTGCCTGGTACAGGTATCATTGTAGACAGTAAAACTGGATAATGTGTAATGTGTTATATCGATAACTAACAGTTAATAATAGTTAATTAATACCTTATGAGAGAATCCGCTCATCAGCACACTGTTTCTGGCCAGCTCACACATATCACAGGAGCTCAGCTTCCACACCTGAGCAGCGATGCTGTACTCTTCCATCAGAGGCTCCTGAACAGAGCAAAAAAACCAAAATGAATATGGAGATTAAACATTAAACAAGCCAGAGCTTATTGAAGGATTTCTAAGACACCATAGGTTAAAGCTTAAGCAACTAATTTGTAACTTCACTGTAAATATGTTACGACTAGTGCACGAGGGGATGGTGGAGGTTTAAAGTGACAGTTTTTATTGGCGATGCTAAAGATACCATTTTTGAATAACTTAGATGTCAGGTGCCCGTTTATAGTTTATTATTGTTTAAGTTATAAACCACATGACCTCAGTTCTGGTTGATTTGATGACACCTGAAGTTACTGATGGTGACTGCAAGTTTTAATAACACACGTACCGGAATTCATTTTGAAATGTAATAGAAGAAGGGTAACCTGTGTACCAGTTTACAGCACACCCAAAGCATCAATACACAATCTGAATCTCAAAGGAGAAAAAAGAAACGGCCAGTAAAAGACTGGGATGGGGTGTCATTTAATGAAACCCCAAAGGATTAGAAGGATTATAGCATTAATTCTTAAAAATAGATGCGTCTTTATGTCTGTGTAAGAAAATCTTCAGTTAACAGTCAGTGTTATAATCATAGTGTGTTTGAGGACCTTTTAAATGTCAAGGCCCAAAGTCAAACCAATTATAAAGCATCTGTGTGTGCTTCCAGAGACTAATTAAAGTGATAAATATGTAGGGCATTTCTGATTAGACATGCACCAGTTGTAATAAAATGAAAAAAAAAAAAAAGGATTAAGACCGAATTTACAGGAAATCTAAAACTCTAAAATGCAGGATGCTAAAAAATGCATTGACCTTGGTGAAGTGAAACTGCAGCGGGTCATCCGTAGACAGGGAGACCATCAAGCCTCTGGACAGGTACTCTGGCAGAGGGTTGCGATGGTAGCTGAGGAACAGGCTGTTATTGCTGAGGGGAGACATGGCGATGCCTATCTGAGCCAAGTAGTACAGATACTGGAGCACAGGAGCCTGGGAGCACATAAGGTATAATGTTGTAATAAATAAGCAACACACCACTAGTACATTAACACTGAAGCTCTGCTTTGCTATGAGCATCCAAGGTAACAGAATTATTACTAAAGTACAACTCTAGATAATCAAGAGAAGCCGAAGCCGGCACAACTTAATTTCATTATTCCTCTCTCTCTGTGTGTAAAATGAAGCATCTGTTGTGATATTGAGGGCACACCTTCCTGAGCAGCAGCCCGTGGGAGATGTTCTCTGACAGCATGAAACCAGACACCAGGTGATGGATCGGCCCCGCCTCGCCACAATGAGGACGTAGTACAAGTGTGTGAAACCCCCGCTGCCTGGAACAAAAAGACACAGATACGAGTCTGAAGTCTGAAGAAAATAAACCAAGAAAGTAAAAACCAGTTCCAGCCAGTTTTGATGCCCCCTAAACGACTGCTGCTTTTTTCTGGCAGTAACAAAAGATATATTATGGCGTACAGTTGAAATGAGGTGTTGTCACATACCTGCGCAGGTGATTCAGAACAGTCATGTTTGCATACATATAGTAGAGGTAGTATGAGTAGGGCGGGTTGTCCTCCTCGGTCCACTTGACTGGCAGCGGGCTGTCCAGGTTGAAGATATGCTGTTCTGGTTTTGACTCATCATCCACACTGTCAAACCCCACAACCTGTGTAGGGGAGCATGAGCAGATTCATAAAAAAACCCTCTGAGGTCTGGCCACAGGTGAATAATTAAACACAACTCCGCAGCAGAGACATCGTACGTGCTGAAGGAAGAGGTGCAACTCTGGGTGGCTGCCGGGGTTGACCGTGACTTCAAACAGAGGCATGAAGATGTTCTCCAGCATCTCTTGGAAGTTGGATAGCTGTTTCTTTGTGTGGTAGACATCACTTTGAAAAGAGAACAAATACATACCCCGGGGGTCAGTTATCTATAGGTTTTATATCTAAAATTCTAATTAGGAAAGTAACTTCCTTACTATATTTATAATAATGTTACAATAATCTCTCTGAAATGAAAAAAAAAAAAGTATAATGTATTTGGATATTTTCCACCACTGGAGTGACTCACAAAAGTCGCGGCACTTGAACAAGCCAGCGCACATTGCCTGAGTAGACCTGATGTTTGACAGCCCACATGGCCAGTTTGTCCCACTCATCTCTGGAGCGCCCGTAGATGGACAGCCTGAGCTCCACATTCTGGTACTTACTCTCCTCCAGGTCAGCCATAACCTCCTGAGAAGCAGTGACACAAACAGTCAGCAGAGGGCGCATGTGCTTCACACAATGGCATGTGTGATTCTTTATGCATTCAGTGAGCACCTTAATAATGTGACCGAAGTATTTCCCCTCGATGTGGTTGTCTGTTTTGATGAAGATCTCTCTCAGGATGGACTCACCAATGGGATTGTATTTGGCATTGAACTTGTCAAAGCGATGGAAAGTGTTACGGTCCTGCAAAAAAAAAAAAGTCAGCATTCAGCATCCATGAACGGATTAGCTCTTTATCCATCTTTCAGGGGTGTAACTTACCGCATGCATGTCAAGGGTATCCACACTCAGGTCGAAGGCCGTGAGGTTCATGCTCTCAAACACCTCCATGAGCGTCTGACCCTTTCCTCTTTCCACATGCACAATCTCCCCAGGATACTTCTTCATGGCTCTTTTGATAAAACGCAGGAGGTGTTTCTGGTTCATACAGGACGAGGCGTGGATATGTGTGTCGACCTGTAAAACAAAAATAAGTCGTGGGAATCTGGCTCTGGATTATGAAATTTTGATTAAGCAAAGTCGGAACAGCTCTCAAGTTACCTTGCGGATGTTGTAGAAATCTCGATGTGGGACTTTCTTCTGTGCTGCCAGCTCTTTCATCTCATTTAGCAGGATATGCATCTGGAACTTGGAGCTAAGATACTGCAGACGCCGGTAGCAGAAGGACTTTCTGTGGCAACGGGGCCCAAAAGCAAATACCTTCTGAGATATTCTTAAAATTGAACTTTTGCTGTTTTGCTGGCATTTTTTTTTTACACCAGAAACCAATATCATCATTTCAAGTTAAATCTGAAACACTGTCACAGCATGTATTCAACAATGAGGAAAACGTACACTGGTCCGTTGATAATGAGGGCCATCATGACGTTCATATCAGCAATGTATTCCTGCAGATCTGGATACGGCAGGTCCAGCTCTGTGCTCCTGTTAGCAACAAGAAAACTTCAGCAAAAGAAGAAGACTCTCTGCTGCCAACGAAATGTGTGAACTGAGTCTAAAAACAGACTCGGCTCAGGCATCCTACCACATCGAGGACTGGAAGATAAAACATGCGTGCATGCAAGTGATTCATTAAACATATCTCACTTTTCCATTACGTTCCTCGTCGTGTATACATGCATGACACCGTCCACCATCTTGCAGCCATAACCCATATCAGGGGGCATGCTGGCAGGGTCCTGGTTCACATAGGGGTGCGTTTTAGAAACAGGTGGGTGCACTGTTGCATCTGAGAGAAGACAGAATGTCGCACCGTGAACGAGGTGGGAATGCACATGCAGCTAAGGTCTCGTTGTGACAGCCTGCTCAGGGGTGTGGAACAGATGGATTGTGAAATCTCTGGGTATGCCGTGTTATGTCTTAATGTGGGAGTACCACACATGACACTGGACATGACTTGTTGCCTTATTAGCATTACATTATTTATCTTTTTTTGGGTAAACTAAGCTAGAATATAATAATCAGGAGGTGTGCAAGTAATTAATTTCAATTATGTAAATTGATTAAACATTATCATATCAAATGGCAAGAAATAACAATAAATGTTATATAAATGTTTTGCAGTATATGCTTGTAGGCTGTGTGCGCGTGTGTGTTGTAGATGTGCATATGTGTGTTTACCTGCAGTGACTGTGGTCTCTGATATCTCCTCCTCATAGATATCTAAGTCCAGGGGTCTCTCACTGAGCTCCTGCAGGTAACGAGCGGTGGTCCTGCAGAAGCTCTGCAGTGACAGTCCCATGTACTTCTGTCTTATGAACAAGGCCTTCACCACACATTTGGCAGCATCCAGTAGGTCTGTGAAGGGGACCTCGATAGAAGAACAATAGAGTGGAGGTGTTATTTAACTGTGGAAAAAAACAAAAGAAATTAAGTGAGAACTGTTGTCCCTGCATCACTCACTCTGACTTACCCCACATTGCTCCTCTCCAGAAATAGTGACCCGCTGGTACTCACTCTCTGGAGCCAGCTCTCTCTGCAGATCGTCCGATTGGCTCTGCTCCTTCATGTATCTAGATCAATTTTTTTTTTATTATTCTAGCAGTTTGAGATATACATTCAATAGATAATAAGATCCTTGTTGCCTATTAGCAGGGGACAGACACACTCACTCCAGATCCGTGGCACTGTCAGTCTTCATAAACTCCTGTTTGGCTCTCAGCAGGATGTCGGGTTCAAACCTGAGAGAGAGACAGACAGGCTGAGCTCACTTTGGGATCATCAGAACAAAGTCTGACTGCATACACAGACACATGTGTTCTGTGTATTAACTAACAAAGTCTTTTCTCCCACTCACTTGACATCCTGGCTGATCTGCCGCTCGAGACGCTGACGTCTCTCCTCCAGCTGTTCGATGGGACTATCCTCTGGAAATTCATAGGGGGCACTGCGCATCTCACTCTCTGCCAGGCTGCGGGAGAAAAGCTCCTTCACACGGACACACATACAATTCATACAATATTATCAAAGTTTACACATCCGCTCACGAATACATTTAAAATAAATCTCATAAATTCATTATTGAGTACAATCACTGAGCAATGACCTCTGCAATCTCCTTGTATTTCCCGTCCATGGATGTTCGCAGGTCAATGGATTGCTTCAAGGCCACGGAGATCCCAGGCAAGGAATGCTGGGAAGTGAGGAGGTGGCGGGCACCACGGAGATCAACTACAGATAAAGAGAGGGAGAAAGAGGGAAAGCTATAAAATGAGGGAGAAAACTTACCGAGCATTTTTGAAGAGTCACACAGTATCTTCTGACAAGTGACTCCTCACATCAGAAACTCTGTGAAACTCATTTCAGTTTGAAAAGACTCAACAGTTGTGTCCTCTTAACTGTCAATGAGCTTATCAACCTCAACAAAAGTAGCAAATGTCTATGTCAAAAGTAGCTAGACATAAATGTTAATCAGCTAAACTGAGTTATTTTACCTATGATTCTTAATTCCTTCAACATATAACTACTCCACAGTGACCCAAACAGTCTGCACAAGCTTGTTGTTCCTCGGTCATGAAGGCCTTTATACAACAGTGGAGGTCTGAGCTCAGCGGCTGCTTGTGCCTCAAGACACAATGGACCATTCAGGTGGAGAGACCATCAGCACATACACCGGCTAATACCCTCCATTGTTTGCCATGGCAAGTTTTATACAAACCCAGTTGTCATGGAAAGATGGGAAGAGAAAATAAGGGAGGATGGAGAAAGACGGAAAAAGACCGGACAGGGACAACTGTGAGTGGACGCTTTGAAGGTTGTTAACGGCGATAGGGAAAACAAGAGATGCTCGTCCGTGAGAAACAGAAGCAGAGACGAGAGAGAATACATTACCCGCTGTGTATCCGCTCCCCTCCCATTTAGTAGTCTGTTTGCAATGATATTCATCTCTTGAAACTATGCACCATCCACTGAAATATTCATCATCCTGCTAAATATTTAAACCTTTGTGCGCTGGATTGACGGACCGTTTTATTGTCCATCTGTATTTATAGACCAAACGGGCACAAGAAGGTCGAAGAGCGTATACTTTAATAAGTCTTGTTCCCCAGTCATATTAAGAGTCTATAGAAGAGATAAGAGAGGCCAATTCACCATGCCGACAAAAAGATTCAATTAAGATATAAAAACACTTGGTGAGAGAGACATAAAAGTGAGAAGAGTGTAATCATTGGCTGGACCACAATCACCACATGTTTATAACCTTTTGCTCAACACTATCCAAACAACACATCCTACTCAACACGCAGGACAGGTTTGCCTGCAGCACAAGGCAGCAGCATCAAAACATACACAAGCGTCTCTGGTACAACTAAAATATTTAGCAATAATCTGATCTTGCAGAAAAAAACACAAACTTCCTAAGTGTGTTCATGCTTTGACCTCTCAGGGGCTGAATACTCGACTAATGAGGACTCTGTATGTTTTATCCTCCCTAAATTGTTCGGTATATAAAATAACATATTTAGAAAAGATTACTACAAGTTTCTAGAATAATGGTGCCAATGTGGAGCAGGAATCTGAATTTATGGTATAAATGACAGATTGAAGGATATGAAAACAACGTTTCTTCACAACATAACATACTGTATACTCATCAATTAGTCAACTAATCATTCCGGCTCTTGTCATCACTATTTAATGTTATAGATGTTATGAAGTAATTCCCTCTATTTAAAGGACGCCTGAGTGAATGAAATAAGAATACTGTGCTATGTTCTCCAATTGCAGTCAAAAGACAAAGTCCACAAAGTCATCTATCTGTAGCTTCACAGATAGATGCTCCTCCAGTGATAGGAAGGGGCACGTCTGTGTAATGTAACGGTTGGCTCAGACATTATCTCTGCTGTCGGTTTGGGTCATCTCAATGTGCTGTGATAACAGTGGACACTGGTGTGGAGTACGGTATGCGGCCAGCGGCAAAGACATCCAGGCAGGCTGGGCCACGGTAAAGCCAAGCCTAGCCAAGCCTAGCCAAGCCTACAGGACCCGGAGCTAATCCCCTAATGGCTGCTATATTTGGATCAGTTGCATCTATGGTTACATAACAACTCATCCCCCTCCCCACAGTCAGAGAGTGAACCACTCAGAAATTAAGACATGTTTCACTTGAACATACATATACTACATAATCAGCTTTTATTGATCCAGTAGGAGCAGGAGGAAAGCAGCGTGAGGAACTCACAACATGGAACAGACTGTAAAACTGTCTGCGTGCACTACAAGGGGTCTAATACAAAAACCTGTTGAATCTTCCACAACTCACTGTTCCATATTGCCACAAAGCCTAAAACAAGGTCAAATGGTATCAACTTGCCAAAAGACTTCCACTGCATGCATATTTCAGTAGCAAGAGTACCCATCCAGTCTAACTCATACCGGATGATGTGGTGCAAAAGGTCTGCAGGGATGAAATGACAAGTGGAAAGTCATTTGAAGCCTACAGGCCAGAGGAGAGAGAACGTTCAGGGGTCAAGAAACATCCTGTGGAACTTCATCTATAGCACCGTTGTTTCCTTTTCTTTTTTTGCTTTTCCTCAACGTCTATTAACTTTTCTGTCTTGATGATTATGCTTAAATATTCTGAGATTTTGTCTCTCCTCCCTCCTTCTCTATTTCTACTGTCAGGCAAGCCATGCATGATCAACTGCTGTATACCTGCTCCTGTTGACTATGTTGATTTGGTATTGAGCCCAGATGAAATGCCAGTGATTCACAGTGTCTGGTCTGTGTTAAATGTTGTATGCACTCACATATCACATGTGTCAGTGCTCCTGGGAAAGCAGGGATACCGGAGCATGGAAGATATAAACAATGCCATGTTCTAGTATAGCTGGAAAGATTATTTTTTTAAATAAAACCTGTGCTGATACGTCAACTTAAGTTTCAGTGCCATATCAAAATATATATAAATATTGCCTAAATAAAACAATCTAAAACTGTCAAAAATGTAATCTAATTCACAAACAATATCAATGATTAAAGAAATAAAATTGTCATTCTTATCAGACATTTCATGCCAACCCTCACTAACTGACAATTTTCAATACTCTGGGTACATTTTGAGGCTCAATACATACTGTCAGAATATTTTTTGGCTTCCACAGTTAAAAGATCTATAAAATCATGACCATAAGTTCTCTCATGCACCGTTTTTTTCACAAGAATGTTACAGATGCACAATGCAGTAAAAGTACAATATATTGTCTCAAACACGGATATAGCTTGGAGAAAGCAGCCGGATCTCCTTCAGTGCTCCTCTAAAGGATTCTTACTCCTCCAGCATGTCTCACTGCCTCTGCATCAAAACAGCTGATATTTCTAAAGATGTGTAATCAAAGTTTTTCTATGCCCAGAGATGCTTAAGTGTCTGCAGCTGTGTGAACTGCTCCCAGCCTACTTTCTCTCACCAAAAAGAAAAAGTAAAAATATTTTCAAGGCCCTCTGGCCTTGAAACCAAGCATTTCGATCAAATGCCACAGTTTGCAGGTGTAGCCAGCACAATTTATGGATCTGCTTTCCTTTCCTTTCTGTTCTTTTTCCAGTGCACAGTTGCATCTTCACACCATCTCCAAAAGACATGAGGAAGCTAGTTTGTGGGGCAATCAATCGACACACATTCTCAGCATACTAAAAACAGCAATGCTCAGGGCTATTACACAAAGCTGTCAAGGGACAGGCAGAGGAGAGTGGCGGGGAAAAGGAAGAAGGAAAGGAAAAAAATAGGGGGGAGGGGGGGTTAGAGGGGAGAGCGTTATTTGTGGTTTTGCACGGGATGAGGGTAGTGGAGCGTACCTGTCTCCTCAGAGTCTGTGTTAACCAGCAGCTAGCAGGGCCGAGAGAGGAGAGTGAGACAGAGAGAGGGAGAGGGAGAGAGAGGCTGTCCTGGCAGGGAGATGGAACATGCCAAACAGCAAACGGCCCAGGATGGCGTCTGCTGTCCTTTCAAGGTGGGTTAAATATGATGGGAGGGAGGGAGAGAGAGAAGGAAACAAGAAAGAAACACTTAAAACTCAACAGTCAAATGACAAACACACACATACTGTTCGCTCTCACGTAAGCACAAACACACACAAACATTCAAGTCAAACAGTCATCTCTACTGTCCCCTTAATCTGTCTCTCTCATACATACAAAGAGCTGGTCCAGGAGATCCATGAACTCCCCCTCACATCCCAGTGTGTGACCCCCCTCTGCTCTGTCTGCCTCCTGATTCAAGCCAGCTGTCGCTGCACTAGCTGCCTCTGGAGCTGATCCTCCTCATTTAAATGCGCCTGACATCTCTCTGGAACGTACCACAGGAGGGAGAGGAGGAGGGGGGGAGAGACGACGTACATCACATCCTCCACAGTGCAGCCTGCTGTGACTCGCTCCTACAGCAGCCCCCTCCTGTCTGCTTCACCCTCCTCTCTGTGTTTTGCTGAGGGGACCATGTGTTCGGGATGTTTGTGTCGTCTGTATGTGTGTGTGTGTGTGAATAAAATGGTGCTGTCTCAGCGGTAAGGTTTGGGATGTCATGGTCTTTTCACAAGCTGAATAGCAGTTTGAGAGGAATGACTAATAAATGAGACCTTGCCTCCATCTCCTCTCACATGAATGAAATTAAAGGGACAGGACATTGTCCCCATTATGACTGTAGCAGTAATATCTGGAACAATATATAATTTCCCATGCTATAAACACAGAACTGTACGTATACTCGGAGAAAGAAATACCATGTTAATAACTCAGTGAACTGAATAAGTGTTTGTGAAATCCTTCATTGTGTGAACATTTCCCTGCTGTCATATCTCTTTACTTATTATACTTTTACACTGAATGTAAATTTGCTCTGGATAACAGCAATTCCTGCATGCTTGAAAAGAATAAAACGTACTAAAAGTGTGAATGTTTCAGCACATCTTAACTGGGCTGCCCTTTTACTCTCCATGCATTTGCATTCACATGAGAGAAAAACTTCCAGCTGTGGCAGATCAAGACAACGAGTCATTTTTCTAATATTTGTCCACCAAACAAGGTCACTGACATTTAATGAAGTCAACAAAGATAAAAAAAAAAAAAAGCACATTACTGCATGTCTAAATGATCTTTTCAGAAAAATTCAATCAATATCAGTTTGTATAAAGTGGTTGTGCTGCTTATCTTATCTTCTCTTGCTCAATACTGTCTAGAGTTCAACTCAAGTTGTCTGACTAATAAATCTTTACATTGTCAACAAATCTCATGAAAAAGACTAAAATGTGTGTTAACATGAGTGCAGTTTAATTTCTAACAAAAGGCACAATAAGTTCCTAAAAACAGCTGGGTGCTGTAGACTTTAGTTACAGGAGTAAATCTTGCATTTGCACATTGTGGACTATTTGCAGGATTTGGTGTGCTATAAGTGAGCATTTAAAGCAGCAGGATGATGTATGTGGGATTCAGTCATTGGCACAGGTGAAAAGGCTATCTCAGGCTATATGGGAAGAATTTGTTTTTTGAATTTGTTGACAATAAGAACACACTCAACTGTACCGACATATAATGCAAACATCCAACAGCTGAAACACCCTGACAGTCAGTTTGAAAAAGAGAAACACTGGAGAATCAAATGCAATCTGACTACAAATAAATGACTACTCTGCGTCTCAAGGTTAAATTGTTGTGGTTTTTTTTGCCAAGGTACTCAAAGCCAAAATTGCTTTCAAGAGGACGAATCAAATTGTTGCGGCCCTAAAGAGGAGCACAACAAACTAGATTGCTGCTTTGTCAGTGTCACTGTATTTATTCAGACCAGGCTCCCTTTCAACCTACCTTTCAAACACGATTCTGGTCCACCACAGGTCAATGTGTTGCAGTCGCCACACCATCAGGTATGAGCAACAACACAACAAAGAGGCGGTCCCGACCACAGAGCACAAGATCTCTCACACGCCAGAGACAATAGCACAAAGTGTAAATGCACACAGGGGGTTAACTGACTGACAGTTATCAGATAAAGGAGGGTTTATAGACAACTGATGGGCGGGAGTCCCGATACTCAATCCATCCAGTCAATACATATTGAGATAATACTTGTACATTGATTGTGTTTCAGTGGGGAATAACAGGGCTTAATATTTAATCTTCAGGGTCTCTTTTCTGTTATTATAGTATTTGTTTTCCACACAGACCCTGACATGTGTGAGTCTCTAATGATCACATGGTGTGACACAAACAAAGGAGGTGTGATCAAGATGTGGGCAAAGTACAATGTGGTCAAAGGCCCATCATCAGCCTGCTGTATAAATGACCATGATGGATTAGCAAATGGTCCCTTTTATTTTCAGTGCCTACTTCATTATATTTACTTGTAATAAAGCATTTTCATATTGTGGCGTTTGCTACTATACTTTTACTTAAAGTACTTCACTCAAAAATGTTTTTCTTTCTGTTCCTTCAGTTTGAGCTTCACTGTGCAAATGATGTGTGTTTTGCAGACACTTGAAAGCTGTTTTCATGTTAATCTGCAGAAGGGAGAATTTTTCTCCGTGCTCACCTGAAGTCTGAGTTAAAGGGCAATTTGTGACAACACAACTCATTTGGAGCCAATTGAAGGCCAGTATGAAACTTACACAAGTGTGATGTGGAAACTTGAAGTCTCCAGTGCACATGTATACTGTGAATGGACTTTTCAGTGGAGAAGTAGACATCTTATGCCACCTAAAGTTCAATACTTTAATCGTTTCGTCCGCTTATCCGTGGTCGGGTCGCGGGGGCAGCAGCTTTAGCAGGGAAGCCCAGACTTCCCTCTCCCCAGCCACTTCTGCCAGAGCCAGCTTCTGCAACCGGGGGTCGGACCGCCAGGGTCCCCGCCTCCGACTGCCGCCCATTTCTCTTCGCATCGTTCCCCCCCTGAGACCGCTCCCATGGGTGGTGGGCCCATGGGAAGGGGGTACAGCACCTGGTATACCCAGGCGGTCTCCCGTCCAAGTACTAACCAGGCCCGACCCTGCTTAGCTTCCGAGATCAGACGTGTTCAGGGTGGTATGGCTGCCCCAACGCTTTAATCATACAGCAAATATCTGCTGCTACATAATGTCCTGGCGTTCTCGTTCGTGTTGATTTAAGTGGCTCAACAAGGGAAAAACTGCACGAGGCACAGAATAGACTAACTGCTGAGTGGGTGGCGCACTAATCACAAAACTACTTTTTTCACAGCTTGATGAGTGATTCACCCACTGCCGCTCTAAGCTGAGTTCAGTCCACAAACCCTGCAATAATGAGCTAAATATGGACAACACTACACTCTACACACAATAAGTGTACAAGAGAGCAAAAGGCTATGTCTACACAATTTATAATATAGGATGCTGTTGTGAGTGGCTACAGCAGATTCAAGAATAACAATCACTTTATTGAAGATTTATTGAGTAAATAGCATAAGTAATAGTAAATAGCATAAGTAATAGCCCCTCTAATACAATCAAATGATTATGTATCTGCAGCCTGTTTTCACTGCATGCATTACTATTCACACGGACCATGTTGTACAATCTGCCCCAAACTAGATTTGTGACCTTTTGAAAATACAAAAGAAGATGAGTCACCTAAATGTCATGTGTGCTTACTCAGATGGTTCCCTGGATGCTTTAACAACATAAATTGTGAACGTTATCTTAATGTGCTTCACAGAGACTTTCTAAATGAAATCCTGGAGGCTTCTGAACACAATCTGTGCACAGTTAGTCTTTCTTCTAGATCTACACGAGAAAAACAAGGTCTCTGTCAAATATGAAAGCCAAGACTGGCTCTCATCTTACTATTTATTTCTCTCCAGAGTAATTTTCATAATCGTCACCGTGAGCTCTGAGCAGTAAATGAGGGTAATCACAGAGAACATGCTGATGTAAAGAAGGGGTTGGTGAATCACTTAGACTCCCAGCTGCCTGTCGCAGTTAAAAATCAGTACACTAACCTTTCTCAGTCTGTCTTGTTTCAAGATATTAATGATCATGTCTGGAAAAAAAAATATTGAAAAGAGGCATTTATCTCACCATTTTTTGCACGTTATATTATTTTCTTGCTTAATGAAAGATATTAACCACAGAGGCTGAATACGACACATAACAAGATGAATACATTATATAATATATTATTTTTAATCAATGACATGATGTGAAGACATCGATGTTTGTGTGCTGATGTGTATCTATATCACCATTTGCATGGTATTAATTATATATATATATAGTCATTCTTTGTAGTTTGGATGAAAGGCCAGTGTGTGCATACATGAAAGTGGAGGCTAATCCTCTCATTCAGTAGGGGATCAAGTCCTACATATTCTCTGTGGGCCACATACAGTCATTAGACTGAATGAAAAACAGGGGAAAGCCTGTACCATATATACACATAAAAAGTCAGATTTTTAGGTGTAGCCTGCATTTTTTCACCTTATGAGATGTGTTGAAAGGGTGTCACAAGCCAAAGGGTCCTCAACTCACGTAGGAGCATGTAACACTAAATATGAAAACTAACAAAATAAAGGGAAAACGAGTTATGCAACATGAAAATGTCTTGATGCAGCAGTAGCAGAAGTTAGTGCAAATTTATATTGAAAATAATACCGACACAACAGATTTTATGTGTTATTTAAAAAAAACAGTCTGAAAGAATCTGAAAATGAGGGATGAAAGTGAAAGCTACACATGCCGGAAATCCTCCACAGAGCATCCTCTGCTGCACCTCCCTAATCAACAGGTTTGCATTAAAACTAAACTACTGGCAGACAAAACGTAATTCACCCCATATCCCATTTTCTGTCACTGGTGAGCTCCTCTAAACAAAGAAATAATCAGAAATTTGATTATTACATTGTTTAAAAAAGGAAAAATTCAAAACTCAGTTTATATGAGATTCCTGCTTCCTCCTCCAATCATCCTCCCTCTCCAGCCCAGGTCGCCTCCACTCACCTGTGTTGGCTGTGTACTGCAGGCTGCCTCGCTTCCTGAAGGGAGAGAGGGGCTTATTTTTTGCCCCGGCGGTGGTCGCTGGGGGCAGGTTGGAGGACATGTTCCCGGGTCGAGCGGTTCAGCTTGGTGCGGATGGGAGAAGGAGGGAGTCAGAGCTGCGTCGCAGGGCTGCTACAGAGTGAGAGAGGAGGAGAAGAAGAAGGAGGAAGAGGAGGAGAGGAGGAGGGATGTAACACTGATGCTGGGAGCTTCAGTGTGTGTGCGCGATTTCCAGACTGGTTGGTCCAGCGTGCAGCTGCGGAGCATCCCTCTGCAGTGAAATAGGCCCCGCCCCCTCCGAAAGACTCCCATGCGTGAGCTGCGGCACTGATGGAGGCAGGGCGCGTGATGGGAGGCTCGGCTTCCCCTTACCACGCATAAAACGCATAAAGCCCTAGCCTGTTGTTACCATGACAACCACAAATCTAACTGTGGTGCTTACAGTAGAAGTAACAGTAAAACTAAAAGGATGCAGTTAGTATAAATGAAAATCAAGCATGTAAATAAAAAAAAAATAAAGAAAAACATTTTAAAATAATTTAATGGAAAATAAAACTATTATCATCTTATTCCTTTATCACACAGAAGAGGACAAGTACCCAACAATAACTGACAAAAGTTGCCTTAATAAAAATGTGAACCTAAAAAAAAATATATGATAAAACTTCAAAAATCTAGTGAAATGAAAAAGAGGTGTTTTTTTGTTTTGTCTTTAGTGTATACATTATTTGTAGGGCTGCATATAACATTTTTTGCATAGTTTTTCACAATTAAGAATGCAACGTGACGTCTTCACATAAGACAAGCAAAAGCAGCAAATGTTCAATGTTGGATGTTTTTTTTTTTTTTCTTTATGTTTTTTTTTTTTTAGAAAATTGCTCCTTATTAATTTTCTATTGACTGCCTGGTGACTCAGCTAATCCTTTCAACTGTAATTATTTTCAGTGTATAATAAAAATATAAATAAAAAATGAAGCTTTATGGTGCCATTTATTTATTTTGTATCACTTAGTTATTGTAGCTTCCACGTCTCCTGTGAGATGAGAGGCGACAGCAGTGACAGAGCAGCCTGCGGTGAAAAGTGCTGCACTGGAAAACAAGAGGCAAAGAGGCATAAAGAGAAGAAGCAAGACCAAGCACTACAGTAGATGTAACACACTGCCAAAACAAATGTTAAAGGGCTCAATAGTAGTCAACATTTACATGATTCATCACTGCAGGATGTGTAGAAATTCATTCAGAGAGACAGACTGCAGCTGAAAGTCAGTTTAATGTCTTTCATTCCTTTCTGGGGAACTGTGTGTTTCACATGACAATGTCTTGATGATGGATACAACCATATGGAAGATTAAAATGCATGTTTAGTTTTCCCTCCAGGCTAAAAAACAGTGTATTTTTAAAGTAAAAATATGCAGTAAAATGAGAACGTAATGAAGTACAGAGAAGAGTTTTGCACCAGGAGAGGGTGGACTGTGGAGTCAGCGCCCTCTTGTGGTAATTAAGAAGAAGTAGTGAAACTGAGTGCCGCACAACACCATACTGCAGTCTGTAAACCTGAAAGAGTGATAAACTGCACAGTGAAATAAATAAATAAATAAATAAATGAATAAATAAATAAATAAATAAATAAATAAATAAATAAATAAATAAATAAATAAATAAATAAATAAATAAATAAATAAATAAATAAATAAATAAATAAATAAACAAATAAATAAACAAAGACCAAAACCTGTAAAATCGTATCAATTCCGATATGGCCTGATAGAATCAACATTTGTTCCTTCAATATGTTTCTGTCATGTATGGTCCAATGTTCTTCTTTGCTTCCAATCTTGAAGCACACTGAGTTTATGTCTGTCATACAACTTGACGCAACTTGAGCCCACACACAAAACTAGCCACACTACCACTATAGACATGTCATTGTCTGATGTTTATATTTGAACACGTATTATTCAGTATGTATGAAGAGACATCTTATGTGCATTATGAATAAACTGAAGTTGGAACATGAAGTTTATTTTAAAAGCACAAAAATAAAACCCCACATCCCTATCTATGTCCACAATCACACACAAAACAATCTATTCCTAAATTAACAAATGTCCCAGCATTAGACGGCTCAACTAAAAAAAAACACGAGTGACCGTGAATCCGTGTCACAGCATAAAGGAAGTTGCAGATTCCTGTTTCAAAAATACTGTACAGATTGTCTAACCACAATGGTAGACATTGTGGTTAGACATTCACAGCAATCTGGACACAACGTGCTCAAAAAAGGAAAAGCGTGCTCAGTGAGTAGATCCTCAGTAAATACTTGGAGTAAACAATGTTGGGGAATCCAGGGCTTGCTTCTGAGGACATTTTTGAAACAGATGGATGTGTGGGTGAACATACTGGCCGCTCTGAATTACACCGGAGAGAAACTAGCAGACTCTGTATCCATGAATAAAATCACATCAAATCCACTGTTGTGCACTCTGACTTCTTTTCACTTGTTGCCTCTAGAGTTAATCTGTCTGCGGTTAATCCCAGTTCAGCTGGAGGATAATATACATCGACCTTGGAAACGCAGTTTCCTCCTGTGGCAAAGACACACCTATATGTGCATTTCACGTAGTTGATGGTAGTTACTGTACATGATGAAGGTGCTGGATGTTGTATATAAGAGGATTACAGCGAGTATGATGATGTCATTTAGGTTCCCCTTGCGTCATCAGTAAACCTATTTATTCTGCAGGTATGTACAATAGCTTGTGGACTAAACTACACAAGCTCATCAGTGGGTGGGAACCTCCTGTAATGGAGCCCGCACACACACACACACACACGCTTGTATGCTTCTTCAAGGAGGCTCTACAGTGTAACCTCACTGAAAACCCAAATATAAAGCAGGAGCAACTATGACATTAATATGAGTTAAGTATTGGTCTTTCACTTTGTTGTCCATGAAACATCAATAAGACTCCAGCTTGACCTACTTTTGCAAATTACCGTAAAAAATCTTCCATCTTCATTCATCCTTTAGATACCTTAAAAACATATATATTTCTACATATTATTTCTTCACTATCCTCCTCTGTACCCACCACCCAAACAGACGACCATCATGTGTTAAGCCTCTGCCTCTCGGGTTGATCTGAGGCTCTGTGGGTAATCTCGTCAACAGATCAGAGACGCAGGGACTGAGTACAAACCGGGGCTACGCCATCTACAGCCTAATGGGATTGGCAGCCATCACTAGATGTGCAATATTAGCCTGCTTGGAAGCGTTTGGGGATTTAGGCCTCAAGCACCCTGCCCCAGGCAATTAGCACTACATGCTTAGGCAGAGTTACGTGAGCATAAAGCTCAGTATCTCAGGACAGGACTGGGCTCTGATATGGTGCTGAGGGGTGAAGCAGTGTGAGAGTGATCTTTGTTTTTTAATGCAGTGACTGTGGATACAGTATGTGTGTCTGTTTGAGTTTTTTATGTCAATAAAGTTTGTTTGGCTGTTGACAAGTTACAACAGAGTCTGAAAGTGAAAACATGTAGATGTAGTTTTTCCCCGATGGGATTGAATTCGGTCCATTTGCACCCTTTAAAACGCGCCACAAAGATTTTATAAATGAATTTGACATTTGCCTTTGAAACAATTTTATAAAATTTGCAAATAGTTTTTCTTTTCTCTTTCACGTGTCACTTTTCTTTTTCAGAGGTCCCAGTCTGTTGATCCGTTAGATACCCGCTGAGCCTATTTCACCATGACGTCACTAAAGTGGATCTGTGACTGAGTGGCTCAAGGATGGACACAGTTCTGTTAAAAATGCTACCCCTTCAATAAACTCACAGACAAAGTTATAAACATATGGAACCATTATGTATAGTAAAAAAAACAAATAACAGCCTGTTTAAGCCAAGTGAAAATAAGATTTTATTTGCTTTATGGGGTGACATCGATGTGGTTCCAACACTGAAGCTCTGTTAATAGACACCGTACTACTGCTGATGTACTGCTAAAGTTGAACAAACACACCATTTAGACATAAGACAGTTGCCTAATTTGTATCATAATCACAACAAAACTTTAAACACAAATTCAAAAATTAGGAGCCCAATTAAAGTAATTTGTGTCATGAGCAGCAGATATTTCTCTTATATAACACACATGTTGTGTTATGATCGCCTCCATATGCTGAAGCAATAAAGACCTGTAGTAGTATAAACACGCTGAACTAAATGTTTATGCAGCAGGTGTTGGAATAATAATCAATCAAAATCAGTTTATGTTACCACAGGCAAGTGAAGACCTGCTTCATCTAAAGGAGTTTTTAAGGAGTCTGCAGCTTTAAACCATGCCACAGAGAAAGTGTAAAGCTTATTTTACCTCTTTTAAGGAGTCTGCTATTCTCTTTTGTTATTTGCTTGTTTAAACTGTGTTTATTTTTAATCTTTTTGAGATTTTGTGTGTTTTATTTACATTGTTTTTGAGTTTACTTTCATTGAACGATAAAAAAACCCCTCAAAATATTCACATTTAAGTATCTGAAATCAGAGAATTTGGGAATTTTCTTCTTAACAATTATTTAAATTGATTATCAAAATAGTTGGTGATTAAGATAAGATAAGATTAAATAAAATCTTCTATTACATCACTTCTGTTACAAATTATCTATTACATTTACATTAAATTGAAATGTGTCTTTGCCATTCAACACAAGAAAAACAGATAGTAAAAATCATCTAAAATACATAAAATACATTAAAATAATAGTATATGTACCAGTGCCAATGCTTCAATAATACATTTAATTCCTGAGTTTTATTACCAATATTAACAATACTTTTGTCAAGCTACACTAAGTATAAAAACATTTTTCTACAAAACCACACAATTGCTAAGCTCCTCCATTAATTAAATGATTTAAAATAACATTTTTTTTAAAAATCACCCTAATCAAAAATATTGATCATTTCCTCAAGTGTTTTTGTTTTTTTTCCATGTACTTTTACTCAGGGTGTATGCCATCTGGCATGTGTATATCTTAAGATTGCCACAGATTGCTCCTCTTCATTTCTTAGTGTGTAATGCAACAAACATAAAAACATTGTGACTTATGAAAAACCCTTATTACCACTGTGCATGCATATCCAATGCTCCACGTGCTTTCTTATTGGAGTCACTGAAGTTAATTAAATCAAACAACGCTTTGTAGGCTTCTAACACAATTTCTTGGTCAAATTACACAACAGCAACATATCTTCTAAATGAATCAGAAACTTCAAGTGCAGCATCTCAGTGGAAGTCCTCTAACACGCAAGGCGGGAACCTTGCAATCCTGAAGCCGAGGCCCACTGACCTCCACTCATAAACCATAAACTGCTCCAATCCCGCATTAACACGCTTTATGATGACACCTCCTGTCTCAAACCCTTGACTCTGACTGACAAAAAAAAACGTGAATAACTTGGATGGATGTTCAAAAACAGTGAGGTTATGTCACATGTAGGTCATGTTATAGACGAAACCCCACACTGCTGTGACAGTTCCTTTATTTAGCGGCCACCACACCACCTGGGATTTAAACATCTTAACTGTAAGACGTTTATGAGACCTTAATGCCTCCCTCACTGCTTTGTCCACGTGACTGATGGTGAAGTCAAGAGACCAACAGGAAGCAAATATATGGATGGAAAGACACCCGCACAAAAACTCACATTTATTTAAATAGATTTGAATCCATTCAGGTGTTGTCATATGTTTAAAAATGGTTACCACAACCATATACAGAGACTGACAGACTATGAAGAATGTACTGTTTTCCAAATGTATGTATCACATATGTAGAAGAAGAAACACACAGCGAGTGATACCACAGTATAGTATTTATCTCCTGCATATTTATACTTCCTGCTGTATAATATAAACATATTTCTTGTGTATATGTGTGGACATGTATATCAAATCAATAAACTCCAGAAAAACTGTTTATACCAATATTGCTGAGCTGAAGTTTGTAAGTGTATTTATTGTCTTCCTTTTCTTGACATCATTCACTATTGCCCTTATTAGACTAATTGGATTGCTTGGCCAATCAGGAAGAGGCACCTCCTAAGTCAGGGGTTTAGGCAGAGGGAATTAAAAGGTGAGTATCTGCTGGGCAGAGCTGTTGAATTGATTTGATCCTTGAGAGGAACCCAAGTGATCATCTAATTGAAAGAGTCCAAGGAAGCCAGGCTCAAGCACCTCCCTCTCAATCCCCTTCCGCTTGGAAATCGCCTTTCAGCACGATTAGTGCTGCACCCAGATTCTCTACAGCAGCCCACAGTGAACCGTCAAAATTTCTATCCTTGAGGATCTTGAGTTTGCGGAGGAAGAAAGCATGGGTGCGGGAGCAAGCGCCGAGGACAAAAAGTCAAAGGAGTTGGAAAAACAACTCCAAGAAGATGCTGATAAGGACTCTAAAACAGTCAAGCTATTACTGCTTGGTAAGTGGACTCATGTATAGTCACAAAGTTTTCCTTTTTGTCCCATGCTGCAGGTGATGCAATGATGCTCAGATGACAGGTTGTAACTTGAAAACATTGTGAAATGTATAGATGTAACTTTTAACTTTCCATCTCTGACTGAATAAAACCTTTTGTGGAGGTTCAGGACTGCAGAGTAGAACAGACATCTAGTCAGTCAACAGGTGTAACTGAAGGATAGCATACACAGGTAAAAAAAAAAACATGACTTACTTTGGCTTTAGTCAACCTTTATTGACTACTGACAAAGAAAACAACTGATTCTAAATCTCAGGATGAAAATAATTATGTCACAGACTGTTACTACAAGTGAGAAATTCATAACTATAATCATCACATAATGACTGGCGTCTCACTATAACTTGTTGCATATTCCTTCAATCTTGCCTATGAGCCATCTGAGGTGGTTTTTAAACTGCTCTGACACATCTGTTCATTGCGTAGATGTAAGACACAGCATGCTCAGAGGATTTACAGGCTGTGCGGGTGACTTGTTTCTAGATAAAACCCTACATTAGTTTATTAGAAAGCTGGGAGGACTGTTTAAGCTTGTATAAAACTGAGAATAAAGTAAAGGTAACATAAAGCTGCAAGGCGAGCAGTTAAAGAGTTCCTTTCTAAAAAAAAAAAACTAAAAAAAACAACGAAATATTAGTAAAAGATTTAACTTATTGTTAACTACTTGCACAATGTGAAATGCTGCACAATCCTGAGCTTGATCTGCTAGAAGGTGGGTTTTTACCGTTATCTGAGATATTTTCAAGAATCTGTAGAATTTACAATCTCTAAAAGGCTTGAAACATGAAAGCAAAAGAAAAAAAATTTGGAAAATTTGAAAAAACTGACATCTGAAAATCTGAAAAAGTGGTAGTAAAATGTACTTATAGTATCCTGGCTGCATCTTAAAAATCAAGAATGACTTTTCAATTCTTATAGAAGGACATTGGTGCTTAAAAGATCATAGCCTTTGATCTAAATGAATCACAGCACAGAAGCGATATGTCAAGCCGATTAGCTAACCGGTTTAGTGCAGATCTACATGGTGAGATCTCTGCTGATCCCCCGACTTGCACATAAAATGCGTTTTTATCATTTATCATAATACAAGTGAACATTTTGATTAAAAAGTTGGGATACAATGTTAAACGAAGAGAGGATTAAGCAATAACCCTACTCAACTGATGCTGATTTCCATGTAATAGAATAAGTATATATAATGTTGTGACATTATAGATGCAAAAATAACCAAAAGAATCTTATTGTCAGATGAAGATCACGTGAAGAAAATACAATTCGTATCTTACTTTAAAAATCAATCTTGGCACTGTGGATGTGAGTGATGTGCTCCCTGTCTGCAGGTATCTAACCAGTGAAATAAACAACACGTTTTATGTCTCCCTGAATATGAATGTAGTCAATTAACAAGAACTAAAACATTGCCACTCTGCAAGTCTTCCTCCTGTACCTCCCAAATCTCTGAAACAACAAAAACTACAATGAAAACTCCTTAAATATTCAAAATCTGCATTAACTGAGTATATTACATAGTTTAAATACATTAAATAATAAATAAATCGAAAAAAGTTTATATCTGCTTGTACAATGTCAGTTAGTTAAATCCTGTATTTTCATTCTGTATTAGTTACTTATTCAAAAACACCTCAACCGTCTGTTGTAGCTCCTGCAAAAACACCATCCTACAGTATCAGTATCGTCTGCAGGATAAGCATCAGTACACAGCTCCCCTTTAAAGCCCAGATTTAATGTTGCTGTAAAGCCTGCAGACACATTCTCACTTCATTAAAGCCCAGCTGTACCACCTCACTGTAAATTAGCTCAATAAAGAAAGGCACAGAAGTCAAGGCTTGAAGTCTTAAAATGCCCAAGCAGTAAGTCTGAGGATGCAGCTTAATGTGGCTTTCAGAGGGTGCAGGACAGACAGCTTTGGTTGCTCTGTGAAGTGATAAAGCTTTTAGTGAGCGAGAGAAACGTGCACGTTACAATGTTAGCAGTTTTCATCTCTTCTGCCACAGACAACTCTGTCTTTCATAACTATATTTGCTGTTGTCTGTTACAGGCTTCACTGTCCCATATATTATAATATACTGTGTATGCTTTGTGTGTGTGTGTGTGTGTGTGTGCTGCCATAGTATGCAACATATCTTTCTGTCTATGTTTTATACAGTTGTGCAGTTCCTTGTTTAAATGTCCCATTATTGCAATTTAAAGCAATTTAAATGTAGCCAGGTGCAAGTCTACATATTAATTTACCTGGACACATACATCCGCAGACGAGAGTCTTCAAACAGCAGAATATCCCTGAAACTATCCACAGTTTTGACCAGACTGCTCCTTTTTATTGCATTATCAAAGCACATTCTTTAGCTGTTTATGGTTTAACGTGTGATTTTCCTTGATGGTATGTCACAGAGAAACACAGCAGTTTTGGTGCTGAACTCTGTCTTCTCTTCCAGGTGCTGGTGAGTCAGGGAAGAGCACCATTGTAAAACAAATGAAGTAAGTAAAGCTACAGAAGCTTAATTCACAAGGCGAGCGATCGCAACGCAACAGAAGCTCTCTTTAATCTCATTGGTCAGCATACAGGCAGCAACCTCCAACTGCCCCGTCTTTGTCTGTTTCATTTGCAGTGAAGCTTTTCACAAAGGTCAACAGGGCAAACATCCGCTTATCCCGATTCGTCAGCACTTGTTTTGTGCAGTTAGTTAAACTGAGCTGAATGTGATCAGACTGTCACCACAAGGTGGCACTGTGAGCAGATGATTATATAGCTCCTGTTTATATACAGTGTGAACTTTTACATATACATATAGTATTTCTATTTCATTTATACGAGAGCCAACATATTTGAGAAATGACCTGCAGTAACTATTTTTTTTGCAAATATATAAGGGATATATAAATTATTCACTGGCTCAGCCTTGCTTACTGTAGCTAAAGTTGACTCTTTTTTTTTTAACTTTCCTCACTGCTCTTCTACCTGTGTACAGGATTCTGCATCAAGGAGGTTACACAAAAGAGGAACAAATGGAGTTTAGGGCAATCATCTACGGCAACATCCTGCAGTCTGCTCTGGCTATCATCAGAGGCATGGAGATGCTGTCCATTGATTTTGGCTCGCCCAGTGGACAGGTCTCGTATTACCCCAAGATGTTCAACCAGACACTTGCCTAACATGTCAAATTAATTTCAACTGACATAAAATCTTACTGTAGATAATCCAGGTACTGTGACAGTGCTGATGGATCTTTGTTCTGTGTGCATGAAATCAACAGGAGGATGCACAGAAGTTGCAGAACTTGTCAGACTCCATTGAGGAAGGCACAATGCCTAATGAGCTGGCTGACGTCATCAAGAAGCTGTGGAAAGACGCTGGTGTGCAGGCCGGCTTTGACAGAGCTGCTGAGTACCAACTCAACGACTCTGCTGGCTAGTAAGTCTGCGTCTCCTACTGGGATTGATAGTGTTGTGCTTTTTACAGTCGGTGCAGGGAAGACGCTGTTAATGTTTATGGGTAAAGAGAATTTCATATCAGAAGACTGATAGCTGTACTGGTTTTTTTTCTGACACCATCAGCTACCTCAATGAAATGGACAGAATCTGTAAGTCGGACTACCTCCCCACCGAGCAGGATGTGCTGCGATCTCGAGTCAAAACAACTGGTATCATTGAAGAACAGTTCTCCTGCAAAGAGTTGCACTTCAGGTTAGTGAACAAAAGTCTGTCCTCACTTCACACTGAAGAGAGACGCCGGGCTGACTTTGCTCTGACTCTGTGTTGTGAACAGGATGTTCGATGTGGGTGGCCAGAGGTCAGAGAGAAAGAAGTGGATCCATTGTTTCGAGGGTGTGACCTGCATCATCTTCTGCGGAGCTCTCAGTGCATATGACATGGTGCTCGTAGAGGACGACGAAGTGGTGGGTTGGGACTCCTGTTACCTCCCTGTAAAGGATTTGAAGACAGACGTGTCAGCTACTAACTGACCCTTTCCCTGTCTGACCTTTTCAGAACCGCATGCACGAGTCCCTCCATCTATTCAACAGTATCTGTAACCACAGATTCTTTGCACTGACCTCCATCGTGCTTTTCCTCAACAAGAAGGATCTCTTTGAGGAAAAGATCAAGAAAGTTCATCTGAGTATCTGCTTCCCGGACTATGACGGTAAGAACACCTGCGCCCGCTTTAGCATGCTGTACAATGTGTTATGACAGCACTACATTTGTTCAGTAATGAATACATATAAACCGATCAGCACTGGTATGCACATAACTAAAACTTGTGACAAAATAAAAACTAAAAAAGTAATTATATTATTATGTCAGCCGATCTACAAAGGATTGATGTAAGGATCAGGGGTTTTATGAACCTTCTCATAAATCTCCTCCCGTCCTCATACGCTTTCCTTTTAGGCCCCAACACGTACGATGATGCCAGCAACTACATCAAGCAACAGTTCTTGGAATTGAACATGAAGAAGGGCGTGAAAGAAATCTACTCCCACTTGACCTGTGCCACGGACACAAAGAACGTCGAGATTGTGTTCAACGCTGTGACAGACATCATCATCAAAGAAAACCTTAAAGATTGCGGTCTTTTCTAAGCAGCTCCAGAGTTTTAAAAAAAAAAGGTACACGCTGACCACATCCCATCGCTCCCAGGGACTTTGTTGATATAGAGTAATGGGGTCCAGATGCAGACCCCAGTGAATACAGTGAATCATATCTGGCCATCCTGTGTTGCCAAGCAACAACTTCTGGCCATAAAATTAGCTAATACAAACTCAAACCACACAGACTATTTAGATGCTTTGGTTCTGCTAAAAATGAGGGAGATAATGAGAAGCAAAAAAAAAAGTTAATATCAATATCAATATAGCAAACAAGTTTAGTGTTTATGCATGATTTAAGGTGATTTCTTATTTCCTCTACTTTGCAGAACTCCCTTTCCTACCTTAACCCCTCACATATTGGCATTAACTGAGAAGTGTACTGATGGAGCGCCAGAGGATCCTCAGTTTGTTGCACTCATGCCATCGCTTCCATGCCAAGTCCTGGTCCTTGACTGCTCCTAGCACACCACCATCTCCAACAGTACATCCCTGCAACACAGTCCAGCTGGGTTGACACAACTATCAAGTCACCATATCATTGTTGCGGACATACAGGTTTCTACAAGTTTTAAGATTTTCTTAAGTACAGCATTTGTCTCACACCAGAAGCTTCTGGTGTGAAGAAAAACAATAAATCTTGGGGGAAAAATATTAATATTTTGAATAGCAACATTGCAACCTTGTTTTTCTTTTTGAGTACAGTAGTCTCTGTGGTCTTGATATTTAAACTGTTTAAAAAAAAAAAAGTTCCCGAGCAAATATCTCAGATATTCCCAGTGCTTGCAGTATATCCAGACTGCAAACCAAATTGTACATGTATCTAATCTAAATAGTGTTAACGTATTCAACTCAACATTTTAATGTGATGAATAAATTTCTGAGGGTCAAACATGGTAGACAAATCTTGTACATAAGAGTAGATAATTCATTATATTTTGAAAGATAAATAATTCATGAATCGATATGAAATATATATATGAGAATGAGGAAAACATTAGAGGAATGATGCTTTATAATGAAAAGGGTATGAATCTACTGAGTTTGTCCTTTCTTATGAAATGTAGAGGCACAAAATAAAGATGCATTAACTTCACTTGTGTCTCTGTGTCTTTGCTGCAACATCACACACTGTCATTCACCCAATTATGAAAATGGAATTAGAGAAACAGGGCTGTCAATGCTGGCTGACTGCCATAGACTGCTACTTGTTGGAGACAATACTGCTGTTGTATAAGTTCCCTGTTCTTATCATAAGGGGAAACGGAAGCGTATGGAAGTTCATCAACAATAAACCTATTGAGAAAGCTAAACAAATAAAAAAAAATAATAAAGTGGTACTTAATCTGCAAATTGAGATTTAAGATTGTGCGAGAGATTCATTAGACAGCAAGCAGGGACAGAACTAAAAGTGAAATCAGTGTGGAGCAGATTTTTATCACTAGAGAGGATTTATATCACGAGATCCGATCGAGAAGTAGAGCTTCCTCTGTTCATGTGTTTAAAGTTGCATGTTCCCACTTCTGGTGCTTTATATCACTTACATGTAAACTCCAGGTCAAAGTAGAACTCCATTAAATTTGTCTTGGAAATGCATCATCTGCAGCTAAAACACACGCAGTCCCCAAATAGACCGCTTATTCCTGTTTATATATTGGTGAGTTGAGGTTTGTGCAGCAGCTGGGCCTTCAGCTAAAGCACATAGATGCGTCACTTTTTCCAAATTTATATTACCACCTTCACTGTACTGTTGGAGTCTTTTAGGCTTTTTTATAAAAAAAAAAAAATCTTCATAGTGAATTTGTAGGGTTTTCTTTAATTGTGATGATTGTAAAGAGAAAGAACACTGAACCCATTTTGAGTTCAACCCAAGAATTTATTACAGTCGGGAAGCAGAACAGCATGTTGAAAACAGTCTCTTTGAATATTCTGAAGTACACGGTTCATTTTTATAGGATTTGTCAACTCCTCCCTGAACCTGCATAGAGTTCCCTTACAGTGCATGCATACAGTATGTACATCAGATTTCAATTTGATTCAATTCGATTGCTGCTGACCGTCTTACTATTTTGGTTTGGCATTTAAAAACAGATTTAAAAAAAGGGAAACAACTTCATCAAATACAACCTCTGGATATATCAGGTGATTATCACACTTTTCATGTTTGTGTGTTTGTGTTTCTTCACTGATATCCATAGGATTAAAAGATTACCTTGAAAAAAAGGAGCTATCTATATTGATCTCCACTAAGAGAATATTAGTCATATTTAACTTCCAGAAAAATCAGGATATCGCTTCACAATTTGATTTGCAGTGATGTTTCTTAAGTATAAAAATATTGTTCAATCGATAAAAGGTGGTGTATTTATAATGAATTCAACTATGCAGACAGCTGAGTTGCTAAATAATCCCCAACAGGTTACGTTACATACATAAAAACTGCTCACGCAAAATGCTTTCCTATTCATAAGTTATGGCATTCACACACTCAAAAAGTGGAAATAACTAAGTAAATGCAACTCAAAATAAAAATAAAAATATAACAAATGCAAATAGTCACTAAAATCAAGAGAAGATGCGACACAAAACAAAGGTGAACTGAATTTACATATCAGCGGTTAAACTGTGATATGAAGAAATTGATTTGATGAACAAGCGGTCTGCTTTGGTCCTTGTGCATATGGCAGACAAATGTATAAATGTGTAAGCTGGATGTGAGACATATCAGAGGAGCTTCACCTGCCGGCCCCTCAGCGATGCAACTATGACAGGACGCCGGATGAACTCGCAGCGATCATTTCAAGACTCCCTCACTAATCACTTCCTCCCAGTATGCTCTGCATTGAGAAATCTATTAAGACAACAGTGATTATGGTAGCAAATCCCCCAAAATTGTGGAATTTGTTGTTGTTCTGCACGCAGCATGGCCACCTGCGCAGTCCTTAGTAACACCTACTTTCTAATTGGCCCTCTGCAGACAAGACATACCAGCCCAGATTCTCCTCATGACACCTGCAAGGAAAAGGAAATAAATCATTAATACCTCTGGCGACTAAAGCTACGTGACATCATTTTTACTATCATCGGAACCCTCTAATAATGTATTTTAAAGCACCTTAACTCAGATGAGATATTCGAATATTGACAACAACTGACAGCCTCATGTGACATTCGTCCTATTCCCATGAAATTTACATGTTGCATAGTTACATGATGTATAATTAATGATCGCTCTCTAGTGCCACATAGTGGACACAGGAAGTAGTTGTAACTTAAATGTACATTGTTCGGCCTGCACCAAAGTCCTGGCCTGAACATAGGTCAGATCTACAACAAATTATGATAATATGTAAGTGATGTTAAGGAAATAACAAACTTATTTCGTCATCGCAAGCGTCTCTCCGTGGTTCTGAATAAACTGAGATGAAAGATGATGAAAGTGGATGTGCTGACCTGATTTAGTAGAGCCCGATCTCTCTCAGGTTGAGCTTAATGATGACGTCAGTGACCGCATCGAACACAAACTGCACATTCTTGGTGTCTGTGGCACAAGTGAAGTGGGTGTAGATCTCCTTGCTGTCCTTTCGTTTATTTAAGTCTTCAAACTGGCACTGGATATAAGCTGCTGTCTCTTCATATGAGTGCCCGCCTACAGCACAAAACAGAGGTTGGTTATGATTTATATGATGTGTTTTTTTGGTGACGGTTTTTGTTTTACTGCGGGATACAAGCTGGTTTTAATCAAAAGTGGAAACAAATGTCAGCAAAACATCTGTAATGCAAACAGTGGTGCTCCTTATTATTAATGATCCTTCAAAGGCATTTTTTACTGTTGAATTTTGAGCCTGACCGTTGTGTGTAGAAACACCTCTAACAAGTTAAAATGAACTGTGACACATATCCCTATGAAGTAGATACTACTGTCACAATCCATCATGGACATCATGGGTTAATAAAAGTGTAAATTATTAAAGAGTGAAACTGCAAATAATATGAGCCAAGAGTATAATTATACATTTCCTGGAGGTCATTACAGCACAGTCTCTGCACACCTGAATATGTTACTGGTGTGTCGGATAAAGAAAACTACCACACACAATATTTGTTGGTGTATGACCTTTCACTTTGTTCAGTAGGTTTGTCATGGAGCGTCTCTCACCAGAGTACTCGGGGTAGCAGATACTGAGTGGACTCTTGCTGATCTTCTCCTCGAACAGGTCCTTCTTGTTGAGGAAGAGGATGATGGAGGTGAGTGTGAACCACTTGTTGTTGCAGATGGAGTCAAAAAGTTTCATGCTCTCATGCATCCGGTTCTGCGGAAAGAGCGGATGCCAACAAGAGACATGTAATCTAGTGTCTCTACTATATTTAGACGCGTAAACTGGAACTCACCATCTCCTCATCCTCAGCCAAGACGAGGTCATAGTCGCTGAGCGCTACGCAGAAAATGATAGATGTGACTCCCTCAAAACAATGAATCCACTTCTTTCTCTCTGAGCGCTGACCCCCAACATCAAACATCCTGGAGAGAGAGACAATGCAGCATCCATCAATAAATGCATTTCATTTCATTTTAATATCATTTTATTTTTAGGGTTTTATGACTATGAGCTCCTCTTAAATCCAAGAGCGTAAACACACACGCACGTACACGCACACGCACACACCCACACACACACACAAGACTGATGACCTCACTCTGTAATCTCGTGTTTGTGTCTGCCACCTCTAACTCCACCTGACACCCTCAGAAGCAAACCGAATCTATACTGAGCTGTTTAACCGACACACTGATGAAATGACAGAACGACTTTGTGTGCGCTTTAACACCAATTCAGCGATTATACATTTGCAGATCCCTGGACGTGTTTTTTGTGGGCTTACAAAGACGGGCCGGAGAGGCTATTACAGTTAATGTTTCACCAATATTTATAAGTACAGGTGCTAGAGAAAATAATGTAAAAGGACTGGAGCAATGTGATTACATTAACTGCTACAGAGGTGGATCATATTAGGCTGAATGCCAGTTGGAAGCATTTGTTGGTTACAAAATAAGAGTTTGAAAATCTGCACTTTGATGTGCAATTTTTCATGCAACAAGAAACAAATAACAGAGCTGCAAAGAAGTCAAATCGGATGTGACCCGACTGCAGTTGCATCAGAAAAAAAATAAATCTAAGAAATCAGCACAAAAACTAGAAAAAGTAAAAAAAATAAGCAGAATTTTGGTGCAACCGAACTTGTTGTTTCTTGTTTCCTACATCAGCAATAATCTCATCCCTTGATATCCATTAAAAAGATTCAGACCGCCAGTTTGGACAAAAGGACACCTGAGGCCAGCACACCTTTATGAGCAGGTACGCCGCAGTGATACTAACTTGAAGTAAAGATTCTTGAAGGTGAAGTGAGTTTCCACGATGCCAGTGGTCTTCACACGTGTACGCAGCACATCCTGCTGAGTCGGGACGTAGTTCAGATGACAGATTCTTTCCAAGTCATTCAGGTAGCTGAAAGATAGAAAACATGAGCTATGAAAATCCCAGAACCAGATAAAATGTACACTTTAATAAACAGAACCTACAGTTCAGTCAGCTCCCAAACACTTGATTCCTGAGGACAGATGTGCCTACAAACACCACATGGTAAACTGAAGTTATCCAGCGGCTAACCGGACTTGTTATGCATAAAAAGTGCAAAAAAAACACGTTTGAATGTTGTTAAGTGGAGGGCTTGTTCTGCACACAGACATCCAAGGACTCCACAGAATGATACTAAATATGGGCTCATATTTTGGTGGATGATAAACACTGACTCCTTATGGGTTGAGTAAAAACAGACTAACTCCACTGGTTTCTCTCGTCTCGCAGTGTGAATAAAGTGCACCGAGAGCCACGACAGCTCGGCTGTTTTCAAAACAAAGACCATGTCCTTCACACCGAGCTACTTTCTTTCAGGGCGAAGATGATATATAAACGCTACACGCCTTTATCTGTGTCTGATTAAGAAATATACAAGACTGGATTATATTTGGCTCCGATGACTTTGTTTGCATTTTTTACACTTAACCCCATCAGACAGTTTTATCCAGTGGTTGACTATAATAATAAACTGAAACTATTTTGTCCAATGAAGTGATAAATAAGCAGCTGTAAGTGGACAGAAACGTTTCTCAGCTGTCAGTTTCTCCTTTGTCCTTCTCCTTTTTCAGGAATTTAATCATCTGTATAACAAGCTGACACAAGACCTTGAAGAACAAGACACATCTTGCCCCTCCCCCCCTTTTGTGTTCAAGTGGAATAATTATAGAAACCGCTCTCAGTAAAAGTTATCATCCTCCTTGCGTGGGGATGATGCGATTACAAAACAATGTCTTAAGGAATAAGGGCTTTAACATGGATGATGTCATGTCAAACTCGGATATAAGATGTTGAAGCAGTTTCACTTCTACAGAAAGTGATTTGAGTAAGTTGAGTATGAAAACAATTCTTTTTGAAGACAAAATGAAATACAGTTGTTTTTTATTTTTTTTTTCATATCATCTGAGAGGCACCAGGAAGCTGCCATTATAGACAGGAGGAGGCACATCTGGACCTACCGATAATTCTTTAAAGGTACATATGTACCATATGTGAGTATTGTTTTAAGACAGACTTGAAAAAATAATAGTAATCTGTAAGCTCGTGTAATAAACTTGTAGTTGGCACTTTGTTAAGTTTACAGGTGTCTCTATGTGGAGAAGTTAACAGAGTCCTCACTATGCAGCAGAGTCGTTGAGCTGATACTCTCGCGATCGATCGAAGCATGCCTGAACTCCGCCATCGTTCCACAACCTCTGAATCACGCTGGTCAGCTCTGCTGACAGCACCCCTTCCTCCGCCGAGCTGGCCAGGGCAAACAGCTGGCGGGCATCATCCTGGAAACACACAATCAAAACAAACACCTGTGGTGATGCATTTCCTGAAGCATACTGAGCATTACAGGATACGGCTCTGTGAAAGTCGTGTTTTTAGTGAAGGTGACTTACTGCCCTTGCAGCATCCCCAAAATCAATCTTTAACCGCCCCATTGCCCTGATGATGGCCATGATGGACTGGATGGTGTTGCTGTACACCACCACCTTGTACTGTTTGCACTCCTCTTCTGAGTAGCCATCTTCATGAATGATTCTGAAACAGAAAACAAAGATTAATATGACGGACAATGGCTTTACAAATGTGGGACAAATGACAGGTTTTAAAAAATGTTTCATGCAACACTGTCAGTGAGCATGCAGCATACCCTAATGTGGGAAATGGGGGAGTCTATTCAGGTCCTGCCAGGCTATGACCGGCCTCTGAGGCCTTTGTTTAACATGTTATGCAAAAGGGAGCTTCCTTCTCTGCCTGAGTGGAGCGCAAAATGAGGCTCCGCTTCTAAAGCGTTTCTACAAAGATGAACCCTGTTTGTGATTACAGCGCTCCCCACACTATTAACCTCTGATAGCAGGGCTGCAGCTGAATGTGGGAGTGGGGGAGCAGGACTGCGTTTCATCAGATTAATACAAAAATAGGGTTATGTTTCGTAACATTTCTCACAGGATGTAGCAATTTGATATAAGATCATGCACACTGTTATCAGAACTGAAATACAAGATGCAACTTACTTCATCTGCTTTACTATTGTGCTTTTCCCAGATTCTCCAGCACCTGGAAAAAGATGGACAGTAGTTGTGTGTATCAGGCATCTATACCAGGAATAGCAGCCACACAATATCTCCCAGTTTCAGACCCCTCTCACATGGATGCTGGATCAATTCAGCTTTTCATGAGGGTTGAACTTAATCTGATATCAGTTAGTCACACATCATACACTGTGTAAGTTTGCGTCAAAACACAATAAACGAGTCTTGTGATGTATTTCAATGGCCTGGGGGGAGTGTATGCTCTCATGAAGTACTCCCTTGCACATGGCGAGGTGCACAAGTGCATTTTCAGAATTATGAGAACTCAAACTATGTCTTGTTACCGATAAGAAGACACATGGACACCAGGGTCATGAGAAGGGGGATTTATATAGTAGTTGCTTATTTAATAATGTAAGTGTATACAGTTTCACAGCCTGAAGCACAGAAGCGCAGAGAGCATCATAGTAAATTTAGGAAGTGAGAGCTATAAATTATTTCTCAATAGTGTGCAGTGTGTCAATCACAAACGGTGAACTAATGACAACATTTTATGAAGAGCATTGCAATTACAAGTGGGAAAATGA
Source organism: Pampus argenteus (assembly GCA_036937835.1). Classification (NCBI taxonomy): domain Eukaryota; kingdom Metazoa; phylum Chordata; class Actinopteri; order Scombriformes; family Stromateidae; genus Pampus; species Pampus argenteus. Next base: position 18,230,451 of record CM072864.1, on the reverse strand, counting down.
TTTCACACGAGGAACCTTTACAGTATGTCTACACCAATCAGCCAAACAGGAAACAGTTGTCATGTTTCTGGCTGAGCCAGTGTTTTTCCACTGCAGAGACAATCCCAGATATCACGCTGTTCTGGGAGTTAAGAGAGCACAGAGGGCATAAAAACACCACACGTGACCCAAAAAGTCTGTCAGCAATCGGAACCCCACTAAAAAAAAACTAAAAAAACAAACACACCGACTGGCTCTCTCACCCAAACCCAACCAGCATTGCCTTCACCATGTCTATAAAACATGTATAGGCCTATTTGTGCCTCTGCAACTCTTCATTGATCAGAAATTGGTTGTCTTTCATACCATAACCATAACTTAAGTCCAAAAAATTGGACTTAAATGTTGAATTATTCCTTTAAGTCTTTGGTGACTGCAGGTATGAACAAACAATCTGATATCACTGCGAGAAGGAAGTAGAGGTAACAGAAGAAGAGTTCAGAGCAGGCTCAAGTTGTGGCTTTTACATATGTTCAAGTTTGGACTGTGTTTAACACAGACATCTGTCATCATATCAGTATAAGAATAACACAAAATGCCTCTTTAACAGACCAATGATTGAATGCACAATCCGGACAGATTCATCACTGCTGGGATTTGAACTCAGCTCTCTGTGGTGGCATGCCTGCTTTGCCCCCGCTGCTTTGCTAGTCAGCAATCTTTCATAGCCGGAGTTTAATTAAAGCGGCGTGAAAGCATGTGTGCACATCAGACATTTTATGTCAAACGCAGACAACCGGTAAGAAATTATTTCCACAAACATCTGCGTGAGTTTACACTAATCACAGTAATTAGCAGTGACTGCAGAGTGAAGACGTTTTACGGCATTTGGAATTTGAAATATGGGCGGCAGCTTTCTTCTCAAAACAGCCAGAAATTAAAAGTCTCGCTCGAGGAATATTTTAAAAATAAAAAATAAATATTGCTGTTTTCTCCCAAAATGTTTCATGGCACATTCCCACTGCCAATCCTTTCAGAGCAGATGAATTTTGTCAAGGAGGCTTACAGTAGAGTAATATGTCCGGACAGCCAGCCAACAAGAATTAAATCCATGAATTCTTTGGTTAAGCTGTCAGCAGCAAATGAGATTTACGCCCTCTCACATAGACAGGGAGGAGAGGACAAATTGCGTTGATCCCTCTCCTCAGTTCTGTCACTCACCAATTGTCTCATTCACAGCATTTTTTGGCTGATTATCAGCGGTGGCCTCCCGCCAGCTCGCAAACCAACTTTACACAGGCATTCACAGAGTCATCCAAAACCCATGTGGGAGTCAGACTCCAAACCCAAACCTCATTTAATAAGAATTTCAAATGCATATTTTTTTACGAATCACTATTCGCGGTCAAACATGAGACCATTTGGAAAGGCTACGCTGGCTCTCCAGCTTTGTGGTTTGCTATAAAGAACAGCACCCGAACTCCTCTTTGTTTTTCCCCTATAACTCTCTGGTCCCGGCACAGGCAGGGAGAGGAGGGCACTGCCAGGAAAAAATTGCTTGTGGTCAGAACTAGAAAATGAGTGTTTCCATACAAAGAAATTTTAGGCTGCATTGTAAGTGTTGCACCATCGCACACATGGACGTTGGATTCGTCAGCATCCTCGTCTATGTGATTTCATGTGAAATCTATTTCAAGTTTCACTTCTGTCAGCACACCCAGGGCCTCAACTACCTTAAAATATTGCATAATCCAAACAACAATCTATGAACGGAAGAGTGAAATCATCGCCAGAACAAATCACAACATACTGTGTGGGTACTAGCTCCTCTGAAATGGTCAGACGTGAGCTTATTGGTCCAAAAGGGATGACTGCAAATAGAAAAGAAAGCCAGCTGATGGGAAAGTTGTCCTCTATTACAATCCACCTATATAAAATAAAAGACACTGATTTATAATCATCAAATCGATTTGTACGTTTGACACACTGTGACCGATTCATAACAAGAGTTAATTAGAACCATAATCCTGTAGCAATAGGCTAAGAAGAAATGATGTAAAGGGAAATAATACTATTATTATTAGCAATACTAACAATAATAATTATCACAATATTAATTCACTATGTGAAATGAGTTAGAGGGTCAGAAATTTCAATTTATCTCCATTGAAAACACTGTATGTCTCCATCTCAGAGCACATCATGCTGTTGCAAATGACTCCAACTCAAACGTTCCAGCTTGTAGATGTATCAATTTATGGTTTTTTCCATATTGCAGTGGTGGTGATGTTTTCTTGTGTTCGTGATGCAGTTTGTTTATAGCCTAACGTTAGCTTTTGACTGAAGAATATGATACGATCATATACATCAAAAATCAACCTTATGTGTAAAACTGGCCAACACTCAGAAGGTCTGCAATGCAAATACAGGATATTGTCCTGTTCATGCCATTATTTCTCTATAGAAATGCATTTATGCATTTTGCAGCTGAGACTGACGTGAATGTCAATCATTTTTCAGGTATTTGGTCATAAACCCAAGTACAGCTGCAATGGTTAGTTGATTACTAATGATTAAGTGCAGAATAATTGATAATCGATTAGTCATTCTGATTAATTTTTGGGCATTTCTCTGATTCCAATTTGTCAAATAAGAATATTTTCTGGTTTATTTAGTCTTCTATGATGATAAAATAAGTATCTTCAAGAAAATAATTGACACATTAATCCACAATGAAAGTAATCATGGCCCTAAACTCAAGTATTGGACAAATTAAAATATTTATGCTACCTGATGATGGTGGGTCACCAAAAGTATTATAATTCATTCTGAGGGGACCATACATACAGTAGCCTAAATGTATGTTACAAATGTTATAGCAGTTCATCCAAAGGTTTCTGACATGTTCTGGTTTGGACCAAAGTAGGTAGATCGACTGACACTGCAAACCCTACAGCAGGAAGTAGTAATATTAACTCATTCATTGATCGACTTGAGGTTATGTCCTCTAGATTATAAGAACTGTAACAGACTTTCATCTCTTTGGTCTGTCAGTAACGTGTAGTTTATGTCACACAAGTCTTATAATGCAAACGTCACCGGAGTGGGAAAGTTGTGATAACGGTTGGTCACTCAGCTTTCTCTCACACAGCAGTTCCTGTGAGGAAACTGGAGCTGGGCCAGAGTGAACATTTTAATGAGGCTTGTTACTGTCATGGGATTTAGAAATGTTTCATTATTCAGTACATACTATATAATATATAAAAGTTTGAATTTAGAGTTTAACTTCTTTTAGACAGCTGCTTCAGGACATTTCTGTTCTAAGATCCTTCTAATAAATGTTGAGTGCTGCTGGACTCTGCGGGGCATTTAATCCCCCCAGTCCACACCCAGAATATCAGTACCACTGTGTGTGTGTGTTTGGGTGTGTGTGTGTGTGTGTTGGCAGTGCATTTACATCAGTCAATCATCAGTGTTAGCATGAGAGTGCTGAAACCTGCACATTTAGGGCATGACACCAATACAGGAAGCTCTTAATATCACTTATCTGATTTAAGTTTTTTTTCCAGTGAACTACATGAAACTCTTACAGCTAAATGAAAACTCACTTTGAATATCAGTAAAGCAGAAACAATTAGTCAACAACAACAACAAATAATAATTTGCCAATATTTTAAATGTATTTTTTTTTAAATCCGCAATTGAGCATACTAACTGAAAATCCTGTTGATCAGTCACAATAAGTTATTTGAGGACATCAACTTAGGTTTTCCTGCTACTTTCTGACATTTCATTTTAATGATTCATTGACTAAAACAGCATTGAGGAGGAAGGAGGCCTGCAGGAGTTACAAGTGACAACACTTGTCACCCAACAGTCTCCTCTGAACAGAGCTACTTTCTACCTTTCATCAACTCATAACCGGTAGAAACTCACAGATGCTGCAGTTGTCTTCTCACCACCAACATCTGCTCTATTTATTCTTCTCTAAGTCCTGTCAGTAGAGAAATGATGAGCCACAGCTGCATAAAAGCAACAAGATGAGGGAGGAGGGAGGAGTTTGAAGATTATCCTTATGAGAAAGTTAAAAGCACATAAATCCTGGTGAGGATAAAACTGATTTCATGCATTTGAAAAAAAAAACAACAACAACAAACAACCAGAAACATAATTCCTACCGAGTAAAAGCAGCTTCACTTCTCTGGAGGACTTATCTCTGTCTTCTCGCAGGTTTTTATCAATCATTTTACTCCTCTCCACCGCAGCTTTGTCCTCGGCGCTGATCGTGCAGCCCATTTTTTTTTTTTTTTTTGCCGTCGATCAACTTTTTAAGGGTCGAGTTGTGGTTTCAGCAGCTCGTGAGTTGAAGGGAAACACCGTCAGCAGCTCCGGTGTGAGCTGAACTTTCCCAGCCGGTGGAGAAGCGGAGAGAGAGAGGGGGGAAAAGGCGTTGGCACTGGAGGCTCGTCCGTCTATAAGCTCACAATCTGATGCTGAACTCACACAGCTTCGGTCCTGCCTGCCAGGTGATTCAATCCTGAGCTTTATGCTGGAAAATCTCCCCCAAAATAGATGCTTCTTCAGTGTTTTATTGTATCTAACTTATCCGCAGTTAGATGAAGAAAAGCGTAAAAAGAAGAAAACAAACTGTTTTTCTTGTATGAAGTTGTTTGATGAATCAGGAGCATAGTCCAGCGTTTTCAGAGAAAAGGAAAATAATAATAAAAAATAATAATTAATAATCACCGGATTTCCCCCATGAGACTGGCTGCTGCGCGTTCATCCATCTGATCCAGCTGCAAACCAAAGAAAACGGTACTGAAAAAGGGAAAATTGATCCTCAGCAGCGGCCTGATGGGAAATGTAGTCAACTCTAAGCTGCCACCTGTGTGTGTGTGTGTGTGCTTTCCGTCGGTGTAGCTCAAATATCACTCAACACAAATCAATAAACCCCCCCTAAAACTGTGTGTGTCTGTGAACTGACTTATCGTGTAGTTTTAAGACATTTGTGTATGTGTGCTCTGCAGAAAAACATTCATTCACAGTTTGGGTGGTGTGAGAGCGCCCCTAGTGGCTCTCACAACGCAACTGCAGGTGTGAGTTAAATGCTTTTTAAATGCATATACAGGGCGTATATGTTGGATTATTAGTGGCACCCTCGAGGCAGATGAATCATAATATTTTTTGCTGGCCCACAGTATGAATTTACCTAATCAGTATTTATGTGTGAATGTAAACTCAGCAGGTTCAACAGGGAATACTAGACCAACTTTCTAGACCTTGCACTTTAATATTATTGTATTTTTGCATCATGTTTAAGTAGTGTAGTGTCTTCTTTCTACAAATACACCAAAGATAATATACCTATAATTCATATTATACAGAACTTATATGTAAATTAGTGAAGAGTAGTTTAATACCTGAGGTGTAGATCTAGAGCACTAAGTCCATGACCTGCAAATTGACATTAAAATCAGTGGCTGTCTCATTAATTAATAGTCTGTATATTACAACAGGAATGTGTAACTTATGCTCCTCAGCGTTGTTATCAGTGCAGGTCACCAAGGCAACGGCTGAGTTGCAGAGAAGTCAGGATTTTGAAGTAAGTAAGAAATTCATGTGATTTAGTTCATCTCTGTTTCCACTGCAGACAGCCTCCATACTCACAGATAAACATGTTTTCTTGTTTTTGGGTGTCACGGTTGCTGCTCTGGCAACCACAGGCCTCTCAAATGATACACAGCTTTCTGTTCTCAGGGTTTATTAGGGACTGAATTAATGCGCCGTGCACCCAGTGACTCTCTAAAGTGACATCATCTGTCCTTAAGCACTTTCGCTGGGTTTGTTGTAGCCTGTCACAAAGGTCAGGCTGTTTGAACTGTTTCTCTACGCTGCAGGAGGCCGCCTCCGTGGTTCAACATGAAAGCTGTGAGTCACTCTATCCGTTGGGGAGCAGCATAGGAGAGGGTAAGAAAATTAGGATAATCATTGAATAGAGGGTGAGCCTCGGGTGATCTATACTTAGATCTGCAACTACATGCCAAAATTAAAAAAAACAAAACACTCTCACATATAAACAGTCTTGAAATTATTCCAACCAATGGTCAACTCTTCTTTGTCAGTTCGAATCAAATCAGCCCACACCGGTTAATCTCAGGTCATGATGAATTCAGATAGGACCTGTGTTTACAACCCAGCAAACATTCACAGTAGCAACTCGGGTGGAGCCAATCACATTAAATGAATCCTTGTCCGACCCGTGTCCAAGTCGACGACACAGGTTGACTCTTTGAATCGCGTGGGTATAACTCTCGGTCTGAAAAGAGTATTACTGATATCAGTCCTCAGTGTTTTGTGCATTCAGCGTGTGAGTCGGGGTCGTAATCACATCGTTTGCAGGAGTCGGTTCATTGTGATGTTGTTCACAACATTACACCTCAATAATGAGCCTCTGCAGCCTGCCTTCCTCCAAATGTCACTCCTCTTTGATCCTGTTCTCTTGCTTCATTTCACCTCTGTGACGCTGCACCCCCTGCCTGCAATTACACACACACACACACACACACACACACACACACATGCAAGGATAGAAGTGGGCAGCTAGGAGACAGAGATGATTGACAGGATTGATCATGTCATACATGTGGTTATTGATCATAAATGTCTGTAACTACAACAGCAACCACCACACTTGAGTTAATCTCTTTGCTGTCTTTAATCATTTCAAATGATGGGTAATCAATACACAGGGGAATCTTAACAAAGGGGAAAACAATCCAAACAGTCTTTTCAGCTCAGGAACAAAAGAGATACAGAGAGAAAATATAATATTGACCATATCAATGATTTACAGTGAACAAAAATACTGCAGCTAACAGTGTCCAGGGAGTTATTATCTGACAGTCACCTTCAGCTTATTTCATCTCCCTCGTAATCAACATATGGTGGCAGAAATAGAGCTCGAAGCGTTTAATCAGATTGGTTGGGGACAATTTTGCTGCTACGGTAACGGAAATCCAGCTGATTGAATGGTGGGTTCATCTCAAAATAAGGGGCTTTGTTATGACTCAAGACCGTATGAAATATCACTGATTTTTATTACAACATTGTACCACAAAGAGGAGATGATCAACTATGCTCAGTGAGGAAGATCTCAGATTATCTTGTTCCTGTATGCTGGTGTAATAAATCAAGGCAGTTGTATGTTATTTTGTCACATTAAAATTATAAAATAATGAATCATATGCAAGGACGTTATGCAAGTATTTTGTAGTTTTCATACTACTGCTAGTAACAAATTATAAATATGTACACATTGTAGAACATTGAGGATTATGGCAGTAGTTTTTTTTTTTTGTCTTGTGCTCACTCTTGTTCATGGTTTTATTTGGGGCCTTGCACCATTTTTTTTTTTTTTTGGATGCAAAAGAAACACTTTAAAACAAGACGAAATGACGACTCCGTCTGAAAAATAACCAGGAACAAAGTTAGTTCACAAAAAAAAAAAAAAAAAAAAATTCAGAACATTATGTCTCCTCCTGACAAGGGGACCTTTCTTTGTCCTGACTCCCAGCAAAATATGAACCTTCCCCGTACGCCTTGTGTTGAGTATCTTGTGATCATGCTAACAGTCCAGTATGAGGCAGTCCATAATAGATGAAGGCAACAAAAGAGAGCGAGTATAAAAAGAGACGTCAAAAAAAAAAAAAAAAAAAAATATGTTTAGTATGAGATTTGTGCCTTGTAATTTTCTTTGGAACATTTGTCACCGCTTGTGTGACTTGTGCAAACTGTTTGTATTTCCACCTGAGATCAGAGAAAAGTATCGTCAGTGTCTTCCATTTGTTGCTAAATGAGGCCAAAGCCAGAGCTTGCCATGTGTAAGCATTGTCACACCTGTGTGCTGTGTAGTCACAACAAGCCTGGTTGTTTATAGCACAAACACGAGAGCACTCGCACTGCTTCAGTGTTTACCTGTAAACAGCGCAGACATCGCAGGCTAATGGTGACTGCTTAAACCAGTCACAATGTTTGCCTCTGAGTGGGAAAGGGGTGATATCACGAGTCTACCAGTGTGAGATGACTTTGGTGAGGAGGTGATAATCACAAGACTAAGAACAGATAAACATGATAATAAAGTTCCTGGAAAATGGTTAAAAATACACTAGCATGAAAGCCTGTTTATTATAAATACCACCAGCAGCGCCAGCTGTGAAATGATCCTATTCAACATAATAAATATATCAAACAGATTTGTTTTTTTATGGTTCCGATGGGAAACAACAACATTTTTGCAATAATTTCTTTGCCGCATGAGGTGGACTAAATACACTTTGATATGGCTACAATAACTGACTTGCTTTACTTTTACCTCCTCCTGAAGTTTTCCTTCCAGCAGGCACTAATAAGACTTCAGTGGTGATGAACTGATAAAACATCTGTCTGGCCATAGAGTCAGTTTGAACAACTGATTGTCAAGGGGCTCCTTCAAGTCTTAAATAACAAAAAAAAAAAAAAAAGAAATCCCAAAACCTGAATCCAGGGAAGGAAAAAGCAGATGAAAATAAAGTATGTTGGATGTAATAGTGATGAAGTGTCATGAAAAAAATGTATTCTGTAAATTATCCCCTTATATCCAATGGAAACTATGTCTTTTGTGCCTAGATTCTTTTTTTGATGGCTCATAGTTTTTCATAAACTGTTAAAAACTGTATTTCCCATAACGTTTTTGGCACATCTTTATGTTTATGTGATAATGTCACTTTACTGAACTGTGATTAACACAAGAAGGGTTAAAAGTCCATCTGCTACATCACACAGAAAACAGCCTGACACTGTATGGCTGTCGCAACATGTAATGCTGCAGCATCATGGCTGTTGGGGAAATGAATGCAATGATGCACACGATATAATCAGCTCCTTTTCTGAAATGCTACATAACTTAAATTTTTCAAAGAAGACACCGTGTTTTGCAGTTCGCTGGAATTTTAGCTTAAATGCACTGTTGTAGCATGAACAAGGAACGTATTAATTTAACTAATTTTAGAAAATATGAATAAAACTAATATATTGGATTATTAGATGGCAAAAGAGACAGTACATGAGAGGCGGCTACAGGTCTGGTACAGTTTTGCAGCAGTTTTCTGATACATGTAGCTCATTGTTCAGCTGTTGCCGCTGTATGAACTCTGAGGTTTCCTCAAGGATCTGCCCCGGGATGTGGAAGTCAGCTGGCGTGTTCTGCTGAACAGCTGATTCCTGAAGGCCTTCAGTTTCTGGCTCCTCTGGGCTCGCTCTGCTGTGAGAGTTGCAAGGATCCAGATTGCATCCAGTGCCCTGAAGGAACTGCAAAAAGTTCTCCTCAATTGAGGCTTCGCGGCTGGGCAGCTGCTCCCCTTCGCCGGGCCCAGTCCGTTTGAAGAGGCAGGTCAGGTGGCGACCCAGCTCCTGACGAATCTGCCGGTTTAGGCAGCCATAGAAAAAGGGGTTGGAGGTGAAGCAGAAATAGCCAATCCATGTGACCACATCCTCCAGCTGGGCCAGTGAGGCAGGAGAGGTAGACACCACAGCTGAGTAGAGATGGAAAGAGAAATATGGCAGCCAGCAGCAGAGAAACTGGCCTCCCACTGCCATCAGGACTACTGCGGCCTTCCCACCGCTGAAGGTCCTCTGAGGAGTGGCGCGGGAACCAGTTCCTCCAAGGCTGGCTGCCATGGTGGAGTGGCTGCTGATGGACTCAGATCGTTGTCGCGGCGTGTCCATCCAAGTGGGAAGAGGGCCATGCTGCATGGCTGCTACTCGGGCCACTTTAAACATGTTGCAGTAGACCACCAGAATGATCAACATGGGACACAGAAAGTAGATAAATGTAAAGAAGACCATAAAAAGCAGGCGTGTCGTCCTGCTTCCCGTCCAGTGGAGGGAACAGTGTCTCTGACCAGGAATGAGGACTGACGAAGTCTGTTTCCCCTGGAGAAGCCATCCCAGGAGAGGCAGCACTGACATGACAACAGCTTTAATCCAGACTCCCACCAGTACCATCACCACCACACCCACTGTCATCTTCACCTCATGACGCATTGGATGGATGATGTAGTAGTAGCGCTCGACATTGATAGCGCATATGGTGAGGATGGCAGCACTCACTAGACACACACTCAAGCAGAGGTAGCTCCGACACAGGGCCTCGTCCACTAGAAACCTGTCTGATAGCATCCCCAGAGGCATCAAAACCAGAGCTGCCAGCAGGTCCACCAGACAGAGGTGGAATACGAAGGCAAACTTGCGCAGCTGCGGCGTTTTGGTGATGACAATCATCACGGCCAAGTTTCCCACCACTGCCAACATGTCCACAACGAGCATAGCACACAGCGCTAAGGACTGGTTCAGATTGATCCCATTTTGGATGCTTGTGATGGGCGAGGTCACGTTGGAGGCATTTGAGTGCAGTGAGAGTGGGAATGAGGAGATTCCGGAGAGAGAAGTGTTCCAGGAGGGGCTCGGTGTGACAGGACGCTCCATGAGAGGATGGGATAAGGAGGAGAGAGTCTGCTGAATTTCACGGGCCCATCACCCATCCTCCCCCGTTGTAGGGTGTCACCAAGAGACTCAGGCGGTGGTGTCTGCCATGGCAGCTGGAGCTGAACAGGCCCTGCCCTCAGTAGATTTTAGCCTGAAGCTCTGCAGACTATTGCTGGAGGTTTCAGTTCCTTGAAGATGGAGTAACTTATCTCTTAGACTCTCCAGTTTGGCCACCAACTGGAAAAATCTGAAACAAAATAAATGTTTCTGTTAAAAGTAGGCTCAGGTGACAATGCGCGTTTTAAAACAGACTTTTTAGTGACTGGTACACTGAGAGAAAACCTTTTAGTTTTTACAACATGCTCTTGTGTTTGACTAACAGTTATATATGCAGGTCACTAAATGATTAAACTTTACTTTAGGTAACTCATCAAAAGAGAAACCAAAGAAGTCTTACAAATAAATTCAAAACTGAGGATCTGCAAGCAATGAGATATTTCTCACTTGTAAAAATGATTTTTTTTTAAATCATTTAGATTCAGATATGTAAAACATTGCATTATTTCAGTTTCTGTGATCCTTGGGTTAGCTGTAGAGCTGTCAGACTTGATGCAGTCTGCACTCACAGTCAGGGTCATATTTTTGCTGCATATTTGACATCTGCATCCTCAGATGTGTGTTTTCAGGGCAGCCAGTGCCCCCAGGGAGAAGCTAAAAGCACAGAGTGGACCATATGCTGCTATAACAGAGTCAAGAAGCAAACTGGATGACGAGATAAACGGCAAAACTCAGCATTACCCCTCATTACATGAAAAAGTTAAACTTCCTTTAATTATTATATCATGTGTAGGAAATTATATTTTGAATGTACTGAAGAAATACTGAACGAGTGAAAATGGAAAAACAAAATATACCACTGAACGAAAACTATGAAGCTGCATTAAATTATCAAATAAATAAGTGGCAAAAGTGTTTGTGTGACCTGCAGAGTAATCAGGAGGCCCTATGTTGTGTTTACTGTCACAACCTCACCTGGACACAACCCTGCACACTGTAAAAGCCGTGGAGCGAGCACCAAGCCTTTGGTACATTTCCATATGCTGCACGCCTGCATGTGCAAGTTTTCCATTTCGCAAGTGTGACAAGCTTCATCCCTGCAAGGCGTCTGTTCTTTTTTCCTGCCCACTGCACTCTACGTGCATCGAGCGCGACAGTCACCTGACAGATGCAGGTTTAGGTATGTGGCCTTTGCTGAATAGGTCAAAGGGTTACTGTCACCTTCAACTCAATTAAATAACCTATAAACAATGTCACAACTATGATGTACTGTAGAAACAACCATGGAGTCTAATAAGCATTGATTTCTGTATTTGGTGGTGCTCTGTGGTGCTCTTAGGACCACCAAAAATTGAAATTCTTGCTGCAAAAGAAACACACAACCGCCTAAAAGTGCAATGATCTAGTCTCTCAACAGGCCTTTTATTTCACATGTAAAAAATCTAACAAAAAAAGCATCCAAATTGGAACCACAAATAGAACTAGAGTTCAATATAACTCTGAAAAATTCACTCAAAGCTAGAATAATCAGTTGCTGCAGAATCTCGCCAGCTGGCGACTGGAAAACATATGACTCTATCATATGCACATGACACGGTTTCTGTGAGGAGAAAACTAGCCTGTTGTTCAACTGTGCCTTTCATTACGAAGCACTTTCACTGCTCAGCAGCTGGGGACAGGCGACAGGCATTATTTTAAATGAACACAAGTAAAGTGAGGCATGTTCTCCTCTTACGTAAAAATACAAACATAATGTGAGGTGTGATATGAAGAAAGAAAACACTGGTCCAAATCTCACCCTCTTGAGTCAGATTTTACCTCTGTCCCACCTTTCCAGCTTCTTAACTTTCACTCCCCCCTGCCCCCCCACCTCCCATCCCCCCCAAAAAAAGCCACACACAGCTCCGCACACACTCCGTTAACAGAGCAGGTATGTGTGGAGATCTGTGTGACGATAAGTTGGTGACATACCTCAGTCCGGAGAGGGCTGCTTCCTCCTGTGCAGGTTCACAGACTGCCGAAGGAAAGCCGACCTGTTTCACTCTCTCTCCCACACACACAGCAAACACACACTGACACGCCACACACACATAGTACGTCACACATAGAGGGAGAGGGGGGGGTGGGTGAGAGAGAAGAGGAACGCTCCTGTATCTCCTCTTTACCTGGCCCCTTTCATCTCGTCATCACCTCCCACAAGCTGACCACCCCCCTCCTCATCCCTTCAAACACACAACACACACACACACACCTCCCCTCCTCTTAGCTCTCAGCTCTCCTCCAGCCAGGTCTTCGTTCCAGGTGGGGAAGGCAGAGCAGGAGCAGAAGGGAGAGATGGAAGGGAGAGGGCTCCTGTCTCACACCCTGTGATGCACAAAAGGAGGAAGACAAAGACACACTTATCTTCCACCTCACACACTTTCATACACACATGTACTGGCTGTAGCATGCGCCCAGGGCAACTGCAGAGCCGTGCAGAGCAGACAGGCAGGCGGCGGGTGGGCAGGCAGCACCCAGCCTCGCTGCTCTCCACTGGGTCTTAGTGTCTCACTGCCTCTGGACTCCTCGTGGAAGGATCCTTTTCACCCTTCTACTCTCTCTCCTCCACTAATCTTACTGCTGGTCACATCAGGTCCCCCCTAACAGGCACAGAAGTACTCAACAATTAGGACTGAAAAAGTCCCCTTTACCCCTGGGATCAACATTTCTCTGATTCTCTGTTTCCTTCTGCTCAGCTCACCGAGAACACCGTCGATGCACAATCCGACAAAAACCCTTTCACGAGGCTGGATTATTGATTTGCAGAGAGGAAAAGAATCCCAGTGGTTAATGTTAATGAGCTGAGATTAACATTTACAAAATCCCAGCCCACACATCATACATATTACACTAAGCCAACTATTTTCTGCCCAGAGTTATGAGTTTGTTTACCACTTGAGTGTGTGAGAAGGATGGATGGATTACACAATTCACATGTTGGTTTTAACAGTGTCTGAGGATATTTTTAGAATAGAGTATACTGGGTTTTTTTTAGTATTATTTAATCTGGTAATCTGATATCAAGATGTGTTTTTTAAGAAACCTGTTTACAGCCAGACAGCAACACAACCAGCATATAAGAAACTATAAAGATAGAGTCAGATAAACAACATGAATAGAGCTTCTCAAATGTGATTTTCTGCTTCGTGTTTTATATTATTTTACACAAAATATCTTTGTTGAGAAAGAATTACCTTGGTTTTAAAGAAGCTGTAAAGGGCTTTTTTTTTACTTTTTCATTTTGAATTTTAAGAGACTAAACTATTATATATAAATATTATATATATATAAAAAAAAAACAATCAACATATATGCTTTGAAATGTTTGCAGTCATTCCATTTAAAAGGTGCCTACTGTGATACCTGAATGTACGGGATGTCTAATGAAATGAAATGTGAGTAGTTACACAAACAATTTGGAACAAAGATATTCAGTTATCTTCAACAATACAACCTAATGACACAATATAGAAGGTTTTCTACAGACTGTAAAGGTGTAGGCTGAAGCTACAGTTTATTACATCCACCCTTCTTACAATAGTATCTCAGGTTTAGTAATCATTGGAGGAATCCCAGCCCTACTATTTGAATAAGAGTAGAAACATGAGGTAGTGTTGGAGCTTTTACAGTAGAGTGTCATCGTTTGAAAAAGGAAACCCATTTCAGACTGAAAATAATTTAGTGTAATATCTCATTTTGTGATTAATGTATTGCAAACAGGTTGGCCAGTGTTTTTTTTTCTCACTTGTAAATCATACTTTATTTTAAGAGACTAAACTATTAATATCTAATCTAAATTGCAGTATATGGGATTTATTTTGGGGTTTCTTGTGTCAATTGATACTTTGAAAATTGCTCATTCCTCCCTCAGGAGTTGCATGAATGGACACATCAGTATGTGACACCTCTTGTTCATGCAGCCTCATGCAGAGGGATTCATTCATGCCTGAGACCACAAACCCTGATTAGTTCATGAGTCATTGCTCCTTTTTACTGATAAATCAATTCGTAAATTGAAAATGTATTGATCCAATTACAGTGTCACTGTTCATATCAACAAAGGTTACCCGCTATGAGCCTTCTTTGTCTTGCAAGCTGTCGTTTGGCTGCTGCTGAGAGGTTGCAGTTTCTCATATGATTTGTAGGGCAAAGATCATATATTTATTTTTCCCTGAAATGTGTTTTGGGAGACCATGTTAAGGCACAAAATGATAAATAATGCCCTCAGAGTTGTATGTATGATAGTCCAAGATGAGATGTTTGCAATACTACTGAGGCATTTTGAAGAAGGAAATGTAAATAGAAGCATCTTTGTTAGTGTTTTTTTAATGCTCTGCTCTTCAAGATTGTGTGTGTGTGCGTCCTGTGACTACACTCGTGTCTGAGATGTTGAATAATTATTAGGAATAGCAGATACTTGCACACACCAGCAGCACCAATCACAGGGGAGGGAAATACAATGGTTTCCATGGCAACCCTGATTTCAGCCTCCCTGCTTGCCAGGCCCCCACTCCAACCTCACCCCCACCTTCAACCCCCTACCACACCACCACCCTTCCTTTACACCCACAGGAGATAACAAAAGTGCATCAGCACACACAAATACACACATTACAGCCGTTACGAGAATTGTTCATTGCTCGGTCCTTTTTTCCCATTTACCAAAACTGAACAGGGATGATTTATGCTCAGTTACAACTCCTGAACTAATATTGCTCTCTGTTGTGAGAGCAGTAGGGGGAGCTCTCACATCTAACAAGCAATGAAAACACATGAAATCACAGAATATATCTTTATTCTTCAGCCTTCATAAAGCCTAGTAATTCATGTTCACAGGACTTTTAATGACATTTAGTTATTCATACAGTTACACAGCTATGCCAACCTGATGTATATTTAATGTGTGTTTCACACTGAAATGTTTGCTTTTGCTGCATTCACTGCAGAATGGGATGCAACACTAGAAATTAGTGTTCCATTTTTAAGATGAATATGTGAGAAAAAGGCAGAAAAGCAAGATGAAGATGAGGAGAAAAGAACATATGTGGATCTATTTGTTATTGCACGTCAGTTTGGATGCAGTCAAGCTTTGTGCGCACACTCACGCAGACACATAAAGTCAGTGTTCAAGCAAGAGGAGATCATGTTTGGGCTGACGTCAAACCCACAGGGATAACTTGATCTGAAAAATCCTTTTGCATTATTTCATACAGAGCTGAATTGTTTCAGACATTTTGTTAGGACGTCTTTACTCACATGAGTAACACACTCATGATTGTTCATAGCAGCAAGTATGCAAATTATCATCAAAAGCAAATGGATGGCAAAAATGATTAAGGTCACAAATTCTTAATATTCATTTTATCATGATATATATACGTGTGTGTATATATATATATAGATGTTTACATCATTATCTGTGATGCTTTGTGGTCAACACATTTATAAAACATGTGGGTAGCCAGATTCTGACCAGAGTTAAATCAGCTTTGCTCCAGCACACACATATGAGCTGACAAAGCCCTCAGAGCAATGTTGTGCATCCTCACATATTTCAGCTATACTGCTAATCACACATTCATTAATTAGCATTCAAACAGGTGTAGCTGCAAGGGGTTTGGATTTTGGCAGTGACTCAAAATAGATTTCTTAGGGTGTGTTGGGGGGGGGGGGGGGGGCAGGCTGCAGAGATGGAGAGAAAGAGTGTTATCAAATGTTGATCTACATGCTCCACTAACTCCTTCAGCTGTATTAGAGCATGTAACATACTGTAATAAAGACACTGTGTTCTTTCCTGCCTGGCTTTAAACATTTTTTTGGAGCCAACTTAAACAATAAAGAACACATGTACAATTTGTGATAGTGCACCTTGCTGTGACAGCCTGCCCTCCGTAGGAAGCCACAGTGTAACCAGTAACCAGTAAAGGTAACTGGTTTGTGCTGTTTGATTTGCCAGAATCATGCAACAGACTCCAAACAGACACAATTAGCACTCTCTGTTGGCACCAGGTTGGCATCACTGTCTGCAGATGCTCCAGACTGCTGTCTGCCTGAAGACGCCTAATAACACTGAGCCTGCAAAAAAAAAAAAAGGAAAAGAAGAAGTGCTGATGGCCTTTTGCAAACATCTGAGCCCACAGACGCCCAATGACTCTTTTCAGTATCACACTTTTTATTGTGAGAACATCATGACTCCCCTTCAAGTCCTGTTTTTTATTCACTACGATGGACTGTGAGTAATTTCATTTCATTCAACTGATTCGTTTGTTCATTTCTGATTAGGTTTATTGTAAAAACTTTCTTTCCAGTTAAAACTCCAAAACTGACTGACATAGCAGACAATGAGGTGAGATGTCCTTGTTTGAGTCACAAATGGCCTTCAGCTTTGCATTGTGCCAAGACACGACTTTCATCTGTTCGAAGGACACACAGCTTAGACCTGATGGACCAAAAACACTGGAGAGGGACATAGTGACATGAGTACCTGTACAGTATATTTCAATTAGACACATCAGCTCCAGCAGAAACACCACCGCTGGGAAACTTGTTGTATAACGTTCTGTTTTCGTTGACACTGTATCAGAGAGATTTCTTAGCCAATAGTTTCTGGTGTTGTGTTGGATTGCATAACATGAAGTGTTCCTGTTCCTGAACATACTAATAATGGATGATTCCTCTGCCTGTAAGGACTAACTTTTCAAATAAAAACCCTTTTAACCCACCTACATTTATTTTCAAAAAAAAATCACCCACACTGTTGTTAGTATAGACCATAAAACAAAATAAAAACCTGAACAATGTGGTCCCATTAAATCATTTAAAGTGTGTTTCAAACATTCAAGGTTGCAAACACATATCGAAAAAATAATCTCATACATTCTGAATCTATAAATAATAATTTAAATTCTTTATTTAAAGGATAAGGCAGGTTCCTTCTGTCAGCAAATCTTGTGCAGAGCAATAAATTAATCTACTTAGAAGTGTAGTGTGTGTGTGTAACCACTGACAGCCAATATTGTACCGAATGTCCCAGAGCTGCAGAGTCATTTCTCATAGAAAGCAGTCGGTCAGTCACTTAATTAATGGCTGCATCATCAAGCAGAACCAGGGCCGAGGGTGTCAGGAGTCAGTCCATTCATCACAGCCCTATCCTGGGTTACCCATCACAGATCTCCACTAATAAGAAAGACATATTTGCATTTTCATTCGGGACCATCCTTCCTTCCTTCCTTGCTCACATCAGTAAATAATCTTGAACATCAATATCCACCATAAATATCAACACTCAGAGTCTTTTCATGGAAGTACATTCCTTCTCTGTGAAATCTGCCCTTAAATCACGGCACAGTTGAATATTCACTTATAGCCCACCTTTCAGTTTTTCAGTTCACCCATTTTGATATGATGGGAGTAGGTGTAATCTGAAAACTTTTATTTGTCATAAAGAGGATTATTCTCTCCCTTGTCAGGGGAAATGTGTGGTTGCGTAACAAGAGCAGGAAGAGCAGGGGAGCAGGAATGACAATAATAAGAAAGTCATAAGGATTCATTCATATGACCGGACTATTAATGTCCATACAAAATGTATGGCAATCCATCTAATCGTTTTTAAATATTTCAGTCTGGACCAAAGAAAAGGCCACAAATTGATTATGGAAGATTATTAAGATTATGAACAAAACAATCTTGAGAAACTGATTAGCCAGTGAAGTTGCCATTCAAAATCAACTTATAATTAAAATTGATTCTATTGAAGTGATGTATCCTCAATATCATTTAGTGCAAGGCTGTTAAATGAGGTTAGTCCAAACCATCTTAAGTTATTGTGTGTTGATATGACGCAGGCTCACGCTGCACAACCCATTCTCTCTGGTTTGACAGCTGATGAAAAAGCATTACTCACAGTAACTTTGCAAATGAACACGGGGCGACAGAAATAGTCATAACATACATATTTATGAGAACATTAAAAATACCAGAGGTCTGCAAAAGTGAAACACTGACGCAAACAACTTGTGTCTTTATAACAATTAGTGAGCTTTTGACTCATCAAATGCAGTGAAATCAGTGGCTTGGGACACAAAGTGTTGCTGCTGAGATGTGCGAACATAAACCAGCTCCTGTGATGTGTGATGTGAAATTAAAACTCTCAGGGCCAGTCGAGAATGATGCAGTATGTACAGCATCTTCATTACGCCCATCACTCATCTGAGCCTTTCTCTCCACTGCAATCTTTTACATGCCTTCTGTCCTCATTAGAGCCAAAGAGAGCCTGCAGTCCTGCAGGCGGGATGAGGAGACAGAGGAGGAGAAGGAGAAGGAGGGGTGATGTTGTGAAATCCAGGAGATGCTGCACACGTTACTAATGCAAGCCAGCTGTCAGCATTAATAGGGCATTCAAACACAAATGTGATATGGACAGTGCCTGTTTCCAGTCATTGTGCTAAGATAATCTCTATGCTATGATTGGCTTTGGTTCAGTCCGGCTCTGACATATCAAAGGCCAACCTGGAACAGGTGAGAAGTGTAACCTGTGTAAATACATGCACGCTCCTTATGGATGAATTGACTTTTATTTGCTTTGATTCATAGAATGACAATATGTTGGTATATGTTTTCCATCATTATGCTGAAATAAAATTGCAATATAGTTCTTTTTAATTTTATCCATCATGTGCATTATACTGTTTTCAGGATTCAGTGCAGTATTTAAATGAGACATTTCTTTTTTACTGTGTGTTTGTGTAAGAGGAAGAGTTTTATTTTTACTCACCACACAGTGTACAGCTCTGTGACACTTAGAGCAGAAACAGGGTGGAATTGCAATAATGACCCTGCATTAAACCATTTTTCTGCATTTTTCCTAGAAAACATCCATACACCACATAGAGCAGAGAGCTGTGATTAATAGAGGCAACAGCGAGAGCAGCAGAGCCTTTTTAAATCCCTGAAAGCTTGCCACAAGGCTGTTCCTAAAGCAGAAGATTATTACAGACTGACACGAGCATGATACAAGTCTGTTTAATTTACAGTAGCGCTCTCCCTCCCGAGATCCCCAGAACGCCAGGCTTTTTCTCTTAATTGCGGTTGCAGTGTGTAGGACGCCCCTCGACCCTGGATAGCCATTATCATGACACAGATGTCAGGCACCAAATCCGATGGCACCAGAGCTGCAGTTGGATTGTAGCTTTGCAAATGAGTCACTCGTTACCTCGGAAAGCCAAAGAAATCAGAATATAATCAGTGGGAAAATTACAAAAGAGTGAAACAAAAGTACTTTGTAAGCAGATCAATAAGCAAGTTAAAGTCCTGCATTTATAATGCACTTAAAGATGTTTTAATCAATATACAGTATTTATATAATAATTGATCAAATTACATGTAAAATGAAAGATAGTGCCACTAGTAATGGGAAACAAAACCAACTACCAAGAGACTCATATCATTTTTTGACTCTTTGTTTTGGTTTTATAGACTACAACTACTCCACTCTCACTAGTGTCGTTTCCAGTTGCATCAGGAAGTTGTTTTCAGCAAAAAAGCTCCCTAAAAGCCCACCGTTCCACACAGAACACATACACATAGAAGTATACTGGATTTAAATTGGCCAGATGGACAGAAAAACTTCAAATGAATGCTAATGTTGCTCAGGGTCTACTGGATGTGTAAATAAGTTCACCATATCAACTTTATATAAGTGATAATTAGTTCAGAAAGCAACACAGAACCCGCTAGCTGGTATATGTAATATCTGCCTGTCTTTGGTCTTCTGGATAATACACAAGCCAGGCGTTGTTGAAACTGTATGTATCAATCTGAATTAAAAAGAAAATAAAAACATGCATAGTGTTGGTGTTTCATGACATCTACATACATTCAGTAGATCTAACTTGGTTGGATTAAAACACATAATCACTTACAACCTTCTCAGAGTTAAAACCAAAGATGATTCCATTTGTAAAGATCAATATTTACTAATCCATTTTCCTTAGCCAGAAATAGATTCTTAATTTGCCATCTAATGTACAGTAGCTGTAAAGATCAGCTGAGAATCAACTGGAGAAAAGTCAGGGTTTTAGATTGTTTGCTTGTCATGTTGGAAAAAGAGACAACCTTTGAAAGCAGCAACTGTCATGACTTACTGGGACACTTCAACAGAGAGGAGCTGTTGTTAACGTTATTAGTAACACCTGTGCTTTTCCTACAATGACAATTCAAAATGTGAAGAAAGGCCTGGTATTACTGGTATATTTTCTTGTAAATTCATCATCACACATTTGAATGTCTTGAATTTCCTTGAATTTTCTCTGACGCTCATTGACAGACAGCATCTCTGCACCTCCTGAGTGAGTGTCCAGTCTTGGCTGGAGAATGTGCACATGAGAGAGCACCTGAGGGCAAACCTGCACCTGAATAATAGATTCACATCCTCTAGCTCCAAAGTGACTGACTCATTCATTCCCTTATCATACACTGCCATAGACATCAGTAGCCTTTATATAACAACTGCAAAGTCCAGTTCTGTCTGTCTGGCTCTGTCACTGCTGACATGGCTTTTTGGGCTGGCTTCCCACTAGTACATTGTAGGATTAAACAAACCACACGCTGGCAGGATAGAGAGAAAAGTGAGGGTTGATTAGACAGGGGGGAGCCAAAAATCTGTTTCTAAAATCCTCTTACTCATATTAAAGTCGCTGCAGTGCATTCATGTGTGCAGCGTGCGTCTTATGCAATCTAGTCAGGTTTTTGTTTTGGCAGGCACTGTGAAGGCAGGAGTTTAGGGGAATGAGAGGAAGCGATGCTCGGGGGGGTGGGATGACCTCATCCTAGTATCTGATAGTAGTAATAGTCAACCAGCTAATGATGGGAACCGAGAAGATGTGCCTGAGCGCTTTGAGGCTAATTTTAGAAGCAGCAGAGAGCGTCTATGTGTCCATTAATCAAAGAGGTGCACTTTATATTAGCAAACACAGAAGCGAATCATGGACACACACATAGTGTAAAAGCAAAAATAGAGAATTGATTGTCCCTCAGCAGCCTGTGCCTTCACCTTCATTGACAAGGATCCTTCTCAGTGTGCTCCATTATTCACAGCCCCAAGCTGAATAAATAAAGGCACACAGTTAACACCCCTGATCCAGTGATGCAACGAGACACTTTCTCAGAAAAGGACACTCTGTCCAACTATCAGCCATCTCCCCTTTCAGCCCCGTATCTCCTCTCCTGTCCTTCCTGCTGTGCTCCCTCGTGGCCTTGCAAACACCGCTCCCCATCCTACCAGCAATCCAGCCATTTGCTTTGTGGTTGGGAGAACACTTCATCAGCATTTCATGCAAAGGTGCAGCAGGCTCCTTAATCTCTTTTATTAGCCACTCAGCCTCTCAATTACACTCCCTTCCTGTATCATTTAGCCTGTTCTAATGTTTCCATTAGGTAGATTTCATTCACATATATTGTATAAAAGCATCTGTTTTACATTCCGAGTAATGCATTCATATTTCACTGTGCTACTATAGCACGTTTCTAATGACAATGCTCTGCTTCTCGTTTTTTAAAATGAAGAAACATTTGTAACTTTATATGGTACCACAATCTTCTGGTCGGAAAAGATATTCAGAAGTGCATCCTGTTACTTCCCATACATGCTCTCCACTCAGACTCATTACACCACTCCACTCCAAAACTCCAATGCAATTTTCTGTCTCCCCTGGAGCACAATCATTGCTGTTTGACTGGAGAGCTGTAGAGAAGACCTCTTCATCCAGGCATGATGTGCCACTAGTGGGCACAGACACAGGCAGTGAAAAAAGCCAAGTGCTCAGTAAACAAGCCCTACAGGTCAGCGTTTTAACCTCTCTACTCTGGCTTGATGGGCTCTTAGCAAAGATAACGCACTGTGTTGACTGCTGCTGCCTCGTCTGCTGCACCTCTCCGACGCCGTCCCAAAATGCTTCCAGAGCAGGGAGTTAAGTCAAAGAGGCACACGAGGCTGAGGGCTGGAAAGAGATGTGTAGGTTACAACTGCTTCGTTAATTTCTATCCAGCAGCACATGCATCCTTATCATGTTCAACAAGCCAAATTCTTGTTTTTGACACAGGGAGCCTAACATTTTCAAGGCAATGAGTCACTGACTATTTAGAGTCTCTTCCTGCTTTCTCCAGGGGACCTGGTCTTATTGGCTGAGTGTAGGGGGCATGGTTCTTATTGCAAAGACAGAGGATTAGCATTGTTTTCCCACATAGTTAATTAGTAGAGAATCATCTGTTTCCTCTGGGAACAGCCAGCATACATCAACTTCTTTATCTATGCCCAGAGGAATGGATTAACAGGTATTAGAGATACAGACTGGGAAATGCTTTGTTTTCCAATCTCTCTCTCCCTCTCTCTATCCATTCCAAATGTCAACAAAACAACATGATATGCTTTGTTTTGTCTGTCTTTGCATTTGCAGATTTTAATATTTCCCAGATACATCCTTAAATAGATGTGCAATGGGTCCTTGGCTTGACAGTTTCACCTGACAGAGGTAATTATGTCCAGTTATTACAGCAAACCTTGTAACTGCATTAGTGACAGCTTTAATTAGAGAGTGAAAACAATGTGTGTCCTGCCTCCTGAGTACATCCATTGTTAATGTTCACAGGCTGACACCTGCAGCCCTTTCTCCATGATTTAGAGTAGTGGTCCCTGCTGCTGAGGCGCACATGGCTGAAGTACGGCCTGTTGCTAAGCAATGGGAGAATAAGACGTGCAAAGATTACAAACAGATTTGCTTTTATTAAACCATGTGCTATCCATGTGGGCTTTTTTTTCTCTCTGAGATATTATTGTTGAGTGACCTTGTCTCATCCCTGCACTTCTGATCAAACACAAAACTGAAAGTGTTGCCATGGAAACCAAGAACATACCAGATGCAGGCTGAAGCAGTGAAATGTGTTTGCTCTTTATGCCTATTGCATTAGCTGTGGGGACCATTCCTGCATCTGGATGTCTCAGATTCTTTTCAAGCCAGAGGCAAGTGAGACTGCAAGAATGGCAACTTGACCACTGATGAGTTAAACACTTCACTTAGTCAAGTGAGGCGTGACTGATTTACAATGTCTTTGGTACATGCTGTCCTAGTGTTTACCTGGATTCAGCCCTTTGGAGGATAGCGTCACAGTTTTTCAAGTCTGTCTTTAAACAACAGTCAGGTACCCATATGAACACTGAAACAGGTTTTTCTTGCTGTAATCATTCCCTCCTGTTCATATCGGTCATTTAAAGATCCCTCCCCAATGTGCAATGTAAGTTATGGTGGATAAATGTTCCTTGTGTTGTATAAAAATGTATTGCAAAGTTTATCTGAAGCTAATGTGAGGCTTCAGTAGTCTTAATTAGTCAAATCAAGTTAATATTAAGTAAGTAAAAAGCCATTTTTGTTACTGACCGGCCACTGGAGCTCATCAGTCAACACTGTCTGAGGAAACAAAAAGTATGTATATTGTACTAAAAAGTGGCAGATATCAACTTTAATTGACTAACTCAGACTGCTGAAACATATTTCTCATATGAGCTTCAGATAAACTTTTAAATACATTTTTGCTTAAAACAAGAACTGTGGATTTTGTCCTCTATCACATTGAAAGTGGATTAGTAAGAGATGAACAGGAGGAAAGATCACAGCAAGTAAACCATGACGATTGTTTTAAGACAGAATATTCTTTCACACCTTTTAAACGAGAAAATGAGCCATAAGTTTATCTGGAAGCTGTTTTTAATGTGTAGCAAACACTTGGAGATTCATCATCATGTGGGCTTCAGTATTTTACAATGACATTTAATTTATTTTATTTTTTAAAAATAATACAATAAGGAAATACGCGTAATCACATATGGAGCAGAAATGGAATAACTGTGTTCTCAGCTGCAGGTCTAATATGTGCAGCCAGCATGGAGTCTAGTTGCATCTAATCGTGTATGTTGTGTAAACCAGTCAGCTTGGAGATAAGAGTGTGTGTTTACTATGTCAGCAAAGAAGTCAGGCGGAGCGCAGAAAGAGCCTGCTGTATGTAAACATCATCAGTCTGATTGGGATATTAAAATAGTGACCTAATGATTAATATGTGGTAATCTTTGATTTACAGCTATTACTGTCTTTTACATTTTGCTGACGTCTTCACTGCCCCACCTTGTCTCGACTATGACCATATGCTTTGGCCTTTCTAACTTGTTACAGATGAGTACTCATTATCACAAGATAATCAAAAAATAACCACCACAAGAGGCACTGATTCTCTAGAGGACAATATGCAGCAATAGAGACATTGATCTGTGCTTAAAATCCCGTCTGAGCAGGTATACAGAAAAGAACAAGAGGAGGCAAGGCCACCTCAGATTTGCCACGGAGCCAAAACAGTCAACGAAAGGCCGCAAGCAGTTGCCAGGCAACACTATCCGTATCACAGCAGGAAGTAGAGTCGAACAGAGCATTAATCACTTTCAGCTTCATCTCACAAAAGGGACAGACCTACAATGCACTGGTCAGACGGCCTCACACTATGTTTAGTCACCCTGGTTTGTACCTGAATTTCCTGGTCTTTTACTCAAGGCCCAATAAAAAGAGACGTCTCCAGCAGGTATATTTACATAATTACATAATGGAACATGTCTCAAGAATTAATAATTAATACCATATTAATCCAGTTATAAGGAAACCAATGAAAGCTCTGTCAAAGAGTTCTGCCTGAAGAATTTATTTTGCACTGAATATTGTTAAAACAAATCGTAAGGGATATCTGCCTGCAATCTGTGTGTTTCACCAGTCAAACCACATCTTTTCAAGGCAAATCCAGCTCCAGGAGAGTTTATGCAATTATATGCCGTGCTTATCTGTCTCACACAGGTGGAATCCAGGACCTGCACCAAAGAGACCAACAGATGGACTCATTGTCTGCCAAACAGGTGAACTCTAAGTGACATTTGAAGTGAGTCACAGAAAGCCACAATTGGGCAGACAGTTAAGAGACGGTGACACAAGATGCGATTCAAAATGATCACAATTTCAGCGACTGACTGATATCAAATTCCAATTACAGGGATGCCATGGAGCTCTTCAACTGGTGTGATACCTTGCATTCATTCATATACCATTCTGTAATCCAATAATAATTCATAAAACATAAACATTATCCTGCATCCCCTGTCGCTAATGTTTATTTATTAAATACTTTCTTGTGAGTAGGAGGCTACATGGGTGCAGCATCCTATTGGCATACACAGGCTCTCAAAGCATTGCCAAAGCCAGGCTCACTGCAGCAGATCTGTGAATTGAGGAAAACCCAAAAAAATAATAATAATAATAAAAAATCCCAAAAAGCAGCATGTGGGTGGATTCACTTGAGTAAAAAATGACAAGGTTTTCCCAGCTCAGTTGGGACTCATAAACAGATCTAATCAAATACATAAACAGAGTCTGCAAAGTGGGCAAGAATAGCAAGGGATGAATGAGGAAGTCATTGTTGGAAAGATGGGACTATTGGGACTGTCTGCAGATGTAATCTGGGCTAATCAACTACTTGATACCCAAATCAATACCTCAAATACCCAAAGCAATAATATAAGAAGTGGTTTATTACTTTCACATTTCACATTGACATTGTTTAGAAACAAGATGTTACATTTTTTTGTTGGACCAAAATGATCAAGCTTTCTAATTCTGCATTGCCTCAAGTTGGCGCCATTTTCTGTTTCAGTCACGAGGCCTAAATATATGACTATGACAGCAAAGTATCAAACGTAGCTGGAATCAATCAGATAATCTAATAACAAATCTGTTACTCATTAATGGAACCAGAATAATTAATAAACCAAAGATAGTCAATTTTAATGAATAGAAACCTACGTGTGTGGTGACAGAATAGGAATCATGGCAGCAGTGATTGTTAACATATTCAGCTGTCAGATGGTACAGTGATGATGGGATGGATGGAAGAGAGAAAATGTGTGACAGCTCTGTAAGGACACATTCTGCCACATGTGAGTGAAATATGTGTCTTAATTTAGGACGGAATACAAGAACATCCATCATGCCATGCCATGCCATGCCAAAAACCTATAGCTTGTATTACACATTCACAGAAATACTGGGAAAATAAAATTTTTATTCATGGTAACTACAAAACTGCAAATATGATTTTAAATCATATTTACCTAAGTTTAGAGCATTCACACTGCAAGACTGTTGTGTCTGTATGAGGGTTCAGGATATGAAGATATAAGGTATAATTTGACCTACAGTATTGGTGATGCTATGGCCAAGGTCATGGGGTCACCAAGATCAATATCCTTTCCCTTCTGGGAGTATAAATGCGCACTGCATAGTTCACTGTCTATTCTGGCTATTAGGTGGTTGGATGAGATCAATGACATAATCTCTGCTCATTGGAAGAGTTGATGATAATAGATTAATAATGATGATGATGATGATGTAAAACTATCATATCTACTTATTGACGTATGTCTATAACATTTCATAAACATTTAAAACGCTTCTGCTTTCTGATTTTTTACATGTTAGTTTCCATGGGCTCTCTGTGCGTCTCTGCAGCGCATCTTTGGTGACTTGAGCACCACTTCTGCCGAAAACACGTCAACCACTGCAGCAGCAGCGGCAGCGGCAGCAGCAGCACGAAGACAGAAGCAGGCCTACGAGGAGCCACAGGGAGGTTTGTCATCTACAGACTGCTCTTTCTTAATTATCTCCATTGCTGCTGATGAGAGCCGGCGACAGCCTGACCTGCTCAAAATAATCTGCAGAAGACGGTCGTGTGTGTGCAAAGGAAGATGTTTGGCTGAAATCTAAGACAAATGGTTAAGACAGAGTCGCTTATCTGTGCTTGTCAATAGTTTGAAGGACGTATGTTGTATGCTCTTTACGTAATCTTTTTTTTTTTTTTTTGCGTAATTTCGCACCGGGTATTTGATGCCGCGTGGAGCGGGATTATTTTGGCGAGGATATCTCTAGTGCTCTCCCTCCTCCCTGCGTCCGCTGTTGTCCTCAACACTAGACACGCAGGTTCAGTCAGGCGGGGACTGTTTGCAACAACGTTGTAAACACAGGAGAAGCAGTTTTGATGAAATCCAACATCGGTGCATCTCGGTTGGAGGTAGGTTTGCTCTCTCGGCTCTCCATCTCTCGGCTCACGTTTCCATGTTGTGCTCATTTGTTGTTGAACCGAATGGTGCAATGCAACGTTTGCAACAGCTCCTGCACGAATGGACAAGCACACCTCAGGATATGGCATACCGTAAATATTGAGATGAATTTACAAATGTAATGTCTTTCATCTCTTTGCTCTCCTTTATGTCGTGGTGTATTATAATTATGTTTATGCGTCTTAGAGATATAAAATGAGAGAGAGAGAGAGAGAGAGGGAGAAAGAGAAAAGAGAGACGGAAATGGGCAGAGGAAGAAAATCAATGCATGTCTTCCAGGAGTGTGAATGCACATGAGTTAGCGTGAGTACCAGGTGTCTGCTTGTCTATTTGTTTTATATGAAAACAGCAGCAGGGGAAAGTTTGTAGCTACTGTACGAGCTTCATGCGTAAGGAACCTGCGAGCAAGTGAGAGAGATTTACGTAAGATTGTATGTTCACAATGAGCGCAGAAGCATTTAATCAAGTACTGTACACTAAGAACAATACTTGAGTATTTTAATTTTGAGAGACTTTATTCTTTTGCTCCACTGCATGTTAAAGGTAATATATTGCAGTCAAATGAGTTACATTCATCTGTTGTTGCTTCTTTATTTGCATATTAAGATAGATTTTATTTGCAAAACAAATTATAAGATCATAAAATATTATTATTAATATATTTTAAAACAACTTAACATATATATGTGTGTGTGTGTATAGCTAATAGCTAAACCATGCACCACAACATTAAAATACTGGCAAAAAGGACCATTCTCCAAAATGCCATTACATTTAATAGTACAATCTATTATATATTAGTTATTTTTTAAGGATGTGACCCACAGATTTAAAAAAAATGCAGATTTATTCATGTCAATCGATCGTAATTGAGCATATAGTTATGCTTGTGCCGATGTAAACAAACATCAGAAACAGCAATATAAGTATAGTGCTACTCCCTGAGAAAAGTTCTGCCATTCAATGTGGGAGTGATAGTATGAATGTATGTTATTGTGTCTATGTTTGTGTTTACAAAGCATGGTATCTATCTATCTATCTATCTATCTATCTATCTATCTATCTATCTATCTATCTATCTATCTATCTATCTATTTATCTATCTATCTATCTATCTATCTATCTATCTATCTATCTATCTATCTATCTATCTATCTATCTATCTATGAATACCTACTTATGTCTAATAGTATCGCCCTTTTTTCTGCCTTTTTTCAGCCTTCAGTCAGCAATGCCTGGGAATCCCCCAGCTGCTCTTCATGCTGTTTTTCTGAGAATGGCATCGTAGTAAACCTCTCTGGGATTTAGATCAACTGCTAGCATGTTGCAGCCTTCCACCAGAACAGGTGACAGCCTGTTGGAAACATTACCTCATTGGAGTAGGCATCCAACATGGGCCCTCCTCCTCACCGTGTGCATGGCTCTCCTCTGGCTTCCGGGGGCAGCAGGATCTACCCTAAACTGCCATAAGACTTGCATTTGCGCCTCAAACATAGTGAGCTGCTCCAAGATGAATCTGACCACTGTCCCAACGGGACTGCCGCTCTACACTGCTGTACTGGATCTCAGCTACAATGAGATAACGCGGTTACGATCAGAATGGACCCCGGTTAAACTCCTGAAGCTCCATAACCTCTTGCTTAGCCACAATGGTCTCCACTTCCTGTCGTTAGAGGCATTCATATATGTGAAGCACCTGCGCTACTTGGACCTGTCCTCTAACAACCTGCGGCAGCTGGATGAGTTCATCTTTGAGCCTTTGGTCAACCTGGAGGTCCTCTTGTTGTACAATAACCAAATTTCCCAGATTGACCGCTCTGCCTTTGTTGGCATGAGCAACCTTCAGAAGCTCTATCTTAGCCAGAACCAAATCTCCCGTTTCCCCCTGGAGCTGGTTAAGGAAAAGTCACGCCTGGAGAAACTTAGCCTCCTGGATGTGTCCTCCAACAAGGTCAAGATGTTACCCATTGACGAGCTCAGTGTGCTGCCTGCCTGGATTAAAAATGGCCTCTACTTCCACAATAACCCTCTGCTATGTCACTGTGATCTCTACACACTTCTAGCCCACTGGTACATCCGAAAGCTCAACTCTGCTGTGGACTTCAAAGATGACTACACATGTATTCTACCTGGCCCGCAGAAAACACAAGTGGGTGTTTTCGATCTCAGCGGTGACAACATGAATTGCAGCACATTCAAGGAGGCGGATGAAGAGGCTTTTCTGGAGCAAACACTGATCCTCAGCTGTGACACCAAACACAGAGTCACGTCAAAGACCTGGACGTTGCCTGGTAATGTGGTGGTGACACCTGGAAGCAACCAGACAGCCAAAGTCTTGCCAGATGGGAGTCTGCAGATTAGTCCGGTGAGGTCCGATGACTCTGGAACCTACACTTGCTTTGCAATGAGCGAGTCCTTCAATGAGACAATCTATGTGGTGCTGAAGGTTCACAACTTCACCATGCACGCGGGCGGGGAAAGCCTGAACACAGCGTACACCACCTTGGTGGGCTGCCTGGCCAGCGTGGTGCTAGTGCTCATGTACCTGTACCTGACGCCATGCCGTTGCTTCTGCTGCCCCAGCAAGGGCAAGAATCGGGGTGAGGACAGCATCCACTCCTCTATGCTCAGTGTGACGCCTACCCACGACGACCCAGCAATGAAGGCTGAGCTGAACAGGCACGTAGCTTTCATAGACTCCAAGGACTTGCAGGGCCAGAATGGCAAGCTGAACCCCAATGGGAATGACGAAGACGAGGATCTAGATGCAGAGGCCGGTTCTCTTATGAAGGGAAAGAGGAAGAAGTCAGTAGCAGAGTCCATCAGCTCCGTCTTCTCAGACACTCCCATGGTGGTCTGAGATGGCATAGGCGACAGACACCATGACTGGATGTAAATGGTACAACATGAGCCATGTTTAAGTTAATGTGAACTATGACTGTGACCTTGTGGAAGAAGACAAAGGAGGGATGTTCATCTGTAATTGCTGGCAAGAGGAAATAAGGATCTCAAAAGGAGTAAAAAAATGAACTGTCTTGTTGTCAACAAGAACAATAAGCAGGACTTTTCCAGCATTTTAATCTGTAGCACTTAATATTCATACTGTGAAGGAATGGCAGCGGAAACTACTGAAGTCTTACAAGAGTAAAAGGGAGATAATATGTTGTTGATATCAGCACTCAGGAAGTGATACATTTAATTGCTTAAAGTGTGGAAAATACATACAATGCACAGACTGAAATTAGATTTGAAAACAAAATTGTTCACACGTATAGTAGTATATTGAAGCCATGGTTCATCGTTATATTTAATACGAAGACTAGAATAGATTGCATCTTACGTCAACACTAGAGCATAACTACATTTACCCTTCATCTATCAATACAGGGACAGAGATGTAGATAGACAGACCATCACCGGGCTATGAATACATCTATCTATAGTCATCTATAGAAAAGCAGCATGCCACATTATAAGAGATCCCAGAGAGATCCTGTAAAGGAAGCATGTTGATTCATCAGACATTTAGTCGTTTGTATTGTGAATGCAGTACCATAAACATCAAATTAAGAGGTCATTTCCATCCTACTTTATAGCTGGTACTTAGTTGCACTTAGATACAGTTAATTAAAGTGATCCTTATTCATACTCATAGTCATATTTATAGCAATATGAGAGCTGTTTTTCTTTTTTTCTTTTTTGCTATGTTAAGGGATATATGGTATAAAATAGTTAACCAGCTCAAGACATATCATCATTTATGAATGACTTGTATATGAAAATAGTTTGTTATTGCACATCTACAGAATAACCCAAGAGAAACTTTTGAAGTCTTACACAATTAAAAAAACGCAGAACGCCTCCAGCAGAAACACGTTAGGTGCAGGGAAATATTTTTGTCTTGACTGATTATCAACATATTGTCTCAATTCTATATACAGACAGGTATCATCCTGGTCCTTATAAGGACAAATAGGCTTCTGTTTCTTGTACAAGTCCACTGAGGTGCCACTTTACTGCAGAGTTTGACTCCTCCTCCCGACCAAGTTATAGCATTTGTTTTTCTCAGTCACACCATCGGGAAGTTAAATACCGAGCCATGGCTAAAGGCTAAAACCTGCCAGAATGAGTTTCATTTATTATTTCCTGTGCGTAAAATGTGCATTTTGATGTACATTGTTCAAGAGAACATAAACCTCGGTGTATTCATACATCATAAATGATAAAAAACTGATCAAATTTGAATATAACTGTCACGTTGATTTAAAATGTAGCTGTCTTGCCCTGTGGTAGGTAGATAATGATGTTTGTTGTGTTCGTAGGTAAACAAAGAGTCTGCCACATTATAAAACCTTCACGCCTCTTCAGAAAATGAATCTTATGAATAATACTGATGAGAGCTGATTTTAGTGTTTGCAGCCGCTGACACAGGAAACATATTATAACACAGGGGATCCTTCAGAGAGAGTCTCAGCAATTAAAACTGAATTTATTATTTATTTATTTATTGTGAAATTGATTTAAGCAAGAGTGATTTCATTAAAACTGTGCATCGCTTGTGTCATAGTACAACAAGACTAGGCCGGCGTAAATGCTAATTGCATCTGTTGATGGGATGCAGCTTCCCTCTACTTTTCCGTGGCTTTGTATCTGTGAGCAGGAGATGATAGGTGTGTTATCATGAGTCACAGCAACACAAAGCTATTCTCTTTGGCTCTCTGTACGCTGACAGCCTCAATTCATCCCTGATGTGTTTGCTTTGTTTGTGTACCTCTGTCATTATGAGGCTGCCCTTACTTAAGTTCAAAAGCAATCATTTATCCACACTATGAATGCGATGCCCTTTAACCAGATTGTATTTTGTTTTACGAGGGGAAATGCCTGGAGCTTTCATTGAACGTTTGCTCTGCCACTGAGTGATATGGTTGAAAAGTATAATATAGGGGAAAGTATATGTATGGAAGAATTTTATGAACAATGTATTTTAGTTTTCCAGTTCAACAAGTATCACAAACGTGTAAGAACTGATGGTTGCAATCTAATGCAATTAAACGTCAATTAAGCTCTTAAATGTTAAGAGTTAATGTTAATGTTATCTATACATTTCTGGGCGTCATAAGGGTTTTGTTTTAATGTAAAATTGGTAGAATCAGTGGAATATTCACAGTTGCTGTGTGCACCACAGCAACTCCTGTGTGGGTGAGAAAAGGAAGTCACACTTATCAGAGAGGTGGTATGTGAATCATTGCACTCACACATAGGAAAAAACCAGGTGGAAAAATAGAGAGCAGCAGAAATACCACAAGACACACTTAAATGAGGCCTCATTTAGCACTAGTGCAGACTGGCTGCAGCTAGTGAAGAATCAGTCCCATTTTTAAGAAGAGATTTAGGCTCTTAAATTTTGCCCTTCAGAAATGTTCCCTGCTTCCTATGAGTGGGATCAATGTAAAACTCCTTGGGTATCCAGGCTTGTCTTTCACATTGAACTGCCAGACCACCAAGGAATAGCATGTGTTTGCCCTGCAGTTACAGACTGTCAGTTAAATCTGCCGTGGCTAATGGGAGGTTTTCTCTGGGTTGTCACTTAAAACTTGCAATTCTGTACAGAGAAAAACTCAGTGCTATTGCAATGGTCCCGACACAGAGGAGAAGAGTGGCTTTGTACTCTCCAAAGCAAATCTGCCTTCCTATATATATATCTATGTATACAGTATATATATATATATGTATTAAGACTCACTTTTCTGTGTTCAGTATTGATTAGTTGTGTACTGCTATGTTCTACCAATGTACTGACTGTGTTCTTGTATAACCTGGTGTTGATCATTTTGCATTTTGTCTGCCGCTGTGCTGCTGTTAGTTGTTTCAACGTTCAAGTCTTGACATAAATGTTTATTTTTTAAGTGGGGGGTGGGGTTTAGTTTTTTATTGAAAGAGGATGTATTTTACACTTGACTCTACTGAAGAATATGGTTAAAGAAAAATATATTTGAACATGTATCAGAAGCTGCATAGGAAGAGTTTCGACATCATTGAACATAATACATCCTAATGGGCAGTGATTATGTAGCCACCAGTTGTTTTCAGTCAAGTTCCTTAACATATGCTGAATTTTACAGTTATAGCAAAGACATTTATGTCTGTAAGAAAAATCTTTTTTTTTTTTTTTTATTAAACACAAGGAATGTAGAAAAACACATTCTTTCTTCCCATTGAAAAAACAATAGGCTTTGAATGAGTCAACATAAAAAAAATGGCAATTAAATATTCTCAGGATTATGTATGTTTTAAGTAATGTAATATGTTGTAAAAATATAATTGCAATTTGCAGCATCAGTAACACCAAAATCTCTGCTTTGAAATTTGTGCAGTTCACAGGCCCTTTCTATTTGCAAAAAATGGTACATTAACTATTATCGTAATGATCAATTCTCAGAGATTATGGAGGGGTGTGGTCACTCATTGCCTGACATACAAAATACATCTCTCTCCGCTCATCTAAATATGTACTAACGATTATGGAAAACATCCTTGTGGTGGTGGGGCTGAAAGCTCACTACCTCTACAATGTGCTACTACAAGTGTCCACGGAACAATAATGGAGCTTTTAACAGCCTAAAAGCACTGAGTTGGGCTGGTGAGCTGGTTGGTCACTGCCATAAATCTGAAAGGTTTCGCAGCTAAAGTGGAATGGCTTTGCATGGTATGCTTCTCTGACTGCAGGATAGGTGCAACTTTGTAGGCATCACAGATAAAGAATGCTGATATATCATTTGATTTAATAAAATATCAAGATTTACACTTTGTGCTGCCTCCATTTTTTACAGGAACATGTTCCTATAATTATTTGCCTCTAAATCTTTATGGCTGGTATGCAGTATTAGACTATTTTAAGGACAAAGCTGTGACGTTTTTCTGAAATTACTATGACTAATGCTCTCTGCTCTGTAAACATAGAGTCACCATTTTGGGATACGCTAGACAATATACCATGTATTTCCTTGATTAGTAATGTACAAAATTTTGGTGACTTTTCATTAAAGAGACAATATGGCAAGTCTAATCTACATATGAGGGTCGTCATGTACTGTATAATATTTGCTCCCTGTAAACTAAGTGTTTGTCAGGCTAAACAGATTTCAAAAATACCTCTAATGTTTCTCATACCAGTCGCAAAACCAGAGTAGCGCAAAGTAGATTTATGTACAATGTGTGCTTATGTAACATGGATGGAAATGGCTAAAGGTTCATCATGCTGCTTTTTCTGAGGAGCAAAGTTGATGGCTTGATACCATCTAGTGGCAAGACTGTGTAGAGTTCTGCTGTATGTAAACATGGCCTTTTACTGGCCACTTCTATCATACACTTATTAATACATTAGTATTTATGTAATATTTTGCATGAACACGACTGACTTTTCCAAATATCAAATCATCAAAGTTGGGACAAGCTTTGATGAGGACACGCTTTCAAATAAGTTCATCAATTTCCAATCACATGACCCACAGGAACAATGACAAAAAAAATCCTGACTGGAGTAAACTAAACTGACTAAAATTGCAGTTTAACAATTTTTAACATAATTATTATTATTTAATAATAACAGAAGACACCTTGGTATAAGGATTCAAGAGGTTTTAATAGTTTTGCCATTGAATGACTTTTCATTTCAGCAGCATAATGTGTGGATCGAGGTATTTTCGTGTTCTTACATAGGCAATCAACTGAGACATTTAGTCAAATAGAAAAATAGACATTTTGCAATAATACACACATACGGTATTGTGCCGACCAAACACTTATTCCTGATGTCTGTGCGTAAAAATGTGAAGACATAAATAAAACGTGGACAAACACACACACACACACACACACACACACACACTCATACTGGCAGCAGCTGTAGTGTGCAGCAGGCCTCTTTTCCAAGTGGTCTTTTTAAGGCTGGCCTCTTTACTGTCTATGAAGATGAGATGTAAAACAATGTCACATATATCGTTGTTAAAAATACAAAAAATACACAATCAATCAATATCTGTCTATTGTTAAAGATTAATGGTTAACTCACTTACTAACTCTTTAGGAGTCTGATCTTTTCTCCAGACCCCAAGAAAGCACATCCTCGATGCTCTCTCCCTTCCAGGTAAGGAGGCTTGACCGGGAAGGGGAGGACAAACGTTGACACTTGGAGTTCCTGGATAGTGAGAGGTTGCGGGGCAGTGATTCACTGCTGCCTTTGCGCTTCTGGGCTGGGGCCCTGTGGTCATATCCCACTGCTTTCTGCTGAATCCCTGGGGATCTCCCTTTGCAGTGCGGAGAGCGGTGTGTTGGATGGTTAGGAGCTGGTAAAGGAACATGCTTCTCCAAAACTGACATGTGTCTCTCTGAGGGCTGTAGTGGAAGAGGAGGACATGGCTTCTTTGTGTGTGAGAAGGTACCATTGACCGGTCCTTGAGAGAGAACAGGTGGCTGGCCCTTCTCATAGAGGGGGGGGTCCCTGATGTATCTGGAAGATTTGTCTTCGCCGCTGTTAGACAGCTTGGTACTTTTCTGTGCTGTGCTTGAATCTTGCATTTGCTCCACCTCTTTCAGCTGAGACTTGTCGGGTCGCCCAACAGAGCTGCGCTGTCGCCTTGCCCCAAGGCTCGCAGAGGTGGTGGAAGAAGGCGGTTTGGTACTGTGAGGGCTGTGCTGTGTACTTTTGGTTTTCAGTTGTCCCAGTGAGGTAGACTCAAGGTTGAAGGAGCCAGTGGGATGGGACCGTCTAGCCCCTATCCTGACAGGTGATCCTACAGTTGGAGGTGTGACATGATGTGACCTGAGACCTGATGATACTTCAGGCATTTTCCTATAAATTAGAAGGAGAAACATGAAGCAGATTACGTTTCTGTATTTCATGTAAATGAAAGCAAAACATTCAAGATATTTAACTTACCCTGATGTGGCTCTGATGGATCAGCTGCAGCCTCATTTTAATATGAGTTATTATCCCGTGGTAGAACCCCACAAATGTTAGCTAACATCCCTCTGATTGAGTTTGCTAAAGTGTCACATCAAGTCTGAGGGTTATTTTAGTTTTTTTTTTAAACGTAACATATAACTTTAGTGGTTTCAAATGTATTTGGGTTTAAGAAGCAATGCAAACCAGCCTACTGCTATACTTCACAGAGCATTCAAAGACAGGAAATGGCACAAAAAAAAACTACCACTGAGTAGATTGTACCATGATTGACACATTTAAAAAAAAAAATACTTGATAACTTTTGAATCCCTGCAGGGAAGAAACCAGAACAAGCTGAAGAACGATTACCTGGAATAGATTCAATACCTAGTTAAAGGACAGACACTTGCACATACTGGATCCTGGCAGGATGTATTTACACTCACTAAGCAACTACTTTCTTATCCTTGTCTTGCTCTCATAGATGACACTTCTGTCAAGTATAGAGCAGTGATACTCACTTCCACAAATGTGTGCTGACGTGGTGCTCCAACATGGCACTGAGGGCAAACTGCAGGTGGTGCAAACGCCGGTCAAAAGTGAAGATGCTGCAACCCAATGTGTGGCATCCAAAGGTGCATAGCTACAGAGCAGAAACATTTTAATATATATACGGACACACTCAAATGTCCTTTAAAGAACATTTTAATCCTGACTGAACCTTAAACTTATATAACCTTAAACTTATATAATCCAGTCTCCACCCCTTTTTTGAAAGAAGGAAACTGAAGCAGCCCTTCCATTAAATCCGATTTTCAACCTCTAAATAGATCACAATTGATTTAAATGAAAAAAATCCTCTTAAAACAATACAAATACAAAACTTGTCTGAAGTGGGCTACTGGCTGCTGCTTTTCTTCTGTATGTTCCTGCACTCACCCCAAGAGGTTTTGGGTGCCAGGGTGTGGCAGGCAGGTCGGTGGCTTCCTCCTGCTCATCATCTTCACTCTCCTCACTTGACAGCAGGTTCTGATTAAAGGGGTACGGATGTTGAACCTCCACTTTCACAGTACTGTCACCTTCTTCCTCCTCTGGAAAGCTTTCTGACGGATCCATGGACCTGCTTTGAAGGTAAAAGAATACAAAAAAAAGATTATCTTTCAGAACACATATTTTTCCCGTATGAATGTTTTGTTTTCTGTGTGTGTGTACTTAATGTTTGCCGCTTTCACTTTCCATACCTGAGAATGTGGCTGTTGTTGTTGAATTTGTTTTTATTGCCCTGGGTTGCCATTTTCTCTTCAGAAGCTTCCAAATGATGCTCCTTGTCTTTTGATTTGACAGGAAGCTGCTCCATGTCACGACCTGCTGAAGGTGTTCTCTGATCCACTGCCAACTGATCAAAGGCTCTAGTCCTACTCAATGCTCGCTGCTGCTGGTGGATGGACTCAATCTGTAGAGGAAGAACAGCACAGCGGAAACTATTTTAAATCTCTCATGTTTTTGTACCAAATAAGATGGACTAATATATCTGTTCACAGTGAACAGCAATAAAGATATTGATAACAATACTGAATAAAAGATTATGAAAAGGCAGAGTTTACATTGCATATACGCTCCCGGCTGCACACCTTCTTCTTTTCTTGATCGCCAACTCTGCAGTGTTTGTTCAGGTCACATTCTTTCTCTACAGGGAAAAAAAGCAGACAGAAAACAGTCAGCAACAGCAGGTTAGACAACATGATCCAAAAACAAAACTATAGGCAACAGTCCTGCATATGATTTAATTATATCATAATGCAGATAATGCTGTATACAATATACTATACCCCAGCAAATACAATAAATGTGGAGAAGTCTGTCAGTTCAGAGACATGTGGCAGAAAAGCAACAAGGGAAGAAACAACAGAAGTAGACTTACTGTCAATGTTTTTGTAAATCCGGCTGTAGGTTCGCGTTCCCCGCAGAGGACTGGGAGACTCACTGGACTGCCCGGCGGTGGGCTTCTGTACAGGGGGTCTCTCTGACAGAGAAGTGGAGGAGGTAGAGGAGGGACAGTGGCCAGGGGGCAGGGGTCCCGAGTGCCAGGGAGGAACCCTGGGGCGAGGCGTGGAAGCGGAGTGATGTGGGACAAGATGGTTCTCCAGAGGAAACTTTTCCACTGAAGGTAAACTGGGGAAGAGGTTAGAGATGTAAATTTCATAATTAACTTACACGATTCATGCAGCTGAGACCTGCAATTTAGATAAAAGTTTCTGCAAGATCCAAATGACATAAAAACTAAGTTACTGTTACAGCAAAACAACAAATGAAACAAGGATTCAAAGAGGGCAGAGCTCCTCGAGACAAACAAAATAACAAACTGAGCATGTCCTAAAGTAAGTCTGAAGTATACAATATTAAACAGTACCTCGAAGCCTCCTTCTGTGCCTTGGTAGGTCTGTGCTGGTGGACAGGTAAGGCTGCTGAGGAGGAGACACTGGCTTCATGACATCTGCCATCTATCTGCCTCTCTCTAGAGGCAGAAAGATTTGCAGGAGGCCGGCCAGGGCGAGGTCGCTGCTGTGGAGCTAAAGTAGATGACTGGCCACACATCTTCATGAGAGGACCATGTCGCCTCTCGCAGTGCTTCTCAAAGGCTTGAGGCTTCACCACCTGGCCACAGTGGCCGCACACCACCAGATAGAACTCATCATGTGCTGGGCAGCGGCCATATATGTGCATATCTGTAGAGGGAAAAACAAACAAAATGGAATTAAAAGTGAAATCCATTTCCTGACGTGACACTGACCTGAGGTTAATCTTCACCTTCTTTCCTGAGGGTCATGGTCTCACAGCGGTTCCTCCCACACACGCTGCTGTCTTCAACATCAGACCCAGCTGCATGAAAAGGTATGAAATATTGATAAGGGACATTCCTGTAGCCTCCTCCAAGTTCACAGAGGCTTCCACAGATTCTACTCATACAC
The DNA here is from genome assembly GCA_036937835.1 of Pampus argenteus. Classification (NCBI taxonomy): domain Eukaryota; kingdom Metazoa; phylum Chordata; class Actinopteri; order Scombriformes; family Stromateidae; genus Pampus; species Pampus argenteus. The sequence goes on along the minus strand of CM072864.1, from coordinate 18,190,745 downwards.
TCATACATTTTAATTAATTAAAATAAAAATAAAAAAATAAAAAAGGCTCTTGAAACTCCCATTTACATAATATGCCAGCAGCGTCCTTGTCTTCTGGTCAAGCAACTGCATTTGTTGGCGAGTCAACTTTGACAAATCCCTCTTAAGTAGTGTTGTTGTTGTTGTTGTTGTTTGTTGACATTAGCTAACGGTGAACAAACATGTCCACCGACGAGCCGCTCGCGTTTGTGTTCATATTAGACAACGTTAGAGATGTTAACATTACATTACTAAATGCAATGACCACGTATGAACCCACCTTGCACTAGGACCCAGCGGGTCTTTTGTTTGGGTTGCGCTTTAACGTTATGCCGCTCAGTCTGTGTGCGTGTAACAACAAATAAATCACAGGACACCGACACTATGACATGATGAAAAGCAGGTTTGGGGCAGAGAGTGTGACTCACCGTCAGATGGTAAAATATTCACCCTATCTACCCAACAACTCCAGTTTAATCCGACAAAATCGTCGAGATTAGGATTTCGCCGATCCAGTGCGGCCATTGCTGCTCTCGCGCGTTCCCGAGGTGACGCCGTCAGTTCACGCGCATCGCATCCGCGTCACAAGACTCACGTGCAAAATGGGACAAGATGCCATATTAATGAAAAGTTGTCTTTCATACATGTGCGGAGTGAGCTCCCAGTGTAGCAGCAGCACAGTCTGTCTGTGTTTCTAAGACAAAGGCAACTGGATTTGCAGAAACTGCAGATTTCTTGCTGGATGTTCAGGGTACACATGCATCACAACAACCACTGATTTTAATGACGTTTCTGATTAGCAGTATAGATAGGTTGTAAGCATAAGGCATCCTTATTCCGTGCAGAATAATGGAAATAACACAAAGTGGTCTCACTCACAATTTGTAATCATACCCTGCAGCATTTTCCCTCAGCGACAAACTCACTTTAACTTGTGTCCCCTTCTTGATGCATCAGACACTTGTGTTTTTTTTGCCCAGTTAAGAGTATTTTTTTGTGTTGTTGATGTGTGTTTATATTGTATTGTCTTCCCTGAAAACACACCAAGACAAATTTCAATTAATGTTTCATTGAAATGGTAATCTTGAAATAAATCTCATTTCACACAGACAAAGATGTCTTTTTGTGTCAAACCTAAAACTAATCACTTTACCAATGACTTGCATGATTAATACTGTAGAGTATCAATACATTTTTTTTTTTTTTGTTAAAAGACAAACAATTAATCAACTAATTTCTTCAGAAAGAACAATTTCAACCAAACATATATGGGCATACATGCATGATAAACAGATTTTAGATATTTGGCATGTTCAACAATAACAACCAACTTGTGCACAGTTTCTAGATTTTTAGCATGAAGGTTTTTTTGTTACAGTTTTGGGGAAGTGTTAGCAGAAATGAATCAGCAGGCAGTGATGTTTTCACCGACAGACCACAGCATTGTGAGTGTAACTGAAAACATGACTGGACTGATGAGGGTCAGGAGGTTCATTTGAAGGAGTGTGTGATGTTTTTTTAGTCAGATGCTGATAATGCCTGACAGACAGTCTTCCTCCTAGAGTGTCAAACTGCATTGAATGCTGTCTGGCCATGCTTTCTGAATGCCTAATTAGCATGAATTAATAAAACAAAATGATAAGAAAACTCAAACATCAGCTACTAAAACTGTGAGACTAAGTGTGGCATGACTAATTAGAGTTCACTTTGTGAATCCAAAGCTCAGTGTGTGACAGCTCTGGTTCACTTGTCTGATCACTGTATTAAAGACTTATTAATAATATATTTTAAAATAACTGAACACATATATATATATATACATACATACACATATATATATATATGCACCACTAGTGAAATAAGCATAAATTTACACTAACAACAAATCCAGTTCCTCCATTTAATGTTCCACAGCATTTCATGTCCACGCAGTAACTTGTACTCCAGTTCCATCCATATGACACGTCTATCAACACAGAGGTGGATCAATAGAGACTGTGAATCAAGTCAGGCTACTGTATATCAAAGTCAAAATCACAATCATGGAAATAATATAGAAAAGGATAGCTTGCCTTTCCTTTGTAACAAAGTGGAGATAGAAGCCAGGATAAAGCAAGATAAAAAAAAAAATGCAGCTAATTAGTAGCAGGTTAGTTATCATTCAGAAAAACGAGTAGCAATTAACAACTAGCTAAGGCTATACAATTGATTGTACATTGGTATTGAAATACTGCAGGTCCTTGCTGGGCAAAGTCCTTAGAGATTCCTTGATTTAAACATTACAAACAAGTGGAGCAAAGAGAAAAAAAAGTCACAGAATTAAAAAAAAAACATCTGCAACTTCTACCAAATAACTGTAATAGTTCTAATTGTTCATAAGAACTAAACATGTTCCAAACAAACACATCCACCGCCTATAACAAAATATTCAGCTGTTATGCTAAAATAGCGACATTAGCCCAACATAATGAGATGGCGTGGTGCAACATGGCAAAAAAAACCAAAAGACATTATAGATAATCTCATATTGGCAACTCAATTTTGAAATTAAGTACTATTTAAATTTAGTTATTTTAACTTTCTGATACTGATGTTTTTAGGACTGGACTGCAATTTAATTTTGTCTACAGTTTTAGACTTGTGATAATAATAAATGTACTTCAAGTATTACATATTAAATCAGGTATTTTGTGATTTGTACACTCGACAGCCCTGAGTTTTTAAAATTATGTATTGTGCAGAAATACTTATGGCAGTTAACAGGGAGACTAACAAGGTGCTACATTATGATTTATCACCAACAAAGCTACCTGCAGTAGCATTTGAGATGAGGAATAAGGAGCACCTAGTTTTGGATATCTGTGTTTAAATATGTTAAAAACATGCAAATTGAGCATTTATGAGAATAACATTTTTCATTGTGTACAATAGTTTTCTTTGAACAATTAGTACCAAAATGACTCATTTAATAGCACTACATGTTTGACAATTATGAGATGAGAAAGCTGTGCAGTTACGATGGCCTGACTCCTCCCTCCACTTCTGCCGGCTGGTTGGTTGATTTGTGGAAAGGTGTCTCCTTGTAAATGAACCAGCAGTTGCCACCCCACAGGATGAGGTTAAGAAAACCAGAAATCTGTCAAAGAACAAGGGATAAGTTAAAAAAATAAATAAATAAAAAATCTGTTGTCAGTTTAAAGTGTGTTTGAAAAGACCAATTCGCATACAGCATAACTTACCACAGAGGCGTTGAGTCGGCCCAAGTGAGGCGCAGCACCGCCGTTGCACTTGTTTTCAGCACCCTTGCAAGCACTAATAAAGTATATAATGGTCCAAGGACTGGTGGCCCTCTTCACATCGACCAAGCCTTTAGCCCAAGCAGAGGACGATACCAACCACAGAAAAGCAAAGGCCACAGTCACCAGCAGGTCCTTTCAGCAGAGAAATATTATCAGTATGATATTAGAATAAACAGTTACTTTCACCCTAGGACCTTTCCTGTATAGACAAGACATAGTGGAGTCAGTTTGGGAGCCACACCCTGTTTCATTTACACAAGTCTGTTGAATGCATTTTCTTTGACCTCCTGTTGGACTCCAGCATAAAATAGATTCCTTGAAATATTACACACAAAGCACAAAATCTAAATATAGCCTGTAGAAATAAAATATCCGTCCATTCAGAAAACATGTGACATTTTCCTGCTTCAGATATAACCATATTTGATAATGCACACTGTCATTTCACAAGTTACCTATAAATGGAGACTATAGACACCAAAGCATTTCACCAAAACACCTAAAAAATGTGAATCCGGGTAAACATACCACGATAGGGCCACGATTTGATTCCCTATACAAGTGCTGGTAGCCTAAATAGAGGACCAGCGTGGCAGTGCTGTAGAGAAAGGCCAACACTCCGATGCAGACGTAAAACTGTGCCGAGGATGTGTAGTCTCCAGTCAGGAAGTAAGCAATGGTAGTTTTATTGTCTTTGCAGTCAGGAACATTATAAGGATGCTGCATCAACCTGTATAAACATAGATATAATCATTTTTTTTATTGTGGGTTAAAAAGACACTTTCCAGTAAGCTTGTCCCTCGCTGTAAAGGGGGGTGAGACTGTACATACACACCTGAACGGGTAGTTGAAGTTTGCATGTATTTCCTGAATGGCCATCCCAGAACACTGGACGGTGACGCTGCTTGTGCCGCTGTAACCTGCAGTTGTAGCAAAGGCAAATATGGAGAAGACCTGCAGCCACGGACACGAGATAAAGAAGAAGAAGAAGAAGAGACGCGCGTTGAGTGAAAGGGATGTTCAGGATAGAGTGATGATCAATGCATTACCCACACACACACACTTCCCTTTACTTCATGCAACACACATTTCCTTGACAGGAAATAGTTATTACAACAGAAGCATGTTTTTAAGATTAAACCAGACAGAAGCAGCTAATACTATACATAGTATAGTATACTGAGACTTATGTTTTACCTTAAATATAACACATACATGCAGATAAAAGCAACCAAATTAACTCTTTCTACATTCTGAAAAGGTGCTGAAATGCTGAAACATATTAGCTTTCTTGTTTCAGTTAAAGGCTGACACCTTGATATGCTGATCTGATAATTGCCCCTCGAGCTACAGCTTTTGAAACGGTGTTACAGCTCACAGGATGGGTTGCATAGCTTCTTCATGCGTGCAATGAGTCACAAGACAAACAGCATAATCAATTTGTGAGATATTTTATGCTACCAAGAGTAAACCGACATAACTCGCCATAGGCCATATGTTAAAACAATACAATGATTAGGAATAACTTACCCATTCTAGCAAACGAAGAAATGCCAACGGCTCTTTTAGGGGTCCAAAGTCAAGACTGAACCCAGAGGTTAGCACTTTCTGGTGAGAAATAAATGCAATGTCGAGAAAGCGTTAAGAGCGCTAAACAGGTCACGCACAAATAGGTGTGTTTTCTGAAAAGTGTCCAATCAATGTGCGCCATTAAACTCTTCCTCTCTGCGCCGTTACCTGGGCGACGGATTCCATCGTTTCTACTGGGAGGAAAACCGTTAGTATCGATTATGCGTCTGATTTGCAGGATCTCTCGATGTTCTCCGGGCTTGTCAAACTTTTCTCCAACTTCAGCGAGTAGTAGATGACACGTGATCAGTGACGTTGTGGCGTTACAAGGGGCGCTGCTGAGTGATAAAAGTAAAAGCCTCTAAAAACAAGGATGCAATACTATACTATAATATACTATACTATGGAAACAAAAGCCAGATTCAATAAAACTGTCAGTTTATTAATTCCACTGGGAACGTTTCACATCCATAAAGCCATAAAGTTCTCCAGGTATCGCCCATCCAGTACATATATGTATGCTTCAATGATTTCTTTTTAAAGAAATCTGATTTTATTGTCTACCATTTTCTATTTATTTATTTATTATTACTTTTACCCTTTGTCCTGTTACCCTGTTGACTATATCAACAAATTGAATATGATTTCATTATGATGCCTAATTGCTCTCTTGTCTTAATGTCACATGTTGTAAGCGGTGAAAAGTGAAAAAAAGAGTGCTAAATGTGGTGGTCTTAAAGTTTACTTCATGGTTTCACTACTTGTATGTTTTTAAAGTAAGAGTAGTGCATCGTGTTTACTATTCATCACATGTAACAGCTGTAAGGATGCAATGATATTTTAAAAGTAGCAATAGTTTGTAACTGTAAACACCAGCTACGACTCAAGTAAAAGTACTACATTCAATATTTTTTGTATAGTATAGATGTAACAGCAAAATGTACTTATCATAATTAAAAATATTCATTATGCAGATGTCCCCCGTTTGTGAGTATGAACAAAAACATGAATGAATAAAGAAATAAATAATGGGCAACTATTGCATTATTAAACAATACATTAATATGTAGAGCTAATTTAACACTGTACATATACTGTACTACATATAATTTATACCTTTTAAGGACTGAAGAATCCCTTGATCATAATAATAATTCCCTTTATAGTTTAGTATTCACTATACTCCTATACTATACTACATTAACGCACTACATTATTACTTATAAGGTTATTTTTTCCAGTATTCTTTGCACTCCCATGCACTCTTGTACTATTTGCACCATAACCCTGTATATACAATACTAATAATCTGACCTTTATATAGATTGCGTGTTGTCCAGCTCTTTCCTGTATATGAAACTTATATGGAAACTTGAAGCCTCCAGTGCACATCGACGGCGAATCGACTTTTTAGTGAAGTAGGAGACATTGTGTGTACATTGTGTACATCAGTTCAAATTGTAAAATAAAAATATTTAGAAGAACAGAAGTATTTTTTAATGATATCTGGTTAATATCCACCTAGACATTAGAGGCAGCAGTGTGTAAAATGCCAAAAAAAAAAGGATCTAAGAGTATACAGTGAATTTATAGTAATGGTAATTACTTTTCACTAGAGGTCACTGTTGCCACATGTTACATGAGCATTATTAACTTGACCCTTTTTATCCAAAGCAAGCCATGTGTTTCCCATGACTCTCATCAGTATAAACTGAACTCATTCACACACAGGCTGTCCATGTCCTACCTTTGGTTAGGCTCATTGTAAATCTTGGATTTAATAGGCAGGGAACTTTTGGTACACTCCTTTATAATTTATCTATCTTTCTTCAGGACACTGTCCGGCCAAACAGGAAGGTTTGTGTCCTTGTAGAAAGGCAGTTTTCATCCTTACAGAGCACATCTCAAAGGAATAAGAGTGGCTTTGTTTTCACCTTTTAATAGTTGACTGTGCTGCCACGGGGGAGGGACTTCACATCCATTGTACAGTCCTCTTGTGAAGGAATGCTGCTGTACAGATCAGATTGTTTGGCTTTCTGAAAGAATCTGGGAATTCAAGAAATAAACAAGCAAGAAAATACATACGCAAAAGGATATTCCCGCTTCCCCAAAGTATATTTGAGTGCAGCCAAAATTGTGGGAAATGTGGATTCAAGTTGAAACCGTCAACCATTGAAACTCCTCTAACTTGTTCAACTGCCTTTTCAGTTTTTTGGCCGTGATGAGATGACACTTTTTTTTGTTACTGGAAGTTTGCAAACTTGTCAGGCTGGTTTTGCTACAAGCATGAGAATAATCAAATACTCTAGTGCTAATGATTATCTGATCTGATTCTCCTATTGTTAACCAATAGAGTTTCAGTTATCCTGCTAAACACCCAATCCCACCCAACTGGACTTTTACAGAACAGATGACCTGGCACACTATGAGGGAAACCTGAAGCTGGGTATTAGTTTATTTGAATCAGAGTTTGTGAGCTACTCAGCCAGGCTTTTGGCAGCTACAAGTTCGGGGATTTTTTTTTTTTTTTCCTGCAACACATGACCAACAGTCATGGGTTTGTTGTGACCCTCTGTCCCATCACATGCACAAATGTAATCAAGCACACACAATATGACTCAGTACCAACAAAAATGAATAAATATAATTTGAGAATGCAGCTGGCTACTTAGAAACATCTGCTCTAATACAGAGGTTAAGCTCATATGATGAAAGTGTACTGTATTCAATAACCTGTTTTGTTTGAATGTGAATGTGTTGGTCAGTCTCAGCAGGTCACGGAGACGTTGAGAAATGTTGTTCAGGATATTCACATGTTAACCAGCTTCTTTTTTTCCCCACCACTTCAGATTCAAGTGGAAACAGGACATTTTAAACACTGTGAGGACATAATTCATTAATAGCAACAATGACCCACTCAGATTCAGAGTGATTTAATCTCTTGTTTAATCCACCTGCAAAGTAAACTGCGAAGTGTGAAGATGTGAAGCTTTACATGGCACATGTTAGAGACACCTGTGATGATTACTCTATGTAGGCTATTCAATCTGCACACATTCAGTGTCCCAAAATGTCACGCGATCATACACAGCATCATATTCATCAGCCTTATAAATAATCTAATAGCTTTTTATAATATAAATAGCTTTTTGGACACATGTTGGTCTGCATGTGTGGACATGTCAAATGTTTGACACTTTTACCTGTGAATCGTGTGTTTGCATATTGAATTATATTTATCTTTGTGTACTTTGGGGAAGTAAATGTTGAACTTTGACAAAACACGGCACATGTGCCAAAACATACATGTGCTTATATTCACATTTCTTCTTCTTATTTATTTGTTTACCTAGAAGACCAGTTACTTTTTGATTTACAGAGCCCGGTGGCTTGACAAAATCATCACAAAGCAGCACTGAAAGCAGCAGATGTTTCACACAAATGCAGACAGTAGTGGGCAGAAAATGCCCCCCCCCCCCCCCCAAATCAAATTCTGTCTGGATGGATTTACATGATAGTATGGCTCAACCTACCTTGGCAGCCTTTGACAGCTTATTAAACAGCTCCTGTTCAGTAGTGAACCAATCAGAGCAGCGGATACGCAGCCCGAGAAGAGACGACGGACAAATGAAATCGTCTCGTGCGTGCGGAGCGTTACGACCCGCAGACACCCTGCCTGTCGGTACAGTGCATCCTGTTGGGCTGAGGAGTTACAGCGAGAGTAACTGGCGTTAAATACCCAGCTCACATACGCGATTTTATTTCGCTTTATTTGGTTTTCCTTCCTCCGCGGCGGTGCGGGGAAACAGCCGGAGCCTCCGGGACCGTGTTTTTAGAGGCTGAAATAGTCGCTGTCAGGAGGGCTCCTGTTTGTTGATGTCATCCGCGGCAGAGCTGTAGCGACCTTCAATTTATAGGCAAGACTCGGATAAACAAAGACTCGTTTTGGGGTGTTTTTTTTCGCCCCCATTCTTTGCTTTGTTTTCTGACACCAAGCAGCGAGGATGGGACCTGTGCTGCCTTGTTATCTGCTGTTATCCATTTTAACTTTCGCAGCCGGCGTAGATTTCCAGCTGGGATCCAAACCCACCGGACAACCGGTTTTTGTGAGGAATTCAAACCCGGTGGAGAGAGCTGCGAACATCGCAAAGAGGTCTCTGCCTGCATGGTTGGCCGCATCACCAAACCACAAGATAAAGAGAAGAAGCGCCGAGCAGGGCGACTCCTGCAAAGCTCTTCAAGGATACGACACCAAGTTAACCGTAAACACCCACAGTGTAAGTTACCAACAGAGGTCCTGTTCCACTTTAAATGAGAGCAGAGAGAGATGCTGCGCAGGTGCAAACCAGGTGCGCGAACAGGCCTAATCAGCTAGTCAGTGAACTCAGAAACCTCAGCAGCCTCTGATGGGCTGTTTTCCATCCAACTGTTAACACTGAAGCCCAGAATAACAGCTACATGTAGGGTACTGCACACGAGCTATTTCCTTTCTTATTTTTAATTATTTTTCTTCGCTTGTTAATAAAATAAACACCACAATTAAAACATAACATCCATGGCATTTAAAGTTAATTTCACCTGCCATTTCCCAACCATTACTTTCTAGTGTTGCAACACCATGATTACGTGTTTTCTTTAATATTTGGTGCAGTGGAATGCTGCTACACAATGTAGTGAAGCAGTAACTACGCCTCTTTTCTTCCACTGAAGCACCACCACCACCAGACCGGTTTACCTCTGAAATGCTCCTCTAATAACAATGACCTATATCTTATTCTTGTCAAGGAAGCAGCTGCATTCTGTATTTTAAGCTTTTCACTGTCCACCTAATTATTGACAGGGAATCGGCCCATGGAGGATCCCTTGTGACTGGCTGTGTGTTAGTTATTTTGTAATTAAAAGCAGTGTTCGTGTGTGTTAGTGAAGTCAGTTTGCAAGCAAGGAGCCTGTTAGGATACAAAGACTACAGTATTTTTGTTTTTACTCGCACTTAAATCCTGAACAGCAGAGAGGGTTAAATTTGGGGTCACCAGATGTTCCATCTTATATATATAAATGATCTAGCTTTTCAATGCTCTCTTCAAAACAAACAGTAAGCCGACTTCAGTGGAGTCCTGTGCTACTTATTTGCATAGCTCCTCATTGCCATGTGATCCACTTTGCATCGCAGCCTTTGTATACTTGGTCTCAGTAATCTGAATTCGACAGAATTCTCAGCCTCATCGTTTCCCTCGGTTACAGCATAAGCTGCCTTTAAACAGTTTGTGAATTGTCAACATAAGTGAAGATGGATCGGTCACTGAATGAGATTTGAGATTCAAAACCTTTACTGTCGGCAGCAGGACTCTCTCTGACAGTGAAAACAGTACGTGTATTCACGGGTCTGTGCTGTCTGTTTGATAAGTGATGACAGGTATGTTTGAACCTGTGGTGAATTGAGACACAGTGCCAAAGCAAAAAAACAAACAAACTGGAGGCAAAATTCACTAATAGGCTTTGAATAAGTTTATTATTATTATGTAGTCAATTTTTCCTTTTTGTATCGGCTAGTCTGAAATGTTTCACTCATAAAAACATATGTTTTTTTTATTTTTTTTCAGTATACCTTCAATGACCTGAGCGGGTCGGTGTCACTGGCCTGGGTTGGAGATGGAACAGGGGTAAGTTCTTCATTTGCACCTAACACGTCTCCCATGCAGTGTTGATGAGACGAGATGTGACATGACTGCGTGGCCAGATTACTCAGTGTATGAAACTGACAGTGAGGGCCTCATGCATTACATAATAACGTCCCTCATATCAGGGTAGCATGTGCACTAATAAATGATCCATGCTCCACTTTCCTCAAGCGGAACCTTCTTTCTTGGCAGGTCATCCTGGCTTTGACAACTTTTCAGGTCCCCTTCTTCATGATAAGACTCGGGCAGTCTAAACTCTATCGAAGGTATGTCTTATCATCTTTGTATTTTTATCTTCTTGTTTTGTATTTGACTTGGCAGCAATCGCTTGTCTTTCCAGTGAGAACTACGGAAAGTCGTTTCAGGATGTGACCAGCCTTATAAACAACACCTTCATCAGATCAGAGTTTGGCATCGCTATTGGCCCCGAGAACTCCGGGAAAGTAAGTTGAGTACTGTAAAGAGCCTTTAACTCGTATCTGTCACCGTACATGGTTTCATTAGTCTGAATTTTGGCTTGTAGGTGATCCTGACAGGCGAAGTGTCTGGAACTCTTGGGTCTCGAATCTTTGTTTCCAAAGACTTTGGAAAGAGTTTCACCCACCTGGACCTGCCCTTCATCCCCATGATGCAGATCACATACAACCCCGAGAATTCCAATGCGCTGCTGGTCCTCAGCAACACTGTAAGTAGGGAATGTTAAAGAGATATATTTTATTTGGAAGTAACCCGTGTGGATCTGTATCAGTTCTGTATGAGGACATCTCAGATTACTAGTAGTTTGAAAACTGTTCCCTTTTTCATGGCCTATTATAAAACCCAGCAATTGACCTAACTCAAAGGCCATCATCTAACTTTCTCATAACAGCAGGACTCCAGCAGGTCAATAGGTTTTTTTTGTGTTTGCTCATAGAACATTCATTAACACAGCTGTGGTGTTTATGGGCAGCTTGAGTATACTGAGTTCTGTGTGATCAGTGTAAACAGTGGTGTCATTGCAGTTGAAGCGTGAGTTCATTATTTAGGAAATCTTTTTTTTTTCTTTCCCTATCCTCAGAATGAACTGTGGGTGTCTGATGATTTTGGCAGCAACTGGAAAAAGATCCACGACATGGTGTGTCTGGTGAAATGGTAAGAGGTGCACCTTTTGTCAGATGCTCAGTGAACAACCATTAGTGTTATTCAATATGTGCAAGCGCCTGTGTGTCAGGGAAATATTTATATTGTATGAGGTCAGGGAAGAGTGGAAGAAAAGCATTCTGATTAGTATCCTTGTTAGTCAGTTTCTCCAACAAGTTAATAATTACAGGTGGAATTCCACCTCTTTCCTGAGCTTTATAGGTGATCAAAACCCAACTATGTTAAACCATGTTTTGTCTTGTTTAAAAGTCATGCTAACTTACACTTGCTTGCTTATATTTCTAAGTTTTTTCTCCCAGGACTTCAGTTGTTGCTGCACCTTTGGCAACATAGACAGTTGTAGCCAGACCATTGCACCAGCTTTATTGTTTTCGTGGCACTTCCTCATATACATCCCGTAGTAATTTTGGTAGCTCTAAATGTTTTTTTAGTTTCAGTTTTAAGAATGTGCTTTGAAGGTCACTGTGTCTGAGAGAGGTGTACGTACAAAACAGTTTTCCTGCAACATAAGCTTTTATTATTATTATCCCGAAAGACACCGATCTGAACAGGCTGCAGGAAAATGGGGCATGTTAAACTGGGGCAGGAGTCAAAACACAACTCTCAAAATAAAGTAAATATTTAGGAAGGGCATGGCTGCATTCCAGTTGCATTTGGTAAGTCATGTCATGTGATGCTTATTTCAATAATAAAGCAAAACCTGTAATGGGAAATTAAATGGGAAACAAATATGCATAAAGAACACCGTACAAGACAATTTCTTCCTGATGCTGAGAAATGTAACATCCTTAACAAAGCAGTCTACATCTATTTTACTCAAATACCCTCGAGTCCATTGACCCTCCTATTTGAATTTCTCTGCATTTCCAATCTGATTCTAGGGGAAGGAAAAATACCATCTTCTTTACAGCCAACCTCAATGGATCCTGCAGTAAGTGATCTCCTCTTAAAGCAAAATCTAAAATGAAAAATGACCATGTGCAACATCAACCCAGATCTACTTCGACCTCATCAGTTTTGTGAATGCACGTATACTGTAGACATTGAAAATAATCTATGTTCTGAAGATAGTCTAACTCAAAAGATAAATTTGACTGAGTTTGAGTTAGATTCTGAATAAAATGAAATAAAGTAAATAAAGTTTTTATGATGCTCTTGTAAATTTACATAAAATGCAAATGTTTTTAAAGTTGCTTCTCTTTTTTTTAGCTGACCGGGGAATATTGGAACTGAGGAGGACGACAGATTATGGAAAAACCATCAAGACTGTCGGCAGTAAGATCTACTCTTTTGGCCTGGGTGGACGCTTCCTCTTTGCCTCTGTAATGACGGGCAAGGTCAGTATGCAGAAACGTGAACAGGCATCCACAGGCAAAATATTGTTTATTTATACCTTTGTGTTCGCAAGAAGAAGCCGCAGTCTGTTTAATTTGTAGTAAGTAGTCGAAAAAAATGTTGTGTGTGTTATTAGCAATGTACATCTCTTTTACATCTGTGTGTGTATTAAGAGAGCTTATTTTGTGTGTGTGTGTGTGTGTATTTATTTATTTATTTATTGCTGCACTCACCATATATACATTATGGTTTTATGAATTTTGTCTCACTGCCCCGCTCTTGTGTTTCTGCAGGGCACTCTGAGGATAATCCACGTTTCAGTGGACCAGGGTGAGAGCTGGAACATGGCTCAGTTGCCCCCTGTTGGTCATGAGCAGTTCTACTCCATCCTGGCAGCGAACGATGAAATGGTCTTCATGCACGTTGACGAGCCAGGAGGTCAGTCTGTACACCAACTTCACACTTTTGTCATCATCATCAGTTAAGTGGCTTATTGTCATAGCAAACTGACACAATGCTGGAGGCTTTGTACAAACCCTGCTACATATGAGAAATGGTTCTCTGAGTTTGTAGTATGATAATTTGACTGATCTGCAGAGATCTGTGAAAACCCCCAAACACCTTTTTGAATAAGCTGGAACACCAGGCCTTATATAACATCAGTGAGCAACATGACAGAGCACAGGCTGTTATTAATATACTGTTGTGAAAGTATAAGGCTTAAAGCCTGGACCTGAATTTTATCTGTAGCTTGTGTGTGAACCTATTTGTGTTTTTCCTCTACATCCACAGATACAGGGTTTGGTACCATTTATGTATCAGATGACCGCGGCACTGTGTACTCAAAGTCACTGGAGCGCCACCTTTACACCACCACGGGAGGCGATACAGACTTCACTAACGTCACCTCCCTGCGAGGAGTTTTCATCACCAGTGTCCTGGCTGAAGGTAACTCTATTCATGTGCCTGTGCTTAGATAAAGGAATAGCAACACATGCCTGTACTCAGATTCCCCCAGAAACACAAACACATATGACTTCTCTATTACATGCCAGAGGGAGGACGTTGGGTAAATATTTCATTAGCTGTTCAGTGTTAGATTGGCTGTCTGTCTGAAGCAGCTGGCTGACACTTGAGCAGAAATATCTTGCAGCTAAACCTTAAAAATACCAAATACTGTATTTAGTTCTCGTTATTATTATTATTATTATCATCATTATATATGACCATTCTGTGGTTATATGATTGTGGCCAGGGCAGTGACTGTGTGACCCTTGCATTGCTTACCTGTAATTTTAGTGACTTTAGGCTTTATTTGCCCACGTTGTTTCTGGATGCAAGCATCAACTAAACGCCTAAACGTAAATGTCTTTGTCTTATTGTTACAGATAGCTCCGTGCAGTCTGTAGTGTCCTTTGATCAGGGAGGGGAATGGGTTCCTCTGCATAAACCTGCCAACACCAAGTGTGATGCAACAGCCAAAGACCCAGACAAGGTAAAGAGAGAAAACTAGTGTCTCTGGAGGAAGTGCAAATGTAGACATGTGAGTGGTCTTGATGAAATCTGTGTATATTTAGCATTTAGTGTCTGATAGTATTCCACTGTATAATGAATAGATAAAATCACTTTTGGGTTGCAGTGCAAAAATACTGTATGTAGTATAAGTCACAAAAAAACACTTTTACAGTGTCGGTGCTATAAACAGCCAGATACTAATTGCTGGTGGTGTTTGTGTCTACAGTGTAGTCTCCACATCCACGCAGCATACAGTACTGCAATGAGGTTGAACGTCCCCATGCTGCCCCTGAGTGAACCAAACGCCGTGGGTCTCATCCTAGCTCATGGTAATTCCCAGTTCAGAGATTTTCTCATCATTATTTTAATCAATATCTACATTTTGTGTGGGATAAGTTGGGAATGGTTTAATTGAATAATCTGACCATTTCTCTGTGCATCTCATGAACTCCATCAGGGAGTGTCGGTGATGCCATCTCAGTGATGAGGCCTGATGTGTATGTGTCCGATGATGGGGGGTACACCTGGATAAAGGCTCTTGATGGACCCCATCACTATGCTATTCTGGACTCTGGAGGGCTGCTGGTGGCTGTGGAGCACAGTCCCACTCAACCTATCAACAAGATCAGGTGAGTTAGAGGGAATAGGGCTGTCACTAATCAACCCAGTACCCTTTAACATTGTTCAGATTAATGCAAAATGTTTTTTGTAAACTTTTATAAAATCAATAACAAGCTTGAGGTTAACTTTGTGCTAATATTGTATGCCACACCACTCACGTATTGCTTTCTTTGGGTTATGCTGACATTTGTACATTTCTTTGATGTCCTGGCAGATTCTCTACTGATGAAGGACAGTGCTGGGGTACATATACCTTCACCGAAGAACCCATCTACTTTACTGGCCTTGCATCAGAGCCAGGAGCTCGCTCCATGAATGTCAGTATCTGGGGCTACAGAGATTCACTCCTCAGCCAGTACTGGGTCTCTATCACCATTGACTTCAGGGATCTCCTAACCAGAGACTGTAAGTGGAAAAATAATGTTTGGTACAACAAAATGATTTTTTAGGTACATTTAAGTATATATTGACATTTGTTTGAGATTATAACAATGTTATGAAGTTCAAAATATTCATGTTTTTAGGTGAGGACAAGGACTATGTGCAGTGGTTGGCCCACTCTGATGACATCAGCGACCCCAACGATGGTTGCATGCTGGGCTACAAAGAGAGGTTCCTGCGTCTGAGGAAGGACTCTGTATGCTGGAACGGACGGGATTACGAGGTCAACACCCAGCCAACCCCATGTCCGTGCACCCTGGATGACTTCCTGTGGTAAGACTTTGACACGGGTGCTCAAAATGTCAAACAGAACTACTCAGTGTCATTATTAAAGTAAATGTCATTAGATAATGCTAGATTTAAATGTACTGTTGTTGCTTATGTACCATCCCAAAATATTCTGCTATGGCAGAAGTACTGCTAGTTGGCTCAAACAAAATGTGTCTCTGTTATGTATAAACTTTGTATGTATGTATAAAGAAAAAGTTTGACATTTTGGGCATTATTCTTATTTGCTTTGTTGCAAAGAGTTGAATGAGAAGATGAAACAACACTCATGCCAGTCCGATAAATATGAAGCTGGAGCCAGCAGCCGGTTAGCGTAGCTCATTTGTTTCATCAGTACAAAGTGTAAAGCTGATCAGTTTAGGTTTATGTGCTGGACTATTTAACTTCCTGGACTTGCCTGGAAACCTCATGGAAACGACAAGATTCCTGGCTCCAAATTTGTATTTAAAGACAGATCATCTAACTCTCACGAAGAAAGTAAAAATGTCAAATTATTCCTTTAAAACATAAATACAGTAATTTGAGGAAAATCCACATTTAATATGTCAAACTTGTATTGAAAAGCAGAATAAGAGTATCCTAGAGTGGATTTTTTTGAGTTACGTGATCATCTCTTCCTCCTTTGCTTACCATCCTGACATCTTCTGCCTCACTGCAGTGACTTTGGATATTACCGCAAAGAGAACAGCTCAGAGTGTATTGAGCAGCCAGACCTAAAAGGCAAAGTGTTGGAGTTTTGTCTGCATGGAAAAGAGGAGCAACTGCAGACTAGTGGGTAAGACTCCAGCTTCACCCTCTGAATACAGATGATGTATTGGTTTAACATAGGTATATCATTTAGAATCAATTAATGAATGAAAATAGTAGTAGATAAGTCAGAGGAACCAGATGAGGGTGAGAGTTTGTATGCCTCTCTGCATACAAACTAATTTAACAAATTTATTCAACTAAATATCACACACTCTTGATTGAGTGATCATAAAATCACCAATGTGCTCTTGGTCCACAGCTATAGGAAAATCCCTGGAGATAAATGTGAGGGAGGAAGGATGCCTGAGCGTAAAGAGATCGACCTCAGCAAGAGGTGTGTGAGTGACCTGCTGGGCCCCGAACTCCTGGTCAGTACTTCTGCCCTCTAATAAGATATAGAATGCTATCTAAAATATGGTTTTATTTATGTTGCACATTTACCTGCAATATAGCTGCTCATGTCCTATTTTTTTGCTGTTTATTTTACAGATAGACAGTCGCACCTCCAAGTCTGTACCCATTGTGATAACAGTCATCGTCATCATGCTGCTGAGTGTTGCAGCAGGAGTTGTCTTCGTCAAGAAATATGTCTGCGGTGGCAGGTCAGTGTGTCTTTCCACACATAATTATACTTAACACAACCAACACATAACATATATATGTCCAGGATAACAAACTATATTCTGTCTGAGGTTGAGTTACCGCTTTTCATTGTATTTTTATGTGTTGGATGTGTTTTTCTGTATTTTGACCTAACAGTATTATAATGTGCCCTGCAGGTTCTTAGTTCACAGGTACTCTGTGCTGCAGCAACATGTTGAGGACAATACTGTTGAGGGAATGGACGACCCGCTGGAGACCAATCATGAAGCAGCAAACGGCAAGATAGAGTTTCATGACGACTCAGACGAGGTACAGTGGATACCTTTTCCTCCCTCATATACAAACTCAGGATAGAAACTAGGTTTTTCTTCAAAGACCAGGCCATTATTTTTTTGCTGATGTGTTTTCTTTAAAGCTTGCAGCCTGCTTGATTTTTATATAGAAATTCAATAAACTGAAGTAGTTAAATATAGAAAACAAAAACTAAAGGCTTATGTTTTAATAGCTGCAATAATACTTAAACTTTGCAGCTTTGCACTCCATAGCCACACATTATTTTCTCAAAACTGAAGCAATGTTTAGATACAACAGTAACCAGTAAGTCAACACTTATTAGTAAGTCGGACATTCCAGCTGTTTTTTTATTATCAGAGCCTGATTGTCACATATTATGACATAAGCATTAATTGACTTGCAACTTGGTCCGCTACGTTAGGTGTGTTGCTAAACACATTCATAATGGCTTCTTGTTTGCTCTCCTATGTTGAGTCTGGCTTCACTGGTATGTTATTCTCTTTCTTCTCTTTTCACAGGACCTGCTTGAATAACAGGCACAACCTGTCAAACAACAGGTTTCCAGCCCACCCACGTTGCTGGTCGCTCTTCCTGTCACTCTTCTGTCTCCAGCTACTTGTTCCTTTCACCTTCTAGTATGAACTTTGGCCTCCGCTACCAAAAAAAAAAAGAGTCTGTGTCACTCTGCTATCATCTATGAAGTATAATGAATGTACAGAGGCTTCCTGGGACTAATGCCGCAGTTGAGGAGAACCATGAAGGAGTTCTTGTAGTGTTGTGCGTAAGTAATTGATTCTTTTGGTTGAGTTTGAATCGAGTTATTTATTTTAGGGTATGAAGAACTGATGCAGTACCTTGAACTGCTGACAGAACCAGAGTAATGGGTTTTGAAGCGAGACTAGTTGTATAAATTCACCACCATTGCATTACGGGTCCTGCCTCTCCAATCTCCCGGGAGCGCTCCTGGAAATACTTCTCACTTCTGTTGAAGACGTGCGTCCTTTTTCACATGCACTTGTACATAAAAATCAGTTTCTCTTTGCCATTTTTGATGTGGTATCAATTCGGTAGGTGTTGAAAAGGTTTCTGTTGGATTCTAGTTAATATTTCTCCCAAATCACTCAAGTCTTAATCCCTATTTTAAGTATTTGTTTGACAGACAGTGCGCCCCAGATAGCCAGGAGCATGTACATTTTTCGGTTTTCAGCCTCCTCCTCTGTGGCTCAATGGACACTGATCTGTGAAATCCCCATTGGTAGTCTGTACTTGGAATACAAGCCTGCATACTTTTGGTTCTCCGTGGTATAAAGAACCACGGTTGAACTAATAAGACGCGAGTGGAAACTTCCATTTGCAATAATGTTTTAAAGCAATAACATGTTTAGAGTCCGTATAGTGTCCGTGCATGTTAAATACTTCTATTGACACAATAATACAATAATCTATTGTCTCCAGTTTCTCCATTTGATGAATGGAGATTTGTGAAAGACGTCAATTTAAAGGGTGGTACAAGTGTCTGTTTCAAGACAGGATTTTGTTCAAAAACTGCCTAAAGCACAAAGTCCTTTGTATGCGAAGAGTTTGTAGTTTAACATCTCGTGACCTAAAGATTGAAGACTGTAATAATCACTTTAGTCATATACAACTCGGTTTTATAATTATTTGACGCTTTTTGTACTAACAAATTTTTTGAACTTATGTAACAAATGACAAATTGCCATGTGGTTTGAAGATATGACACAAATAACTATAGTTTGATAGTAAATATCTACAATTATTTTTTACAACAGGTTCATATAACTCATTGCATCCACATAATTTGGTGGCAGAAACAAAGGAGCAATGTTTAAAAAAAAAAAGAAGAAAAAAAAAAGCAATTCAATGATGTAAATGTTGTATAGTATAATTAAAAATGTAGGTTATTAGAAGCGGTTAGACACAGACATGGTTGTACAAACTACAACATTGTATGAGACTGTAGGGATTCTGTTTTGATATTTGAATTTTTAGATGCAGGAAATCCTCTAAAAACAACGGGTTCGTTGAAAGTTACTCCTCTGTTTTTGTTAATCCTGATACTACTGACTTTACCTGGATTGGCTGATTCCTCGCAACACGAGTCTCGTCTATCATGTCGAGTCTTACGGCTGTTTGTTTTCCCTTTTTTTTTTTTTTTTTTTGAAACATTTGCACAAATATTTGTCTGTCTTGTGTTAAATACATTGCTTTCATACAGGTTTTATTTATTTGTGATAAGCAGGTTCAGCGTGCAGTAAGCGTGATATAGTTTGGATGTGGTTATACAAGTGCCTGGTGTGAGGATATGATGTGTGGCCAGAGTCTATTTACTGCTGATTATTTCTATCAACTAATGTGTAACCAGTTTCATCCAATATGCCAGTAACACTCATAAGTTGCACTTCGTTTCCAGAGCAGCAAAACACGTCTTGTTTTATTTGAGCTCCCATTGAACTGCATGTTAACTCTCCATTTAAATCCACAACGTTTTGTTAAGAAAAATAGTCCACAATAATCTGGTTAATAATCTCTCTTTCATGTCTTGAAATGAAACTATATAATTCTGGCTGATTCTGATACTTCGAATAGAGAATCAACTCAAAGATTGGATACAGGGTTATTATGTAGCTGCTATACATTAAGAGACACTGGACAAGTTATTATTTAATAAAAGGTTAATTGAGGTTAACGTTTTTTTTCTTACAGTTTAAAAATGCTGTATAATTTAATAAGTCATTGTGATGGTTCTGTAAATATACAAGGTTACATATTTGTATCTGCTATGTTTCTCTTCTGTATATTTTAGGCAATTTTCTTTGGGTTTGCCAATAAATTCATATGTTCCTCTATTTCTGTTCCGATGATTCTAAATTTCTTATTAACAGCAATGAAATGATGTGAGACTGGAAAGGTGAGCTCTGAGCAAACCTAAAACTGCAGTTGCAAAATTCCTTGCTGCTGACTCAGTGGTTACATAGTGGTTTCTGTCCCAGGCTGCTGGTAAATTTAGAAAGGGATCAGTTTACCAAATCACACTCTGGTTCTCGGATGGCGGGTTAAAATATTCTTAAAGATCTGCTCCAGATGTAGTAAGACATTAAAAAAAAACCTACTAAAATGCTTGGAACGCTAATGAATGTCTGTTGATGTAATAATAATTACCATGTTTAAATCATTAAATATTTTTCCATTTCAAAAGTTTTTAACTGCTGGAACAAGATGTCTCCTACTTCACTGTAAAGTCCATCCTCAGTGTTTGTACAGACTCCACGTTTCCACATCTCGCTGTCCCTGCAGAGGTGAGCATAGAGAAGCTTCAGCAGCAAACGGAAAATAAAATATAAAATAAACGTACTAAGACATAAAAAAGGTGAATAAATAACTACAAAAACACGGTAATATTGTTTATTTATTAGACATTTATTCTTCTTTTCTTTGCCTGTTCAAAGCATGCACATTAAAAAGCCACCGATTATTATAAAGTGCAAGTATGCCAACTGCATCGTAACACATACACATAACACACAGTTCAACACAGGAAGTCCTCAGATTCTATACAAGAAGTTGCCCTCTGCGTCTAAGAATTCATTCCCAACTTGCACCACAGGAGAAGGCTTTTTCATGTCCATTAACTCTTCAAGTTCTTCCTCTGACAGCACCTGTCCATCCCAGTCCTCTTCATCCCAGTCCTCTTCATCCTCTGTGCTGTCCTCTGCAGGATTTGTGTTGGTATTGCTGTCCTCTCCTCTTACTGTCACTGTGTCGTCTATATTAATGTCTGTTGTGAACTGGTTGGGCAGAACAGCAACAGGTGCAGGACTCTTGGCCACAGATGCTGAGTCTTTTGCTTGAATCAGCAGAGTCCGGTCAGCCACAGGAACCAAACCAGCTTCTCCACTTCCAGAGGGGAGAGCAGCTGGTGCTCGGTTTACAGGCAGGTTTTTCCCAGCACCTGAAGGCAGCACCTGCTGACTGATTCCAGACATCACAATAGCATCCTGCTTGGCTTTCCTCTCAGGAGCAGGAACAAACTTGCTCCTGAGGACTCTCAGGATGACATCAGGTGTAACGGAGAAGCCCTCAGCCAGACGCTCTACTGTCCACTCCTCAGGTTGCGCTTGCTTCAGATATCTGAAAACGAAGTAGCATTCATTTTCAGGTCTCATATGGGATTCTTCGTTCAGAGTCTGGACTGACATAACAAAGCTCCTCACCTGATCTGATCAATAGCCTGCCAGGTTAGTTTCCTCACTGGCGCTCCTGATGGTGTCATCTGCCTCCTCAGTATGTGGTATTTCACGGTCCTCTGACTCCTTCTCTCCTCACTGAAAACATACATATGAGAGATGTTTTAATATGTCACAAATTGTAAAGACAGCATACAGAAAGACGAGTTCACAGTGCGTCTTACAACAATATTCAGGTGTCCAAATGAACCTTGAAATATTTGTTTCTTGCTGTAATCATCCCTACTGTTCATACTGACCATTAGATGATCCCTTAATAAGTGATGGGGACCAAAAATCCACAAAGCTGAAATCAAATCTGAAACTAATATGAAGCTTCAGTCATCCAAATGAGTCAAATCAAGTATATTTTTTCCCCCTTCTTTATAAACAGACTTGAATAATGTTTGTGGGTCTTACTGGACCAACGCCTGAAGCTTGTCCTCTACATCCTCTGTCTCTGGATCTTCATCAAACACTTCATCGTTGTATCTCGGAGCTCTGTTTGATGATTGGTCTCTGTGCACATGGCTCTGTTTCATCCATGAGACACCTCTGCTGGCGAATCGACAGCTGCTAGTAGAAGCTGGAGGCATCACTGACAGGGCACCGAGCCTGGAGAGCAGAGAGAGGACCTGGAGAGATCGGGCCATGCTGGATGATCACAAACGGTGTTATAAAATGGGTTTATCCAGGAGGTGTAACACACGTCTGGTAGCCAAATTACGTAGCAACAAATCCGAGTAATATCGTCTGTTTGTTGTCTTCACTGGAAACAAAACCACACGCTCCTACGACCATGGCGCAAACCGAACCGGTGCGTAGATGTGCTTCCGCAAACATGGAGTCTCAAAACATAAAGACGACGTGTTGCTGCCAACTACCGGAAAGGAGGTGCGATTGTTAACTGAGCCTGAATGAGTTGATAGGTTCATTTAAGACTAGGAGCGTATACTTTATTAAACGAAGCACATATTACAGAGCATCAAACAACTTAAAGCCAGCAAACACACACAACAGAACAGAACAAAGGGAGCAGCAAAGTAAACAATATATCAGATTGTACAATGTCCCTTGTGTATTTAAGAAGATTGTTTAAATTGATATATTGTTAATATTTAATATGTTACGGAAGGTAAATTGTATTTGAAGTCTAAAAGAACATAAACGTGACTAAATGTCGTCACCTGCCGGGCGGCACCTACAACTACCGCCGTCCCATAGTGTGACGTCATCGCGCGTGACGCAACTGCGCCGTTGTTTCATTTGCGCCATTTTGTCCGCTCACTTTGTTGACTGGAGAAGAAAGAGGCAGAAATACAGCAGGGGGACATTAGCCAGGCCTCCGTCCTTTGTGTCGTTTTTCAGCATTTATGAAATGAGAGTCACAGTCTCCATGACGAGCCTCACTTAAAAGGGAGGAGGCATGTCTACCACCAGCAGACAAGAACAAGGAGCACATTAATGTGCACTTGGCTGTCAGTGCAGCTGGTGCAAACGCCCCTCATTTCATTCATTATTTATCTCTGCCATCCAGTGCCATCCCAGTGTGGAGTATGCCTTGGATGTCATTTTATTAAACATGCCCCTGAAGAACGCCCCTTGGTCCAGCATGAAACTCACTGTGATCGTCATCACACACACACACACACACACACACACACACACTACCTACATCACATCAGCATATTCAACCTCCTGAAGATTGTGCACAGCACCCTGTCCAGTTGCACAGCCTGGTAAGAGGAAACATGGTGGTTGGGAAGAAGCACTTCTCAGTGCTGACACACGTCCACGAGAAGGCCGTCATAGCCACAAACACAAGGGCCGGATCTATCCTCTATCAAGAGAGGCAGTGGACATGACACCGGTTAGGTTCTTTATTTTATTCCCTATAACACTTTCTCTCAATTGTGTTATACAACTTAAATCTATCATAATGTGAAGAATACTAGTTTTTAACCTGAGCAATCTCTGTCTAGATTTTGAAGCTTATTCCCAGTGCAGCTGCTGTAGCTCTACCTCCTCTAACTAGCACTGGTGCTCCCACCTCCTCCTCTGCTGCTGCTGCTGCTGCTGTGCCCTCCACTTCAGTGTCCTACCATCTGTCACATCCACAAACACCCCCATCAGCTCCTGGTCACTTGCCAGTCCAGAGTAAACAAATGCAGCATGTCTAATGTGCAATAGGAGCAAACACCTTGTTGAAACTGGCCTCATTCCAGCCTCACCCACATGCTGTTACAAGCCAGGGTCATCACTAGTGATGAATTATGTTGTACATCTGGACAGGCTTGCAGGGGAGGAGAAGGAAAAAGACAAACAGGAGAGTAAAAAAAAAGAGGAACAAACAATTTGTACAAGCCAGAAGAAATCCTAAATCTATTCATTGTGGGCCTTTTAGAGTTCAATTGTTGTAGCTTAACTCTTTGATGTAAATAAAGAACATTTTGCCAAAAATGTAGATAAATAAATGTTCTAATAACTTCTGAAGAGTTCACCACTGTTTTTGATGCCACCCCCCCCCCCCCCTGGAGTAGTTGTGTATGAGAGACACTGACTTTAATTTGAATGTCTATTTATCCAGATTTTTTTTTAAATCTGTTTTTCAGCTGGTTGCTGTATCAACAAAAAGATCAGCTTCTTGTCAACGTGATATTGTAACAGTTCTTGTGTCTGGACCTGATCCTTCAAATATATTTTCATTAATAATGTGAAAGAAGTCACTTTCAGGATAAATTCTGCTCTTCTTCTAAATTCTTCTTAAATATAAAAAGGACATTTGTTTCTTACCTGTTGTGTCTTCTGTTAAACCAGCACTGTGAAATAAAATTTTGGTCTGATGTTCTCAACTTTATTCAGATATATTTATTCAGTTTTTATTATTTTCTTGTGTTTTATGGTCATGTTGTGTTATGTGAAGAAAGAAAGATAGAAAGAAAAAAGAACATAAATGTGACTAAATGTCGACATCTGCCGGGCAGCACCTGCAACTACATCTGCCCAACAACGAAGTCATCGTGTGTGACGCAGCTGCGCATGCGCATCTCCTCCCGGGCGCCGTTGTTTCATTTGCGCCATTTTGTCCGCTCACTTTGTTGATTGGGCTTTAGCGAGCTGTACTGGAGCCAATCAGAGGGAAACCGGACAACGAAGACACGGTAAGGGAGACCCGATTGAAGGCATTGGTAGTTGTCAGCACGGATTGGTTTGTCATGGACCAACCAAATTACTAACCCTGCTAAATACAAAAAAACTCAAGTGACAGTTCGGTTTGGACCTCTGCGTCCCGGACTGTTCAAGCCGCAAATAACTTGTTTTTCTCCGGTATTCATTCCTCCGAGGAAACATGATATGTGGTGGTCGACAAGCCTCAGCTAGCGTTAGCTAGGTTAGTTAGCTGAAACATCAAACAAAGGAATGGATGATATTGCTAGCATTCACCCACGAGTAAACACCGTCTAATAATGTGACGTTATCAGTATAAAAACAACAGCACATATATAGACTGACGTTAGCAGGCATATGTTAATGTATCCTGTGTTTTATGCGTGCTGGTATTTACCACGCTAAATGACGCTAACTGAGCTAGCCTTGTTAGCGCTCACCAAAATATCCGTTTAACAAAACAATCCGATCTGACCTATATCATCAGGGCGTGTTCGTTTATCTTCTATAAACGCCAGGCAGCATTTAACACGCTAGCATGACGGGTTGAAATTAAAATGGGCCAAGTGTGTCCATATTAATATAATATGTGACGTTAACATCTGATGAGTTGGAAGCATGTGTCGACATGTAACGTTAATTAAAGGTTGGAAAAACAACCTTCTTTTGAGGGCCAATAAGAATGCTGTGGGTTAAAGTTAGATGTAAAACTAAATCAGATTGATGCAAATTATTCATCTAACGTTAGTTTATACCGTATGTGTCTTTCTTTTGGCTCAATAGAGGATCGTGGCAATAAATAAGAAGCTATGGAGCAGTACACCACTGCCACCACTACGACTGGAGAGCAGATAGTTGTGCAGACTGCCAATGGACAGATCCAACAGCAGGTGAGCTGAGAAATTACTCATGTATTTTTTTTTTATTTCTTGATAAAGAAAAGCATGCCCTACCAGCTAAGTTGGTTTAAAAAATGGACAACAATGTAACCCTTTGCTGTGAGCTCAAAGGTAACAGATACTCGGAATTAAACCCTTCCAGCGGATTACAGATATATTCTCCCAATAAGTATTAACGTTTTTGAGACTGTATTGTCCTGCCTTGCCTGCAGACACAGGGCACAGTGACGGCTGTGCAGCTGCAAACAGAGGCGCCAGTGGTGACGGCCTCAGGCCAGCAGGTGCAGACACTCCAGGTAGTGGTGTCACCGCCGCCCTGTGTCAGTGTCATGACAGTCTTACAGCCTGTGAATTTGCATGCTACAACCAGGGCTGTTTACCATGACTTAACTCTGTGCTGTTTGGTTTATCCTCTTCCTCTCCCAGCATGTCTTACAGCTGCCTGAACTGCATGTTCCTCAGCACAGTGTGTTGTGTGTCAGCCTTGTGTTTCCGCTTGTGCTCTCATGGTTGTCAAAGGACTGCTGTTTGTTAGAGTCATGTTTGTTGCTTGCTTAAAAAAGCAAGTTTTGTTAAGTCAGACCTTGTTCTTCACGATGAGGACAAAAGCCATTTGAAACATGAGTCACATGGATGCATTTCGCTGTTAGAGAACCTTCTGGGGTTCAGCATTGAATGGCATGGATCCATATTCATTACAAGCTGTCACTTTGTACTCACTAGCTATATTTTTCCTCTTACTGTCTCATTGGAAAATGTTAATGAGTTTTATTCCTCTAGCATTTTCCCCCATGGCACAACTGCTGCCACATGCTTTCACTTGTCCATAGTGGTCACTCGCTCATTTGTGGATGCTAGTTGAACCATCTGTACTTGTGAAGTTATGTATATATGATCACAAATTAGACTGATGATAGCACTTTGTCCAATCAAGTTTATGAAATTTTAAACATATTAAGTTTGAATTCACTTTCTGTGACTTCTAAACCACAGAATAACCACTGAATAAATAATTAAAGATTATAGCCTATGCTATGTTTGACCTCATTACACAGAATTGATATACTGAGCATATGTAGGATGGTTTCATGTACATATTCCAAAACACAAAGAATTACAGTATCATCAAATCCTATTCCTAGTTAATTTATCCTATTCCATGCTGTGTTACCTGGGGTGTTTTTGATTTCACAGCATTTGCTTGCAGTCCTGAGTCACCTGATATACTGAGGAAGCAAACACAAGAAATCAGATTACACAGGAAACCAGGTTACACATTCAGAAAGTGTTTATTGTCTGTAGTTGCCATGTCACTGTAAACCTGTGGATACATGCAGCAGATCAGTATTGGCATTTCTTCTCTAGCCATGACCTTATTTTGGAAGCAAGACTTTAATGTACCTTATTTGTTCTGTCTGTCCTGAAGTGTGTGCAGCACAGTGAGAGGCAAAAAGAGACTTTTTGTACTTTTCCTCGCAAACGTGAATGTGTTTGAATTCAACAACCAGTCAAGTGTTCAGCAGTGGAAACTGACTAATTAGCGTTAGTTTCAGTTTCAGCTGGACATTGAAATTTTTTGATATGAGAATCATTCACTATAATTATGTCTTGTCCTTCATCCAGCTGCTTAGCTGTTATTCTCTCTGTCTGAAGTCATTGTGATGCACATGTGTAATCATATTAGAAACCCAAATACAGATATACATCTCCCAAAAATTGATATTCTCCAGGAGAAATCTAGCTGGGGAAATCAGTTTAACTAATTATTGCGTTTGTTATTTAAGAAGTTACGTAATTGCACGTAACCGCACTGACTGGCAGTGCTACTGTAACGTTTTCTGAATCTCTCTGCAGGTCCAGGGGCAGCCTCTGATGGTCCAGGTGAGCGGCGGGCAGCTCATCACATCATCAGGGCAACCCATCATGGTGCAAGCCATGTCGGGAGGTCAGGGTCAAACCATAATGCAGGTCCCAGTATCAGGAGCTCAGGGATTACAGCAGGTGAAGGATATGGCTCAGTTACTCGATCTGTATTAAAATGTTTCTATTCTTCTATCAAATAGTATTGATCAATCGAAAGAGTGGGTGTTAATCTATGGGTGTTACGGTACCTGTGTGTAGATCCAGCTGGTGCAGCCGGGTCAGATCCAGTTGCAGGGTGGCCAGACCCTTCAGCTCCAGGGCCAGCAAGGTCAGCCACAGCAGATCATCATCCAGCAGCCCCAGACAGCCATCACAGCTGGACAGAACCAGGTATTGAATCCTAACTAATAGAGTGGCAAGTTAATTTAATCATTGTTATTATTACTGAGTGTTTTTTTTCCTACTCTCTTGTGGTCCCACAGGGGCAGCAGATCAGCGTGCAGGGCCAACAGGTGGCACAGACAGCTGATGGACAGACCATCGTCTACCAACCTGTTAATGCTGATGGTACCGTCTTGCAGCAGGGTAAACAAATTTTTTGTCTTCTGTTTTGTGGGTTTTCGAAACACAACCTCTGTTGAGTTTTTAATTTGAGAATGATGATGATGATGATGATCTGTGTTTACAGGAATGATCACAATTCCAGCTGCCAGCTTGGCAGGTGCCCAGATTGTACAAGCAGGGGGTGCCAACACCAACACCACCAACAGCGGCCAAGGCACTGTGACCGTGACCCTGCCCGTCTCTGGCAACATGGTCAATGCAGGTGGAATGGTCATGGTAAGACCCTGTGCAGAGGTACCCAACATCTTATTACCTTTATTGTTTTTGTCTAGTCTCACACAAGGGTGTGTGGTGAAGGTCATAGAGCTTTGAATAACACCAAATATAGTTAAATGTTTATCTTTTGTTATACTGTAGATACGTATTCATTTCTTAGTGGAATCATATTGTGATGATAACACATTATATTAAAATGCTGATAAAGTGAACCATAAAACATTCTAAGAAACATTATTGTTTACATGAGTTTATTGAACCATGCAGTTAATATCAATATATTTACACAAGTGTTTTCAGTTATTATGCTTGATAAGATTTCTTGTCAGAACTCATGACACCTTAATGTCATATCAGAGTTATAGTAATAGCTAATTTCCCATTTGTAAATAGTGTTTATATCAACAGCTGTAAAAAAAGGCCCATTTATTGATGGGACAATATAATTAAATTCATGAAATTTGGTAACCTCATGAAATTCCCCTATTCTACAATTCAATCTGAAAATAACTTAAAACAGCTGTGTGAGTTTGCAGGGTCTCTGCCATGCATCTTAAAAATTGAAACCTGAATAGTGATGTAGCATTGCATATCGGTATTGAATAATAGCCTAATGACTTATGTGATACAGATTTAACTATTTACACTGTAACTGCTTGTTTGTTTTACTATATATAGTTTTTCTGCTTGTCCCTGGCAGTGGTTGTAAGCACTGTGCACCTGTTTATGTGTCCCCTTCCATAAGATGGTGCCTGGAGGTGGTGGAGTTCCCACAATGCAGCGTATCCCCCTGCCAGGGGCTGAGATGCTTGAGGAGGAGCCCCTGTATGTCAATGCCAAGCAGTACCATCGCATCCTGAAGCGAAGACAGGCCCGAGCCAAACTGGAGGCTGAGGGCAAGATCCCCAAAGAAAGGAGGGTAAGGCACATTTGTCATAATCATGGAATCATGGACCACACAGGACTACACTTTCTGTTTACCAGCTACAAAAAAACATATTCTCTTGCCTACCTCTAGTGTTATCGAGCCATGTAATCTCAGACAACCTTGACAAGTATCTACATGGCTAGATACTGCAAGAGCTAAGAAAGAAAATATGCTTTTTGAGTGAATGAAGTAACTTTTTAATCAGTATTGGCACAGAGGTGGCACAATAATGTATTTGTAAAAATAATTTGACCATGATCTGATTCCCCTGCTTTCTCTCTTGCAGAAATACCTACATGAGTCTCGCCACCGTCATGCTATGCAGCGTAAGCGAGGAGATGGAGGCCGTTTCTTTTCACCTAAGGAAAAGGAGGAAATGGCTTTGGCCCTGGCACAGGTAAGGAGACGTGTGCAGAAAAACATCGACCTAATAAAAAAAAGATACTGTAGCCTGATATTATGACTTGCAATGACTTCCTTTAAAATATATAACTATCACATCGGATTATAAGGCGCATCAGATTATAAGGCGCAATAAGCGAAAACAGAACGTGTGTCGGATAAGTTGAACTTTATTCAAATAATTTACAATAACTCTGCTGTAGGCTAACACAAAAATATAAGTTTAAGTGGGCGATTTCGGCATCAAACATGCCCGGATCCCTCTCGTCATTATC
Source organism: Pampus argenteus (assembly GCA_036937835.1). NCBI lineage: Eukaryota > Metazoa > Chordata > Actinopteri > Scombriformes > Stromateidae > Pampus > Pampus argenteus. The sequence continues at coordinate 18,160,575 of CM072864.1, read as the reverse complement.
CGAGTCAGTCTCGTTGCTGTCATAATGTGTACAACATAAAATGGGTTTGAGGTTATTAAACACAACCAAAGGTCATACATAAGATACACTAGATTATAAGGTGCACTGTTGATTTTTGAGAAAATTTAATGATTTTAGATGCACCGTATAGTCCGAAAAATACGGTAACTAAAATATATAAACTTTTTTTTTTTTTTTTAGTTTGTAAGGTGACCTCACTGATTGCTTCTCCTCCTCCTCACAACAGCAGGAAGCAGCCCAGGCAGCAGCTGATGAGACGGTGGCTCAGATGATCCGAGTCTCATAGCACTGTCGCCAACATCATCACTTCTCTCTGTGAACTTTACCCTGCTTGAGACTCTTCATCACAGCTTAACCATCTGCCACACCTTGTTCTGTCACATGTACTCTGTCCTGCCCCACCATCATACACCAAACCACAGTGCCACCACTGGGTTTCTTCTGTTATCCTTTCACTTCTACGCTGTTCTTCCAGGGAGCAGACCATGTGGCTGCTCAGCCTGTGAACTGTTCTGGTCCTCTTGTTTGTAATAGAGGATACTTTCACACTCTTATCTGGTCAAGAACTTAGGACCAGTTTTTTATTTTCACAGTGATTTGTTTGGACAATAATGAAATTAAATGGGAACCAGGGCCAGCCACAGAGAGGAAATAATAGCTGTGAAGCCACGCTCTGTCAATCCTGGTCCTTTAAGAAGTGAATTTGTCACCAGTGGATACCTGTTGCTTTAAATATTTTTTGTATGTGGTACAGCCTTTTTTCAGAGACACTCATTTAGTGTTGATGCTACACCTGTGTCTTTCATGTGATGTCCTCTATTTTGAAATTTCATATTTTTTAAACCCATGCTCTGTGTGAAATGGACTCAGCATCTTAAGTCCACCCCAAAACAAAAACAGAAATGTGATAATGATGTGAAGATATTGTACAGAAATTCTTTTCTTTCCCAGTGTGTATTCGATTTACTTACTAACTTGCCCAATTTTGTGGATGCATTTTATACAATTTCATGTTTAAGACTTAGTGTTTGTAGGAAAAAATGGCTCTATCCATGTAGTTACTTCTTCATTGGCAGTCAACCGAAGTGTTCGGTTTGTTTCATTGTAGATAATAACTTTTTTTACCCATCAAATGCAGTTCTGCAGTGCTATTTTTTTTTTTTTATAATGAAAATTGGACATCGAATTCATGAAACCCATGTCAAGTAAATTGTAATAAGTGACTCAAAGTTGTGGTTATGTCTTCACTTTTTTCATGATACATTAGCATTCTTTCAAAGCCTTGTGGGAGCTGCAGTTGTTGAATGCTAATAGTCTTATTTGTGGCAAATTGGATTGGATACCCCTGCCTCCGTATGAAGGCTTAAACTAATGTCTATTTCCACATTCAATCAATTCATTGTTTTGGTCTAGAAACAGTCAGAAAATTGTTTAGAATGCACATCACATTTTCCTTAAGCCAAAGGTAATGTCTTCTTGCTTGTTTTGTCAAGCAAAATGATTTAAATTATTATTAATCGTTGAATAGGTGATTATTTTTAGATGAGATTGACTAGGCAAATAAACATTAGTTTCTGCATGCATAGTGTATATTGCACATATTAGCAACTCTAGTAGTCATCTGCAGATAATCTTATTCTATACCATTAAGATCATATTTTCAGTGCAGGAAGAAGTACTCAGATTCTTCCCCAAAGTAAAAGTACTAATACTTAATGTAAAAATACTACATCACAAGTAGAAGTTTTTATTTTATTTTATAAAATAATCATGTACATCTACATCTCATAGCTACTGTATAGCTGTCAAATCAATGTAGTGGAGTAAAAAAACAACCAACATCTCGGTCTGAAATGTGGAATAAAGCAGCATATAACTGAAGTGCACAATGAAGAACCCTTAAATAAGGAGGATCGAATTCAAAGCATCAAAGTTTAAGTTGAATTTATTATATCTTGTACAAGAGAAGCGTTTCACAATGCAACACACTAAAGGGGTTACCTGAAGATGGGCTGTCTTAACCCTGTGAATTGTTAACAGTCATACAACGCCTTTAAACAGCTTATCACCTAATAAGTAGCCCGTATGTCCCCATTTTTGATGTCCTCTCCCTGACCCATTCAGTTCTCAATTTCCTCTATTTTATACATTAACCTGAACGTTACCTTACCCTGCCAGTCTGAGTAAAACATCAATAAAGGGAAGTGCCCTGAGGACATATAATGTAGGAACAAACATCATATAAGTTAAAACATAAAACTAGCTGTGTAACCCTAATTTTTATGACACACAAGTACAGTATTATTCTTTAATCCCAATAGATGAATCTGTATGTAATAAATTGGTTAAATTAGTTCTACAAGTTTGTGTTCACATATTTAAAAGGTCTCGTCTAATGTAACAAAATGAATGAAGTGAACTGAATTGTGGCATTTTGCCCTGAATTCCACCTCACAGGTTAAACACGGTCCCATGCGAGCTCTACCAATCAGACGCTGTGGATTATAGACGTTGATACCTCAGCCAGTCAATCACAGCGCAGGGGGGCGGGATTTGTACTCTGCTTCCAAGGAAACCCAACCAAGGACAACAGAGCGTAAACGCTTAAAAGTAACGCAAGTACCGACTAAATATGATGATGTTGTAATATATTTTGATAGTGGGTGACGAGTAACTACCGCCCTAGCGGTTACTTCTCCGTTTCTCTGTCCATCGGCACGAACTGGATGACCACGCCTACACACTGCCCACTTGTTCAGGTGACAGGCTCAACACAACCGCCCCCCTCCTCTCGGTGATGTTGCTGTCTGTGGATGACAGCAGCCCTGGAGGAACCTAAGCAAGTCTTTGTGCGGCTCTGGTAGAAAGTAGTGAAGCTAGAAAACAGGTTAATCTCTCTTCAAGTAACGTCAGGCTACTTATTGCTCCGTGTTGTGCGTTCAGCGTCGGTTCGCTCATTTTAAGCCACGAAGCTTAGCCAAGAGAGGAAAAAAGGCGGACAAAGCTAACGTTAGTCCGAACTCAATTCAGAACCGGCTTATTTTTTTCCCCTCTCATCCACCTCAGTAGCAGCTCAACACCACCTGGATGCAATGACCGACTCAGTTGTGGACAGCAAGGCGGAGGTTAAACAAGCCACGAAATATGTCAAAGAGACCGAAAACGTTGCGGAAAAATACTCTGCGTTGACTGTCAGCAAGAACAGCAGCGATGTGAACATGAACGTCGGGGAATTGCCCTCCGCGGCGTTTACCGCCGTCCCCACTCTGAAATCCGTAAAGAAGGTAAGAAACTTGATCCCCGCCATCAGTAACTGTCACTGGGCGAACACACTGTATATCCTGTCTGCAGGCACACGGATACATCCGCGTTGGTACGCACTGTACTGCAGTGAAGTACATCACCAAGACAAGCTGCTGTAGCGTTATATTTATCATGTATTCATAAGCTCGCATTTACATTTTTTTTTTGCCTTAAATTGACAGCAGAGAGGCGGATGCAGCTTTAATGTATGCATGCGATGCGATGCTGCAGTCTTACATGTAACATTTTACTGTATGTTACAGCCATCCCACTGAGGGACTCCTCCATCCCAGGCCCCTCTGCAAACTGAGAAATAATCTGATCTAAAATGTATTTAAAATAATTAGAGATGTTAGGCCACAAAGAAAAAAAAACTTTCATAATAACAGCTACCATTATTATTACTGAAATAAAAAAAAACATATACTAGCAAAGAAAGGGTTATTGTCTAAATCTTTGCCTTTGTATATCATTCCTTTTCATTTAAATCACAGTGTCTACCTACATCATGCAACATCCTGCAGGCAGGGAACAACTAAAATCCAAGTTGAGCTCTTAAACCTCTGATTCAAGACCTCTGCAAAGTAAAGAAATATACGGGCATTAGACAGAGAGTCTGAAGTATTAAATGAGGTGTGTGCTGTTCTGAAGAATTTCAATCCCACACAGCTATGGGTTCTTTGAAGGTTCAGGGTGGTGGAGATTTAATTGTTGTTGTTCAGGAGTGTTCAGTATGTGTGGGCATCACCACTGTCAGTAATGCATTAGCAGCACAAGGTGCACCTGTGAGAAAAGGCCTCACATTTCTCAGCTGTTACACAACCGCACAGAAGAATCATCAAACCAAATGACTCCCTCGAGGTGGCTGCTCACATCACTACCGGTCTATCACCGCGTCTAACAGCTGGCAACAGGCAGCGGATAAACACTGAACAGACAGTGTAGGCTGGTTTCTCAGATATAGAAAGCTCCTCTGACTTTGTTGTCTGCTTTGTGAAATCTGTGGAGAACCTTTTTTCTTTTGTCAAGAGGTTTTGATTAAACTCTGTTTTGTCGAATATGGCGCCTCTATTGTGAAGGATTTCTTTATCCCTCAAGGTGACCTTTGACTTGTGACGCTTGTCCTTACTGGTGCACATTGTCTGTGTTGAAAAATTTAAAGGCACTAGAGCCTGACCCATTTATCAGTGTATGTACAGATAGCTAAAAAGAAATATCAGTACACGAGTGTATAATTAACTGTATTTTAATAATAACATATTTGGTCCTTATTTAATAAATATTAATATAAATATAGTGATTTTTATTTATAGCTATTTATGATAATTTTATCTCCATGGAGCGCGTCTGTACATACTTTACTATCATTGCAATCTTCCAGGCCTCACTAATTCAATATCTGTTGGCTCCACATGATGAGGTATTAAATAATTACATAGTGTAGGTGACTGATTCAACTGATATTCTGGCACCTACATCTGAACTTCATATTACTATGAAAACCCACAAAAAAATAAAATAATATATCACAATATTTTTGAACCATATACCTTGATATTGATATTGCAACAGTATTGTAAAGATGACTATTGGTGCTTTCCCAAAATATGATTTTTGTAGTATTAATCTGCTTAAAAATGTGTCTGTAAGAGGTGGACAAAATAATCATAATAGTAAGAATATGAACTTTTCCCAGCAGCGTGGCTCATAGACTTGAGAATATTACCTCCGACCCCCTGACTGTGAGCCGCCTTCGGGAGCCTGATTGAAAACATATTGGATGGTAGGAATGTGCAGCGCGCTTATGAAAACAAACCAGTGTGTTATGAATAAATGTGAGAGCCCAGTGTCAAACTGAGCCACCTGTTTGCATAAAAAAAAGAAAAGAATTGAGCAAAACAAATACTGCAAATGATTGTAAAAAAAAACAAAATACAAATTAATAATCACAGACAGTATCACACATGAAAAATTAGAGTTGGGATGTTTGTTGCATTGTCACATAATCAACTGGCGAAAATGATCACTTCTACAAATAAAAAATGAAATAAATGTGTGAGTGTGTGAGTGTGTGGGTGGGTGAGTCAAAGAACGCCACTACTCTGCCTCCTCTCTCTCTGAATCCATCCAGCAGTTACATAACACGCCCCCTGGGACACAAACTCTCTGTGATTTTTCACGCATCATTATATCTGATTCCTGTGGGCTGTTTTACATGGAAAAGAGTTCATACTTTATTTTCATCTCAATGTCACAACATTGAGTTTCATGAAGGTCAAATACAGATATATATATATATATATATATATATTACCCTTGGCAAGTTTAAATGAAGGTGTGAAAACATACAGTAAATGATTTAACGAAAAACTAGCACAGAGACAGATTCATATTTTTTAATATTTAAATTCCCAATCTACAGGATTTGAACATTTCTGACTTTGATGCCTTCTAGTGGTCAGATCGAACCTGGATTTGTAGTTTTTTGATGATTGGGCTGAAAGTATTATACTAATTTTCACTAGTCTAATTGTCACATTCTTCTACAAACAGGAGCTTATGAAATAAGAAACATTTGAAAGACTTTGCCATAGTCTACACAAGCTAAGTATTGTTGTCCCATAGTGTGACCTATATTAACGTTAGGGGGCAGTCACCATAAGCTGAGAAATATAACACTTCCATACTGACTAGTTTCATCGTTTTCCCAGTTGTGCCTTTGCTGAGGATCTCTCGTTTAAAACAGCATTCTGCCTTTCTTAATTCTCATTTTACAATTTCAGGAATAAAATGAGTTAATCTTCGCTTTGGTTGTTTGTGATATGTGATTGTGTTACGTTGATATTCACATTCCTCATGGTGAAGGTAGTATGGTCATAAGTAGGTATATATTCTGCTAAAGGTCACATAGTTCTGGAGGAGGGATTAGCACACTGTATGTTTTTTTCACAACACTGTGTAATCCGTTATGCATGCGTTGATCTAAACAGGCGCCATTCGCAGACCAGAGGAAGTACAATGATTTTAAGAAAGGACGCCTGTCTGAAGAACTTCACCTCTTTGACTTTTCTTTTTACTGTTAATGCACCATTATAGAAAAATACTTCAGACCTCCTGTCCTTGACTTGTTGAATGTCATTAGCCTGTTTTCAGACCCTGATGTTTATACAAGAATCTGCATTATGTGGATCAGACTGTATGTCTTCAATCAGACGGCGCTGCAGAGCTGTAGTGGTGTCTGGGTAAGTAGGTAATGTCGCTGTATGCCCGGCGCCCTCATTGAGCCCTTACACCGCAGACTCACTGTCACACCACAGCTTAAGTCTGTGACCTGGCCTGCTATCTAAGAGAGAATGGGTATTTTTAGCTTTAGGATGGGACTGGATGGGCTGCTTATTGATGCAGCAGAAGGCTAATGGAAACAGGGTTTAATTCCTCCTGTCAATCCCCTTTTTATTTAGTAGTCCAAATCACGAGTACAGCCTGAAAGTAAAAGCTGCTGCATATGTGTGTCATTTGTTTCTTTACCTATTTCTAGTTTGTGTGTATATACAACCTGACTTTTTCTGTCTGTGCAACTTAAAAAAAAATCAACCATAGAATAAAACCTACTGACTTTAGCAGTCGGTTGTCAAGGGCAGAACCAGAGAGTGAAAGAGAGTGAGAGAGAGAGAGAGAGACGCTCAGTTGGAATCAACCTCCCCTTTCTCTCTGGGCCTCTCGCTCCGCTCACTCTCTCTCTCTCTCCAGGTTGGCCATTAGAAATCACGATAATAGGTGGGAACCTCCCCCTGTCTGTGCCTGGGAGTGTTCTGGGATAATAGCATCAGGGACACCTAGTACCATCACACAGAGGAGACACTGGCAAAGGGAAGAAGACTGGAAAACTAGACCAGGCAGTGACAGGCAGCCATGGCACACAAACATGGGCACGGGAGAGAAAGGGTGAGTTGCTACTAATGCATCACCGGAAAGGACCTTTATAATATCTGCATGTCCCACACACAGATGTGCTGGAGTTGCTTCTGGCATGTCACAAGTTTTCTGTCTTCTTTTTGTAGTTCTGTAGAAGGAGTTTTTTTTGTCTTATATAACAATGCAGTCCACACAGAAAGGTTTTCTTTGACCTGCGACAAAGATGTTTCGCTAAAATGCAGTTAGAAGTACGATCTCCTCAAAAGACCATTGTTAGTCACAGCAGAAACTGAATGGCGTCTTAAGTAACACTGAGTAATTCATCATTAATCAGATTACCGTAACCTCTTGTTATCCTTGATGCTGTAACCAAAAGAAAGGGAGTCTTTTATTTGGTGTGTATGAAACGTGGGAAGACCGGTGCAGAAATTCACGGGGCCGTTTAAAAAAAACCCAACTATCTGCTGGATCCTCAAGAGTCCAAACTCATGCAAAGCTAACATAAAAGTAGTATTTTGCAAGCGTGTGATATAGAGTACACTCTCAATTGTGAAAACAGAGACATGCAGAGATCTGCTCAGCTCACACAGTCTCACAAGCTTCTTGGGTTTCTTCATACTGACACAGTAGATTGTTGAGGCCCAGGTGTCACTGCCCTCGGAAAGAGATTGTGAGATGTAAACACTTATGTTGTAGCCATTTGAAAATTAGAATTATTAGCATTTATCATGAGTTTAAGGTAAAATCATTAAGTCTAGTTACAAAGCAGTATGGTTGTGTTAAGGTAATTTTTTCTCAGATATCATAAATTATGTTGTTGCTAATGTGTGTGTGTGTGTGTGGTGACTACTACTACTTGCTTTAATGTTATGTCATTAAACAAACACTGTCAATGACATTATCGTGATACTAAACTCTAAGCTTTAAGCTATGTATGTGCAGTGCACATCACACTCAAATGTTATCCATACCCAATTTACTGTTGTTAGTCTGGCATTCATGTGTTCCCGGATTTATCATCTGTGTGTTGTGTCAACTCTGCTGGCCTACACAGTAGTTTTTAGTCCAAACATATACTATGGACATATAAAATAGGAGAAAAAGGAAATCCCACAGCATTGCCAGAATGAATGAAAACATATGAAAGGATTTATCAGAGAGGCAAAGTTTCGGGAAGTGAACGAAGCAGAAAGCGTCAAGAGTAGCCAAAGTAATGATGCTTACTGCTGAGAATTGTCTAACACTACCATTTAAAGAAAACATGTTGTATAAGTCAAATTACCAAGAATTATAAAGTCTAAAGAACAAGGGTGCCATTGACCATGCTTTACCCGTAAAAGCACATGCAGCGTGTCAATTTAAAAGCATTCATATTGTGAAAACGTCATGATAAAGAAGGAATGATATATATATATATATATACCCACCTGCAGCCTTCCTATTTTATGCTGACTACTATGGCTACTGTCTCTTTGTTATAGTTACCCATTTATTTACAGTGCCAGGTGTAAGCAAAATTGAAACCACAGCCTCAATCCACCTGGGATCTACATATGTGAAAAAATAATAAACGGGATTGTTCCTGAATTCTTCTGGTCTATATTTAATTATTGCAGGATCAGTGTAGTTAGATTGATCTGGTGAATTTTAACTAGTGACTCCTTACTTTTCTAACTGACCCACTTAGTAAAGGACCTGAAGGTTTGATCTCTTGACAGCTGACTGTTGTCTACCACCAGTGCAGCTACGCTTTTACACTGTTTCAGTTTCAGGGTGTTAAAATGACCCTCAAATTCATACTAGGCACTGGCTTTTTTTTCAGTAGCTGTTTAATATGATTTTTTTTTTTTTTTATTGGATCAATCTCTGTGGTTAAGCCCAACGATTGGACTTGAATATTCTGTTAAAGGCTAGTTTAAAAGATAGCCAAGCTAGCTGTGTGCTGCTTCACATCATGTGTTTCCAGGACTTTGATCTTGGGCCCTTTGAAGGGTTGGGTTGACACGATAAACCACACCAACAACCTGTGTATTGGAACAATGCATAAATCACAGAGCAGGAGGGAGCATCTAAAAATAGGCGTCAGTTCCCTTTTCCTGATCCACCTGTAATATACTGTAACAGGCTCAGGTGATTTACCTTCAAAATGAGTCTGTGAACACATAAACCTAAAGTGTATAAATGAGAGTGTTATCGCTGTTTATGTGTGAGATGGTACTTTTTGTTCCTCACTCTCCCTCGCTCCCCTGATGTCATTGTTGACACTTCATCAGTGCACACAGTCAGAAAAAGTGTCTAATGTCGGCTTTCTGTTTGCCTTTTATTGTTCATGTCATGCTCCGTTTTGTTCCGTGTTCTCTCCAGATACAGTTTGCGAACACAGAGGACAAACAGGAATTCAGCAAATACCCCACCAAGGCAGGCCGCCGCTCCCTCTCTCGGTCCATCTCGCAGTCGTCCACAGACAGCTACAGCTCAGGTAATGCTCACCTGAAAGTTTCATTGCATCTCTATGAGATGTTAGAGCACGTAATGTACTCCGACAGATAGACGGGGATTATAAAAGATTGCTGTTGAGCATTAAGATCACTGTAAGCTAACAAACGGTTGTTAATCTTTTCCACACATCAGCTTTTGGAAGCAAATATGTACACTCAGCTGCTGTGAGCATACATATTTGCATAAATGAACATATATACACACACACAGGTACACCTGTTTGGAACACATACGGTTTCACACACACAGGTAACACATACACAAGCTCCACCCCTCACACAAAGGACATGAATATATATTTCATTTTTTTTGTATTCTTCTACACTATAATGACCTTTTGTGTTCTCCTTTTCCCAGCTGCATCCTACACCGACAGCTCTGATGATGAAACCTCCCCTCGGGACAAAGCCCAGGTTAACACCCACGGCAGCAGCGACTTCTGTGTGAAGAACATTAAGCAGGCCGAATTTGGCCGCCGTGAAATTGAAATAGCAGAACAAGGTATATCTGACCTTACACATTATGGGTGTTTCAAAGATTACAAATGTGATAAAAGACCTTTGTTTCACTTTGTTTTGAGCTTTCAGTCTATCAGACCTTTATCAGAGCATACATGAGTCAATATATGACAGGTAGGTACAAATAACCCATCCCAATTCAATCATTGGCAGTATGCAATACACCATTGTAGTTTTTAGTACTGAATGACGTACTGTGAGGCATACAAATGAAAAGCCATACTTGTTATGGAACACACATAAGAGGTGGAACACAATGCATGTTTTCAGTTTATTGTATTGTATTTTGTATACGCCTGTCCGTTATTGAATCATGTATGCTCTGAAGGTCTCAAAGCTCAAACTTAAAAGAAACACTGCATAGATCTAAGTGTGTGGAAGCCTCTTCTGTGAGTTTAGAGTCAGTGATGCTTCCAGCACCTTAGCAAAGATTCAGCCGGGTGGAGCGGTGTTCATCCTGTAGTTTCTCCATTTCTAAATATATAAAATAATATATTAAATAATCATGGGAGCCTTTTTTGATGATTCAGGATTGCACTTTGATCAAAATGGGTTTATGGGATCACTGTCTCCTAATCAGTGGGGCAATTGTGTTGTATCAATATAAAATGTTGGTTTCAGAGGTTTTTCTGTGATTTTATTGTGATGCAGTACAGTAAGAGACTTGATATCATTACCATATGTACAAAGAGAGCTTTGAGCCTCCTGTCATGACTTTGTTCCCTGATGCATATCACATGGCATCTGTTTTGCTGCATGGATGGTATTGGAGACAGCAAATGGTAAATGTCCTTCTCCTGATTTCAAAACAAACTGAAAGCAGGGTTCATTCTCTCAGTTCTGTTTGTGACCCTCTACCATCTGAGACATTTTGTTATTTTTGTAAACTAACAGGCTTCAAATCACCTCCATTCTCTTCTGTCTCTCCGGCTGTTTAAATTGCCCATGTGAGTGATAAGTAGGTGGATGTGCTTGAAAAGTGTTTTTCAGGCTCAAGCCTGGCCAGCGACAGCTGTTGCTGACGTTTTTGCTCAATCAGTCTCCATTTTACAGCCATTTACTGCACACCTACCATGTAGAAAGGGCTTGTTTTTTATTCATTTTATGTGAAATGGTACATCATTCTATCTTTTTCCCAAAACAAAACTTGACCTTTATGTCCTTTCAACTTACACTAACTTGTGCACAATGTGTTTACTCCTCAGACATGTCTGCCTTGATCTCCTTGAGGAAGAGAGCCCAGGGGGAGAAGCCACTGGCTGGGGCGAAGATAGTAGGCTGTACTCACATCACTGCTCAGACAGCAGTACGTCCTCTTATCCTCTTCACTGCGTATCACTGCTGCACAACTGTTATCACCCTCTCTTCTTTATCATGGCTACTTCTTCACGTGTCTGTATATTCCATTGTTCCCTCTTAGGTTCTGATTGAAACGTTGGTAGCTCTGGGCGCACAGTGTCGCTGGACTGCCTGCAACATCTACTCAACTCAGAATGAAGTGGCTGCTGCTCTTGCTGAGATAGGTAAGATCCCCTCATCTTGAAGGTCACTGTTAACATGTTAAAGTCTTTTCTTGAAACTAGGTGATTGTTGTTGCTCTATGTCTCAGTTGGATACAAAAGCCATCAACATTGTTTCTAAAAAAATATATAAATAATAATAATAATAAACGATTCATTTTCTGTTTATTACCTTAATCAACTAATCATTACAGCTCTACTGGTAACTCAGCAGCAACTAATAGCGCATGTGCCTTCACTGTGTAATGTGCGCTAATGGACCTGTTGCTCATGCAGCTGGCCAGTCCTCTCCTCCTCTGCTTGTTGTCTTTGCCATTAGCTGTGTGTGTGTTTTGTTTCTTGCAGGGGTGTCTGTGTTTGCATGGAAGGGAGAGTCAGAGGACGACTTCTGGTGGTGCATCGATCGCTGTGTCAACACTGAGTGCTGGCAGGCCAATATGGTATCAACCTAACAATCTCATGATCAACCTAACACCAATCTCAGTCGATTCTATACTGCGTATACTCTGCTTTACTGTTCTATCACCGTCTTTATTTTAGATGCTGTTTCCTCTGTTTTGTTCCTCTTTAGATCTTGGATGATGGTGGAGACTTGACCCACTGGGTTTACAAGAAGTACCCCAGTGTCTTCAAGAAGGTCCGGGGCATCGTAGAGGAGAGTGTTACTGGAGTACATAGGTGAGATTCTTTAGAATGGATCGGTTTTGTTTGTTTTTTAAAGGAAGTTGAAAATGAAGAGAAATTATGTTTGGTATAATCTGTTATAGACACCAAGAATTTACAACAGTTTCTGACAGCCCATAATGGACTGTATATAATAATTGTGATAATGTTTCTATTCATTGATATTGGTCAAACCTTTGGAGTATGGTATGGACAATTTATGCTGTAGGATAGATAACATTATTTTAGGATTTTGAATATTTTTTCACTGGCAATATAAAGCTATTTAGCATCTTTTTTTAACTGATGCACCTGCTCTTTGGTCAAGTATGATTTGGCCTCTTCGATGCTTTTTTCGGTCTTGATTGCCGGACTACTTCTATAGCGATCAATGTTGTTGTTCAACCTAATAAGCAGAAGTCTTTTCCCATGAGGTGTTTACATTATTTTTGTCCTCTAGATGGAGCTGAGATAGAAGCAATCCAAGCTTCCTAATGTATGTTATACTGTGTTTTCAAAGCAGTTATATAACTCATGTTGGTGTTAATACACAATGACACTGTAGATTGAAAAGGTCACTGGCCTGATTTGACCGGAGCCTGTCTGAGAAACATGACAGAGCTCAACCACAGGTCACAGCAGCTGTACTTGTTCAACTCTCAATGGGATCAATTAACCAGATGCTCCGGAAAGTGTAAGGTCACACAGGATTGCAGCTCAGTGTTGTGTGTTGGACATGTGCATATGTGTGTGTGAAACTGTCTGAACATGTTTCCCCACTGGTTCCTCTCAGATTGTACCAACTATCTAAGGCTGGCAAGTTGTGTGTTCCTGCGATGAATGTGAACGACTCTGTCACCAAGCAAAAATTTGACAACCTTTACTGCTGCCGTGAATCTATCCTGGATGGGTGAGTAGATTGAATCATCCAACACTTCCAAAGACAGAAAATGCAGCCATTGTTTGCAGCTTTGCTTCTTCTCTTTTGTTGAGACTTACTGTATTTAAATTAATTCTGCTTGTCTCTGCCAGCTTGAAGAGGACCACAGATATAATGTTTGGAGGCAAACAAGTTGTCGTGTGCGGTTATGGAGAGGTGAATTATTGTTTGATTTCATAAACATTGTCACTTTAGATGGCATGACTGAATTTTCAACAGGCGGAGTAGACCTGTTAATGTATATTGTAGACTTATGTTTTATGAAGTATTTCACTGCCACCTGGTCCGTAGGTGGGGAAAGGCTGCTGCACTGCTCTTAAGGCCCTCGGAGCCATTGTATGCATCACAGAGATTGACCCTATCTGTGCTCTGCAGGCATGGTGAGTAACTAACTATTAGCATTCAATACTGTTACATCAGTAAATGTGTTTGTAGTGCATCAGAGTAGCTGTGATGCCAAAAAGGACAACATGTTATCATCTTTAAGTTGCTTTCACTCTGATTGTGCTGCTTTAACAAGTAAAAATATCTCTGTGTGTATGCACGCAGCATGGACGGGTTCCGAGTGGTCAAGCTGAGTGAGGTCATCCGGCAGATGGATGTGGTGATAACTTGCACTGGTACTGCGCCCCATGCAGTCACATGCATTACTTCTGCTTTGACAATCATAATGTTTCCAGGATACAAATTCATGCATGATTTAAATATCCAAGTTAAGATCCCTGGGTAAAAAAAACTAGACTTTTCATCTAAATGTTAATCAATCACAATTTCCAAATAGTAGTAAATCTGTTCTTATAAGAGAAACATTTTTTAAATGTGATTTTCACCCTCTGTAATCATGAGTAACATGAACATCAGTGACATCATATCACTGTTGTCTTTTTGTTAAATATAGGCAACAAGAACGTTGTTACCAGAGAACAGCTCGACCGAATGAAGAATGGCTGCATCGTCTGTAATATGGGACATTCCAACACTGAGATTGATGTGGTAATGTTTTGAGTTCTTTGTTTATGTGTGTCTTGAAATATTTGTTTGTCATTCAGTTGTAGGACTGATTTGTCTTTTATGTCCTCAGGCAAGTCTGCGCAGCCCTGAGCTCACCTGGGAGAGGGTGCGCTCTCAGGTTGACCACATTATCTGGCCTGATGGAAAGAGAGTTGTCCTATTGGCAGAGGTAATGTCCCTCTGCAGGTCTATATCCTCACAAATAACATATGTTGACTCCACACTTAATCCTAGACAAATCTCTCAGCCAGTAAAATCTGGCTCAATCTTGCATTTATTTAAGGATTTAACATGTACATTCAATTTTTTAGGGTCGCCTCCTAAATCTGAGCTGCTCCACAGTGCCTACGTTTGTGTTGTCCATCACTGCTACGACACAGGTTAGTTTCATCTAACCTAGATCTATCTAACCTTCGTCTAGCCTAGAAGGGGAAATACTTTCTGTAGCTGAAGTAACAGAATTGGGATTTAATTCTCCTCCGCTCTCACTTCAAGACAGATGCTTGAAGTAATGAGGGCAGCTGAAAGACAGTTTCTCTTCTCAGTACATCGCTGTTCTGCAGTGACATGTGTAGTTTCCTTGTGAGTTGTACAGCCATTGTGTGGTCTGTGTTGTCTGTAGGCGTTGGCCCTGATTGAGTTGTTCAATGCTCCAGAGGGACGTTACAAACAGGATGTGTATCTTCTGCCCAAGAAGATGGGTAAGACTCTGTTTACACAGAAACTACGTTTTAGATCACAGATTTATTAAGAATGACCATAAAAAGAAGAAACAGCTTCATTGCTGTAGCCAATGCTTATATTACATGTGTTACACAGCGCTGCCACCTTGTGACTTGACCTAAAAATTGCATCATCCAGCAAAGCAAAAAATGTGCACATTTGTACTGCCATCTGTCTCTCTCCTCCAGATGAGTATGTGGCCAGTTTGCACCTTCCAAACTTTGACGCCCACCTGACAGAGCTGTCTGATGAGCAAGCCAAGTACATGGGCCTCAACAAGAATGGCCCCTTCAAACCTAATTATTACCGGTAGGTCTTATCCCGCTGTATACCTTTCATTATCCATCATTCTTTATATGCAGTTTAAATTCACATGTGAACTGTAACAGTGTATTTTTGTTCACAGGTATTAATGAGAGTGTCTGAGTGATCTTCGGCAGAGAGTTGCCCTGGGATAAACAGAGATATCTATTTTATTTTCTAAATTGCTACAAAACGAGGAATTATTTTACTTATGCTGAATGTAAGTTATGAATAGCACTTCAGACATAGCGTTAAATATGAAAAATAAGAGTAAGACTTATAGGAAACATATGGCTTATAACCAACTAGCATTTTACCTGTGTCTTGTCATGTGTTTAAACAAAAGCCTGCTTGCATGCTTTCATGTGTATGTACTTATTTAGTTGCTACTGCTTATGTTACTAGATCAGACTTGTTGATTTGTATGTTTACTCTATTTACGCACGGTGCCAAATGAAGGCCACAAGAATGGAACAGAAGATACCAATCAATGTGTTTTTCAGTGACATTTATATTTTATGAGTTCATTTCATGCAGCAGGGTTTGGGCTGAGCCAAAACAAACTCTGTATAACAATGTACAATTATATTTTAGAGATGTTTTGTTTTCTGTTAAATAATCAAATTAAATGGTATCTGCATACATGCTCTAAAAGGTAATATCCAGTAATCCAGGTTTATCACACTGATGCTATAGCTATATTATATAAACAATATGACCCAGCCTTGTCTATTGAAAGAAATGAATTTGGTCTATGAAAGACCTAGTCCATTTTAGAAAATTGACTCAGAAGAAAAATGTGTGGTGTTGGCATTCAACACTCACCATAAATGATCAGTACTTTTCCTGAATAAATGGGAAGCAAAGTTACACGTGACAGATTAATATTATGTCTCTGTTTATGTTAAAGATAACAGGCTATATGTATTCCTAAAAAGGAAGTTGAGAAGGAGCCAGTAAAACATTTTCAAACTATAATAACTTTCCACAGTTGATACCAAGTTTCCATTTGCTCATGTGTTTAGACTGGATATTTTTAAGGCCATGGTATGAATGTGCCTTTTAAATCATTCTCGAAAAGTAAATATCAGCACTGACCTTAATTCAATGAACATTCCTTTTTTTCTTTTTTCTTTTTTTTTGTAAAACCACATCTATTAGTGGTACATTTAATGTCTTCTTTCCACTGCTTCTGGTATTAATCGTAAGCTATATGTTGAGAGAAAATGTTAGATTTTATGTTTGCCATGAATGTCACTGTCTTAATTTGATCCAATGGGATCACCTAAAAAAAAATATTCTTGTTATCAAAATGCATAAGTGTGTACTATGTAAAGAATGCTTTAAATCAGCAATAAAGCAAATCCTTTTAACAGAGAAAACTTTAAACAAACTGTGTTTATGCCAAGAAAAATGAAAACAGAATGACAGAGGGGCATTTTAGGTCAGTGGTTTGGCATGTTTTCCATTATTTTGGGGATAAAGCTTACATTCATGCCTGGTAACACTTCCACATACCTCCCTGAATGTGCCTTCCAGCTACATTATGTTCCCTCACAGTCGGCCCTGTTGGCTGAGCATCAAACTGCTGTCCCTCTCTAGAATATTCACCGGCCCTCTCGCGCACCAGGCCAGCTGCATTAGTTGCTAATATTAACAGTCGAGTCACTGAGCTTGGATGGGCGCTTGGCAGGGATCATTCTGGAAACCTGGTTGTAACTATATAAGCAATGGGCCTGAGTCAGTACAGGCATGAATTTTTAGAAGAACCACGCAGGAAATTACCCAAGGAGACTGCTGAAGTCCTCCAACACTTTTTGTGCAACAGAGCGATTAAAACTGAAAGTAAGTAGCGATTGTTTATCTGATTATTAACATAAGTGCAGACTCGTTAAGGTCAGGATGTATTTGTGATGGTGTAGGGTGAATATTCAGGCAGTATTTTAATTCTGTCACACGCTAAAGGTTACTGTAAATTTTACATTTACTGAAGCATCCGTTCTGCTTGAGCATTTTTATATATCAGTGGCATGAAGTACATCAACAGATTTTCATTATAGAAACATCTAATATGGGTAATCACTTAAAATTCATATTTGTTTTACTTTTGTGGGACACTTACATTCAAACAAAGTCTTGAAGCAGATTCCTCATCAATGTGTAACTCAGTGTTTCCTTAATTGTAACTGTACCTCTAACATATATGACTGATAATCTGACATTTTTAAACATTTTATCTGTATTAAAGACATCAGTTATTAAATGATTTTGCATAATTTTAATAGCAGTGATGTGTTTTTGCATGTAACATTAACAAAATGAAATGTTGTTAATGTCCCTAACTTTTCTAGGAACTCTAAAGCAACAAGCAAGATGTCTTCACCTAAAGGAATCTCCATTGGTATTGATCTGGGCACCACCTACTCTTGTGTTGGGGTTTTCCAGCATGGCAAAGTGGAGATTATTGCCAATGATCAGGGTAACAGAACCACTCCCAGCTATGTGGCCTTTACTGACACTGAGAGGCTCATTGGAGATGCTGCCAAGAACCAGGTGGCCATGAATCCAACCAACACAATCTTTGATGCCAAACGGCTCATCGGAAGAAAGTTTAACGATCCAGTTGTCCATTCCGACATGAAGCTCTGGCCTTTCAAGGTGATCAGTGACAATGGAAAACCAAAGGTCCAGGTGGAATATAAAGGTGAGACTAAGGCTTTCTATCCAGAGGAAATCTCTTCCATGGTCCTGGTTAAAATGAAGGAGATTGCTGAGGCCTACCTGGGACAGAGGGTGTCTAATGCAGTCATCACAGTTCCAGCGTATTTCAATGACTCTCAGAGGCAAGCCACCAAGGATGCTGGGGTGATCTCTGGGCTGAATATTCTGAGGATCATCAACGAGCCCACAGCAGCAGCCATCGCTTACGGCTTAGATAAAGGTAAAAGAGGAGAGCGCAATGTACTTATCTTTGATCTTGGCGGAGGCACCTTTGACGTGTCCATCCTGACCATTGAGGATGGTATCTTTGAGGTGAAATCCACCGCAGGAGACACACACCTTGGTGGGGAGGACTTTGACAACAGGATGGTCAACCACTTTGTAGAGGAATTTAAAAGAAAACACAGGAAGGACATCAGCCAAAATAAAAGAGCAGTGAGGAGGCTGCGTACAGCTTGTGAGAGAGCGAAGAGGACCCTGTCCTCCAGCACCCAGGCCAGCATCGAGATCGACTCCCTCTTTGAGGGCATTGACTTCTACACCTCCATCACGAGGGCACGCTTTGAGGAACTCAACTCTGAGCTCTTCAGGGGAACACTGGAGCCAGTTGAGAAGGCCTTGCAAGATGCCAAGCTGGATAAGTCCAAGATCCATGAGATCGTCCTTGTTGGTGGCTCCACAAGAATTCCCAAAATCCAGAAGCTCTTGCAGGACTTCTTTAACGGTAGAGACCTGAACAAGAGTATCAACCCAGATGAAGCAGTGGCATATGGGGCAGCAGTCCAGGCTGCAATCCTCATGGGTGATACTTCAGAAAATGTCCAGGATCTGCTGCTGCTGGACGTGGCTCCGCTGTCTCTGGGTATTGAGACTGCAGGTGGAGTTATGACATCTCTAATTAAACGTAACACCACCATCCCCTCCAAGCAGACACAGATCTTCTCCACATACTCAGATAACCAGCCAGGCGTCCTGATTCAGGTGTTTGAGGGTGAGAGAGCCATGACCAAGGACAACAATCTCCTGGGCAAGTTTGAGCTCTCAGGTATCCCTCCTGCTCCCCGTGGTGTACCTCAGGTGGAGGTGACCTTTGACATCGATGCCAATGGCATTCTGAACGTGTCTGCTGTGGATAAAAGCACTGGCAAAGAAAACAAAATCACCATCACCAATGACAAGGGCCGTCTCAGCAAAGAGGACATAGAGCGGATGGTACAAGATGCTGAAAAGTACAAGGCTGAGGATGACTTACAGAGGGACAAGATTGCAGCAAAGAACTCACTGGAGTCTTACACGTACAACATGAAGAGCAGTGTCGAGGATGAGAATATAAAAGGGAAGATTAGCGAGGAGGATAAAAAGATGGTTATTGACAAGTGCAACCAGACTATCTCCTGGCTGGAAAACAACCAACTGGCTGAGAAAGACGAGTATGAGCACAAGCAAAATGAACTAGAGAAAGTGTGCAAGCCGATTGTGACCAAGCTGTACCAAGGAGCAGCACCAGCAGGAGGCTCCAAGGGCCCCACTATTGAGGAAGTGGACTAAAACAAATAACTTCAAGTAACATCACTGTTTTCATGTTTATCAAAATACTTGGACCATATCACTGTTGTTTGGTATGACAAATTGTGTTATGTCACAAAATGGTCTTAACTTGTCGTCATAATAATAATATAATATTTATAAAATACATGATAATCAGTCTGAATTTCCATTTTGTTTTACACCATTCAGTCATTCATCTATATACATTTCTGAAATAATCTGAGTGGTTCAGAAGATCTGGAACCAGGTTATCTCCTATCCGAGAATGCAGGAAAGCTTATTATCAAGATGACTATTTGGGAGTTGTTCCTAATTTATAAAAAATGAATCCTTAGTGTGTGTTTTTAGCCTTATTGCTACATAATAATGCTTTACTACTGAATGGCTCATTCAAGATGCTTGTTCAAAAACTGTTGTTCACCAAAGTATCCGCTAGGTGGCAATATTAGAACGTATCAGCAAAATCACGAGGAGGCCTCACAGCTACCTGTTGGATCAGACTTCACAGCTGCTCAACAATCCTCTGTGACTCCTGGAAATGACAATAAAACCCAAACTGGATCTCTCAGTTCACCTGTGGGGAACTCTAATGATGGTTTAGCATAACCCTAATATAAAAAGTGATGATATGGCCTAATTTTGTCTTTTGCTTGTCATGATGATAATCTTAAACTGCAAGTCAAAACTCAATTCAACAGTGTCGGTATATCAAGCGCCTACAAATATCAGTATCACATTGAACACGTGGCTGGTGCCACATATTATATACACACACACTCATTACCACAATACAAAAATCAATGTTTCCAAAATAAATTTATTATTATTATTAAATTAAGTGCAGGTGCATCTGTTTGGTGGCATGGGCTAATAGCGCCTCCTAGAGGGCATCAATTGGAAGAGGTTGTGAGCAGAGATTAGGCATTTCATTATTTCTATTAACATATCATCGTATACAGTCCCATGCAAAAGCCATGCAATACAATGAACACCACAATACACAATAGCCCACATGTTGTGCTCGGTGTTATTTGTCTGTACTGTTTGACACGTGTCTCCTATGTGTCTCATTTCATTTGCAGCCATGAATTTACAAAGGTTGATGCCCACGGTGCAGTCAGCATGTTCCCATGATGACACAGACACATTGCAATGCGCAATATGTTGCATCTTAAAAAAAACGAAGAGGGTTTATGAAACAGCTGAGCTATACCCCCCTCTATCACACACACACAGACACACACACGCACTTCATCAGCCCATCCTCTCGGTCTAATTAGAGGGAGTGGTTCAATGATGCGCCAACCTCCGCCAGCAGCCAAAGAGTTAAAGTGACGAGCCTGTTGTTGAACGCACCATCCAACCGGGCTGTGTCGCTAAGGGAAAATAGGCTACTTGTGGAGAAGCAACAGATCTCCAGCTGGAAAACAACCCCACATCTGGCACGCAAGCTGAGCGTTTTTTTAGCAGGAAGATCTGGTGGAATATTTCATTGACTGATGTAGTTTAATAATTTAATGCGAGACTGGATCATTCTCTGCTTCCCTGGTGTGCGTCTCTGTGTGTGTATGTGTGCGCGTGCATGTTTGTGTTAGAGAGGAAAAGTTGTCAGGAATAGTTGTGCATTTTGACGTTGCACACTTTGGAAGATATTTGTCAAAGAGGGGTGATGAGTGTCACGTTACTTCAGGTTCCATGTTTGATCCTTCAGGCCTGCACTACGGTGCGTAAGTGGCTAATATTCTTCTTTTGATTGGAAAAAGGCGCTTTGTTGATGGGAGGAAGACCAGTGTCAAGTCTATAGGCATCAGTTTAAGTCATATTATGCAATCCGTTCGACAAAAACATTTGAAAGCACGCACGGTGAGTCTGCCAGCTGCGTTCTGTTGCGACACCACACTGAGTTTGGTAACAGGTGGTTTTCATTGAGCTTCTCACTTTGCCGCTGTCTGGAACATTGTTTTGGGATGAATTAGCCACTCAGGCCGTCGGACTGGGATCGAAAATGAGGGTACACTTTGCGTTATTTTATTTCTGAGTTTTACACGAGTGGACAACAGTTGATAAGAGGGAGGCGAGCAGCCAGAAGGTCTCTAAATGATCAGCTCGGTGTGTGTTTCGTCTTACCGAGGGCGCAAGTCAGGTAACAAACCTCCGTCTAAAACATGTCTGAAGGAGGAGATGGCCAGAGGGGAAGACTCGGACAAAATTATCATCAACGTGGGCGGTACGCGGCATGAAACCTACAAGAGCACCCTCAGGACCCTGCCGGGGACCCGCCTGGCGTGGCTGGCCGACCCGGAGACGCAGGTCAGCTCCGACTCGGACGCTGCGCCCCCAAGCGCGAGTGAGTTCTTCTTCGACAGACACCCGGGCATCTTCGCATACGTCCTCAACTATTACCGGACCGGTAAGCTGCACTGCCCCGCCGACGTCTGCGGGCCTCTCTTCGAAGAGGAGCTGGCGTTTTGGGGGATAGACGAGACTGATGTGGAGCCCTGCTGCTGGATGACCTACCGGCAGCACCGGGACGCAGAAGAGGCCTTGGAGATATTTGAGCCACCGGACCCGGACGACACCGACGACGACAGAGAGATGCCGAGGCGGTTCGGCATCGAGGACTGTCCGGACAGATCGAGGGGTTTTTGCGAGGTTTGGCAGCCGAAGGTCTGGGCCCTGTTTGACGACCCGTACTCATCCAGAGCAGCCAGGGTGAGTTGAACAGGTGTTTCTGCTCCGAGCGCTTTAATGGCCATATGTCAGTGTAACCATAAAGCCTGCAAGTGATTTTCCATTTAGGAAAAAAAAAGGCGCACATTGTCCTAATCAACAGGTGTCCCCGCGAGGTTCAGACAGTCAGACGCAAGCACAGGTCTGCAAGCTGTGCTGTGAGAGTGACAGAACTAATGAGAGTTTTTATTATTTTCTCCTCATAATGTGGATTTCTATAAACTATACCAGACGATTTCTGAAGAGTCTGCAACTCCATTCAGTGTCTATTTACTTTGTTTAAGATCATTCATATAAGTGATACTCTGAGTGAGTTCTGTCCAGTGCAGATTACTGGTGTCCAGATTTCAGTTCAATACTCCTACTGGAGTCATTGTTTGTTTCCTGACACCTTTGATACCCACAAGCTGTTACTTTGAAATTCACGTTAAAGGACAGATTCACAATTTCTAAAGTCTGTCTCCAAACAACAGTCAGGTGACCATTAAAAGATCCCTCTATAATGTGCTTTCATTGTATGTGATGAAGTCTCCTCCTGTGCAAAGACAATTTTAAAGTTTACTTGAAGTAAGAAAATATATTTGATCAAAACAAGGACTGTGGGTTTTGTCCCCCATCACTTACATGCTTCTTTGTGTGGAAATAATGCATCTTTAGGACACGTCTGATTTCTGACCAAAGTTGGTATCTGTTTCATTGACTGCATTTTTAGGAACAGACATAGTTGCCCAGGCACTAACCAGGGGTTGAATTTGAAGCACGGTGAACATCCTTTATATCACTTTAACTTGTGCGCTTTTAAAACAACAGTGTGAAAGGATAGTCGTACAAACACTAGTGCAACTTATGACTGTGTGGTCATTTCTTTGACTTAGTTAAAACTGAAACATTGAATATTGAGTGAAATGTACTCAGTGGCTTTCTATTTGTGATTGTAAGATGCAGTCAATTAAAAACACAAATGGCAGATGAGTGTAACTACTGATCTGGAATAAGTGAACAACTGAAATCAACTGAACATGAACAAGCAACACTGAACAAACCATTGCTTACATTTGCCCTGTAAAAACAAGTTAATGCACAGTCACATTATGAGGAGCTGTTTAAGACCATTAAACTATAGGACCAATGTGGACGCCTCTGTTCACATTTACAGTATGTTTGTGTAATTTTGATCTAAAGCTGCTTAGAGCTGCAATGTTTGGTTGATTAATGAATAAGTCAATCGACAGAAACTTAATCGACAACTATTTTGATAAATCATTTTGAGTCATTTTTAAAGAAAAAAGTTATTAAATTTGAATATCCTCTGATATTTTTTTAGTCTTCTATCATTCTTATCTTTGAATATCATGAATATTTTTGGTTGTGGGCTGTTAGTCGGGACAGAACAAAATATTTTAGTTTGAATCTTAGGCTTTGGGTGATAGTGATTGGCAATTTTCACTTTTAAAAATTAGTAAATAATCGTTAGTTGCAGCTAAAGAGACCAAAGTGAGGTCCATAAAGAAATTATTTTCCCAGCTTACCTTGGTGTTAAAGAACGTGACTGGTCTGCACAGAACCCCGACCTCCATCCAACCCAACATCTTCGGGATGAACTGGAACACCAACTGTGAACCAGGCCTGGTTCACAGTTGGTGTTCCCTGCAGCCAGGTTCCCAAATCTTGT
Organism: Pampus argenteus; assembly: GCA_036937835.1. Classification (NCBI taxonomy): domain Eukaryota; kingdom Metazoa; phylum Chordata; class Actinopteri; order Scombriformes; family Stromateidae; genus Pampus; species Pampus argenteus. Next base: position 18,136,488 of record CM072864.1, on the reverse strand, counting down.
GGAAAGTTTACCCAGAGAAGTGGAGTCTGTTATAGCAGAATATTATTGCTTTTATTGGGAGGTGTTTGGGTTTCCATATACTTTTGGCCACAGAGTATATTTGCAGTCAGCTCAGCATGTAATTTGTCACTCAACACATTTGTTTACATCAATTTGTTGAACTCCACAGGTGAATCATTTCCTCATTTTCTTACAATGCATTTCGAGACCTGATATTTTCTGTTAAATATAAGTTATGATATAGTACCAAAATGCTGTAAATGGGGACTCTGCTGTTTCATCACAAAGATGTTGTGCTGCTGAAGTGTTCCCACACGTCCTGTTCATGGTTTGCACTTGAATGTCCTCAAAGCACAAGTGTTTGAAAGGCTGCAGGAGTGTGCGTCCATGTACAGTAAATCAGACCACATATTAAGAGAAAAGGAGATCTAAATACATATATATGTAAAAGAAAATTATAACTATTTGTTACACGCTTGAATACACACAATTGCATGTTTCCTAATCTTGCAGTATTCAGAGTTTCAGTGGATTTCCTCGTATTTTTGAATCAACATCACTATCACCGCTAAAGAATTTTACATTTATTTTTATTCTAACTTATCGAGTTTAAGATACGCTCATATTCAGATAAATGTTGCAGTGTTATAAATTTAATATCAATTTTCTGTCATTACCCCCACGGGGTATATCAGTCAGCTATGAGCGTTTGAAAGTATGCCTAATGGCTTTGCAACAAAAGCAGTTGAGTGCTTTGTGAAGAAGCATGAAAGCAAGTATCATGTGTCACTACAGCAGGAGTTGTTAGGCAAAAGGCCGGGAGCTTTCATTAGTAGTCCAAAAAAATACATTGAACCCAGAAAGAAAGAAGCTGATGCTCACACTATTTTGTCTCTGCCTGTTTGTGAAATTGAATGGTCTATTCAGAGAAAGTATAACGTTCATATTGCATGCCAGTCACAGTACACACAGCGTTTATTTTAGCTTCTTGTCCAGGTGGCACTTGCAGGCTGTCACTGTAGAACAGCCGACATCACTGAGTCACAGCTGCCGCTGCGTTGGTGCCATCTGAAGATGACCCACGCCGAGCCTGCCAGTTAATCATGTCTGTCTCTCACAACTGAATATTTGTCAAATCAATTGATTTATCATTTGAGAAGTGTTAAAGACAGGAGGTTGGATGTGTATCTTTCTGGAATTAGGGATGAGAATGAGCTGAGTACATATTGACCCAGTCATACATTTCTTTGTCCTTTTTCCTTTCCATCTGATTCATGTACAGTACATATATGTTTGCTCTGTGTGCGTTCTGAAAGCATGCAGAGTGCATTTTAAAGGGACTCGCGTTACCTTTATGGCCGTTTCATTTCAAAGAGCCTCTGAGCTCGTCTCAGGTAATGTTATTCTTTAAAGCCGGAGGGAAGCTAATCATTTAAGCCACATCCTCCATCCAGTATCAACCAAGACTGGAGGTGTGGCTCTGTGAAACTCAGCACATGAAAACTCTGTGCTGTCGATGGTACCACTCACTGGTTGGTGTTTAGTTAACATGCAACATACACATGCACATATACATGATCACCCTGCTAGTAAAAATACAAAACATTTTCTAGTTCTAGTTTCTCAAAGATGACAATTTGTTGCTTTTTTTTCACTCCTAATATCTGTCATTTTACAGGATGACTCATGGATAAATAATGTGGAGATGAGTCAGTAATCAAAGTAATTATTATCATAATATATGGTGTTAAGTATTATAAATTGCTACAATTTCTACCCTGTTTACCAACTATGGATATGAATACTCTCAAACACTCCTAAAACTGAAGGTCTGAACATTAACCTCCGTAGTGATTGTTTCACTTTTAACCCCATTTTTTTTAATACAGTGGCAAAACTACAAAAAAACCCACACTGTATCATTGCTCCAATAGTAATGCCAACGATGCTAGATCATCAGGCCGGAACGCAGTGAATGGAGTGCTGCTTGGGTATTGCAAAAAGTGTATCCCTCAGGTGCTCTTCAGTCAGGGAGATCCATAAATTATTGCAAACAGAAAACTGGGGCACTCGTGAGGGTAAGATTACTTAAAATGCCTTTTATTGATACATGGCTAATGTATTAAAAGCGTGTCTACGCGTTTCAGCCAAACTGGCCTTCATCAGGACAAGAGTGAAAGATGCTAGATCATGCAATAATTAAAATGTAATATTCCAGTATGAGCACTTGGAGAGCTTTGTGGCATTAATCGTACTCCAGCCTTTGTAATCTGTTTCATTACATATGACAAACATTAAGTTCAGCGCACATAACTTTGTAATCTTCCCTAATGCAGCGTTTCATTAAATCCCAGCCCTGCTGCCTGTTATTAATCGCTGCTGCGGTAACTTGTTATCAGCTGTGAGTAAAACTGTCTCTCCCACAGAAAAGACGTAACGTATTTTCTCCCACTTAGGGCAAAAAATCAATTTTGTTTTTGTTTTTGAGAACAAGGGATGGACTGATGTGCGGTACTTTAAGTCTGATATCTAAATGTACATTTCCAATATTTCCAATAATTTATTTAGATATATAACATATAGTTTTTTAGCACTTTCAGATTACAGAATTTCATCACTTATTATCATTTATGAAATATTGTGAAATATTAATATTCAGTAAAAAGTCGAAGCCTGTTAAAAGGCTGAATATTGACATTAGAGAATCATGTCAATGTATTAACCTGAAATATTGCATATTGTGCCACCACATCGTCATCAAGCCCTAATTTCTGTCTGGGAAGTCTGAGCTTAAAAACACAAAAGTAACACTAAAAAGAACATTTTGATCAATATCTTTTAATTAATACTTATTGATATTATTTATTATATTATATATTATATGATATGAGCTGAAACTCTTATTCCTCTGGCCTTGGCTTTCACAGGACTGACTTCCTCTGCTGTTTTGTGAGTGGAATGCGAGATTTGATTTTTTCCCACACCTTCAAAGCAACACCGCCTTGTTAAGGAGACTTTTGTAACACTGAATTTTCAGCGAAACGAGGGTGTAATCCTGTGTGATTATGTTGGTTGTTTATTCTGCTCGCTTCTAAGCTGTTTGCTGAAAATAGATTGGCTGTCTATTGCTACAAGATCAGCGGGTTCATCATGAAGTACTGCAGACTCTCCAAACTTCAATTCAAAAACAAAATCAACTACACATTAGTGAACATGTCATTAAATCCACCTAAATCAAAGGGAAATTATAAGTATTGTTTGAACTGTAATTTAACTGAGATTTATCAGTGTGATTTTACCCTTAAAAAAAGCTGTTGTGTTAAAAAAAGTTTTACTCTACTGAACTAACAATAGTGAAAAACTTGGTGGAGAAGTTTGGCCAAGCAGATTGAATTGTGTTTTTGTCATCTTAAATGCAGAAAGTGTTTAAATTCCAGAGGGAGTGGGATAACAAAAAGCTCCCCTATTTTAACTCAATCCATCTGGATCTGTGTTTTTACTGTGCCTGAAGAAGTTTGATAGATGATAAATACTGATAATCCAAATATTATTTTTTACAGGCTGAGATTTCTGGCTCGACCTTATAGCCCGTACTCTGTTTTGAGACAAACCGCCAGACTGTAACCTCTCCAGTTGATGTTTTTCTCCCCCCAAGAGTTTTTCAATCACATCTCACCGAGTCTGCTCAGTTGTCATGGAGATGGCTCAGTTGTCATCCTCAGTATGGAGCCTTGTTCACGTGACAACAGGTGGCTGTTGACTGTTAAAGGATAGTTTTCAGCTGATGTGATGTCGTTGATCTTTGTCTCGCCGTCTACTGACTCCCAGTTGATGACCTTTGACCTCTTCCCAGTCGATGCTGTGACATGAATTAGTCTGGTGTTCACAGAAAGCTGATGTTGCATGTTTCTACTTTTCATTCAGTCAAGTTCAAAAGTTCAGGAGTCTCACTGCTGCATTTTGAACCAGCTACAGGTGATATAAAGCTGACTGACTCATTCCTACTTAGAGAGAATCACAGTAGTTGAGGTGAATCAAAGTCTCCAAATCTTTTTAACCAACAGGAATAAAACAATGATAAACAAATCATTTATCACCCTCACTAGTCTCTATGCTATGTTTTAGGATGCTGTGGAGTGTCCTAAAGCCAGACTGAAATTGTCCAAGAAGGAGATGAGTTGAGAGAAAACTACTTTTTTAAGAATTTGGGGTAAAAATGAAATCTTCGAGATAATTCATTCAATATTATAAATTTGTGAACAGGATGATCTTAGAGTTAGTTAAGTTAGGTTTTTTGAATGAAAGACAACATGTTTAAAGTAATCCTGGACATATCCATTGACTAGAGACCTATGAATTATTGACACTATTCAATTAAATATTGATAAAATACTATGTCCAACAGCGTCCAACACTTCCTCAAGTAGGCATGAGAGAATAATATCTAAAGGACATTCATATGTGAGATATGATGTGTGAAAAAGGAGAGTAATCAGTTCAAAGTTGATGACTCAACAGATTGTAGAAAGGATGGTTTATGTTAGGAAATATTCGCAGGTATCAGGTGTTGCTTCATGACAATTTGTGACTGCAGGGTTGTGTTAAATAAAACTTTGGGTCAATGGGCATGTTTAAAGATGATGTCAGAAGCATATTTGGTTCTCTCTGCTTTGGCACACTTGGTATTTAGCCAGACAGTATTTCAGATGCCAGTAAGACACTTTATCTTTTTTCCATTTACGCCCTGCACTCCTGCATTCCTCCCTAACCAAACAAGTTATGTAGTTAAACCAAGCCTGAGCTTTGATTTCTGACTTTGTAAGAGGCACTCAGGAATATGGTGCAAGTGCAATTAAATACAGAGACCAGTTCTTCTGTGCCCAGATCATCAGGGGGCGGTCTAATGAGAGCAGAGGAGAAGGCATCTGAGAACAGACCTGGAATAGTTTCCTGGCAGACATGTTTTTAGGAGTCTGGGAGCGGAGCAACAACATAATGAGCCAATGATCAGACACTGTTTATCTGGACATTGGGGACTGGAATGCTAAAAATTAAAATAAGGTCAAGAGTTTGACCATGTACATAAGTAGGACCTGTGACTAACTGTGTAAAATTAAAAGAATCAATTAAATGTATAAAATCTGGAGCAGGTTGGTTACATGGACAGAAAATGTACCCAGTTTTAGTGAGAAAGACAAAATCTAATTTATGGGTTAAAATAAAGTCATTTAAAATGAAGGACTTGTTGGAGAGTGATGTGACATTTAAAGGCACCATCTTTGCAACAGGTGTTGCCTGGGGATTATGAAATACACATAATAATGTAGCAGCCTGTCCTGCTCTGAAGGACAGGACGGGCTCATTTTACCTCTCTCTCTATTCTCCTCCTCACTGGGGAGGTTTTATGCTCTGGTCTTTCATGTTGTACGAGGTGTTTTTTTAGATTTGCCATAGTCCTGTCAGTGTGCACTGATCAGTGAGGAAGTAAATAACTTGATGTCGCCCAGTCGCAAGTTAAAAGTTAGAACTGTCTCGAACATTTTGTCTTGATTCATCTTGGACCACTTTTTTTGCTGATGTCTCCGTCTTCCATGAAATATAGTGAAAGACTCCCTGGAGAAGCACAGCTGACAGTCTATGGAGTCAGTGGACATTAAGCCTCCTCCATCCTCAGGTGTACTGACTCACAGACATGACTCAGTGTGACATGATTTCTAAGAAAACATCAGCAGCCTCTGAGCTCATTGTGGTGTTGCGTATAGTGTGTCCGTGTTAGAAAACAGGGCGTGATGCTGAACAGCTGGAGGTGATGGCTGTGATGGGTCTCCACAGCTGCTGCACACTGACGCACAGCCTGCTGCCCATTGCACGTCCTGCCTCGATCCCTCCCACCCGGATTTTGCCAGCTGGGACTGGTTGCCTGTGCCCTCAGGGGGAACCTCGGCTTTGTCTACATTAACACCTGATGACCTTGGATTGATGGTGTTTTCTGGCACCAATGTTTGGCATTTCCTATCCTAAAAGACCTCACTACTTTACTGCTGTAGGTATTTGTTTTATCAGTAAAGTCATAAATGCATCTTGCCAACATGGAAACATTCTGCCACCAAACCCACCAAAATCCACTGTGTGCAGTAGGCATCCACCTTGTTAACCTGCCATCCTGCCTCTACATCAAGGGACACAGGGGTTGTTTAGTTGAATATGTTAGTCTAGTCTACTTGACTCATTGATCCTTTATCTGACTGAGGTTTGTGTAAGTTAGAATCTCTGGCCCTGACCATGGTTCTGAAATATCAGTAGCCTAACTGTGCTCTGTATTGATAAATCCATGCTCTCCATGGTGATGAAGTAGCATTTGTACTTGCGCCTTTTTCTTTCAGTCCCACCATTCCGTCAGTTTTTCTTGGATCTATAATATTATCTAAACTATACACTATAAATACTCGGTTATATACTATATTATAGCCTATATATACCTTTTACGTATAGTCGTGTCACCTTCATGATCAAAGGGACGGGTAGTAACGTGTAGAGACACACTGCTGCCGGTCGTTTTCCTGTAATATTCCTATGATCATTCAGTAGCATGTGTGCTGCTAAAAATACAGCCTCAGACCAAAATATTTAAGGGGAGTCATGAAAATAGATCTGGTTTTTATAATAGATGTTTGGTGTAACCTGGGAGCGGAGCAGTTAATGTGAAGAAATTAATTCGTAATGTCCACACCATGCTCGGCTGCTACAGTTACACAATTCAAGATGAAGTTTATATTGTCAAAATTATGGTGTGTTTTTTAAAAAAAAAAAAGCAATATTAAAATGCTTAATGTCCACATCCAACTTCTTCCCTTCCTTCATGTTTCTTGGTGCATCACAGCCACCTGTAGCTACCATTGGCACGACTGTGTATCACGTCACCCACCATACTTGCTTGTCGATACACAAAAATGACCCATTCATAAAAATAAAATAAAATAAAAACCGCTCCATAGCACTACTAGAGGCCAGAAACTCCACAGCATAATTTAAGAGGACAAATCACGTGATTTTCTGTTACTGGTATTAGTGAACATATGTAAAAATGTTGCTTAGGTGATTCATAGTGAAGGGATGAAGCAGTAAACGGAAATTAAATTAGATTATTACTTATTACTACTATATTATTTGTTTTATGCCATGTTGTTGAAGGCATCCAGTTGTTAAAAACAAAAAGTAAAGTTATGACTTATTTATGGATTTAGGTGCCAGAATTATAATATTACATTTTTACTTAAGCAAATTGTCCTTGTACTCAGGTATTTTGAGACAGTTGTTATTATTTTGTAATTTAAATTGTCGTGATGTGTTTGTGGATTTTATTGTTTAGTTTTATGTTTAATGTCTTTTGGCTTTTTTTTTTTAATGTTAAAACATCTCGGGACTGATTTTTTCACTTTACCATGTTATCCACTGGGTTTTGTTTTGTGTCCGTTACCCATAAATAAATAAATAACATATTATGTCGGGAATGTAGTAAAAGTGAAAATAAAAAAAGTGAAATATTTGCATTTGACATGTAGTGAAGCAGCATAAAAATGGAAATACACAAGTGATTTACAACTACCTTTTAAAAAAAAACCCGAAAATATAACTTTATTGATGCACAATAAAAAAAACTTCATCACACAAGAAACAGACTGAAGGGAATGCAAAATATACAAATAAGTATACAAATAATAAATGAATGATATACATAATGTGTATATATGATATTATATACTGTTGGTATCAGCTATCCCTCAGCAGGATTTGAGTGGTAACATTTACATACCCAGGAAATGGAAAATAAACACCGGCCTCAGCAGACCGACACTGGAAACGCTCTGTGGCAACAAAGAGACATTATAGCAATCACTCCAACACAGTGGCCATGTTTAAAGTTTCCTGAGCTGTAAACGTGATATTGTGGTCTCCCTGTGTGTCAGGCTTTTAATAAACAATAGAGACATCTTTTAAATGCTGCGAGATTTCTGGACACGCATGAAGGAGGTCTGCTAAAGAGTCACAAACAAACTGCCAGAGAGACAAACACGCAAACCTCTTCAGAGCATCTACAGACATACTGTATATAAGAACAGCAGCAGGATTTACACTTTTTAATTTGGTTGCTGCTGGTTTGTTGTCAGACCAGAGATATTCGGGACAGTATAAACTTGACTGTTTGTAGGCCTGATCAAAAGCTATATAAAAATTGTTCTGCAACCTGGCACCAAATGCTTGTCTGATTTTTGTACAACAGTTTGAGTTGTGGCAACTCCAATTGTCTGTGTAGGGCATTGCTGGCAGGTGAAAGGAAGTGGCTCGTGGCACCAGGATGTCACAGAGCTAGCAGTAACAAGGACTCCAGTGGGCAAGGTGGTTTGTTTTCAGCTGAGGAAGATATCAAACACACTTTTGTGTCATCAGTCGTATTAGCACCGGTATCAGAATTTTCAATACCTTTTGTTATTCATTGAGTAAATATCTGACAGGTAATCTGTTTCTGTGCAGGGTCCTTCTTTTACAGTTCTTCTGATGTACACTGGGCTCCACCGTTATAGTTGTCCAGGTCTTTTTAATTAATTGACTTAATTATCTGGCACTTGCTTTATATCTATCTGGACAGCTTTCCAATATGAAATCAATTTCAATAGAAATGTGTGTGTGTTTATATGTGTAAAAAAACTGTGAGTGCATTTTTTGATGTAAATCATTACTCATAATTTTCAGTAAATACATGCATGAAAACTGATTATTGACAAGCAGTTGCATTTCCTGTCGGAAAAAAATCTTTGTTTTTGTTGACGCACGTGATAATTGAATGCCTTTTTATAAGGTTACAATCATCTACAGCCTCTGTGACGTGCTAAATTAATCACTAATCAAACCGTGTCCTTAAGTTTCTATTAGATTGTGTTTAGTTTCTATGCTGTCTGGCTTGTTGTGAAGCACCTCGTGCCTCTGTGTCACGCACACATACTGTACACAGTTAACTTCGGTGATGTTTAGGGAAACCGTGTCCATGCAGGGGAACTTGGAGCTCCTCCTGGGGCAGAGTGAAGGCTTCTCCCTCAGTCCTCGTCTTCTCGGGGGATCATTGGAACGCCATAGAGCTCTGCAGGGACAACGCTGAGAAAGGCTGTCATAGTGAAAAGCTGCACATTATGTGGGCACACAACAGGGATATGAACAGACATGCATATATCCACGTGCAATATGTCCTTTTCTTTCCTCTCCTTAAACTGTGCAATTCTTATTTATTTTGTTTGAAATAGTGTTCCCCACTGGATATTTCATGCTTTATTTGTTTCTTTTCTCATCAGAAAATGGTTAAATGCATGCAAGACGCAGGTACATATTTATCCAGCTGGAAGATCAGAAAGGTTGGAGAGGCATTACAATTTATCCAGCCTTAAGTAAACAATAAAGACAGTTAGCACACAATGTAAAGACAAACAGAGACAGACATGACCATTGTGCAGGATCTGGTGAATGGCAGCCAAATTGTTCCATTTGCTTCCCGTGAATTGTAAAATTAGTTTGACTCACTCCCTGTTTTGTTTGCATTTGTAAGCCAGAACTTTTTGTATTATATTGTTTATATAATGTTTTAAGTGATTTTGTGTTGGAGAACAGTGACAGCAGAAGAGACGTTCAACTGACTGAGACTGCGAGCGTTTCATGACTCAGCAGCTCATTGTTCCTCGTTTGCTGTTCAGCGCCAGCAGGCTCTGCTCGTCTTTTAGCTTCCTTCTCTTCCCCTCATGGTAACACTCTGGTTGGAGAGCCCTAATGCTACGTGTTGTTACCAGAATAACCTGCTTTATGGGGGACAAAATGAGGCTATTCTCTCTCTGATATATTTAAGAGACAGTTCACACAGTGTTGGTGCTGTGCGAGCACCCCCTGCTGTCTGTGACTGACAAGGCCCGTGTTAATGGAATCACTTTTTCTCTCAGCATGATTGAGTCTTTGTGTTCAGTTCATGGGAGTAATTGGTTTGTTTGCTCTGAGAACATTGTCCCAGCTCTCATGTGGACAATGAGCATATATATATATATATATATATATAACAAATGTTCAGTCACTAATCTTCAAAAACAAAGGTAGTGGACAATCACAACAATGAATTATTTCCTGGCAGGCAATGCGATGTCACGAGGAGGCGCAGCGGTTAAAAGACAGTGAATATTGGACTTAGATTCACCAGGTTTAAATGAATGATAATGTTGCTTCGTAAGTACTGGGTGTGTAAAGAACTCCAACGTATCAACGTAAAAAGTGATGCTATGTCAGTGTTGTGTTCATGACTTGTTTCCACTGCCCCCAAGTGACCAAAAGTTCAGTTAACGGAGATTTAGGGTTTATATTTTTCTCTCCCACTGGGGCCACACTGCTCATCTTTTAAGGTTTGTCACAGTGGTCTCGGTTGTGCTTCTCGTTAGTATTATTCCTGCACACAGTAGGCATAGTTGGAGATTTCAGGACTTATTTTCTCCCTTTCAGATGAAGCTTTTTGCTGCCATTCATTCTTGTACTAACTTCACAGACAAATATCCATCACAAAAACATACATCCTTCCTTTGATGTTGTCAAATATTGTGTCTTATCATATTTCTTTGTTCCTGACTTGAGTGGTCTCATTTCAGTGTTCATTATTTCAGTGTTCGCTCACTGTCAATCACCTGACATTCACTGCCTCCGCCAGAAAAGAATCCCTCAAAATATGCTGCTTCACAGACTTGAATGACACTTTTTATTTCTGGTATTTTGACACTATTAAGTTTGTTGATGAAATATCTTATGATATAAATTGTATATACGATTGAAATGGCACACCTGATGGAGTCAAATACTTTTGCACAAAACAACAATGTTGATTGCTTATTAATTGTGTGAAGACTGTGATGATTAATTGTTTGATCTGTCCCATCCAGGGAGTGGCACTTGCCTCCCTCTTTTTCATCCTGGTGTCCATTACGACCTTCTGCCTGGAAACCCATGAAGCCTTCAATGAACTGCAGAACCGAACCGAGCAGGTTGTCATCGGTAATGACACACGAAACGTCCAGAGGACGGAGATGGTGACCAAACCCATCCTCATCCTGGTGGAGGGCGTCTGTGTGGTCTGGTTCACATTTGAATTCCTGGTGCGTATCGTCTGCTGCCCAGACAAGATGGCCTTCATCAAGAGCTCGCTCAACATCATTGACTTTGTGGCCATTCTACCGTTTTACCTGGAAATGGGCCTGAGCAGCCTGTCATCCAAAGCTGCCAGTGATGTACTGGGTTTCCTCCGTGTGGTGCGGTTTGTCCGGATCCTCCGGATCTTCAAGCTAACGCGACACTTTGTAGGCCTGCGCGTGCTGGGACACACGCTGAAGGCCAGCGTCAATGAGTTCCTCCTGCTCATCATCTTCTTGGCACTGGGTGTTCTCATCTTTGCCACCATGATATACTACGCTGAGCGCATCGGGGCCAATCCAAACGACCCCACAGGCTCTAACCACACACACTTCAAGAACATCCCCATCAGCTTCTGGTGGGCAGTGGTCACCATGACAACACTAGGTTACGGAGACATGTACCCACAGACATGGCTGGGCATGATGGTGGGAGCACTGTGTGCGCTGGCTGGGGTCCTGACCATCGCCATGCCAGTGCCTGTCATCGTCAATAACTTTGGGATGTACTACTCGCTGGCTATGGCCAAACAGAAGCTGCCGAAGAAGAAGAAGAAGCACAACCCGAACCCAGATGCTCCGACTGACTCGGCTTCGTTTGGGAAGTCGGATACAAACTCACACAGAGACAGCACTCAGAGTGACACATGTCCGCTGGCTGCTGAGGAGAGTGTCAGCAGGAACCGCTCAGGTCAGGCTGCCATTCAATATTATATAAGAGTCAGTTCACCGAAGATTAATATCTAATAAATTCATCAAAATACGATTTAAATCACAAAATCAAAATGATCTGCATGGCTATATAACACTGTAGGTGAGCGATAAAATGCTTTCCCTTTAATTTGGGTGAACTGACACTAATGTTTATTGTAATTATTCATTAGTTTCTTTAAATTTAGAAAGATTATTTTGTTTAATTTGATCATTCATCCTTTTAGGACACACATAATAATTATTCGAGTGGTTGTGATCGAGCCTAATGGTAACATAAACAGCTATTGCATTACTAGTCTTATACATATTTCCTGAGGCTTGTCAATTTGCCTGACAGATGAACCGCGCTCAGTCATAAAGACAGTAACACACCGGGATCGAATTACTCCTGATAACATCTCGGTTAAATTGGATTTCATCACAGAAAAATACCGATTTCATGCCGTATACCTCTGACTTTGTCTGGGCCCGCAGGGGAGGCTCAGTAAAAGCTTTGGCATTTACGTTGCTGTGTCTTTTTGTCTTCCTGTCAGACTCCAAACAGAACGGGGATGCAAATGTGGCCCTTTCAGAGGAGGAAGGCTGCAGCCTGACCCAGCCGCTGTCCCCCAGTGAAAAGTGGTCCCTGCGGTGCTCGCGAGGTCGAGACAAGACTAAGAAAGAGGCCACCTGCTTCCTCCTAACCTCTGGAGACCCCAACGTTCATACTGGTAGGTCACATACATGCCAGCGCTGCTGCTTGTTGCTATGCACGTTTCACTGCATGCTTGCTGTGTTGTAGCTTTACTGTGGTTTCAGTTCTCTGAGATGTTCTTTGGTTAAAATGTTGTCGTCAGAAAGTGTTTTTTTTTCTATCGGTGCTCTGTGAGAATTCAACAGTGTTTTAAAGAAGATTGACATTTTGTCAAAATGTGCTTATCATTGTTGGATTTTTTTCATTACCTTTTGATGAGGCAGCTAGTTACAATGACTGGAAGTGAGATGACTCATACATGACTCATGAAGATTCATACATAACTCATACTCAGAAGACAGTTAGCTTAGCTTAGCATAAAGACTTGAAATAAAGGGAATCAGCTAGCCTGGCTAACCTTTAGAGCTCACATATTATCAGGTTATACATTAAATTATTATATTATTATATTATATCAACAAAAGATTTTTTTTTTTTTTACCTTTGGCCCAGCTAGCTGTGTCCCTCTGTTTCCTGTCATCATGCTAAGTTAAGGTATAACCGTCTCCTCGCTATAGCTTCATATTTAGTGTACAGACATGGGAGTCGTTGTATTAGTGCTGCAACTAATGATTTTTTTCATTAGTGATTAATCTGTCGATTATTTCCTCAATTATTCAATTGTTTGGTCCAGAAAATTTTTAAATTTCTCTTGATCACTCTTTCCCAGAGCCCAAGTTGATGTCCTCAAATTATTTTGTCCACAGCCGAAAGATATTCAGTTTACTTTCATAGAAGAGTAAAGAAACCAGAAAATATTCACGTTTCAGAAGCAGGAATCAGAGCATTTAGACTTTTCTCTGAAAAAAAGTAACTTAACCGTTGCAGCTCTACACTGAACCTGGCAAGAAAGTGAATGAGTGTATGTCCCAAAACTCAAACTACACCCTGATTTAATAGCTACAGTGCACAGGTGATTCATCACAGTGAGGATTTTACTTATATAAATATTCAGTGTGAAGAATCTTCTCCATACAGTATGTATTATTTTGTTCCCTTTTCAGCTGTCAGAAGGTTTAACATGGCTAAAGGTCTACAGCGGGGTTACAGCACATGCTGTAATTACAGACAGAGAGTTGATGCATGGCTGAAAAACTGAGAGAAAATCGAGCTATTCTTAGATCCTTACTGGTAATGGGGCAAGAAATGAGGATTTGGCCTCAGGGTTGTGAAATGACAGAGGAAAGATCATGAATAATAGCTAGATTTAAATCAAACAGCTTTATCCTCTGTGTGGTGGGCTTTTTCTTATTTAGTTTGTAATGATCCTATTATTAACAAAAGAAATAAAGAAATAAAGAAATTTTGATGACGGCACTAAATGAGAAGTCACAAAGACTAGTCTCCTGAAGACCATGAGAGGCGTCAAAGTATTGCAAAATGCTGCTTTCAAACACAGATACAGATAGTAGGCAGTCTCATGAATCTGTAGCTCTGCAAATGTGTTGCACTCATCACGTATGTAATACATGCTCTGACTAGACAGTATGGCGGCGTGGTGGAGTTGTGTGAATGTCTATGGACTTGAGTTTGCTCATTAAAAAGTGAGGAAAAACTCCAGTATACTCCCACTTTCATTCTTAAGCTTCTTTATTGCAGCGTCCATCTGGCTAAAGGCAGATTTCACTCATTATTCACCAGAGAATTCAAAAGAAAATCAATGGAAGAGCTTTGTAGTACTAATTGCATCATCTATCTGTCTGTGTGCGCTCAGTGAAAAGAGTCTTGACTTGAATAATTGCCTTCACAGAGAGCTTCCAGCGTAAATATGCAACGAATGCTCCACATACTCAGGTACATACGTTCAGGTTGAGGTGCAAGCATTCGCCATATAATTGGATTCAACCGATCATCTTGTGAGCCCCAGATTGCATCAATACACCTTTAATCGACACCTTTAGCTGCACGTTTTCAACATGCAACACCAGTATTCTGTAAAGGCCGCTGGATCTCAGATCTGAGCCTTGTGAGAAAAGGCTCTATATTTGGCAGGCGGAGATCCAATCCTGATATCCCGAGCACGCATCCCACCCAGTCAACATCCTGACTCTCGCCTCCAAACAGCCCAGAAACTAATTTTTCTACAAAAGCTCATTATCACATCACTGTCGAGGAAGAAAACAACACATAAATATGGCACTTACTGTGTGCTTGGCTCCTATGAGTATATACGCCTACTTTTTTTTTTTTTGACAGCCTATTACAAGGAAATTGTGTTTGAAGGCCTGAAAGCCTCGTCAATTCCTGAATGTGTTGAGTGTTGGAGATTGGTGTAGGTTAATGGCATGTTAACACATGCAAATGACAAAAAAAAAAATCACACAACCCCAGTTATATCTGCCAGATAAATGAGAAGAAGGGATGTTTGTGGATGTGTATCATGCTCCAGGGAAAAAAAATCATCTGTCAATAGAAGATTTCACAGCCTCAGTCACAGCGGGACAACAAAAAACAAAACACACAACTTTTCACCAGTCTGCTTTCATGCAGATTTCTCTAATAACACACTAAAGCTCATTAAAATCATCGAGCAAGCCTTCTTCTGATGGCAGAAACAAAAATAATGGAAAGCTGAGCAAAGCCAGAACGCCTCAAAACTAATCTTTGAGAGAGAGAGAGGAGGGGGTAATTCAATCCTGAGCCCTGTGTCTGGTGAGTATGTGGATAATGACATCCCAGTCTATTACAGGCAATATCACACATACACAACACCTGTAGTACACATTACCTGCAAAAAAAGGGTTCAAGTGGACTCTCACTGTTTTCTAACAGGGTTAAAATGAATTGTACCAGGATTAAAAATGAAAAATGCTTGTTTTTGACCAGCACGGAGATAGATTTTGCCAGAATGGATCTGCTCTTAAGAGTGATGTGTATAGGGGCTATTGCTAGGTTTATACCAGGGTTACAGCATATAAGGTATGGATAATATTTCACCAGATGCAGCATGTCTGAAGATGCTCAGATGGTTATCAATGACAGGAAATGGTTGCCTGCACTGCAGTTGGAACACAATGTCGGTGGATTTGGAGTGATTAAGGTTGTCACAGGGAGTGTGTGACAGCGTTAGCGCTCGCTGTCACAATTTATACACACAAAAGCAAACACCGTCCTGGTTGAAAGCACAGTGTGTCTGTGATGTGACAACTGCCAGCTTGTTTCCTTACAATGAGCACAAAATGGTGTAGTGGCAAACTGTTCCAAGTGCTGCTATATGAGAGAGCTGCAGGCGGATATACAAGAGGAACAGAGAGAGAGGCTTCTGAACTCAGATGAGCTTCCATTTGCCTGAGTGACTCCTCTGGATGATCGCCACTAATAGGTTTCCATTAACAGCATGGGTGGTCACAGCAAAAGCCTCCTTCTGGCCCCTGAAGTTCGGATCTGTATGATTTATCTGTGGAGTACAGCTGAAATATTAGTCGAGAGCAGGAAGTAATCAACAATTGTGATAACCAATATATCAATGAAGTCATTTTATCGAGCGAAAATGTCAAATGTTTGGGTTTCAGCTTAAAATATTTTTAGAAATTTTCAGCTTTTCTTTTTTATATTAACGAATGAAAAAAAATAATCAAAAAGCAATTAAAGGATTAAGTGATAATAAAAATAATCTGTGACCAGTTAATGCCTGAACACGGTCATCTTGTATTCAGCAGAAATCAACTATTAAAAATAATTCTACTCCCAGTTTATTTTTTCTATGTCTTTAAGTCACCGTGTTTCATTGTGTTTTCTGTCCATTGTGTTTGCTAACAGAGATCTGTAAAGACATCCTGGCTGCCACTGGAAACTACGCTCAGCCAGAGGTCACCACTTTGACCTGATGCTGATTGGCTACGAAAAAGCAGAAAGAGCATGAACTGGCGGTGGAGCACATGCTGAAGGAGGGGGGTCCCTGATTTTCCTTCCTGAATGAACTGTAGACATGATTCATTTTTATTTAGGCCAAGATTGTTTGTGTTTTTGTCTCTGTCATACATCTAAAACCCCGTGGTAGATTATCAGTTCCATCGCACATTCGCCTCATGTGCACTCATTTACATGTTACAAAGCATTTTGTATGTACTGCATGATCTAGCGTTGTATGATGTACCTTGAAGAAGGACTGAAATTATTCTGCTCATCATTTAGTGGACATGTCATAGCTTGTCTTTAATCTGAAGTGTTTTAACAAGCAACCGTTTTGCTCATCAGATATAGCATTTGTTAGCATGATCATGTATTTCTTTTTCCATGTTTGGAGTAATATGTACTTTTTGGTCTTTTTGGGTTAATGTCTTATATTCATAAATGTTGTTAACTGTCGAGTAAGAACACCCAAAACACTTGTGAATATGGGATTGTACAGTTTAACTGTTACTGTGAACTAGGGTTAGATGAAAACTTGAAACCATTGTTTGATCCTCAACAAAACAGACCCAGCGTTGTACGTTCTTCATCTTGGTCTCTGCCTTTCGTCACGTCACTGCTTTTAAACACTGACCACGGGGACAACATGCAGATACTTTGTTAAAACACAGCGTGGGATGAATGCTGCTCAGGCAACACATTGTTTATAAATCCTTGTAAGACAGAATTTAAGAGAATTTAACAAAATAGAAAAAAAAAGAAAAAATCAATGGAGCAGTATTGTCTGTCTATTACATTAGCCGTATACAATTGATGCTTTACTTACTTTACTGGTTGAGCCTGGACCAAATGTAGACTCTTATTATATTACATAGGTAGATTTTCATTACCTTCATTCATAAAGAATACATACAGTACAATACCATTCATTCCACTCGTGCCTCATGTCAAGTAATGGAGCTTTAATGTGTGCAGTGATGTCAGTAGATTTGTTCTGTAACACTTTCTGGTTGTGTTGATTCTGTAGAAACCCCGTTACGTGTTTCCACAGAGCGAGAAGGAAGAGGAGTGCGGTTTCTTTCACTCGTGACTTATGATATATTCCTCATGGTCTACCATAGTGGCCTTATGTTTAATAAACAAAGGGAAGTTCATTTCATCTTCATTAGCCTCCAGCCCATTTCTATGCTGACCCAGAGGTCTGTAATTATGTATAAGCACAGTTGTATGTACAGTATGTAGCACAGTACAATAATCTGGATCATTCCTTTCTCTCTCTCTCCTGTGTATATGACATGCTTATGCACCATGAAATAGCTGTTAACCAATAATTAAAGATTATTATTTTGTTAATTCACCTTCTGTTTTCCCTCTTGTATATACTCAAATGAATATTTTCCAGTTAGAGATCGTCTGCTGTAGGTGACTGTGATGGATTTTAGTCCCCTGTCAGATGTCATATGGTGCGTGTGTGCGTGCGTGTGTGTGTGTGTGTATGCATGTGTGATGTCATATCATGTAGTCATGTGTTTCTATGCAGAAATACAAATAAAATCTATTTCCCCCTGCGGTGTTGAAGATAAAAATCTTGTTGTTTATGCACATTCTGTTTTTATTTTCATTCACAGCTTGCAGCATTTTATTCCATTATCTGCACAGTTTGCGGCCGTACAGCGTTGCTGCTGATTTATCTACTGTACTGCTATTTATAGTGGTGACACAAGTATAGTCTGGATGATCTTGTGCTTGCTTAAAGCGGTGTAACGGTAGTCACAGCCGTGCCTCCTGCTCTCCTGTGCCTCCATGATTATGTACTGAAGGTGTAGATGGCATACAGAACACATCTCCATGGAGATTTGGGTTGATAGGCAACACTAATTACTGCTCAGCTTCCTCTATGCACCCCCCCTCCCCCCTCCGCCTTTCACACGCAAAGAGACAGTCTCTCTCTCTCTCTCCCTCACACATATACACACACACACACCTCAGCTCAGTGTGATCACCATTATTGTTGGCCATGAGGACCGTTTTTATGTTCAGGGATGTATTGTGGGAGACACTGTGGTGATGAAGGGTGGGTGGGTGGGAGCAAGATGTCATCGGTGAGTCTAAACCATGAAATCTGCATGAATATGAAAGCAGACACCATGTGTTCATACAAAAGCAGACACACACTCTCCTACCAAAGCTAAATGTAGTAGACTGATCAGGAAAACACCTTTATCCTGTTTCTCAAATGTCTTACAAATACAACATTGATATTAACTGTTGACTTGGGGAAAGGTTTAGTGGCTATTTGAGGAATAGATATGTAGACAGTTCTGGATTCATATTGATTCATCTTGCCAGATATGGGGCCTTATTACTCATAATAATCGACAGAACAAATTTTATAAGGGATTATTTCTTCAGTAAAAAGTTGTTTTCTACTGAAGAATGTGATTATTAGCAATAATAATAAGTATTTCTCAATTGTGGTTTGCTGCTTTTTACTACTTTGCATAGATATATACTTAATAGTAGATTATTGCATTAATATTTTGATGCTTGATTTGCGCAGTATGATTTTGTGTATTTCTTAACATGACACTTCATTGGTAGTGGAGTTGAAAATGACCTGGGTGACTATTCATGGAACATTTATAGAAATGTTGATTTATGTTATGTTATGTTATCCTATAAAATACAGAAATGAAAAGTCATTTGTCAATGATGTTAGCACCACAAACAATATCCCATTCACCTCTATCATATTGGGATGAATGCAGAAATATAATAGATATATAATATAATAAACTAAAAATAATATAATAAACTACAAGATATAATTTTCTATTCCTAACCACTAGAGGTAAGTGAGAGAATATGTTTTTGTAATTTGGATAATCTGGGACTCTTACATTTGCTAAATGCTTTAATTTTTGTGATTTTTTTTTTTCATGTTCATGGTTCAAGTTGCCATTTTTATATTTTACCTGCCTTTAACACATCTGCAAGGAATTTCCCAGTTTGGGATTAATACAGGATATCTATCTATTTATATGCTGCAAATTTTTCATTCAGAAGATGTTGAGTTATGAATGAATTATATGTTGTGCAGCACGGTACATTGCATGTAGGCAAACAGCCTTTAAATGTCCAAAATTGAATGTCATGGTCATACATCACAGGTATCATTATGATCACCTGGTTTTAAAAGCTCAGGGCACCTCATCACTGCAGCATTGTAGCATTGTAGATAACACTCAACAGAAATGATCTCATTATCTCCGAAGGGAAAGACCACCTTAACAGTCCTCTTTAAACTTGTGTACGTCTCCGTGCTCAGAGCTAATAATTACCCAGCTGGATCCTTTGATTTAGTTGAATGCCACTATGTCATTGTGATGACTCTATCAACACAAAACAGCTATTGTGGTAGTAGCTGATAGTTTCCCCACACCTGAATAACTCCAGCAGCAGCTCATGGGGGCCAGGAGGAAAGATGATTGACAGATTTTGCAGGGCTGTGATTCATGAAACAAGATAAGCTCGGGCAGAGGAGAAAGTGTCAGAGCTGGAAGTTGAGAGAGAGAATCTGTCAGGTCTTGTCCTGTCATCCTTGATTACTCCCTTTTATTGTTTCCCCTCATTTCTTGTTTTATTTTTTTCCTCTCAGCTGAAGGTTGTCATGACAATATTGAACACGGTTTCCATGGAGAAAGGCTCAGCCCGAGCCATTTCACCATTTCATTCGTTGGTACAATGCTGTTGAAAGGGGCCATCTTGACTTTGTATCTTGCTCGGTGGAATAATGAACTTTCACTTATTTATGGCTTTATGAGGATATAATTCAGGGTGGTCTATGACAAGAAACAAGGACTCTCCAGTATACATTGGAGATAAGCAGCTTCCATGTAAAAAAAAAAGGAATACTGAACATTATTTCTTTTTGAAAAAATAATCAATTAATTCAAATAGTCCATTAATCTGCTCACAACACATGGTTGTTTTTCTATTAGGAATGAGAATGCTTTCAAACAATGACATGATTTTGGCTTTTATTTGTCTTTCATTTTAATATTTCAAATACAAAGCTGTAATTGTTGTTTGATTGCTTTTAAGAAGCCAATATAATCTACAAAATTATCCTTTGAAGCAGGATTCAGGGGGAGGGAAACACAACACAACACAAACACAATGTGGTTGCTATGCAGATGGAGCTTGGGGCTTTCTTTTTTCCCCTTTTGTCTCTCCGCTTGCCAAGTTCCAAGGTCATTCCCATTTGTCTGTCTGTCTGTCTGTCTGTCTGTCTGTCTGTCTATCTATCTATCTATCTATCTAGTGATGAGCGATTATTACATAATTTTCAGGTGCTCAACTTACTGCTGTTTGTTGCGCTGTCTGACTTTGTTGTTACGATAAGGCCACGTTCCTGGATCTCAGCAATCCACTCGGCTATACAAATTTAACTGATAGAAGCAATTCAGCCAAAACCAAAATGAACCAAGCTTTAATACACCCGAATTATCCTTTAAACTGCAATCAGAATGACTGTGTGATGTGACCAGGGCATCAAATATCAACCTTTTTCACATAACTGTTCTGTCAGAGTGCCTCATGATCATACTGTTCTAAAGAAAAAAACAAAACTCCACTGACCATAACAACTAGACCCAAAATAATAAGTGAAAACAATCCAACCCCTGAGCGGGGATGGAGATGTAATGATCTGCGAAGAGCACAAGATTTATTTCTCAGTCAGCTATTCTAAAGGGACACCCCCCCCCCCCATCACCACAGAAGCATTATGTGATCAGCAGCACAAGGCCAGTCTCTTGTGGGCCCCTAATGGACAGCACTCACTGCTCTCCTGTGCACCGTGTGTGTGTGTGTGTGTGTGTGTGTGTGAGAGAGAGAGAGAAAAAGAGAGACAGAGGGGTAAAATGTAGGAAACGTAATGTCTAGGAGTGAAAGAACTTTGAGTCTATGGCTCCATCAGTGTTGACCCTGGTGGACAATACATCACACCAGCTCCACTTCTGCCACCGCTGTTGATCTTCAGCAACCTTCACATGATGATTAGCGCCAACATCTGATTTTACACTTGAATTCACACTTGAATCCCTGATGATACTCTCTAGTCTGGTTAAGGGTCCGTTTATATATAGCTGAAGGTGGATGTGATGTGTAATGAGTGGCCACTCGACACTGAAAAGTACTGATGAAGTTTACCATATGCAACGCCAAGAGGAGGCCGAGCACAGTCATCAGGACACATGGGAAACAGCTGAGTCTGTCGCTAACAGCTTGTGACTGAAATAATACAAGAAAGGTTTTTATCAGTGATGCATTATGGCTGCTGAATATGCATCCACATAAAGTACAGATACCATGGAAACAATAAAACATTTGCATGACGACTTTTTGTTTCCATCAGCTGTCCAGAAGACTCAGATGTCGTGCATCCACATCTTAACGAGTGATCAAGGTGCAGCTTGCTAGCCAATGGAAAGGCCAGGCAGCAGACCTGGCCTGGAGGGAGGAAAATATGACAAAGTGAGTGGTGTCTGGATTTGTGATGAGGAATCTACTTCCCACAGCAGACTTGGCTGATATGAGGCGTCTGCGCTTGCTTGGTATTCAGGCAGTTCCATGTTATTAAGAGCAAAATCTGATATATCAAAGCTTTCAGAAACATTTTAGATGATGAAATTTAGATTTGGATGAAATGATTGATACCGCTGTCACATCTGTAAATATAAAGCAGTTAGCATGCTTAGCTTAGCATGAAGACTGTTAACGGGGTAATGCATCATATCTTGTTTGTTTAATCTATCCAAAAAGTGTAAAAACTACAGATTACCATGCAGACACAGGAGCGGTATCAACCTTCTCGTCTAACTCTTGGCAAATAAGTAAATAAGTATATTTCCCAAAATGATGAGCTATTTCTTTAACAGGTTGTTTAGTTTATTGAACCTTTACTTTTTTTTTTTTATATATATTTCCTAAAGTAAAAAATCTGTAAAATAAATGCAGAATGTTAACAAGATCTTAAAAGGAACATGCTTTATACAATTCATTTAGTGTATTTGTGAAATGATGATTTACATATAAAATAATAATAATAATATGCACAGCATTTAACACAGCAGAAAAGTATGACCAATACGGTCTATATAAATACTTATATGTACAAAACTTCTAATAATAATCTGTACTCAAAACCTTTACCTCTCAAGTTTCCCGATTTGGTTGTTTTCCTGCTCTGTAGAGGACGATGTCTCAACAATCAACCTTCACCAAGTGACCCGGCTAAATGGACGTGTGCCAACTGGTGACGGGAAAATAAAAAAAAAGCTGCTGCTTCTGTATGCTTTTCTGAGAAGCCCCTCATACTCCCGGGTGGATTGCTCATAAAAACAGTCGGACAATCGTGTGCTGCTTTTCCAAGAAACTTTTATATAAGAAACAATATCATCAATCAAACTGACTAAAGTACTGAGCTGACTGATTTGTTTTGGTAACGTTTACACTGCGCCTGTGTACAGTATCTTTCTTTTTGGATGTAAAGTCAAGTAAACGGCATGGATGTTTATGAAATTTTGAACTTGAGTGTTGCCTGCCTTTCCTGAAGCTTTTTCATACCATTTAGTAAATCCATGTTACTGTCGGGCTATGACTCCTCTCCGACGGAGTGATGTCTTGTGCAAGAGCTTGGCCATTATGTCTAAAGACAGGCAGGAAATAACATAGCCATTAGTATGTGCATTTGACTCTCCACTACGCCCTCTCAAGTCTCTGAAATACTGGGTCAATTTAGATACATCCCCATGCAGTCGCTTCCTGACACTTTGAAAGGAAATAATTTAAACGTGGATAACAGAAGTGAGCAGTAGGAGCTCATGAATATTAATCTCTCCTGTGGTATCCCTCAAAAACATTTCTTCACATTCTGTAAAGACTTCTGTTAAAGCATAATGCGATCTTCTCTTTACAGTAACACTGCACAGCAAACCTTCCATCATCGTTACTCGTACATAATGAGGTCTTTACATCTTTCTGAAATCAATGAGGAGTTATAGAATTAATGCACAGCTTTGTTTTTTTTTTTTTATATCAGCAGCGGTCTAATCAGTGCCCACTGCTCTTCAGCTATCATTACGGACAGGGCGTTTCTGAGCTGCACTCCAACAGTTGAATAGGTGCAATCATTCCTTTTGACTGGGCTAACACACACTAAATGGCTAATGCATTAGTGATGGCCTCCCCCAGGTAGGTGGGAAATCATCAAGGCGCCAACATTATTCATCAATTATTGTGCTAACTTCAACTCCCTTTGTATACAATGTGAAGTTCTTAAATATTTGATAGTGCTTTCTATTTCCTAATTGCAGCTCCTGTCAAGTAACCGGCTTTGATTGCATGTGAGTAGATATCTGGATGGGCTTTGCGAAAGCTCCTGGGGCATTTGGTAAAGTGAAAAAAGAGCTGTGAGTACTTGCATTGAAAAGGATATGAAGAAAACAAAATTCACATTTTCTTAATTTTCAACTTTTTACCCAATATAATGGAGGTAAATAGAATTTCAACTGAGGATTGTTAGACGCTGCTTCAAAAACAGCTTCCTTGCTATTATGGATCATTTACAGTCTCCGTCTATAGTTTCATGCAAATTAAAGGACAAAATAAGTTGTTGGTAGTCCAAAGCGACAATACATTCAGTGAATTTGAAGTTTCTAAAATTAAAGTTACATGACGCTGGAATATTCCACGTAAAAATACTTACTTAAATGTTGTGTGATGTTTAAAACATAACAAGCTATAATAAGATAAAAAAAAATGTCTTGCTCTTTGACATTTCACATGAATGCACAGATAGGCGTGTCTGAGTTTTCCACCAGCTCATAAACACATCTTTTACATCTTTTGTGCATTGGAGGCTGTTGTGAAAACAGTCTCAAAAATACCACACACAGGTGTAACCCGATCCACACGTATCAGGTGGCATTCAGTAATTTGCACATGAAATACATATAATTATAAGCACATGAAAGTTTTTAAAAGCAAATATTACTAGATTAATGAACTTGAAGTTGAAAATATACTGTATATGTAGAATACTGACATTTATTCAGGTTCCACACACACTTGTTTGTGCATGAAACACTCATTTCAGTGTTGAGACTTACTTATGTGAAAAAAGTGAGGATGAGACATTACTTGAATGATTTAAGACCTGACTTGATTTGAGACAAAGACTTTCAGTTTTCATGTTGTAACCTGGTAGCACCCCAGAATAATAAAAAACACATAAACCAGGAGCACCATGCAGGCCTCGCCTCCTTACACAGCTTCAATATTTAATATTTACTAGACCTATAAAATAATTTGGTCTAAAACACAAGAAAAAGGTTCGAATGCTGACACACTCACTGCTTAAGCTGTAGCTGCTAAATCTGCCTTGATACCATGAAGCTAGAAAGAAACATGCAAGCTTGCCTGCAACATCTTGCCATCATAGGTGTTAATTTCCCTTGATTCATTCACACCAACCTGTCTGGTGTGAGCAATACGTGTCTGTGAGGCAGCGTCAACAGACAGATTTAGTGTAGACCTGAAACCATAGCAACCAATGGAACAGCTTCAATCAATGCAGTGATCAATGCACAAATCAGCGTTCTCCCACTGTGGGACCATAATCCTCTAGTTCTGGTGATCATTTGTAACGGATATTCTACATAGATGGTTCATATTTGACTTACCTTGAAGCATAGTCTGTTATCCAGCTGCAGCGCTTATCTGTCCATCAGTGTTTTTTACGGTGCAACCACAGGCCATAAAAATGCAATTTTGACACAAATCTGAGGAGATCTCCTGTAGGAAATCAGATCATTCAAGTGGGAAATACACTGTATCTGCTTAGAAACTGGTATGCATATGATAGGATGTTGTATTTCCAGTTAAGATGCCTGATTAGTGAGATAATTATCACAAAATTAACTTACAAGATTCCTGCCAAGCGCTGATGGAGGAGAATCTCAAAAGAAGGAACTGATATTTCCAAAGATCCTGCCACCTGCTGCCAATTTTCTCACTGCGCTCATCCCAGGAAGCCACATCAATGTTTCCATTCATGGGTCTCGCCCTTTGCTTTGGATGAATAATATTTTGTTTTTGGTGGAACTTTTTTTTTTAACTTTGTGTCTTGTGAAACCATTTTTTTAATTTTTATTTTTTATTTTGGAGATTTAAAATTGAAGAGAATTTATAATGGTGACACCAGAATGAGTCCTTTTATATATTCCGAGCTTCATATAATAAATGCTGAAGGTCAGATTGAATTTTTGGGGAAATTTGATCACGTAGAGATAGAAACATGGAGTCTTAGATTTCAGTGTAAACATAATACATGCATACATTGGCTATAATTTTCTAACATGTCAGTTTTATTATCAAGGAAAATCACATGTAGGTCTAAAAAAATTGCTTTGCATGGATGCACAATGAAAACTGTTCTTTCACACAAATCATATCTGTTTTTTAAAAAAAAATTTAACTATTAACTGTCTGATTGCTTCTGTCCCACAACAAATGTTTCCCAGACAGACTCCCATACTACCATGAAAGGTTTAATGCAGTCATATGGCAGCGTTTGTCTATAGGCTTGTTTGTTTATACTGTATTCCATCGGAAGGATCCTGTGACCTCTGCACTACCCCTTTCTCTTCCTGGTGCATTTTACACATCTTCCTGTTTACCTGTGACCCTTCAACCTCACAGATACAGCTTTTATGTGAAGATTAATAGAGCTACTTTGTATGTGTAAACAAACGTTACTAAAACGGGAAAGAGCAACTCTCTGTAAAAAAGTGTTTTTAATTTTATATGTTCACATATTGCAGGGTAGCCAAACATTTATCATTTAAACATCTATCTTTACGAGCCAGTCAGGCCTGCTTTGGTTTTGTACAGGCTAAAATGCTCATGTTGAAAACACAGTCTTCTGTTGTTATTGAATTAATCTGCTGTTCTCCAGTGATATTTCTGGCTCTTTCTTTTTTTTTTTTAATACAACACAAGCTCCAGTGCAAGGGAAACATGAAAGGTTCTTCTCTTCACGGTCCACGGAGATGCTGCAGTTATTAAAGGTAACTGGTTGTCAGAGGGTGTCTGGGGCTGCAGTCGCCTCAGCGGTCTAATTGGAACCCGGGAAGACGTGGCGCATTGTGGTCTAACAAGGCCAGGGTGTGGAGATAATTGGTGCTAGCCATATTCCTCAGTGTTGACGTGTTTCGGTGAGATAGGGTTACTCTCGTCAACTAGATCTTTATAATAATATATGCTCTAATGTACATATATCAATGTTTAATAATATAAAGATCTGTGATTTTCTCTGATTATATTATGAAGAGATTTTATATTTATTATAAGTATAACTATATGATAAAGAGAAACGTTCTGTGAGGAATTAGGGGGTTTCTTAAACTTGTCTCATTGCTTCCTGCTTCCCTTCACTCTGCGTCAACTGACCTCTCCAGCTCTCACAGCAGCACAGAAAACCTTCAACTTGTTGCTCATCCAACAGGAAAAAACAAACAGAGTGGAAACAGCTGCCTCTTGTGACCTGCTCTACCTGTTTCTCTCTGTGTCTGAGTTATCTCCCTACTGTTTGTGACTGCTATCTACGTCCTTCGCCACTTTACCCACTCACTATTCTACCTAATAGTATCATGAAATAATTTCCCATGTACAGTTTCCAGCCCTGCATTAAAGAGATTTGCAGGGGCCTCCCTGAAGACACAGTTGACATTGTTACGCCTACAGTACACTCAGGAACCCTATTTTTGCCTTTAATGACTTCAAAATAGTATCTGTCTAATTGTTCCTTGGCTCAAAACGTGTAATGAACCTGTCGGCTAAATGTGATAAAATTGCATTTACAAGTTTAAAGATATCCTGCTGATTGACTCTCAAAAGCCTGCTAATATTATCCATGCAGACTGTCTCATACACTCTGAATACATGTGTCTGTACAAATCTCATGTGCAGGATCAAACCTAATTATTGCATATGTATCCAAAGTCTGATATATCATATTCCTCTGTGCATCTCTAAAAGATGAAATCTCTGTCTGTCTTGTTACTGAGCAACTCGTGGCCCCTCTTCACAAAGAATGCTTTTAAAGCTCAGCAGTGTTTGCAGTGAGACTAGCTGGTCAAACAGTAATGAGCTGTCGTGGCTCTTGGGTCAGTCCTCTGAACAGGCCTCACAGTAGACCATCTGGACTCTGCCGTGGAAGCTGATAGCAGCTGAAAGAGCCATGTGAGAATATGACTGATGGATCTCTGCCCACACAATCCGTTCTGCCAGGAAAAATGCAGCTCAAAGTGTGAAAAATGTCCTCCGACACAGTCTTTTCCTGGCTCAGGTGGTGGAGCAATGGGAAAATGGGAAGTGGCCTCTTGGCTGCATGTGCTGGTTTTAGATAAACATCTGTAAGGGAACCTGCAGGTGTGAATCCCATTAATGAGTGTGTATACGCGTATTAACCTCAGCCCATGTGTGTATCTCACATGTTACACTGTGGTGGGAAAATTATTTGTTTACAGGATACAGAATAGTGAGATGTTGTGCACCGGACAACCGAGTCAAGAAAGGAAGTGTGACGCAGCCCGGGAGACAAATAGCTTGACATTTACGCATACGACCAACATCATTGCTTGCTTTATTGGAACTCTTAAGTGCATGCAATCCAATATCAATTAAAGCAACATCACCGGTAGACTCCAAGATGGCCTGTGGGAGTAGAGCATTTTATTAAATCCACAACTCAGCAGAAGTGAGGCTACAATTAGACTGGGAGACTCATCTCAGTCATTCAACCTCAAGTACATGAGAGCCCCAGAAGGCATGTATTCAGAAATAAGAATAAGGATATTTTGACACCAATTTGACCACTGATGTGTCTCTTGATGTAAATCTATCTATCTATCTATCTGACTGCATTTGTATAAACTATGAGCCACTGCGAGCAGCTGCAAAGAGCCAGCAGGTGATGGATCTAGCAGCTCAAAAGGCAGATGATGTGTTTCTGTCGACAGTCCATAATAAGTCTGTGTCGCGATGGTTGTTTGTGTGTGTGCAGCCTTTACTCTGGCAGCAGGCCCGCTTTGTGTCATTACTAAAATATTAGAGCTGGCTGAGCCTGGATCGGTCCTTTGCAGCGCTGCACATACTGCAGTTTAGTTTATGGTGGTTTGGTAGGCTAAACTGCACATGGTACAAACCACTGTGGGCTACCAGACCCAAATTGCTGCATCCATTTCCGACCAAGTGTCTGCCACAGCAGGACACGAGCCAAGCAATTTAGTCTATTTAGTTGTGGGAAGAGGCTGAAAAGACGTTGGAGGGGTAAAGCACCCCAGAGATGGAAAAGGAGCAAGTGAGGTTGACTTGTGCAATTAACAAAACGTCATTTGTTATTGAAATTCAGTACAATAGTTTCACTCTCAAATTCAAGTTCAGTATTAATGATTGAATAAAATCACTGTTACTGTATCAGGTAGGAATCTAATCCTATGACTAGATTTCAGGATCTCTTGAAGAGCTTGTTACAGTGTGTTGACATGTTTTCAACATCTTCTAAAGATTGAAGAATTTATTTCATAACAGTACAGACAGACAGGGAACGTTTCCTTAAAATGGGAATAGACTTGAGTAGATTTTATATCTAAACCATAACTTTTATGTAACTTTGACTTTTAGAATAAATGAGAAACACAACATGGTCTGTTTAATAAAAGTTGTAATGTTTATTTCCTGTTCGCTCCATCATATTTGTACACTTTTCAACCATAAAAACTAAAGTTTCTGTCTCATTGTTACAGTCAACATGTTGTTATTTTGATTCTGTTGTCAGTTTTGTGCTAGAAGCCAATGCGGTTCCAGTGACAAAGAGGAGATTGCCTACATCACAACCGGATTTTATCTCCTGCATTAGATCTGCAGCACGCAACACTGAGAGAGGAGGAAAAAAACAAACACAGTTAAACACCAGAAACCTACATATAATTTAACTTCACACACAGGCGCGCGCACACACACGCACGCACACACAGACACACACAGTCGTTCAGGTATTTTGATTGAGAACAACCACACACTAACACCAGAAACCAACTGACACCAAAGTAACATTACCTACAGTACAAAAATCAAAAAATATTTTAAAATATACAATTATTATTTACAGCTCAAGTATACACCCTGTCACTGTTACTATAGATACTCATTATGAATTTATCAGAATGTACATCAATATGTACAGATTAAATACATTGTCTTAAATACTACGAATATAACTATGGTTTGGTCACATAAAGACTTTTTGCACAGTTAAATAAATACACTATTACTTTAGTTTTGATGTGTTAATCTCAGCGATTTAACTCAGTTAACATTTAGAAGTTCCTTTGTAGTACATTTGCAACACAACTAAGACATGGACAAGACAAAGAGACCCTGGAGTTAGTTTAAATAATAAATATCAAACATAAATAACAAATGCCACTACCTTATTACGGGGCAGATTTGGTCCAATAAGAGAAGACTTACTCAGACTGAGTATTACAACAGTGCTTGCAAGTGTTTTTCGTTATTAAAGCAAAGACTTGCTGTCTGGGGTAGAAAAGTGAAAACATTTTGATGAAATGTGTCAAACTATGCATCATGTATTGAAAATAGGCAAAAGGTTTTAACATGAGGTTGTTGTTTCCAAAAGACTCTTATCATCTCATGTGTTGTGATTGTGCTCTGTGTGTGTGCAGGATCCACCACATCCACTCACATATTTATTGTGCACATCAGTCTGTAACTAGGCTACAGGTGCAGAACAAACTAATGGTACAGTTTAGCTTCCTGTGATGATGGAAGTGCAGCTTTTTTTCTAAAGTGAAGATGATCTACTCACATGGTCAACTAGTCCACCTACACTGACTCACCGTAGCTTTAGCTCACTGACTAGTTGCTCACTGAGACAAGTAGCTCCTTTGTGCTCTCTTTCCTGTGCTTGCCAAAAATGTGCTTGAACTCTACGCCAAAGCTGCAGTTTTCATACAGGTGAGTGTCCTCACCTGAGGTTTGTGTGCCATTTCTACTGCAAGCCAAATAGCCAAAACAATCCTCTTTCATGTTGTGGGAGATCTGTATGTCTTTACATGCTAAATGTCTGCAATGAACAGGTTATAATTTGGCATCTTAAGCTGTTAAAAGTATATTTACATCTTCTTTTATACCTTCCTAACAGGACTGCCCCGTGGTTTAGGTGGATCAGTGTGGTAAGATCATTCTTTTTTTTCCCACAGTGGTTATTTTCCTCATAGCACGGCTGTACTTTCACTAATCAAATCTTGGTATTCATGACAAATATACAAATGCCAATAGAAGAGCCATTAAAGATAACATGAAATTAGATTATTTAAAGGAATTTGATAGTAGAACAATGAGGATTACAGTTTTTATCTCCTTATTGGATAAAAAACTACTGATGCAGATTCATCACCATTAGTGGTAAAACTAGCATGGACTGTCTATGGCAAAATATCACACATACTGTTGTTATTTGCCGACATGTAACTTAACTGAGCAGATGCAGGAGCTGGTTAAGAGGCCATGTGATCACGTATCCACGTTAGTTGGGGTTAGTTAAAATTCAACATAAAACACAAACATATTCACGTCTTAAAACACCAGATTATAACCTGCAGAAATGATAAAAATGATCATGCATGTAAAGATCATTCATAATAACACACAGTAGAAAGTGGATGTTTTGACGGCTTGCGAAAGATTTGTGTCTTGTGCCATTAATGGACATTCAACCCTCTCTGTATATGTGCTAATATTCCTAATTCTGTAACAGCATCCTTATGATTAATGTCTAAATTTCACAAAGCTTTTAATTAGATTTGTGGTTAACAAACAACTCCAGGGTCTCCACCTATTTAAAGTGCTCGAGTGAATGAGACAAGACATTGCTTCGAAACTACATAATCAAGTCAACAAAATGACAAAAGCATAAAGCATAAACAGGCAACAGAAATGCTGTTCAGGCACCAAACAATGTGACCGACTGTGCTTCACACTACATCTGTTCAGTCTCAAGTATTGGTGTTGTCTCAGGGAGGGGCCACAAGACCGGAGAGCTGCCTCTAACTCCTCCGCTGGCCAGCGGAGACACCCAGTGGTGGAAACAGTGCATTACCACTTCAACACATTTATATCACGGTACATTTTCCACATTATACCCCAAACATACACTGTCATACAAGATTATACATTAAAAATGAAAAAAAAAAGCTTTAGTTTTCACACCTTAGTTCACAAAAAGACATCAAAGTGTTGACTGTAGTGCTCATGAAATGATGTCCGTAGTGCTCACAATTCGAGGAATGTACAGCAATTAAACCTAAATATATCATCCTTTCAGGGATGAATTATGATTAATCCAAAGCACAGCATGGCAGTGAATCTTGTACTCAATGCACTGTAACAACATTAGAGATATATTCAAGAGTAAAATGTCTCATCTCGGTATTGCTGAATGAACAGCCCTGCAGGTGGAGCAGGCAAAGCAAGGTGCCTGCTCTCTTCCTCCTCCTCCTCCACATCAGAAGAGGATCTGTATCTATGGTGAATTGCCACAGCTTCCCCTGGGTAACACAGCTCTATTTTTAAACCAGCAGGGTCACCAGGAGCACTCATTCAGTGGCAGACAACAGGAGCACACATTCGCACATACACATCTACATGTACACAAAGACAAAACGCGTGCTTCCGATTCCTCCTGCCTGTCTCTGTACACACGAGCCTCTCTGCTTATCTCTCTGCTTGTGCACTGCCACCCCTGCCCTTCTAAGGCATTGATTAAAATGGGAACGCTTGATTAAAATGATTGATTAAAATGTAAAAGCTTTGTCTAGGCCAGCTGCAACTGGAACAGCACAGAGATGGCTGCGACTCCAGAGCCTTTTGTTTGCAGAGGAGGAACATTGTTTAAAAGAAAAAGTGCTGCGCTCTGTGTTAAGGCTCAGAGTTCTGACGATAGCCAGCATCTGTGCTTCGGTAGTCATGGAGAGGAGATGAAGAGGTGAAACCTTCCCCCTGTTTTGCACTACTGATGTGTATATACACAATTTACGGTGACATCTGAGACTATTGCACAACACATATGTACAGTATTCTACATCAGAGTGGAGAACGGCGGATAGAAGCAGATCCACTGTTTTAAAAGGACCCTACCTTGACTAGTTATTATTGCTGATGCATGATAGGCACAGTAAACTTAAACTTTGAGATACAATGTGCTTGTAACACTGTTAACACAATCAGAATCACTTGTTACATACTATTATGGAGTAATTTTTTTTTTTGTCTAGATGAGATCAGATCAGGACATTATGATGTTTTTTTTTTCTGAACTTCCTTCCATCCTATCCCCACAAATAACAATCCTCTACAACTGAGCCAGAATCAGATCACGATCTTTCTAGCTGGAAACGTCCCACTGTCTCAAAAATAACCTTCAAACACATGTGATTACAGTCCAGTACAATGTAAAGCCTTTTAGCGTTTGACACACCTTAGCCTCTACCAGAGCTTACTACAAACCAAAGCCTGCACCTAAGCCCTCAGTGGTGCCCTTCCTCTCTCTGTGTGGCTGTTTCTGTCCCTCTTTCTCTGCCCCTGTAATACCTTGACTGATGGGAAAAGGCTGTCATATCTGATGTGACTCACTTTCCCATGATCCCTTCATCATAGCTGGGATTGACAGGCAATCAGCAGCACGGCTCCGATGGCAACAAAGAAGCACAGACAAAAAGCGATAGAGCAGAAAAGGAGGGGTAGAAGGATTTGGCTCTGCGGGTTAAGGTGTGATGAATACTACAACAACTGGCAGTGGATTTTCTTTCCCTCTTGACTTCTCTTTCTTCCTCTCTTCCTCCCTTTTTTCTTCTGTTTAATGGATGGTAGGATCTAAGAGCTCAGTGGATCATAGCTCAGACTCGGGTGAGCCGATGTTCTGGTATCCTGTCTTGGTGCTGGTGCCGTAGTTGGTGTTGGTCATCTCCTGGGTGCCACCAGGGCCCAGATAAGCTCGGTGGGCGGGCATGGGGGAGGGGGCTTCACTGGGGTTCTTGCTGAGGATGAAGCGCTGTTCGTCCTGCTCTTCCAGGTTGGAGATATCCTTCATCATGCCTTTGCGATAGGAGACGGACAGCTTGTTGGAGCCGTCTGAGATCAGGTTGAAGTGGCGGACGATGAAGACGATGGGCAAAGGTAGCATGGCCACAATGATGAGGGAGTAGGCCATGCCTAAAGCCCAGGGAGGGTAGCTGTGGAAACGCTCTGAGCCCTAGCAGTGAGAGGAGGACGGAAAAAAAAAAAGTAAATGAGGTGGGAGGCAGAGTGAGCTAACTGCAAACAGCTGGATGAGAGCTGTTTAGATAGATTCACATATGTATATTGATAATAAAATGTGGAAACATGAGGTTGGCCTGCAGTTTTACAATATTCAAGCAAGTCTGGTGGTGTTTTTTAACTCTGAACACTGACCTCAGCCTCCACCCAGGCGTTGTATCCCGCAGGACTGACGGCCATCTCGACAACGGTGGCAAAGATGAGCACCACCAAGACAGCTGGCGACACGTACCTCCACATGTAGTAATAGAACGCGTACGGCCTGAAACCAAGCATGTCCTCCAGGTCCTGCATGAACCTGTGAGGAGGAGAGAGAGAGAGAGAGAGAGAGACAGAGAGAGAGAAGTCATATCATAATGTGTCTCTGTAGTCATTTTCCAACTGTTATAAGTTAAAACATCTGCTGTTAAAAAGGCCCTTTGTTTGTTTTTGTTATCTACTTTATAAAAACAATATTTGTAAAAATGTAATATGTATTGTTAATTGATTTGATGAAAATTAAACACGCACAAGGGGACATGAAGTATTTAGATTTTTGGTGCATGTGTCTCTTAGAATGAAGGAGACAGTGATATGTATATGATGCATGGATGTCAGGCTTGCTGGTTAGTTTTGAAACAGAACACAAAGCCTTCTTTACAAAGTAAGCTGGAAATAGAAAAAAAATTATATCCAAATATGGCTTCATTCTGAATTACCTTTTGGTGCCGTATATCCAGGCTACAGAGATGTTCTCTAGGATCACTACCACAGTGAGAGGCAACCCCGCTGAGTAGTCGTCAAACATGGTGACAAAGTAGTTCCCTGAGCGCTGCACAAACAGCAGGCCTAACAGGAACGCTATGACACAGCACGCCACTGAGGGAGGGAAGAACAAACATCCAGTCAGAACCAGAAACACAGATATTTAATCAAATATGTATATTAAATGCAAGGTGCAAAGCAAAAGCTGAGACAGCTCACCACACAGGATCTCTTTGCGTATCTTGAAAGTGTCCAGAATTGGTGTAGTGATGCCGGTCATGGTGCCGATCATGCTTCCCAGGCCCAAATTAATCAGCATGAAGAAGAACATGACAGACCAGAAAGGACTGGCGGGGAAGTGGGTCATGGCCTCTGTGAAGGCAATGAATGCCAGGCCAGTGCCCTGAACCGCCTGCATGATGAAGAGAAGGAGAAGAAGTGGTGAAAGTGGTGAATAATGTGCTGCTTTTGATGTTGACAGTGAGATGTGAAAAATAACTCATTCATAAATTCTAATGCAGCCATTTAAGGTGATTAGCTCAAAAATACTAACCAATCACCATTCTCAGCATACAGCATTTGAGTTGTAAGAAACTAACCTTGTTGAGTTCATCCTCCAGCACACAGGGGTCCAGGCCCAGCCGCTCAAAGCTGTCCTCCTTCACCATCTTAATGACGCTGTACATCTCTGCGTAGTCCTGGGAACTCAGGTGGGAGAAGTTGATGTGAGGAGGGATGAGCTCTTTGCTCAGAACATCAGTATTTAAGTAGCCCAGGATCTTCTCAGCATTCCTGCACACAAGCATTTTTTTTTTTAGATGTGGAGAAGCTATTTATAGTAAAAACATCTGACAAACAGTGACTGATAAGGTAGCATCTGTTCAAGTACGACATACTCACTCGACAACACATTTCTCGTTCATGATGTTTGCCTTGAACCCTAGGACTGCAAACACAACTAAAGTGGCCAGGATGGAGGTCACAAAGTTGATGACAGAGACCAGTGCTGCATCAAAGTGGCAGTTGTTGTCTCTCTTGTTGTAGCTGGAGAAAGCGATGACTCCTCCGAAGCCGAGACCGAGAGCAAAGAAGACCTGGGTGGCTGCTTCTCTCCACACCTGCGGCTCCAACATCTTTTCCAGCTAGAGACAAATGAAGGCAATAACTGGTAGAAAGTTGTGACAAATTGTGTTTTATTTGTTATCATTCATCCTCTTAACCCAGTGTTTAGCACCTGTTATGAAAGCATTTGATGTATACAGATAGTCTGACAAAATGATTAACATTGCATGATCACATAATGAAGTAATTACAAATCTTTCACAGTGAGATGTAGATTGTTGTCGTGTGTAATTACATCTATTCAACACTAGAGGGAGACATCAACTTAATACTTAAGGCAACGTGGATATTACTGGCATTTTCCTTTGAATGGATGTGAATAGCCTTGGTGTTGAAGCATCTCAAACCACTCATGTCTGAACACCTTGCATAGACAAAGTGTCACATACATTATTCCCTGCAGCATGCAACAACTACTTTTTGGAGAATCATAGCAAATTGACATCTTTTATTAGCATACTAAGAATTTCTGACAATCCTGTTTTATCACTTCTTTTTTTTTGGTCAAAATCATCAATGTTTCTCTCACTTTTGGGGTGAACATGTGAGCGATGCCGTCCACTGCTCCTTTCAGCATCAAACCTCTTACCAGGAAACAGAAAAGCACCACGTACGGGAAGAGAGAGCTGAAGTACATCACCTGAGAGAGAGTGAGAGAGAGAGACAGAGAGAGAGAAAGAGTATATGACACAGTGTTGCCATGGACACGCTTTTCTGAAGCCTCATGCAAGGAGGACAACCAAACTGCAACAACCACACACTGTTCGGTCTGCACTCAATCTGTGAAGTCTTACCAAATGTGAAGAGGAGTCCTTGAGATTTGGAGAGATGAGTCAATCCTTCCTATTGAATCATTGCACTATGATAATTGGATTACTAAATTTAGTGTTTAAAACACCATGTCAGACTTTGGCGATCCGCTCTCTGTTGTGTATTTTCCTATTGAAACTGTGTGCTGGATGTTGCGCTGTGGTATATGACTCACTTTCTGGATCAAGATTACAGGATGTTGTTGCAGTTGTTGCCAAACGCAGCATTTTCCATCTGCATCCTAAACCGGTCTGTGTTTGGTTCAGCTTAAGCTTATTAATGTTGCATGTCTTTCTCTTCCATAATATAGATGAGATCCAAAAATAGACTAGCGCTTATCACAGGCTTTAACATCTTACCTTTGACACAAAACCATTTGCAAAATGAATAAAACAATTGTTGATTAAGATAAATCACTGACTAAAAGTAGAATTTTAAAGCTTTTGTTGAAATTATTTATTGTGTATCTTTAGAAAGAGCCTATGTTGTGCAGTTTGCAGACCCAGTCCTTGCTGTGAAGCCATGGAAACCCTGTACCTTCCCAGAGGACTGGATGCCCTTGATGACAGCCAGGCACACCATGATCCAAGCCACCAGCAGGGAAAGGGTCATCTTCCAGTTCAGCCCGCCGGTGTCGTCAATGCTGCTGGTGATGTTGAGAGTCTGGCGGTACCAGAAGTAAGTGGTGGCCGAGCTCTTCTCACACTCCGGCTCCACGACTACAACGGCAACGAGTAAAAGGGAGGGAAATGTCGTAAACAGTGAGTGCACTGGAGTCTGCACATATACAAAATATTACATTCATCGGATTATAATTACTGTAATGTATTCATGTGTAAGCAGCATTTTAATGTTGTAATGTTGCCAGCACAATGAGATTATTTCAAGCCATTTCTGTAACTCAATCAAGACTATTTTTCTTGATTCGGTGCAGTAAAATATATTATTTATTCTTTCAAGACACTGACACACTGATATAGAAACGCTTGAATTTGATTGGTTCTGGAGTAGAGTTGAAAGATTTGAAATCATCTAACTGCACTGGCAGATTGTTGCCACTTTTCTGACTTAAGACAAAACCGAAGTGTTTTCAAAAGATTTTTGCAGTGTACGTATTGTGTTGTTCAGCGTGTTGTGTTGTAGACTCACTGGCTTGGCTTCCATTTCTTGTGATGGGGCATTCAGCCCAAGGCAGTGGATACTGGAAAGACTGGAAGAAATAGAAGATGCTCCAGCCGATAATCACGTTATAATAGAGGCCAACAAAACCGCAAACCTGAGGGGGAATGAGAGACAACGGCAATGCTTGTCACTCCTAGAAACAATCACTGTCTCACCACTCATAACGCAAACACAAACAGCACAGGGGACGCCTTGCAATTTGTTGAAGTGAACGCCACTTCTTGAGTCAGGGCACAGACGCTGAGCATATAGCTTAAGCGTATTAAGTGCGTATGAATTATTGAGCTGTTTGCTCTCAGCAGCGAATGCTAGGGTCCTCTATGAAGAGGTATTTTTAGCTGCCAAATCACCCTCTGCCACTTCCGAGCTGCCACACGCCTCACTGCCCCAGGC
Organism: Pampus argenteus; assembly: GCA_036937835.1. Classification (NCBI taxonomy): domain Eukaryota; kingdom Metazoa; phylum Chordata; class Actinopteri; order Scombriformes; family Stromateidae; genus Pampus; species Pampus argenteus. The sequence goes on along the minus strand of CM072864.1, from coordinate 18,098,271 downwards.
AAGGCAAGGCCTCTCCCTCTTTTCTTTTACAAAAGGTTGATGAAATAACTCTCAGAATGACAAACAGAAAGACTGACAGAATACATGACCGACTCAGCAGCGGTATGACTAGTGTTTTAGGCTGATGACGCCGATGGGAACATGATGGGTCACTACTTCTGCTAATGATGGGGACAGATTATGACAGTGATCTGCACTGCTCTGCATGTCGCTTGCTGTAAAAAATCAGCAGGAACTAATATAAGCAGGCAGAGGGAGTCCTGTAGACAGAGTTTGCTGTTGTCACAACACGTTTGCTGTCTCTGTTGACTTTGACTCAGGATCATGAATGAATCCAACAACAATCCTGTAACATCGTGTGATAAATAGCTTTAAACATTTATTCAGATGTTAATGACAACCTGTAAACCCTTATATAATCACGGTGTTTTGTAAAGCCACCAGTATGATGAAATAAGGTCATAAGGTCATGTTTGCACTCACCATCAGACTGGAAACCCCGATGCCTCCCAGCTGCGGGTAGACGTAGTTCCACACCCCGATGCTGCCACGCCTTATCCTCTGACCCACTGCCAGCTCCAGGAAGAACAAGGGGATACCGATGAGGAGGAGGAGAATGAAGTAGGGCACCAGATATGCGCCTGAAACAGAGAGACAGAAGGAAGTTACTGCAGAATGTACATCTGAGTATGTTTGAAATCCACGTTGGTGAAGGACAAAAAAGCTCATTGTAAAACAGCAGGAGGGACACTGTCAAATTCTTTGTGTCAGGTTCTATTTTTGGTGTCTATTCTCTTTATCCCCTTAATTTCTTTCTCCCTGTTTATCTTCAGGTTCGATTGGATACTTTGTCAGATATGTATATCTTCTGTAAGCAGAGCAGCAGGCACTTAAAAAACAACAAGTCACATCCAGTCCTGCTTACGTCAAGACATGAAGCAGCACCATGGAGACAAAAGCATCCAAAGCCAGAGAGGATGGGTGCTTATTGATGGACAGCTGGAGGCAGCAGCCTGTTTGCAGACTAAAAACAAATGACTGTGATGTTTGACTCCATACAAAGAATACTGATAACGTTGTGTGTAGCGATGAAATGAAACACAGACAGGAACACAGTCATATGTCATATTAGTGTCTGGACCGTTAGAAGAGGCTGCTGTGTTGCTGCCTGTTTTCATTGATCTTTGATGTCTATTCTGAGCTTCAGACACACAACAAACGTATTGATGAGGAAGTAGCTGATCTGTCGAGGCAGCTACCTGCTGTATGGTTTTTCCTCACACATATTACAATTCATATCGATATGATCATTGTCTCTGTGTTATTTGTTCCATTCAAAACTTTCACAAGAATATATCTATGAAAGTGTAGAGATATTCAGGTCATACAGTCAACTAGATCTGCTGGGACCAGGGCCTAAACATACAAAGATAAAAAAATCCCATTGAATTTCAGTTCCAGCAGTCATTGTTTGTGTGTGTTTCTAGTGATACATTCATTGATTTGGTTTTCCTTTGAGATATGCTTTTGTGGTGGCGGGTGATATAAACAAGCCTGACTTCATTTGACAAAAAGTAGGAGACAGAAAGAAGAAGTAGTGGGCAAGTATGGAAAAAAGACTCTTTGCCCAACCCATCAAGATTCAGCAGGGAATACACACTCATGACTGTGCACACTCTGATTAAAATGTGCAAATACACACACACATATTCAGCTCTGTTATATCATGCATTTCAAATATCCTCTTTACACACACCTCCCACACAAGGTAGAACCAACAAATGTCTCAAAGCCCAGGAAATCAATGTTTACTCTTGCTCTTCCGCCATCTTAGTCATCACCACCGTCTATTTTAATCATAAATATCACAATAGCAAAGACATAAGGCTGCAAGAAAAGCAAATAAAAAAACTATTATACCAGACCTCTCAGTTGCATGTGATGGCACAAGTTCACTACGTCTGACAAATACTGAAGAGACTGCCTCTCTGACATGCATTAGTTTTATAATTGGGTGACAGGACCCAATTTATCAAGGAGAGGAAGGCTGCGACCCCGTCAACAAGCAAACTGAGTGGGACTTTTACAGAACATCATTTGTACTAGAAATGGTTATAAACTGTCAAATCAAAATTATGACTTGGAGACAAGTGTATGCAAAATCACACGTAAAATAATTTATGTACAGCGGATATTACAGTAATGTTTCACACAAACATCCTTATACATATAAGACAAAAACTTCCATAACCAATACTGCTTTTCAATTACCAATGAAAACATCAGTTTGTTTGAATCATTAACATTAACTGTTTCCACCCTTTCCCCAGTCCGCATAAACATGAGAGTGGGATCAATTAAATCTCAGGGTCAATCAAAAACTCATCTAACTCTTGACAAGACAATGAATAAGTGTATTTCTCAAAATGTTGAACTCTTCTTTCATTCAAAGTGAAGATAGATAGAAGCAGAAAAATATATATAATATATACACACATTTTATCAATAAAATCTTGGTGTAGCAAAATCCTAGAATACTCCCATCAAGGATTAGGATTAGAAGTATTTTCTACTACAGCTGTCTAAAAAGCAGATTCTAGGCTAAATGGTACAGAATAATATGGAAAGCGCTGTGCACAGTGCTGAGATGTGGCAGTTTGGACAGGTGCAACATTTAGGTGGTTTACACTGTCATCACCCTGGTTTGTCCTTGGGTGAAATGTTTATATGCTGGGTTAGTGTTGTCTCTGTGTCAGGCACAACACAGACGACAGAAAATAACAGCACTTACTCAGTAAAGTAACGAGAAAATAAGAGCTCAACTTATTAAAACCACTGAAGTATTTCTTCTCTAATGCGATGCAAATTAAGGTTTATTGAGATGAAACGCGATACAGCATTAAATTTCACACCAATCACCATGACCAGTAGGCATTCTCAATCAAATCATGTCCCGATAAATAGTTGACGGGCACAGAGCAGCATTCTGGATGAGACTGAGTTAACTATTCCCAAATGGTCCTTTATTGCGTTGAGGATTTTACAGAGCTAATAAAACATTTACCACCTTGACTCAGCAAAACATTACTCGTTGTTAACAATTACTCAGCACCCTGAAGGGACACATGTTCACCATGGGTGGCCCAATTAGGAACTGACTTCAAAATCTGAATGGTGTTACTACACTTTACACACAAACCTTTTAGGTTTCTCTGGTTCAAACACACACTGAACAGTTAAAATAAACCTAAACCATTCGCAGACATCTATCCACCTACCTCCACCGTTCTTCTGGCACAGGTAGGGGAACCTCCAGACGTTACCCAGGCCCACAGAGAAGCCCACCTGGGCCAGGATGTACTCCAGCTTGTTGTTCCAAGCGGGTCGGCCGTCCTCGGCATCTGGGTCAGGAGAAGGTAGCAGGGCCTTTACTGGAGCAGTGGAGCCAGGACTCAGACCCATACTCATCTGACTGCTCTTATAGTCCATGGGGTGCTCCAGAGACAGCAGGTCAGCCACCGACTCAGTGACTGGCTCATTGCTGTGCTCCCGCTGGGTCACCTTGGTGTTCTTTGGCATGGCTGCAACTTCAGAGGAGTGAAGATGGTGGAAGGAAAGATAGTAGTGCTTTTCTTCTTAGATCTGTGAAGAGAAACGGTCGGAGACAGACAGGAAATGTAGATGCTTAGAAATAATTTCATTATGTTTTCAGCCTAAACCAATCTATTATTATGGTATTGTAGAAACACTTAAGTATGCACTGCATACAAAGACCCAACTGTTCATGTAACTGATCCTCCCTTATCGCCTCAAATTGGTCAGCTTGGGATGCAGCTGACTGACTAGTTGAATGACAGAAAATTCAAACAGACAGACGGCCACAATAAACGAAAAAAGAGTAAAAGGTCTAAAAGGTCAGTCACAAGTCCAGATTTAACATTTTAAGCAGCCACAGAAAATTCATCATTCAACACGGTACTTGTGTTTGACGGTTAGACAGTATACTAAAGTACTTTATCTCACAATGAAAACTGGCCAAAAAGCTTAAAGATTATGTTTCGAATCGAGTGCATGGGCTACAAAAATGGAAAAGCTAGAGTATTTTTTAAGAACGATCATAAAACTACAGGACATCATAAGAGTCATAAGTGAGGTATTTCAGTAATACACTTCATTATGGGCGAATGAGACACAAAGATTGAATTACAATCTACAACAGAACACATTATACAAAGTTGAGTCATGTGAATAGCATGAAAAGCAGTGAGCAACCTATCTGTGACTAGTGGTTTGAGAACGTAGTACAATACAAGTAGAGCCTCTAAGTGCATATTTCATCAGTCATTAGTGTTATTAGTTTTTTTCTCATCACACGGCTTCAAAATCTTGTCTGCGGGTCGTTTTTAAAATGTTCACTTGCTCTGATGAATAAGTAGCAAAGTCCAGAGCTTATGGATCAACTGGCTTTTATTCTGTAGAGAAAGTTCACGTTTTTTTTCTGGCATGTGTAACTTTCTCAGAGGCCTTCTGCAAAATCCACTAATAATCCTACAATCCAGAGAGCCGTGCCACCCTCAACTGGTAACAGCACAGTATTAGTATGAGAAACGGAGGGTCTAAATCTGCTGCATAAATGAGGATTTTACAGTGACTGTTTAGGTGGTAAGCCACCCACATCTTGTATTTTAGACTAAACAATAGACACAGAGATTAAATACCACGTGACAGCATCTCCGCACTTTTTTCTCTGAATTTCAATGTATTATTTCATAAAACTGAGCCAATTTTTTTTTATCATGTTTGCAGGGGTGGTCTTTATTGTAGGGGAGGTGGCATAACTCCAGTTGTAGACCTAACCTGCTATCAATATATATACATATACATAGCGTATGTAACAAGCACATATATATCAATAAACCTGTAAGAAATACTATTATTAGTTCTATCTACCTCATCTACTGCCACACTGTTATCGAACACTTAACCTTGCCACAGTCAACACTGCCCTCTAAAAAACTGTGGGAAACCTTGTAAACATTGAACATCATTTTAAATTGAAACGGAAATTGCTCAAAATGCCAAGACACTTTACCCTCAAAGACTGGTATCTGAAAAATGACACGAAAACAGTGCAAGACAGTATAATAAGTAATTAACTAAAGGCCAGTGTAACAGTGAACAATGGGAACAACCTTGGTTGATTTCCAGACTATTTCGGGTTTTAGCTGTGATGGAAGCTCAAGGGGAAAAGCATAAAAGCCAGAGGTGTTTGATCTGAAGACAAGGCCTCTAATCTGAAAACAGCTGCAGCCGACTGAAATAAAGAGTTGGCCTTTTATTCGCAGCAACTTCTTAAGAACGGTTGCCAGCCGGCTCGACTCTATGCCCACCCAGATCACGCACATCACATTCCTCAACAGGAGCGATGAGCCCCTGCAGTCACGACACGCAGCAGCTCCGAGGCTGAGTGCGCGACACAGATCCCAGAGTAGCAATGACCTTTCCCACAACAGTCTCCAACTACACAACACTGAATCATCATCCAGTGCTCTCTGGATGAGATATGAAGTTTTTTGGACTTTAAGATGTGTAGTTAAAGTTTTTGATGCTGACCAAGAGATTTCAGAGATTCACAGTATGTGCTGACAACAGATGGCACATTAAACAGACAGAAGGACTTCGCATAGAGTGTGAGACACTGTTAGAGAATATGAGTTAGCAGTCAGTCTCCACACACTGCACAAGAGAAAGAAAGGTTGAACTGCAAAAGAAAATGTGCTGTATTTATTATTCAAAGAAATGGGAGTAGTGATAATAGATCTCTGAGACGAACATGTCTAAAGCTCCTGGGGAGGCAGGTGTGTGTTCCTGGAACTTTATATTCCTAATCCTCCATGGACAGTTTGGCGTTGATGATGTAACACTACAGGTTCACCGTCTCCCCTTACAAAGATATGTTCTACTTTTATCTAGTCTGGTTGCTAAGCAATGACTTGAAATCCCATCCCTGCAGCACCAGTGGTCGCCTATCTCTCCTCTCAGCATCTCAAGCGGACAGACATGATATTCCCTGAAGGATGGCTGCAAATGACATGGAGCTGCTGTGACAGGGCCTAGGGAGAAATATAGATTGTGGCAAAGCCGGAGTCGGTTGTGGGATCTGTTTGCAGTGTCAGTCAGGCAGCCGTCAAAGAAATATATAGATTCATTTCTTGCTTTTAGATGTAAGCTTTTTCTGTAGATACTAATGATGATAATGTAAAACATAAGATTTGGACAAACGTCACTCAGCAGTGATCAATTACTTTGCTTCCCACTGGGATTTGATCCTATTCTGACAAAACGGCACATGCATGGCCACGTTCAGGCATCCTTCAGAAACACACAGGCCCATAAACCACAGCTTGATGAGCGACTCTCTACGTGGACATAACCTCTGACGCCTTGTCAAGGTCAAATGATCCACCTATTAATAGCAATGCGCAGATGCGAACACTATCATCGCGAAACAGCAGGTGATCGCTCCGCAGAAGATGCATATATTGAGCCAAACATGGACGCATATGGCGCGACGTCGTCAAACAGGGAGAATTCATATGCGACGCCGTCAAGGTTGCGACGTTTGGCAGGTGACGAGGTGAAAGCTCATTTCTAACAAGTAGATTTCGCTGGCGAATCTATCGCTGGTCAACATCGAAAACCATGTATATGTCATCGAGAAATGTATCCAAATGCATAAAACAAAAAATGAAAAATGTTATACCAACCTTATACAGCGTGCAGAACGTCCGAGTCAGTATGAATCCAAAGTGAGTATGCCGTCTCTTCATTCAGGCACTGTCTTCATATGCAACATCTCTGCCTGCAAGGAGATGCGAAATCACAGCTTCCAGTCACACAAAGCGCATGGTGCGTAAAGTCTGACGCAACAGAGCTTAACGCCTGCCTCAAGTTTGGTCAGTGTAATAACATTCACTTCTGCAGGTGCTCCGCAGCGCTGTAAAGAACTGGTCGCACCCCTGTCTTCCACGTGGTTATGGTAGTGTTGTGGGATAAATCAGCTCCCCAATAGGATGGAGAAATTACTATGGCAAGTCACGACGAAGTCTGACGCAGGTTTGACTCACCTGCCCGTGCTCACGTCAGCAGTAGATCTAAAAGACAAAGAGAATTTAAAAAGAAAAACATCTGCGATGTTCCCAGGACGATAATAAGACATCACACAGGCAACCTTCAATCAAAGACATATCAAACAAGCTGATTAAATATGCTGCGTGTGCAAATGGTGATAAAACTCTGGCATGTGTAGTATCTGGTTTAGTCAACCTGCTTTCCTAGCAGTTCTCAATCATTATTATATTGAATAGTATTTGTAGAAGTACTGGCAGATTAAGAAATCCAGGTAGAGACCTTTATTTTCCTCATTTCACCAACGCAACGAGCTTTACATTGACACCAACACACTTTACCTCCATTATACAAGTGGTGTTTGACATTAATTGACATGTCACAATTTGAAGTTGCGTGTAGACTAAAATATGCGTGGAAAGACAATGCTTCCTAATGGGTGTTTCTCAAATATAGATAATTTGTGGCACAGTCATTTGTCTCTCTGACACCAGCAATTTATTCTGCCCTTGGCTCTGTCTGCCACTGCTGCACTCCTTATTTTTCTCTCCTCACTTACTGGGTGGCACAAAAAATAACAGCAATAACAAATAGGTTTGGATGACCTTTTTCTTTTTCTTTTTTTTTGCTATTTTGCATGTAATTGTGTGTCCAAAATAATAACAACTCATTATTCAGGCTTGTCATGTTATACTACAGATTACAATTTAATTTCTTCACTGAGCATTTGAAGTCACAGTGAGGTGTGAGGAGGTGCAGCCTTGGTCTCAACCTTCCAGGTAAAATATATTAGGAATATATTATTAGCCTTTGGACAGAGGTCTTTCTCTATCTGTTGCCTGAATAAGTGAAAATGAGGTTATCAGAATGAAGCAAACAAGGACGGGGATGCTGTTTGGATTTAAGTATTGGTGATAGAATGTGCTCCTGTAGTATGTCAGATGCTGAAGGATAGGACAGGACAGCGTAGAATATTAGCCCAAAGTTCAGGAGTTTTCCACAATGTCAGGTTTTCAAACTGCTTCTCCCTCCTCTGAATGAAAACGATTCCTACTGTAGATGTTCCTATGATTTGGAAATTTAAAGGCCTAAATGTAAAAGACATCCTTGCTTCAGGCAGTTTTATGCTTCCATCACAAGACACCTCCAAAACACACACCTCTCCTCTGTCTCTGATTTGCGCATGCGTGTGCGCGCACAGAAACACATACACACACACACACACACACACACACACACACACACGAGTACTGCATCATCTGACAACATGTATGCACAGTATGCTTCTTGTCTCCTTCAATTCACTCATGTGACTCACTTTCCAAGAGCTGACTGCTGGGATCAGTTGCTATGGCAACCACCGATCATATGATGGTTACTCACCCTGTGAGCGTTTTTTCTTTCTTTTTGTTTTTTTCCCCTCTCTATCACCTTCTGGTGTTCTGCAGTATACGGCTGTGAATGGACCACTGAGGTAATAGTACAACATCTCTCCCCTATACACGCAACAAATCACATTCTGGTTTGTTGTTTTCCATGTGTGACTTGACTCGTAAAACATGTAGTTTATCACACCTTTAAATAATGCAACAGGAGACACAATGTGTCTGTCGCCTGTTACAGACAGATTTCTGCTGCAGTATTATTCACCTTAAAGCTTCATGAATAACCACAGGTGATAATTCTCTCAGTGACACACGGGTGACTGAGCCAGGCAGTGTGGATGAAAACAGCATTTTATAACAACAATAAAATCACATTTCATATCTGCAAAATGGTCCCATAGGAGAAATTCCACTCACAGTGCAACATCAGCACAGCTATCTATTAATACAGCTCACAGCAGAGAGAGGGTGGTTGAGAGGAAGCTGCAGGAAGGCCCATGGAAGCAGCTTATATATTTCACGTGGTTAAATTGGAGTACAGTAGCATTAGACTGCTAAAAACCCAGTAAATAGAGAGGAGATAGACAGCACCCCTCGACTGATTGCAGAGTCACTCATTTGCAGTAATATAACACTAGACTATAACATACTAACAAATATTGATTTTAATTGGCATTGGAACAGGTGAGAGATAACATATTTCCCCACCACAGTTCTCAATGGGATGCAACATTATTCTTCAGCTTGAGAGCAAATTGTGAATGGTGATGATGTTTATGTACTTGATAATGCCGTAAGAACTCCTATTCACCGTCAGTGGAGCACCAGCCCTTATCTTCACCCTCAGGAGAGTCATGTTGCCAGGCCACAAATTAAACATGCTGACGAACACCAGTGGGCACAACCTGATTCATGCCTTCGGGGAGTGTTTCTGTGCAGCTGAGCCTCACTGGCACTCACAATTCAACTTCCTCTTTCTGCCCCAACCTCCCTTTGCCTGCTATTAATGGTGCAGTCCTAACTCTGTCAATGTACCGACACCTTGCCTACGTCCCTCTGGATGTGACAGTGCAGCTGTTGGAAAGAGATGGATAAATGAGGATGGAGGAGGGACTGACTACCTGCTGCTTTTCTGTCCACGGATAAGGAAAAAAATAAGGGGCCGTGCTGGCTCAGATACAACAGCAACAGAGCATACTTACCTGAAGCTGTAACTTTCCTTTTTCATATTCGTTCATAAAAGGTTTAAAAACCTGCACATATGAGTTGATATCTGCAGTTTGCATTATATAGTGCTCCAGGAGAGATGACTCATTAAGTATTCCTCCCTTGCCCTTTGCCTATTTCCCTTTAATCGCCCATCCCTGCTGTTCAAGGGACGGGAGGCTCATTAAGCACTCTGGTATGGCTTCACTCCTCTTCCTTTGATTAAGAAACATACACAAATGTCATGACCACATGAGGACAAACACAAGTATTGACACCTGGGATGAATGTGTGGCAGTAAAATCAATGGTGGAGATTTTGCCTCGAGACACCGGTAAACACAAAATGAAGTTGATGATGCGTAATGGGTGTGATACAGACACCATCAAGGGCTTCTGCAGAGACAACAGACACCATTTGAGTTTGGGCAAATAGCATCTGAATGTCTCAGGACTGCACGAGGCTGTGATTTTCTTGGAGCAATATAAAAAAAAGTCTGGCCTGCTCCCTGGAGAATAGACAATAAAAGATACCACAGGGAGTGAATTTACTACTTAGGCAGTTTTTATGAGCTCAAAGAGGTGACAAGCTGGCCTGTTATCACTAGAAGCAAGAATAGTACTATGAAATCCTGTCACTGGAGTTTTCATCATCCAGCAGGCATTTTATCATTCAGTATTTCAAAAGTCAGCAGAAACCTTACCTACGGAGAAATCAGTCACTCGTTCATCACTTCAAATCTAAAATGCATCACAATACAGAGATGATTTCATATGAGATATTTATAATGATTATTCACAGAGCTTGTTCACTTACTGATGGAAACGGAGAATAAACACTGCCGGCATCTAATGCCAAATTCCTCCATCAGTGCTTTGTGTTCTGCGGTGGCCTATATAGCGTGTTTGTGTGTGTGGGTGTGTGAGGAGAGGGGGGCTGCTGGAAACAGATCAGACATCTCAACATGTCAGCAGGTTTACCACATCACTGATTGTGAATTCTCTGAAGAATACGTGATTTAAGTGTTGTGCAGCATGTTCTGAGCCATCATAAAAGCACAATTGTCGAATAGCTCTGTGTATTCGTGCAAGAGGAAACAAGCTCGAGTGTTCATTTGCTGGAAGTTAAATCAATAAAGTGTGAAATCAAACAATACCTGTTTTAATTTTGCTGTGCTTCCGCCAGCTGCTTGAACAAATTATGTGTAAAATGTTTATTTTTCAAACAGTGCAGTGAGGTGTCAAGGTCATAGTTAAGCTTGAGGTCAAAGTGTGGATTCTGGTGATAGCGTGTGTGAACACTGCTCCTCCGTATCCGGCCCCTCAGTTTAGCAGATGGCTGCTCGGAGTCCTGCTGTTCAAGGCTGTACAGTAAAGGAAATATGCAAACAGTGAATGCTTACCACTAGTTCATAGATCAATGTGCATTCATCCTTATCATGCATAATGAAAACTCATTGGGCCTTGTTGGTATTAATGGGCATGAGCCTGTTGGACCTGATAGAAACAACTAATTAGTAGCTGTTGTTGATCTCAGGTTTAGCGACTGCTTCTAGCAGAGTGAAATGAAGCACCAAAACCCCACAGACCCAGTCAGTGGCCTGTGAAAAGTCCACGTCTGACTGTAAGCAACACTTCTCTGCCCCCTCTCGATGACTAATCTATAGCGACTAGTTCCAGGAGGGCAACGCAGTGCTTAAAGAAGCAGAACATGCACCGTATTTTACGTAATGACATAAAAGACTGTGAACAAAATGTTTGCACAGCTGTTCTGACCCTGTCAGCTGCATTCTTGTCAAAAATTTGCACTGCCTGGGGAACGATGGGTATGTGTTCATGTGCATTGTGTTCTGCACTCGTCTGTGTGTGTGTGTGCAACATTTACTGTGTATTAATCAATCTCCCTGTGTTTCTATCATTCATATAGATAGATAGATAGATAGATAGATAGATAGATAGATAGATAGATAGATAGATAGATAGATATACTTTATTAATCCCAAACTGGAAAAATATCTCTTGATTAACCAGTCTCGTCGACGGCAGATGCTGTAGAGTAAATTAAGAACAACGTTTGTGATGAGGTCTCTCTTTGTCACATAAATCTCTAAAATCCATGTTACACTCAAAGCACTTCCACTTTACTATCAGCCCGATTTCTATAATCACTTCCATCATGCCGAAACAACACTGGACGTATACTGAAATTTAAATAACACAACGCGCCATATGTATTTTTGTAATCCAGCTTTGGACAACAATATTTTAAACCAGCTCCTGCACCTATAGAAGAACTACGCAGAGAAGCTTATTTATTCATGGATGAATATGTAATGGACCTATGTGATTTAAAGGCCACTGCTCACAAACAGACCATGGGTGACTCTTGTTCTCTTGCCTTCAATACCTCAGCCAGCAGTCTGCAGGGACTTCAGTGCAGAAGCTGAGGTGCCCAATATAAGGACAAGCAAGGAAGTAAAAAAAAAAAAAAAGCTAAGCCTTTGCAGATGAGGATAAAGAAATATTTGCCTCAGCAGGCACCACTGCATCTTTTTTTTTTTTTTTTGCAAATTTTAAAATTATACAAAGTCCCAAATCTTTTTCAAATGTTTTCTCAGTTTCTCAATCCCAGAGCTGTGTTTTAATGTTTATGTTAGATACAGTTTGGTATCTCCAGATTTCATTTAGACCATACTGTGTATATATTTGTTATCTAGTAAGTAAGTCTATACCTACAAGAAACTGAAGACAGTTATGATTCTGGAAGATTGTGATACTGTTGTGCCCTCTAATGGTTAGAATTATAGCAGCATCACATGTGAGTTATACATTTCTGGTGATGATTTCAGAATTTCACACAGTTGGTATTCTCTATACGTCTGCAGTGTGAAATGATAATGTGGAGGTGATCAGTGAAAATCTTCCCATACTGGTGTTGTTTTATAAAAAGGTGTTTACCTTGTAATGCTGTTCGCGAAGATCAGCAAACGACAAACTTGAATTGAAAATTGATTTGCTATTTTTACACGTGTCCTCACAATCAGTCTCATGTCTCAGAATGATTAGCATGGTAATCGTCTCTCCTCCCTCCATCCCCTCTCCGGCTGTCGAGGCAGACTGCTGAGACTCTCTGCTGCAGAGGGAGGGCTTCACTGCCATCTGGGCTGCAGCCGGGAGTAGCAACCAAGACACCAGCACCAGATAAGGCCTACACATTCAACATTTATGTTCCATCGGCAAGACACGTGGATGAAGTCTGCAAAGCTTACAGTTCAAGATAACAAGAGAGGACCAGAAAAAAAACAATAATTCCATCAATATAACGAAGAAAGCACATACGTGTTAAATTAAAAGCATCATCATCAGTGAAAACATTCAGTTTGAGCCACATTGGAGCTTAATAAGTTAGCTGAAACAGCAGCTTTAAGGTCTGTTGTTAATTATCTCAGGATGACAGCACACTGTATCTAAAAACAGCTCCATGTTTACTTTAGGAACCTCCAGCTAAAAGCTGTTCGTCACATTGAGTCTGAAAATCTTAGATCTCTGTGTTAGAATGTAAGTTCTAGATTATTAGGAAAAACTCAATAAATTAACAACAGCCAGTGAAGCTCTCTTCTTACAGAGACGATAATACAGTCGTGTGCATTGCAAAAATCATCAGTTATGAATCAGAGTGATGGGGAGCATATGAGTATAGACTAAGTGTGTACTCTGTTGAATACTATTTTTTAGTTTGTCACTGAATTAAAAGGTCTGGGGTCTTCAGCTTATACCATGGCTGATTTACCTGGCCTGCTCCCCAGACTGATTCCCTCTCCATGCTCAGATTCATGTCTTCATCAGTAACAAGGCCAGCAGTCACAGTGATAAATTCTGCTGTTGTTCAGACGCCCTCATACAGAGCCTGGCCCGCTGCCAGCGCCGTCAGCAGACAGCTCTGTCTGTGTACTACCTCTTCGTTTTCTCTCTCTCTCTCTCTCTCCTGGAGACAAACGACCTTGTCTCCGCCGTGGCTCTGTGGCCACCATTGATTATCAGTACTCGCTGGCTCATTCTGTCCGCCCCTCACTCTCTTCTTCCGGTTTTCACTCATTTATTGTCTTGTTGTCTTCAAACCGTGTTTTCATTATTGAATAAAATGCAGGGCAAGAGTTTATTGTCTCTTTTGCAGTGTTCCTGCAGGCTGCGAGCAAAGATAATAACAGAGGGAGCCGTTCAATATATTTTAACATGCGTTTCACAAGCTGCTGGTTTGACAGGAAGGTTCAAATGATTAAGCAGGAGTGTCATTCCTGCTGTAAAGATGCTTAACTTTGGGGTGAGTAGCATGTTGCCCGAGTTAAAATCAGCCACTGCAGCCATGAAAAGTCTGCCATTAAAATCATAAACAACAGAGTAAAAGGGTGAAATGACCTGGTCGTTAAATCTGGCTGGTCTCAGGGTTTGATGTACAGTTCGGGGCTCTATAAAAACTGCTTTTGCTCTAAGCTCCACAGCCATTAGTGGGAATGACTATTGCCATATATTTCGACCTGTAGTCGCCTGCTGAGTTTTAGGTAATAGCAACTCCAAGGTCTTGCTCGTGACAGCAGGGAAAACAAATGATTATTATAAGAGGGTAAAGGTAATTGGCCATAATTCACGAGGCCCACAAAAGAGTTTCTGGCCGTAATCAAATCTGGTTTCCATACATTGAAGGTACCTGTATGACAGGCCGTTTGTTTGGCTGCATGAAGTTGTTGAGAGGAAAACGATTTTAAATTGCACGATTTTGATGGTATCATTTCATTAATCGCCACAATATTTCAATATTTAAAAAAAGCATATTCAGGCATTTACAGGATATAGAAACGTAATGTTCGAAGTTGAATAACTGATGAACTTTTCTATTGCATATCAACACTCCTTCTAATAATATACTGACTTGCACCCTTCATATATGATCACATAAGCCTGAGTCGTGAACAACACAAGGCACAAACAAAATGCCAAATATTTGTATTTAAAAGTTTATAAATCAAAAACAGTGGATACAAATGCGGTGTACATTTCAGCTGATATAACTGTTGATCACCACTAGATGGTATCATTAATATCATGGTGCTTCCAGATATGACATAATGAAGATGTTGATCTTTATAAACATTATGCATGTGTCAGAATATTGTGATGTTAATTGTGAATCTCTGGCTGTTTGTATAGAGACAGTATGTGTTTTAGTACACAGCTAGAGACAGCATTCTGAATGGGTGCTTATACTCATACAGTAATTGATATCATTGATATGTACAATGATTTTAGTGGACCGGATTAAACAAACACCAGTTTCTGGCTGTAACTACAGATTCTTTAAAATTAATTTAAGCATCAGACATAATCAGGAAATATATTCCGGCTTCCTAATAAAACGGAAACTAACTGCACAAAACAAGTAGCAAAACTTTCTGGAAGTCTTAAATGTAATAAAAAACAAAAGTGTCTTTTAAAAAAAAAAACATGCTTACTTTGTTAAAACACATGGACACACACTGACTACAATAAGAACAGTTGCCTGTTTGATACACAAAGGCCACGGCTCTCTAGTCTTTTTCCTTGGGGGGGTCAAAGGTAAAGCCCTGAGGACAACATGCCCTTGTTAATAAAACAATAAACAGCAGTCTTCTCTCAACCCCCGAGTCAGCACACTCACCAGCAGGGTTAGCTTTCTGAAACTCACACTTTCATCTCCTTACTTGAAACTCAGACAATCTAACATATGTACATGAAAGTGAACGTGCACATGCACAGACACATGCATCGTTTTGTTCATGCATCATCGTTCCATCCACAAGAATATAAGATATAAGAATATACTAAATCCTGTTTACACATGAGCACTAAAAAAAGGGAGTTTAATAAGACTTTATTTACTCTTTACCCACCATATGTGATGGTTTGAGTGTTTGAAATCTAAGATCAGTCACAGAGGGGGGGCCCTGTGGCTCCCAGGATACCTAATACTCTGCGTGCTCCAGGGCCAGTGAGAAGAAAAAGAGCACAATTGGATTAGATATCAAAATAAGGTCAGTGTTTGTTTTAATCAGTCTGGTGACACAGGGAGCTCTTGAAAGCACTGGATAAAATGAGGGGGGAAAGGAAGGGAGAGAGAGAGATAGTGAGGGAGACAGATAGTGAAAGAGAAGGAGAAAGGGGGAAAAGAGAGACAGAGAGGGCAGTCGGGGTGATTAGTCCCCAGGCTATGGCTGGATAATGGAGACTTGAGGCCGGAGGGGAAGCTGTCTGGGGGGTGGCTGGCCTTTCAGAGTTCACTGTCAGGTCTTCAAACCAAGGGGACACTGGTCATTTCCACTATCCAGCATTCATCAAAATGAGCTTTGACAAATATGTGGAGTATCAGGTTTGTTTTCCACACAACACCATCAACAAACCATCACACACAAAGAGTGTCTCTGAAGAAACGGGTGTCTGTGAAATTAACGATTTGTGTTGACACGGTTTCAAATTAAGTCAACTGTCTTTTCTTAGTGCGGACTATCCGCTCTGACCAAACGTGTTTCTAATCTGAGGCACACTGGATGATTGAGAACGGTGGTGTACACTATCAAGCAGAGGAAGATCTAGCATAAATCCTTTGGCTTTTTTCCCCATCTAGGTGGTTGCAAGATTACATTCCTTTGCCAAGCCAGTGAATTGTGGCTCTTGGAGGACATATGTGGTAGCAGTTGACTAGACTTTCCGTGGCAAGGCTTTAAAAACCATACTTGGATACAACAGCGAATTTCAGATGTCAAAAAATTATTTTCCTATGTCCCAGGACAAATTCAGCCTACATTCTTGGAACATTTACCATGAACGTTTTTCTAATGTACAGAAACAACAAGAAATGCATCCTTCCTAATCTGTGATGTGTGATGTGTGATGAATGAACATGAAAAGACAAAAAGAAAAAAAAAAAAGGACAGGGATTCTTGATCAAATAGATGTATTTGCTGATTCATAACTGAGATCAAAGTCAGTCAATTTATGGTCAGTGGAGTAGCTCCAGACTGTGGCTCTAAATGGTATTACAGATGCATGTTTTAACTGTCTGGCTCTGCGACTTACTGTACTTGGGTATTTAGTTCCACAATACCTATTGAGCCATGAGATATATAAAACATTAATGAGTGCTATTTCCCTTTCAGTCCCGCCCATATAGTGTCCACTGACCTAAGAGATTAGTACACATACGGGGGGAAGATCTTTCAATCATAGACCCCGTGTAAATTTACACAGAGCGAGTGATAGCATCATATCTTTTAGTCTAGTGCTGTGGGACCATGTGCACGCATGTGTCTCTATACATTTACAGTGTATTTGTGTGATGGAAAGAGGGAGCGAGAAGCAAGAGAGCAAGAGCGAGAGTGTATTAACTCCTGCATTTCCATCAGCTTTCTCCATGGTGTTCGGTAATAGTATCCTCAGGTCGGAAGTGCAAATCCAGCTGCTGCGAAGTGGCCATAAATTAGATTTTCTAAAACTTGGTGCAGACTTAGTCTCCTGTGTGTCGTTTGCTGGAGTGCTTGAGCCCCACAAGCCCACTGCAGCTTTCATTATCATTACCTAAATCCCTTAAACTTTGCTGATCAACTGTCACATAATTATCAGTTGCGTCATCTTTCTCGTTGTTGTATGCTGCAGTGCTGCTCCTCCCCTACCTGTCAATGCAAGAAGCTAGTTTTAGTTTAGAAAAAAAAAAAACTCAAGCTGCACAGTTGATCTCTATTAAAAAGCGGAGACATGTTGAAAACATTATAACTCATACTTTTGCACTCTGAGCCTAGAGGTTAGTGTGATGTGCCTGCTGAAAGCTTTTCCAAATCACAAAGAAATCAACTGAGTAAGTTCAGATTTTTGCAGCTGCTTTCTATTCTTCGATGTGCAGAGTAATTCCAAACAGTTTATTTTCTATCCAGCCATTTCAGCCCCCAAGGTCATTGGCTTTTTGTCTTTCTAAACAGGCCGAATTCTCACATGTCCTTTCTTGGTGGAACTCCACTTAGTCTAATTTGCTGTGCTACTCTGTTCTTCCCCAGCAGAGTTGTGACCGTGTTATTCAGATGTGTAAGAGTTCCTTTAATTTACAAACCCTTATCTTCTGCTTGTCATAACAAAATACTAAAACCACTTTTGGCTGAAGCCTTTCACTCACTCACAGTTAATAGTTGAACATTCAGTATGCTGATTGAAAAATATGCACTCAGTGTTTTTTCTTTTTTCCATTTACAGTTCAGAAAAAGATGAGTCAGGGCCGAAACAAAACACTAGCCACCATGATAGCGAGCAGGGAGCTGTGGGTGAAGGGGGGCATTATGGCCAGTGCCTGGGTGGCTGCTCGGGGGGTCGTGCTCTGTGCCCAGGCCCTCAGGGCGCCAGTAGCAGGATGGGCCGGAGCATCCGCTGGGAGGATGACCCCAGCTATCCCTGTGGAGTTTGGCTTGTACAGCTGTATCTGATTGGACAGGAACAAAGGGCTGCGCTGCACCGGGGGAGGGTTTGGCATTCAGTAGAAATAAGAACTGATCCTCAAAGACTCGAGTCACTTAGATTTTCACTAATGTTTTCCGATTATGCTGATCTGTGTTTTTACTACAGTGAGAGTGATGGGAAACATTTTCAGGAAGATGGATTTCAGTAAGCAAAATTACTGTTTTTTTGTGGTGCACCAGTACAGAAATACATGATGGCCATTAACATTTCAGGCTTTCTTGAGCATTGTTGTTTGTATTACAGCCCTGTGAGCGGAAACTTTTTGAAAAACACAACATGCTCCTAGTGTGGGTCAATAAATGAATAAAAAATAATTTTAATAAATTGCTTTTGTTCAGATTTGTGTGATGAAATTAACCTTTTCTCTTTCCCTCTTTCTTGCTGAACCGTTAGGTAAAATAATTTCTCTATCTCTATATTCTATTATATCTCAATCTATCTCTATTCTCTATCTATCTATCTATCTATCTATCTATCTATCTATCTATCTATCTATCTATCTATCTATCTATCTATCTATCTATCTATCTATCTATCTATCTATCTATCTATCTATCTATCACCTTGACCCATTTGTAAAACCCATTATGTAAATCCCTTCTGCCACCACTGATACCAACAAAGAAATATGAGCGCGTTAAACTGGTTATAATTTTTGCAGATGTCATCCTTTCCCTCAGCTAAACTCGCAAAAAGTGACTGATTTACTCTCTCCGACAAAATCCTGTTGTTCTTCTGTGGACTTTTACAAGTATTTAACCAGAATATAGTTGACAGTTTTCTTCCAAAAAATGTGAGAAAGCTACTAGGCTATCGGAGACCTCCTGTGCGTCAGGAGTTTTCTCATTTGATGCGCTGGAGACGGAGGCCGGTGCCAAAGCCGCAGGTCCTGTCTGGAGCCTGTCAGGATTACAGACCTGTGCGTGTGTTTGAGTGTGTGTCACGATGCCAGAACAATCACACAGACTGACACACAAATGTTTGAGCGCATCAACTGCAGCCTTTACACAGAAAAACACAATAACCGCCAACGTCTCAACAAACGTCAATGTCTCCCGTTTGTATAGTAATGCCTGTGTGTGTGTGTATTATTTATTTATTCATATATTTATTTATTAACTGAAGGTATCAGTACAAGTTGCCTAACCCTTGCCTATATTTTTTTCTAAAATAAAAAGTAAGGAAAACATAGGTTTTCCTCTATAAGGCTACAGGTTATTTGTTTGCTATGTTGTAAGTTCAAATGTGTAATTTCACATATTTTGTTTTTCATTTTTATTTTCTACATTTTCCCAATTTCTTTCAGCGTTTTTCATTAGTCTCACTTCAGGCAACGGCTAAACATTTTAGGACTGTATATCTCCTCAGTTCGTTCATAAAGTCAAAACTAATTTAAAAAACAAAAACAAAAAAAAAACGTCAACATTTAAAAATCGTTCAGATAAAGACAATCTAGAATATTAAATGCGTTCGTTTTCTTGCTTTTATACATTATTATACAATTAAAAGATTTGCCAGAAAACTGACTTTTTGTGCTTCTCCCATCCTGCAATCAAAAAAAAGAAAGAAAAAAGAAAAAAGAAAAGAAAAGAAACTCGTTTCCTTCAGTCACAAGTGAAAAACGATCTTAATATAAAACAATGCCAAAATTAATCTATAGCCTACTGGTGATAAAAACCAACGACAGGCTAATTGATACGTCTGAAAAATGCAGCCAATTCTGCTCTTAATCGTGTGACAGAAACGATTGAAATAATATATTTTTTAAAAACTAACTAACAACAAATAGGTCAATAATGCTTGTAAAAATCATTGCCATAAATCATAGGGACTATTTTTGCTGAGTTTTACGCTGGATAAAGAAAAATGTATGCGTTTTACTTAACTACAAACCGACATGTATTATATTCAACATATAGACAGCATTTTTCACTGTAATGTCACACTGAGAAGTCGGATTTTAAATCGAAAAGATTTAAACCTTTTTTGAGAGAACCAACTTGCATAATTTGTATACTTTCATAGATCAATCACTCATTAAAATCCCTCCCGGTATCATTTCATCATTAATTGTTTTCGCTATTATATCTTTCATTTTTATTTTGAAACATGTTTGACAGCTCCAGTGTCAGTTAGCCATTAGGACGTCAGATTCGTGCGCCGCCGTCCAGGTTGAAGACACACCGGCAGGTGCTGCATGTCTTCCTCTCATGTGGGGACACTTTCACTCTATACTCACCGGAAACCCGCGGTGGCTGCAGGGAAGGAGGACTTGTGGAGGTTCCTGTCCTCTGGCTCCAGATAATGAAAACCCCATGACCTTCACTCCGCTGCCCGACCACCTTCAATCCAACCCGAGACCCTGGGTCACAGACGAGGTTTGGCTCTTTATGCAAAACAAAACAAAAACAGCAACAGGATTATAGATGTTAGCCTCCTAATCGCTAAAGTGAGCCCACTACGTTAAACTAACTCCTTACATTAGCACATTTCTCTCAAAAACCAGGTGAATTAAGTCATTGCCTGAATAACATTAGTCTGTTTGCTTCCACCTCAAGGAAACAGCTTTTATTGACCTTTTCTGATCTGATGCTCGCTCATTTTAACCTGCGTCACAGTAGGAGCTTATATTCAACAATATGTTAGGTTGGCTAAAATAGACCGGCTGAGAAAAACGATAAAAAATATGATTTTCACAAGGCTATATAGCTATTAATTTAAATAACGAAAGCTAAATTTGACATTTAGATAAATGCTGTCGAGCAACGACGTTCATTTGTTTTTAACTGAAATTGCAGGGTGTTTTTAGTCTCCTCATTACGCATGCGTCACCGGTCAACAGGCCCTCCTTCCCTGTCCCTGCCCTAAAAAACATTTAGGGATTATTTATTTTTAGCTCCGGCGTGTGTCCGCTGTATCGGGGCCTAGCTGATAGGAGACATCCAGATGGTTTTTGCTAAGGTGCATGTTTATGGATTCCTGGAGATTGTGAGTAAGGAGCAAAGCTGTCCTTCATTAAGGGCCAGTCAGAGCAGAAAGGCATTTATCACGACAGACTGAGCTTTCTTCATCACACACACACACACACACACACACACACACACACACACACACACACAGACATTACACTCTCTGAGCTACTGTGCCGAGCAAGGCTCCTCATTCAGTGTATTCAGTGTACCTGAGTCCTTTGGCATATTGCTATGACAACACAGCCGGTACAACAAGCTACTGTGGTGTGCACGAAACTGTATGTCTAACATAATAACGGCATCTATATTTATGCTGAAAAACTAAATGTACAAAGTTAAAAAAGTTTAAACAAAACAAAAAAACAATATGATTTTTTCAGTTATCTGTTTTGGGCCTCGTGAGCCTTTATGTGAGTTCTGTCTCGGATTTGAAGGAAATGCTCCCAGTCTTCTAAAACTACAGCAAGAGAGCAGTAAATCATTCACCATAAATCAGCCACAAAGACTATTTCCAAATTTTGATTAACAAAGACTGCATTGGCTTTGTCTAAACGGTCACACATCAAAGTCCTGTTGGTTTGAAGGTCACCAGGGGGTTAATTGATTATCTTAATTGCCACAATATTTCCTTTCCAGCAGGGAAAAGATTTTTTTAAAAACTTCCCTATTTAAAGTTTTATGATCTTAAGAGCAGTGTGGAAAATACATTTTTTATACAGTGCAATTCTAAACATAACAACACCATCTAGCATCTATTCTGAAGGACTGTTGGCATCTGTCTTTGTCCCTTTATTACAGATACATACCCAGCTCATCTCCAGCGTGTTGTGGCTGTGAATCCTGACTTTCTGCTAACACTCACTGGGCTCCGCTGTGCTCCATGACGCCTCGTACGAGGTCAGACAGAGGACAGCAACCCCACTTCCCATTCCCCTTTCGAAAACATCAACCCCCATTGCTACAGCACATCAGCTCAACCTTCCCAGAATGCACCTCTCCAGCCGACTGACCCTGGGGTCGGCAGCTGTCAATCACGGCCTCAGCTGGCTCTGCAGCTTCTGGACATAGACTGAAGGATGTGAGGGAGGCCTCTGAGAGGAACCTTGGCTCTGCATATGGGATCATCTCTGTGCATTCATGGCGGGTAATTAAATTAGCTATCCTTCTCCTATTCTAATGCAAACCTCAGGTTGAATCGCCACCCTGTACGTGAGAGGAAAGGCCCCAGGCAGTGATAGCCAGACAAAGACAGCCAGCTTGTATGAAGTATAGAGTTGTACTTTATTCTAGCTGGCTGTCTATGTTGGTGTTCATCTGGCTGGTAACTTCTCCATCTACATGCTGTTAGGAGATCACACAGATTGCCACTGGAAAAGGTCAGATCTAAACACATGGCAGACATTATTTACTATTATGGCATTGCCAAATTATTGTCTAAACTTTTAACGGTATAAATAAATAAATAATCTTCGTACCCAGTTACTTAAATCGATTGATTGTATGTACACATGCAAGCCTGTATGTGTGTAAGCGAGAGGATGTAAGGTGTAACAGAGTGTGACAAAGCCCTGCAGACTGACAGCCAGGCTGAGAGGATGTAGTGGAGGGAGGGGTGGACGTGACTCTTTAGCCCAAGGGCTGCAGGGTACGCAGTGAGAGTGTAGGGTCACCTTTATTCACGGTGTATGTACCCAGAGCCGGGAGGCGGCGGAGGGAGAGCTGGGACTCCCAACAGGCTGAATTGATTTCCTGTGCAGGGTCATGCCCAGGACAGACTCGGAGGACAAGGTTTAAGGACCACGGGGAGCAGAGAGGGGAGCTGGTCATGGTGTGGACATTGAGTGGGATGCTACTTTCTGCAATTTCTCTGCATTTAACCTCAACTTTCCATCCCTGCAAGTGAGTGGGTGAAGATAGATCTCTTGGTTGAGGTATAATTTTACACAATGCGCTCATTTTATTACGGACAAGTGCTTTGTTTTGTTTGATGTTGCCGAGATGTCAGCGTCTATTTTATCCCGAGAGTCGGACCTTTTGTCGCATGAATGAATGGACTCCTCTCCGACCGATGTGTAATTAAGCAAGCCACAGCACACAGATGTCCACACAGACTTGTAGGATTCCTCAGCAAATAACATACCCATAATCCTCTACATCTTATGCCCTCTTGATGCAATATTCATATAAACACTGTTACCTGCGGCGGCTCCGAGATCATAGCGTAGACGTTCTTCCTCCTGCCCACATTTCTGGAATGCATTTACTCAGCTGGGTTTGTGAATTTGAGACTGTTCTGCTGCCTCAGGCTACAGAGGACATGCTTGTCACGAGATTTGAGAAACATATCCGTACCCCCCCCCCCCCCCCTCACACACACACACACACCCGTGTCTTCATCTTAAAACGTATACTTTCCTCTAACAGAATTATGAGGTTCTTAATGGTGGTCAGTCAGACAGTTTGACAAACGCTGGCAAATACAGCTCGGCCGAAGTTTACAGGGATGAATACTCGCAGAGTGTTTGCGGGTAAGAAGTGGCACTATGGTTGTGATTAACATGGCAGCACAGTGTTTTTTAGCCTCAATGCTCTACTGACCCAAACATGTTAATCTAAGTCATGTTACACATAAATGTCATTAGGCCCTATATCTAAGGTCACTAATCATCAAGCCTTTCCATGCAAGCAGCCATGTCTTTGCAATTTGTGTCTAAATGAGGACTGGAATTTTCATTTTGTTCATAACTACACTTTTATGAGTCTCTTGGCAAAGACAAGACTCTGTTTGAGAGAGTTATGTGCACATTAGAGTATGAGCAATTTGCATAAAAGTGTTGGAGTAAATTTATTTATTAGTTAATTTATTTGTGTCTTTTTGACAGTTGCTGTGTTTCTCAGCTGTTATGTGTCTATTATTGACTTTTTACAAATAACACTTAAAGCAAGAATCTCGAGCCATCATTCACATGCCGTGTTAACTCCGCGTTTCTTGTTGCACACAGCTTTTTTTCTTGCCCTCGCATCAGTAACGTGCACTCTGGACACTTTTGATATTTCGGCGCTCAAGATGGAATCTAATGGTGCTTATGAGGCCTCTCAGCCCAAATGGACCTCATGTTTACACACTTGTCCATCAGCTGAGCAGCGTGCGGCCTCAGGTATTCAGAGAGATGGTGAGATGTCCCCAAAACCTACCATGCGGTGTCTGAACTTGGTAAGTGCACTGTGTTTAGACAAAGTTTGTCTAGATTGGAGATAATATGCTAGTATCAATACCCTTTTATCCTATTGCGGAGTCTTAGAAGAGCTCGTTCTGAGGATGTTCAGTCAGTTTTTGGGGGCAGCATGGTAAGAATTAATAACACATCTTGTGCTCTGTGCCATGGCCAATACATATTTTTCTGCTTTTACTTAAGATTTTGTTTTTGTTTTTATATTCCGGGGGATTAAAACAAAATGTTAAACCCCCACAAAGATTTAAGAGAAATATTACATTAATTAAAACGGTTCTTCTGTGTAAACAGAAATAATGTTATGATCTTCTTGAGTAGGCCTATTGTTTTTACTGTTTCATCATTTCTGAAAGATATTCAGTACAACCGCAGGAAAGCAGCCCAGTTTAGAACTGAACAACAAGCAAAATGCGCACTGAACTGCTTTACAGTATAAATCACACAGACACACCAGCAGTGTAAAGCAATGTTTGCGTTAATATTTTCTGCTGTAAGTGTTATGATCCTGTTGTCATAACTCTATCTCGCTTGTACTGTAGTTTAGTCTGAAGTTGCGCTATTCCTGACTTGTGTGATCGAATAATCATTTTGTTTAAAAATCATAATTGGACTTGAATTATTTCTTTGAAATTATTATTATCGTATTACTGATTTTTATGTACATTTTTTAGAAGGCACTATAAATCTGTATGAAAGTACAGTATTTTTTCCTCAATGAATGCCGTGATTTCTTTTTTTTTTTTAAATGTATTTATTCAATGACATTTCAAGATTCAGCGGAAATTACGGTCTTTGCGTTATTTGCGCAAAAGCAAAGCCAGCAGAAGACGTTTTACCGCAGTCAGTTAATGCTAAAACAAATACAGGCTATTTTCTTGATTTTTTGAATAACACGTTAGAATTGTCATATTTAATCAAATAAACTGATAACGTTTCCTTAATTTCTGCATTTTGTTTCAATTCTTGTGAACACATTTCCCAATCATCTGTGGCCAATGATACAAGTATTGATCAGATATTTCTAAACGATACACAGACGTAAAGATGATTTGCTATCCTTCCTTTCTCTCGTTTATCGGCAGATAAACACGATATAAAATATATATTAATCGGCATCAAAATAGGCTCACACATTTAAAAAAAAAACAACACTTATTTACGAGGGGAAAACAATAATGAGTTTATGAAATTGGTTGAAAGGTTGAACACAAAGGAAGGTTCAGTCTCTCACCGTTAAGCATGAAAGCAAAACATTTAATCCGACTGTAGGCTATAAAACCAAATGAAGAGTATAAAAGACGCCTAAAGTTAATTAAATTCTATTAAATAGCATCATGAAAACAATTCTAAAAACACCCCGAGATAACGGTGTTATCTTCATTTAAAATGGGCTTTTCTTCAAACAGTTTTCTCTCTCTCTCTCTCTCTCTCTCTCTCTCTCTCTCTCTCTCTCTGTGTGTGTGTGTGTGTGTGTGTGTGTGTGTGTGTGTGTGTGTGTGTGTGTGTGTGTGTGTGTGTGTGTGTGTGTGTGTGTGTGTGTGTGTACACACGCTGTCTGCGTCTCCCGTCCTGCTTGATTTGCTGATTAGGCCCATAACAATATATGAAATAAGAATTAAATGGTTAATTGGAGGGACAGGAACCACACGTGATTGAATTTTTGGCGGATTATATCAGACTGCTAACACTCCCTTAAACCTCCACCCACCACTCCCTACCGACACACACACACAGTCTCGCTCGCTCCAGCACGCGCGCACATACACGTACACACTCCACTACCGGTTTCACGGGTCTTTGTTTCTGATCTGTTAAATCCCACCCACTTGACATGGACACAGAAGAAAAAAAATCTCTCACTCAAGCGCCCACACTATCAGCGTCTAGTCGCTGTTGTCTATACTGCCTGCTGGACCCGTGAGATGGAGACGGAGAGCTGTTTGCCTTTCTCTTCGCAGGCCAGCAGGAGGACGCCACCAGAAAACTCTCCGGGACTGGAGCACGGCGGCACCGGCTCCTTTCTCTCCTGCGATGAGCTGCACAAACCTTCGCACCTTCCACCTCTTCCTCCTCTTCCTCACCGCCTCAGCCTGCGCGGGGATCTGTATCCCGCTGCCATGGGGAGGTTTGGGGATGCTGCGGCGGACTTTACGCACGACGCCGCCTCGGCGAACGCGTCCGTCTCACCGGCCAAACACAGCAAGTTCTTGGACAGTATAAACCAGGATCAAAAGGGGAAGACGGTGTTTTATGAAAACAACTCAGAAGGTAAGTTAAAAAAGAAGACATAAGAGCAATTGACTTATGATTAAAAGCAGTAGGAGCAATTACAAGATCTTTACAACTACTAATAATAATAACGATGACATAACTTGTTTTTATATTTAACTAAACTTTCTTTATCTTTAGTTAAAACAAAGCAGAATGACTTGACGGTAAACTGTAAGTTTTATATTTAAGAGTGAAAGGATCAAAGTAGTTTATGTATATTTGTCTAATGCTGAAGACAATCTTTACCTTCGCGGCTTTTATTTCCAAATAAATAAATATCAGCCTCCCTGCACAGGATAAGCAGGTGTAAAAATAAACACGCGAGTGGACAAATAAAGAGAATAATCCGCATCCGTTTGCAATACTGTGTTAAATATTAAACAAAATTAAAAGACATAATTCCACTGGATCCGTTTTCCAATTTTTTTATCAGGAAGCCAGTTTTTTTTTTTTTTTTTTTTGCATTTTGCATTTTGCAGTCCGTATGCCTCTTTTCTACTTATACTCACACAAAAGTGTTACTTTTGTTAATTTTTTTACCAGCTATTTCAAAGGAAATCACAGTTGTGATAAAAATGTCAACAAGTTTTCTTTTACTTGACAGTCCTTGATGTAAAGTGAAAGAGGTTAAAGGTCGTCTGTGGCAACAAGTTGGGTGTGTCATTAGGCTGCTGTCAGTGATCAGGCCAG
This sequence comes from Pampus argenteus, assembly GCA_036937835.1. Classification (NCBI taxonomy): domain Eukaryota; kingdom Metazoa; phylum Chordata; class Actinopteri; order Scombriformes; family Stromateidae; genus Pampus; species Pampus argenteus. The sequence goes on along the minus strand of CM072864.1, from coordinate 18,070,855 downwards.
CATTCAGCTTGATAAATCTCTATATTAACATGTTGTTTCATGCACATGCATATTTGTGTTGTGAAAAACACAAGAAAATTGACTTTAGGTTGAATTTTGCAAGCAAGCTGTCCAACATAATAGCCCACAAATGTCCATCTGGGGAAGCAAACTAATGACTGTATATGTTGAAGCAAAGCCTGAGGAAATGATGTGGTCTTTCACTTTATTTATTGGTGTTGATGATTCTGCAAAGCTACAAAGGATATGAGCTCTGATAAGGTCTTTGTGATATCTGTGTCCAGAATAATATACAACCGCTCGATTCATGTAGCTGCCAAAGATAGCCAATAGATTTTTCACAATTAGTTATGGAAATGATATCAGCTGTCCTCTTTAAAAAATACAGTTGTATTATTTCTTTTAAAATCTGTTTAAATAAGAGAAAAAGTGTATGGTTTCCACTTTCCTCTGTCTGTCTCACACACACACACACACACACAAACACACACCCGCATGGTTTAATGTTAATTTCCCATAATTTGGTTGATATATTACTGTGTTACAAATGAGAGGGGCTTTGCAGATAAGTATGTACAGAACAGATAGCGTGTGTGTATGTGTGTCTCTGTGTGTGTGTGTATCTCGTATTGCTACTCTGCACTTGTGTATTTTTGAGTTTGGGCTCGTACACCTTCCAAAGTAAACACGTCTTCCTGTTTTGTCTGTAGTGGGAAGAAAATTTAGTGATGGTGGGACAGACTGTCACATGAAAACCAACATATCTTTGCACTCTTATTTTTTACGGTGCAACATTAATTTGCAATTTTAATACAGAATTTTTCTATTTTTTAGTTAATTGTTCTTTTTAGTTTTTTGTTTTTTTTTCAAAATTGTTTGCATTTGTTTGTATTTTTTATCTTGCAAACCTAGGCTACATTTTATCAACAAAAAGGAGTTTAATGTTTCTCACTATTATTTACAATTGAAATTAGGTCAATATGTAAAAAAATAATTCTCATTTTGAGTTTACTCATTAGAGAGTTTTAAAGCTTGAATGGCTTTTTTTTTAAACTTTTTTTTTAATAACAAAGTTCAATTTTGCGTATATTAATAATGATAAAAACTGAATACAGTACTCAGAATTATGTTATTAATATAATTTGTCTAAAAAGCAAAGATTTTTATTCACCCCGCTGAGATCTAGTATTTTACCACCGACTATTGAAATTTCACAACTATCTAGAAAAAGAAAAGTGGAATGTTGTCCAATATGCTGACTAAATGATAATTAGTGTCATTTGGTTTTCTACTGTCCTTTTTTTTTTACCATGAACTGCACAAATGCTTTGTTTAGTAAGATAGAAAATATTTTATTGGCTTTGTGAATATGGATAATACACAAAAACTGAGTTGGCTGGGAGAAAGCCTGGGAGAAAAAAAAAAAATTGGGGGCAAAATTAATATATATGTAACAGTTCATTGGGATTTAAAAAAAAAAAAATTAAGTTATTGTTTGTGTTTCTTTTCTTTTCAGAAATAAAAACTATGTAGCCGCTACAATATATTCAAGATAAAATCCATTCATGACAAATTTGGTACACACACAAATACGTCATCTTTCATCTTCTTCTTTCACATCTTTCTCCATAAAAATAGACTAGAATAAAACAATTCCTAACTATTGAAAAGCTTTTGTGAACTTGCCATCACAAACTCAAGTTGCGATGTTTTAAATGTTCAAATTTTAAATTACTCAATATTAAATATCAATTGAAGAGACAGGATGAACATGTTTTTAAGGACTGAGAAGACAAGAGGCTTAGAAGAGAATAATTTCTAAAATTACAACTTTAGTGTTTTCCCATATTCACAGCGTGATATTATGCATTTAGAATGTATCCTCTTATTTGCCTTTTCCTGTGTTTCACATAGATCTCCAGTTACACTGGAGTGGAGGCAGAGCGGATGTGGGTGTTTGACAGAGTAAAAGCTACACAATGTCCTGCGGCCCCAGTTTGCAATCTTGACAGGGAATATTTTCAGCAGGAACTCCACTGTGAGGTTGTATCTAATGGACATGAGGAAATTAATGTTACAGTGAAAAAGTGCTCTCTGTTGGCCCCCGATATTGAATTAAGGGAATAGCAAAGTAGTATTTCAGCTGCCCCGGTGAGTGCCTGCAGATAGATGTTTTGGATCTCAGGGTTAAACATAATGAACATAGACAACAACATCCAAACACTGCAAGATGGAACAACCCTTTTCCATGGTCTGTTAACAGGAGGAGAGGAGTAATGCTTTCAGATTTCCCCTTACTGCTGAATGTGAAATATTATTGATTCAAACTATTGTGTACTTTAGCAGATATAAACTTCTTAGTGCTGCAGTGTAATGTGAATATTTTGACGTTGGCATTGCGGTAGGTTTCCTATAAAACAGACGGCTATATCTGTCATGAAGATGACCATTAGCATTTTTTAAGTTAAACGAATCAAATCTTATTTTCTACTAATTGCCTTGTGGGTTTAATTTAAACTAACTCGGTGAGAGTGCCTTCATAAATACAGTGTGTCTGATCTAATCAAATTAAAACACTGCTTGGCTGAATTGGTGTTCTGTGTGTGTGTGTGTGTGTGTGTGTGTGTGTGTGTGTGTGTGTGTGTGTGTGTGTGTGTTTGCTTGCTGCTTTTCTCAGGCGCCTCACATTTCAGTTTTTTATTGGCAATTTAAGTTTGGGAATCAAATTGAGAAGCATGAAGAACAAGTGAGAGAATAATGGTTTTCAGTGATACCCAACAACCAACATGTTTCATGTACAATTATCCAGGTAAAAGTGTGCTGGTTAACTGACTTAAATTGATCACTCTGGTAGTGAAAAAGGGAGTGGTTGATCGTTGAGTTGTTTGCACTGGCGCTTCACATGCAACGAGATCTGATGCCTGCTGATTTGTCTGTGGTTTTTACCTGTTTAAATCTCTGTATACAATTTAGTATTTTTCACTTTCTGCAGTTAACAGGAACAAACTCTATAAAATTGTTAATATGTCTTGACTGCGGGTCAACGACAACAAAATATGATACTGCTTTGTGAATCTCGAGTGATGGGTTAGATGGGTGATGTATTACACCCTCTCTATGATGAATAAGAGTTGTTACTATCAGGATTAAAGGTACAAGGTACTGCTTTTGTGGACTTCGCGTGCCCAGAGATCCTCTGTTAAACAAATCCTGATGATATGACGTTTGTCACTTGTATTTTGTCGTACTTAATTATGGGCACTTTGTTGTTAAATGTCTGTCTTTAATTGTAATGTCTTTTCTGTTGTGGTTATATTTCTCTGACAGTTGCCACAGACACAAAGAGAATTTCCAAAAGTATAATAAACAAAACTGACAAATGAACTAAACTTAATTTATTTAAACAGCAAATGTCTCATTAAGATTAAAAACATACTTTTCAAAGTTAGATTACACAGAATAGTTGACAGATTATCAGACTTCATTTACCTCGACAATGTAAAAATTTTTAAATCAGAATTGATTGCAAAAAGTAAAGTTGGCAATAAGAATCATACAAAATATTACACTGTCAAAACAACCTAAAGTGGCACCTTGAAGACAGTCTAATAGCAGTCTAAACCATCAAACAATAAACTGTTTGTGTATTTCTGTATGCCCTGCATGCCTCAGTCAGAGACAAAGGAGCTCCAAAAACCATGGGCTATCCAGGGATTGGCACAGACTGTTGTGGTAAGCTGAAAGAGCCAAACGGCGGTTTACAGGGAGACTCTATCGCTGACTCCATCGACTTATCGGGAAAGAACAAGAAGCGGCGCAACCGCACCACCTTCAGCACCTTTCAGCTGGAGGAGCTGGAGAAAGTCTTTCAGAAGACGCACTACCCTGACGTGTACGCACGGGAGCAGCTGGCCCTGAGGACTGAGCTCACTGAAGCTCGGGTTCAGGTGTGTGTCAGGGCAACTATTTTACATCGTTGCTATTATGTTCCAGCTGTTTTTCATAAATGTGAGCAGAAGAGACTTTATGATCTGAACGAGACATGTTGTCTTCTGAAAATGTTCCAATGCATACTATATTTTTGTAATTGATAGGTTTGGTTCCAGAATCGTAGAGCCAAGTGGAGGAAACGAGAACGATATGGGAAGATTCAGGAGGTCCGCAACCACTTTGCAGCTACATATGATATCTCTCTTCTCCCTCGTCATGATGCATACCAGGTATGACCGCTTTTTCAATGGTGTAAAGGAGAACTAAAGCTCATCCGACCTTTGCTCATATTGCTATTGTATCATAATATGTTGGAATTTTTGATTATACAAAAGTATAATTCATGTTCATTCAATTCAAATTTCAAATGTGTCTGATCCTAAAATTGTCCTGTCCAGATGCAGGGAAACCTGTGGCCAGGGGCAGTTTCAGGGGGAGGAGGTGGTGGTTCAGGAGCTGGTTGTGTCCTAGGAGCCGACTCCATCCCCTCATCCTGCATGAGCCCATACCCTCATCCCCACAGCAACCTGCAAGGCTTCATGGGCATGCCCACCTCCCCCAGCCACCCACACCACCACCACCCACCTCACCATCCGGGCATCAACGGTCTCTACTCTCTCCACAGCTTCCCAGGAAGCCTCGGGTCCTCCTCCATTGAGGGGCCTGAGACAGAATACAAGCCAACGGGCCTGGTGGCGCTGCGGATGAAAGCCAAAGAGCCAGGCAGCATCCTCTCTTGGCCCACATGACCACAACAGTGCCAGCTCCCCCATTATGCACTGACTGAGCCAAAGCATATTACATTCCTGACCCATACACAAGCCCAGATGTACATACCCACCTCAGTATATGACTCAAATATTTCCTTTTAACATTTATCTAAGCAAACCTGGAGACTTTTCAAGATTCGGAAGATCTTGGAACAGGAAATTCATGAACACTGAGGGCAACTCAAGCCTCTTACGCGAAAACCCAATGTATGACTGGGAACTTTCCATGTTTTAGTTTGATATCGTATTGCTGAGACCAAAGAGGAAAAATTATTTAAGCATGTAAAAAATGTAATTATCGTATTAATCACTGTTTTAATTTCTGTTGTGCTTTTTAGTGTGACCAGTAATAAAGGCCTCCATCTATAGCATGTCTTGTTCAATAGGGAGCTATTTTTGGAGATTTAGAAAATGAAACAAAAGCAATCTCAGGCTGTATTATTTTAGCCTTGACATGACTCTTTTAGAAAGATGTTAACCAAAACAGCTAACCAAAAGTCTGTGTCACATATTTAACTGGGAATGCGGTTGTAAGGCAAAAATGCTTCACAGTCTGTGGTTGCCATAAACAAAAAGGTTTCTGTTGTGCAGGAAGTGAACTTTTTTGTATTCGGGAAATGAACAGAGAAGACCGTACATGTGCAGCCTACTTGGCTTCACTTCAATAGGCCTTCAGGTGGCACCTCATGTATCAGGAGAGAGTGGCAGGTTCATTAATGAAAAGCTAACTGAGTGACCACACTTCACTACTGATGACAAAGTAGAAAGCCTCCCACAGATGTCTGGCTTCATATTGAAGCAGCTATTTCTCATTCACATCTGGCATCAGCGGTAAACGCGAACTGAATAATAAGTTACAGTTTAATAGAAGAAATTGGGGTTACCAGGGCCCAGAGTTTTTTTTTTTTTTTTGGGTCATATCGGTCACTGAATTCAGGTCATCGGTATTTGACATAAATATGTTTCTGGGGCATATTCTCACATATATTCTGAAAAATGCCTTCCTAATAATTGCTGTTATGAAATCTCCATGTTGTGCTTTACCCAAAATAATTCACTTTATTATCAAGGAAATACTGAATTGCATGGTACCATCCCATCTGGTGCAAATTACTAAATACCAGCATATTCATGTCAGATGTGCAAACATTTCAATCTGTTTGAGACTAAAAATGCAACTTGAATTGAGAAAAAAAAATAATGTTCCACTGGTGGACAAAGCCCTTCCAAGCTCCACTTACTCTCCAGGAGTGTACATAGCTTACGGGTGAATAGATTGGCTCTCCTTTCTCTTTGCTTGTTTCACCATGACAGCCATGCCGGGCAGATTAGCTGACATTTCTTATTCTGTGCCGGGTTTTTGTGTGAGCCACCAACATGTGGTTCCAATAGAAGAATGCACAAACCCATCAGAAACACTTTCCACACCCACAGCTTCAAATTCCAGCCAGGCCCTGGGAGACAGCAGCTCTTACTGCAGTTACATAGTCCCCTTGATTAAATCCCAGATTAAGTAGAGGAGATAAGAAGTCCTGTCAGTAGGGATAAGGGATTGAGGAGATGGCCATCTTTAGGAAAGCTGAAGAAAAAGCAGATGTTGGATCAGTGCTCGATTTTAATATTTACCTTTACATGGGTGCTAGTTAATCAAATCTATTTGCCCATAAATGAAAGGGTGAACTCAATGGCTTACCGAACTTGATATATTAAACTCTTAAACACTGTCAGAACAGCTACAATAGAGCACTGCACATACAGTTCGCTTTATTACACCTAAAAATGGGAGCTGAAAATGATTACCTCATATGATAATACAGGACAGTTTTTTAACCAGGTTTTCCTTAAAATTACAATTGTGTGGTATATATATACGTTGATCTGCAGAGACTCCATTAATCAGGCTTCAAAGGCCTTATATGATTTGTCTGAAATAAATAAAAAAAATGTCAAGTCAAGACTGTATAATGCTGGGGGCAGTTATTAATTAGGCATCACTCTGTATGTCAGGGTCACTGGGTGAAGACTGTCACTGGAGTCTGGAAATTACTATACCCTCAGCCTCATTAATGGTCAAAAATATGATTTAATGCTCATTAAAGTCGGTAAAGTGCCTGCTGGCCACTATTCTGAGCTTTGATCTCTGCAAGATTTATCTTGGCCTTGAAGTACTGCTATTGTGAACCGACAGATCCTTGCATTTGAAGTAGTTGAACTGCATTAAAATGTCCCGATAAGCTAAACAATGTGGTAGCACAGTGCGGCCATCCCGGTAAGTTTCTACAGTCGGTAGCTTCAAGGCATTTAGAAGTAGAGCTTAATTTGGCCGTTATTCATCTACAGGGGGAAAAAAAATACAAGGTTTAATCACTGATAGTTTGGAACAAATACAAAAAAGGTAGTTGACAGAAACAGTGAACTGAGTGCATTTCTTCACTCTACAGTATTTGTGTTTTTCATTTTGCTTACAACTTGTACCCTCTAAAATGAAAATCTAAAGGTAACCCAAGATAAAAAGACACAAACAAATAGTATATTAAAAAGACTGTAAATTGCATTAATAATCTTAGTCACACAATCATGACTGTAGCTTCCACATACCCATATAACAAGGCCCTGTGTCTATCCAAGTCATTGTGGGTTATGCGTTACTGTAGCTTTTGAGTTACTGTTCAAATACTGCCACCTAGTGGGCATTAGGTTGTCTCTATCCCTCCCTACAGTCGCCATTTACCATCATGTGTAATTACTGTCTTAAAATCTGGTGGTTTTAGACGTTTCATGCGTGTACAGCCCATTTATACAAGGGATGGATAAAATAACAGAAGTGCCTCACGATAGGCTACATTCATATAAAAACAACTGCAATTTAAAAAAAAAACAACATTTAAATAAATATTGCTTTTTGAATTAATTTCCAGAGAGATAGCAGGTCACAGTTAGTGCTGGTGGTTTATTTTAGATTTGCATAGACGTGTTTCAGCTCCTTTCCTTCATTTTTCAAATGTGGGAAAACAAAAAACATTTTGATTTAAATGACACAGTGCTTGATTGACATGCGCTTTAAAGTTTTCCACCCACTTTTTTAACCAATCAGGTCGCAGGAGGCGGGCCTTGCCGCTAATCTTTACAAAATGGCGACTGTTGTTGTTTTGCCGCAGGGTCAGTGAATAAATCCGTTTTTCATTTCAAATATTGTCTGCATTAGATTGCAGAAACAGCCCTAAAAAAGGCACCCAGGCGTCCCGGGGTGGCTCTGTGTGGACTGAAATGAAAGGTAAAGAGCGGTCGCCGATTAAAAAACGCTCCCGGGCCTTGGACGATATTCGAGACCGGGGAGGATGCCACCCGACCAGCAAGAAAATGGGGGCTCTTTCCGTTTCCAGTGGGAGTAATAATGGAAATAGCTCGACCAAAGGCGACGGCGGTACGGCGAGAAGGAGTCTGCTTGGTGAGAAAAGAGACAGAGATTTCGACGGTCATAGTCGGACTGGAAATAATCACAGCTGTCAGTCTGCTGCCGCCAGCTCCGTCGGTAAAAACCACAACCTGAGCCTGACGCTGGATTTAGCCGCACCGAGGAGCACTTCACGGGGGGAGCAGCAGCGGGTTCAGCCACCCAGCACCGAGAGTGAGTACAAAACACTCAAAATAAGCGACCTCGGCACCCAGCTGAGCGATGAAGACATAGAGGATGGACTGTTTCACGAATTTAAAAAGTTCGGCGATGTGAGCGTCAAGATTAGCCGCAGCAACGACGAGCGGATAGCGTTTGTGAATTTCAGAAAGCCGGAGGACGCCAGGGCTGCTAAACACGCCAGGGGACGGCTGGTGCTGTACGACCGGCCGCTGAAAATTGAAGCGGTGTACATAAACAGGAGGAGAAGCCGCTCCCCTGTCGAGAGAGACGTGTATGGTGCAGCTCAAAGCCACAGACATTTGCAGAGACCCCTCTCGCCTACCGGGCTTGGATATAGAGACTACCGGCTACAGCAGCTGGCCCTGGGACGGCTCCCCCCTCCCCCGCCGCCCCCTTTGCCCAGAGAACTGGAGCGGGACAGGGAGTTTGCCCTGTTTGAAGCCAGGGCACGCCCAGCCTTTATTGCAGAGCGAGCTGCTTTTCGTGAGGAGGATTTTATATCTCCAGAAGATGACCAAAGAGCCAACAGGACGTTGTTTTTAGGAAACCTGGACATATCTGTTACAGAGGCAGACCTGAGAAGAGCATTTGACAGGTTTGGTGTCATAACAGAAGTGGACATTAAGAGACCCACACGGGGACAAACCAGCACATATGGATTTCTGAAATTTGAGAACCTTGACATGGCTCATCATGCTAAGCTTAGTATGTCTGGGAAAATTGTGGGCCGCAACCCCATAAAGATAGGCTATGGGAAAGCAACTCCCACCACACGCCTATGGGTGGGTGGACTCGGGCCCTGGGTCCCCTTAGCTGCCCTGGCAAGAGAGTTTGATCGCTTTGGCACTATAAGGACCATTGACTACAGAAAGGGGGACACATGGGCCTACATTCAGTATGAAAGTTTGGATGCTGCACAAGCAGCATGCACACACATGCGGGGCTTCCCATTGGGAGGTCCAGAGCGAAGACTTAGAGTGGACTTTGCAGACACTGAGCATCGTTACCAACAGCAGTTCCTGCAGCCTCTCCCAATACCGCCGTTTGACATGGTGGCTGAGTCATTTGTCCACCGTGCCACACCTGAACCACTGAGGGTCAGGGAGCGGACTCCACCGCAGCTTCACTTCAGGGAAAGAGAGCTTTTTCCTGGAACTGAATGGGCCAACCCGGCTATTCGTGAACGGGTGCGTGCCTCACCCTTTGAGCCTCTGGAGCACTTGGAACGTGAGCGGCGAGCACGGGAGCCCTGGTCTTTGGAACGGGAGCTGCAGGGACGGGAGCCTGCGCGCAAGCGCCGTGTAATGGAGGACGGCCGCCATATAGATCACTCTCCTGACAGCACTGAGAGGACAGTAAGACGTAGGCGTACCTCTCCAGATGGCAGTCCTGGAGGTAGCAGCAGAGATGGAGGGCGCTTCAGTGACTCAGAGCGCCCTCTGCGGGGTGAGAGACCCTCCCCAGCACGAGAACGTCATAGCAGCCTCGAACGAGGTGGGACTGAACGGAGACTCAAAAGCCAAAGTCTCTCTGACAAGGCACCCTTAGGCAGCAGCATATCAGCCATTGGAGAGCGTAAGCGCAAAGCAGGCGATGGTAGCAAAGGACCAGCCAAGAGAGAACGCTCTGAAAGCAGTTCCAAGGGAGGACTGCAGTCCAAGCTGGATGGTACCAAACTCAGTTTGGCCTGGCAAGGTATGCTGCTGCTGAAGAACAGCAACTTTCCAGCCAACATGCACCTGCTGGAGGGCGACCACAACGTAGCCAGCGACCTGCTTATTGACGGCACAACAGGGAGGCAGGTGAGCGAGCTAAAGATCACCCAGCGCCTCCGTCTGGACCAGCCCAAGCTTGACGAAGTCTCCCGGCGCATCAAAGTGGCGGGCCCTGGCGGCTACGCCATCCTGCTGGCAGTTCCTGGGACCACTGAGGATACATCTTCGTCTGACCTTGCAGCCTCAACTCAGCGGCCGCTTCGCAACCTGGTGTCCTACCTCAACCAAAAACAAGCAGCTGGAGTCATCAGCCTGCCTGTGGGAGGAAGCAGAGATAAAGACAACACAGGGGTTCTTCATGCTTTCCCTCCCTGTGATTTCTCTCAGCAGTTCCTAGATTCCTCTGCTAAAGCTCTGGCTAAAAGTGAAGAGGACTATCTGGTCATGATTGTGGTCCGTGGAGCATCTTAAAAAATCAGAACACACTAAGTTCAAGTGGTGTAAAAAAAAAAAAAAGAAAGAAAGAAAGAAAAGAAAAAAAAATCAGCTGTGTGTCAGTACTATTGCATGCTGTGTGTTCTGCATTATGGGGTACACTAGTATGGTTCTTGAGTGTTTGTATGTTGCCATGTAAACCACTAAAATGACAAACGGTGCCCCCCCCCTAAAACTAAAAGGGTGTGTGTTTTTGAAAATCTTTTTTAAAGGCTATAATTTGAGTCATAAACCGGCAGTTATTATTTCAGAATACTGTAACAGTTAAATATGAGGAGCTTTTGAGGAATAAATTTAATGGTCTTGTAAGAAGAGAAGTCATATTGAAGACACCTTTTTGGTTAATTTTCAGGCTTATAATCTTAGCTATGCAACTCTATTACAAGGAACACTAGAGATTTTAGAAACACAATAACAACTCCAGCACAATAAAACAACAAATAATGGCCCCGTAAATGAACGCAAAGATGCAAAGATCTCCCTGACAGTGTTAACAAATCTGAAATTTACAAGCCCACCAAAGGTCATGTTTATTTTTGGGCAATTATATTGTATTGCATTGCTCAGGTGTTGTTATTGTCTCTACCACATATAATGATATATACACGAGGGGATGCAGAAGACACACCCTTTTCAGAGCTTTGAATTACATCGCAATAATATTTCTGCTATAATCACATCAATTTGAAGGTGAGCATTACATCTTTGAATTTAAAAATCCCTGTAAAGGTGTAGTGAATGATTTGGTACTGCAGTTACAAAGCTTAATCTCTTTGGGGAAAGGACCCTGCTGGTAAAAGGTCAAAACATATTTTTACAACACGCTCTATTTCCCAAAATGTTCCCAGCTATCTTGTTTGCATCAGGTTAAATAACCTTATGATGGCAAGATAGTTTGGTGCACTCGAGATGAGTTATTTAACATGTTTTAATCTCGATAGACTTGCATTGAAACTCATATTGACTTTAAACCTCACTGTGTGTGCATTCACTAAGTTAGAAAACATGTTGAAGGTCACTATTTCAAAAGTCTCTGGATAACAGCACATACATTTCAGTTATGCTGTGAACTCTGTTTAAAAATGGTGTTTAGGATCCTGGTTTGGATTTGAGTGCATCTTTTTTTATCAAAGTGTTTCTCAGTACTGGAACACGAAATTGCAAAATAGACAATGAACTCAGTGTGTGTCCACTGGTAAATCTAAATTGTCCTGTCAACTCTTATGTGGAATGCTGAATACTAACAGATGTGAGAGTTTTGCCCAGGGAACAGCCTGTAACAGAATACACATAGCATAGTAAAGCAGATACTAACATGTTTTTGATATTTTTTACTTCACATCTTATTTTTGTGCATCCCGTAGAAATGGTTGTGTAACGTGATCTATGAAAAAACTACAGTAGTAATGGATAAAAAGATTAGAGAAGTTTGTGTTGATATTTGACAGTCTGTTTCATTTTTTTTTTTTGCTCTGAAACCGGTAGGTCCTGAAAGAACAATGATAATAATAATAATAATAATTCAGTTAAACAAAAAACCTACTGTTTGTTCAGTAAGTAGGTCTGTGTAATTTTAAAGTTTTAGTTAATGTTTGAATTAAAATTTTAGAGGTCTAAATTTGACAGTATTTTACTCATGTCTGCCAACATGATTCCAAGGCCTACTTACAGAATTTTGTTGATGCCATTGTATGTTTGTCATGCAATAGTAACCTGCCCCGAATTATTATTTTTAAGTTGGGTTTAATATGTATTGAAAGCATTAATATGTGGGGAAATTGTTATACATGTGAACAACACGCCTACTGCAACGTTGGACTCCTGAGGAGACGAGCGCAGAGCTCAAATGCTCTGCAGAGAAGGCAACCTAGTGTTTGTGAGTCCTCACTGATGAGGCAGCTTTTAAGTTGTGTAGCCCATCTGCACCTGTGATGACCTCTGTTTTAAATGGAAAATTGAGCAAATGTACACTTTGATGTCATGGAAAAAGGAAAATCCATAGAGCCCATGCGAAGCTGTTCACATACCTGCAAGTGCGTTTGGGCACTTAATGTGACCGATTATAAATAAATTGTTCATTTGAAGGGAAACATGTTTCTTCGATGGAAGTGAATTGAAGAAACAAGCTGCCGTGCCTTATTGTGTTTTCGAAAGGAGTTGTCACTTGAAATTTTGTTTCTACACACGAAAAAGGGAGACAATTTGCAATTTGTTAGCACCAGTGAAGAGAGAACCCCCGTTTCATGTGAGGATCGCTGTTTGCATACAGGCCTGTTTTGACCTCCTAAGTTGCCCATCATAAGTTACTCCCCCATGATCCCCTGTTATACCCTCAACTGTTCCCGTTGGCATGTGATCACCTGAGCAGCATCGAGGAGCCTCCACTGCCTCCTGTTTGCAGCCAGTTTGCAGTGTGAAACACAGTGGCAGATGCAGACAGCGGTGCAGTTCGGGAGGCGAGGGCCGGAGCAAACAACAGCACGCGCCAGTATCCTGTTGTCTTCTCTTGGTCATTAAGCTTTCATGTGCATTGTTCCTGGTGCTGAATAGGAGCTGAGGGAATCTCATCACCGGCCATCACACATGTGGGTGAGATTGTGGGTGACACCTCTCTGAAATTTCCATAGCATCTACAGTTCAAGCTGTCTCACTGCAGAGGCCAAGCTGAACCACTGGGCTGATTTGTCTTTATCACACTTTGCCCAGTTATGATTTGATTTGACTTAATGTTTGGCTCAGGGAAGAGGATTGGCCCAAACCTCAGCTAGGAATATTGTTTGCCCCTCCCGTCTTTGTGTTTTGTGTCGGTGTGTTCTCCTCTGATTGACCCCTCTCCGAGGAGACAAGTGAAGACGTGTGTTTGCTGTGCTGAAGCTGCGTTCCACCATCATCTGAGGTTCTGCTGCAGCATGGAAATGAAATATGAACAGGCCAAATTGTTTACCCTTTTTTGACACTGCTGGAAGGAATCCACACCGCGGACCCCTCCCCTCCCCCAAAGTCTTCTAGAAAAGACCTGTTTATTTTACCAACAGCCTTTTATAAATTTAAGGCCATTTAACGCACCATCCATTTTAGTCATATTAGTGTGAAAACGAGTGCCGTGTTCCGTGCTGAGAAGGACCACTTACTTCACTAGAGAAACATTGCCCTCTTGAGGACCACGGAGCACCTGCTTTCCCCCCCTCACAGCTGACTACCTGACACATCACACTCATGCACACCAGACACCCGGAACAGAGCTGGTATCACTATACAACTGTATAGAAACGCCACAGCAATGAGTAAAGAGAACAAGTACTGCCTGCCAGGTCTGTATCGGTGGTTTAGGCAGCACTGGTAAGTATAAAGTGTCAACACCGTTTGTTTTACAATAACAAATGCAGAATGGCACACACGTTTTCAGCCAAAATCATTACAGAGGGTTTTTTTTCCACTGATGGCAATTTGCACAGATCCTAAACCCCAATGTGAGATAACAATTTCCTGCCCACAAAAACATGTTGCTCCTTAGATAGATTTCCAGCAACAAAAAGTATGATAAGATCCATTCTTCTAACTAAAGTATATATATATTATTTGTTAATATGCTTATGCAGAGGCTATGTTAAAATTAGGCACATACATTGTGAAACTGCTGTTATGCAGGCTAAAGTGAGTAAGAGTAAAGATTAAAATTAGGTGAGTTAAATAAACAACAACAACAATAATGCACTTTGGTAGTTTTTAAAGATTTACGAGATTTAAATTCTTTTTAATAAATAATCATGTCCCTTATGTTAAGAATAGCCAGAAACTACAGGCAGGCTGTAAGAAAATTAGAGTAGAATCAGTTACAAACGCCTAATTGTTTCCTGGCTGACGATTTCAAGTCTGTTCATTTCTAAGCTTCAAATTTCTTTATATTGAACACTGTCAGTAAGCCATGTTTCAGTCATAGATAATTAATCCTGCTAAAAAAAAGAAATCCTTGCATTATTTCTATATAAAGCCTCAAGCATCATTATCATTGTGACATCTAGGGACGTGTTTTAAAAAACAATACAGTAACACACTAGACGGTCCTGGTTCAAAATTGTGTTTGGCATTAGGTGATGTTGATGACGGGCTGCAGATAATAACCTCAAGTTAATTAAATGTGAACGTGTGATTTAAATAAGGGCTCGTCGTAGAAACCTGTAAACCCCACGACATGCCACTCATTAGCTACTAGTCTGGTAGCTGGCATCTAACTTATAGCAGTGTGCATTTTAACTCTGCTCCTAGTATTTTCAAGATGTATGAGCAGCTTGAAAAATACTAAAGCTGTTAATCTAAAACAGAGAGACAACTCATCAATTTATGAATGAGGCCTGAGTCATCAAACACTACCGGAGCAGAGACTTTAGCCACTGATTTATAGGCTGCATTCTGTGTGTGGATTAGATCTTGTCTTGATAAATAGTATCATAGAAGAAATACGCTCATGTTTTAACGTCTTAAAACTGTGAAATCTATTTACCCAGTTATATAGAAACTGAAACAATACATGAAGTTCATCTTTAAAACGGTAAATAGGTTTATAATCATTAATAAAGGTGCTGTATTATAATCCTTCAGTGTTAGTAAGACAAATATTTAGGCAATAGTTATCTGTTTCTGGTGTACAATATAGCAATATACAACAGTTTGTCAAACATCGTGTGTCATATTTTTCCTCATGCATTAGAAAGATCGTAGACGAAAGGTAAATAAATGTAAAATGTGTCAAAATTTCACACTCGAATTCATGCAATACAGTAGTAGTATAATCAATCACTTAGACATAGTTTTCAGGCACTTCAAGGATTTTTTTTCTGCTCGCACATCCAGCACAGCCAACTGCTGTCAGGATTAAAACAGGTTTATGTTTCCTTTACAGAGTTCCACTGGACAGCAGCTGGTGCACCAGTTTGTTCCCAGGCCTATAAATTCGCCATCAGTTGTCGTCTACTGTAAGTAACCTGTTTGCTTCCATCAGCAGCACATTGACAATCTGTAATGACATTAAATGTGAGCGGTTGTTTGTTGGGTTCACTTCTAAAACTCCAAGACAAAAATACATGTAATAACAAGGATGAATAATTCTGTTTATTCACATCAGTATGCATAAATTATGTGTAAATAAATATTTTACAAATGTTTCAACTAGTGAGTGTTTTTTTTTTTGACGAGTATTAGAAGTCGGTGTTTGTATCTGAATTACACAAGAACAGACTGAGTCACACATCAGTTTATTACAGCTGACTGTGCACTGTTACAAGGTTAAAAATGAACTCTAAGGTCTCGGAACAGGATATCTATGATTGGTTAAGCATATTTTCTAAACTTGATCATTTAAAAAGTCCATGAGCCAGAGTCGTGACAAAACAGTGCTTCACTCATTTCAACAAAAATAGAAGATCAAACGCCATCAAACAGAACTTATCAGTGGAGTTTGAGACTTAACCAAAAAGGACATAAAAAAAAAAAATATTTCAATACATTGCTTAAACCTACAATTCCTACAAATATCCAAATAGCTAAAAAAAATAAAATAAAACCCCAAACAAAATCTACTTTTAAAGCATCATTATCATAAAAGATTTATGGTACAAAATATTCAGTGGCCCTCAGTCACAGAAGCAGACTGGTGGTGAATGCAACTCGTGAGCAAAGAGCTTTTGTGCATGACTGTCGTTATTGAAACAATACAAAGAGCCTTGCTCAGTATTGTGAAAGTGAGTTGAGGGGGAATAATTTGGTACTAATTGAGACAGCATTTTTTGAGTAGAAGCCATCCTCTGCCACAAGAGGGCAGCGTAACAAAGCGCACGTCCATCACTGTAGGTCGGGCTGTCCTCAATTAAGAGTTGTCATAGTGGTTTAAGCTATATACACTGTCCAAACAAGTAATGAGCTTCAAGTTGTAGGTAGATTTCTAATGTGTCTTTGGCTGACATCACAGGAAGTTAGTAAAAGATACAATACAGTACCTTGTAAGGCAAAGATCGGTGAAAAACAAGAAATCCACTGAAAACACAACTACTGCATAAAAAAAAAAAGATTCAACAAGCAACAAGAATCCCATATATATAAACACAATGTAAATCAAAGTTGCATTGCCATGAATTGGCTGCCTGCAGGCACTGTAAAGGCTGGGCAACAGCTGTTTGTTTTTTACCAGTCCAGTTGAGGTGCCATGTAGTGGGTATTCATTTATATGAGCAACATCAGCAAAACATCTTTGTAACAAAGTTGGTCAGAGAGTTACAGACATAAGGTTGACAATATGCACTTAATCACACTAATATTCACATTGTTCAATGGAGCTCTTCAGCTGCTACTGTAATCAAAATAGTTAGGAAACCTCGACCCAGCAGGCTTTTTCTTTCAGAGCTGGTATGTTTGCTAGCGTTAAAATGTGTGCAAATGAGGTGTAATCAAAAAAAATAAAAATAAAAAATCTGTGTGCACTTGCATAGAACAGCCTACGTGATGATGATGTTAAACAGTGTTAATGTTACTGAACCATGAAAGGAGAACGAAAGGCAGTTTCTGGTGTATTGTAGTATTTAACAAGGTGATAACTGAAGTTTCAATTTAATATAAATTTAAAAAAAGACAGTTTCTGATGAAAAATTTTAAGTGTGCACTCTTAAACTTAAACTTGCAGGTGCAAACACTGTAAACAGGTCAAAATGTGAATTTGCATGTCAGATATCATGTAGGAGTTTACAGGACGGTTTCACAATTGTTCCAAGTCCGTCTTAAAACAAGAGTCAGGCGCTCAAATGACCTTTGCAATATGTTTTTTCTTGCTCTAATCATTCCTCCTTTTCACACTGGTCTTTAAAAGATCCCTTCATTACAAAGTAAGTGATGCTGGACAAAATCCACAAGTCTCCTCCAGTGCAAACATCATTTTTTAAAAAGCTTATCTGAAGCTAATATATAACTTCAGCCATCCGAGTAAGTCAAATTAAGTCGATATGGTTGAAAGTTACAGTCTTTTTAGTGCCAAAGTCCCTCTTTTTGTTGATAAGAGGGAAACATAAATATACATTGAAAGCACATTTGAAGGGGATGTTTTAATGGCCAGCGTGAAAAGGAGGAATAATTATAGCAAGAAAAACCTTTGCAAAGTTGATATGGACACCCACAGACTTAAAACATTGTGGATCTATCCTTTAGGAGTTCAAGTGTCAGTTGGAAATAAAGCACTAAAATAGTTTGAGTATGTCAGTTTGAGTAGAGGAGTGTAATGACTGAAAGAAGTTGAACAGTCAGGTGAAGATTAAATAAAACAGTTGTAAGTGTTGTTGTCTTGTAGATGCTGAAGTAAAAATAATGTAAAATCGTTAGTTGAAGAGTAAGAGATGAAAGCAGCTGGAATGTCAGGTGAAATTTCAACTGAAGTGAAAATGTTGGAGACAGTTCAAGTATATGCACTGTAAGCAGTTGAAGTATCAGTTGGTATGTCAGCACTGCCTCTGAAAGTAGATACACTCAGTTGTCTCTGTCAGTTGACATGCACATGGTTTAAAAAAAGGGGTTACTTATCAGTGAAAAAAGTCAAAGGGTCAGTCTATGTGCAGGTGCTGAAAAGAGCTTAAATTTCAGATGAAGAACTTGACATTTACCACTGGCCTTGAATGTTTCAGTGACAGAAGTCAGTGTGGTCACCAGCACAATACACGGCCATTATAAACTTGAACCTTTAGTTGCAGAAAAAACTATGCAGTAAGCTACAGGAGGTGGAGACACTTTTGAAGTTTTATGAAAATATAAAGGAAGGAGAAAGAGGAGCTTTCATTTCAACGGGACAAGAAAGTTGAATGTAAGGCAAAAAGATGCCCTGCATGAACTACATATATCAAGGTGTGATTAATGTGTCTTTGTGAAAGTATGTCGAAGTAGTTGAGGGACGTAAAAACATTCAGAATATTAATAAAGATATAAATACAAGAATATCAGTGTGCGTCGCTGAAAGTGAGCACACCTAAATGCTACTAACACATGCCATGTTCTACCCCTGTGCCCGCAAAAAAAAACGCTGTCGGGACAAGAGATACATGTTCTCTGTTTAAGTACTGAAGCAGTTACTGGTTTTTGGCTTCGTAGAGCAGATTACACATTGTGTCATAGAAGCGGTCTACAATTAAGTGGTTGCTTAGTATCTTTAACTATCTGGCAGTAACAAGTCAGAAGAAATATCATGCAGCATAATCACAACTTGGCCCAAAGTGCATATGTGTGAGTACAGGTTTACTAATACAGGTAAAGGCTTCCAAAGTGAAAAGTATTTCTTCGAGGATATGTGCTCCCAATAATGACATTACAAAAAAAAAAAAAGTTGAAGACAGGATTTCAAGCTCAATTGCATAGCTTGTTTCCAGCAATATTATGTGCAATGAAACATTACTGCAAAGTGTTGTTTCATTGGAAAACAGGATTATTTGATTATGTTCTAATAAGTTACCGTTACAAAGCTGCTGATATTAGAATGTGCTGGCTGTTGTACGCAGAGGGCTATCTTCAGTTTTGATGCATGTACCTCTGATGAAAAGAACAGGGGATAAAATTATTTTGCAGAACACTACAATTTTGGCTTTCAAATGTTCAACATAATCATCTATTCACCAACGCCCTGACTACTGTATGTTCTTGGACATCATGTTATAGTGGTCATGAATGTCTTTTCCTCGGCCTGTGTTGCACTCCTGCAGAAATGAAGGGTCACTTAGGTCCTGACTTTAAGTTGGAGTTATGTTGTGACCCAAACGATGCAGGCCCATGGCAAATCATGAGCGTGCTGGTTCAAGATCGAAGGCCTTCCCTGGTTTTCATTCCTACTACACAGTGCCGTTCTGTAGGCGGTCGGGGGTGAAGCAGCCGTTGGTCTTGCAGCTGCTTTCTGCTCTCTTGGCCTGGGCCTGTTTCGTCCTGGCCTTCCAACGCTGAGCCAGTGGCTCCATGAACAGGGAGACGGAGGAGAGCAGATAGCAGAGGCCAGCCAGGTAGAAAGAACAGTCATAAGTCTGAGTGTAGTCGTATAGGAACCCTACAAGACAACAACAACACAGGAAATGGAAAAGTTAGGTCCCACCTTCTAATAATAGTCTCGTAATGTAAGTCTTTATAAAGCATTTGGGTGTTGTGATGATTAATGGCTGGTAATTATGGTTACTGATGGATAATTAATATTTCATTAAGAAGAACAACTTCTGGGTTAACAGGTTGTAAAAAGTAAAACATCCAAACCAAAATCCATTGATTATCAATGTCAGTAAGTTAATTACTGACTTACTAACATATTCTTTTTTGTGCCTTTTTAGTGGTATCAAAAAGCAGAATTACCACAGTATTAGTACAGTAGTATTAGTAGTATTAAAAATAAGAATGAGCATCAAAAATGTACTAAGTACTCATTATGCATTTCAGAATACTACAGTATATATTATATTATTGAATTATGAATATTGATGTATTAATGTGTAAGCATCACTTTAATGTTGCAGCTGGAAAAGGTGGGGCTGATTTCCACTACTTTATATACTGCTGGGCATCTTACAGTATTCTAAAACAGTATATATTAATAATGTTAGTCGATTATATTTTGTATCTAAATCTGCAAATTAACTAATAATTGAAGTTGTCAAATAAAGATAGTGGAGTAAAAAGTACAATATTTTTCTCTTTGAAATGTAGCGGATTAAAAGTATAAAGTAGTATAAAATGTCAATACTCAAATAAAGTACAAGTACCTCAACAGTGTAGTTAAGTACGGTAAATGTACTCCACCTCTGCTTGCAGGTATTGTATTGTGCATCCAAAGCCACATAGTTCAGTTGTAAATGAAATGAGTAAGAACACATCATTGAGCCACATCACTGCACTGAGTGACATGTTCCCTCATAATGACGATTAAAGTCTAATAGCTGTAGACTAATAACAGTCATCACGATTTCAATCTCTCTGTGCAAACACAAGAAAGCAGGTCTGTTCGGGGACCATGATATGTAGTACAACAAGTTAGCAAAGCCACATTGACATTTCACTTCAAAAAGTTAACTGCTGTGAGACAAGATGAAAAGCAGCTCCAACTACACTAAAACTGCTGTTGAGACACTTAACAGGTATCCTGAGGGGAGGGAATGGTCAACAGGAATGTTGTTACAACCTATGGCCCGAGGCAGGGATTGAGTTTGCCTAACATCAGTTTCTTACTTGAACTGCAGGGATGGTAAACAGAGCCGCACGCTATTTCCGTACCACCCAAAAGGGGGTCATTAGTCACGTTTCAACCCTGAAATCCATAAGCTCCTCTGAGGGGATTGCTGAACACACTGGGCAGGAACCATGTCAATAGGTTCAAGGGAACTCCCCACTTTAACTGGGGCCAAATGTTACCAATAAGAGCCAGAGGAGGGTTTTTTTTCCTTAGAAGTTACTCAGATATGAGGATGAGACAGGTTCTGAAACAGGTTTCAGCGTCCTATTTATCAAAGAACAACTTGTAAAGCAGATGATTAATGTTGCAGGTATTTTCTTAGCTGCCTGCCCTAGAAAAGACATAGTTCATTAGAATAAATCTGTAACAACCTGGGACACTGTAACAAAAAACTGATCCCAGATTAAAAACAGCTCTCTAAAACTAACAGAGGCAATCTGCCATTACTTAAATAATGTGACTCAAACCCAGTCATGAACACAACACTGTTATTCTAAGAGTTTAACTCGACTTGCTTGTAGGCAGGATGAAATTTGACCCAGTAACCCCTCTATGCATTTTTGTCAAAACAACCTGAAAATCCCAGACTGCTTTGAGGGCGGCCCTAACTATAGGTTGTTTTTCCTCTGCATTTCAGCTTCCACACTGTATAGTAACTTGCATGCCCACAGGCAGACACACATTTGGAGGCACTGCGAGGAATTCAGGGCCCCATGAAAATATGCGCTGCAGCACCCCCAAAAAATATATGTTCATTATGGATAGGCACAGACACACAAGAACACACACAGACACATGTGCACAAACTTCACCTCGCCCTCTGTGACACAAATCATCTAAGAAAGGTAGCATCATGGCTATAATCCTATGCACATGCATTGCATATATTATTGTGTGCATGTGGAAAAGTCAGCACATGTGTGACTCCTGGAAGTTTTCCATGACATGATCCACTCACCTGCCAAAGGGGGCCCTGTGAGGCAACCCAGGCCGACAAAGAACATAGAGAAGCCCATTGAGTTGTTGAGTTTTTCCGACCCGACAAGATCTACCTGCAGGGCAGAAGAGCACATTCCTTTTTTGTTTTGAAATGTTGAAAAATGTAACAATATGAATGTTTTGCATGTTTGAGCTCACTACAAACTACAAGAAACAAAAGCTTGATTGTCCACACATTATGTCCCAATCCTGCGTTTTCTTAATTACATAAATCTGAGCTAAATTCTCAGATAAAAGAGGATTTTTTTTACTTATTGATTTATAACCAATATTATGTCTTCATAAACTTATCACTGAAAATAAGGTACATTGTGTTTCTTTTTAAACATTATTGATGTAAATTAACCTTCAAACATCAGTAACTTAGATAAAGCTGCTGTCTAGTGTCAGCCCCTGAACCTGTCAATCAATCACAACATGTACTTTTCAAATAAAAAACTAACAAGGAATTTGTTTTGGTGATTATTCCCGCTTAGCGCCAACACAACACAAGGAACAGGACGATATGGAAACTAAATATATACAAATGAGAGTTATTGTAAATTAGTTGAATAAAGTTCGACTTATCCGACACCTTATAATCCGGTGCGCCTTATGGCCCACATTACATGAGTTGTAAATATACCAAATGGTTTGCTTTCATTCAGTCATACATCTGTTCACTTTGAAAAACAAGCATGATCTCATGCTTTTGTTTTCAGGTGTGATATGACCTACAGACACTGGATACCCAATGACCTCATATGTTGTTCCGCCCATAACAGAAGTTATGGGTGGAAAGGCAGACATCTCCAATGGGCCATTACAAATTGTCTACATTAATGCAGAGATAATGCTGTAATGAAGCGGTTATATCTAAATTCTGCATCATTTAACTGCTTTTACGATCTTTATTGTTATTATTTTCTAAAATCCAGTTTTCACTTGAAATTGCTTCATAATTATTTTTCCTCTCTGTCCTGCCCTGTCATGTGATGTGATAAAGAATGTGCCTGGTTTAGACATTTCTAAGAAAGAATCAATTTCCCTGGAAAGAATCATGTAACTTGTTAACAATTACAGGGTAGATGATTATTTTAGTTGAGTCAGCTGTGATGAGCATTTTAGGATGAATGTCCTTGAAACAACTGCTCCATTTATTTTTAAGTAAATATTCATTGATTTTCATTAGTGGCATGGCTCTAGATATGGTGACATATGGGATGATGATTAAATTAGCATGCTCAAAATAAATGCTGAAGGTGAACATACAGTGGATATATAAAGTCTACACACTTTCTACACGTTCAAATGCCAGGTTTTTGTCATGTAAAAAAAAAATGACAGCAAGACAAATAATTTCACAACTTTTTCCACATCTAATGTAACCTACAACCTGTACAAAACAAACTGAAAACTTGAAAATCTCCTGTGCACAGACCTCTTCAGATCACCCCACAGATGTTCGATGGGATTCAGGTCTGGACTCTGGCTGGGCCGTTCCAAAAGGCAGAAGAAGGCCGGAGATTTTGTGACAACACTGACTGGTATTTGGGACTGTTCGTAATTCCCTCCACCCTGACTAATGCCCCAGTTCCAGTTGAAGAAAAACAGCCCCAAAGCTTGATGCTGCCACCAACATGCTTCACTGTAGGTATGGTGTTATTTTGGTGATGAGCAGTGTTGTTTTTGCCCCAAATATACCTTTTGGAATTATGTCCAAAAAGTTCATCAGACCATAACACATTTTCCCACATGTTTGGGAGATTGCAGTGGTCTTTTTGCAAAATTAGCTAGTACTTAACAGAAATTCCTCTTGGCAGCCTTCCTGACTAGTTTTCTTCTCGTCTTATCATCAACTTTGGACAGACGTCCTGTTCTTGATAATGTCACTGTTGTGCCCTATTTTCTCCACTTGATGATGACAGTCTTCACTGTGTTCCATGGTTTATTTAATTCCTTGGAAATTCTTTTGTAGCCTTTACCCGACTGATATCTTTAAATAATAAGATGCTTTGGAAGCTCTCTGTGGACCACGGCTTGTGCTGGAAGATGTGGCTACAAAAATGTCAGGAAAAGCGTACTAGAACAGCTGACCTTTATTTGGGGTTGATCAGAGGCACTTTGATTGGTGACAGGAGTGTGCTGACTCCAGTTTAACATGAGTTTGAATGTAATCGGTTAAATTTGAACAGCCACATCCCCGGTTATAAAAGGGTGTGCACACCTCATTATCTCAGTTGTTTATTTTTACTTCACCTCCCTGAAAGATTTCTGTTTGTTTTTCAATGGCGTTGTGCAGGTTATAGGTCACGTGAAAGGTGGAAAAAGTTGTGAAATTATTTATCTTGAAAAACCTTGAAAGACTTTTTTTTATATCCACTGTAATTAACATTATACCTCTTAAAAAACAAGATGTTAGCATTGTCATTGCTGAGCCCAAATACAGGTCTAAAGGTTACACTAATTATTAACTGGAATGAATTATATGGACTTGTGCCAACACAACATTGTCTAAATCGTCGCTGTAATAGGTACCACTTAAGTCAAATCTGTTCGTTCCAGTTATGAATTTACAGTTATGTCAGTTCTCTTCAAATCCTCTACTATGGGGCCTGTAATATAAAGCATTACTGAAAATTACAACCCTAGAGAACAAGTCATTTCTCCTTACTAGAACAGGCAGCAGCAGGGCCATGTAACCACCGCAGAAGACGGCAAAGAAGACAGCATAAACCATCAGCAGGATGTAGGAGGTTGCCAGTGGGGAGAGCAGGTTGACCAGGCCACAGAGGATCAGGTAGGCTTTGTGGTAGTGGTACTTATGGAAAAGGTTCCTGTCTGTCACCCAGCCTGAGGCCAGCTGGGCAATCGTCTCTGTGATACCTGCAACAGAGGCAAACAGGTTGGGTGAATGAAAGTGGGACAGAGTGAAGTGAGAGAAAGAGGTTCAATTTGAAACGCAAAGGAAAAAATGGCGGGAAAATCATTTTACTCAAAGTAAATCAGTAAAATGAATACCAGTCGTGGAGGTGCGAGCAAAAGGGAAAAGGGCGAAAGGTAAAATATGTTTAAAAAAACAAAAAAAACAGTTGTTTTTAAATGTATTGTATGTACCCAGGATTCCCAGGAAAGTAGTACTGACACTGAGTGGATTATCCTGGTTAAATACAATAAAATAAGATGTTCCTTATTAAAGGAAGGAATACGAGAAGAGAGACATCCTGGGGATGTATTCAATAAAATATTCAGGTACTAACAGGAAGCTGCTCTTTGGATGTGGAATTGTAGAGTTTTTGATGGGATCCAAAAAACAAGAGTATTGCTGCTCTCTTCACATTTAAATAAAGATGCCTTCAGTAATTCAAATCAAATCAAATCAAATTTTATTTATATAGCCCAAAATCACAAAATACATTTGTCTCAGAGGGCTTTACAATCTGTACAGGGAGTGACACCCTCTGTCCTTAGACCCTCGATTCGAGTGAGGAAAAACTTGCCCACCAAAAAACCTTTTAACAGGAAAAAAGGTGGAAGAAACCTCAGGAAGAGCCACAAAGGAGGGATCCCTCTCCCAGGACGGACAGACGTGCAATGATGTCACATGTACAGAACAAATCAACACACACATATTGTATACTCCACATATTGTACAATGAATAAGCTTATATAAAGCTTCACACAGATGTCTAGCTACCAGAGTAACTAAAACAATAAAGCTGACTGAAAAAATAAATAATAATGTGCAGAGATTAAAAGTTACTTCTGTTGGCCTTAGCATTGAAAAGTCAGTTGACCCCTTGAACTGAGTGATGATGGTCAACATACTTGAAACTCATTGCGCTTGATTTTTTAAGTGTAATGTTTTACATACCACAAATAAAACTTTGTGTTGGAGTTGTGGTAGAAATGTGTTACAAAATCAACATTAAATCAAGAAAATGATGCACTCAAATTAAAACACTATGCTCTTGAATGAAGGCGTAGGTCAATTAAAAATCACTCTCTGCATGGTTACCATGATACCATTAGTGGTAAACAAGTTTGTTTGTTTGTTTTTAGCCATACTAGTGGCTATATCAGTCTTCCCATTGGTCGACTACTTGGTTTGGACTGAAATATCAACTAGTTAATCAATCGCCATGAAACTGTGTACAGACATCAATGGCTCCAAGATGATGAATCCCTTTGATTCTGATGATGCCCTGAGTTTTCTAGCACCAACATAAAGTTAAAATTGTCAAATATCGAATGGATTATAATTTGATTTTGTCAATTCAGGTAATTATCGAATGCTGCATGCCAACATGCTAAGCTAAGATGATTGCAGATAACATGGGAACCCTAGTATTATACCTGCTAAACCTCAGCATGTTAGCATTGTCACTGTGAGCATGCCGACCTTAGCTTTTGCCTCAAAGCACTGCTGTGCCTAAACGCACCCTGACAGACCTACTAGTGTCTGTTCATTCTAAGTTTGAGTGAACCAGTTCTTTAAATTCTCCATAAACCTTCATAAATAATGCAGTGTGTCATTGTTCTACTTCACCTCCACACCTCTATTGATCTGCCAGACACCTGCTCCACACCTGTGCCAAAGATAATTAATAAAGAAACAACGTCGGGGGATGAGGGAATACGCAAATTTGAGACGACGCTATTTCAATTACATGAGAATGTTTCCAGGAAACAATGAGATCCATCTGTTAACGTTTGTGTTACACCCAGGAAAACTACTTATTATGCATTCGATCCCATCTGATTGATTGTTTGCTCCAGTCGAGGTATGATGACTGCGCAGATATGTGCCGTTCTCTGCTGAGGTCAACTGGAACGCGATAGGCGATGCGGAAACTGCAGTGGTGTATTGACTGTTGCAGGAATAGCTACAAGCAAGCGGTGCTGAGCCATTGATCAATGAAACAAACTGGTTCTATGCAGATAAGAGTTACCCGTCCTGTGGCTCTGCACCACAGCTGCACAGGCTGGAGCCATTACTGCTCAGCTTGAACCCAAAATAGCTGACGTTAATATGGATGAGTTTGCATACAGTGTGCTACTAATATTTTTTAAAGCATGCATATTTACAGTATATGCAAATAAAGGCTACATTAATCAACATAAATTAACATGTGGCTGGTAATTAATGAGGATCTTCACTCTTCAAGACGCCAAATGAATAAACAAAGAAATGCTATGCTGGTGACCACCTCTGCTTTTCTTACATAACAGAATCCAGAGCGTTTCTCTCTGCAGAGGTTAGAAAGATGACATGAGGCAGCTGTGCTGTATTTATGTGTCCGCCTGTAGCGACTCAAGACAATATCCTGGGGTGTTCCCTGCTTGCATACAGACAAGTTGTGAGTTTGTTTGTGTGTTTTAGCCACAGCAGGTTGGTCCAGTCATGCAGCTGTTCTTTTTCTAACCAAACCAAGCAAACCTGAATAAGAGACAATGTTAGTTCTGTCCCTTTCTTTCTGTCGTGCTGACAGGTAGAGGAAGCATATGTGCATGATTCTGGGCATTGACAGACCATAGGGGATTGCAAGGTGTGAAGAGATGTCATTCCCTTTGCTTTAATGCAGGACATTGAGTCACTAGATTAAGGCATAGGGTTATAAAAAAGGCATGTTGGTTTTCCCAGCTTCTCTGAGGTTGCAGTTGGCTTGTCTTGCCTCCTCTTTTGTACATATTGCCGCCTCAGTGCTCCTCTGCAAAGTATCAGCTACTTTAGAACTGGGCTCAAACAAAGTTGGGAGCCCCTCTTGTCACCATGCCAGCAACTTTACTCGCTTAGCTGTTGCTTAGCGACTCCAGTGTTAGTGGCTGAGATTTGTCGAATAGACTAACCCGGGCGATAGCGGCCTCCCTCCAGTTGAGTCAATGGGCCTCTATGACAAGCACTGGGTCGGGGGAAAGAGGGACAGCGGGACACTGGGATGATGGCTTTGTGGTGTGGGTGGCACCCCGTCTCTCTAGCTCTGTCACTCTCTTTCTCTCTCAGTACAGCGCACATGACCAGAGAATGTGACAGAACAAACGTGTCTGAGTCAAAAGAATCTGCCAGTCTTGTTGCTCACTGGCAGTGATCGCTGGCACGCAGCTCATCTGAGTAAACCCACAGACTTTGGGGGGAAATTCAGACATCATACCCTCTGGTATTTGTTACACAGGCATACAAACATTGCAGAGATTGGTTTCTTAAGAGTCCTTAAAGCCTATTTGCGAGTGTATTTTAGTGTATCTTGTTTAATTTTAGACTGAAGAGTAGCTTGACCCTAATCTTATTTTTGGTTTGATCCATCCATGTTTTGTTTTTTATCCTGGCTGTGTTTCCTCTTTCTTCCTTTTTGTTCCATTTCCCTCTTTTTAACAGTGGTGACGAAGAAAACTACATTTAGACTGCATTTTTCTGGGCAGACTACATTCCCTGATTTACAATGACTTATGATTTATGTAATGAGCTTTCAAATAACATCACCTAGATGATCCTTTAAGCTAACCATACGCTCATCCTCAAACAAAGCATTGATGCATAACTGAGACATACAGGTACCATTTCTCATTGCAGATATACAAAAAAAAATGTATGAAATGTCTGAAGTCTCTCGTGTCTTCTACTTTATTACATCCTTGAGTTTGCAATGACAGATTTTTCGGATTATTTTGCTGTTATTCTTCTATCTAACACATCCCGATACACCTTTCAATAAAGGTAACATCATCTCTGTCTCTGTCTGCTGAGGACTGATTACCGAGGGACAGATTATAAAACAGAAGCGTGTAACTTATAAATGCACAACCCCGTCTGTAGCACTTCAATTATTCACAAAGCCTGACCAAGCACTCTTAAAGAATTACATGCACATGTGGTCGGTGGTCAAAATGTTAATGCTGTTTTCAGCTCATGGAGTGGCCTCATCAATGGCATACTGCTGAACCCACCCGCCCTGGCCAGTGGACCAAAGTTCAGCTTTTATGTAAGCACATTCATTACATAATCATGCTGAGTCTGAGCGGCTCACAAATAATTAATGCCTTGAAGTTGACTGAGGACTTTTTGCATCACTTCTTTAAACCCAGTCTTAAAGAAACCTGAACCTGCTTTCTTCACAATCACTGTGAGGTTGCTGCTGTTTTAATGGTAAAGATTCATAATGATCTCCTGGAAACACCAACCCAACCCTACACAACCCATTACTATGGATAACAAAATCACGTTATATAGACATCATCGTTTTAACAAGGTCAACTGGTACCTAATTTAGGAACTATTATCAGGGTTTTACCTTCAAATTCAACAATATTTACATGACAAATGATAATTTTCTTACTAAGGTGGATTATTCTATTTGATTCTATTGATAAATGTGTGCCTCACCTGCCACAGAGATGATAAAGGAAGCATCCATGGCGTCAATGCCCAGGGTTCGGGCTCGGGCAGACAGGTGGAAATAGGGGATGAAGTAGGCCAGCTGGCTGAAGACCAAAGACCAAGTGTAGATACAAAAGAACGGGTCCTTTAGCAAGGAGAAATCCAGTACTTTGGTTTTTCTGACAGTCACCTCACTCGGTATACTGACTTGTGAGGCAACAATGGTGGAGCCATTCATGCTGCTGTTGAGCTCCATGGAATTGTCTGAGGTTGTGGGTTTACACTGTCCCGAATCATTGTGGGTCAGTGTGGTCTGTTCAGGGTTCACTGACTGGTCTTGGAGTCCCTGAGTCAACTGCCCCTCAGGGTCTTCAGTTTCTCTGTAGGGAGGAGCAGGAGGGGATGGAAATGAGTCTGATTTGGAGATGCCATTGGTTAAGTGAGTGGAGCCATTCATGCAGCTTTTAGTGTATTCCTTCTCTGAGTAGCTTTTGAGAGAAATGGCAGGGCTCTTTTGGGTGGGAAAAGAGGTAGGGATTGGCATTGAGGCAGGCTTCACGTTGATGGGTCGCAGAAGCAGCCCAGTGGCAACCAGATTCAGCATGAGACCGCTGAGAATCAGTATTGCCCCTGTGGGGGACAAAGAAAGCTTATATGTGCTGTATTTTTTTTCACCACGACTCACACAAAAAATGGAAATATACCAGAATTGCCTGTTCATTAACAGATTTGTCCCGCCTACCTTGCCAAGCATATTGGTCCAAGAGCAGCTGAGTGAATGGAGCGAGGGCAAAGGTCAAACCCATCCCAGAACGCCCGATTGCATATGCTGTTGCTAACCTTTTACGGAAGTACAGCGCTGTGACCACGGAGAAGGATTGGTATAGTAGTGCAAAACCCATTCCTAAACGGAGTACAGAAAGTTATTAAACACCTTGTAAGTCACAGGGATGTGGACAGATAAGAGGCAAATTCAACCTCACATAGATGTCCTCACAAAGAGGTTGAGCTTGCTTTGAGGCCCATTGAGGCATTTTTGGCATACACATTTCTACTCACCAACTATCACTCCCATGCTGATGTAAAGAAACACCACGCTGTTGGCGAAAATACTCATGAGGAAACCTCCACTAACCAGCACTGCCCCGGCAATGGAGGTCACTCTGGCTCCGAGCTTAGCACAAGCCACAGAAGCAAGAGGTGCTACAGAGGTGACAGGAGACACAGGATCTCAAAAAGTTTACTAATTTTTTACTGGTAATGTTAAAAGCTTTGCTCTCTTCTTTCAACTCTTAGGAACAATGAGGAATGGGACAGAATTATTTGAGAAAAACCTCTGAGCTAATCTTTAAATGGAGTCTTTGTCAACAACTCAGAGCTGTGTAGGTGATTCAAAAAGACTTTTTCAACTCGAACCTCCAGAGAGACGCAGACTTGACATGATGGAACCGATCCAGCTGATGCTCTCTGATGAGCCTCCAAACTCATCTTGGAACGCCACAAAGAAGATCCCAAAGCTCTTCAGTGTTCCCATCACGAGGACATTTACCTGCAGTCGTTCAATTACACAAACACATGCAAATAATGGGAACAAGATCAGAGCTACTGTAGCAGAGAATGCATGTGAGGTAAATGCATTGCATTTCTTCAGGCTTGATTAGCGGTTTTGTTTCAGACCGGACTCTAAGAAACACACATATGGAGATTTAGAAAGGAAGTTTTTTTTTCTTGCTGCCATTCTATGGGAAACTTCTTATAAAAGACCAGAAACTATATCATTCAATACAGATACAGATGGGAAAAAAACTGTGCAAAGGTTAGGCTTAAAAATCATGTTGATATGTTTTAATGTTATGAAGTTAACATTATATACACATTTTGTTAGTGAAATAAATTAATAAACCCAATGAAGAGATGAAGGATTATCAGACATACCAGAAAGCAATGCAGCACCACCATCCAGCCCCAGCCTCCATCTGGAGGGTCCTCATACTGGATATTTTTATCTTTCTCCTTTTTAGTGGTCATGACATCCTTTCTGAACAGGTTCATGGTTGCCTTGGTTTCACTGGGAGAGAAAAAAAGAAAAACACAAATAACGTCTAGATTGCATATATTAGGCTTCCTAGGAGAGAGGATTTATTCTGATAATGGGTCATAAATACAGTGTACAATGCATGATGTAACTGCACAGGTATTATAGACTGAACATTTTAATTAAAAATATACTGCAAAATGTCAATCAAATCATTTTGAACTGTTCAAGGAGATGACTGATGGTTAACAGTTGTAACATTTTTTATCATTGTGTCAAGGTGCAAAAAGATTCTGTAAGGGCAGCGGACAGTAGACAGAAACTTGTTAAGTCACTGATGTGTGAAACAGGTCAGTTACAGTACAGCTGAACCTGGTTACTATTCCACCTCTTTTGCTCATATTACAGCTACTGCACTGGACTGAATGTCTCAGCAGTGTTTACATTAAGTGTGTGTTTTTGGGGATGTTTCCAGAGGCAGCAGTGAAGATGCACTTCTGACAGGGGCCAAGATTCTGTGTGAGATAACCACCTGCCATTGTTGCTATTCGCAAGTTGTCAAAGTAAAACTTGTGTCAGGGTCCAACTGAAACACCCTCGTTTGCTCTGTGTACAAAATTTTTGGGAGCAAACTGAACTTCAGTACTTTTTTTGTTTTAAGCTAAAGTTTCTGGGTGTAACTGAATGTCTGTTATGAGAATCATGAAGCTGCCTGTCAGTACGCAACTGCATGTTCTCTGCATTAACGTTTGCTTTGATGATCATGTTTTACATTTTGGGATATTTTTTATTTAAAAAAAAGAAAAAAAAACTGTACTAGAACTGTAAACGGAACCTTTAAGTAAA
Organism: Pampus argenteus; assembly: GCA_036937835.1. Taxonomy (NCBI): domain Eukaryota; kingdom Metazoa; phylum Chordata; class Actinopteri; order Scombriformes; family Stromateidae; genus Pampus; species Pampus argenteus. The sequence goes on along the minus strand of CM072864.1, from coordinate 18,038,783 downwards.
CCATTTTTATTAAAAATTACCTGACATTTACAAAGTCAGTTACTGTAGAAAGGTCATTTAAGTGCATGTAAATACACTGATGGTCTATAAGATAATGAAGTTTAATGTTTGTATTAGCACACAGCGGAGGGGGTCAAACAGGGTATAGAAAGTGGATCACTGAGTGCATTGATAATTCAGTTTTTTTCAAGTCATCATGCTTCATGTTCTGGTGTGAATGTGTCTACACATATGTGTGCATGTAGCACATGTGTAACTTATAGAGTTAAGTCCTAAGACTGCACCTAGGTGAATTGAACCCATTCTACATTTGAAAGGTGATTTAGGAGTGACCTGTTCATGGCTGCGTTGTGAGCCAACTGTACTGCAGTTTGACTTGGCACCCCAACAGTCAAAGTGTGACCTTGAATTACTTTGAGCCCTTCTTGGAACACAAAGGATCTTCTTCCCATGACTTTGATTCGTATCAGCAGAATTTAAATGAGCTTTGTTAAACAGAAACGTACCAGACTGTGTGTATTCAAGCGTGAGCTACAACAGTGTCAAACACACAAACTAAGACATGGAAATCTTTTTATGATCGAGTGATGGTGGGGTCAGAGATGAAGCAGAGAGACAGCAGCAGCAGAGAGTTGGACATCTTTAACAGACGGCCCACTGGCAATGGCAATAAATGAACTCAGGTATATACTGTATATACAAACGTCTTGTGTCCTAATTCATTGCTGCTGATTTAGATTAAAGGAGAACATGCAAAATTGTAAACCCTAGACCTTCTTGCTGTGAGACGACAGGGGCTAAGGAATGAAAGTATACTTTCATGAAATTGAAGAATTACTTGCAACAATTTAAAAGCTCCACAGGCAGGTTAAACTGGAGATATGTGCTAACATAGGTGTGACAGGATGTGTAATCAAATCAAAAGGTGAAGCTTATTCGCCACAATGCAGTTCAGTGTGAATCATACCCAGTCCCAGATGTTGAAAAGCAAAGAGCGTGATAAACCTGTGTGTGTTCACCAGTCTTTTGTAGTTTGCATCACTAAGTCAGTCTGACTTGGTCACGTATAAGAAGCAGAGACAAACTAGGCAGTAAGCACAGAGCGGATTAAAAGGGGAATGAATTGGGCCAGTGTATTGTGAGGAAGTATTTCCCTCCCATGTGCTGTTCACAAGTTGTCCTCAGAGTGTGCTTGAGTGCATGTTTGTGAATGTGCTGAGGGTCTGAGGGTTTGAGTGATGGGGGATTGGAGATCAGCACTTTGTAGTGAGGTATTAACACCATGTTGCTGCACAGTTCGACATTCACTTTAACTTTTACATAGCACAAGTAGTCAAGTATCTTTTTTTTTTGTTTACTTGGTGAATACATCTCTCAAAAATCTGTTCCTGTATTACCTACCATTTATAAGAGGTACATATTACAAAGTATTTCCTGCAGAGAAAAAAGAACCACAACAACAACCAATGAGATGCTATGAACAGATCCTTTCACCTTCATCGGTCTAAATCTGTGCGTTGACCAAACTGAAAACAGAAGTTTTGGCCTGAACAAAAAATGCCTAGTGGGAAGTCTTAAGATTAACATTTGAGAAAAGACATATCTGTTGTATCTGCACATGCTGAAGCTGGAGTGTGTGTGATGTCTATGGTGTGCCATGTGTTTATAGTAATCAGAGAGCTAGTGATGTCGGTGCTTAAAATAGGAACAGCCCGACAGGTAACAAATTAAATGGATTTCTACAATTTGTGTAAAAGGAAACATGGCTTCTATAGAGTGAAAAAGAATCTGAAAATGTCCAAAATCATTCCCGATTTGCTGTGTAGTGCACTTCATGTTTGTGTAATACAATGAAGCATCCATGGCAACTGCTGTACATCTAATAATCCCACAATGAAAATTGCAGCTGTGCAACACCGCACTAGATGTTCATTCATTACTGTCCAACATCTCAATTTACTGATTAGCTAGTGTCTATTTTATAAGTGAATGAAGGGACTATTTTAGGCAAAAAGTAACAGCCACATCTTTTCACCTTCCAGCAGTGAGCTTCACTGATAGGACGTAAGGAATGCAGACGTTCATGCTATTCTCCCCAAGATCCCAGCCCCTCCATGCCTCGAGCAGCAGCAGGAGTTGCAAGTGCACTGACTAGGACATGATCCCTCACAGGCTTCTGACCTGCAAAAACTGCAAGTTGTGTTTGTTGGAAAGCACAAACGCTGTATGAAATTGTGGCGGGGTGAGTGTTTTGACAAAGTCATTTCAAATTCAATTTCTTTATAATTATGGCTGGCTTATACAATGTAGTCCATAACATTGTATCTTTAGGTGAATTGTGCAGTTTTAACCATGGAAATAGATTTTTTTTTTATAATAATTATAATTAATTCTGTGTTGTATAACATGCTCACACAACTTGCAAATAGATTTGTAAATCAAAAAAATTGAACTTGATCCGTTAATGTTAACAGTGTTGTACTTCCATAAACAACACATGCCTCCTTGTATACTTTAAGACCCTAATCTTTGAACGGCGGATGCACTGACAGGCATTAAATGATAGGTTCACAGGTTTTCAGGTTAATCTTAAAATAATACTCACATGCCTATATGTACATGGAACTGGTATAAAAAGTTTAACTTTGGAAGAAACCAACTTGATGACTCAGGCTGCTGAATGAGGAGTGTGCATCTTGTCACCCATTTTTTAAATTACAAAGAGATCTCAATATGGCTCAGTATGCATAGGTGGAAGAATAACAGATACGATTCACCTCTAGTATAATGAACTCAAAGCCTGCCTCTCTTCAGAATCCATGTCACACTACAGTCAAAGTTGAATGCATCTCATTTGTGCAATGTGGTTGGCATTTCCTGTGACCCAAACATGCACCTCATACAGTTGTGAAAACTGCACTGAGCTTTGGAGATCAGCGTCACCAAGTTGTAGGCTTTAGCCGGCAATACTGCGTAGATGTGAACTATTATGATCAATTGTTGCGCCTATGTGAAATTTAAAGATTATTTTACCAAAAGTTAACATTTATATTTGTTCTTCCTGCAAGCAGGAATGCTGGATAATAATGTTAGAACTTAATGGAGCACAAAAAGGCATTTCAAAGACCAATAGATATCAAAAACAGCAAAACCATAACAAAACATGTACCTGTTATGCTGGTTTGGTGGTATTGCTGAAGGCTCTGGAGGTGATGAGTAAATTCAGAAGTCCTACTCTCTGAGTGTCATTCTTGGCTTGGTTGAAGGGCACTTGAAACTATGGCTGCATCAAGATTCGTTTTACACCTGCAATAAGAAGAGGACAACGATACATGAAGTAACAAATAACACAAGATCATGAGAAAAATGAAAAACAGGTGCGTGCATGCTCAAATCTCTGAAACCCTAAGTTTCAGTCTAAGCAGAAACATAAGTAGCCCTCACCAAACAACAATGCTGATATTCGATAATGATATTCTGTATTGACAATATTCTAAAGACGTGCAGGTCTGGCCACAAAAAATAAAAAAAATAATAAAAAAAAATGCTGCACAGCACATCACTGTCCACATATGCTCCAGAGAACCAAACCAATTGCGCATTCAGTTTCTCTTAGAAGCTCTTAAATTTGTAAATGAATAAGACGAAAAGTTTGCAGCCATGTGAGAATGTAATGTATGTAACAACAGTGCTTTGAGCTGTGTTGCTAGAATGCAAACGTTCGCAAACCAACACTGAGCACAAAGTACAGCTGAGGCTGATGGGACTGTCATTAGGTTTCCAGATATATTTCAGGACCTGGACCAAAGTGGTGGACAAACTGACCAACCGACATCTCTAGATCCATGCAGCCATCTAGCATTGGCTAAAACCTCAAATTACAAACAACACCTGAGGTTAACATAATTCTATAAACATATTCCTATAATACCCTACCCTGTGATTACAATTACAATACAATACAATTTACACGACAACGAATGCGGCCGCCTGAAGTGGAATCCAGTAAAATACTTCAACTCGACAGACAAGTAGCACTGAAAGAAATGTGGCTTGTTTGGCTTGTGTGCTATGTTTTAGATAGATAATTAGTCACATGCTCTGCACTATAACCAACATTCGAACAATAGCTAATGCAAATAATTATTTACAGGAACAGGGTGCTCCTTCTCACCCCCAAAAATGTCATTAAGTAGTAGATCTCAAACTTTATTATTGTCGTCATCATTATTATTTTCAAAAGATTATCAAGAACTTTAAATGCTTCTCTTTCATTCAGCCTATTAAATACCAGAAAGGTAAAAAAAAAAAAAAAAAAAAATCTAGTTGGCTAGATGTCCCTCTGTTTCTGACATCTTCGCTCTCATCATATCCTCACTGAAAAGAAAAGCGTCCATACCTGTGGAAAATAGGAGAAACCCCTGACCCAACCTCAGCTTTGTTCTTTTTATGGGCCATCAATCAATAGGGGTTTAGAGCTAAGACAAGAAGATCATATTCATAGTAGAGCAGAAATATTGCACATAAAATTGTTATATATATTTCACTCTGACGCCACAGAACATTGGATTTGAATCCAAGGAAACGTGTAGTCTGAGAACACACACACTACATCACATCTGCTGACATCATTGTAATAGTATATTCATTACAAACAATGCGGCGCATGAGACTGTAAAGCAATACTTAGTAAAATTATATGTCTCCCAGTGCAGCGTTATTGTCATCAATTTACCATCTTGCCATGCAGAAAGTAAAACTCTACTTACACAGAGACGACTGGAGATTTTAAACCCTGCTCAGACTCTTCAGCTAATCAGCAGATGTGAACAAGTACATATATATATATTTCAGCCTAACAGGGCAGTTTTGTAAAGTGTTACTCGGGTCAGAGTATAAGTACTCCAGCAAAAGTTCAAAAGATCACCGAAAGATACTCATTTACTCATAAAGTAGAAAAACCAGAAGTTTTTGGGCAGGTTCCAACAGGAAGAGTTGGAATAGTGAGATACTTCACATTTACAACTTGGGAGTATCTATTATGACTACAGGCTTACTTCTGCACTGAGCTCTGAGAAAAGCCAGGCATCAGTCTTGAGGAATTGAAAGATTAGGTGGGTAAATGCAGGGTGTTTAGCTGAAAGCTTCTGGTTTAGTACACAGGGAGCATAGGCTACACACAAACCGTATTATTGTGGGGAGAAAACAGGGAGGTCTTATTTTGTGTAGCTGTGAGCCAGTTGTTATCTCCACTTAAAAGGGGGCCTGTTGCGTTGTACCCCTTACTCATAGCCAGCACTACTGGGAAGGCAAGAAAAGGATCGTTCAAGCAGATGAGAAACCTTAGCGGTGAATTTCAAGAAGATGTCATCAGGGGGCCATCTGAGAAAAAGAAACACAAACCTGCACTGACGCAATCTGGGTGAAAAGTTTTAAAACCATAAATAACTTGTCAGGGTCATAGAGCACAGCAGTCTGAAGGATAGCTTTGGTGGGACGTTTTCTGCGACAAATATCTTTACAAAAATTATAATTCAATCATATAAATATTATTTGTTTTTGTTTTTGAGTCCCTATATATTAAAAAGAAAAACACTCACTTTCTGACAGCTACTTTGAAAAAAAAAAAAAGAAAAAAAAAAAAAAAAACATACCTGCAATCTCCTTCGGTCTTCGACACGTTTCTGCCCCAATATGAATTAGTTTAATTTGACGCGTAATTTGGGGGTTTCTCTGTCCGGGCTTGTGTGTCCCATAAAGGCGTCACTAGTGAGGCAGGATGCCGTGCAGGGACTGGTAGCATAGAGAAATTGCTGCGGGACCTGTTTCTCCGAGGATGACCGTGCCATAACTTTGCCTCTATAAGCGAGTCCTTTTGAGTTGCATCTCACATCTCAGCGTCAACATTGCTGGCTTGAGCGAAAGAACCGCAGAATGCAAAGCCTTCTCTGAGCGGAGCCACGTGACTGAGGCGTAGCAGTGATCCTCATCAGAAGTCTTCAGAGGGGCGAAACAGGAGACGGTGCACCACCGAGACGCACTGCATCTTCAATGTAGACAGGCGGCCATGCGATGTGGACAGTCGGCTTTCCCAAACATACACTCAGATTATTATATCTCCATCCAGAGAGTGGACAACCTCGACCCAACCACAGTGCATTAATAAAACAGAATCCAGTTACCTGTCCCGATATGTTCCTGCACCCGAAGTGCCGAAAATAGCGTGTGACAGTTGGGGTTGCGTTTACGGTTTTTTTTTTTTATTTGGTCTGTTTATTTGTTTTCTTGTGATGTATGGAATGTTTAACGCCGTTGAACATTTTTTTCTTCAAGATAAAACAAGTACTAGTAGTGTACAGTATTTATTTCCCATACTCCTGTCAAATATGAGTTCAATCGCCTCATTGCTGCTTAGGCCTACAGCTATGTAAAGCACTGCAGTGAAACTTTTTTTTTTCCCCATTTCTGGCATAGATGTCATGAATCTGCCAAAGAAAATTAATTGGTCAACCATGATACACTGAGCAAAGGAGAAAATAATGAATACTTAACACAGAAGAGGGCAACACAAAGTCAAGTTAAAGTTTATTAAGGCTTGTTATTCTGTGCATGACTGCCTTGGATTGAAGGATATGGATGTTAACAAAACGTCTCTCTCTTTCACACATGCACACGCGCACACACACACACGTCATCAACATTACTGGGCCTATTCTGTACACAACTACGATAAATTAGCATTACTGATGTACATTAATTTAAAAAAAAAAAAAAAAAAAGCAAGAAATCACACTCCATATATTCGAAAATTAGCAAGCGTAAGTCTGGTATAAATACAGGATCCTAATAATCTAGACTAGAAACTCCTCTTTCTTTTTGACCTGAAGATCTTTGATAAAGTAAATTATGATTATGTGATTATACTTAGGTGTGTTTACATGTACTTTATTTATTTATTTTAAAAAAAATAACAATCCTGAGTGAATCTTCAAGATGCTATCTTGTGAACAGCTACTGTGATGGTGCCATGACTCCTCACCAGGATGTTTCTGCAAAACAAACAATTCACAAAGTCAAACATTTACCTGATGAACAATTATTGTACAGACAAGTAAGCGAGATAAGTCAAGTTGACAACGTTAGAAAAACAGTTTTGACTGATAAATCATATCAACTTGTCATTCATCCCCCCAAATATTATGTACCATGCATGACCAGTTATTATATGACTGATCAACACCACACTGATCAAATTTCCAGAGCAAGCAATATTATTGTTGGTGATCAGATGATTGATGAATTACCTTCGGATTAATTATAACAGGGTGTTGTTGTTGTTTTTGGGTTTTTTTTGCATAAATGTACTATTTAAAGACAAAATTTGCACATGATTTATAATATTCAGCTTTAAACTCTTTGTTCAAGTCCACATGGACAATAACGTGGCTTCTTAGTCGTTGTATTTCTAATAGCTTTTCACCACTACAGAACACAACAGAACTGAGCAGTCACCTCACCAGTTGTAGATTGATGGCCTGTTAACATTTTGTTTTGAAATGTAATATCTGTCTGGGTCATCATGTCATTGATTTACACCTTGTTGACACACAGTGTAATCCTACCATACTTAGAAAGCTACCAACATGTGGCAATGACACAGCAGATGCATCTACAGTATGTATACAAACTCTATATGGTCTAACAGTTCAAAAGACGAATTAAAAAAAAAAAGTAGTGCTGTGAGTTGAAGTCTCTGATACCGATGCTCCAGACAGTGTTCTGCACTTTCCAGAAGGTGGCAGCACAACCACGCAAATGAAAATAAAATCCTTTGCCAAGACTTGGACTACAAAAGGCACAAGTAATGAATGTTCAATCTTTGATACAGAAACTCTTTTGAAAGTCTTTCCTAGATGTATTGATCTCCCCACAAGATCAATGCATCTACTACAGACACACCTAAATCCACAGAGATGGAGAGAAGGTAGTCAGGCATAAAAGACAAAAAGGTTGTGTCAGAGCTCACCCTGAGTCAGACTCTAGGCACACAGTCGGAGAGTCTGTTGGGTCTCTGGTGAGAGCTGCAGCTTGTTTGGACAAAACAGACACGACACCACCATGTTCATCAGACAGGGAACCGCGGCCTGGTGGAGGTCAGATATGGAAAAGTATTAATGTACAGTACTAATGAAAACGTTGAAGCAAGAGCTAATCAAACTTCATTCTGAGTTTATTCAAACACATCAAGGTATCTACTGATCTTCCTGCCACAGCAACATTTCAGAATCTTTTTTTCCCTTTTCACATACTTACTTATATTATGACATCTTTCTATATCATATTAAACAATAATTTTGAGCAAGTGTAAATTGTCATCACTACATTTAACTATACGTTTCCAGGAAGATTGTCACTTAACAAGCTTGTCTTACTTTATCATCCCCCACAAAACTCTGACAACCCAATTTTGACCAGGACATCACTTTCATAGCTTGCTGCCGATTCTTGTTTTGGACGTGTTGTGTGTGAAATGTTCAGTGTTGTATTTCCACATATGTAGCTGCTGTAGTTGGACTGGATATGAATTGCACTTTGGTTTGTGTGACCAAATGCATCCCTGTAGTATTATTTTGTGCATTTTGGGTGAATTCTCAGGTTTAGTGTCTCTCACTTTTAGTGTTCCTTCAGGATGGATAATTAAGAGCCCTAAAATTATACAAATTAAATAAAATGTATTTTGTGGTATTCAGTACTACATAGTTGGAAGTCAGACATTACTTGTTAGTAACCTTATTTTGTTATTTATTTGTCAGAAAGATTACTGGGCATTTTGCTTGACCGTCTTATTTAGCACTATTTCTTCATGAGTAATTCCCAGTAACTGTAATTATTAACTCTGTGAATATGATTAACTTTGGATTGACAGAGACTGACCCAACAAGACAACAAGATGGGTAGCAAGTTGTCACAGTTACACAAAATCAAAAACACGCATTTTCATTTTGAAACATTTTTGTTACTTATTTTGGGAGTTTGGGGTTATTTTACGGAGCCCCTAAAGGGACATGAGGAAAAAAATAAATAGTGAAACGTTTCTCATGCGCACCAGAAAATATCTCGTGCGCACCAGAAAGTATCTCAAGCTCACGAGAAACCTTGGGTTAAGTACCGGCAGTTGTGCATATGCCCCTAGGCTCAGATCTTTAGAAGAATGGCAGCAGAAACTGACTTATTCTCTTTCCTGAAAACGCGAAATATAACTTTGATAACGGCACTTATCACCAGATCAAAACAAGAAATGGAGGTGGAACACGGCACCTGTCACCTGTCTGGCGATTGCTTTACAATGGATATTGTGTAATGTAATATTGTGAGTGTAAGGCATCTTACACATGTTCCTCTCCTACTCACATTGTTATGGCATTTGTCTGAAACAAACTTTTTATTTGTTCATTCAAGTATTACAATTAAGAAAAAAATGTTACACAAGGAGAGGAGATCAAATCTGATGACTGATTGCTTTATTACACTTTACACTGAAAAAAAAGTAATTATTTTGCTTTGTTATTTTATTATTGTTCATTTTTGCTGTAATATTTGTTAGCACACTGAGTTTTACATTTTGTTTATGTCCAGAAGACATTTAAGAGAAGTTTAAGTTTATTCATTTTAATATGTCAGAAAAGTCTGCTCTCATAGGTAAACATCCCTTTTCTTTTTGATATTATCATGTGCATGTTTTATGCAATTGTTATTAAGAAAGAAGTTCAGCATTCAACAAAATAATACCCGTTTGATCAGTACCATTTCAAATAGCTACTCAATCAGCAGCCTCATATGGTAAACATACAGACAGTAACTGTCAAGAGCACATAGTTAAATAAAAATGTCATTCCTCTTTCATGTCTTTCCATGTTGTTTTTATTTGTTGGGGTTTTGTTTGCTTCCTGTTTATGACTGATGTGAAGGCAAAGTAAAACATCTATGACAATACTCTTATATGCTGTACAACAAATTTAAGTCTGTAATTCCAGCAAAAATTACTGAGAAAAGCTAATATTGTCTTGAAAAATCCCAGGTAATCCCAGACTGATTCAATAAAGCCTGTGCTTCATTACCTGAAGAGACAGAAGCAACTGAGACAACCTAAATCCACAGAAGAACGAAGAAAGAAGTTATCTATAAAAGTCAAAACCTGCCACATACCTTAAAAAACTGTGCATAATATCACTGCACATGTTCTTAATGTCTTTAACAGTCAGTGTGCACATAGTGACAGATCAAACCAAGGAGAAATAATACAAAATAAAGCTTCTACGTAGTTCCTGGGAAAACATGCCAACTGCCAACTGACATGAATGAAATCAACTATGCGATCCAAAGTGACGTATCCCTTGCGCCGAAACAGACTACACGACTTCAAAATTCGTTTTAAATGTCTTTCAGAGACAACATGACTGTGACGACTTGCAAGTAAAGCAGCAATATCCTTATAATGAAGTCCCAGGTTAAAATATAGCCGAACTAACTCCTCTACTGTCATTTTCACACAGAAACACAACCCGAAATGCTGTGGATGGTCTCCCTGACATCACACATGCATGCAATACTTTCTGGTGCGCACGAGATACTATCTGGTGAGCACGAGAAACGTTTCACTTTTTTTTTTCTCCATGTCCCTTTAGGGGCTCCGTAGTGATGCATTTAATAGAGAGCAAATATATGTAGAAGAAGGTTGCACCATGCCAAAAGATATCTTTGTGTATTGTAAGGGCAAAGTTACTGTATTTCCATTTTTCAAACTTGTGAATTTGTGAAAGAGTTGTTTGTGTTCAGCTGCCTGTAGAGGAGATCTGACTTTATTGTTGGGTCACTGTATGCAAGTCTCAATGAGAAACGACAAAGAAACACAATTGTAATGTCTTCTGTCAAACTGACAAAGACATTTGGGACATTTAAATAGGTGGCAGTGATGCACTTTTTGAGTGAATTATTTGTTAATTGAAATGAAATATTTTGGGTGAATGAAAGCCTTTCACAGGACAAATTGCTGCTCAGCATAAAGTGATGCGGTGGTTAAACTTAAAGGATGGGTTCACAGTTCTTTAAGTCAGCTCTGAAAACATGTCCATATGAACAGCGAAAGAGGTTTTCCTCGCTGTAATCATTCCTCCTGTTCATACTGGCTATTAAAATATCCCCATCAAATGTGTTTACAGAAGCCACACAGTCATTTTGCATAAAAATGTATTTTAAAGTTTAAGTTGATCTGAAGCTTATATGAGGATTCAGTCTTTTTTTTATCATTAAATCCCCTCCTTGTGTTTCAGTGCTGGGCTGGAAGGAGAAAAAGCACAGATGCGCTGATGCAAGAAAAAACTATTTCAATGTTCATTTGGGCAAACGGCTATTGTTTCAGGACTGACGTGAAAAACTGTGAACTCCGACTTTAATGTTTCGAGTGTAAAAGCACTTCAGAAACCTACTTATGGTTGTATAAAACAACAATGGAAGAATAATCAGCCAGTTGATTATGTTATTCACACGTAGAAGCAGTTGTATTTGACTTTGGGGTGATTTTAAAAGTTTATTGATACTTTTACTCTGCTCTCGGTTAAAAAAAAAATAATAATAAAAAAGCAAGTTTGATGTAAATATATTTGATAAGTATCTTTCTATAAACACCAGACAGAACAGGAAACTCAATGTTTTCTTACAGCCCAGGTTGTGTCCTTGTTGGTCCGTACAAAGCACTCCGACGACTGCTGGATTCTTCATGCTGCCGCAAACAGAAAAAAAAGAGCGAAAAACTCGCATTTTAACGGTCGAACATTTGAAATACAAACTGAAACACGACCTGTTATTAACTTACGTATCATCAAGATGCTGTTCTAGGGTCGACTCCATGATTAGCAATCCTAATAACTGTAAAAATTCAGGTTTAGTTTATAAAGATCTGTTGTTGTGGTGCTTCCTCAGAGCTTCCGGGCAAGTCAGCTGATCGTCACGTGCAGTACGAGTCCTTGTGAGGACCAAACTGCACGAAAAGCGGTTAGAAAACAAGACATCAAAAATGTGATCTAAAAAGTGCTGCCGTCTCTACTTAGATATGCCGTCTGTTACTATCCATGTAATATGTATGTGTGGTAGACATATAAATACATGTTCTTAAAGGTTGTATCAAGAAATTTTAAAGCTATAGGCCTATATTGTTAATTGGATAGCCTAATATTTATGACTGAGGGAGACTTCATACTCTGTGTGCTTTCTGTATTTGATATATTAGCTTAATATACTGTAGATGTAACTATTATTCCTGGCTTTTTGTACGTGGCTAGGTCCTCGTTCACTGAAATCATTCTGGAAAAAACTGTATCGGTTACATAATGAAACCTTGCAACTCTTTATATTTCATCATGCATATGTTTCTAAACCCAGTCCCAGTGAGAAATGAATGAGTAATCTGTGTCCTCATATATGTAATAATATGTGTATAATCTTTATTGTTCGGTAGTTCCCACTCTGTTCTCAAAGAGTATACAATCAGATGAGTTGAGGTTGCCTAAAACAGCTCCACATGTTTGTCACATGATCAGTCAAACTCACACTTTGGAGTCCATGTTCAACACTCAGATCACTGACAACTGAATATCATATGTAGAAAACAAAATCATCTGCACCATCCCAATCATAACAATGCAGAGAAAACATTGTTCACAATAGCAATATGATTAACACTTATCAACATATGTATCAACATAATGTCAAATTAACCAGTGTTCAAATGCTGTCCTTTGTTGAGCATGAAATAGTGTATTAATATTATGAGTATAAAGCAGGAACCTTGTTTTCTCACAGCATTTTGTTGATGGATTTTGTTAATGTGTTTCCTTTAAAAGTTAGCTGGAGGCCACTGCCCAGGCTCACATCCCATCCCTGCATGATTTCTGTTGCCTGTCCCAAGAAGCTTCAGTGCTCCTGCTGACAGGGCAGAAATGGGTGAATGCAATTATGTGGCCGGTGCATTGGAGAAATCCATCACCTGCACAGCAGCAGGGTAATGTCCTGCAGACTAACTCGTGGCGTACGCTCCCCCTCCTCCCCTCTGATTTGTCTATCCTTTCCTTTGCTCTTCTCTCACTCATATTTCTCTTTGTACAGCTTTAATCAGAGCTTGGCCGCTTCCGCTGACAACCTGCAGCACATCACTGTCTAAGCATGCACGTAGGCAAACACACATACAAGTTTATGCATGCAGAATCATTTACAATGTCCACATACATATGATATTTTTATTCTCTTGTCACACACATATCCAAGGAATATTCAGTCTTGTACTGAGTTAAATTGGCATTAACACAAGATCTGATCGTTTGCAGCATATGACCAATTTATAACCACAGTAAATCTGCAAATGAGACAAACCCAAAATATATGTCTGCCTCATAGTGCACTTTATCATCAACCTGCTATATAGGCTATTACATAATAAGTAGTATAATTCAGGAATACTGCTAACATTTATATACTTTAGCACAAAATAAGACTCAATAATCATATCCTGGTGGCACTATAACTTAATAAGCAATATCAGTGGGGTGTGTAGAAGAATTTCTACATATTTTACTGAAAATTCTATTATTATTTGTATTGAAATGAATCAAGAATATTAAAAGATGCAACATTTGTAAAGCAGGTTTTTCCTTTACCTAAAAATTCCATATCTAACACCAACCAGAAATAACATTTTACAGTCAGAGTTCATATTTAACACCACAACGAAACCCATTATAGATCATATACCTCACCCAGATTATGGAGTAGTTTATGTGACAAATCAGACTAGTTTTTACTTATATGCTTTTTTTTCTCTCAATGTAATAATGCAGTGTGAAGTTACACATCATGACACGCACATTTCATATTAAAATAATGAGCCTAAGGTAATATCAGTAAACTCGTTATATGGCTTTGATGTTAATTTGTCTTGTCTTTGCTGCCTCAGACAGACAAATAATTCAGGATTTCTTGGCACATGTGCCCTTTTTCTTATGAAGAGGTGTCAGATTCATTTTCAGTTCATATGAATGTCATCGGTTGTTAAGCACTTTTCCATGTGTTTTCTTAATTTGCATCACTTGAGTCATGGAAAGTCTGCCAGCTCTGGATTAGAGCAGATGTATGGTCAAACCCTATAAGAGGCAAAGATCTACAAGTAGAGGGGACTCATATGATCAGCCATCATCTGGATTAATAAAATGATGAAGCTTCTTAGGAGACAGGCATTGGGAGATCTCAGACATGGGGGGGGGGGGGGGTTAGGTGGGGTTTGAAGGGGGATAAAGAGAGGGAGAGTGTGTGGCTCCCCTCCTCTGAGGAGTTCTGGAAACCTTCATGACCGACTGGAGCACCGAGGGTCCAGTGCAAAATAGCAAAGAGACCGATAACAGCTTCTGCCCTGTGTTGAGGGTATTGAGAGAGTCCAGTTCTCCTGTTGCTGTCTTCTGTTGTCATGGGCTTCAGGGTGGTGCTGCTGTCCTTCCTTTTGGTGTCTCTGAGCTGGTCCAGAGGAGCCGTCATTACAGGGGTGAGAGAGAGATTTCTGTTATTCTGTTATCAGATTTTAGATTGATCTCTAATCAGTGCTCATTTTATGCAACAGTTAAATGTAACATTTTGTAAAAATGTTTACCACAAGTTCCCTGAACGTGAGGTGACATCTTGAAATGTTTTGTTTTGAAAACCTAAAGCTATTAAGCAAAATTACAACAATTTAAAACAGGAGAGAAAAGCAGAAATCTATCACATTTCTGAGCTACTACCAACAAATGTGTGGCATTTAAAATTAGTTAAACAATGAATTAATTATTATCCATATAAATTAAAATTGTTGCTTTTGTTGTTAATATTCTTTAGATCAACTAATTAATTCATTGTTTCAGCGCTGCTTCTATTGATGCTGTGTTTACACTAAAACTTCAATATGCTGGTTCTTTTTTTACTATTTTTTTTTACTCTTTACTATATTATATATCTCATACCCAAACTATATATATGCAAAACGTATACATATTCAAACACCACATGCTTTTCTTGCTAATTTTGTCTAATCTAATTACACATGACTGACTGGAGACCACATCCTCTTCAAATTCAAGTCCATTGGAAAAACAAAAGTAAATTATCTTAGTCCTCTGATTGATATTCATTTGTAAATGGATTAGGAAGAGAGGCAATGGATAAAATGGCATTCACTGCACAAACAAAAGAGGGTATCTCTATTACAATAAGTAAAATGAAATAGGTTCAAAGATAAAAGGGTATCTGTATTAGCATAAATACAAATAAAACCAAGTCACTGGCATCAACAGTACTCTCATTTGACTCCCCTATCTGCCTATCTGCATGTTTCTCTGTCTCTTTTATTATTTTCTGTCTGTATCTCTCCCATCTCATATCTCTATTTTTCCTCCAGGCCTGTGAGAGAGACATGCAGTGTGGTTTTGGTCTGTGCTGTGCTGTCAGTCTATGGCTGAGAGGTCTGAGGATATGTGTCCCAAGAGGTGTAGAAGGGGATGAATGCCACCCCTTTAGCCACAAGGTGGGCAGAATTACTTACAAGATTACAAGATTTTACTCTATTTTTCTTTAGCAGAAATCACATCAAATGCTGGCAGGTTAGCAGAAACCTTTGAAAAGCTGCTGATAATGCAGATGCTATTGATCTTCTGCACTGTGAGCTGGGCAATCACAACCATACATCATTCTGATTGTCTGGAGATGGCAACAATTAGTTCTGCTAACCATCTCTGAATTCAGACGTTTGAACAGCAGCATTTTAAGACCTGCAGTTCCACTTGTCAGCTGAGTCGATAAAGGAGGATTTAAAATGTCAGATTATCCCTCCCTGCCTTCCTTTTCCTTCTTCCAGGTGCCTTATCCAGGGAAAAGACAACATCACACCTGCCCCTGTCTGCCCCACTTGGTGTGTACCATGTATGCTGATAGCAAGTACAGATGCACTGATGACTTCAAAAACATGGACTTTTAATAAATGCCCAGACAATGAAGAAGAGCACAGGAAGAATTCAACAGATTGAAACAGATATTCCATCTTTTCTTCATTTGTGTACCCTATGCACTATAATACATACATCGATAACTGCAATCAAGGACAAAAAACTGCTAACACCGTGTATCCTATAATCTAAAACCACACTAGGCATCAGACAATTTTTACTGGATAAAAAAATGATACTCTGGAAGCTATTTGTAAACCATTAAAACATTAGCTGTTTTGTTTTCATGCTAATTTTATAATAATTTATCAATATAAATGTATAAAAATTGTTGCCAATAAAGGCACAACATTGTTGTTGGATGCGTATGAAGTGAAGTGTTCAGTTGAAGTGTTCAGTTAATGTTGCTTGATTTACATATTGTGGGATGGAGGTGTGAGCTGTTTTTATCATAGTCTGATTAAACTGAAGGTCATAATCAGAGTCTCACTGCTTTTACCTTCATGTGCAAATTCATGACCTTGCAGCATAATTGAATTGAAGACTGAAATAATCTGACTTGTGCCAAATATTTAATTACTGATGATGTCATGTGAAGGACAGTTCCACCTGAACATTTCTAACAGATACATATTTTATCATGTTATAGATGTTTTAAGTGAAAACAAGGCAGTTGTGATGAGATTCAGAGTGCAGTTTATCCTGCCTCGGTGTCTTCGTTTAAGATATTAAATCCCCCATCCTGTGTTTTACAGAAGCAAAAACCAAGTGGCACAAACTGATATGATAAAAATTTCCCTTACACAAATAATAAAGCAAAAGAATATTCTTACAAAGATCAGTTCACTTTGTTATTTATCACATATATACATACATATACATATACACAAAGGAAGTCGGAAAAACAACAAAATGTACTAAAAAAAATAGAATTATTTTGAATACAAAACAATCACCAGGTAAATTATAAGTACTTTTTTATTTTATTTTTATTTTTTTAAGAATACATTCACTGCATGAACATATTTTCTTAAAATAAATGCAACACAGGGTATGCAGAGGCAATTCTAAATAATAGGTCTTAAATTAGGATTTTTTAAAAAGTGTAAATTAACTTTCCAGTTGAAGTCAATAGAATAAAGACTGAAGACAGAAGTAGTATGCAGCAGGTTTTACATACATTTCTTTTAATTCAGTGAGTATTTTACTGTTCTTTATTCAAAATACAAGCCATTTTCCTGTGTCTTTATTTTGTGTATTATTGTTATCAGATATCCTGGCCAGAAATTACCTGAGTTCACAACTTGGAAAAACCGATGGAAAGTTTCCATATCAATGTCAAACAAAGAATATGGACATCCAATCTAGAGATCTTATCTTATATGAGATAGTAAAAGTCAGTTCCTGAGCAAAGGTAAATATAAATATACAAATATATCACATATATTATATACTGTGTGTTGGCATTGTTACACTCGTTTAACAACGAGGATAATTTTCTTAATTGTAATTTTTTTTCATAATATATTGTAAAAAACAACAACAAACAAACAAAGAAACTAATAAAATATTGGTTGCACACCAGGATTCATGTTGTTTCTACAGAATATTTTTTGACTCTGCAAATTGTTCAGTTGTTTAATGGGATATTATTTGTTCTTAGATAAGAGGCAATTTATCACTATATGTTTTTCCATTTTTCCAATGAGCTTATGCGTGATATCAAGTTATATGGGAGGGCACAACCTTGATAGCTTGAGACACAACCTTGATATGTTGTATATAAGTGCTGGACTCTGCCACTTGAACTTCACTCGTCCAACACTAAAGACACCAGCATGATGAAGTGGCTCATCGTCCTGTCAGCCCTTGTGGCTTTCTCTGAATGCCTTCATAGGTGAGTCTGACCTGGCTGCTTGTTTTCTTTCAAATGGCCATTTGGCTGAATGCTGCTTTGATCATGCAAAACATCTGAAAGAAGGTACTTTTCTCCAACTGTAAAATGCTGATTTCTGCATTTTGCTGGTTTGTTATTCACATTGATGTGTACAGGATGCCCCTGATCAAGGGAAAGTCTGCCAGGGAAGCCCTGCAGGAGAAAGGATTGTGGGAGGCGTACAGAATGCAGTTTCCATACCAGCCAAAGGCCAGGTTTTACCAGACCGGTACTCAGTCAATGACCAATGATGCAGATGTAAGTCCAAACCAGAGAGACTTTGTTCATAATACTATTTCTGAAGAACATAAATTACATAAACTTGTTTATCACATAATGCACAAACAGCAGGTAGTTGATGTTATCATGTAAAGACACTTATGTCAACTTCTTACACTTTTCCTGCAAAACTTAAAAACACAAAATAGATCCACATATTTGTTTGATACATTTCAGTCAGACTGACATTAACCTCTCTGTGTTGCTTTCCTCTAGATGGCCTACTATGGTGTTGTCTCTATTGGCACCCCTCCTCAGTCCTTCACTGTCATCTTCGACACTGGCTCCTCTAACCTCTGGATCCCTTCAGTCTACTGCAGCAGCCAGGCCTGCGGTGAGTACGGACGACATATTGCTTCCAACATTTGGATTGTGATTTATACTGTGGTGGAAAGTAACTCACTCATCAGGATATCTGCCTAACTCATGTTTACATGAGTACATAATATATAATAACACTGACATTGGGGCCATTCTGCACAATGAGTAATCTACCTTTGACACAAAAGTACAGTTTACTGCTAATGTGTGTGTATTTATACTTAGGTAAAATTGTAATATAATTTGATTGTAGTACCTTTACTTTGTGGGATCACAACTTTTTATACGTAATGAAAATCTAAGTAGAGTCTATACAAGTTTATTACATCAAAGCGGTGGAAAACACTAAGTGCAGTTACTCCATGATACAAAGGGTCCAACTTTCTTAACATGATCATAAAATGTGCATGTGATAAAAATGTTGTTCCTCTTCAGAGAACCACAAGAAATTCAACCCTAAGCAGTCCTCCACCTTCAAGTGGAACGGCCAGTCTCTGTCCATCTGGTATGGCACTGGTAGTATGACTGGATATCTGGCTAGTGACACTGTTGAGGTAACCAAACTCCCTGCAATGACATAAATAGTCTGTTTAGACTTCAATCATCCATATCTCTATGATATGTTGACTGACAGCTGTCTTATGTTTCCAGGTGGGCGGCATCTCTGTGGCCAATCAGGTGTTTGGCCTTAGCGGCACAGAGGCTCCCTTCATGGCTGGCATGCAGGCTGATGGTATCCTGGGACTGGCCTACCAGTCTATTGCCTCTGACAACGTTGTGCCCGTCTTCGACAACATGGTCAAGGAGGGACTGGTGTCCCAGGCCATGTTCTCTGTCTACCTGAGCAGGTAATGAAACAGGACGGAAATCTGTCAGATGTGACTTTGTGTCATGTTCTATGGCTTCTTTTTTACATATGACATTTGTTTTTTTCTCTCTCTCTCAGCAATGAACAGCAGGGCAGTGAGGTGGTCTTCGGTGGTCTTGACAGCAGCCACTACACTGGAGGAATCACCTGGATCCCTCTGTCTTCTGAAACCTACTATCAAATGAAAATGGACAGGTAGAGTAAAATACTTCCAAAATCAGAAAAAATGACTCACAAACCACAAGGTTGCACAAAGCCTCCTGGCTTGATTATAGTTCACATTCTGCTGCTCCTTCTCACAGTGTTACCATCAATGGACAGACCGTGGCCTGCTCTGGTGGCTGCCAGGCCATTATTGACACTGGCACCTCTGTGATTGTTGGCCCAACCACTGACATCAACAACTTAAATACCCGGGTTGGAGCTACAACCAACCAGTATGGAGACGTGAGTAACACCATCATTTCATACCATCTTTACCTTTAAAGCTTTGACATCAAATTGTCTCAAATAAAATCAAATTAGCAGGATTTGGTTACTTTCTTTAGCCAGAAACATGAACAACACCAATAAATCCTCAGCCTCATGGTATATCTGTCCAACTCATGTTGGCCATATGCAACAAGGCTAAAGAAACTACTGCTGCTTCACATATGCTTCTCACAGGCTATGGTGAACTGCAAGAACATCCAGAGCATGCCTGATGTCACCTTCACTCTCAACGGGAATGCCTTCACCGTCCCTGCATCTGCCTACGTCACTCAGGTCAGTTAAACCCCTGTCACCAATGCAAAAAGAAAACTATCTGTACGTTTTAAATACACATCATGAAGAATTTGGAAAAAAATTAATTTTATTTTTCTCGTCTTTCCACAGAGCTCCTATGGTTGCTACACTGGCTTTGGACAGGAGGGCTCTGACCAGCTCTGGATCCTGGGAGATGTCTTCATCAGGGAGTACTACGCCATCTTTGATACCGAGTCTCAGAAAATTGGTCTGGCCAAGTCTGTGTAATTTACATGAAACACCTGATGGATAATCTATAAATGTGTATTTCCTTGTAGGGGCTTGTCTGATTAATTAATTTCCCTTTGCATTAAAAAGATTATAGCAACTCAAAGTATTCAGTGTACTTTTTTCTGTATGTGTCTAATTGTGGTGACTACAGCCAAAATTAAAATATCACTTAATGTCTTTGAAAACATCTTGAGTTTTGTGTTACAGTGTTGCACTGAAATGTCACAGGAATAATATTAAGTCCACTTTTCATTCATATCGCTCCTTGAGAGAAACTTGACCCTTTACAGATAATATGAAAGGGATCACCACCAGCTTTTATGTGTAAAGGAAGAACAGACCAAGAATAGAATATCAACCGGCTCTTACAATATCAGAGAACCTCAGAGGCTGTAATCGAGAAGCAGATAAGAACAAACACTGATATAACAAAAGATAACATGAGCTGACAACTCTGCTGTTTCCATCTCCTGAATGGGACTTGCTTGTTGAAAGATCTCAAACTGAGAGAAAATTGAAACACAAACTTACTTCAATTATCATTAAAGACTTAAAAGACTTCATAAAAAATTGTATGTCATTAATCATTATCACAAACAACACATTATAAACACAGGGTTTCATCAGAGATTTTAATATAGCCACAAGGAGGCACAAGTCAGTGTCTTATTGTGCCGGTCCCAAGCCCAGATAAATCCAGAGGGTTGTGTCAGAAAGGGCATCCAATGTAAAACCTTTGCCAAATCAAACATACAATTTAAATCTATGACTTCCATACCGGATGGGTTGCAGCCGGGAAACGACTGCCATCAGTGCTGTTCACCTACAGGGTGCCGGTGGAAATTGGACTACTGTTGGTCAAAGACTGAGAGTAGGGACTTTGAACATTGGAACCATGACAGGAAAAGGCAGCGTTGGTTGACATGATGCAGAGGAGACAAGTAGACATATTGTGTGTCCACTTGACCAGGTGAAAAGGCAGCAAGAAGCTTAGGAGCAGGGTTCAAGTTTTTCTATCATGGTGTAGATAGTAAGAGAAATGAAGTAGGAGTTATCTTGAAGGAGGTGTTTGTTAGGAGTGTCTTGGAGGAATGCGACACATGCATGGGACGCATTGAGGACAGAACAGTGAAACGACGGCATCTCAGCAGACACTTTCCAGAGGCCACAACGCTTCAGCTAAGCACGGCTACCACGGCTCGTGTTCTTCTACTGGTTCAGCAGCAGCCAAGGCAAGAGCAAGAGCAGAGGCAGCAAAGACTCGTCTTACCTACGCTCAGAAAGACGTAAGTTTGAAACTCGAGAAAGCTAAAATCGAAGCATCTATTGAACTGCTCCAGTGTGAGAAAGATGCAGCTACGGCTACAGCAGAAGCGGAAGTCCTGGAGGCTGCTGTTCAATCACAGGTGGATCAGCAAAGCAATGGTCAAGACTCAGACCTCCCTTCCCTTGAAAGTTCACTCAGGATTGAAAGATATGTTAGGGCTCAAAGAAAGTTAGTAGAAAATGACGCTAATGTACAGCAAGAGCCCCCAGCATGTGATAACCCCTTCAGCTAATATAGTTGTCTTCCCCTGTAATACTCGTCCCTCATATACCAATCCAGTAGACTGTGGGTCACCACCGGAAACAAAAACTCATGAGTATCACATTCCAGCCGCTTCTTTATCTCGCTCGCCCCCCCATCCAGCTCCAGACGACTGTAATGCAGTCACACCAAAGGCCAAGAGGCAGCTATGATCCCACCTACAACTCAAGCCCTTGGCCCACAAAGGCAACAACATCAGTGAATTTGTAAGATACTTTGCCCGTCGAGAGATTGTAGCAACAGGCCTCCTTCAGTTTAATGACAAGCCACAGAACTACAGAGCCTGGAAACGCTCTTTTGAGAATACAGTAAGGGGTCTGGATCTGACAGCAAGTGAAGAGATAGATTTAAGTGGCTTGGTAAGGAATCTGCTGAGCACGTTGAACAAATCAGAGCCATACACTTTAACTGTCGAGACGCTGGGCTAAAAATGATCTGGGAGAGACTTGACCAATGTTATGTCAGAAGTAGTTGAGGATGCTCTGTTTAAACGGATTGACAGTTTTCCAAAGATCGCAAACAGAGATTATGTGAAGTTGAGGAAGTTCAGTGACATACTCATGGAGATCCAGAGTGCCAAGGAAGAGGGAGACCTCCCTGGCCTCTCTTTCCTGGACTCTGCAAGGGGCGTTAACCCAATTGTGCAAAAACTCCCCTTCTACCTACAAGAAAAGTGGGTTTCAGTCGGTGAAAATTACAAACGTGATTACCAGGTCTCATTTCCCCCATTTGATGTTTTTGTACATTTTGTTAACCAAGAGGCTAACATTAAGAATGATCCAAGCTTTAACTTTGCCACTTATCCTGACACTGCCTCCAGACCCGAGAAAACCACCTGGAAATGAAACAGACAAAGTTCATAAAACTCAAGTATTTTCAAACCCCAGCTATGAGTCATTCAGAAATCCAAAAAAGACAGAGGATTGTGATAAACTGTGCCCTGTACACAAAAAAACCCATTGTGAGAAGTTCTGGTTCACAGGCCCCAAATTCCTGCTTGAAGACAGTTGTTCCTGGTCAACATCACATTGCAGGCCTCATTGTGAAACATTACCACGAACAGACACGCCATCAAGGTCGGCTCTACACAGAGGGAGCTGTTCGGACAGCTGGTTGGTGGATTGTTGGAGGTAAAAAGAAAGTGAACTGTGTTATTCACCATTGTGTAAGATGTAGGAGGTTGAGAGCCCCCCTCAGTGTTAAAAAAATCCCAGCACAACGCCTCTCCACTGACCCCCCATTCACAAATGTGGGCTTGGACGTGTTTGGCCCCTGGAACGTCTTTGCACAACGCACAAGAGGTGGTGCTATCCAAAACAAAAGATGGGCTGTCATCTTTACATGTTTGAGCATGCGGGCAGTTCACATTGAAGTGATCGAGTCTCTTGATACATCAAGTTTCATCAACTCACTGAGACGATTCTTGGCTATCAGGGGTCCAGTGAGGAGCATCCACTCTGATCGTGGCACTAATTTTGTTGGTGCTTGTAAAGAACTCCAGATACCCTCAAACATAAACAATACAGCAGTCAAAACTTACCTGTCAGGACAGGGATGTTCATAGACTTTCAATCCCCCACACACCTCTCATTTTGGTGGTTCGTGGAAAAGGATGTTAGGTTTGGCGACGAAAATTCTTAACACCATGTTTTTTGAGCTCAAAACAACAAAACTCACCCATGAGGTTCTTGTCCCCTTATGGCGGAGTTGTCTGCTATTATAAACGCACAGCCCTTGTTCCAGTGTCAACTGACCCATTCATACTCTCCCCAGCTGTTCTCCTCACACAGAAAGTCAACACTCTCTCAGCTCCTGCTGGCGACTTTGTTGTCTCTGGTCTCTAAAGACACCAGTGGCGTCAAGTCCAGCATCTTGCCAATGTTTTTTGGGACAAGTGGAGACGTCAGTTTCTCTTAAACCTCAAAACCCGGCGCAAATGGCAGTCTAGTCAACCAAATGTGAACCCAGGGACTGTTGTTGTTCTGAAAGATATCCAGTCTCCAAGAAATGAGTGGCCACTTGGACTCGTGACCAAGGTGTTTCCCAGCACCGATGGTAAAGTACGCACTGTGGAGATGAGGGTGGCTGGGCCACATGGAACCAAGATTCAGTCTCATTTAAACAAAATATGATGTATTTAATTCAGTTCATTGTGTTTTACTTAAATGGGTATATTAAAAATACAGTACCGCCATCTACTGGCCGATTTAGTTCAGCAGTTAGTGTTTTGTTAATGTTGATTAAAACTTTATCCAGGAAGTAAGAACAAACTAGAAGGAGTGCACGTTTTGCCAGCGTCCAGTGTTGATCAGCCACGGCAGCGTAGTTTGTTTTGAGTTGCATCGTCGGTACGTATTAATATGCTTATGTCATTTTTATTGTCATGCACTGATGTTGTTAAGTAGCAAATTTGTATTGTATGCTCATTACAAGCCATGCTATTTTTTTGGTTGATGTAGTACGCAAATATGATGCAGAATTGTTTATTTGATGGGATATGCATCTGAAGAAATGTAATATTCATAATTTGATTATTTTATTTATTTTCTTTCTAGTTTCACCTTTACTTCGACAATAAACCTGGCACAAAACCAATATGCAGTGTCTTGTTTGGAGTAGAGTGTTTATCTGTCTGTCGACACATGCATGGGTCGCATTGAGGACAGAACAACTACAGCTAAAGTGATCAGGGAGACAGGTAGGAGTGTACTTGGTGTGTCATCTGGAGGGAAAGTACATAAGGAGACTTGGTGGTGGAATGAGGAGGTTCAGGAGTGTATCCGGAGAAAAAAAAGTGAAAAAGAGAAAAAAGTAAGACACTGAGAGGACTGAAAATAGTAAACAGGAGTTCAGGGAGATTCAGCATAAGGTAAGAGTAGAGGTGGCAAAGGCTAAACAAGAGGCTTACGGTGACTTGTATGCTAGGTTGGACAGTAAGGAGGGAGAGACTGATCTATACAGGTTGTCAAGGCAGAGACAGAGATGGGAAGGATGTACAGCAGATCAGGGTGATTAAGGATAGGGATGTGTGTGTTGACAGGTGACAGTAGTGTGATGGGAAGATGGAAACAGTATTTTGAAGAGTTAATGAATAAGGAAAATGAGAGAGAAAGAAGAGTAGAAGAGGTGACTGACAAAACTGAAGTTATTGTCCTTGGCCCTGGACACCTTAGAAACATATTATCTAATGATATAGCTACTCTAGATGGCATTATCTTGGCCTCCAGCACCACCATAAGGACTGCCTTTTTTACCTACGTAACATTGGTTAAGGCAGACCTACCTAACGCCAGAGGTTTCTTAAAATTAAAGAGTACGGTCTAGACCTGCTCTATATGAAATGTGTCATGTTGTGATTTGGCACGATATGAAGAAAAATTGACTTGAGTGACACAAAGACATCTGGAGACAATAGATGTAGATGCTGAACAGAAAGAGAAATCAAAATCTACACAGACAACAAGAGCAGAACAAATTACTCATATGAAAGTCAGAGATGAGGTTCTATTGAAACAAGACAAGTTAGACAAGTTTTCCATTACATTCAATAAGACACCACACAAGGTAATCAGTAAGGATGATAACAATATGGTTGTCAAGTCACCAGGTGGTGCTATATACTCTGGGAACACTACATTCATCAAGAAGTAAACCAGCCAACAAAACACAAATGACGTAGACTGAAAACGAAGAGCACCAAAACAAACAAACATTACAGAGTCCTGAGGGGTATTGCACAAAACCAAGATAAGGGATTAAGCCGGGATATGTTGGCTATCCTGGCTGAATTTAGCCTCAAGTCGGTTGCATGAAAGCAGCTCAAACTTAGCCCGGCCAAGTTACTATGGTAATTTATTTTCTGCAGCTAGCCTGCTCCAGACCAGGCTAACAGCCAGGCTAAAATTAATCCTAGTGATTCACCTGTATTTCCACCGTCAATCCTGTGAGGAATTGATGTGTTTTACAGCATGTCCATCATTTTAATGATCCTGTATTAAAATATTACATATATAGTAATTTTTCATTTAATTTAAATCTGTTTGTAATTGCAACAGTCTTTTTATATTGATTCAAGTTGTAGTATTATTACTCAGGCCAAGTGTTATATTGTTATGCTAATGAAAATACCGTATTTTCCAGATTATAAGCCGCTACTTTTTTTCCCATACTTTGAACCATGCGGTTTATACAGAAGTGCGGCTTTTCTATAAATTTTTCTTCAGCCCACAGTGTGTGTGTGTGTGAGTGTGTGCGTGCGCGCGCGCAGGCCGCAGTCATTGACGGAGCTGCTCCGTCACAGGTATATAATATTATTACACCCTCACCCCCTCAAAATGGAAAACCGAAGCAATTCCTATGATGCAGCTTTTAGGTTGAATGCCATCAATCTGGCTATCCGTGAAGTAAACAGTAAGTTAATGAATCTATGGCATAGATTCATTAACGGCAAGCTTACGTGCAGCCGCGGTGAGACGATATGTGATGAAGATTATCTGACGCTGTTCAACTCTGACACTGAAGAGGACGACTTCAGTGTCTTCAGTGCGCAGACGAAATGAAGTGACAGTGGTTTGGTGTTCATTAGTTTTAAATGGTGAGGAGGAACATAAATAGTGACGTGTGGCTTCATTTCATGGGAGAATGAAGCGACTTTAATAGTTGCGCAGTTGCGCTTTAACAGTGTGTTTAACACTGCACACCGAATCGCCAAATTTCCTCCCGCACACTGCACAATAATGGTTTCAGTACGCAGGAGGAAGATAAATAAAACCATCAATGACTTTTCTGTTTTGTTTATCAGCACTTTTATTGCCGCGTTTGATGCTGCTTTTATTGCGGCACTGTTCGTAAACAATCAGTACAGTATATGAATAAACACTTATGTATTGGGGTATGTATATATCGGTGGCTTATAGTCCGGTGCGGTTTATATGTGGACAAAATATATATTTCATTCAAATTTTAGTGGGTGCGCCTCATATTAGGCTGCTGGCTCCAAAAATACAGCACCAGACAGCACGAAGCCATGCTCTCACTGTACCACAGATGATCTGCGTCACATTGAGATGGCTTGCGAGTGGGAGTTTCCTTTATTCTGTTGGGGATGCAGAGAACCTCAATAAAGGAACCATTTGCCGGACAATCAGACGTGTTTGTCTGGCACTGAAATCATTCAACAGTATCTTCATCAACTTCCCTGGCCACAAAAGACCCCTCTACATCAAGGAGGAGTTTTACAAGATTGCAGGTAACCCCAATTTTAATGTGCAACCATTAGTTTCTAACTTGATCCGCCACAGTTGGATACTCACTATTTTTTGTTACAGCTTTCCCTAACATCATTGGGGCAGTGGATTGCACACACATAAGAATTAGACGCCCCTCAGGTGAACATGAGGGAGATTACATTAACAGGAAATCCTTCCACAGCATCAATGTTCAGGTAAGAGTGATTTGTGGTTATGACCTAAATGAATCTGTTCTGTGCATTTAATGCGGACCCTGAAACCCCACCACAGCAGGCCTACAACCATGCGCACACTAAGAATTGAGATGACCTTCGGCCTTCTGAAATCTCGATTTCAGTGCCTGCACCACCTGAGGGTTTCCCCTGACAGGGCCTGTGATGTTATTGCTGCATGCGTAGTGCTGCATAACATTGCAGGCCTAAGAAAGGAGAGACCCCCCCCCCGAGTGGCTGTTGATGTTGACTGGGAAAATGTTCCCATCTTCCCAGACAACATTAAGGGCAGACTTGTCAGGGAGCAATATATTCTAGTATATCTAGTATTCAATATATCTAGTTTCTGGATTTCGAGGTCCAGTTTTCTAAGTGTCCGGCGTTTAATCTTAAGATTCAGCTCCATTTCTTGGAGCCTTCTCTTTTTTAGTCTGATTTTAACATCAGCCAGCTCTATCTGTTTCTCCAGGTGCTTTGCATAGAGCGTTTTGACAGTTTGTGACATCTGTAAAAGAAATGTCAATTAGCACAGCAGGATTTGTGCATAATGTAGATTTACTTTCGCCAATACTCACAATGTTACCAGGCCGCTTAGGATACTGTGCAGCATCCGGGTCCTGTTACACATTTTCTATTAGCACCACATCACTGACTTCATATCCTTCATGGACTAAATAAGCAGGCCGATACCATAAAATTGACATACCTCAAGCCTTCTGGAGTCCACTGACACAGTCTCCTCATCTGCAGAAGTGCATTCTGCAGCTGCAGATGTCCCTTCCCCCTGCCGTATACATGTAGCGAGACAACTTGGATTAAGATTTCACAGAACAGACCAAGCCTGTGATTTCAATACAATGTACTAACTGGATCATCTTCTGGTCGCTCCAAAAGTGTAACTGTGTTCCCAGACACTGCAAGGAAATCCAAAGTCAGACACTATTATATTTGACTGTGTTTCATGTGCAGTAGAATTGCAGTACTTTATGTACCTTGTATGAAACGGACAGTTTCTGTGGCTGGGACAGGGTCTGTCACTGTCCCTCCCTGGATCCCCTCCATCACTGGCCTCCCTTTATTTAAATGGAGTGCCAGTTCCTCTGCTGGAGTCACATCCTGGCTTGGTGGGCCGCCCCCTGTTCCAGTTCTATAGGCTTTTTTCTTAACTGCTACAATCATACAGACATTGAACATGTCAGCAGACACCTAATCTATTTACCTCATTTGTTCAGTGTTATGTACTTTAAAGTTACTTACCAGCCTGTAAAATGTTCTTTTTTATTTTTATTTATGTTGTCAGGTCCTTTTGTGGCCAGAGAGGTTTGTTCTTTATGAAGGAGAGAAAGATAATAGATAACGTAACACGAAACGTAACATGAGAAAATAGATTAAATGACACATTATGGATAATTGTTTGCACCTAATCATATTCTACATTTCCTGAGTAACACGCACCTGCTTGCCACTCTTAAAGTAAAGTATACAACAGTTAGTGGACTTGTACAGATTGTAAAGCCCTCTGAGACAAATGTATTTTGTGATTTTGGGCTATATAAATAAAATTTGATTTGATTTGATTTGAAAAGTAACTCCTTTAATTGTAGCCTAATTATGACAGTTCCAGTGGAGCACTGTTTATTAAATGTACAGTTTTGGACTACTTACGCATTAAGCCGGTCCGCTATTGTCTGCTAAGCTTTCTCGCGTTCTTTAATTATGGCACTGGTATTGCCTTTTTTTCTTATAATCTCCTTAACTTCGTTGTAGAACTCCATCAGGAGCTGTTGTTCCGCGGCAGTGAAGTAAGATGCGCGACTTTTATCCATTTTCCCATTGGTGATTCTGTGAGCGATTGCGAGGTCTGTTTAAATATGCAGTGAACACGCACTTATCCAAACTATCTTCACGTGGCTCAACATAGCCGCACCTTTTCATCCTGGCTCAGCAAACGTGCAACCAATTAAGCCAGGATACACCGACCAAGCTAGGTCAAGCTGGGCTTGCTTAATTATCCTGGATTTCGTGTTTCGTGCAATACCCCTCTGTACCTCAGTGTTATATGTCCCAGCCTTGTTTTTCTAGTGATCAGATTCTTTATTTTTTGGATTTGCCTGTTTTGCTGGCCTTTGCCTAGCCCATTTGGATTTTTTTGCCCTGTCTGACTGATTATTGTGTATCGAACTCTACTTCTGGCAAGGAAACTGAGCTTTGTTTGAACTCTCAACTATTTTCTGAGTCATGCTTTTGAGTCCTGCCTGTTGTGGTTCTCCAGTCATAACAGTACGAACTGGCCACCATGGATTCAGCCAACTCAAATGCCCTGCAACACTCCATTCGAGCCCAGCAGGGACGGATTTCTCATCAGGAGCTCTCTGCAGTCTGTAGGAATGAGAGACCTTACCCGGAAATCAACTGAACCTGATGAATAATCAATACCAACATCTGATGAGTCGACTAGATTCATTCATGGCTTCTCCCACAGTTACCGTGACAGTCCAGGTGATGCACCTCCACCGACCCACACTCCTGTTATAGCCTCCTCTCCTGTCCCTAATCTCCACCTCGCCAGTGCTATGAGTGGTCCAGAGGTTCGACCACACCACTCCTGGTCGTGAGGCAGGACGTGCGCAACAAGCAGCTGGGAAAAGACTAGACAGGACTATCTCCAGAGGAGAGACGGCACCGCCTATGAGAGGGCTGATGCATGTACTGTTCACAGCTGGGTCGTTTCCTGTTTTCCTGTCCAGTAAAGAGACAGGGCTCGCCAGTGAAGAGGACGCTGGTGAGCCGATCCACCTTTTCTAAATATTCCTCTCGTCCTCTCATCCTTTGTTGATGGATTCTGGGGCTGATGAGAGTTTTATGGACTGGGAATTGGCCAGGAAGCTTGGTCTTGGTCTTATTTCCTTGCCCAAAACTTTGGAAGCTAGTGCCTTGGATGGTCGATTGCTGTGCAGGGTCACTCATCGCACACAACCAGTCCGACTTACCATGGCAGCTAATCATTCTGAACTCCTGAGCTTTCATCTGTTTCAAATCAAATCAAATCAAATTTTATTTATATAGCCCAAAATCACAAAATACATTTGTCTCAGAGGGCTTTACAATCTGTACAGGGAGTGACACCCTCTGTCCTTAGACCCTCGATTCGAGTGAGGAAAAACTTGCCCACCAAAAAACCTTTTAACAGGGAAAAAGGTGGAAGAAACCTCAGGAAGAGCCACAGAGGAGGGATTCCTCTCCCAGGACGGACAGACGTGCAATGGATGTCACATGTACAGAACTGTTTCAATCTTAGTTTCAATCATCCTCTCATACAAGGGTTACCCGCCATGGTCAGTGCCGTGGCTGAGTGGCCCACACCCACTAGCCGCAAGTTTGGCACGTTTTTTGGGATTTGCTAATTTTTACATACAATTTTTACGATTTATCCTTAAATTCAGTTTTGTGGCAGCTCCATTGTATGCTTTACCCCCACCCCTCTGACTCCCTGACCCAAGGCTGCAGTTTGTGGTAGAAGATGACACTTCTGAAATGGGTTATTGTAGGTTGGAATGCATTGTACAAGCTTCTGTCACTGTTTTCACCCTCTGCATTATTTGCACATGAAATGTCAGAAGAACTAAAAAAGAATTTTGAAAGGAAATTGTATATCAGGAGTTTGCCACAACAGGAACACATCTGTCTGTGTCCTGCAACTGATACAACTTCCTCCTCAGCAGGGAGGAGCCTTAAAAACCTTAAAGTGCAGCAAAAACTCACAAAGTGCTGAGCCTCAGCAGTTATTACACTGAAGATGAAGTCATCCTTCGTCTTTCTTCTTTTATTAGGTAGGGTGAAAAAATCATG
The DNA here is from genome assembly GCA_036937835.1 of Pampus argenteus. Taxonomy (NCBI): domain Eukaryota; kingdom Metazoa; phylum Chordata; class Actinopteri; order Scombriformes; family Stromateidae; genus Pampus; species Pampus argenteus. The sequence continues at coordinate 18,007,445 of CM072864.1, read as the reverse complement.
TCAGACTTAATGATTTTCTTTTTTCCAGTGCCTCTATTGACATTGAATAATGTTTGTTTCAGATCTCCCTCATTTAAAAGGGCAGCAGAGGATTGAGGAGTCTGAACACATTTTTCTGAGACTCGCCTTTCCTTCATTTTACAATACTTACAACAAGTCCTGCTGTAAACTCTATCCAGGAGGATGTTACAAGCTGCTGGACAGCACAGGGTACACCTGTGAATTACTGAGAGGAAGAGTGACGAAAACTGAGAGAGACGGCTGGATTGAATTCAAAATATCAAATGTGCGGTTTGTGGATGGAGGATACTACAGATGCATTGTGCTGGGAACGCAAAACTACTACAGTGACTATTATGTTGAGGTGTCTGGTAAGCAGTCAAAATTTTCATCAATGTGAGTTTTATTATGCAATAGTACATGATTGGGCAAAAACTGCATCATTACTAATTCATCAGATCATGTTTACTTGCAAAATCATATTTTAGTGTTGTGCTTCTTTCTTGTAAAGCAACAATTTCACTTCAGTTTTAGCTGTAAATTTAAGAAGCTTATTTAATCTTCTGTTTTGTGGAAGCCTCAAGTCACCACAGCGAGTCTCATCCTCCACTGACAACAACAATCAAAACCCTTGACACCTCCATAATGCTCCCATACTCCACTGAACCTGCTCTGGCACAGGACCACAGTGACAGTCCCAGGTATTCATGTCCTCTGTAGATCACTCTGTTTTGGTTGTTCCCTGGACTAATAGTGCTTTCTGATAAGAAAAATAACATCTGAATTGTGCGTCTTGTCTCCAGTGTTCCCTGGAGTTTTGGTCTTCCACTAGCTGTCATTGTGTCCATCACATTGATTATTTTCATCACTTCGGTTATTGGTGTTGTTTGCCGCAGAGTGCATGCAAAACGTAAACAATTGGGTAAGTAGTTTCCTTTAAATGATCAAAGATCTGACTCCACCAATCATTTATTCATTTCTTGTGGATGAATGGCTAAGCAGAACCATTGTGATTGTCTTTCTTTCCAGACAAATATGGAGAAACTCTGGTAAGTGCTAAACAAGGAACATGTAGCCTCTGTGACTCATTGTCACTTGTTTTTGAAAGCATGCTGAATGGGCGACATGTTCATGTTTCAAACTTCCTCTACAAGACTGTTGTGTGACAAAGTTTGTCTCCCCTAGGAATCATGCGGTGTAGTCTACACAACAGTGGACTTCAGAGTTCAGCAGAAACCCACAGAGCTGTATGCAAACCTGAGGATGCACAAAACACAAGCAGCAGTCCCTGACTCGACCTGGAGCACAGAGCATGCTGGGATGGTGGAGTACTCCACACTAGCAATCCACCAATGTTAAGTGTAATTAGTTGCTGAATTTAAGTCATAAGTCAGTTTACTATTATTGGAGATTGATCCTTGCGACTAAATATTAGGATATCTTGGCCCCCTCTGCTTTGATTTGCAATTGTAGGGACATGCAATATAAAATCTGTGATGAACCCCTCTAAGTGTAAATTAATGTGTTAAATAAATGTCATGATAATTGCAGTAACATTTGTGTTGGTTTTCCATCTCTCAGTTTGAGACCTCAACAAGCCAGTCTCATTCACAGGTTGAGATGGCAGCAGTAGATCATGTCATCTTTTTTTAAATCAGTGTTTGTTATCTGCTTCTCGATTACAGCCTCTGAGGTCCTCTGAAATTCTAAGAGCCGCTCGATATTCTATTCTTAGTCTGTTCTTCCTTTACACATAAAAGCTGGTGGTGATCCCTTTTGTATATTGTAAAGGGTTGACTTTCTCTCAAGGAGCGATATGAAAGAAAAGTGGACTGATTCTTATTCCTGTGACATTTCAGTACGACACTGTAACACAAAACTCAAGATGTTTTTAAAGACATTTAGTGATATTTAATGCTGGCTGTAGTCACAACAATCAAATTGACATTAAATCTTTTTAATGTTAAGGCAAATGAATCAGTCAGACAAGGCCCTACGGGGAAATACACATTTATAGATTATCCATCAGGTGTTTCATTTAAATTACACAGACTTGGCCAGACCAATTTTCTGAGACTCGGTATCAAAGATGGCGTAGTACTCCCTGATGAAGACATCTCCCAGGATCCAGAGTTGGTCTGTGCCCTCCGGTCCAAAGCCAGTGTGGCAACTATCTGAGCTCTGTGGAAAGACGAGAAAAAGAAGATTTATTTTTTCCCCAAAATCTTCATGATGTGTATTTAAAACGTACAGATAGTTTTCTTTTTGCATTGGTGACAGGGGTTTAACTGACCTGAGTGACGTAGGCAGATGCAGGGACGGTGAAGGCCTTCCCGTTGAGAGTGAAGGTGATATCAGGCATGCTCTGGATGTTCTGGCAGTTCACCATAGCCTGTGAGAAGAACATCACACATAGACTGTGAAGCAGTAGTTGTATTTATTTGTATTTTACATGTTTAAGGCTAAAGAAAGTAACTAAGTCCCACTTTGTTTTTAGTTGAGACAACTTGACATCACAGCTTTAAAGTTTTGTTCACTCTGGGTTCAGACAACAGGAAAAATCTACATCAGATGGTATGGTATGATGGTGTGACTCACCTCTCCATACTGGTTGGTTGTAGCTCCAACCCGGGTATTCATGTTGTTGATGTCAGTGGTTGGGCCAACAATCAGGGAGGTGCCAGTGTCAATAATGGCCTGGCAGCCACCAGAGCAGGCCACGGTCTGTCCATTGATGGTAACACTATGAGCAGCAGAATGTGAAATATAATCAAGCCAGGAGGCTTTGTGCAACCTTGTGGTTTGTGAGTAATTTTTTCTGATTTTGGAAGTATTTTACTCTACCTGTCCATTTTGATTTGATAGTAGGTTTCAGAAGACAGAGGAATCCAGGTGATTCCTCCAGTGTAGTGGCTGCTGTCAAGACCACCGAAGACCACCTCACTTCCCTGCTGTTCATTGCTGAGAGAGACATATGTAAAAAAGAAGCAATAGAACATAACACAAAGTCACATCTGACAGATTTCCATCCTGTTTCATTACCTGCTCAGGTAGACAGAGAACATGGCCTGGGACACCAGTCCCTGCTTGACCATGTTGTCAAAGACGGGCACAACGTTGTCAGCGGCAAGAGACTGGTAGGCCAGTCCCAGGATACCATCAGCGGGCATATAAGTCATGAAGGGAGCCTCTGTGCGGCTAAGGCCAAACACCTGGTTGGCAACAGAGATGCCGCCCACCTGGAAACACAAGACAGCTGTCAGTTAACATATCATAAAGATATGGATGATTGAAGTCTAAACAGACTACTTATGTCATTGCAGGGAGTTTGGTTACCTCAACAGTGTCACTGGCCAGATATCCAGTCATACTACCAGTGCCATACCAGATGGACAGAGACTGGCCGTTCCACTTGAGGGTGGAGGACTGCTGAGGGTTGAATTTGTTGTGGTTCTCTGCAGAGGAACAACATTTCTATCACATTCACATTTTATGATCATGTTAAGAAAATTGGACCCTCTATATCACTGAGGAATTGTACTTAGTGTTTTCCACCACTTTGACGTAATAAACTCATATAGACTGTATTTCGATTTTTTTCATTGCTTAGATGTAATCAATCAATCAATCAATCAGAATTCATTTGTATGTCAGTGTTTTTTCATCACTGCTGCATTAATATGTGAGAAGTATTTATATGTTGTAGGTGGTCTAAGTGGAGTCAAAACTACTTTCGTTTTTATTAAGTTGCATAGTTTAATTCAAGCTTCATGTTTACAAGATAATGTTGGTATTTAAAATATCAAGATTAAATCATAATTGTCAAACAAATGTAGTATAGTAAAAAGAAGAAGAAAATAGCATGTAATGGAAGTACTCAGACTTTGTACCATATACCGTACTTAAGTAAATATACTGGAAACAATATGTCGTCGGTACTCACCGCAGGCCGGGCTGGTGCAGTAGACTGAAGGGACCCACAGGTTAGAAGAGCCAGTGTCGAAGATGACGGTAAAGGACTGAGGAGGGGTGCCAATGGAGACAACACCATAGTAGAACAACTAGAGGAAAGCAAAACAGAGAGGTTAATGTCAATCTGACTAAAATGTGTCAAACAAATATGTCTATTTTGTGTTTTTAAGTTTTGCAGGAAAAGTGTAAGAAGTTGACATAAGTGTGTTTACATGATAACATCAACTACCTGCTGTTTGTGCATTATGGGATAAACAAGTTTATGTAATTTATGTTCTTTAGAAATAGTATTATGAACAAAGTCTCTCTGGTTTGGACTTACATCTGCATCGTTGGTCATTGACTGAGTACCGGCCTGGTAAAACCTGGCCTTTGGCTGGAATGGAAACTGCCTTCTGTACTCCTCCCACAATCCTTTCTCTTTCAGGGCTTCCCTGGCAGACTTTCCTTTGATCAGGGGCATCCTGTACACATCAATGTGAATAACAAACCAGCAAAATGCAGAAATCAGCATTTTACAGCTGGAGAAAAGTACCTTCTTTCAGCTGTTTTGCATGATCAAAGCAGCATTCAGCCAAATTGCCATTTGAAAGAAAACAAGCAGCCAGGTCCGACTCACCTATGAAGGCATTCAGAGAAAGCCACAAGGGCTGACAGGACGATGAGCCACTTCATCATGCTGGTGTCTTTAGTGTTGGACGAGTGAAGTTCAAGTGTCAGAGTCCAGCACTTATATACAACATATCAAGGTTGTGTCTCAAGCTATCAAGGTTGTGCCCTCCCACATAACTTGATTTAAAAAAAAATGGAAAACTTATAGTGATAAATTGCCTCTTATCTAAGAACAAATAATATCCCATTAAACCACTGAACAATTTGCAGAGTCACAAAATATTCTGTAGAAACAACATGAATCCTGGTGTGGAACCAATATTTTATTAGTTTTGGTTTGTTTGTTTTGTTTTTTACAATATATTATGAAAACAATTACAATTAAGAAAATTATCCTTGTTGTTAAACAAGTGTAACAATGCCAACACACAGTATATAATAAATGTGATATATTTGTATATTTATATTTACCTTTGCTCAGGAACTGACTTTTACTATCTCATATAAGATAAGATCTCTAGATTGGATGTCCATATTCTTTGTTTGACATTGATATGGAAACTTTCCATCGGTTTTTCCAAGTTGTGAAGTCAGGTAATTTCTGGCCAGGATATCTGATAACAATAATACACAAAATAAAGACACAGGAAAATGGCTTGTATTTTGAATAAAGAACAGTAAAATACTCACTGAATTAAAAATAATGTATGTAAAACCTGCTGCATACTACTTCTGTCTTCAGTCTTTATTCTACTGACTTCAACTGGAAAGTTAATTTACACTTTTAAAAAAATCATAATTTAAGATCTATTATTTAGAATTGCAACAACATAAGTCCAGTTGCAATTTATAAAGTAGATCTAATATTCTAATTGTTTTTACAAATAATATCCCATTAAACAACTGAACAATTTGCAGAGTCAAAACATATTGTGAAGAAACAACATGCATCCAGGTGTGGAACCAATATTCTATTAGGTTTTTTGTTTTTTTTAACAATATATTGTGAAAACATTTACAATTAAGAAAATTGTGCTTAATGTTAAACTAATGCAACAGTACAGTATATAATATGTGTAATATATTTTTCTAGCTCAAGAAGTCATTTAAAGTAACTTACTTTTACTATCTCATTAATCATTTAAGTACTTTAAGATAAGATCAGGAGATGTGTCCACATGTTTTGTTTGACATTGATATGAAAACTTTTTTACAAGTTTTGAGGCTATTTGTGCCCGGTTGTCTGGAAATTATAATACACAAAATAAGTGTATCAATTAATAAAGACTCAGAAAAATGACTTGTGACTTGTGTGAAGTAAAACTGTTAAAATTCTCACTGAATTTAAAGAAGGGGTAAAACCTGCTAAAGACTCAACTTGTTCGCACACGCATTTGGGTCTCCTGTTCCGTACTCTGACAGTACGAACTGACCATCATGGACCCAGCGGGCGAACACAGCAACATGGAGACATCACCGGAACCGTAAGCCCTGGAACGTTTGGGATGTGCGGAGAGTGACATGAGAAGGATGACCGGCGACATCGCCTCCCTGGTCCAGCTCGGCCACCAGCGCCAGCAGCAGTTCCAGCAGCAACAACAGCGAATCCTGGGCCAGGAACAACAATTGGCCCAGGTCATTCAGCTGCTCACTCAACTAACCACTCCATCTGCTCCAAGTACGCGCCTTCCTCACAAGTTGCCGAGTCCAGTTTGCATTGCAGCCTCGAACCTTTGCATCAGAAGCTACCAAGGTGGGATACGTAATCACGCATCTGACTGGGACGAGCTCGACTGTGGGGAGCAGCTGAATTCGACCGCCAGACCCCTGCCTGTGCCTCTTTCGATGCCTTCTCGAAGGAGATGGAGAAGGTGTTCGACGGCGGTTCCCCATCAGCAGAGGCATCACGGGAGCTGATGCGAATATGCCAGGGTAACCGAACGGTGGCGGACTTTTCAATCGACTTCCGCACCCTGGCTGGCCGCAGCTTGTGGAATACGCCTGCATTGGTTGACGCCTTCCTTCATAGTCTGTCCGATTTTCTCAAAGATGAGCTCGTCTCTCATGACCCGCCAAAGACTCTGGACGATGCCATCGCATTGGCAATTCGCATTGACCAACGAATCCAGGTCCGCCGCAGAGAGAGTGGGGTGAGCCCACTACCCCGTTGCCCCCTCCATCCCATGGAAATCAGCAGTGCTGCCCTCACTCCCAAAGAGCGTCAGCGCCGCTTTAGCTCCAACCTGTGTCTGTACTGCGGTGGCAAAGGTCATCACGTGCAAAAAGCCGCAGCTCACCAGGTGTAGGGGAGATCCGGGTGACGTCAACCATTCTCCAGTCTCCCCCCCATTCGCAAAACCCTGTCCACCTTCTTCTCCCCAACACCTCCCACACTCTGGCCGCTCTAGTGGACTCCGGGGCTGAGGCCAACGTCATGGACTCAGAGCTTGCTCGGCAGCTGGGAATAGAGTGCCACCACCTCTCCCCACACGTTCCTGCACGGGCCTTAGACGGACACCAACTCGGCACGGTGACCCACATCACGGCCCCCCTAATAATGGCACTCTCAGGAAACCACCAGGAGTCCATTCAGTTTCACCTTCTGACTTCACCCGGACAACCCATCATTCTGGGCTATCCATGGCTTCACAAACATAACCCCCATCTCGACTGGGAGACAGGCACAATCAGAGAATGGGAAAGAGACTGCCACTTGACCTGTCTAACGAGAGCTGTTCTGCCCATCAACCCGGACCCTGCTACTCCAGCCCCCGACATCTCCAATGTCCCAGTGTGTTACCATGAGCTCAGAGAGGTGTTTAACAAAGCCAAGGCCATGTCACTACCACCCCATAGACCGTATGACTGTGCAATCGATTTTCTGCCAGGAACTGCTCCCCCAAGAGGCCGCTTGTACTCTCTGTCTTCTCCTGAAAGAAAGGCTATGGAGGACTACATTAATGACTCTCTGGCAGCCGGCATAATCCGCCCCTCTTTATAGATTACAGGGGTTTGAATGACATTACAATCAAGAATCGCTACCCACTGCCACTGCTATCATCTGCATTTGAACTACTCCAAGTGTCCACCATCTTCACAAAGCTTGACCTCCGAAACACCTATCACCTGGTACGGGTGAGAGAAGGGGATGAGTGGAAGACTGCTTTTAACACGCCAACAGGCCATTATGAGTACCTGGTCATGCCCTTCGGCCTTACAAATGCCCCAGCAGTTTTTCAAGCCTTGGTGAACGACATCCTCCGTGACATGCTTAATAAGTTTGTTTTCGTTTATTTAGATGACAATTTGATTTTCTCGAAGACCCAATCTGAACACGTCCATTATGTCCAGTCTGTACTCCATCGCCTCCTTGAGAACTCACTGTATGTCAAAGCATAAAAGTGCGAGTTTCATGTCCGGACCACGTCCTTCCTGGGATTCATCATGGCGGAGGGGCGCATCCAGATGGATCCAGAAAAGGTCTCAGCAGTGTCGTCATGGCCCATCCCAGAGAGCCGTAAAAAACTGCAGCAGTTTCTGGGCTTCACCAATCTCTATAGGAGATTTATCCGCGGGTACAGTGCGGTGGCAGCTCCTCTCACCTCGTTGACCAGCACCAAACGCCCGTTTGAATGGACCCCTGCAGCTGACAGAGCATTCCAGTCTCTCAAAGCTCGGTTCACCTCAGCCCCAATCCTCCGGATGCCAGATGAGGAACGGCAGTTTGTTGTGGAGGTGGATGCGTCCGATGTGGGCGTCGGAGCAGTACTCTCCCAGAGGTCGGCTGAGGATGGCAAGATGCACCCATGTGCTTTCTACTCCCGTAGACTGTCACCCACAGAGTGCAATTACGACATCGGCAATCGAGAGCTGGTGGCCGTCAAACTTGCCCTGGAGGAGTGGCGCCATTGGCTGGAGGGGAGTAAGCTTCCATTCTTAGTCTGGACAGACCACAAAAACCTCCAATACATCCAGGCTGCCAAGAGGATGAACTCCTGTCAGAAACGTTGGTCTCTCTTCTTCACTCGCTTTAATTTTACCCTCTCCTATCGGCCTGGCTCTCGCAACACAAAACCTGATGCCCTGTCTCGCATTTACCAGAAAGATGAAACTCCTGCTGAGGTCCCAACATCTATCCTCCCAAGCCCCTGTGTGGTAGCCACCCTGACATGAGATGTTGAGGAGCAGGTGAGGGAGGCCATCCTCACCCAACCCGGCCCAAGCACCTGTCCCCCGGACCGTCTCTTTGTCCCGGAAACCCTCCGCTCCCAAGTGATCCTGTGGGGGCATGATTCACGACTAGCCTGTCACCCTGGGGTTACCCGCACCCACCACCTGCTCTCCCAGCACTTTTGGTGGCCCTCTCTAAGGAGGGATATCCATGACTTTGTAAAGGTTTGCCCCACCTGTAATCAAAACAAGACCTCCAGTCATGCTCCCGCAGGCCTCCTCCAGCCCCTTCCAATACCCATGCGGCCCTGGTCCCACGTAGCTCTGGACTTTGTCTCTGGTCTACCAGTGAAACACAGTAATACTCACCATTGTTGATCGCTTCAGCAAGATGGCTCACTTTATTCCACTACCTAAATTGCCATCTGCGAAGGAGACTGCCCAGATTGTCCTCGAACAGGTATTTAGGATCCATGGTCTGCCAAAGGATATTGTGTCTGATAGGGGTCCACAGTTGGCTTCTTCCTTTTGGAAGGAGTTCTGCCACCTATTGGGAGCCACTGCCAGCCTTACATCCGGCTTCCACCCCGAGTCAAATGGCCAGACAGAACGAATTAATCAGGAGTTGGAGAAGGCACTCCGCTGCATGGCCTCACGAAACCCCCGAGCCTGGGCACAACATCTGTTGTGGATAGAGTATGCGCACAATTCCCTGACCAGCACTGCTACTGGTCTGTCCCCATTCCAGTGCGTCTACGGATACCAACCACCCCTGTTTGCCAGCCAAGAAGGGAATATCACCTTCCCTTCTGCCCTAGCCTATGCTCGCCGTTTCCGTCGTACCTGGTCCCAGGCTAGGGCCACTCTCCTTAAATCCGCCACCAGCTATGCCACCGGAGCTAACCGACGGAGAGTTCCTGCTTCTACCTACCAGGTCGGTCAAAGGGTGTGGCTCTCGGCCCGGGATCTACCTCTTCGAGTTGAGTCACGAAAGCTGGCACCCAAGTTTGACTGTCCATTTCCCATTCAGAGAATCATTAACCCGTCTGCAGTCAGACTCCAACTACCACGGTCCATGAGGGTACACCCAACGTTCCAGCTGGTCCCAGCAGCACCCCCCCCCCCCCCCCTCGTATTGTGGATGGAGGTCCTGTGTACACCGTCCGATGGCTGCTCCGTTCTCGACGACGTGGCAGAGTTCTCCAATACCTAGACTGGGAGGGGTATGGTCCGGAAAAGAGGTCTTGGATTCCCACCCGGAGGATTGTGGTCAAGACTCTGATCTCTGACTTCCATCGTCAGCACTCTGACCAGCCATCTATCAAGAGGGGTCGTCCACGGGGCTCCCAGAATGCTGGCTCTGTTCATGAAAGCCCTCTGGTCCCAGCAGCACCACCACCTCCTCCCCCTCGTGTCGTGGATGGAGGTCCTGTGTACACTGTCCGACGGCTGCTCTGTTCTCGACGACGTGGCAGAGGTCTCCAATACCTAGCGGACTGGGAGGGGTATGGTCCGGAAGAGAGGTCTTGGATTCCTGCCTGGAGGATTGTGGACAAGACTCTGATCTCTGACTTCCATCGTCAGCACCCTGACCAGCCATCCATCAAGAGGGGTCGTCCATGGGGAAGGAAGGCCAGGGTTTATATGTAGTTGGAGTGATGAGTTGATGGAAGGCAGGTGAGCTGAGGAATGGCAGGTGTGCTTCATCTGTTGATTATCAAGGAGGCCCAGGGAAGTGTGACACGCACACACAGACAACACAAGGAGGGGGAGAACACAGGGAAACAACAACAAACACGACTGCCATCGTGACATAATTACAGCTATTTTAAAGGACTGTGGTACATATGCTGATAATATATACAGATTAATCAAATCCAATAAGGAAGTTCTAACTAGAGGTAATACATCCTTAAGTGCACATTAGTTTTCCATCAGCAACCGAACACATACGCTACTCCACAGGCTAAGATAGCGTTCATAATGAGTTTACTTTCAGGCAGAGCTGCAGCATGGGCGTTAGCTATATCCACTCAACACACCGAGCTAACATCCAATTATCAGCTATTTTCAGAGGAAATGAGGCGAGTGTTTGATCACCCTGTACGAGGCAGACAGGCGGTAGCCCGTTTATTGGACCTCCGACAGGGATCTCAGTCTGCGTCACACTACACGTTAGAGTTCCGCATCTTAGCTGCAGAATCCGGGTGGGGGGATTTAGAACTGCAAACTATTTTCAGACGGGGGCTAGGGAGCGACATACAGGATGAGCTGGCAGTAAGAGAGGAAAGTCAGACTTTGAATCAACTCATAGAGCTAGCAATTAAGTTAGATAACAGAATTCAGGAACGAGGAAGAGAGAGACAAGAGGTTCGTCGGAGACGACCGCTCCACCCCGCCCCTCCGCTCATCCCGAAACCTGCCATCTCCCATCCCACTCCGAGGGCCCCGCCTCCAGAGCACGATATATCCCACACCGAGGAACCCATGCAGCTGGGACGAGCTCGTCTGACTCCGGCAGAGCGGCGCCTGGAGGAACGCCGGTGCCTCTACTGCGGAGAACGGGGCCACTTCATTAGCCTCTGCACAGCACAACCAAAAGGGGAGGCTCACCACGGAGGAGGTCCCTGGTGAGCCAAGTCTCTTCATCCTCCGCATCTCGCATCCAACTGGCAGGTACTATTCACACAGCACAATTTTCTGCGCCTGTGGCGGTTCTGGTGGACTTGGGCGCTGACGATAACTTTATCCACAGAGACTTTGTGCTAAAACACAATTTTGCCACCTATGAACTAAGCACCCCCAAAGAAGTGTTAGCCATAGATGGCAAGATTCTCGAGCTAGTCACCGATCGCACTCAGCCAGTGAACTTGGTCCTGTCTAGTAACCACCATGAGCATTTGGAACTGTTTGTAATTAACTCACCTCTCCATTCTGTCATTCTGGGTATTCCCTGGCTGAGGCGCCACAATCCCCACGTGGACTGGACCACAGGAACCATCAGGAAGTGGAGCATGCATTGCCACGCCCACTGTCTGAAGTCAGCTTTGCCTCCTCGAAGCCCCAGCATCTCCGAGCAGGCGGAGGTAATAGACTTGACTAGCGTCCCCAGTGAGTATCATGATTTAAGAGAGGTATTTTGCAAGGATTCCGCCTGCTCGCTTCCTCCGCACAGACCATACGACTGTGCAATTGACCTGCTCCCCGGATTATCCCTCCCGACCAAGAGACTGTATAACCTTTCCAAGCCTGTGAGAGAAGCTATGGAAAAGTACATTAATGAATCAGTCGCAGCGGGGTTGATCCGGCCCTCTTCATCTCCTGTAGGGGCGGGGTTTTTCTTCGTCGAGAAGAAGGACAAGACGCTCCGCCCCTGCATAGACTACTCCGCACTCAATGAAATCACAGTAAGAAACAAATACCCCCTCCCTCTGATAGACTCGACCTTTGGGCCCTTACATTCAGCTTGCATATTTACCAAACTGGATCTGAGAAACGCATACCACCTGGTACGCATCCGGGAGGGGGATGAATGGAAGACCACATTCAATACACATCTGGGACACTTTGAATACTTGGTCATGCCTTTCGGTCTCACAAACGCACCTGCTGTTTTTCAGAATCTTGTAAATGATGTTTTAAGAGATGAACCGAGTGGTGTTTGTTTATTTAGATGACATTTTGATTTTTTCCAACTCCTTAGAGGAGCATGTATGTCACGTTAGAGATGTTCTGCAGCGCCTCCTTGAGAACAGGCATTTTGTTAAAGCTGAAAAATGCGATTTTCATACTGTCTCCACTAATTTCTTAGGTTTCATTATAGAGAGGGGACAACTGAGGGCGGACCCCACCAAGGTGGAGGCGGTCCAGAACTGGCCGGTCCCCACCACTAGGAAGCAGCTTCAGCACTTCCTTGGGTTTGCCAACTTTTATAGACGTTTCATCAAATCAAATCAAATCAAATCAAATTTTATTTATATAGCCCAAAATCACAAAATACATTTGTCTCAGAGGGCTTTACAATCTGTACAGGGAGTGACACCCTCTGTCCTTAGACCCTCGATTCGAGTGAGGAAAAACTTGCCCACCAAAAAACCTTTTAACAGGGAAAAAGGTGGAAGAAACCTCAGGAAGAGCCACAGAGGAGGGATCCCTCTCCCAGGACGGACAGACGTGCAATGGATGTCACATGTACAGAACAAATCAACACACACATATTGTACACTCACGATGAATAATAGTGATAAATAATGACAATGATAAAATGAGAATAATGACAATGAATGATGAATTATTACAGTAACAGTGAAACTAGTGGTAAAGATACAGATGCACAGTAGGAAATCATTAACTAACTATAAACTGTAATGGGGATATGGCAACAATGATGACGGCGACAACACACGCAGAAGACGCCACGCAGGACCACAGCAGCAGACACAGTCCACAAGAACCTGCTGGACGAGAGAGCACAGAAACTCCGGGGAAGAAGTTTAATTAGTAACATGATAGATAGATAGATGGATTAGATAGATGGATAAGGAGAGAGTGAGAATGAGAGAGAGAGAGAACGAGAGAGTATGTGAGTCCCCCAGCAGTCTAGTTCTATGGCAGCATAACTAAGGGATGACCTGAGCCAGCCCTAACTATAAGCTTTATCAAAAAGGAAAGTCTTAAGTCTACTCTTAAGGTCCTACTACTCCTAAGGTGTTGATCGTGTCTGCCTCCCGAACACAGAGTGGTAGTTTATTCCACAGAAGAGGAGCTTGATAGCTGAAAGCTCTGGCTCCCAATCTACTTTTAGACACTATAGGAACCACAAGGAACCCAGCATCCTGGGAGCGCAGTGTTCTAGTAGGGTGGTAAGGTACTATGAGCTCTTTTAGATATGATGGTGCCTGACCATGAAGAGCTTTGTAAGTTAGTAGAAGAATTTTAAATTCTATTCTAGATTTAACGGGTAGCCAGTGCAAGGAAGCCAAAATGGGAGAGATTTGATCTCTGATTTTGGTTCCTGTCAGAACACGTGCAGCAGCATTCTGAATCAGCTGCAAACTCTTAAGAGACTTATTAGAGCAGCCTGATAGCAAAGAGTTACAATAGTCCAGCCTAGAAGTAACAAATGCATGGACTAGTTTTTCTGCATCCGCTTGAGAAATGATGCGTCTGATTTTGGCAATGTTACGTAAGTGGATGAATGCAGTCCTCGAAAGTTGTTTTATATAGTCATTAAAGGACAAATCCTGATCAAAAACAACTCCAAGATTTTTTACGGTGGAGCTGGAGGCCAGGGTGATCCCATCTAAGGCTAAATCTCTGGAATGATAGTTTCTAAGGTGTTTGGGTCCTATTACGAGAACTTCAGTTTTATCTAAATTTAGCATCAGAAAATTGTGGGTCATCCAATTTTTTATGTCCTTAATGCATGCTTGAAGTTTAGTCAAGCGATTGGTTTCATCAGGCTTGATCGATAAATATAATTGGGTGTAGTCGGCATAACAGTGAAAGTTAATTGAATGATTCCTAATAATGTTCCCTAGAGCAGGGGTCTCAGACTCGCGGCCCCCGGGGCGATAATTTGCGGCCCGTCTTAATATGAAAGATTAATGTTAGTGCGGCCCGCAAAATTGATATGAATGACACTTGTTGTGTGCGGAGCTGAATGAACCAATCACGGTTAGGTATATGGCTCTGGTGGGCGGGACATCGGCAAGGCTGTCCGGTGGCTCTGTAAAGCTCCACCTCGCTACAAGTCTGCCCCGGAGGACACGAAGAAGAGTGTCGTCTCTCTCTCTCTGCCTGTGTGTAAGTCGCAGGGGCCACACACACAGCCTGTGCAAAGCGCAGGATTAAAAACTGACTTTTAAATGAATATAAACTTCATTAAAAGAAGACATGTCTGGGCAAAAGTGGACGTTTTGACACCGTATTTACAGACACGGATCCACAGCGTCTCGCTGCTTCATGTGTACTATGAAGTCAGTCAGTTAATATGTGGTTTCTTCAGTCGTCTGTATCTGCTGTATGATCATTTTTAATTTTATTTGTTTATTTAATTCATTATTTTGTGTTAAAAATAAAGGCATTTGAGAACGGAATGTTTTATCAGCGATTTTCTTGTGGAAATCCTGATGCGGCCCAGCCTTACCCAGACTCTGCCTCCAGCGGCCCCCAGGTCAATTGAGTTTGAGACCCCTGCCCTAGAGGAAGCATATATAAACTGAAAAGAAGTGGCACTAATACAGAACCTTGAGGGACTCCATGAGAAACTTTGGTTTGCATGGAGGATTCATCATTAACATGAACAAACTGAGAACGGTCTAGGAAATATGACTTAAACCAGCCTAGGGCGGTTCCTTTAATGCCAATTTGATATTCCAGTCTCTGTAAGAGAATCTGATGGTCAATGGTGTCAAATGCGGCACTAAGATCTAATAGGACAAGTATAGAGATGAGTCCCTTGTCTGATGCCATTAGGAGGTTGTTTGTAACTTTAACTAGTGCGGTCTCTGTGCTATGATTTACTCTAAATCCTGACTGAAACTCCTCGAATAAGCTGTTTGTGTGGAGAAAATCACATAGCTGATTGGCTACGGCTTTCTCAAGTACCTTAGAGATGAATGAAAGGTTTGATATTGGCCTGTAGTTGGCTAAAACCTCTTGATCTAGAGTTGGTTTTTTAAGAAGAGGCTTAATCACAGCTATTTAAAGGACTGTGGTACATATCCTGATAATAAAGACAGATTAATCATATTCAATAAGGACGGGCTAACTAAAGGTAATACATCTTTAAGCAGCCTGGTTGGGATGGGGTCTAAGAGACAGGTTGACGACTTAGATGAAGAAATTATTGTAGTTATTTGTTGAATTTCGACGGGAGAAAAGCAGTCTAAATATATGTCAGGTTTTATAGCTATTTCCAAACTTGCTGTATCTGAAATCAGATGAGTGCCTGTTGAGGGCAAAAGGTGATGAATTTTGTCTCTAATATTTAGAATTTTATCATTAAAGAAGCTCATGAAGTCATTACTAGTTAGGCTTAAAGGAATAGATGACTCAATAGAGCTGTGGTTCTCTGTTAGCCTGGCTACAGTGCTGAAGAGAAACCTGGGGTTGTTCTTATTTTCATCAATTAATGAGGAATAATAAGCTGTTCTGGCATTACGCAGAGCCTTCCTATAAATTGCAAGATTATCTTGCCAGGCTAGGCGAGATTCTTCCAGTTTAGAGGCACGCCATTTACGTTCAGATTTACATGCATCTTGTTTTAATTTGCAAGTGTGCTGGCTGTACCATGGTGCTAACCTCCTCTGTTTTATTGTCTTCTTTTTCAGAGGTGCAATAGAGTCAAGAGTTGCCTGTAATGTGTCTGTAGTATTACTAACGAGCTGATCTATGTGTGAGGGGCTACAGGAAGCTGCTAATTCCTCTGTAACATTAAGACATGGCATTGAATTTAATACTATAGTAATCGTTTCCTTAAATTTGGCTACAGCACTGTCAGATAAACATCTGCTGTAGGAGTTTCTGAAAAAAGGCTTATAGTCCAGTAGTATGAACTCAAAGGTTATTAGAAAATGGTCAGATAGAATAGGATTATGTGGAAAGACTATTAGATGATCAATTTCAATGCCATATGAGAGTATAAGGTCAAGAGTGTGGTTCAGACAATGAGTCGGTTTGTTTACACTCTGACAGAAGCCAATTGAGTCTAACAAAGAGATAAATGCAGTACTAAGACTATCACTATGGTTGTCGACATGAATATTAAAATCACCTACAATAATTACTTTATCTGTTTTAACGACCAAGCCTGATGCAAATTCTGCAAATTCAGATAGAAATTCAGAATAAGGACCTGGAGCTTGATATAATATAACAAATAATATTGGCTGTAATGTTTTCCAGGTTCGGTGAGTCAGGCTAAGAACGAGACTTTCAAATGAATTATAATTTAGTTTAGGTTTAGGATTAATGAGTAAACTAGAGTCAAATATGGCTCCAACTCCACCACCTCGACCAGTACTTCAAGGAATATAAGTATTACAATGACTGGGGGGAGTGGATTCATTTAAACTAATATATTCATCCTCCTGCAACCAGGTTTCAGTGAGGCAGAATAAATCAATATCATAGTCAGATATTAATTCATTTACTAAAACAGCTTTAGAGGACAAGGACCTAATATTCAGGAGTCCACATTTAATTATCTTGTTTTGGACTCTTGGAGATGTTGATTTAATTTTTATTAGGTTTTTATGATTAACTCCTCTTCTTTTTATTTTATCTTTAAATAATGCAGGTGGACGGGGGACAGACACAGTCTCTATACTAGATGATTGGGTGGGCAGCTGCTCTAGTGGAGGCGCAGAGAAGCGTGTAAGACTGCAGCTCTGCTTCCTGGTCTCAACTCTGGATTGTCATGGGTTAGATCGACTAATAAACTTGGCCATGTTTCTAGATATAAGAGCTGCTCCATCCAAAGTGTGATGGATGCCGTCTCTCCTAATCAGACCAGGTTTTCCCCAGAAAGGTGTCCAATTATTTATAAAGCCCACATCGTTATCTGGACACCACCTCGACAACCAGCGGTGAAATGACGACATACGGCTATACATGTCATCACTGGTTACATTGGGGGCTATAGTCAGATAGCTGCCCCGCTCACACAGCTAACCTCTCTGAAGCAAACATATACATGGACTACTGAAGCTGACAAAGCATTCACAGAACTTAAACATAGATTTACTTATGCCCCTGTTCTTGTGCACCCAGATCCTGAACAGCAGTTTGTGGTCGAGGTGGACGCCTCGGATTCCGACGTAGGGGCCGTACTCTCCCAACACCACCGGAAGGATAACAAGCTCCACCCCTGCGCATACTTCTCCCGCCGCCTCTCTCCTGCGGAGAAAAACTACGACGTGGGGAACCGAGAACTCCTGGCGGTGGTGCTGGCTCTACAGGAATGGCGTCATTGGCTGGAGGGAGCGGAACACCCTTTTATCATCTGGACCGACCATAAAAATCTGGCCTACCTCCGCTCGGCACAGCGCCTCAACGCACGGCAGGCCAGGTGGGCTCTGTTCCTGGGCAGGTTTAATTTCACCCTCACCTATCGACCGGGCTCCAAGAATGCTAAACCGGATGCGCTTTCCCCAGGAGAGAGGGAATCAGCGGGTGAGAGCATCCTCCCTGCGCCCTGGATGGTGGGCGCGGTGCGATGGAGGGTAGAAAGGGAGGTACAAGATGCCCTCCGAGACCAGCCTGTGCCTGAGGGCTGCCCCCAAGGGCGTCTCTTCATCCCACCAGCCCTCTGCTCCCCAGTGCTCATGTGGGGACACACCTCCCGGATAGCCTGCCATCCCGGGGGTCATCGAACACTTGCTCTCATCCAGCAGCGTTTTTGGTGGCCTTCCATGGCCTCTGAAGTAAAAGCCTTCATCGCCGCCTGCTCCGCCTGTGCCCGGAGGAAGACCTCTCACCGCCCCTGGTCTCACATTGCCATCGACTTCGTTACGGGATTACCTCCGTCTAAAGGTAAAGACACTATAATGACAGTCGTAGATCGGTTCTCCAAGGCGGTTCATTTTGTTCCTCTCCCCAAGCTCCCTTCCGCCTTGGAGACCACCCATTTAATGACGCAGCATGTTTTCAGGCTGCACGGAATCCCGCTGGACATCGTTTCCGACCGAGGTCCACAATTCACCTTCCAGGTATGGAAGGCTTTTTGTCGGGGAGTGGGGGCGGCAGTGAGTCTCACGTCAGGCTATCACCCCCAGTCTAACGGTCAAACGGAGCGGGCCAACCAGGACCTAGAGTCCGCCCTGCGCTGCGTCGCGGCTCGACTCCCCTCCTCCTGGGCATCCCACCTTCCATGGGTCGAGTACGCACATAATACCCTCATCAGCTTGGCCACGAGATTTTCACCCTTCATGGTGAATCACGGGTTTCAGCCACCCTTGTTCCCCAGCCAGAAATCGGAGGTGGCGGTGCCATTGGTCCACGCGCAGCTCCGCCGGGTGCAGAGGGTATGGAGGGAGACCCGAGCAGCCCTAGGAAGGACGGCAGAGCGTAATCGTCGCATAGCAGATCGTCATAGAGTCCCTGCACCTAGCTACCAGGTGGGTCAACAGGTGTGGCTCTCATCTAAGAACCTACCCTTGCAAACAGAATCACGGAAGCTGGCACCACGGTTCATAGGGCCTTTCAAGACTGGATTTGTCTCTGTACAAATCAACATAAAAACACATAAGGCTCTGTAACATGCAGTCTCCTCCACACAGCACACAGGTCTCAAGCTCCTGTTAGCAAATAAGCATACAGAAAAAACCCTGTAGACTAGCATGTGGAAACATGTCTGCTTTAACCTGCAAAAAATCAGTTTACAAGCTTCATATTCAATTGTCACATTAAGTGCATGTTTACAACCTAAAAACGAACATTTATACATAAAACAAGGTTTACATTGTCCAAAAACTGAAATAAATGTTTGAAAGTGACAAGCAAAATAGTAACATTACCTATTCTCAGCTCGTCTGGCGCAAACTGAGAGAAGCACCGGGATGACGACAAGAGGCCTGCGACCTCTTAAAGTGACAGTACAGGTCTCAACACCCTAGTCTAAATACAACATTTAGGCATAGAAATAGGCAATAAAACACATCTAAAACATATAGAAAACAACATTCATCAGGATTTGGTGACATTTCAAATGTAAAAGTAATATTATAATTTTAACCTTGTCACATATAGCAGCTACTGACTGTTCGGTGGTGCGGTACCGTGCCTCTAAGGCGCTAAGCCTTGCCTCCAGAGCTACAAATAAATTACATTTATTACAATTACCATTTTCGCTAAAGGAGGACGAGGAGTAACTAAACATGTGGCACACAGGACAAGAGAGAGGAGAAGAGAGAGTGGGAGAGGAGCGAGAAGCCATTGTTTAGCTAGGCTAGTCTAAGTGATGTTGTAAAGTTATGGAGACACTCGCCAATGTGAGGAATACGTGAAAATCAGGCTAGGTGAGCAAAACAGAGAGCACTGTGTCAGTAACACCGGTAACAGGAAGTGACAGAATACGCTTACTGTAAGGCAGGTTTAAGTGTTTAAAGCATGTTGCTGAGTTATCAGATCACATATATTCTTTTATTTTGTAAGTATTTTTGCTTTTCTGCTTCTTCTGGATTACAGCCTCAGAGGTTCTCTGCTGCTCGATATTCTGTTCTTGGTCTGTTCTTTCTTTACACAAAAGAGCTGGTGGTGATCCCTTATGTATCATCTGTAAAGGGTCAAGTTTCCCTCAAGGAGCGATATGAATGAAATGAAATGAAAAAGTGGATTGATTCTTATTCCTGTGACATTTCAGTACAACACTGTAACACAAAATTTAAGATGTTTTCAAAGACATTAAGTGATGTTTAATTTTGGCTGTAGTCACCACAGTCAGAGTGACACATTGAAAAAAATACATTGAATGCTTTGACTTGCTATAATCTTTTTAATGCAAAGGCAGTTGAATCAGTCGGACAAGGTCCTACAGGGAAATACACATTTATAGATTATCCATCGGGTGTTTCATTTAAATTACACAGACTTGGCCAGACCAATTCTCTGAGACTCGGTATCAAAGATGGCGTAGTACTCCCTGATGAAGACATCTCCCAGGATCCAGAGTTGGTCAGTGCCCTCCTGTCCAAAGCCAGTGTAGCAACTATCTGAGCTCTGTGGAAAGACGAGAAAAAGGAGATTTATTTTTTCCCCAAAATCTTGATGATGTGTATTTAAAACGTACAGATAGTTTTCTTTTTGCATTGGTGACAGGGGTTTAACTGACCTGAGTGACATAGGCAGATGCAGGGACGGTGAAGGCATTCCCGTTGAGAGTGAAGGTAATATCAGGCATGCTCTGGATGTTCTGGCAGTTCACTACAGCCTGTAAGAAGAACATCACACACAGACTGTGAAGCAGTAGTTGTATTTATTTGTATTTTACATGTTTATGGCTTAAGAAAGTAACCAAGTCCCACTTTGTTTTTAGTTGAGACAATTTGACATCACAGCTTTAAAGTTTTGTTCACTCTGGTTTCAGACAACAGGGAAAATCTACTTCAGATGGTATGGTATGATGGTGTGATTCACCTCTCCATTCTGGTTGGTTGTTGTTGTAGCTCCAACCCGGGTATTCATGTTGTTGATGTCAGTGGTTGGGCCAACAATCAGGGAGGTGCCAGTGTCAATAATGGCCTGGCAGCCACCAGAGCAGGCCACGGTCTGTCCATTGATGGTAACACTGTGAGAATGAGCAGCAAAATGTGAATTATAATCAAGCCAGGAGGCTTTGTGCAACCATTATTTTGATGATTTCGGATGCATTTTTCTGTACCTGTCCATTTTGATTTGATAGTAGGATTCAGAAGACAGAGGGATCCAGGTGATATCTCCAGTGTAGTGGCTGCTGTCAAGACCACCGAAGACCACCTCACTGCCCTGCTGTTCATTGCTGAGAGAGAGTCATATGTAAAAAGAAGCCATAGAACATGACACAAGGTCACATCTGACAGATTTCCATCCTGTTTCATTACCTGCTCAGGTAGACAGAGAACATGGCCTGGGACACCAGTCCCTGCTTGACCATGTTGTCAAAGACGGGCACAACGTTATCAGCGGAAATAGACTGGTAGGCCAGTCCCAGGATACCATCAGCGGGCATATAAGTCTCGAAGGGAGCCTCTGTGCGGCTAAGGCCAAACACTTGGTTGGCAACAGAGATGCCGCCCACCTGGAAACACAAGACAGCTGTCAGTTAACATATCATAGAGATATGGATGATTGAAGTCTAAACAGACTATTTATGTCATTGCAGGGAGTTTGGTTACCTCAACAGTGTCACTGGCCAGATATCCAGTCATACTACCAGTGCCATACCAGATGGTCAGAGACTGGCCGTTCCACTTGAGGGTGGAGGACTGCTGAGGGTTGAATTTGTTGTGGTTCTCTGCAGAGGAACAACATTTCTATCACATGCACATTTTATGTTCATGTTAAGAAAATTGGACCCTCTATATCACTGAGGAATTGTACTTAGTGTTTTCCACCACTTTGACATAATAAACTCATATAGACTGTATTTCGATTTTTTTTTCATTGCTTAGATGTAATCAATCAATCAATTAATCAGAATTCATTTGTATGTCAGTGTTTTTTCATCACTGCTGCATTAATATGTGAGAAGTATTTATTTGTTGTAGGTGGTCTAAGTGGAGTCAAAACTACTTTCGTTTTTATACAGTTGCATAGTTTAATTCAAGCTTCATGTTTACAAGATAATGTTGGTATTTAAAATATCAAGATTAAATCATAATTGTCAAACAAATGTAGTGTAGTAAAAAGAAGAAGAAAATAGCATGAAATTGAAGTACTTAGATTTAGAATTTGTACCATATACAGTACTTAAGTAAATATACTGGAAACAATATGTCGTCGGTTCTCACCGCAGGCCGGGCTGGTGCAGTAGACTGAAGGGACCCACAGGTTAGAAGAGCCAGTGTCGAAGATGACGGTAAAGGACTGAGGAGGGGTGCCAATGGAGACAACACCATAGTAGAACAACTAGAGGAAAGCAAAACAGAGAGGTTAATGTCAATCTGACTAAAATGTGTCAAATATGTTGATCTATTTTGTGTTTTTAAGTTTTGCAGGAAAAGTGTAAGAAGTTGACATAAGTGTCTTTACATGATAACATCAACTACCTGCTGTTTGTGCATTATGGGATAAACAAGTTTATCTAATTTATGTTCTTCAGAAATAGTATTATGAACAAAGTCTCTCTGGTTTGGACTTACATCTGCATCGTTGGTCATTGACTGAGTACCGGCCTGGTAAAACCTGGCCTTTGGCTGGTATGGAAACTGCCTTCTGTACTCCTCCCACAATCCTTTCTCTTTCAGCGCTTCCCTGGCAGACTTTCCCTTGATCAGGGGCATCCTGTACACATCAATGTGAATAACAAACCAGCAAAATGCAGAAATCAGCATTTTACAGTTGGAGAAAAGTACCTTCTTTCAGCTGTTTTGCATGATCAAAGCAGCATTCAGCCAAATGGCCTTTTGAAAGAAAACAAGCAGCCAGGTCAGACTCACCTATGAAGGCATTCAGAGAAAGCCACAAGGGCTGACAGTACGATGAGCCACTTCATCATGCTGGTGTCTTTAGTGTTGGACGAGTGAAGTTCAAGTGGCAGAGTCCAGCACTTATATACAACATATCAAGGTTGTGTCTCAAGCTATCAAGGTTGTGCCCTCCCATATAACTTGATTTCAAGCATAGGCTCATTGGAAAAATGGAAAAACATATAGTGATAAATTGCCTCTTATCTAAGAACAAATAATATCCCATTAAACAACTGAACAATTTGCAGAGTCACAAAATATTCTGTAGAAACAACATGAATCCTTGTGTGGAACCAATATTCTATTAGTTTGTTTTTTTGTTTTTGTTTTTTTTACAATATATTATGAAAACAATTACAATTAAGAAAATGATCCTTGTTGTTAAACAAGTGTAACAATGCCAACACACAGTATATAATAAATGTGATATATTTGTATATATTTATATTTACCTTTGCTCAGGAACTGACTTTTACTATCTCATATAAGATAAGATCTCTAGATTGGATGTCCATATTCTTTGTTTGACATTGATATGGAAACTTTCCATCGGTTTTTCCAAGTTGTGAACTCAGGTAATTTCTGGCCAGGATATCTGATAACAATAATACACAAAATAAAGACACAGGAAAATGGCTTGTATTTTGAATAAAGAACAGTAAAATACTCACTGAATTAAAAATAATGTATGTAAAACCTGCTGCATACTACTTCTGTCTTCAGTCTTTATTCTACTGACTTCAACTGGAAAGTTAATTTACACTTTTAAAAAAATCATAATTTAAGATCTATTATTTAGAATTGCAACAACATAAGTCCAGTTGCAATTTATAAAGTAGATCTAATATTCTAATTGTTTTTACAAATAATATCCCATTAAACAACTGAACAATTTGCAGAGTCAAAACATATTGTGAAGAAACAACATGCATCCAGGTGTGGAACCAATATTCTATTAGGTTTTTTGTTTTTTTTAACAATATATTGTGAAAACATTTACAATTAAGAAAATTGTGCTTAATGTTAAACTAATGCAACAGTACAGTATATAATATGTGTAATATATCTTTCTAGCTCAAGAAGTCATTTAAAGTAACTTACTTTTACTATTTCATTAATCATTTAAGTACTTTAAGATAAGATCAGGAGATGTGTCCACATGTTTTGTTTGACATTGATATGAAAACTTTTTTACAAGTTTTGAGGCTATTTGTGCCCGGTTGTCTGGAAATTATAATACACAAAATAAGTGTATCAATTAATAAAGACTCAGAAAAATGACTTGTGACTTGTGTGAAGTAAAACTGTTAAAATTCTCACTGAATTTAAAGAAGGGGTAAAACCTGCTAAAGACTCAACTTGTTCGCACACGCATTTGGGTCTCCTGTTCCGTACTCTGACAGTACGAACTGACCATCATGGACCCAGCGGGCGAACACAGCAACATGGAGACATCACCGGAACCGTAAGCCCTGGAACGTTTGGGATGTGCGGAGAGTGACATGAGAAGGATGACCGGCGACATCGCCTCCCTGGTCCAGCTCGGCCACCAGCGCCAGCAGCAGTTCCAGCAGCAACAACAGCGAATCCTGGGCCAGGAACAACAATTGGCCCAGGTCATTCAGCTGCTCACTCAACTAACCACTCCATCTGCTCCAAGTACGCGCCTTCCTCACAAGTTGCCGAGTCCAGTTTGCATTGCAGCCTCGAACCTTTGCATCAGAAGCTACCAAGGTGGGATACGTAATCACGCATCTGACGGGGACGAGCTCGACTGTGGGGAGCAGCTGAATTCGACCGCCAGACCCCTGCCTGTGCCTCTTTCGATGCCTTCTCGAAGGAGATGGAGAAGGTGTTCGACGGCGGTTCCCCATCAGCAGAGGCATCACGGGAGCTGATGCGAATATGCCAGGGTAACCGAACGGTGGCGGACTTTTCAATCGACTTCCGCACCCTGGCTGGCCGCAGCTTGTGGAATACGCCTGCATTGGTTGACGCCTTCCTTCATAGTCTGTCCGATTTTCTCAAAGATGAGCTCGTCTCTCACGACCCGCCAAAGACTCTGGACGATGCCATTGCATTGGCAATTCGCATTGACCAACGAATCCAGGTCCGCCGCAGAGAGAGTGGGGTGAGCCCACTACCCCGTTGCCCCCTCCATCCCATGGAAATCAGCCGTGCTGCCCTCACTCCCAAAGAGCGTTAGCGCCGCTTTAGCTCCAACCTGTGTCTGTACTGCGGTGGCAAAGGTCATCACGTGCAAAAAGCCGCAGCTCACCAGGTGTAGGGGAGATCCGGGTGACCTCAACAATTCTCCAGTCTCCCCCCCATTCGCAAAACCCTGTCCACCTTCTTCTCCCCAACACCTCCCACACTCTGGCCGCTCTAGTGGACTCCGGGGCTGAGGCCAACGTCATGGACTCAGAGCTTGCTCGGCAGCTGGGAATAGAGTGCCACCACCTCTCCCCACACGTTCCTACACGGGCCTTAGACGGACACCAACTCGGCACGGTGACCCACATCACTGCCCCCCTAATAATGGCACTCTCAGGAAACCACCAGGAGTCCATTCAGTTTCACCTTCTGACTTCACCCGGACAACCCATCATTCTGGGCTATCCATGGCTTCGCAAACATAACCCCCATCTCGACTGGGAGACAGGCACAATCAGAGAATGGGAAAGAGACTGCCACTTGACCTGTCTAACGAGAGCTGTTCTGCCCATCAACCCGGACCCTGCTACTCCAGCCCCCGACATCTCCAATGTCCCAGTGTGTTACCATGAGCTCAGAGAGGTGTTTAACAAAGCCAAGGCCATGTCACTACCACCCCATAGACCGTATGACTGTGCAATCGATTTTCTGCCAGGAACTGCTCCCCCAAGGGGCCGCTTGTACTCTCTGTCTTCTCCTGAAAGAAAGGCTATGGAGGACTACATTAATGACTCTCTGGCAGCCGGCATAATCCGCCCCTCTTTATAGATTACAGGGGTTTGAATGACATTACAATCAAGAATCGCTACCCACTGCCACTGCTATCATCTGCATTTGAACTACTCCAAAGGGCCACCATCTTCACAAAGCTTGACCTCCGAAACACCTATCACCTGGTACGGGTGAGAGAAGGGGATGAGTGGAAGACTGCTTTTAACACGCCAACAGGCCATTATGAGTACCTGGTCATGCCCTTCGGCCTTACAAATGCCCCAGCAGTTTTTCAAGCCTTGGTGAACGACATCCTCCGTGACATGCTTAATAAGTTTGTTTTCGTTTATTTAGATGACAATTTGATTTTCTTGAAGACCCAATCTGAACACGTCCATTATGTCCAGTCTGTACTCCGTCGCCTCCTTGAGAACTCGCTGTATGTCAAAGCGTAAAAGTGCGAGTTTTATGTCCGGACCACGTCCTTCCTGGGATTCATCATGGCGGAGGGGCGCATCCAGATGGATCCAGAAAAGGTCTCAGCAGTGTCGTCATGGCCCATCCCAGAGAGCCGTAAAAAACTGCAGCAGTTTCTGGGCTTCGCCAATCTCTATAGGAGATTTATCCGCGGGTACAGTGCGGTGGCAGCTCCTCTCACCTCGTTGACCAGCACCAAACGCCCGTTTGAATGGACCCTTGCAGCTGACAGGGCATTCCAGTCTCAAAGCTCGGTTCACCTCAGCCCCAATCCTCCGGATGCCAGATGAGGAACGGCAGTTTGTTGTGGAGGTGGATGCGTCCGATGTGGGCGTCGGAGCAGTACTCTCCCAGAGGTCGGCTGAGGATGGCAAGATGCACCCATGTGCTTTCTACTCCCGTAGACTGTCACCCACAGAGTGCAATTACGACATCGGCAATCGAGAGCTGGTGGCCGTCAAACTTGCCCTGGAGGAGTGGCGCCATTGGCTGGAGGGGAGTAAGCTTCCATTCTTAGTCTGGACAGACCACAAAAACCTCCAATACATCCAGGCTGCCAAGAGGATGAACTCCTGTCAGAAACGTTGGTCTCTCTTCTTCACTCGCTTTAATTTTACCCTCTCCTATCGGCCTGGCTCTCGCAACACAAAACCTGATGCCCTGTCTCGCATTTACCAGAAAGATGAAACTCCTGCTGAGGTCCCAACATCTATCCTCCCAAGCCCCTGTGTGGTAGCCACCCTGACATGAGATGTTGAGGAGCAGGTGAGGGAGGCCATCCTCACCCAACCCGGCCCAAGCACCTGTCCCCCGGACCGTCTCTTTGTCCCGGAAACCCTCCGCTCCCAAGTGATCCTGTGGGGGCATGATTCACGACTAGCCTGTCACCCTGGGGTTACCCGCACCCACCACCTGCTCTCCCAGCACTTTTGGTGGCCCTCTCTAAGATAGATAGATAGATAGATATACTTTATTAATCCCAAAAACTGGGAAATTAAAGTGTAACAGCAGCATAACACAAATACAACAACAATGAAATAAAGAACAACCAACAATTAAGATAATAATTAATAATTAAATAGGAAAAGATAATTAAATAAGAATAAGAAATTAAGATAATAATTACATAAGAATAAGTAAAATAAAATATAATATATAATATAATATATGACCGGATTTTAACTATTATAACACAAATACAACAACAATGAAATAAAAAGAACAACCAACAATTAAGATAATAATTAATAATTAATAATTAAATAAGAAAAGATAATTAAATAAGAATAAGAAATTAAGATAATAATTACATAAGAATAAGTAAAATAAAATATAATATAATAATATATGTAATAATATAATATATAATATATGACCGGATTTTAGCTATTATTGTACACGCTGATGGCCTGTGGCAGGAAAGATTTCCTGTATCTTTCCTTACGACAGCGGAGCTGGAGCAGTCTGTGGGAGAAAGTACTCCGCTGTCTGTCCACTGTGTGATGGAGAGGGTGCTGATCATCGTCCATGATGGTAAACAGTTTATTCAGCGTTCTCCTCTCCACCACAGTACCAAACGTCTCCAGCCGGACACCAAGTACAGAGCCAGCCTTCTTGATGATTTTATCAAGTCTGTTGGTGTCGCTGGCTCTGATGCTGCTACCCCAACACACAGCAGCAAAGAAGATGACACTGGCAACAACAGACTGGTAGAAGATCTCCAACATCTTGCTGCACACGTTGAAGGATCTCAGCTTCCTCAGGAAATAGAGTCTGCTCATCCCCTTCTTGTACACAGCTTCTGTGTTAGATTTCCAGTCCAGTCTGTTGTCAATCACCACGCCCAGGTATTTATAGTCCTTCACCTCCTCCACCACCTCCCCCCTGATCAGTACAGGCTGTGAAGGCATCCTCTTTCTCCTGAAGTCGATCACCATCTCTCTGGTCTTGTTGACATTCAGCCTCAGGTGATTCTGCTCGGACCACTCTACAAAGTTGTCCACCAGCGTCCTGTACTCACCCTCCTCTCCCTCCCTTATACACCCAACAACAGCTGAGTCATCAGAAAACTTCTGTAGATGACATGACTCAGAGTTGTATTGAAAGTCAGTGGTGTATAAGGTGAAGAGGAAGGGAGAAAGCACAGTCCCCTGTGGAGCTCCTGTATCACTGACCACCACATCAGACAGGACACTGCCCAGACGGACAAACTGTGGCCTGCCTGTCAAGTAGTCAGTAATCCAGGAGATCACTGTGTCGTCAACACCCATCACCTGCAGCTTCTCACCCAGTAGCAGAGGTTGGATGGTATTGAAAGCACTGGAAAAATCAAAGAAAGTGATCCTCCCGTCCACACATCCCTCACACTGTTCTGTTGGAGTTTGGCCTCCAGCTTCTTCCTGTAGTTGTCCTTGCATGTCCTCAGTCTTTGTCTAAGTTCATGCTGCACTCTTCTCTGCTCCTCTTTATCTCCAGACCTGAAAGCCTTCTTCTTCTTGTTCAGAAGTACTTTCAGGTCGCTGGTAATCCATGGCTTGTTGTTGGGAAAGCAGCGCACAGTCCGGGCTGGTATGGTGGTGTCCTCACAGAATTTGATATAATCTGTGATGCAGACAGTCAATTTATCAATGTCCTCCCCATGTGGCTCACAGAGTACATCCCAGTCCGTTGACTCAAAACAGTCCTGCAGTGCATCAGCAGACTCCTGTGTCCACCTCCTCACTGTCCTGGTGAGCACAGGCTGCTTTCTTACAAGAGGGACATATCTTGGAGACATCATGACCAAGTTGTGGTCTGATCTGCCGAGGGGGGGGGAGGGCTGTGACGTCATATGCATCCATGGCATTGGCATACAGGAGATCCAGCGTTTTATTGTCTCTGGTGGGGCAGTCAACATATTGGTGGAAGTTAGTGTTGAATGAGACATGATTAAAATCTCCTGTAATAACCATGAATGCATCCGGGTGTTCAGTCTGTAGTTTGGCAGCGGCGGAGCTGATGACGTCACATGCTACCGCTGCATCAGCTGACGGAGGGATGTAAACAACAATCACGATGGTGGACGTGAACTCTCTCGGTAAATAATAGGGGCGCATTCCCACAGCTAACAGTTCAATGTCTGGGGTACAGAGACGTTCCTTCAGGTTGACATGCCCCGGATTGCACCACCTCTCACTCACTAAAAAGTGCAATCCCACCTCCCTTCTTCTTCCGGCTTGAGGAACAGTCTCTGTCTCCACGTACCAGGCTGTAACCAGGCAACCCGACGCTGTTAGCATGGATGTGCGAGTGCAGCCAAGTTTCAGTAAAACAAAAAATGCTACACTCGCGGTACTCCCTCTGGGTCTTAAGCAGTGCTGACAGTTCATCCATCTTATTCCCAAGAGACCTCACGTTTCCCATTATGATCGCTGGTACCGCTGGTTTATGTCTTTTTCTTTTATCCCTCCGTTTAGTACCAGACCTGCTACCCCGGCGTCTCCTCCGTAACTCCTGCGGGATTACAGGTCTGTCTCCGGGCAGCACCACGGGATTACTCAGCGCCATCAGCTGTTGACGCGTGTATACAAAAATTAATCCGGTCATTTTACAAAACAAAAAATACTAAAATTAACTAAAATAAACAAAAAATACAAAGAATAACAAGAAAACTACGGAGCTGCTGCAACAGGCTGCCACCAGGAGCGGCGCCAATTCGAATGAGTAAAGGTTTGCCCCACCTGTAATCAAAACAAGACCTCCAGTCATGCTCCCGCAGGCCTCCTCCAGCCCCTTCCAATACCCATGCGGCCCTGGTCCCACGTAGCTCTGGACTTTGTCTCTGGTCTACCCCCTTCAGATGGAAACACAGTAATACTCACCATTGTTGATTGCTTCAGCAAGATGGCTCGCTTTATTCCACTACCTAAATTGCCATCTGCGAAGGAGACTGCCCAGATTGTCCTCGAACAGGTATTTAGGATCCATGGTCTGCCAAAGGATATTGTGTCTGATAGGGGTCCACAGTTGGCTTCTTCCTTTTGGAAGGAGTTCTGCCACCTATTGGGAGCCACTGCCAGCCTTACATCCGGCTTCCACCCCCAGTCAAATGGCCAGACAGAACGAATTATTCAGGAGTTGGAGAAGGCACTCCGCTGCATGGCCTCACGAAACCCCCGAGTCTGGGCACAACATCTGTTGTGGATAGAGTATGCGCACAATTCCCTGACCAGCACTGCTACTGGTCTGTCCCCATTCCAGTGCGTCTACGGATACCAACCACCCCTGTTTGCCAGCCAAGAAGGGAATATCACCTTCCCTTCTGCCCTAGCCTATGCTCGCCGTTTCCGTCGTACCTGGTCCCAGGCTAGTGCCACTCTCCTTAAATCCGCCACCAGCTATGCCACCGGAGCTAACCGACGGAGAGTTCCTGCTTCTACCTACCAGGTCGGTCAAAGGGTGTGGCTCTCGGCCCGGGATCTACCTCTTCGAGTTGAGTCACGAAAGCTGGCACCCAAGTTTGACTGTCCATTTCCCATTCAGAGAATCATTAACCCGTCTGCAGTCAGACTCCAACTACCACGGTCCATGAGGGTACACCCAACGTTCCAGCTGGTCCCAGCAGCAGCAGCACCCCCCCTCGTATTGTGGATGGAGGTCCTGTGTACACCGTCCGATGGCTGCTCCGTTCTCGACGACGTGGCAGAGTTCTCCAATACCTAGACTGGGAGGGGTATGGTCCAGAAAAGAGGTCTTGGATTCCCACCCGGAGGATTGTGGTCAAGACTCTGATCTCTGACTTCCATCGTCAGCACCCTGACCAGCCATCCATCAAGAGGGGTCGTCCACGGGGCTCCCAGAATGCTGGCTCTGTTCATGAAAGCCCTCTGGTCCCAGCAGCACCACCACCTCCTCCCCCTCGTGTCGTGGATGGAGGTCCTGTGTACACTGTCCGACGGCTGCTCTGTTCTCGACGACGTGGCAGAGGTCTCCAATACCTAGCGGACTGGGAGGGGTATGGTCCGGAAGAGAGGTCTTGGATTCCTGCCTGGAGGATTGTGGACAAGACTCTGATCTCTGACTTCCATCGTCAGCACCCTGACCAGCCATCCATCAAGAGGGGTCGTCCATGGGGAAGGAAGGCCAGGGTTTATATGTAGTTGGAGTGATGAGTTGATGGAAGGCAGGTGAGCTGAGGAATGGCAGGTGTGCTTCATCTGTTGATTATCAAGGAGGCCCAGGGAAGTGTGACACGCACACACAGACAACACAAGGAGGGGGAGAACACAGGGAAACAACAACAAACACGACTGCCATCGTGACATAATTACAGCTATTTTAAAGGACTGTGGTACATATCCTGATAATATATACAGATTAATCAAATCCAATAAGGAAGTTCTAACTAGAGGTAATACATCCTTAAGTGCACATTAGTTTTCCATTAGCAACCGAACACATACGCTACTCCACAGGCTAAGATAGCGTTCATAATGAGTTTACTTTCAGGCAGAGCTGCAGCATGGGCGTTAGCTATATCCACTCAACACACCGAGCTAACATCCAATTATCAGCTATTTTCAGAGGAAATGAGGCGAGTGTTTGATCACCCTGTACGAGGCAGACAGGCGGTAGCCCGTTTATTGGACCTCCGACAGGGATCTCAGTCTGCGTCACACTACACGTTAGAGTTCCGCATCTTAGCTGCAGAATCCGGGTGGGGGGATTTAGAACTGCAAACAATTTTCAGACGGGGGCTAGGGAGCGACATACAGGATGAGCTGGCAGTAAGAGAGGAAAGTCAGACTTTGAATCAACTCATAGAGCTAGCAATTAAGTTAGATAACAGAATTCAGGAACGAGGAAGAGAGAGACAAGAGGTTCGTCGGAGACGACCGCTCCACCCCGCCCCTCCGCTCATCCCGAAACCTGCCATCTCCCATCCCACTCCGAGGGCCCCGCCTCCAGAGCACGATATATCCCACACCGAGGAACCCATGCAGCTGGGACGAGCTCGTCTGACTCCGGCAGAGCGGCGCCTGGAGGAACGCCGGTGCCTCTACTGCGGAGAACGGGGCCACTTCATTAGCCTCTGCACAGCACAACCAAAAGGGGAGGCTCACCACGGAGGAGGAGGTCCCTGGTGAGCCAAGTCTCTTCATCCTCCGCATCTCGCATCCAACTGGCAGGTACTATTCACACAGCACAATTTTCTGCGCCTGTGGCGGTTCTGGTGGACTTGGGCGCTGACGATAACTTTATCCACACAGACTTTGTGCTAAAACACAATTTTGCCACCTATGAACTAAGCACCCCCAAAGAAGTGTTAGCCATAGATGGCAAGATTCTCGAGCTAGTCACCCATCGCACTCAGCCAGTGAACTTGGTCCTGTCTAGTAACCACCATGAGCATTTGGAACTGTTTGTAATTAACTCACCTCTCCATTCTGTCATTCTGGGTATTCCCTGGCTGAGGCGCCACAATCCCCACGTGGACTGGACCACAGGAACCATCAGGAAGTGGAGCATGCATTGCCACGCCCACTGTCTGAAGTCAGCTTTGCCTCCTCGAAGCCCCAGCATCTCCGAGCAGGCGGAGGTAATAGACTTGACTAGCGTCCCCAGTGAGTATCATGATTTAAGAGAGGTATTTTGCAAGGATTCCGCCTGCTCGCTTCCTCCGCACAGGCCATACGACTGTGCAATTGACCTGCTCCCCGGATTATCCCTCCCGACCAAGAGACTGTATAACCTTTCCAAGCCTGTGAGAGAAGCTATGGAAAAGTACATTAATGAATCAGTCGCAGCGGGGTTGATCCGGCCCTCTTCATCTCCTGTAGGGGCGGGGTTTTTCTTCGTCGAGAAGAAGGACAAGACGCTCCGCCCCTGCATAGACTACTCCGCACTCAATGAAATCACAGTAAGAAACAAATACCCCCTCCCTCTGATAGACTCGACCTTTGGGCCCTTACATTCAGCTTGCATATTTACCAAACTGGATCTGAGAAACGCATACCACCTGGTACGCATCCGGGAGGGGGATGAATGGAAGACCGCATTCAATACACATCTGGGACACTTTGAATACTTGGTCATGCCTTTCGGTCTCACAAACGCACCTGCTGTTTTTCAGAATCTTGTAAATGATGTTTTAAGAGATGAACCGAGTGGTGTTTGTTTATTTAGATGACATTTTGATTTTTTCCAACTCCTTAGAGGAGCATGTATGTCACGTTAGAGATGTTCTGCAGCGCCTCCTTGAGAACAGGCTTTTTGTTAAAGCTGAAAAATGCGATTTTCATACTGTCTCCACTAATTTCTTAGGTTTCATTATAGAGAGGGGACAACTGAGGGCGGACCCCACCAAGGTGGAGGCGGTCCAGAACTGGCCGGTCCCCACCACTAGGAAGCAGCTTCAGCACTTCCTTGGGTTTGCCAACTTTTATAGACGTTTCATCAAATCAAATCAAATCAAATCAAATTTTATTTATATAGCCCAAAATCACAAAATACATTTGTCTCAGAGGGCTTTACAATCTGTACAGGGAGTGACACCCTCTGTCCTTAGACCCTCGATTCGAGTGAGGAAAAACTTGCCCACCAAAAAACCTTTTAACAGGGAAAAAGGTGGAAGAAACCTCAGGAAGAGCCACAGAGGAGGGATCCCTCTCCCAGGACGGACAGACGTGCAATGGATGTCACATGTACAGAACAAATCAACACACACATATTGTACACTCACGATGAATAATAGTGATAAATAATCACAATGATAAAATGAGAATAATGACAATGAATGATGAATTATTACAGTAACAGTGAAACTAGTGGTAAAGATACAGATGCACAGTAGGAAATCATTAACTAACTATAAACTGTAATGGGGATATGGCAACAATGATGACGGCGACAACACACGCAGAAGACGCCACGCAGGACCACAGCAGCAGACACAGTCCACAAGAACCTGCTGGACGAGAGAGCACAGAAACTCCGGGGAAGAAGTTTAATTAGTAACATGATAGATAGATAGATGGATTAGATAGATGGATAAGGAGAGAGTGAGAATGAGAGAGAGAGAGAACGAGAGAGTATGTGAGTCCCCCAGCAGTCTAGTTCTATGGCAGCATAACTAAGGGATGACCTGAGCCAGCCCTAACTATAAGCTTTATCAAAAAGGAAAGTCTTAAGTCTACTCTTAAGGTCCTACTACTCCTAAGGTGTTGATCGTGTCTGCCTCCCGAACACAGAGTGGTAGTTTATTCCACAGAAGAGGAGCTTGATAGCTGAAAGCTCTGGCTCCCAATCTACTTTTAGACACTATAGGAACCACAAGGAACCCAGCATCCTGGGAGCGCAGTGTTCTAGTAGGGTGGTAAGGTACTATGAGCTCTTTTAGATATGATGGTGCCTGACCATGAAGAGCTTTGTAAGTTAGTAGAAGAATTTTAAATTCTATTCTAGATTTAACGGGTAGCCAGTGCAAGGAAGCCAAAATGGGAGAGATTTGATCTCTGATTTTGGTTCCTGTCAGAACACGTGCAGCAGCATTCTGAATCAGCTGCAAACTCTTAAGAGACTTATTAGAGCAGCCTGATAGCAAAGAGTTACAATAGTCCAGCCTAGAAGTAACAAATGCATGGACTAGTTTTTCTGCATCCGCTTGAGAAATGATGCGTCTGATTTTGGCAATGTTACGTGAAAGAATGCAGTCCTTGAAAGTTGTTTTATATAGTCATTAAAGGACAAATCCTGATCAAAAACAACTCCAAGATTTTTTACGGTGGAGCTGGAGGCCAGGGTGATCCCATCTAAGGCTAAATCTCTGGAATGATAGTTTCTAAGGTGTTTGGGTCCTATTACGAGAACTTCAGTTTTATCTAAATTTAGCATCAGAAAATTGTGGGTCATCCAATTTTTTATGTCTATAATGCATGCTTGAAGATTAGTCAAGCGATTGGTTTCATCAGGCTTGATCGATAAATATAATTGGGTGTCGTCGGCATAACAGTGAAAGTTAATTTCATGAATGATTCCTAATAATGTTCCCTAGAGCAGGGGTCTCAGACTCGCGGCCCCCGGGGCGATAATTTGCGGCCCGTCTTAATATGAAAGATTAATGTTAGTGCGGCCCGCAAAATTGATATGAATGACACTTGTTGTGTGCGGAGCTGAATGAACCAATCACGGTTAGGTATATGGCTCTGGTGGGCGGGACATCGGCAAGGCTGTCCGGTGGCTCTGTAAAGCTCCACCTCGCTACAAGTCTGCCCCGGAGGACACGAAGAAGAGTGTCGTCTCTCTCTCTCTGCCTGTGTGTGAGTCGCAGGGGCCACACACACAGCCTGTGCAAAGCGCAGGATGAAAAACTGACTTTTAAATGAATATAAACTTCATTAAAAGAAGACATGTCTGGGCAAAAGTGGACGTTTTGACACCGTATTTACAGACACGGATCCACAGCGTCTCGCTGCTTCATGTGTACTATGAAGTCAGTCAGTTAATATGTGGTTTCTTCAGTCGTCTGTATCTGCTGTATGATCATTTTTAATTTTATTTGTTTATTTAATTCATTATTTTGTGTTAAAAATAAAGGCATTTGAGAACGGAATGTTTTATTAGCGATTTTCTTGTGGAAATCCTGATGCGGCCCAGCCTTACCCAGACTCTGCCTCCAGCGGCCCCCAGGTCAATTGAGTTTGAGACCCCTGCCCTAGAGGAAGCATATATAAACTGAAAAGAAGTGGCCCTAATACAGAACCTTGAGGGACTCCATGAGAAACTTTGGTTTGCATGGAGGATTCATCATTAACATGAACAAACTGAGAACGGTCTAGGAAATATGACTTAAACCAGCCTAGGGCGGTTCCTTTAATGCCATTTTGATATTCCAGTCTCTGTAAGAGAATCTGATGGTCAATGGTGTCAAATGCGGCACTAAGATCTAATAGGACAAGTATAGAGATGAGTCCCTTGTCTGATGCCATTAGGAGGTTGTTTGTAACTTTAACTAGTGCGGTCTCTGTGCTATGATTTACTCTAAATCCTGACTGAAACTCCTCGAATAAGCTGTTTGTGTGGAGAAAATCACATAGCTGATTGGCTACGGCTTTCTCAAGTACCTTAGAGATGAATGAAAGGTTTGATATTGGCCTGTAGTTGGCTAAAACCTCTTGATCTAGAGTTGGTTTTTTAAGAAGAGGCTTAATCACAGCTATTTAAAGGACTGTGGTACATATCCTGATAATAAAGACAGATTAATCATATTCAATAAGGACGGGCTAACTAAAGGTAATACATCTTTAAGCAGCCTGGTTGGGATGGGGTCTAAGAGACAGGTTGACGACTTAGATGAAGAAATTATTGTAGTTATTTGTTGAATTTCGACGGGGAGAAAAGCAGTCTAAATATATGTCAGGTTTTATAGCTATTTCCAAACTTGCTGTATCTGAAATCAGATGAGTGCCTGTTGAGGGCAAAAGGTGATGAATTTTGTCTCTAATATTTAGAATTTTATCATTAAAGAAGCTCATGAAGTCATTACTAGTTAGGCTTAAAGGAATAGATGACTCAATAGAGCTGTGGTTCTCTGTTAGCCTGGCTACAGTGCTGAAGAGAAACCTGGGGTTGTTCTTATTTTCATCAATTAATGAGGAATAATAAGCTGTTCTGGCATTACGCAGAGCCTTCCTATATATTGCAAGATTATCTTGCCAGGCTAGGCGAGATTCTTCCAGTTTAGAGGCACGCCATTTACGTTCAGATTTACATGCATCTTGTTTTAATTTGCAAGTGTGCTGGCTATACCATGGTGCTAACCTCCTCTGTTTTATTGTCTTCTTTTTCAGAGGTGCAATAGAGTCAAGAGTTGCCTGTAATGTGTCTGTAGTATTACTAACGAGCTGATCTATGTGTGAGGGGCTACAGGAAGCTGCTAATTCCTCTGTAACATTAAGACATGGCATTGAATTTAAATTCAAATTCAAATTTTATTTATATAGCCCAAAATCACAAAATACATTTGTCTCAGAGGGCTTTACAATCTGTACAGGGAGTGACACCCTCTGTCCTTAGACCCTCGATTCGAGTGAGGAAAAACTTGCCCACCAAAAAACCTTTTAACAGGAAAAAAGGTGGAAGAAACCTCAGGAAGAGCCACAAAGGAGGGATCCCTCTCCCAGGACGGACAGACGTGCAATGATGTCACATGTACAGAACAAATCAACACACACATATTATACACTCCACATATTGTACAATGAATAATAATGAATTACAATTGATGATAAGAATAGGTTACAATGAATGATGAATTATTACAGTAGCAGCAAATCATTACATAACTATAAACTGTAATGGGGATATGGCAACAATGATGACGGCGACAACACATGCAGTAGACGCCACGCAGGACCACAGCAGCAGACAAAGTCCACAAGAACCTGCTGGACGAGAGAGCACAGAAACTCCGGGGAAGAAGTTTAATTAGTAACATGATAGATAGATGGATTAGATAGATGGATAGATAAGGAGAGAGAGAGAATGAGAGAGAGAGAGAGCGAGAGAGTATGTGAGTCCCCCAGCAGTCTAGTTCTATGGCAGCATAACTAAGGGATGACCTGAGCCAGCCCTAATTATAAGCTTTATCAAACAGGAAAGTCTTAAGTCTACTCTTAAAGGTGTTGATCGTGTCTGCCTCCCGAACACAGAGTGGTAGCTTATTCCACAGAAAAGGAGCTTGATAGCTGAAAGCTCTGGCTCCCAATCTACTTTTAGACACTATAGGAACCACAAGGAACCCACCATCCTGGGAGCGCAGTGTTCTAGTGGGGTGGTAAGGTACTATGAGCTCTTTTAAATATGATGGTGCCTGACCATGAAGAGCTTTGTAAGTTAGGAGAAGAATTTTAAATTCTATTCTAGATTTAACGGGTAGCCAGTGCAAGGAAGCCAAAATGGGAGAGATGTGATCTCTGATTTTGGTTCCTGTCAGAACACGTGCAGCAGCGTTCTGAATCAGCTGCAAACTCTTAAGAGACTTATTAGAGCAGCCTGATAGCAAAGAGTTACAATAGTCCAGCCTAGAAGTAACAAATGCATGGACTAGTTTTTCTGCATCCACTTGAGAAATGATGCGTCTGATTTTGGCAATGTTACGCAAGTGGAAGAATGCAGTCCTCGAAAGTTGTTTTATATAGTTATTAAAGGACAAGTCTTGATCAAAAACAACGCCAAGATTTTTTACGGTGGAGCTGGTGGCCAGGGTGATCCCATCTAAGGCTAAATCTCTGGAATGATAGTTTCTAAGGTGTTTGGGTCCTATTAGGAGAACTTCAGTTTTTTCTGAATTTAGCATCAGAAAATTGTGGGTCATCCAATTTTTTATGTCCTTAATGCATACTTGAAGTCTAGTCAAGTGATTGGTTTCATCAGGCTTGATCGATAAATATAATTGGGTGTCGTCAGCATAACAGTGAAAGTTAATTGAATGATTCCTAATAATGTTCCCTAAAGGAAGCATATATAAACTGAAAAGAAGTGGCCCTAATACAGAACCTTGTGGGACTCCATGAGAAACTTTGGTTTGCATGGAGGATTCATCATGAACATGAACAAACTGAGAACGGTCTAGGAAATATGACTTAAACCAGCCTAGGGCGGTTCCTTTAATGCCAATTTGGTATTCCAGTCTCTGTAAGAGAATCTGATGGTCAATGGTGTCAAATGCGGCACTAAGATCTAATAGGACAAGTACAGAGATGAGTCCTTTGTCTGATGCCATTAGGAGGTCGTTTGTAACTTTAACTAGTGCGGTCTCTGTGCTATGATTTACTCTAAATCCTGACTGAAACTCCTCGAATAAACTGTTTGTGTGGAGAAAGTCACATAGTTGGTTGGCTACGGCTTTCTCAAGTACCTTCGAGATGAAAGAAAGGTTTGATATCGGTCTGTAATTGGCTAAAACCTCTTGATCTAGAGTTGGTTTTTTAAGAAGAGGCTTAATCACAGCTATTTTAAAGGACTGTGGTACATATCCTGATAATAAAGACAGATTAATCATATTTAATAAGGACGGGCTAACTAAAGGTAATACATCTTTAAGCAGCCTGGTTGGGATGGGGTCTAAGAGACAGGTTGACGACTTAGATGAAGTAATTATTGTAGTTATTTGTTTAATGTCGACGGGAGAAAAGCAGTCTAAATATATGTCAGATTTTATAGCTATTTCCAACCTTGCTGTATCTGAAATCAGATGACTGCCTGATGAGGGCAAAAGGTGATGAATTTTGTCTCTAATATTTAGAATTTTATCATTAAAGAAGCTCATGAAGTCATTACTAGTTAGGCTTAATGGAATAGATGACTCAATAGAGCTGTGGTTCTCTGTTAGCCTGGCTACAGTGCTGAAGAGAAACCTGGGGTTGTTCTTATTTTCCTCAATTAATGAGGAATAATAGGCTGTTCTGGCATTACGCAGAGCCTTCCTATAAATTGCAAGATTATCTTGCCAGGCTAGGCGAGATTCTTCCAGTTTAGAGGCACGCCATTTACGTTCAGATTTACGTGCCTCTTGCTTTAATTTGCGAGTGTGCTGGCTATACCATGGTGCTAACCTCCTCTGTCTTATTGTCTTCATTTTCAGAGGTGCAATAGAGTCAAGAGTTGTCTGTAATGACTCTGTAGTATTACTAACGAGCTGATCTATGTGTGAGGGGCTACAGGAAGCTGCTAAGTCCTCTGTAACATTAAGACATGGCATTGAATTTAATACTATAGTAATCGTTTCCTTAAATTTGGCTACAGCACTGTCAGATAAACATCTGCTGTAGGAGTTTCTGAAAAAAGGCTTATAGTCCAGTAGTATGAACTCAAAGGTTATTAGAAAATGGTCAGATAGGATAGGATTATGTGGAAAGACTATTAGATGATCAATTTCAATGCCATATGAGAGTATAAGGTCAAGAGTGTGATTCAGACAATGAGTCGGCTTGTTTACACTCTGACAGAAGCCAATTGAGTCTAACAAAGAGATAAATGCAGTACTAAGACTATCACTATGGTTGTCGACATGAATATTAAAATCACCTACAATAATTACTTTATCTGATTTAACGACCAAGCCTGATGCAAATTCTGCAAATTCAGATAGAAATTCAGAATAAGGACCTGGAGCTCGATATAATATAACAAATAATATTGGCTGTAATGTTTTCCAGGTTGGGTGAGTCAGGCTAAGAACGAGACTTTCAAATGAATTATAATTTAGTTTAGGTTTAGGATAAATGAGTAAACTAGAGTCAAATATGGCTCCAACTCCACCACCCCGACCAGTACTTCGAGGAATATGAGTATTACAATGACTGGGGGGAGTGGATTCATTTAAACTAACATATTCATCCTCCTGCAACCAGGTTTCAGTGAGGCAGAGTAAATCAATATCATAATCAGATATTAATTCATTTACTAAAACAGCTTTAGAGGACAAGGACCTAATATTCAGGAGTCCACATTTAATTATCTTGTTTGGGACTCTTTGAGATGTTGATTTAATTTGTATCAGGTTTTTATGATTTACTCCTCTTCTGTTTGTTTTATCTTTAAATAATGCAGGTGGACAGGGGACAGACACAGTCTCTATACTAGATGATTGGGTGGGCAGCTGCTCTAGTGGAGGCGCAGAGAAGCGTGTAAGACTGCAGCTCTGCTTCCTGGTCTCAACTCTGGATTGTCATGGGTTAGATCGACTAATAAACTTGGCCATGTTTCTAGATATAAGAGCTGCTCCATCCAAAGTGTGATGGATGCCGTCTCTCCTAATCAGACCAGGTTTTCCCCAGAAAGGTGTCCAATTATTTATAAAGCCCACATCGTTATCTGGACACCACCTCGACAACTAGCGGTGAAATGACGACATGCGGCTATACATGTCATCACTGGTTACATTGGGGGCTATAGTCAGATAGCTGCCCCGCTCACACAGCTAACCTCTCTGAAGCAAACATATACATGGACTACTGAAGCTGACAAAGCATTCACAGAACTTAAACATAGATTTACTTATGCCCCTGTTCTTGTGCACCCAGATCCTGAACAGCAGTTTGTGGTCGAGGTGGACGCCTCGGATTCCGGCGTAGGGGCCGTACTCTCCCAACACCACCGGAAGGATAACAAGCTCCACCCCTGCGCATACTTCTCCCGCCGCCTCTCTCCTGCGGAGAAAAACTACGACGTGGGGAACCGAGAACTCCTGGCGGTGGTGCTGGCTCTACAGGAATGGCGTCATTGGCTGGAGGGAGCGGAACACCCTTTTATCATCTGGACCGACCATAAAAATCTGGCCTACCTCCGCTCGGCACAGCGCCTCAACGCACGGCAGGCCAGGTGGGC
Source organism: Pampus argenteus (assembly GCA_036937835.1). Taxonomy (NCBI): domain Eukaryota; kingdom Metazoa; phylum Chordata; class Actinopteri; order Scombriformes; family Stromateidae; genus Pampus; species Pampus argenteus. Next base: position 17,965,755 of record CM072864.1, on the reverse strand, counting down.
TCTGTTCCTGGGCAGGTTTAATTTCACCCTCACCTATCGACCGGGCTCCAAGAATGCTAAACCGGATGCGCTTTCCCCAGGAGAGAGGGAATCAGCGGGTGAGAGCATCCTCCCTGCGCCCTGGATGGTGGGCGCGGTGCGATGGAGGGTAGAAAGGGAGGTACAAGATGCCCTCCGAGACCAGCCTGTGCCTGAGGGCTGCCCCCAAGGGCGTCTCTTCATCCCACCAGCCCTCTGCTCCCCAGTGCTCATGTGGGGACACACCTCCCGGATAGCCTGCCATCCCGGGGGTCATCGAACACTTGCTCTCATCCAGCAGCGTTTTTGGTGGCCTTCCATGGCCTCTGAAGTAAAAGCCTTCATCGCCGCCTGCTCCGCCTGTGCCCGGGGGAAGACCTCTCACCGCCCCTGGTCTCACATTGCCATCGACTTCGACAGGGATTACCTCCGTCTAAAGGTAAAGACACTATAATGACAGTCGTAGATCGGTTCTCCAAGGCGGTTCATTTTGTTCCTCTCCCCAAGCTCCCTTCCGCCTTGGAGACCACCCATTTAATGACGCAGCATGTTTTCAGGCTGCACGGAATCCCGCTGGACATCGTTTCCGACCGAGGTCCACAATTCACCTTCCAGGTATGGAAGGCTTTTTGTCGGGGAGTGGGGGCGGCAGTGAGTCTCACGTCAGGCTATCACCCCCAGTCTAACGGTCAAACGGAGCGGGCCAACCAGGACCTAGAGTCCGCCCTGCGCTGCGTCGCGGCTCGACTCCCCTCCTCCAGGGCATCCCACCTTCCATGGGTCGAGTACTCACATAATACCCTCATCAGCTTGGCCACGAGATTTTCACCCTTCATGGTGAATCACGGGTTTCAGCCACCCTTGTTCCCCAGCCAGAAATCGGAGGTGGCGGTGCCATTGGTCCACGCGCAGCTCCGCCGGGTGCAGAGGGTATGGAGGGAGACCCGAGCAGCCCTAGGAAGGACGGCAGAGCGTAATCGTCGCATAGCAGATCGTCATAGAGTCCCTGCACCTAGCTACCAGGTGGGTCAACAGGTGTGGCTCTCATCTAAGAACCTACCCTTGCAAACAGAATCACGGAAGCTGGCACCACGGTTCATAGGGCCTTTCAAGACTGGATTTGTCTCTGTACAAATCAACATAAAAACACATAAGGCTCTGTAACATGCAGTCTCCTCCACACAGCACACAGGTCTCAAGCTCCTGTTAGCAAATAAGCATACAGAAAAAACCCTGTAGACTAGCATGTGGAAACATGTCTGCTTTAACCTGCAAAAAAGTCAGTTTACAAGCTTCATATTCAATTGTCACATTAAGTGCATGTTTACAACCTAAAAACGAACATTTATACATAAAACAAGGTTTACATTGTCCAAAAACTGAAATAAATGTTTGAAAGTGACAAGCAAAATAGTAACATTACCTATTCTCAGCTCGTCTGGCGCAAACTGAGAGAAGCACCGGGATGACGACAAGAGGCCTGCGACCTCTTAAAGTGACAGTACAGGTCTCAACACCCTAGTCTGAATACAACATTTAGGCATAGAAATAGGCAATAAAACACATCTAAAACATATAGAAAACAACATTCATCAGGATTTGGTGACATTTCAAATGTAAAAGTAATATTATAATTTTAACCTTGTCACATATAGCAGCTACTGACTGTTCGGTGGTGCGGTACCGTGCCTCTAAGGCGCTAAGCCTTGCCTCCAGAGCTACAAATAAATTACATTTATTACAATTACCATTTTCGCTAAAGGAGGACGAGGAGTAACTAAACATGTGGCACACAGGACAAGAGAGAGGAGAAGAGAGAGTGGGAGAGGAGCGAGAAGCCATTGTTTAGCTAGGCTAGTCTAAGTGATGTTGTAAAGTTATGGAGACACTCGCCAATGTGAGGAATACGTGAAAATCAGGCTAGGTGAGCAAAACAGAGAGCACTGTGTCAGTAACACCGGTAACAGGAAGTGACAGAATACGCTTACTGTAAGGCAGGTTTAAGTGTTTAAAGCATGTTGCTGAGTTATCAGATCACATATATTCTTTTATTTTGTAAGTATTTTTGCTTTTCTGCTTCTTCTGGATTACAGCCTCAGAGGTTCTCTGCTGCTCGATATTCTGTTCTTGGTCTGTTCTTTCTTTACACAAAAGAGCTGGTGGTGATCCCTTATGTATCATCTGTAAAGGGTCAAGTTTCCCTCAAGGAGCGATATGAATGAAATGAAATGAAAAAGTGGATTGATTCTTATTCCTGGGACATTTCAGTACAACACTGTAACACAAAACTCAAGATGTTTTCAAAGACATTAAGTGATGTTTAATTTTGGCTGTAGTCACCACAGTCAGAGTGACACATTGAAAAAAATACATTGAATGCTTTGACTTGCTATAATCTTTTTAATGCAAAGGCAGTTGAATCAGTCGGACAAGGTCCTACAGGGAAATACACATTTATAGATTATCCATCGGGTGTTTCATTTAAATTACACAGACTTGGCCAGACCAATTCTCTGAGACTCGGTATCAAAGATGGCGTAGTACTCCCTGATGAAGACATCTCCCAGGATCCAGAGTTGGTCAGTGCCCTCCTGTCCAAAGCCAGTGTAGCAACTATCTGAGCTCTGTGGAAAGACGAGAAAAAGGAGATTTATTTTTTCCCCAAAATCTTGATGATGTGTATTTAAAACGTACAGATAGTTTTCTTTTTGCATTGGTGACAGGGGTTTAACTGACCTGAGTGACATAGGCAGATGCAGGGACGGTGAAGGCCTTCCCGTTGAGAGTGAAGGTAATATCAGGCATGCTCTGGATGTTCTGGCAGTTCACTACAGCCTGTGAGAAGAACATCACACACAGACTGTGAAGCAGTAGTTGTATTTATTTGTATTTTAAATGTTTCTGGCTAAAGAAAGTAACCAAGTCTCACTTTGTTTTTAGTTGAGACAATTTGACATCACAGCTTTAAAGTTTTGTTCACTCTGGTTTCAGACAACAGGGAAAATCTACTTCAGATGGTATGGTATGATGGTGTGATTCACCTCTCCATTCTGGTTGGTTGTTGTTGTAGCTCCAACCCGGGTATTCATGTTGTTGATGTCAGTGGTTGGGCCAACAATCAGGGAGGTGCCAGTGTCAATAATGGCCTGGCAGCCACCAGAGCAGGCCACGGTCTGTCCATTGATGGTAACACTGTGAGAAGGAGCAGCAAAATGTGAATTATAATCAAGCCAGGAGGCTTTGTGCAACCATTATTTTGATGATTTCGGATGCATTTTTCTGTACCTGTCCATTTTGATTTGATAGTAGGATTCAGAAGACAGAGGGATCCAGGTGATATCTCCAGTGTAGTGGCTGCTGTCAAGACCACCGAAGACCACCTCACTGCCCTGCTGTTCATTGCTGAGAGAGAGCGAAAAAACAAATGTCATATGTAAAAAGAAGCCATAGAACATGACACAAGGTCACATCTGACAGATTTCCATCCTGTTTCATTACCTGCTCAGGTAGACAGAGAACATGGCCTGGGACACCAGTCCCTGCTTGACCATGTTGTCAAAGACGGGCACAACGTTGTCAGCGGAAATAGACTGGTAGGCCAGTCCCAGGATACCATCAGCGGGCATATAAGTCTCGAAGGGAGCCTCTGTGCGGCTAAGGCCAAACACTTGGTTGGCAACAGAGATGCCGCCCACCTGGAAACACAAGACAGCTGTCAGTTAACATATCATAGAGATATGGATGATTGAAGTCTAAACAGACTATTTATGTCATTGCAGGGAGTTTGGTTACCTCAACAGTGTCACTGGCCAGATATCCAGTCATACTACCAGTGCCATACCAGATGGTCAGAGACTGGCCGTTCCACTTGAGGGTGGAGGACTGCTGAGGGTTGAATTTGTTGTGGTTCTCTGCAGAGGAACAACATTTCTATCACATGCACATTTTATGTTCATGTTAAGAAAATTGGACCCTCTATATCACTGAGGAATTGTACTTAGTGTTTTCCACCACTTTGACATAATAAACTCATATAGACTGTATTTCGATTTTTTTTTCATTGCTTAGATGTAATCAATCAATCAATCAATCAGAATTCATATGTATGTCAGTGTTTTTTCATCACTGCTGCATTAATATGTGAGAAGTATTTATTTGTTGTAGGTGGTCTAAGTGGAGTCAAAACTACTTTCGTTTTTATACAGTTGCATAGTTTAATTCAAGCTTCATGTTTACAAGATAATGTTGGTATTTAAAATATCAAGATTAAATCATAATTGTCAAACAAATGTAGTGTAGTAAAAAGAAGAAGAAAATAGCATGAAATTGAAGTACTTAGATTTAGAATTTGTACCATATACAGTACTTAAGTAAATATACTGGAAACAATATGTCGTCGGTTCTCACCGCAGGCCGGGCTGGTGCAGTAGACTGAAGGGACCCACAGGTTAGAAGAGCCAGTGTCGAAGATGACGGTAAAGGACTGAGGAGGGGTGCCAATGGAGACAACACCATAGTAGAACAACTAGAGGAAAGCAACACAGAGAGGTTAATGTCAATCTGACTAAAATGTGTCAAATATGTTGATCTATTTTGTGTTTTTAAGTTTTGCAGGAAAAGTGTAAGAAGTTGACATAAGTGTCTTTACATGATAACATCAACTACCTGCTGTTTGTGCATTATGGGATAAACAAGTTTATCTAATTTATGTTCTTCAGAAATAGTATTATGAACAAAGTCTCTCTGGTTTGGACTTACATCTGCATCGTTGGTCATTGACTGAGTACCGGCCTGGTAAAACCTGGCCTTTGGCTGGTATGGAAACTGCCTTCTGTACTCCTCCCACAATCCTTTCTCTTTCAGCGCTTCCCTGGCAGACTTTCCCTTGATCAGGGGCATCCTGTACACATCAATGTGAATAACAAACCAGCAAAATGCAGAAATCAGCATTTTACAGTTGGAGAAAAGTACCTTCTTTCAGCTGTTTTGCATGATCAAAGCAGCATTCAGCCAAATGGCCTTTTGAAAGAAAACAAGCAGCCAGGTCAGACTCACCTATGAAGGCATTCAGAGAAAGCCACAAGGGCTGACAGTACGATGAGCCACTTCATCATGCTGGTGTCTTTAGTGTTGGACGAGTGAAGTTCAAGTGGCAGAGTCCAGCACTTATATACAACATATCAAGGTTGTGTCTCAAGCTATCAAGGTTGTGCCCTCCCATATAACTTGATTTCAAGCATAGGCTCATTGGAAAAATGGAAAAACATATAGTGATAAATTGCCTCTTATCTAAGAACAAATAATATCCCATTAAACAACTGAACAATTTGCAAAATCACAAAATATTCTGTAGAAACAACATGAATCCTGGTGTGGAACCAATATTCTATTAGTTTGGTTTTTTGTTTTTGTTTTTTTTACAATATATTATGAAAACAATTACAATTAAGAAAATGATCGTTGTTAAACAAGTGTAACAATGCCAACACACAGTATATAATATATGTGATATATTTGTATATTTATATTTACCTTTGCTCAGGAACTGACTTTTACTATCTCATATAAGATAAGATCTCTAGATTGGATGTCCATATTCTTTGTTTGACATTGATATGGAAACTTTCCATCGGTTTTCCAAGTTGTGAACTCAGGTAATTTCTGGCCAGGATATCTGATAACAATAATACACAAAATAAAGACACAGGAAAATGGCTTGTATTTTGAATAAAGAACAGTAAAATACTCACTGAATTAAAAGAAATGTATGTAAAACCTGCTGCATACTACTTCTGTCGTCAGTCTTTATTCTACTGACTTCAACTGGAAAGTTAATTTACACTTTTAAAAAAATCATAATTTAAGATCTATTATTTAGAATAGCAACAACATAAATCCAGTTGCAATTTATAAAGTAGATCTAATATTCTAATTGTTTTTACAAATAATATCCCATTAAACAACTGAACAATTTGCAGAGTCAAAACATATTGTGTAGAAACAACATGAATCCAGGTGTGGAACCAATATTCTATTAGGTTTTTTGTTTTTTTTAACAATATATTGTGAAAACAATTACAATTAAGAAAATTGTGCTCAATGTTAAACTAATGCAACAGTACAGTATATAATATGTGTAATATATCTTTCTAGCTCAAGAAGTCATTTAAAATAACTTACTTTTACCTATCTCATTAATCATTTAAGTACTTTAAGATAAGATCAGGAGATTTGTCCACATTTATCAATTAATAAAGACTCAGGAAAATGACTTGTTGTGTGAAGTAAAACTGTTAAAATTCTCACTGAATTTAAAGAAGGGGTAAAACCTGCTAAAGACTACTACTGTGATTTTATATAATATTTATACTTAAAATCCCTCAGGTTGTATTTTTTTTTAAGAAAATTGCTGTCTTATTAGGTTTGTTAAAAATATAGCTGTTATGGCTATGTCTTCAATCTCTAAAAAACATCAAAAATCCATTGGAAATGTTCTGGTGGAATTGTCCTTTGCATGACATCTGTAGTAATCAAATATTTGGAACAAGTCAGATGCCTTCAGTCGCCAGACCAGTTGTTTTGCAAGGTCATGAATTTTGCACATGAAGGTAAAGTACTGATTGTGACTTTCAGATTAATCCCACAATATGTAAAATCAAGCAACACTGAACACAGATGAAAAACAACTTTCACTTCGCAACAATGTTGTTATACTTTTAATGGCAACAATATTTGAAATTAATATAAAATGAGCATTAAAACGAAACAGAAAATGTTTTAATGGATTACAAATTGCTTCTCAAGGAAGATTGTTTTCATCAAGTAAATAGTGTCTGCCTACTGTGGCTCTGGATAGTAGGTTATACAGCATTTCTTTCTCTGTCCTTGTTGTATACATTTATAGAATCAATACTATCTATTATAGTGCATAAGGTAGGCTACATAAATGAAGAACAACGAACGAAGAGGAAATATGTGCCAACGAAGAGGGAATATGTGTTTCATCATCCACAATCTGTTCAAGTCTCTTAACGTAATCACTCCCAGTTCATTACTTCAGCACCAAAGTTCAAGCTCACAGTAGTCTGCTCCTGTCCTCAGCATTCTCTTCATTCATCACCACTACCTGCATTGGGGGATATCCTACTCTACTGTACTGAGAGAGATAGAGATAGAGATAGATAGATAACCTTGTACCTGCTGGTACAAGCAGGGTAACAGGAATACAGAAGGACCCAAATGCAGATGACTTAAGCAGACTGATACAGTTCATTGATTTAATGACAAACTTCAGATACACAAGGAAAGAAATGTAAGAAAGGCAGACAAGGGTCGAAACAGGCCAAATACAAGCAAAGCTATCCAAAAGGGAGCAGCAGGCAAGAGTCCAAAGTTCAATATTTAGGCGGAAAGTCAAACGCAAGCAGGATACAACAGATCACAGAGTGGAGGCTAAACACAAACACATGAGGCACAACAACTTAATCTGGTAAAGAACATAAGAAATGGACCAGTATAAGAAGAGAGCGGCTGATGAGGGAAGAAGGTGCAGGAGAGGAATGGACAGAGTAGGCCAGGTAATGCATGACTGATAAGTGGGAACAGGTGTGTAGCCTCAATAAGGAAAAGAAGGAATGGACTGAGGACATCTGGTGGACAGCTTGAGGATGGCAGTTGGTCTGGGGAGTTAGAAAGTACATGACCTGAGAGAAGTGAGCAAGGGTGGAAACAGAGATAGAGAGCAATGCAGACATGGCACTAAGTATTACAACCTATGGAAAATTGTCAGTCTCAAATAAAAAATAAGGACATCAAATCTCCAGCTCTTATCTTAAATTATTTAATAATTAAAAGTCAGTTTCTTTTAATGACCTCATTAGAGAAGGAAAATCACAAAAATATCACATATATTATATACTTTATGTTAGCATTGTTAAACTAGCCTGCAAAAAGGATTTCATTTTAATACAATAGTAGGAACTGTAAAACAAATCTTTCAAAGAATGATGTCTACACAACAAAAAACATAATTTTATTAATTGTAACTATTTTAACGATAGACTGTAAAACCAACTAATAAAATATTGGTTCCACTTTATAAATTACCTGGATTCATGTTGTTGCTGCAAAATGGTTTGATGATTCTGCAAAGGTTTTCATTGTTTAATTGTTCAATGGGATATTATTTGTCCTTTGATAAGAGGTAATTTATCACCATATCACATTTTTCCTATTCCTATCAACTTATGTGGAAGGTCATTATGGAGACACAACCTTGATACGTTGTATATAAGGGTTGGACTCGGCCACTGGAACTTCACTCGTCCAACACTAAAGACAACAGCATGATGAAGTGGCTTATCGTCCTGTCAGCCTTTGTGGCTTTCTCTGAATGCCTCCATAGGTAAGTCTGACCTGTCTGCTTGAAAAGCAGGATGATCCTTGATTTCTTTGACATTTTAATACTAAAAAGACTGAATAGTTGACAGACAATCTCTATATCTGCTCTTTCTGGGGGAGAATCAAAAGGCAATTTTGCCACATGTTGCTCTGAGATTTCTGCATTTTGCTGATTTGTTAATCACATTGATGTATACAGGATGCCCCTGATCAAGGGAAAGTCTGCCAGGGAAGCACTGCAGGAGAAAGGATTGTGGGAGGAGTACAGGAGACATCATCCATACAAGCCAAAGGACAGGTTTTACCAGAGCGGTACTGAATCAATGACCAACGATGCAGATGTAAGTCCAAACCAGAGAGACTTTGTTCATAATAGTATTTCTCAAGTGCGTATGTTACACAGACTTGTATTTCACATAATGCACAAACAGCAGGTTGTTGATGTTATCATGTAAAGACACTTATGTCAACTTCTTACACTTTTCCTGCAAAACTTAAAAACACAAAATAGATCCACATATTTGTTTGATAAATTTCAGTCAGATTGACATTAACATCTCTGTGTTGCTTTCCTCTAGTTGTCCTACTATGGTGTTGTCTCTATTGGCACCCCTCCTCAGTCCTTCACCGTCATCTTCGACACTGGCTCCTCTAACCTCTGGATCCCTTCAGTCTACTGCAGCAGCCCGGCCTGCGGTGAGTACGGACGACATATTGTTTCCAACATTTGGATTGTGATTTATACTGTGGTGGAAAGTAACTCACTATATTTATTCAAGTACTGTATATAAGTAAAAAATGTACAGTTTAATTGAGTATTTCTATTTCACAATACTTTATTCTTCTTTTTACTCCACTATATTTGTTTCACGTGTATAATTTAACTTTAATATTTTAAATGCAAAACATATATATTGTGAAATAAAAACCTACATACATACATTAAATATAGTTAATATATTTTATAGAATAAACTACCCAACTGTATACTGATTAAACCATCACCTACTGTATACAAAATAAAGTAGTAGTAACTCAACTTTGACATTAATACAGCAGCGACATAACACTGACATTGGGGCCATTCTACACAATGAGTAATCTACCTTTGACACGAAAGTACAGTTTACTGCTAATGTGTCCATATTTCTACTTTGGTAAAACTCTAATATAATTTGATTGTAGAAACTTTACTTTGTGGGATCATGATTTTTACACTTAAAGAAAATCTAAATACAGTCTATACGAGTTTATTACGTCACAGCGGTGGAAAACACATAAAATGTGCATGTGATAGAGATGTTGTTCCTCTTCAGAGAACCACAAGAAATTCAACCCTAAGCAGTCCTCCACCTACAAGTGGAACGGCCAGCCTCTGACCATCTATTATGGCACTGGTAGTATGACTGGATATCTGGCCAGTGACACTGTTGAGGTAACCAAACTCCCTGCAATGACATAAATAGTCTGTTTAGACTTCAATCATCCATATCTCTATGATATGTTCACTGACAGCTGTCTTGTGTTTCCAGGTGGGCGGCATCTCTGTGGCAAACCAGGTGTTTGGCCTTAGCGGCACAGAGGCTCCCTTTGAGACTTATCAGCCCGCTGATGGTATCCTGGGACTGGCCTTCCAGTCTATTGCCTCTGATAACGTTGTGCCTGTCTTTGACAACATGGTCAAGCAGGGACTGGTGTCCCAGGCCATGTTCTCTGTCTACCTGAGCAGGTAATGAAACAGGATGGAAATCTGTCAGATGTGACTTTGTGTCATGTTCTATGGCTTCTTTTTTACATATGACTCTCTCTCAGCAATGAACAGCAGGGCAGTGAGGTGGTCTTCGGTGGTGCTGACAGCAGCCACTACACTGGAGGAATCACCTGGATTCCTCTGTCTTCTGAATCCTACTATCAAATCAAAATGGACAGGTAGAGTAAAATACTTCCAAAATCAGAAAAAATGACTCACAAACCACAAGGTTGCACAAAGCCTCCTGGCTTAATTATATTTCACATTCTGCTGCTAATAGTGTTACCATCAATGGACAGACCGTGGCCTGCTCTGGTGGCTGCCAGGCCATTATTGATACTGGCACCTCCCTGATTGTTGGCCCAACCAGTGATATCAGCAACATGAATACCCGGATTGGAGCTACAACCAACCAGTATGGAGACGTGAGTCACACCATCATACCATACCATCTGATGTAGACTTTACAGTTTTCTGAACAAAGAGTAAACAAAACATTGAAGCTCTGATGTCAAATTGTCTCAACTAAAAACAAAGTGGGACTTGGTTACTTTCTTTAGCCAGAAGCATTTAAAATACAAATAAATACAACTACTGCTTCACAGTCTGTGTGTGATGTTCTTCTCACAGGCTGTAGTGAACTGCCAGAACATCCAGAGCATGCCTGATGTCACCTTCACTCTCAACGGGAAGGCCTTCACCATCCCTGCATCTGCCTACGTCACTCAGGTCAGTTAAACCCCTGTCACCAATGCAACAGATGTTGCCTGTACGTTTTAAATAAACATCATGAAGAAAAAATTAAAATTCATTTTTCTCGTCTTTCCACAGACCTCCTACGGTTGCTTCGCTGGCTTTGAACAGGAGGGCACAGACCAGCTCTGGATCCTGGGAGATGTCTTCATCAGGGAGTACTACGCCATCTTTGATGTCGGTACTCAGTACATTGGTCTGGCCAAGTCTGTGTAAACAAATAAAACACCTGATGGATAATCTATGAATGTGTATTTCCTTGTAGGGGCTTGTCTGATTGATTCAGTCCCCTTTGCATTAAAAAGATTATAGCAACTCAAAGTATTAAGTGTACTTTTTTCTGTATGTGTCTGATTGTGGTGACTACAGCCAAAATTAAAATATCACTTAATGTCTTTGAAAACATCTTGAGTTTTGTGTTACAGTGTTGTACTGAAATGTCACAGGAATAAGAATCAGTCCACTTTTTATTCATATCGCTCCTTGAGAGAAACTTGACCCTTTGCAGATGATACAAAAGAGATCACCACCAGCTTTTATGTGTAAAGAAAGAACAGACCAAGAATAGAATATCAACCGGCTCTTAGAATATCAGAGAACCTCAGAGGCTGTAATGGAGAAGCAGATAAGAACAAACACTGATATAACAAAAGTTGACATAATCTGAAACTCTGCTGCTGCTATCTCAACCTGTGAATGAGACTGGGTTGTTGAAAGGTTTCAAACTGGGAGAAAATGGAAACCAACACAGATGTTATTATACTTATCATGACAGAATTACCTTTTTTAACAAACAACACTTTATATACACTCAAAGGGGTTCGTCAGAGATATTGCATGTCCATTAAGTCGGGGTACTAACAAGAGACTAAATAATAGTTATAAAAGCAGTTGGGGCCAAAATATCCTAATAATTAGTCCATAGTATGAATCAAGCTCCAAAAGTAGTAAATTGACTATCATGTGTAAAACCAATAAGGTCTGTAAAATCGGTTGTCAATTAAATTCAGAAACTAATTATACTTTCATTGGTGGATTGCTAGTGTGGAGTACTCCACCATCCCAGCATGCTCTGTGCTCCAGGCTGAGTCGGGGGCTGCTGCTTGTGTTTTGTGCATCCTCTATACCTTGGGGTGTCACTGTGGTCCTGTGCCAAAGTGGTTCCGGTGGAGCATTTTATCATTCTTCACACAAGACATTTCTCTGTGTGTATTATTGTTATCATATCACCTCGCCCCTACAGGTGCAAGGGGTGCAACAGGAACAAAGGGGTAGGACCCAAATGCAGGTGACATATGCTGACTAATACACTTACCGGCCACTTTATTAGGTACACCATGCTAGTAACGGGTTGGACCCCCTTTTGCCTTCAGAACTGCCTCAATTCTTCGTGGCATAGATTCAACAAGGTGCTGGAAGCATTCTTTAGAGAGTTTGGTCCATATTGACATGATGGCATCACACAGTTGCCGCAGATTTGTCGGCTGCACATCCATGATGCGAATCTCCCGTTCCACCACATCTCAAAGATGCTCTATTGGATTGAGATCTTGTGACTGTGGAGGCCATTTGAGTACAGTGAACTCATTGTCATGTTCAAGAAACCAGTCTGAGATGATTCCAGCTTTATGACATTTGGCATTATCCTGCTGAAAGTAGCCATCAGAAGTTGGGTACATTGTGGTCATAAAGGGATGGACATGGTCAGCAACAATACTCAGGTAGGCTGTGGCGTTGCAACGATGCTCATTTGGTACCAAGGGGCCAAAGAGTGCCAAGAAAATATTCCCCACACCATTACACCACCACCACCAGCCTGAACCGTTGATACAAGGCAGGATGGATCCATGCTTTCATGTTGTTGACGCCAAATTCTGACCCTACCATCCGAATGTCGCAGCAGAAATCGAGACTCATCAGACCAGGCAACGTTTTTCCAATCTTCTATTGTCCAATTTCGATGAGCTTGTGCAAATTGTAGCCTCAGTTTCCTGTTCTTAGCTGAAAGGAGTGGCACCCGGTGTGGTCTTCTGCTGCTGTAGCCCATCTGCCTCAAAGTTCGACGTACTGTGCGTTCAGAGATGCTCTTCTGCCTACCTTGGTTGTAACGGGTGGTTATTTGAGTCACTGTTGCCTTTCTATCAGCTCGAACCAGTCTGGCCATTCTCCTCTGACCTCTGGCATCAACAAGGCATTTCCGCCCACAGAACTGCCGCTCACTGGATATTTTTTCTTTTTCTGACCATTCTCTGTAAACCCTAGAGATGGTTGCGCGTGAAAATCCCAGTAGATCAGCAGTTTCTAAAATACTCAGACCAGCCCTTCTGGCACCAACAACCATGCCACGTTCAAAGTCACTCAAATCATCTTTCTTCCCCATACTGATGCTCGGTTTGAACTGCAGGAGATTGTCTTGACCATGTCTACATGCCTAAATGCACTGAGTTGCCGCCATGTGATTGGCTGATTAGAAATTAAGTGTTAACGAGCAGTTTGACAGGTGTACCTAATAAAGTGGCTGGTGAGTGTACAGTTCAATGATTTAATGACAAACTTGAGATACATAGGCTTGCACAGTAAATGAGTCAGACAAGGGTCAAAACCAGGAAAATAACCCAAACACAGGCAAAGGTATCCAAAAGGAAGTGGCAAGAATCCAAAGTCCAGTATTGCAGGCAGGATACAGGTTTTCAGGTTATAAAAAACAGATAAACCACCGTAAAAAATCTTGGAGTTGTTTTTGATCAGGATTTGTCCTTTAATGACTATATAAAACAACTTTCGAGGACTGCATTCTTCCACTTACGTAACATTGCCAAAATCAGCATTTCTCAAGCGGATGCAGAAAAACTAGTCCATGCTTTTGTTACTTCTAAGCTGGACTATTGTAACTCTTTGCTATCAGGCTGCTCTAATAAGTCTCTTAAGAGTTTGCAGCTGATTCAGAATGCTGCTGCACGTGTTCTGACAGGAACCAAAATCAGAGATCAAATCTCTCCCATTTTGGCTTCCTTGCACTGGCTACCCGTTAAATCTAGAATAGAATTTAAAATTCTTCTACTAACTTACAAAGCTCTTCATGGTCAGGCACCATCATATTTAAAAGAGCTCATAGTACCTTACCACCCCACTAGAACACTGCGCTCCCAGGATGCTGGGTTCCTTGTGGTTCCTATAGTGTCTAAAAGTAGATTGGGAGCCAGAGCTTTCAGCTATCAAGCTCCTCTTCTGTGGAATAAACTACCACTCTGTGTTCGGGAGGCTGACACGATCAACACCTTTAAGAGTAGACTTAAGACTTTCCTTTTTGATAAAGCTTATAATTAGGGCTGGCTCAGGTCATCTCTTAGTTATGCTGCCATAGGACTAGACTGCTGGGGGACTCACATACTCTCTTATTCTCTCTCTCTCCTTATCTATCCATCTATCTAATCCATCTATCTATCTATCATGTTACTAATTAAACTTCTTCCCCGGAGTTTCTGTGCTCTCTCGTCCAGCAGGTTCTTGTGGACTGTGTCTGCTGCTGTGGTCCTGCATGCGTTGTCACCGGTATCATTGTTACCATATTCCCATTACAGTTTATAGTTAGATAATGATTTGCTACTGTGCATCTGTATCTTTACCACTAGTTTCACTGTTACTGTAATAATTCATCAGTCATTGTAAACATTCTCATTTTATCATTGTCATTATTTATCACTATTATTCATCGTGAGTGTACAATATGTGTGTGTTGATTTGTTCTGTACATGTGACATCCATTGCACGTCTGTCCGTCCTGGGAGAGGGATCCCTCCTCTGTGGCTCTTCCTGAGGTTTCTTCCACCTTTTTCCCTGTTAAAAGGTTTTTTGGTGGGCAAGTTTTTCCTCACTCGAATCGAGGGTCTAAGGACAGAGGGTGTCACTCCCTGTACAGATTGTAAAGCCCTCTGAGACAAATGTATTTTGTGATTTTGGGCTATATAAATAAAATTTGATTTGATTTGATTTGATAAACAAATCATACCTTTTAATTTTATAAATATAAACAGCGGAGAATTCATGACCTGAACGAGACCTGTTGTATTCTGAAATTTTTTTAATATATACTGTATTTTTGTATGAATAAATGAATATATAGAAGGTTTGGCTGCTTGAATTTACACTAAGCTTCATATGTGCACCTTACTAGACTTCACTTTAAGAGACTTGAACAGGTTGTGGATTTTTAAACATATATGTGCTCTTCACTGACTGTATTCTTTGTATACCTTATACACTATAATACATATTTTTCATTCTATAAATGCACACAAAGGAAGAAAAGGAAATGCTAACAGTGTAATATGCTAGAGCCACAGTATGCATCACTTACTCTGCATTTCCTAGAACACAAAAATACATTTTATGAAAATAAATGCAACCCCAGGTATGCATAAAGAATTAGAAATAACTGGTTTAATTCAAATGTCTTTTTTTTAACCATAAATAATGTTAGTGTGGTTTCGTTCGTTTCCTTTTTAAACACACTCTGAAGTTATGTATCACCAGGTGGTAGTTGACGCGTGTCTTTTGTCCAAAGGAAAAACTCCAGTTTTCTTTCTTGAGATTTATTTAACGTTTCTTTTGAACATAAAAGTTTTACAAAACTGCAGTAATCCACCAAAAATTACAATTATGAGCACGGTCGAAAACTATTGTGCTCACCTGGCTTACATCCTTTCCAAATCAAAAAACTGAATTACACATATATGAGACTGCACACACCTCAACCAACAGGACGTGTGCAGATACCAACAACTAATAGGCATCCTTGCAATATTAACATATGCAACATGCAACAAATCTATATCATCCATCAACCTATTATATTATATACACACATATATATATACAAAATGACTAACAATAACTTTGCAAATAAAGATTGAAGACAGTAGTAGGTTTTAGACAAGCTTCTTTGAATTCATTAAGCATTTTATCAGTGTTCAAACAAGTCCTTTTCCTGTGTGTATTACTGTTATCAGATAACCTTGTACCTGCTGGTACAAGCAGGGTAACAGGAATACAGAAGGACCCAAATGCAGATGACTTAAGCAGACTGATACAGTTCATTGATTTAATGACAAACTTCAGATACACAAGGAAAGAAATGTAAGAAAGGCAGACAAGGGTCGAAACAGGCCAAATACAAGCAAAGCTATCCAAAAGGGAGCAGCAGGCAAGAGTCCAAAGTTCAATATTTAGGCGGAAAGTCAAACGCAAGCAGGACACAACAGATCACAGACTGGAGGCTAAACACAAACACATGAAGTAAGAAGAGAGCAGCTGATGAGGGAAGAAGGTGCAGGAGAGGAATGGACAGAGTAGGCCAGGTAATGCATGACTGATAAGTGGGAACAGGTGTGTAGCCTAAATAAGGAAAAGAAGGAATGGACTGAGGACATCTGGTGGACAGCTTGAGGATGGCAGTTGGTCTGGGGAGTTAGAAAGTACATGACCTGAGAGAAGTGAGCAAGGGTGGAAACAGAGATAGAGAGCAATGCAGACATGGCACCAAGTATTACAACCTATGGAAAATTTTCCATGTCAGTAAAAAATAAGGACATCAAATCTCCAGCTCTTATCTTAAATTATTTAATAATTAAAAGTCCGTTTCTTTTAATGACCTCATTAGAGAAGGAAAATCACAAAAATATCACATATATTATATACTTTATGTTAGCATTGTTAAACTAGCCTGCACAAAGGATTTCATTTTAATACAATAGTAGGAACTGTAAAACAAATCTTTCAAAGAATGATGTCTACACAACAAAAAACATAATTTTATTAATTGTAACTATTTTAACGATAGACTGTAAAACCAACTAATAAAATATTGGTTCCACTTTATAAATTACCTGGATTCATGTTGTTGCTGCAAAATGGTTTGATGATTCTGCAAAGGTTTTCATTGTTTAATTGTTCAATGGGATATTATTTGTCCTTTGATAAGAGGTAATTTATCACCATATCACATTTTTCCTATTCCTATCAACTTATGTGGAAGGTCATTATGGAGACACAACCTTGATACGTTGTATATAAGGGTTGGACTCGGCCACTGGAACTTCACTCGTCCAACACTAAAGACACCAGCATGATGAAGTGGCTCATCGTCCTGTCAGCCTTTGTGGCTTTCTCTGAATGCCTCCATAGGTAAGTCTGACCTGTCTGCTTGAAAAGCAGGATGATCCTTGATTTCTTTGACATTTTAATACTAAAAAGACTGAATAGTTGACAGACAATCTCTATATCTGCTCTTTCTGGGGGAGAATCAAAAGGCAATTTTGCCACATGTTGCTCTGAGATTTCTGCATTTTGCTGATTTGTTATTCACATTGATGTATACAGGATGCCCCTGATCAAGGGAAAGTCTGCCAGGGAAGCACTGCAGGAGAAAGGATTGTGGGAGGAGTACAGGAGACATCATCCATACAAGCCAAAGGACAGGTTTTACCAGAGCGGTACTGAATCAATGACCAACGATGCAGATGTAAGTCCAGACCAGAGAGACTTTGTTCATAATAGTATTTCTCAAGTGCGTATGTTACACAGACTTGTATTTCACATAATGCACAAACAGCAGGTTGTTGATGTTATCATGTAAAGACACTTATGTCAACTTCTTACACTTTTCCTGCAAAACTTAAAAACACAAAATAGATCCACATATTTGTTTGATAAATTTCAGTCAGATTGACATTAACATCTCTGTGTTGCTTTCCTCTAGTTGTCCTACTATGGTGTTGTCTCTATTGGCACCCCTCCTCAGTCCTTCACCGTCATCTTCGACACTGGCTCCTCTAACCTCTGGATCCCTTCAGTCTACTGCAGCAGCCCGGCCTGCGGTGAGTACGGATGACATATTGCTTCCAACATTTGGATTGTGATTTATACTGTGGTGGAAAGTAACTCACTATATTTATTCAAGTACTGTATATAAGTAAAAAAATGTACAGTTTAATTGAGTATTTCTATTTCACAATACTTTATTCTTCTTTTTACTCCACTATATTTGTTTCACGTATATAATTTAACTTTAATATTTTAAATGCAAAACATATATATTGTGAAATAAAAACCTACATACATACATTAAATATAGTTAATATATTTTAAAGAATAAACTACCCAACTGTATACTGATTAAACCATCACCCTACTGTATACAAAATAAAGTAGTAGTAACTCAACTTTGACATTAATACAGCAGCGACATAATAACACTGACATTGGGGCCATTCTACACAATGAGTAATCTACCTTTGACACTAAAGTACAGTTTACTGCTAATGTGTCCATATTTCTACTTTGGTAAAACTCTAATATAATTTGATTGTAGAACCTTTACTTTGTGGGATCATGATTTTTACACTTAAAGAAAATCTAAATACAGTCTATACGAGTTTATTACGTCACAGCGGTGGAAAACACATAAAATGTGCATGTGATAGAGATGTTGTTCCTCTTCAGAGAACCACAAGAAATTCAACCCTAAGCAGTCCTCCACCTACAAGTGGAACGGCCAGCCTCTGACCATCTATTATGGCACTGGTAGTATGACTGGATATCTAGCCAGTGACACTGTTGAGGTAACCAAACTCCCTGCAATGACATAAATAGTCTGTTTAGACTTCAATCATCCATATCTCTATGATATGTTCACTGACAGCTGTCTTGTGTTTCTAGGTGGGCGGCATCTCTGTGGCAAACCAGGTGTTTGGCCTTAGCGGCACAGAGGCTCCCTTTGAGACTTATCAGCCCGCTGATGGTATCCTGGGACTGGCCTTCCAGTCTATTGCCTCTGATAACGTTGTGCCTGTCTTTGACAACATGGTCAAGCAGGGACTGGTGTCCCAGGCCATGTTCTCTGTCTACCTGAGCAGGTAATGAAACAGGATGGAAATCTGTCAGATGTGACTTTGTGTCATGTTCTATGGCTTCTTTTTTACATATGACTCTCTCTCAGCAATGAACAGCAGGGCAGTGAGGTGGTCTTCGGTGGTCTTGACAGCAGCCACTACACTGGAGGAATCACCTGGATTCCTCTGTCTTCTGAATCCTACTATCAAATCAAAATGGACAGGTAGAGTAAAATACTTCCAAAATCAGAAAAAATGACTCACAAACCACAAGGTTGCACAAAGCCTCCTGGCTTAATTATATTTCACATTCTGCTGCTAATAGTGTTACCATCAATGGACAGACCGTGGCCTGCTCTGGTGGCTGCCAGGCCATTATTGATACTGGCACCTCCCTGATTGTTGGCCCAACCAGTGATATCAGCAACATGAATACCCGGATTGGAGCTACAACCAACCAGTATGGAAACGTGAGTCACACCATCATACCATACCATCTGATGTAGACTTTACAGTTTTCTGAACAAAGAGTAAACAAAACATTGAAGCTCTGATGTCAAATTGTCTCAACTAAAAACAAAGTGGGACTTGGTTACTTTCTTTAGCCAGAAACATTTAAAATACAAATAAATACAACTACTGCTTCACAGTCTGTGTGTGATGTTCTTCTCACAGGCTATGGTGAACTGCCAGAACATCCAGAGCATGCCTGATGTCACCTTCACTCTCAACGGGAAGGCCTTCACCATCCCTGCATCTGCCTACGTCACTCAGGTCAGTTAAACCCCTGTCACCAATGCAACAGATGTTGCCTGTACGTTTAAAATATACATCATGAAGAAAAAATTAAAATTCATTTTTCTCGTCTTTCCACAGACCTCCTACGGTTGCTTCGCTGGCTTTGAACAGGAGGGCACAGACCAGCTCTGGATCCTGGGAGATGTCTTCATCAGGGAGTACTACGCCATCTTTGATGTCGGTGCTCAGTACATTGGTCTGGCCAAGTCTGTGTAAACAAATAAAACACCTGATGGATAATCTATAAATGTGTATTTCCTTGTAGGGGCTTGTCTGATTGATTCAGTTCCCTTTGCATTAAAAAGATTATAGCAACTCAAAGTATTCAGTGTACTTTTTTCTGTATGTGTCTGATTGTGGTGACTACAGCCAAAATTAAAATATCACTTAATGTCTTTGAAAACATCTTGAGTTTTGTGTTACAGTGTTGTACTGAAATGTCACAGGAATAAGAATCAGTCCACTTTTTATTCATATCGCTCCTTGAGAGAAACTTGACCCTTTGCAGATGATACAAAAGAGATCACCACCAGCTTTTATGTGTAAAGAAAGAACAGACCAAGAATAGAATATCAACCGGCTCTTAGAATATCAGAGAACCTCAGAGGCTGTAATGGAGAAGCAGATAAGAACAAACACTGATATAACAAAAGTTGACATAATCTGAAACTCTGCTGCTGCTATCTCAACCTGTGAATGAGACTGGGTTGTTGAAAGGTTTCAAACTGGGAGAAAATGGAAACCAACACAGATGTTATTATACTTATCATGACAGAATTACCTTTTTTAACAAACAACACTTTATATACACTCAAAGGGGTTCGTCAGAGATATTGCATGTCCATTAAGTCGGGGTACTAACAAGAGACTAAATAATAGTTATAAAAGCAGTTGGGGCCAAAATATCCTAATAATTAGTCCATAGTATGAATCAAGCTCCAAAAGTAGTAAATTGACTTTCATGTGTAAAACCAATTAAGTCTGTAAAATCGGTTGTCAATTAAATTCAGAAACTAATTATACTTTCATTGGTGGATTGCTAGTGTGGAGTACTCCGCCATCCCAGCATGCTCTGTGCTCCAGGCTGAGTCGGGGGCTGCTGCTTGTGTTTTGTGCATCCTCTATACCTCGGGCTGTCACTGTGGTCCTGTGCCAAAGTGGTTCCGGTGGAGCATTTTATCATTCTTCACACAAGCCATTTCTCTGTGTGTATTATTGTTATCATATCACCTCGCCCCTACAGGTGCAAGGGGTGCAACAGGAACAAATGGGTAGGACCCAAATGCAGGTGACATATGCTGACTAATACAGTTCAATGATTTAATGACAAACTTGAGATACATAGGCTTGCACAGTAAATGAGTCAGACAAGGGTCAACACAAGGAAAATAGCCCAAACACAGGCAAAGGTATCCAAAAGGGAGTGGCAAGAATCCAAAGTCCAGTATTGCAGGCAGGATACAGGTTTTCAGGTTATAAAAAACAGATAAACAAATCATACCTTTTAATTTTAGAAATATAAACAGCGGAGAATTCATGACCTGAACGAGACCTGTTGTCTTCTGAATTTTTTTAAATATATACTGTATTTTTGTATGAATTAATGAATATATAGAAGGTTTGGCTACTTAAATTTACACTAAGCTTCATATGTGCACCTTACTAGACTTCACTTTAAGAGACTTGAACAGGTTGTGGATGTTTAAACATGTATGTGCTCTTCACTGACTGTATTCTTTGTATACCTTATACACTATAATACACCCCTCCTGGAGCTGCCACCTTACCTCGGTGGAGGGGTTTGCGTGTTCCAATGATCCTAGGAGCTATGTTGTCTGGGGCTCTATGCCCCTGGTAGGGTCACCCAAGGCAAACAGGTTCTAGGTGAGGGTCCAGACAAAGTGCAGCTCAAACATCCCCTGATGAGAACAAGAACAGACGGAACCAAGTCTCCCTTGCCCGGACGCAGGCCACCGGGGCCCCCCCCCCGGAGCCAGGCCTGGGGGTGGGGCTCGTTGGCGAGCGCCTGGTGGTCGGGTCCTTACCCATGGGCACAGCCCGAAAAGACGACATGGGCCCCCCTTCCCATGGGCCCACCACCCATGGGAGGGGTCACAGGGGGGGAGTGGTGCATAGAGAGATGGGCGGCAGTCGGAGGCGGGGACCCTGGCGGTCCGACCCCCGGTTGCAGAAGCTGGCTCTGGGGACGTGGAATGTCACCTCTCTGACGGGGAAGGAGCCTGAGCTGGTGCACGAGGCTGAGAGGTACTGGCTAGATATAGTCGGGCTCACCTCGATGCACAGCGTGGGTTCCGGAACCAGCCTCCTTGAGAGGGGCTGGACGCTCTACCACTCTGGAGTTGCCCCCGGTGAGAGGCGCAGAGCGGGGGTGGGACTGTTTGTTTCCCCCCCGGCTCGGCGCCTGTACGTTGGGGTTCAACCCGGTGGACGAGAGGGTAGCCTCCCTTCGCCTTCGGGTGGGGGGACGGGTCCTGACTGTAATCTGTGCTTATGCGCCGAATGGCAGTTCAGAGTACCCACCCATTTTGGAGTCCTTAGAGGGGGTGCTGGAGAGCGCTCCCTCTGGGGACTCCCTCGCCCTCCTGGGGGACTTCAATGAGACCTGGAGGGGCGTGATTGGGAGGAACGACCCCCCTGATCTGAACCCGAGTGGTGTTCTGTTGTTGGACTTCTGTGCTCATCATGGATTGTCCATAACGAACACAATGTTTAAGCATAAGGGTGTCCACATGTGCACTTGGCACCAGGACGCCCGCGGCCGTAGTTTGATGATCGACTTTGTGGTCGTGTCGTCGGACTTGCGGCCATATGTTTTGGACACTCGGGTGAAGAGAGGGGCGGAGCTGTCAACTGATCACCACCTGGTGGTGAGTTGGCTCCGATGGTGGGGGAGGATGGCGGTCAGACCTGGCAGGCCCAAACGTTCTGTGCGGGTTTGCTGGGAACGTCTGGCTGAATCTCCTGTCAGAAAGAGTTTCAACTCCCACCTCCGGGAGAGCTTCGCTCATGTCCCGGGGGAGGCTGGGGACATTGAGTCCGAGTGGACTCTGTTCCGTTCCTCCATTGTCGAGGCGGCCGACCGGAGCTGTGGCCGTAAGGTGATCGGTGCCTGTCGCGGCGGTGGTCCCCGAACCCGCTGGTGGACACCGGCGGTGAGGGATGCCAAGCTGAAGAAGGAGGCCTACAGAACCTTTTTGGCCTGTGGGAGCCCTGAAGCAGCTGACGGGTATCGACATGCCAAACGGAGCGCGGCCTCGGCGGTTGCGGAGGCAAAAACTCGGTGTGCTCCAACTACAGGGGGATCACACTCCTCAGCCTCCCCGGGAAGGTCTTTTCGGGGGTCCTGGAGAGGAGGGTCCGCAAGATTGTCGAACCTCGGGTCCAGGAGGAACAGTGTGGTTTTCGTCCCGGCCGTGGACGGTGGAGGGTGCATGGGAGTTCGCCCAACCAGTCTACATGTGCTTTGTGGACTTGGAGAAGGCGTTCGACCGTGTCCCTCCGGGGGTCCTGTGGGGGGTGCTCCGGGAGTATGGGGTTCCGGACCCATTAGTACGGGCTATCCGGTCTCTGTACTCTCGGTGCCAGAGCTTGGTCCACATTGCCGGCAGTAAGTCGGACCTGTTTCCCGTGGGAGTTGGACTCCGCCAGGGCTGCCCTTTGTCACCGGTTCTGTTTATAACTTTTATGAACAGGATTTCTAGGCACAGCCAGGGCGTCAAGGGGCTGCGATTCGGTGGCCTCAGGATTAGGTCGCTGCTTTTTGCGGACAATCTGGTCCTGTTGGCTTCATCGGAGCGTGACCTTCAGCTCTCTCTGGAGCGGTTTGCAGCCGTGAAGCGGCTGGGATGAGAATCAGCACCTCCAAATCCGAGGCCATGGTTCTCAGCCGGAAAAGGGTGGAGTGCAGTCTCCGGGTCAGGGATGAGATCCTGCCTCAAGTGGAGGAGTTCAAGTACCTCGGGGTCTTGTTCACGAGTGAGGGAAGGATGGAACGGGAGATCGACCGGCGGATCGGTGCAGCTTCTGCAGTGATGCGGACTCTGCACCGGTCCGTCGTGGTGAAGAAGGAGCTGAGCCGAAAGGCGAAGCTCTCGATTTACCAGTCAATCTACGTTCCTACCCTCACCTATGGTCACGAGCTTTGGGTAGTGAACGAAAGAATGAGATCGCGAATACAAGCGGCTGAAATGAGCTTCCTTCGCAGGGTGGCTGGGCTCTCCCTTAGAGATAGGGTGAGAAGCTCGGCCATCCGCGAGGAGTTTAGAGTAGAACCGCTGCTCCTCCGCATCGAGAGGAACCAGCTGAGGTGGCTCGGGCATCTCGTGAGGATGCCTCCTGGACGTCTCCCGGGTGAGATGTTCTAGGCATGTCCCTCCGGGAGGCGGCCCCGGGGAAGACCCAGGACACGCTGGAGGGACTACGTCTTTCGGCTGGCCTGGGAACGCCTTGGGGTCCCCCCGGGAGAGTTGACAGAAGTGGCTGGGGAGAGGGAAGTCTGGGTTCCCCTGCTAAAGCTGCTGCCCCCGCGACCCGAACTCGGATAAGCGGAAGATAACGAACGAACGAACTGTAATACATATTTTTCATTCTATAAATGCACACAAAAGAAGAAAAGGAATGCTAACAGTGTAATATGCTAGATCCACAGTATGCATCACTTACTCTGCATTTCCTAGAACACAAAAATACATTTTATGAAAATAAATGCAACCCCAACTGGTTTATTTAAATGTCTTTTTTTTTTTTTTTTTTTTTACCATAAATAACTTTGCAAATAAAGATTGAAACCAGTCCTTTCCCTGTGTGTATTACTGTTATCAGATAACCTTGTACCTGCTGGTACAAGCAGGGTAACAGGAATACAGAAGAACCCAAATGCAGATGACTTAAGCAGACTGATACAGTTCATTGATTTAATGACAAACTTCAGATACACAAGGAAAGAAATGTAAGAAAGGCAGACAAGGGTCGAAACAGGCCAAATACAAGCAAAGCTATCCAAAAGGGAGCAGCAGGCAAGAGTCCAAAGTTCAATATTTAGGCGGAAAGTCAAACGCAAGCAGGACACAACAGATCACAGACTGGAGGCTAAACACAAACACATGAAGCACAACAACTTAATCTGGTAAAGAACAAAAGAAATGGACGAGTATAAGAAGAGAGCGGCTGATGAGGGAAGAAGGTGCAGGAGAGGAATGGACAGAGTAGGCCAGGTAATGCATGACTGATAAGTGGGAACAGGTGTGTAGCCTAAATAAGGAAAAGAAGGAATGGACTGAGGACATCTGGTGGACAGCTTGAGGATGGCAGTTGGTCTGGGGAGTTAGAAAGTACATGACCTGAGAGAAGTGAGCAAGGGTGGAAACAGAGAAAGAGAGCAATGCAGAAGGCTGAGGATGAGATTGTGACAAACCTGGCACCAAGTAGTTCACACCTTGGGAAACTTAAGGACATTTTAAACTTAAGGAAACATATGGACATCAAATCTTCATCTATAGATAAATAATAAAAATCTGTTCCTTTTTAATAACTTATTAAGCAAAGGAAAATATATCACATATATCATGTACTGTGTGTTAATACTGTCAGGCTAGTTTAACATCAAGCATAACTTTCTTAATTGTGATTATTTTAACAATAACCTCTAAAAACAACTTATTATTTATTGGTTCCACTCTATAAATTGTACCTGGATTAATGTTTCATGATTGCTACAAAATAGTTTCATGAGTCTGCAAAATTTTCATTGTTTACTTTTTCAATGGGATAATATTTGTTTTTTGATAAGAGGCAATTCATCATCATATCGCATTTTTCCGATTGAGCTAATACATGAAAGCAACTTATGTGGAAGGGCATTTTGGAGACACAGCCTTGATACGTTGTATATAAGGGTTGGACTCGGCCACTGGAACAACAGTAAAGAAAAGACACCAGCATGATGAAGTGGCTCATCGTCCTGTCAGCCCTTGTGGCTTTCTCTGAATGCCTCCATAGGTAAGTCTGACCTGGCTGCTTGAAAAGCAGGATGATCCTTGATTTCTTTGACATTTTAATACTGAAAAGACTGAATAGTTGACAGACAATCTCTATATCTGCTCCTTCTGGGGGAAAATCAAAAGGCAATTTTGCCGCATGTTGCTCTGAGCTATTTTCAAACTTGCAAAAAGACTGAAAGAAGGTTTACTGCCTGATTTCTCCAGCTGTAAAATGCTGGATTTCTGCATTTTGCTGATTTGTTAATCACATTGATGTATACAGGATGCCTGTGATCAAGGGAAAGTCTGCCAGGAAAGCCCTGCAGGAGAAAGGATTGTGGGAGGAGTACAGGAGACATCATCCATACAAGCCAAAGGACAGGTTTTACCAGAGCGGTACTGAGTCAATGACCAACGATGCAGATGTAAGTCCAGACCAGAGAGACTTTGTTCATAATAGTATTTCTAAAGGACATAAATTACATAGACTTGTATATCACATAATGCACAAACAGCAGGTAGTTGATGTTATCACAACTTCTTACACTTTTCCTGCAAAACACAAAATAGATCCACATATTTGTTTGATACATTTCAGTCAGACTGACATTAACATTTCTGTGTTGCTTTCCTCTAGTTAAGCTACTATGGTGTTGTTTCCATTGGCACCCCTCCTCAGTCCTTCACTGTCATCTTCGACACTGGCTCTTCTAACCTCTGGATCCCTTCAGTCGACTGCACCAGCCAGGCCTGCGGTGAGTACGGATGACATACTGTACTGAAGTACATGATTCTGTACTTCTACTTCTACTAATATTGTGATGAAATTGATTAACAATTTGAATACACGACCATTACTTAATATCTAAATACTTAGATTAGAGTACTTAGAGTAACAGAGTTTATTCCGTCAAAGCGGTGGAAAACACTAAGTGCAGTTACTCGATGATACAAAGGGTCCAACTTTCTTAACATGATCATAAAATGTGCATGTGATAAAGATGTTGTTCCTCTTCAGAGAACCACAAGAAATTCAACCCTCAGCAGTCCTCCACCTTCAAGTGGAACGGCCAGTCTCTGTCGATCTATTATGGCACTGGTAGTATGACTGGATATCTGGCCAGTGACACTGTTGAGGTAACCAAACTCCCTGCAATGACATAAATAGTCTGTTTAGACTTCAATCATCCATATCTCTATGATATGTTGACTGACAGCTGTCTTGTGTTTCCAGGTGGGCGGCATCTCTGTGGCCAACCAGGTGTTTGGCATTAGCCGCACAGAGGCTCCCTTCATGGCTGGCATGCAGGCTGATGGTATCCTGGGACTGGCCTACCAGTCTATTGCCTCTGACAACGTTGTGCCCGTCTTCGACAACATGGTCAAGCAGGGACTGGTGTCCCAGGCCATGTTCTCTGTCTACCTGAGCAGGTAATGAAACAGGACGGAAATCTGTCAGATGTGACTTTGTGTCATGTTCTATGGCTTCTTTTTTACATATGACATTTGTTTTTTTCTCTCTCTCTCAGCAATGAACAGCAGGGCAGTGAGGTGGTCTTCGGTGGTGTTGACAGTAGCCACTACACTGGAGGAATCACCTGGATCCCTCTGTCTTCTGAAACCTACTATCAAATCAAAATGGACAGGTAGAGTAAAATACTTCCAAAATCAGAAAAAATGACTCACAAACCACAAGGTTGCACAAAGCCTCCTGGCTTGATTATAATTCACATTTTGCTGCTCCTCCTCACAGTGTTACCATCAATGGACAGACCGTGGCCTGCTCTGGTGGCTGCCAGGCCATTATTGACACTGGCACCTCTGTGATTGTTGGCCCAACCAGTGATATCAGCAACATGAATGCCTGGGTTGGAGCTACAACCAACCAGAATGGAGACGTGAGTCATATCATCATAACAGATTTTCCAAGCTTTCCGCACCCAGAGTAAACAAACCTTTAAAGCTCTAAACAATTGAATAGGGCTTGGTTAGTTTCTTTAGCTAGAAGCATTTAAAATACAAATAAATACAACTACTGCTTCACAGTCTATGTGTGATGTTCTTCTTACAGGCTGTAGTGAACTGCCAGAACATCCAGAGCATGCCTGATGTCACCTTCACTCTCAACGGGAATGCCTTCACCGTCCCTGCATCTGCCTACGTCACTCAGGTCAGTTAAACCCCTGTCACCAATGCAAAAAGAAAACTATCTGTACGTTTTAAATACACATCATGAAGATTTTGGAAAAAATAAATCTCCTTTTTCTCGTCTTTCCACAGAGCTCCTATGGTTGCTACACTGGCTTTGGACAGGAGGGCACTGACCAACTCTGGATCCTGGGAGATGTCTTCATCAGGGAGTACTACGCCATCTTTGATACCGAGTCTCAGAAAATTGGTCTGGCCAAGTCTGTGTAAACAAATAAAACACTTGATGGATAATCTATAAATGTGTATTTCCTTGTAGGGGCTTTTCTGATTGATTCAGTTCCCTTTTCATTAAAAAGATTATAGCAAGTCAAAACATTCAGTGTACTTTTTTCTGTATGTGTCTGACTGTGCTGACTACACCCGAAATTAAAATATCAGATAACCTCTGAGGCTGTAATCGAGAAGAAGCAGATAAGAACAAACACTGATGACATGATCTGGCAACTTTGATACTGCTATCACAACCCATGAATGGGACTGGCTTGTTGAAAGGTCTCAAACTGGGAAAAGAGAGAAACCTACAGAAATGTTACAGCAATTATCATCAAAAAGTTCATTTATTTATTTAAAAATATCCTAATATTTAGTCCCTAGTATGGGTCAAGCACAAAAAAAGTAAAATGATGAAATGGGTTGTAAGTTAAATTCAGCAACTAATTACACTTAACATTGGTGGATTGCTAGTGTGGAGTACTCCACCATCCCAGCATGCTCTGTGCTCCAGGTCGAGTCAGGGACTGCTGCTTGTGTTTTGTGCATCCTCAGGTTTGCATACAGCTCTGTGGGTTTCTGCTGAACTCTGAAGTCCACTGTTGTGTAGACTACACCGCATGATTCCTAGGGGAGACAAACTTTGTCACACAACAGTCTTGTAGAGGAAGTTTGAAACATGAACATGTCGCCCATTCAGCATGCTTTCAAAAACAAGTGACAATGAGTCACAGAGGCTACATGTTCCTTGTTTAGCACTTACCAGAGTTTCTCCATATTTGTCTGGAAAGAAAGACAATCACAATGGTTCTGCTTAGCCATTCATCCACAAGAAATGAATAAATGATTGGACATTCAGATCTTTGTGATCATCATTTAAAGGAAACTACTTACCCAATTGTTTACGTTTTGCATGCACTCTGCAGCAAACAACACCAATAACCGAAGTGATGAAAATAATAACTGTGATGGACACAGTGACAGCGAGTGGAAGACCAAAACTCCAGGGAACACTGGAGACAAGATGCACAATTCAGATAAACTATTATTTTTCTTATCAGAAAGCACTATTAGTCCAGGGAACAACCAAAACAGAGTGATCTACAGAGGACATGATTACCTGGGACTGTCACTGTGGTCCTGTGCCAGAGCTGTTAAGGCAATGGCTTAATTGTGTTCTCAGTATTCTTAGTATATCTACCCTGGCTATTTACACACTCTTTGCCAGATTGTTGTTGAAATGTGGTATTTACGTCAGGACAACGTTGTTAGCATTTCAAGGGATTTTGTAATCTATGTCCTCTTTCTCCTCTTTACCATTACCACATGCCTGTCTGTCAGCCTTGCAACACATGCATTTCAACTCCACCATTCATCCTGCCTTTGTCACCTGGTCATGCAAGCCATCCTCCCTCAAAAACAATTACCTATATCTTTGCCAGATCCCCATTTCCCCTCCATCAGCCTAGATGCATCTTTATTCAATAAATCATTTGTACACCACTCATCTGTGTCCCACGCTTAGGTCTGTGACAAGAGCAGGTTCAGTGGAGCATTATGGAGGTGTCAAGAGCTTCGATTGCTATTGTCAGTGGAGGCTGAGACTCGCTGTGGTGACTTAAAACCTCTACAAAATACAAGAATATTAAATAAGCTTCTTAAATTTATAGCTAAAACTGAAGTGAAATTGTGGACCCTGTGTACCCTGTGCTGTCCAGCAGCTTGTAAAATCCTCCTGCATAGAGTTTACAGCAGGACTAAAGCAGGACAAAGAATAACTTCATCTTCAGTGTAATAACTGCTGAGGCTCAGCACTTTGTGACAGTTTTTGACTTTTTTAGGGTTTTTAAGGCCCCTCCTTGCTGAGGAGGAAGTTGTCGGTTCATCAGTTGCAGAACACAGACAGATGTGTTCCTCAAAACGCTGTTGTGGCAAACTTCCTTTCAACATCTTTTTTTTGTTGTTTTGACATTTCATGTGCAAAGATATGCAGGGGTGAAAACAGTGACAGAAGGTTGTTTATTGTGTGTTACAATTTGGTTAGGCTTTGGTTTCATTATTGTCTTTCATTAAGATTTTGTAGCATGTTGATACTGTTTAGAACAACATTCATCAGTGTACATTTGTAAAAAACTAAAATATGTATGGACACTTCAGTGTATGTAAACAAAATATAGACCAAGTGATTTATTTGGTGTCAGCTTTTATCTTATTAAACACGTTATATTCACCAAATCAAAATGTATCCATGGAACAGAAGACAAAAGATATATACATATCAATATTCAGAAAACACAATGTTGTGGCATTCTAACAACTAACATTTCTCAATTAAGATCAAAAATAAACACTCCCTTTTGATTTCACTCCATTCAAAGGCTAAAATGTTCATGTGGATGCTCCTGTATATTTTCTAAAACATGATATGAGCCAATTCATTTTCTTTGATAACATTGTCTTGCAAATCAAAGCAGTTGAGGCACGTAAACACAAATCAGTTTCAATAAGTACAAAACAGAGCGACCTTGATTAAATTAACTTGTCAATGCTGAGCCCCTATGATTAAGTTAGAAGCAATGGGTACAATAATCTGAATTTTAAAAAGCCGTTGATCTTGAATGCATAAATAATCTGATGTCTCTCTACTTGTCAGGTTGTAGTGGTTTGTGTTGGTCCTGCTTTGTGCAGGTTTGTACCCCAGTAGATTTGAGAAGCCATCTATTCGTCAGTGAAGGTAATGACATCATAATGGATGCCCTGCTGCTGCAGCTGCTCCAGCTGTTCAGGTGTGGCTTCAGTGTAGACTGTCTGGGTCTGTGCCATCGCTGCATCTGCTACTGCTACAAAACAAAGATTATCCAGTTTGATTTGCCGTCACGGTGCTGTAGTTACTGTTAGTTTTCATAATGGCATTTATATAATCAACATTATATGTTGTATATATGTATATATGAGCTACTTGCTTAAAAGATCATATCTGTTGCATGTTTGTTTTGCAATAATATTAATATATATATGCCAAAATCACAAGAATGGTCCTTTACAGCAGATTTTGTAAAGATGAGAAAGGAAAATAAAACTTGTTTAGTGCTATTGGTTCCATGAGAGAGCCAACCTGTGACAGCAGAGTGGGCAGCAGCCTCCAGATCTTCAGGATTCACTATCTGTTGCTCTGAGCTGACTGGCAGGTACTGGATCTGCCCATCTTGACTTACAGTGATCTAAACATAAAAAATAACAAAAGCAATATGTTTTTTTTTTTTCAAAACCAGTCCATTCTGTTACTATTGAACATTTTAGGTTATCTGCCTCACCTGCTGTTCCTGCAAAAAGGCCCCTTCATGCTCATACTGGATGATCTGTCCATCTGGCATCTGAGAGACAATTAGAACAATTACATTATCACATTCAAATCCTGCATGTATCCATCAGTTATTCTTATGAGGACATACACTTACCTGTATGTGGTTGCCATCAGCTACTACCACATACTCCTGAGGGATTAAGTGCTGCACTCCGTCCTGTGAGATGATATACTGGACCTGAAACAGGACATGTGGTTTGACATGACAGCTGAAGAAGAATAAAAGAGGCTAACTGCATATTTATTTTTATCTGATATTCTATTTTCATCATGTACGTAAAAGGGCAAAGTGGTAAAATTAGTTATACCTCAGTCATCTGATTGTCTCCTGTCATCAGGTGCTGAACCGTCTGTCCATCTATGGTGGTTATCTGCTGGATGTATGTTCCTTCCTCCTGATGAATGTACAAATGAATGCATTAATGGAGTTATGTAATGCACAGTGACAACAGAACTTATCTGACTTCACAAATGTTCTTTTGTAAGCATGGTCTAGTACAGTAAGAGGGTTCACACCTGGTCTGAAAGTGCTTGTTCTTGGGCAACTATGATGTGCTCCTGCCCCAGGGCCTGCAACCGCTCTGGAGTGATGACTGTCTGATGTGCCTGCAGGGCTGTTACACACATACACACACAAGTTTGAGATAATTCTGTGATTTAGCTTTACACAACTTGGCCTCTGTTCATCACCTGAAACCTGATTTAACCTCTTGTACATTGTATTGATCATCCTTGTGTGTTTTTCTTACACTGTAGTGTGGCCAGAGCTTCCTCATCACTGTTGCATATGATAGTCTGTTGGGACGCAGCAGTGCGGCTCTTGCGAGTGGGGTGATCCTGATTGTGGAGACGCTCCATGTGGAACTTCAGATGGCCGTTACGATTAAACCTGACATATTGGACAAATAACCGTCAACACTGGTAGTTCAGTACCACTTTGTGGCACAATGCACATATAAATATTGCATAAAGGTATATAAATACTCGTTCCAACCTTTGCCCACAAAGTTTGCAAGAAAAGGGCTTTTCATTAGTGTGGGTCATCATGTGTCGACGCAGGTCTTTCTTGTTCTTAGAGGCAAAGCTGCAGCTGGGACACTTATGAGGGCGTAGATAGGAATGTAGCCCCATGTGAGCCTAAAACAATACAGGACACCAATAGGAAAATGTGCCTAGAAATACATACATTTTCCTCAGAAATTACTTACGTAAAAAACAGATGCCCACTGTAGGAAACCTTTCAATTATAGGCCATTTATAAAACCCATAACTACAGAACTATGGTGTTTGTTGAATATGTAAATATTACAAACACTATTGTTGTTTTAAATATGTTTGATGAAGAAACTGTTGGGATGAAGAGAGACTCACCTTGACCTCAGGCCAGGAGGTGGAGGTGAAGTCACAGTCGGGACACTTGAAGGTGCTGGGATCCAAGTGTGCCCTCTTGTGGTTCTCCATGTCAGAGCGTCCGTGGAAAGACTCCATGCATATTCGGCAGGAGAACCTCTTGGTGCTGAGACTGGGAGAGCCCACTGCAGAGGGAGAAGCTGGAGCTTCACTGCTCAGCTGAAAAAAAAACACCATCAGAGAGGAAGGATATTCACTGTAGACAGATCTTCACATACCAGAAACAAATCTATTACAGTTACCTCCACCTGCTGCAAAACCCCATCAGGCAGTGCTGAAGTAAGATAAAACTTGTCACTTTTCAGGCTTTCTGACCCAGAGACTTCTACAGCCTGAGAAGGATTGCTGCCATCATTACTGCAAAGACAGATGTTTTATAACATTAGAGACCAGCAAAAGTCCTACATTCAATCTCATATTAATTGAACTGGTCATGTGACTGTTTCCCACTGTAACATCCTCCTAATCTGAGAAAACTAAAGTGTGTGCTACCTGTATGCAGGGCTATGAATCTCTTCAGCAGCCTGCTCCACCACACCAAAATCCCCTTCACCCTCGTAGGCTTCAATGGCGATCTGGGTGAGCTCTCCTGTCTCAGAGGTGGCTGTCTCGTAGGCCTCTTGTAACACTGTCTCTCCATTCTCAGACACATGAAAGGTCACAACCTTTTGGGCCTGACCTGGTGCTGCGGTCACTGCACTCCACGTGCCCTTTTCCAGAGCTTTGACTTCAGCACTTTCACCTGATTTTAGCACTGCAACCTGAGGAGCAGAATCAAGCTACTTATATACAATTTTTTTCCACAACATCCATACACTTTTATGTAAAGTGCAATTTTATAGAGAACAATCGCACTAACCTGTAAGGTGTTTCCAACCAATTCTCGGGCATTGCTCATATTGAGCAGCAGGTCCAGGGCATTCTGGGCAGTAAGATCACCAGATTCAGCTGAAGAGTACATGGAGAAAAAATTAAGGTAATATATCACACCAAAAATATAAAAAAAATGTCTCTTGTGGAATTGCCACTGACTTTGTTCATAGATGATGGTGGTGTTTCCTAATGCATCTTGAGACACTGAGGCATTTTCCATACCCTGCATGGCTTGTAGTGTCGCAGAATCCACTGCAACCTAATGAAGAAGGATGGAAAAAAACAGTTACATAATTAGATCATTTCCAAATACCACAAAATATAACACTGGCTAAAATTAAATCCAATAATCAACAATAAACTACTACTAAAACACATGCAATAATATTTTAACAGACTTACAATGGTGTTCTGCAAATCTTGTGTGTCTTCATTTTGTTGTTTGAGCTCTTCGATCTGCTGCAGAGTGAAGAAGGGTCTGCGTCGTCTCCTGATGGGCTCCTCAGGGTGAGTGAGAGACCACTCTTCAAACGTCTCAGGATGGCGACACTGTACATGTAGACGCAGGTTCTTCCTGTGCTTTGTCATGAAGTGACACATATCACAGGAGAAAGGCTTCTCTCCTGTAGAGAACACAAATGTATGTACATGCAGTAACATACATACATACAGTACTGAGCAAAGGTTTTAAGCACTTTAGATGTTTAGATTCTTATCCATAATGCAATACTATCAGAAAAGTGTGTGATGAGTACTAAATTTATTCAGCAGCATGCAGCAATGACCTCAAACATACAGCCAGAATCATAAAGTACTATTTTCAGTGACAAGAACAACAAGGGGTCCTGTAACAGATGGTTTGAGCCCCAGAGAGCCCTGATCTGACCTGAACATCATGGAGTCAGTCTGATTACATGAAGAGACAGAAGCAGCTGAGACAACCTGAATACACAGAAGAACTGAGGCAAGTTCTCCAAGATACTTGGAACAATCAACCCGCCAAGTACCTTGAAAAACTGTGAGCAAGTTTACTGAGGAGAACTGATGGAGTTTTAAAGGGAGAGTGTGCTCACACCAAGTATTTATTTTATTTAGGTTTCTTCTGTTTAATGACGTTAGTATGAAGTTAATTTATAAATATTGAAAATATTCATGGCATTACTTTTGAAAGCGATCTGACTACTTTTAGAGTCTAAAACTATACACAGCATTATAAACTTTCTTCTTTCCACACTGACCTGTGTGTTTGATGGCCAGATGGGAGACCAGGAACTCCTCTTTAGAAGTGGAGTATTTACAGTAGTCACACTTGAAGGGCCGGTCATTGGTGTGGGACAGCTGATGGTTGAGCAGCAGCTTCTTGTTGTCACAAGTGTAATCACAAAACTCACACTTGAAGCTGGCACATGCACACCCCAGAGTTATTCATTATGATGATGTCATCAATACTAACACCAAACCAAATGAACAATGTTGATTTATTAATGCATATTTTAGCCTAAATTTCTAACCACACTATTCTATCTATATTTTTGAAATTCATACTGTACTCATACTCAATCCTAAAAAAACAAACAAACAAACAAAAGAGCTGGAAGTTTTTAATACTGACTTGCTTTCTCCAAGACTCTGGATGTGGGTGAGTAGGTGCATTTTGAATGTGTACCGCTTCTTGAAGGATTTTCCACACTGCCAAGACAGAAAGACACCACCAATAAGATTTTGTGAGAACTTAAAAGTGAATGATGTCCATTAAAATATTTTTGTTTGTACTGATTAATTATACATTCAAAGAAAGGATAAATAATACAAGCGTTCCACATGCTTCTTTTTTTAATGACAAATGACCTTTTAAATAACTTTAAAAAGGAAATCCTATATCATCTATCCATTAGTCACTTCTCAAACACATCAATTGTCATTGTTGTTAAATATTATATAAGCTTTTTATCTTACCTTATCACACATATGTGGTTTCTCTGAGCTGTGTGTCTTCATGTGCTGGGTCAGTCTCTTCTGCATGGGGTAAACCCTATGACACACAGGGCAGGGGAACTCTGACACCTTTGGTACCTGCAGGAATCAGCAAAAAGCCACATAGTTGACTAATCAGTATTAAGGATGTATAGAATTATTATTGTTGCATGCCAATTAGATTTTTTATCTGGCATTAAAATATGGAAAAACTGAAAATCTTACCAACTCTATCTTTCTTTTCCTGGTGAATGAAAAAGACAAAAATCAGTAACAACATCTCCAACACTGCAAAACATTTTGTGTATTAGGAATCACTTATTGTGTATGTATGTTGTCTGAGGGACATACTTCTCTCTGTTGTGGACCGCTGAGTGTCGAATAACATCTTTCCTATAGACACTTGTGTAATCACACACCTCACACTTGAATGGCTTAGTGCCCTCATGGTTAAACATGTGTTCCTGCAAAACAGCCCGAAAGATTTTTAGGATACTGTGCAGACATGCATGTAAACTGAGGTTAACCTGAATAGTGTAACCTGTTTTATTGTAACTGACCTTTAGAGAGGACCAGCGCTTGCAGCGATAGTTGCACTGGAGGCACTTAAAGAGCTCTGGGTCATTGCCTTCATGAGAGTCCACATGGAATCGCAAATCTTCTTGCGTGAGGAAGCGTGAGCCACAGATCCAGCAATTATGAGGTCTCAAGAGTGGTTTGAGGGATTTATAGTACCTACTGGCAGATGAAGAGGAAGAAGCACTTAGCTTGTTGTGAGAACTACGTAATACTGTCTGTCACACAACTTAACTAATTGGATACCTACTTTCGATTTATATACTTCTTATACTTCTTGCGAAGGAAGCGCTTGGAGGGTCGACCTCGTTTTCTTGGGAAGAACTCCTCCTCTGGCTGTGAATTTGATGAGGGGTCTTTGTTCTCAGAGTCTGATTGGCTTATTGCTGCCTCTGCTGTGTCTCCATCTGTCACCATAACAGGACTGTTTCCTAACCCAGAGGAGCTTGCCTCTTCAGGTGCACTTGCATCCGCACTAGGCCTGGGCTTCTTAGCTATACTCTCTGCTTCTGTAACAAACAAAAACAAAGAATGAAAACAGCAATTTAAACTGTCTGTAGTGTGGGCTTTCCTAAACAGTGATAGGATCATTTTAGTTTTGCCAAAACTGAAAACTCACCTTTGCTGTAGCCTTCTTCTAAAAGGCTATATTTCCTTGGACGCCCAACCTTACGTCGAGGTCGTCCATGAGAGGAGGAGGATATAGGTGGAGTGGGTTTTTTCAGAAGGACCGGTGGTCTTCCTTTGCAATCCTCTTCTGCTGGGTTGTAGTCACTATCCTCTGTGGAGAAATATAAGAGCAGGACCAGGGATGAGTAAACATGCTTCTTATCATCCTGTGACTAAGTAAATGATCAGCTGATTTACTAACTCGAGTTAGAATGTTTATGAGTAACTACTTGTGGGTTCAATGAAAATATTTTACACTGACCTTCGGGATCATCAATAGCACCAGCATCCACAATATCATCCTCGTCTTCTTCTGCTTGCTGGGGCTCAGCAGCCCTCACTTTTGCTGTTTTCCTCTTTTCAGTTTCCACTCTCTCTGCCTGGCGACGTGCTAGCGTCTCACTTTTGGGAGGCCGTCCACGTTTGCGCTTTTTTGACATATCTCCTGAACAACCAACATTAAAAAACAAAATGTTAGACAACTGACAGGCAAGGTGCTGTATCTCTGTGATGCATATTCGACCATAGTACCTAACCTGCTGGTTTGAAGTGTTTGTCTCTCATGTGGTTAATGAGCGTGTCTTTGGAGGCACTCTTG
This sequence comes from Pampus argenteus, assembly GCA_036937835.1. NCBI lineage: Eukaryota > Metazoa > Chordata > Actinopteri > Scombriformes > Stromateidae > Pampus > Pampus argenteus. The sequence goes on along the minus strand of CM072864.1, from coordinate 17,928,263 downwards.
TATGGACACATCTTACACTTGAACTGCTGTACAATCACTACCTCCATCATCTCCTCCAACTCAGCCAGGTTTGGTGGCCGGTCTCCAGAGCCTTCTGCCACTGTTGATGTCTCCATCTCCCTGACCAAACTAGCTTCATCCTGAGGTCCCTGGGAGCCCTGCGCCTCATCTAGGCTGGGTGAGCACTGTGGGGCCAGCTCAGGCTCTGGATTGGAGGTATATGTCCCACTGCTGCTGATGTAGGGCCCAGGCTGGCTCTCACTACACTCCAACGCCTCAGGAAGCCCACCTGAGCCTGCTGTGTCTGCCAGAGGGTGTTCTGATGAGGAGCTGTCATCGGCATAGAGAGAGGCCTCTGGGCCATTGCGCTCCCTATAACAGGAGTGCTGGGGCTGCTGTTGGGAGTGCTGTGGCTGATCTGGATCCTGGTTCTGCTCATCGTCATCTTCATCATCGTCCCTTGCTTGGTACTGAGAACAACCTGGTTGCTCGGAGTCTGCAGCTGCAACACACTCCCCACTATACTCAGCTACATATTGTCGACTTGTCTGAGTCCTGTGATCTGCACTACTGTCAATATAACTACGTGAATGATGTGGCCGTTCTCCATCGTCCACGCCGCACTCCAGATACCCAGCGCTGCACTCCACTACATAGTGACCTCGGCTAATCGGGTTTGAATCGGCCCCGCTGCATTCCACATATCCAGGCAGGTCCTGGTCACTGTTATCCCCACTGTAGTCGGGGAAGCCTGACTGTGATCGTGTCTGATCAGGTTCCTCGCCTGAACACTCCACATATGAAGATGAGGATTCCCCTGTCTGGTCTGGGCCATCTGCACTGCAATCCATGTACTGGGAGGGATGGGAGTGCTCGGGCTGGTCAGGCTGACTGCTGCTGTCCTCTGGGTAACCCGAGTGTCCAGGCTGATCGTCGGGTTGATCAGGCTCCAGGTTGCCCTGCAGGTCTCCTTGGTCTAGACAGGTGGATGTGGGGCCCTCAGCAAGAGCTTCTATGGCTATACGATCAGACAGGGCTGAAGATGACATCTGGGCTACCATAGGAGCACCTATAGTGTAAAAAAAAACCATATAGATGGATTAAACAATTTATTTAAAAATAATACCTATAGTTACTTAAATGTAATGAACTGCACTGGATTTTAACGTAGGTTAAAGTAAGTAGACTAGAATGAAGTTAGTACTGTATATTTCTATCGAGTTTACAAATAGGTTAAATCATTTGTCTGCTTATTTGTTATAAACCTCATTAAATTTAATAATGTATTGAAAGATAAAGATTCAAGATCAAGATTTTTTTATTTGTCATATGCCCAGTAAGACAAACAGTCACACTGAACAATGAAATTCTTTCTTTGCATCCTCCCTGACAACACAAATACCACACAGACATTAACTTAACCACACAAACAAATAAATAAAAATAAAGTTTGAACACAAAATATACAGATTAGACAAAATATACAGATTAGGGTTGGGTTAAAATTAAAGTGAAGTAAAAAAAAAATAGCACACCTACCATCGTCTGGTCCTTGTAATATCAGATACTGGGTTGTTTCTGCATCCCCATCCTCTGCACTGGTCACAGCTATGCAACCTAATAGGAAATATCTGCTACATTATTTGCTACTTCAAGTTATTAAAACAAAACAGCCTTGAGGCTGTTTATCTTTTGACATAACAGATACTGGGGTATTAAAGGAGTTACCATTCATTATGTCAGGGCCAATGGTGGACTCAATGATCTTGTCTATGGCAGACCCCAGGTCTGATGAGGTAGAGGCAGTTGAGTCAGAAACCATCATTGCTCCTTCAGACACAGCACTGGAGTGGACCAGCACTTGGGCTGACTCAGACACCAGCACTGACTGAGTCACTGTGGAGACGCTGGACACACTGGTGGACTGGGCCACTGAGGAGGAGTCTGGGAGGTGGACTGATGACACTCTCACATCTGTACTGGAGCTGGTTTCTGGGATGAACACCTTAACAGGAAGGGAAAAAAATCATTATGGGAATATTAAGATTTTGTCTATGACAAAAGCCTAATTGCTATTTCAGTTTGTTGTTGCTTTCCACATATTGCCAGTTTCCCCTGCATATGTAGGCTACAGAAAATGAAAATTTAAAAAATCTTACCACAAGTCCCTCTGAGCTCTGTCCCACATGGCAGTCAGACTCTGGGGCCTGGGCATGAGAGGCTGCAGCATCACTGCTGTCTGCAGACATGGCCTCTGATGACTCCATACCCATACCGCTTTCAGAAGGCTCTTCCATCCCTGAGGGCCCCGCATCACTGCTGCTCTCCACCTCATTCTCCTCCGAATCCATAACGGTCTACAACAAAAATGTGAAGCATACCCTCAACATATAATCTGAAGTGTGTGTCATCTTTAAAGTTTAAAGTATTATAAAATATTAACACAGATCACTGTCCCAGGGTGCTTAGTCTAATGGCTGTAGCATAATTAATATATTGTCACTGTTATTGTATCTCTATTTATCAGCATTGTTAAGAGTGTTATCACTACTTGAAATATTTTATAGTCCTGGCTATAAATAAATAAATAAACAAACAGCAAAGTATAGCATGACTTGTAGGATATAGAACTTAACAGCCTGAAGGCACCACTTGACAGAAAAACAGAAAAAGTGTGTCTGACCTTTGCAAGTGTGAAAACGTAAGTATATAGCCTACAGGTCTTTTAATCAAACTAATCTAGAGTAGCCTTGCTTCATACAATTATATTATTTTCCTAAGACTATTGAGGTTTAGAAAATATTTTCTAAAATCTTCTTCTTCCCTTCTGCAGATGGCCTCGTCAAGTTTATTAATTGCATAACTGCATACACTGTTTACACTATGGACATTTGCACATTCTTGGTCAATATTATGTACATTATATTTTTATTTTAATTTAAACTTGTAGAAGCTATTGGCAATAAACCTGCTTCTGATTCGCCACACTTGACAAATGGGCAACAAACTGGCAAATAACCTTTCAGCTCTTATTTCCCCGTTTTCGAGGTCACACAATTTATATTTTGTGTGTGTTTTTACTTACTTTTAAGTACACTTCCACACAGTTTTGGGATACTAACGCTCGTATTTTCAATTTGTGACACTTCAACGTTTACAGCAACCAGCAGACAAAACCAACACACAGACTTAAATGCAGGTCTTTTCCTCTTTGGGGTTTTATACATTTTTCAATATTTTAGGGAACAGTGTTACCCTTAATTTGTATTAACATAAAGAAGAGTTTATTTCAGAAAGCTTGGACGCAACTTGTTTTATTAACATGTACCCAATTGCTTTCATCCGTCCGTCTAGTGTTTTTCTCTCAAGGACATTAACGTTGGTATGAATTCAATACCACTATTCTGGAGGGGACATAGCTCGACATTACATTACGTAAACTGACAACAGCTCTGCTCAGCACTGGAGTTATTAAAAAACTTGATGCCAGCTGGTGCTAATGTTAGCTCCTGCTAGCAGGCTATCCAGGGATGTAGCCCGCTTATTATCGTGTTTGACGAGACTGTAAAACACACTAAAGTGTCTATTATTCACACATGTTAGTTTGAGTGGGTGAATAGGAGAATGACGTTGACTGAAGAAGTGCCATCAGTCAAACAAAGTAGAGCTAACGTATAGTTGGAGCCTCCAATTCAATGTATGATGTTTACGGTTTTAACGGGCCGAGCTGCCCTTTATCCTGCCTGCTGCGCGTCGCCATTTTCCGCCAGGCGTCTTTTACAATCAGGCACTCTGAGAGCTCTACTGGGGACCTCGAGGGCCTGAGCCGCCGTAGACCGCCCAAATGCTCTCCCTGAAGAAAATGAAAATGTTTTCCCTCTTCACCACTAGAATTATCGCTATTTTTTCTTACCGTGTAACGGCGAGTTGAAAGGTATACCTTAACGCAGAGGCGCTAAACAGCTCAGAAATTAGTAACGGGAAATTGTTGCTTCTTTCTAGTCGGGCGCCATGAGTATCTCCTTTGCTTCCTGTCCGAGAAACCGGATCTTATTTATTATTTTTAGTTGAAAACTTAACCATATAATTGATATATACCGATTCAAATAATTTGTGTTTAATGACATTTTTGTCGTTTTATGTGGCACCAGATATTCGCTAAATGTGATGTTTACAAACACGTAGTGGACTATTGTGTTTACAGGAATGCGTATGCATTTGGATGCGGAGTGATATGCTTACTTAGAGCCGTTGTGAAAAGGCGGACGGAGAATCTCATTTAACATTTCACACAGAATATATCCTAAAAAGCAGTTCCCGGAAAGGTTTAAACTTATTCTAGTGATTTTTGTGGTCTTAGTTTTTTCCATTGTATTCCAAAGGTTTTTGGATTGATATGAAAAACTTTCTATCTAGAAAAAATGTGTATAACTCTTATACATCCATGAAAAAACTTGTCTAAAGTGCCACACTTTATGGTGATATTCTAATTAAAAAATAACAATAACTCAATGTGCAATAATGTTAGCCTTTTATTCAAACTGTTTATAATTCTTGACAAATCCCACCCTGGACCTATAGAAAACCAAACTTTACTTAACCCTTGTAATGTGTTAGAAAGCTGCTCACGTCTGTAATGTTAGCGGGTCAAATTTGACCAGTGATTTAACTCAGCTTGAAAATATAAATAAATATAATAAATTAAAAAACATATAAACACTAGTTATCATACAATATTGTTTTTCACATCATTGCTACCTTAGTATGTATTCATATCCATGGAAACAATGTTTTATTTATTTATTTTGGCTCTACAGACCTTTTATCTTACAATATACCATATACCTCGTCTTCGATTCCAAAAACTGTTTAAATTCACAAATTTTATTTTTATTTAGTAATAAAATGAGTAATTGTATTATCCATGTTTTATAAACTTGTATTAGACTACACCTAAAAAAATATTAGATTTTTTTTTTTTATTATAAAATGATTAACAATTGTGACTATGGTGTTACGGGTCAAAACCGACCCGTATAGATTTATAGTAGGATAAAGACAAAAAGTCAGTTTCTTTTTCATAAAACCAAATTAAAACATAAGATGAACATTGATAAACAAAATGTGTGTGTATCAGGCAAGTATGTATGTCTGTGTGAACCATAAACTCAACATTGAAAATCAATATGGTGTCAGGGCAGGTGTGTGTATTTGTGTATCAACCATAGCTGTTCATCCACTGTCACCTCTGGCCCTGGGTTGTACATAGATGACAATTTCTCCACCTATTTGTCCCAAACATCCCTGATGGGAGCAAGTCTGACATTTATGCGATGAGCCATGAAAGGTTTGCCCAGACGGACAAACTGTGGCCTGCCTGTCAAGTAGTAGTCAGTAATCCAGGAGATCATTGTGTCGTCAACACCCATCACCTGCAGCTTCTCACCCAGTAGCAGAGGTTGAATGGTGTTGAGAAGCACTGGAGAAATCAAAGAAAGTGATCCTCACAGTGCCTTCTCCACCATCCAGATGCATATGGGCTGCTCGTTGCAGCAGGTAGATGACAGCATCATCAACACCTAAATGTGACTGGTAGGCAAACTGCAAAGGGTCCAGAAATGTCCTCACCTGTGGCCTCAGCTGGGCTAAGACCAGTCTCCCCAGGACTTTCATCACATGAGATGTGAGGGCGACTGGTCTGTAGTCTGCCATGTCAGATGGCCTTGACTTCTTGGGGACTGGAACCAAGCAGGACGTCTTTCACTGCAACAGAACTTTCTGCTGACTTAGGCTCAGGTTGTACAGATGTCCCAGTACAGGAGACAGCTGGTTGGCGGAGCCCTGCAATAACCATGGATGGCCCAGTCAAAGTCCAGACCTAAATCCAATCGAGAATCTGTGGCAAGAAAACTGCCGTTCACAAATGCTCTCCATCTAATTGGATTGAGCTTGAGCTCAAATTTCAATAAAACCCACACTTTTATAGATGGTTGATCACAACTGAGGCACATTATGAAAAGGTGAAACGGACTTTAGAATTAGGGAAAAGAATAATGAACATTTTACTAAATACCTCTAATGAATGTATACTATGTATGTTAAATGTATACAGTCTCATCACATACTCATGAAAGAAAATCACATCATTGCCACAAGATGGCAGTGGTTCACATGCTTCTAAAAGTCAACCCAGCACTAATGCACATGTATTCACAGCACAGGGTGATGCATGATGGAGTGGTACCTCACAGGACTGCAGTTACATGTCTTCAGGCAGTGTAAATATCCCTCTTCTCTTAAACAAACACAGAGCCATCCACCAAAAGTCTTCCATGTCTTGCCGTTACTGTAGAACTTGCACATGTAAAAGAAAATGCATGGGAAATAAGCACAATGTCAACCAGTTCACTGGTAATGTATTTTTATTGCTGACTCGAGGGCTTTTCCTAATGACTATATGCCTACGCTGATGTATAAGATACTAAACAAACCTTATTTAGTCTTACGGAGATAAAAACTTTCTAACAATTAATTAGCATATATTAAACCTTACTGTCTCTCAAGGCTACACAACCTCTAACTCAAACAGCATGAGCAAATGTTAGCTTGCTAACTACTACTTTGCAGTGTTACCTGTGGGCAAGCTCTGGCTTTTACTGATAGCCTTCCGACAACACAGCCACCAGTTGGTTGTAAAAATGAGTGTTTCATTTGCGTTTCATTTTCATTGTTTGCGTTTCGACGCCATTACTTTTACGTCGCGATAAATTATTTAGTCTTCAGTTGTAACCTGACGATGGAAACCAGGAGCTATACATATATATATATATATCACAGAGAGTGGAGCTGTAGACCACACCCCTCATTCCATATCAAAGGGTCACATGAGTCACCCTTCAAGGTGTGAATTGGAATGAGAGCTGTTGTGGTCACATGATCCAGAGAATGATACCTGTTCTGATAGTGAAGAGCAGTTAAGCTCTGTCGCTGGGTCTTGTCAAAACTTGTGTATAAATATAATACAATAAATATAAATACACAAGTTTTCACATGTAAAGCTCAAATTCAAGTTCTTACAGACAACTGCAACCAAATGTTGTGAGTGTCTATACTAAAGTAATTGGAGATGCCGGGGATTGAACCCGGGGCCTCATACATGCAAAGCATGCGCTCTACCACTGAGCTACATCCCCTGTAAGAGAGCGAGGGATGACAGCAACAATTGATATCAGAGCTACTAAGCGAGTGTGTTAAAATAGTTGTGTCTGAGGATTAGATGAAGCCTCATTCCAGTAGAAAAATGTAAATGGTACTTTTTACATACCTAAACTTGAAAACGTGTCAATTATGACCCGAACACAATAAAAGGAATAATGATTCAATAAATAATATACACTGCGTTAGGTCTTCGTTCAATAGGCTATGTGCAATCATTTCAATATGTTTTTAACAAACATTAAACCAGTCCGGCCCTCTGTGCTATTTGACTTTTACATCCTTGCTCTAGATTTTTAAAAACTAAAAACGGTGTGTAATATCTCCTCTTGTGTAAAACTTAAAATAATAATAATACAAATAATATAAAAACGATTGATATGATCCGGACCAGTGTGTGCCTCCACAGATTAGTTACATTCATATTGTTGCAATGACTTTATTCATTTATTTCTAATTGATATTAAGGTCTATTTCAATTCAATAAACAAGCTGAAAAGAAAAAAAAGACCCAAATAATATTTCAAACAACATAATGGTGAATGTAAATGAATTACTAATCTGTACCCCTTTATTTATTTATACATCCTCCTATGTATTATTTAGATTTTATTGAATGTAAAAAGTTTCTGCTCTGGGAACATGGATTCAAATGTAGTAGAACGTATGAACTAGATTGTACTGTCAGAAAATCATTGTGTGTGTCACTTTATAAGTATACGATTGAAACAATTGGCAGCAGGAGGTATCTTTCACCAAATGTTTATTGCACTGAATACATATACAAATCACTTTCATGATTTCATTGAAGGAAATGTGCATTGTTATCCTGTGCAAATAACTGGCTTTGAAGCCTCTTTTAGAAACACACACATACAATTATACAAAACAAATAAGCTTAAGAACACAAAAAATAATAATAATTAGATATTTCTATAAATACCAAGATAATACAATACTGTTAAGAATCTGAACCTGTCAGATGTAACTGTTCATGAAACTATTTAGTAAATCTGGAATTTGATCCAGACAGTGTTTTGAAATTTCTAAATTTTTAAATGTAATTTTAGGCTACCATAAACTATATTTTCACAGATTATCAGATTTGTGGTATGGAAGTGCCAAAGATCACAATTTGATTTAGACCAAATGCTGTATGTTACATCAATGATGGCCAAGTATTCACATCCCAGAAAGCATACATCATACAACAGGCACTAAACACAAATAGTGACTGACACCTGCATAAGAGAGAGAAAGATGTCACCACATTACAGATGATTCCCAGCTCATCTCCGCGTGTTCATCTCCTCATTATTGCACATTTTAGGAAACTGAGCACTTGAGGATGTCATATTTCACATAACCAATGCGATCCACCTGTTTGCGGGAATTCATACGCCAGTAGAAGCGGTCCCGACAGAAGTAGATGTGATCTAAAGCAGAAAATGTTGAAATTAAAACAATAGAATGCAAAACTGATTGAGAATTGATTTTGTTTATTAAACCTGAATGAATATTTGCGAGTGTGCTTACCTTTGTACTGGAAGACATCATGAGAATCAGTAGGGACGCCACCAAAGACAATGTCTATGTATTGAGGGTACCCATCGTCAATTTTCTGGGCCTTCACATCAAGCCTGTTTTGATCAGACACCAAATCATACCAGAGAATATAATTATAATATAAAAAAAAAATAAGCACAGACTTGGATCCTTTTGGCAAAAAAGCTTACAGTATTTTAACAGGTCAGGTTGACTGAATAACCACAATGGAGGTGGGATTTTAGGGCCTTGCTCAAGGGCAAAATAAAAGAGGAGGTAGAACAGACAAGGGTGCTCCCTGATCCTTAGCTAAGGTTAAATTTGAGGTGGATAACTTCCAGACACAAAAGAGCTTTCCCTAGCAGTGGCAGATTTCCAGAATTAAATGTGTTAAAGATACAATTTTAACTCACCTCCAGAAGTTATACCCACTGAAGAGTAGCACTTTGCCTTTCCCCCTCTGCAGTGCTCCCTCCACCTTCTGAATGGTGTCAGGGAGGCCGAGCTTGTCTAGGCTGCGGGGACCCAGGACACTCTGTCCTGTGTACACCCAGAATCGGGGCCCTGTAGAAAAACAATGACAACAACAACTGATTAGGTCGTCAGTATTTTTGGCTTTTGTGTTGGCTGTCCATGATAAAATGTTTTAAGCTTCATTACCTGAAAAGAAGTACAATTTTTTGGTCAGAAGGTCTTCAAAAGCAGAGTCAATGACAGCTGGCAGAGCTGGCCAACTCTGAGAAATAGAAAACGGTCCCTTAAGGCCTCCATTATTCACGCTGGACATCTTCCAGAAATTTCTGATGACCAAGAAATATCATTAACACATGAACACTGCTGCTTGTTGTTTTTGTTGTCATTCTCACTTCTGTTACAAAAAAGTAAAGACTGTATTGCTCACCCATCCTTGAAGAAATGTAGTTCTTTGTTAATCACAGTAATGGTGTCGAATTTGGTAAACTTGCAGGCATCTTTGGTTGGGTCCACAGGCCATGTGGTGGTAGTTGTGGTGGTAGTTGTGGTAGTAGTTGTGGGGGCTGTAGGGTCAGTCTCATCGGGATCTGGGTAGGTGGTAGTAGGGGGTATGGGATCAGGGCCTGTCTTAGGTCCTGTATAAAATACATTGTTGAAAGAGAAAGATTGAGCAGTTGGAAATTTAAATTTTGCATAATGCATAAAGGTACGAGTCAGCAGTTTTCATGACCATACCGTAGAGATATTGAATGCCTTCAATGTCATCTTTATGTAGGGAGAAGTCTTCCACATAGGCGTACATTGGGTACATGAGAGCATCTCTAATGTTGGAGTGATCCAAGCCAAGGGCATGTCCAAATTCATGGGCTGCCACTAGGAAGAGGCTGTAACCTGTAATATGTACAGAATATTGATTAGTGAGGGTAAATAGGGTAAATACAAATCTACAGCATTTTTATCTACTCTACCTATTCTAGTTTTTCTCTTATTACCCACCCTGGTCGGGACAAAAGCCCCATCTCGTGTCATCATCATAGTTGTCAGTGGTACTGCACCACAACCTGCCATCTCCTCGTCCCTCACTAGTGCAGGAGTCATACTGTTTACCCTGGAACACAAACGGGAAGTGGCACAGTTCCCCTTCCGAATTTCCGCCGATTACAGAAGTTTCTGCCCAAACAAAGACACAACAACAGTAAAGAAAAAGAAAAAAACAAGCCATTGCAGCTACACTCCACACTTGAACTTTGTGTTTCTTTCCACTTACCACGACTGGGACAGAAGCCATATTTTATGTCCTTGTCAAAGTTGTCCGTGGTGGCACACCAGCGATAGCCGTCATTGCGGCCCTCTGTGGTACAGCTGTTATATTCATCCCCCCCAAAGACAAATGGGAAGACGCACTTAGCTCCATTGGCATTTCCTCCAAAGGTGTACAGAACTATCAGAGTGAGAATAAGGGACGAGGATGAGCGAACGGAGCAAGTCAGCATGTCACAAAAGCAGATGCCCTCAACTGTCTGACCTCTGACCTATAATTTCCTTTGGAGAATATATTGTCAGGCTTACGTTCACTTGCGCAGAAGCCGTATTTTTTGTCTCTGTTGTAGTCCGCTGTGGTGGCACACCATGGCAGGTCGTCTGTACGACCATCTGTGGTACAGGTGGTGTAGGATTTACCCTCGAAAGTGAAGGGGAAATGGCACAATGCGCCGTCCGCATTCCCATAGTGAGTCTTCACAACTTCAGAGACAGAAAAATGTTAACATAATTTAATGCACTAGGGGGGGACAACTACTCATGAATTGTTGATGGTGGAAGTAAACTGTCTCTTTTGTTATGTTCACATTACCTGGTCCTTTTCCCAATGTCCAAAGTTCATCATCATCAAAGTGGGCATCTCCCTGCAAACCCTCACCAGGGGGATAAGCATGGGCCAGAAGGTTACCCATACCATCAAATGGGTAGAAGTCTCCGTGGTCTGAATAGACAATTAACTTTTACATCAGTCTTTGTTTTTAGATTTGAGTTTAATACAAAATTACCATGCAAATATGTGATATTAATATGCTCAAACTGGATAAAACACTACAAACACATACCAGCTTTTCCAAATGATATCATGATGTCAGCTGTCCCATCAAAGAGGCGGGTAAAGTTTAAAGGGGTCACATCACTCCACACCTTGAAGGCTCTGGCAAAGGCATCATCAATCAGAGATTTGTCCATGTCTGGAGAATAGTTAATGATCCTGTGGAGAAGAGCAAAGTGATATTCTGCCTTAAGAGAAAGCCTTGACAATCTCAGTGAAGATGTTTGCACAATCATTTTAATGTCCTCAACTTCTGTAGTTTAATTTTTTTTTCTCTCTACGCACCTATAAGTGACATTGTAATGGTCCCATTTGAGTTCTCCCTCAAATAGTTGGTAGTTGGCTACATCAGGAACCCCACAGCGAGGTTGTTTCATGGCCTCCAGGGTGGACTTGTCTAACTCTCCAGTCTCCTCCAACCCCAACTGCCTCTGCATCTTCCTCAGAGCTTTGGAGGTGGAGACCATAGACTGGAAACCACTGCGGTGCTGTGTTTCCATGTAGCCAAACTTCTTCAGATAACTCTGGAGGAGAACATGACAAATCACAGGAATGAGTACAGGAAGATTATAATATCATGAAATGAGCAGGGTAGAATGGGTGTTAGTGCTCAATAAATCAGAAAATGTAAACTTTTGTTTGGATAACAAATAAAATGATAAAATGATGTTTTGTGACACCCTCGTTTAACTTGAACTTAGAATTAAATATTTTTCTTTTCATCAACATCATGATATGGATAGGGATCTCTGTTCACGTAATTACTTTCCCACACAACTTTGGGATGACGCATTGTTTCAGGAATTTCAGTCTATCAAGAAAAAAATACTACTCACTTCTGCCAGCTCTGTATCAGTCAGGTTTTTGATGATGTCTCCTGGGAAGGTGACCAAGACAGACTTGAGGGGAGCACTCCATCCTTCCTCCACAATTATCCATATAGCTAAACACATTACTGAAGCATGGAATCTCATGATGAGACCTCAATCGATCCAAAATGTAACAAAAAAAAACTGCTGTAAGCCTTGCAGTGAACAAGTGCTCAGACAAAAAATAGTAAAAAGTTTCTCCGTGGCCTCTTTACCTCTTTGTTTTGACCGGTGGCTCTCTCTTGCTCCGTGCACTTAGTTAAGGTGGCACGACTTATATTTATGCAATGTAACACGTCTTACCCAACATTGTCCCTGCCTACTACTATTAAATTCACTCAAAACACTCCCACCAGTTTCCACCTTTTTTATTTTTTTCAAGTTGGATGGGCATGATTGGCTGAACAGCGGTGGATGACAAAAGATTACGCTGATTCCCATGCATTTCAATTTTTAGGGAACTACCTGCAACATCATCACAACACAGCTGCTGATGTAACATCTCCACTGGCGTCAATGCCAAATGGCCCAATCTATTAGCAATGAAATGTCTCATATGTATGTTGCACAGAATGCTTGTTATTTTCCTGTGACATTGGATCTTCTCATAATCTTTACTTCTATTCTAACAACAACAACAACAACATCTGTTGGCTTTTAGTGAGTATAGATATTTAGTTTATATTTCATTCAGACTTAAGCAGCTGAATTCAGCCTCAAATAGACCCCTCAACACCGGCTTTCATTTGATGCAGTTTTTAATGCTCATTTAGACACAATCATATGGTTATTTCTGCTGTGGCTCCTCAGAGTATCCCCAGGCCTTCTTTAAAAGCATCTGCCACTGATTTTGGATGGCGTCAAAGGCTTAATGAATACGGCTCCACGCATTTTAACAAATGCCAAATTTCATTTGGTTTTGTCACAGAACCTTAAAAAATACACATTCTTGCTTAATGTTCTCCCTAAAATTGGCCACGTTTTGCAAGCACACATCATGTTAACTGTTTGTGGTGGCCAACTGCGTCACCAGAGAGTTGGATAATGGGGGTGGTATCTAATTACATTAGGTTAAGCATGCAATGACAGAAATGTGTTATATTAAAAACTTGTCCTTTTTTGCTAATAAAATACAGCAAAAACCTAATCTATTGCATGTTTGTGACATGTCTCATGTAACATGTTGGCATAATAAAGTCACTAATTGCTCAGGGTGAAAACTCATCATACATGGACTGTATTCCTCTGAAAAAACAATGTATTTTGTTCCCTGATTTCCTTTAGCTGGCCTAAATTCTACAGTGTATACAGTTCTGCAGTTTACAGCTACATTCATGACTTTGTCCTTAATTGTGACATGCTCTGTTTAGTTTCAAACTACCTTGTTAAAGTAAACTGTCTTGTGCTATTTTTCTAGTAGGCAGTTATAAATGTCGAAATCACTCCTGTCTGTAACAGATGATGTGGTTCTTCCTTCTTGTGTTGTTTTATATTTGTGGTGTGTTTTGATGTGGAGAGAGCGTTACCACATCACCATGTCCAGGTACTTTACCAAGTCCTGCTGATTCTGCTGTGTCTGTGCAGTTATTCTGGGAATAATTTTGTTTTTATACCCCACTAAACTCCCTCTGCAGTTTATTTTTGACTTTCCAAGAAGTCCGCCTCTGTTTCCTTTGTTTTATGTCTGAGCACTCTATGTTGTTCACTTAGTTATTACAAGAACAAATTGACCCTGAATATTTGTCAAAATACTATGCATGAAATTGGTATTCAAAGCCCCTCAGAGCACAAAAAAGCAAAACAAATGACATGACTAAAACTGATCGAGAGAAGCAATTGCCAAAGCAGAAACCATGTTTTCCCCTGAAGTTTCATTTATATAACAGCATGTCTATAAGTCATAAGTTAGCATGATAAATTTGACAAAACTAATTCCGTGAACAATCTTCTGAATGGGACCATATGAGCATGCATTGACTCATGTCTCCCCGATGGGAGTCACTTCTGCTTGATCAACATGACTATTAGTCACTTTTGGAAATTTTATTTGGTTACTGTGCTAACACTTGTTCACACAACATTTCCGTCTAACAATCTAATAATCTGATGTAATGATTTTGAAACAGAAGTATTGCTAAATGACGCTTGAACATGTGGATCAGTCCAAAGACTTCTGGACATCTAAGTCACATTAGCAGACAACGACTATTCTAGATTCGATATGGGGAAATAAAATCCTGCCGAACTGCAAAGGATCAGGGACAATAGCTCCCATATGCATGCCATATAAACCATTGTTCCTCATAGCTGTTCCTTTGCTTTGGAACAGTGTGTTTGAACACCACTGTAAAACAAAACTTCATATCAGGTACTCTACAGGGTTAAGAAACAGTGGTACCATTAAAGGAAAGAGGATATGACTGTCTTCAAACCTGCAGGATGCATGAGTAATGATGCTTTGCCACCATGACTGTGTTGAGATGTAAATGTCATTTTAACATTTTCAATGATTTAACATTTTCAATGATTTGAGTAATGAGTAAATTGTGGTTTTGAGAGCCAAAACATAATCTTAGCTGTGACCATGGCTCACCTTTATCAAAATAGGACATTTTCATGACAGAAGTAATTGAGAGAGATCTATTTTTGGGCATGTAAAGGGATACTGTAGACATTTTGTATAGGTTCATATAATTGTATAATATCACTAAAAATCAACATGTGGTTTGGCTGAGAACCATATATGCGGGTAGATTGCATCTGTTGAGACGTGGGCTGCCTAAGTTCATGTCCATGGGGGCAGAGCTGTGTTTACTTTATGGACAGCCATCTTTCACTACCACAGATAAAAGCTAATTACAGCCAGTCATAAGCAGTGGTTTTTATGGGTGTGCCATCCTCTGCCATCCAAAGCACAGCCACAGGCAGTGACAGCATGGACCACAATGGGAACACTGATTGCACTGAATATTGTTACTGCTTTTTAAATTTGATATGGAGCGACGCCTTCATTAGTTGTTCGTTAGTTTTTAGAGTTGTTTTTAAAATCTGCCACAAAGAACCTAGAGCATGTAAATCAAAACAAAAAACAGTTTTGGTTTTGGTGTAGTAATGTGCAGTCAGCAGGCTTTTAAAACATCCGTTTCGTTGAATGGCAAAAATAAATTGGGAATTTCCCCCTCCTGATACAGGACAACAGCTGATATGTAAGGAAGTGAGTCAGGCTCCACACTTCAGACTTGTTGAAGCAGGCATTTAACCCTGTTTTTGATGTTTGTTTACTGGAGTTAAAACACTCCCCCAGGACAAAAAAACAAACAAAAAAACTTAGATCATTATGCACACACAGTCATTTTCAAAACAACTTCAATGCTGACATTACTGTTAGTGGTTACATCTGTGTCACTGCAGTAGACAGCAATATAACAAGCTTATCATCATCTCAAGCATAGGATGTATATTATGAAAAAAGAAAAAGAAAAAATCTCAAGCTGTCTATATATCCAGCAGGTATACTATAATACAGTTCATGAGTGGGTCTCTTGAACACAACACGACATTTTGAACATAGTAACAATGTGGGAGATCTGGGAATATTTTCTGAATCATATATCTAGGACCCCTATGAAATAACTTATGTTCAAATGTAGATAAAAATTATGTTTATGATATAAATAGATGATATGCTCTCCCAAATTCTATGGTGCATTCATCTTTCTTAGTAATTCCAGTTCCAATCTTTTATCCAATCCCCACTGAACAACAATGCGTGTAATGTGGTGCTTAAAGTTCTTAGGAATTTATTTCATGTCTGAGCACACTGTGCACAACAATGTTCCAACGTATTGAGTTCAATCTGAAAATGCTTGCAATGCCGCTTTTGTTTCGGCTCTTTTAAGCCTCTTCCATGATCTAATTCTAGATATGTCACGGGGATATTTATAATTAGGTTCAGGAGCCAAGCAGGTCTTTGGAGCTGCCATCAAAACATTTCAAATAAAAGTGAAGTGGCTGTCAGGACCTGTGGGACAAGCTTAATGAAGAAACCAGACGTGCCCCTTGGTGCCCTCCAACAGAGAGCCAGCTTACAGATCCTCCTGGCACTGCTCAGTTTTAGTCAAACGTACAAAAATACTCTTACCAGCAGGTGGCTCTCTGTCATAAGGACAGTCAATGAGGCCAAAAGAGAGAAATAGCATTAGAAATAGACCTCTGGTACTGGAAATTACTGTCAACTGTCAATGCCACATCAAATATGACAGCCATGTACTATAAATGAAAAATATCTCATTTTACTCAGGAAGCAAATTATGCTTTTAACAAAAGGATAAAACCATCACTGCTCAACCTGCTCTATATAAACTTTTTGTTTTGTTAATGAAATCCTGTGAAATTTACTGCATCTTCTTCTGGGTTCATACACAAGACAATCTTACCCTGCACTTTACAACCTTGCTTCAAGGCTGTGTTTTCAAAATACCTCCTGAGGCAGAGATGTGATAAAAATAAAAAATAAAAAAATAAAAGGAAAGGAGATAAAATATTGATGTTGTTCTAATTTTGTAGGCCTATTTGGTGAATAATTGATTGTTTGGGGAAATGAGTTTGAGAGTTTTTATTTGTAGCACCCTAATGCTGTTTTATTGAAGGGTATTCACACATGCTGTGTGCCCTTATTGCTGTTTACCAGAGGCACAGTGAGTGGGATGCAACTCTTTCTGAAGGACTCTAAAAGACAATTGATCACACATTTATTCCGTGAAAGTGCTTTAAGGTTGAATTCACAGCTGCTGTGTGTAATTGCTTTTCTGTATCACAACAGTTTATCTAAAATATGTTTCATATCATTATATCCTATATATATATATATATATATATATAATAGGCTGTGTCAATGGATACTGTCTTGTACTTTATTGTATCATGCTATCAGAAGGCAGATGCTCATGTGACTTTAGTGTTTATTTAATGTCGATGTCATTCCTCTTCTAGCCTTCAAAGATCTGTGTTGGAGCCGTGTTACAGCTGTTCTCTAAGACAGTTATTGTGATGGCAGCATCGGGGGCACAACACATTGCGCTTGATCAGAGCCCAGGTAGATCTAACTGCTCCTCCATTTTTAATGAAAAAAGCCCTTTACTGGAACATAAATATCTTGCCATGCATTTTCTGTTCAGTCTGCCCTCATGGATGTACGGGGAGCCTTTGGGGGATTTTGCGGTCTGTGTCGGTAAGAGCTTCAGCTAATGTATAGAATGAAATATTGACCTGAAACAAACCATCTTGAAGAAATCCATATAGGTGCATTTCACCAGAAGAAACAAGGGCACGTAGAGGTCACTTGTTTGGGTCTGGTAAATTTGCCTACAAACACATCATTACCATGGTACACATAGTTTGAAAATTTCCCTTACAAATGTGCTCCAAACCAAATGTATGCAAATATAATTGAACATGGTTAACACAGTGGTTTCATATAAGTCAAAGTTGCTACACCCTGACTGGTTTATCTGCAGGGTGTGAATATGAAGTGGTCAAAAGACAGGATCTGTGGTTAACATCCACATTATCCCCAAGGACAGTAGATTGCTGTAGGCAAAGGTCACCTCTGCTATTCTATTAGAAACAGTATTTCTTTTCCTCTTATTTGCACTGCTTATCTAAGGTCTCCTTCAATTTCCCTGATACAGGAAGCCAACCCAAAACGATAAGGAGTACCACTGCCTCACCTACTTTTATACTATATATAAAAAATATTCTTGCTATTGAATCAGACCATTGACTTATATGAGCATTATATCACATGCAACTGTGACATGCAACGCATGTCTTTCAATTCCAGGAACTTTATACGTCACCAAATATCAAAGGAATTCATATACTGAGGGGAGAAATGGGTTGTCAGAGCTATGACAACTCTCGACTGTTATCTAAGAGCCACTAGCTGCATTATTGCACTGCAGTAATAACAATTATGACAGTATTGGAGAGCTGCAGGAAGGTACCACTAGAAATTTGAGTTATCCAGCAAGTAAAATATTGATTGCTGTAGAACGATTACAACTCAGGAAAGTGCTGACATGCTGTGAAGAATGAATAGGTAGAAAAGAACCAATATATTTAAAAAATAAATAAATAAATAACCTAATAGATGCGGTGGGTGATTGTATGCGAGTATTTCAGCTGGAATACAGAAAGTGCTGCAATGTGGGAACAGATTAATTAGAACCTTTAGCTGAAAACTACATTAATTGTTAATATTCTCCTTTTTGGCAAATTGGGTCAGAAACAAACTGTAAACACAACCTTTTACATCATTTGGTGAACTTAATATGCAAAAGTAGCATATTACAACATTAGCATTAATTTGGAGTCTAATAGGTACTGTGCATGTAATGTTCACTATCCTTTTACGTTCCTGCATGCTTAGTAGTCACATTTGCACCAGAAGTCATCTCATGTATTAAGACATATAAATGATTTGGTTTTAAAAAGTATAATGACCATGTTAAGAACCTTAAAATAGTGTCAAATCATGGCTAGACTAAAGGTTTCAAAGTCAATGCATGAAAATCTAAAATGCTTCACAGAAACTGGATCAGTTGTATCCAAAGCACAATCAGGTAGACCAAAAGGGATCACACCATGAGAAGACCAGTACACCAAGCTTAGTTTCCTGAAAAATGCATCACAGATACGGAATTTGCTAAATAAAGAACGCAAGACTCTAATCTGCAAATATAGTGTCAAAAGAACACTGTCTTCTAGTGGTCTCAGAGGACTAGTATCAGTTTCTAAGTCACTTCTCAGGAGAGGAAACAAGGCCAAATGCTTGATGTGGGTTAAGAAAGATGAGCAAGTCACAGTGAAAAAAAGTCCTATTTACTGGTGAAGTTTGAGATCTATGACAGTAACATAAGTATGTGAGGAGACAAACAGGAGAGAGAATGATACCACAGTGTATCAAACCATCAGTATAACATGGTGGTGGGAATATTCAAATGTGGGGGTGCTTTACCTACTGTGGAGTAAGGAGCAGGATACCTGCACCGAATTGACTACACCCTGACCACTCCATTCTTCAGAGACGTGCTATACCCTCTGGTTTACATCTTTGTGGAGATGGATTCATACTGAAGCAGGATAATGACCCTAAACCCACCTCAACGTTTTACAACAACTACTTGAAGACCAAATAAGACCATGACTGGCAGGACTTCATGGTCTGATTCCTGCCATAGACTTTTCTCCAAAGTCACCTGACCTGAATCCCATTGAACATTTATGTGGGCACTTGAAGACTGAGAAAGCCAAGCATTCTATGACATTACAGGAAGCTATTTGGGACATTGTCAAATCATGCTGAGATAACATGGGTCATCAGGTTTTGCACAAACTTCTGGAGTCCATGTCAGCTCGAGTGTATGCTGTGATTAAAGCAAACAGTAGGTCTTAAACAGCATTATCTTTTGAGAGCACATTATTTTTTTCCGTATTCATCCACGTTTTTTGCCCAAGTGTGTGTTACTGTATACACAGTTCACCTGACCTATACACTGTATAGACAAATCAAGATACAGATGGTGTTTTCTGTTGACTCTGGCTTTTCAGCCATCCAAGCATCAACACATTAACTGCCTGTTCCTGCGAGACTGAAACATGTTTTTCAAGACAGCGGGAGAAAATGTCTTCACCTTACACAAGAGATTGTCACCGACTTAGGAGAATATTAAATGTCTTTGTCAGAGCTCTGAGTCTTCACAATAGACAAAACAGAATTAGTTTACATTGTGATACAGTGTTTTTATGTCAGTGGTATTGAACATAGTTTAATTACTAATCTACAGATGCCCTACTTTGGCATTATGCAAAAATGTAAAGATACTGACAATCTTCAGGTTGTCTTTTAAATTAGTTCTGTCAATAATGAGTATGACCACAGGAGTCACTGTCTCTACTGGTGATTCGTGATAAGATTATTATCAGTCCAAGTAGGGAAAAAAAGAAAGCCCCACTATCACCACCGGCTGGCATTGAGGCTGGATAAACACGAGCTTTAAGTGCATCTTGTCTTTCTCCCCCATGAGTGACTGTTGTCTTGCAGCTACATGCAAACTGCATGCTGCTTCTAAAAGGTTAAAACCACCCTTTCCCTCTAGCTGCTTGTTGTTGTTTTTTTTTTTATCTCTGTCCATCTCCTCTGTAGTGGATCCATGCTGCTGGGCCACTCAGGGACATCAGTGGAGAAGAGTTAAGGGATTACAAAAACACACCTCCTTCCTGCCATGTTTTCTCCCATAGTGCCACTTGCTACACCATGGTTGTGCTACTAAGACCCTGAAGAAGAGATGAGAGTTCACAGCTGTGCTGCTTTAGTCTCTTATTTACATTATTATTACATTCATATTCTTTAAGTACTGTCAGTTTAAACATAAATATAGTATTACTGTAGTAAGACGAACCTGCTCTATTGAATGTATAAACCTTCTTTCTATAGTAAGTCACATGATTCTGGTTATAACATTTGATAATCTGATACTGACCGGCCACAATAACTTACATTGCACTTTTTGCAATGTTCACACCACTGTTTCACCATAATGAACAAAACAGTAAAGGCTTAATGTCTTCAGTCTGTTACTAAGATAGACACAAAGTCACTGTCAATGTTATTGCAAGTGTATTGGTACCCTTTTCTGTTTTGTTTTTTTCCTCTCTCAGAGCAATATATTCACTCCTCCTGAGTAAAGATAGATGATCTTCCAGTGTTTGAGATGTGCGATCCAAGTCACCTCAGTCACTACAGCTTTTTGTAGCAACTCATGCCTCCTCATTAGAATACATTCAAAATGAAGAGAGAACCATTGCTCGTGCACTGATCATTACTTTACCATTACAGCCACCTATCAGATCTATTCCTCAGTTTAGACTGAGTTCTGCTCCAGTAAGGGTGGATGTTCTTTAGGTTGTTGAAGTGGTTTGGTTCTGTAGTCCTGCTGCTGCTTTGGTAGAGATGGCTCCTGTTGTGGGAGGTCAGACTTTATGTTTTCCTTATAAGGGGGCTGCGGTGGTGTCGTCTGCTGTGGCTCCAGAGTTGGCATCTCCTTCTTGTCGCTGGGCTGAATCACCAGTGCTGGTGTGTCCTTGCAACAGAAGTATTGTTGCCAGATTTTCCGGAAAGCCGTGCGGAACTTCTTAATGCGGAAAGCGTAGACAATTGGGTTGACGGCTGAGTTGCCGTGGGTGAGCAGGATGGCGACGTAGAGGAAGACTATGGGTGTCTTACACTCTGGGCAGAACAGTGTGATGCAGTTGATGATGTGGAGGGGGAGCCAGCTGATGGCAAAGAGAAAAAGGACCAGAGCCAGAGATTTGGCAAGATTCAACTCCTTGT
Source organism: Pampus argenteus (assembly GCA_036937835.1). Classification (NCBI taxonomy): domain Eukaryota; kingdom Metazoa; phylum Chordata; class Actinopteri; order Scombriformes; family Stromateidae; genus Pampus; species Pampus argenteus. The sequence continues at coordinate 17,906,674 of CM072864.1, read as the reverse complement.
CATAGTACTTGTTGGGGTCTGTGTGACTAGTAGTGAACTTTTTGTTGTTAAGTTGCTTGTGGATCATGTAGAAGATCTCTGCATAGATGACCAGCATAAGCACTAGCGGTGGCAGCACCCAGCCAAAAAAGTTGAAATAGACCATGTAGTTCATGCTGATGACATTTTCGAACTGGCAGGTGATAATGAGATCAGAGCTGATGGAGCCGTTCTGCTGGAGGCGGCTCAGGTTGTTCCAGCCTAACATGGGCGTGAGCCCCACAATGAATGCCACGGTCCAGCATATCACCACTGCCAGCCCCGCTCGCCGAGGGGTCACCACCTGCTTGTACCTGCAGGAGAAAACAACACAGTATCATGTCAGCAAATTTGCTCAAGGCGCTGTAAGGACTTGCATGCTTTTGTTTTTTGCTTTTTTTGTGATTTAGGAAAAAGAAGATCTTTTAAACCAAGACATTCCTGAACATTTTACAAACAGATAAATCTGGCACATTTACAGTGTCTGCAAACCCTTATCAGAGGACCTTGCCCTTTGTAGCACTACTGCTTTTTATGCTTCTTTAGCTCAGGGCAAAACTGAATTATAGTTTTACAATTGGCTCAAGATTACCTACTAATTTATTGCAGCGGGATATAATGGACACAAGCTACAGTATTCTGCTTTAAATGACCTTTTCATTGTTTATAGTGTTTTGTGGATAAGAAGCAGGAGGTAGAGAAAGTGAAAGTTGCAGAAGTTCTAAAATCTTATCACTGCGTGTCTGCTGTTTTGTGGCAAAAAAAAAATGACTCAGCCTGCAGGCAGTTATGAAAACAGTTATCTGATCCAGCATTCGTTAGATATTTACAATGACTCTGCAATTGCAAGAAAAATGTTTAGCATTACAATAACCTGACCTTTTCTCAAGTGTAGCCTGAAGCACACCAAAATGCTACAATTTAGCTTGGCTGACACAGGTGCCATGTGTTGGATTAGTATTGATTAGGGATGTGTGTGTTAAGGTAGAGGTAGATCTGTATCTGAAGCGCAGCCAGAGGATTGTTACTCATGCGCTAAGCCGTAGTCTGCTCAAAGGTGATCAGATACTGATCGAACAACATTGTGTCATAGAGGGAAATAGAGAAACATCAGCACAGTGTGACATTATTGTCTGCAATGTTAAGTTCATCATATAATGAAGAAATAATAAATACTGAATGATGCTACGTTTGTGTTTTGATCTGTTCTTGCCCTTGATAACAAGTATAATGTTTGGGATGGGAGAATTTCTAATTTACTCATTCAACTCATTTACAACATATACTTTTTTGGAGGAAACGTAAGGGCAAGCCAGTTGTTGTGGTATTCACATCTATTAAGCTTGGTAGTTTTAGATGATTGATTAATGAAAAGCTCAGATGCATGATAAGTGCCGGAAGATGTAGCTGAGTTTCCGACAGGAGATCAAAGTCTGAGGCTCACAGACAATAAATTCCCCTTCTTCTATGAAGCTTATCTTTTCAGCCTTTCAGCACCACTGCTCATTCTTTTGTCAGTCTGACAATAAGCAACTGGTGATCCTGTGCAGAAAATGCAAAGAAGGAGAATTAACACCATTCACAGCAAACACAACCTCTTATGTGCCATCTAGAAACATTGAGAAAGAGATTCTCCTGCATACAACCCCACCCCAAAGTCTGTGATTGAACTACACTTCCACACATATTAGAAATCCTGAGTAGAGACTAATTAAAGTTGTTGCTTGATCAGCTATGCTCTGGTTAGCTGTCATATCAGATCCATATGCACATAGAGGGGCTGGCAGGATGGATGCATCCTGTGAAGTGAAACAAGACCCAAGAGGAAATCAATGCCCAGGAACACAGCAGTGGGGCTGTAATGACTTCTGTTCTATGTGAGAGGAGGCTTTTTTTTGGGAAATAAATCATAAATCATCACCATGAACACAGGTAGGTAAAATAACTGCATTTACGCCTGCCATTATTTTCATGTCTTGATTGTGAAAACCTCATTACCTGGTCGGGATCTTGACCCTGAGATAGCGGTCAATTGCTATGGCCAGAAGGGCCAGAATTGAACTTTGCGTCAGCACCAACACCGTGCAAGCCACGAGCAGGCAGCTGTAAAAGTGAGTTTTAAGTCCGATGCTGATAGTAATGGCCAAAGGGATGACGAGGGCTCCCACTGCAATATCCGCCAGAGCCAGGGAGACGATGAAACAAAACGTATTATCTCGCAACGACTTATTAATTTTTACCGCCCAAACCACCATCACATTCCCGAATACAGACGCTACTGCAATCACCACCTCCATTCCTATGTAGAGCGTCTGCGCCGATAGAAATGCTCCGGGCATCCTTGCAGATGGTTATGTCCCTGATAAGAAGACAGCAGCGCAATTCTTGGTCTTTTTTGTCACTACAGTATTGTCCATGTGCGCTGTGCGTCCATTGGTTTCACTGCGCCCACATTCGTCTGGTTACCAAATGTTGAGTTGCAATTTAAAAAAAAAAAATCCAGTTAATTTTAGGAAAACCAGCAAAAACAGTTAAAGAAAGGGGGGGTTGTTATTTGGTTTGGAGTAGATGCTGTGGTCTGGCGTCGCTCCAGCTCTGTGCCCTGCTCCTCCACTTGGCTGAATACACCTTCTCATTTTCCTGGAAAGAGGAGCATCCTCTCCATGTGCTCAAATGTATCCAAAAGGGCGGTCCACGTTTGTCGGTCTAGGTTTTTATTTCAACAAAGCAGGGTTTAATCAAGCGTATAGGGAACTATCTAGTGAATGAAAGCGCGCACAGGTGCAGCTTCTGCTCAGGCTGGTGCTCCCCACCCTCTCTCTCTCTCTCTCTCTCTCTCTCTCTCTCTCTCTCTCTATCCATCGGTGTGCTTTCATTAAGCGCAATAACACAGTTGCTAAAATAGCAGTGGGACTTGTCAACCTTTTTGTTCCTTTAAAAATTTGCTGTTGTTTGTTTTTGTGCAATAGGTTATTTAAAGACAATGCATTTGCTTTGGTGGGTGCGACTGCGTCACTTTCCATGCAGAAATGAGTAAATGCCGCCTACTGCGGGACCGTCCTGGGGGAAGTCAGGTAGTGCGGAGGTGATTTGAACTCACACTTACTTTGTATATTATACTTTATGCATTATGCCACACACGCCTTCCTCCAACGCCCTTTCAAATGCTAATGGACCTTGCTCGTCCACTTTTCTGATAAGAGGTGAGGCAATGAAATGCCACAGCTGACACAAATGAACACAGATAAAACTATTGAAAATGTCAGCATATACAATTGGCAAATACAATTACCAGAGTGATAAAGCATGGAGTAAACATCTTTCTTTTTTCTCTTCTGCTGACTTTACCCACATACAACTCATTTAATTCAGCATCTCAGAGAAGCATACATATTCAGGTCATTCTAAATATATCTCTGTGCTTCAGACTTCAAAGACCCCCACTCTGTTCCTGAGGCCAGCCCTGTCCTCCAAGGTAATGGGTAATCTATAAAAAAGACCAGAAACCTTATAAGTAATTTAGTTCTATTGATCAACCTTTTTAAAAAAAAAAAAAAAAAAAAATCATCTTTGGCTTTCTAAGAGGTTTGTGAAATGGATATTTCTTTCTTCTGACTTGTCCTTTTGTTTTCTGAGTAACGCACAATGAACCTTGAGCTGCTAACATATACAGGAGTAACCTATAGCACCAGCATCTAATGCTCCCTCGCTATGGTTCAAAGTTCAACGGGTGCATGAGCTCTGACTACGTCAACGTCGCTATTTTCACATCCAAGCAGGAATGACTGTGTAGACCAAATGTTAGAGTGTCCCATATGGTGTATTGTGCTCACTCTCTGTAACTTATGTAATATGGAAGGGCAGGGTTGAAGTCCTAGCTTTCTGCTCGAGTTAAATAACAACAAAATGCAAAGCTGGGTAACACTGTGGTGGGACTGTGTGATGGCACACTAGCCAACAGTCAGCAGGAGCTCTGCTGAAGACAGTTTCCATCTGTGGCTGGCGTCATGGTCAGAATTGTCAGCATGAGGTATAGAGGTCAGCCAGTATGCACTGTGGGAGACAGCAGCCATATGGTCTTCTTGTAATAATTGGCATCCGACCGATTAGTGACATTTTTAATGAGCATGAGGGTTGCAATTTTTTTATTCTACGGGGAATCAATTTCACTGAAAACAAACCTGCATTAATGCTGTTTTTAGTATGTCTAGCTTCCATTGAGAGCAGCAAAAGATCCAGAAAGAGGCTTACAGCATCATTTTAGGCTGAGACTCACAGCAGGGAACACAGTCATGCTCGATGTGATAAATAAATAACTTGTAATGCTGTTAATTCTTGGACATCACAACAAAATATTCCTCACATATTATACAGACTAAAATAAATTGACTTTTCTTACTGTCAGGGCCTTTTGTGATGAGTTTCAACAACCCCACCCCACTTCTGTGACTGACAGTTCAGTTAAACATACTGCCATGTCCACAGAGTGTGAAAATGAGGACATACTTCAGTAAACATTTGTCAGATTTTTGCCATTTCTGCTGTGCAACCAGTGAAGTGCAACTTACTTCAGTTTTATGACACAGATTCTATAATTCAGACTTTTCCGAATGAATCAAAGATATCTTAACAGCTACAAATGTCCATATTTTAAACATGCACTCCAAAAACCCAGTTCTGAGTCTTTGGATTGGTGGAAAAGAAGCTGTTCAGCTATTGCTTTTAACAACTTGGATCATCCCGATAGATGACAGAAAGCCTTCACAGCTTGTTCAGCACATCAACCTTTTTGTGCTCACATAGCACAAGTTATATGCAGGCTGCAACTGCTTAGATGAGGAACCAAGCACTGAGCTATGTCCATATTCAAATGAGAAAAGATTACATAGCATTTTCCTCCCTAGTGCCTTGTCTGCTGAACTGGGTTCAAAAACAATATTACTCAGTCATTTAAAAAAAAGCACCAACAACGGACTGTACTGGTGGTCTTAGTGGACCGCTGGTCCAGACAGCAACATTATTAAAACCGACAAACACTTGGGACCTCATCCTATTAGTAACTAAATAATATGCATTATTATTACAACAGACAGTCCAGGAAAAACAACATAAGATAGATAGCCTTGGCTCTGTTGCTTAGAAAACCTTAAATGAAAATCTCTGATAGCACTCAAGCACTTGCATGTATCCGACAATTAAACAAGCACCCGAACAACCTGTAAACTATTACAGTCGCTGGGAATGGATGTGTTCATGAAGTGAAATTCATTCTTTATTTAATTTATGGAAATTCCTTAAAAGGTGGTGCATCAAAGAAAAAAAAAGAAAAAAAAACATATAATCATGACCTTTACCTCAGCTCAGTCCCTACACAATGAATTACACTGTCATAAAATTATTGTTGATATTGTTGTCAGTTGTCATATTAAACAAGTACACACAACAGAGAGTGAGAACATTTCCAGAAGGAAGAAATGATTGCCTAAGAAATAATAGATTTCATAGCAAGGAACAGGTGGAATCACAATGTTATACATGGAAAGTACTTCAGTGTATTTTGATGTTCAGTTTACTCTGATTGGTAAGAGCCCTTCTCAGTTGTGCCTGCTGGCTGCTCCACATCATGTTGCCTGCTCATCACCCACAGTGTGTCTGGGAAATTAACCACCACACCCACTTGCAAGCTTGAGCTGACAGGGTGAAAATGAAAAATGTCAACAGCTAGCTCGATAGCTGACTGCCTGATAGCCCACAAAAAGCCAACTCGATCAAAACTGTGATATTTTGATGTGCGAGTCTTTCCAATTGGTCTGCGGTTGAGGTTTTGTCAAATAACATACAGTACTCTGCTAGCAGGACCATAGCCAGGACAGTAAAAATACTGAGGTCATGAATCCAAACTCACCCACTTTCCACCAGATTAGATCATTTAAATTATTTACTATTCATTTAAGAATTTAGTTATATATATTTTTTGTAAATAATGTCTCCCTAGATGGTGGTCCAAGTATTTTAAATCGTTTGTGATGTAATGTTGGTGGAAAATACCCTCATTTCATTTAAATTTAAATATATAATATACTTTAGTGGTCCAAAAGTCTATATCAGCCTTAAAGCCATTGTGTGAAAACTGTGGGTAGCTAGCTGTAGGCCTAAAATCCCCAAACTCTCAGAATAATGATGACATGTTCTTGGTATCCTTAATGCTAACCACAGCCCTGTTTAATGACATTAAACTTAAAGGAGTGGTTTGACAATTTGGGAAATAGACTTTTTCGCCCACTCGCTCATTGTGTTTGTGTACCAAGTATAGCGCTGGAACCAGAAAGCGATTGGCTTTGCTTATCATAAAGACTACAGAACAGCCAAGTTCAAAAGTCACTCACTAATTAATGTGCTTCACCTTCATTTAGCCTTCGCACAAAAATAAATTTCAGTATAGCATAGGCCTGTGCAAAGCCAGTTAGCTATCTTAACTCTCTGATTGAGACAGTAGGAAAAGGCTAGTCTTGTTCTGTCAGTAAAGCTCACTAACTAACGATATGTCAACAACATGCAACATAGGCTAATCAGATACCCCCACGGTTACAGTAAAATGCATTAGAATTAGGCCTACTTAGAAAGCTATTTGTGGATAAATCTTTAAAAAAGAAGGTGGGGAAATTGGCTTTACTTTGTGTTGTGCTGCTTGGTGCTATTTTTGATATAACACCATAAGGTCAATATAACCAATGCTAAAAATGTAGAAAGGATTTATGATTCAGCTCACAGTGGTGGTGCACATATGGAAAGGCCTCTGGATAATGAGAGAAAATAAACAATGTTTCTCAACAGCTTGTGCATGACATATTAATGCTCTATGTTATATCAGCAGTTGATTGCACATTCCTAATTTGTTAATAAAGGTTATAATTAGAGGAATACAATATGTAATGGTATGTTGTGCATATGTGCTCATTACTGCATAAACAAGTCTCAGGCTATACAATTAGATCACTTCATGATTACATGACAAGAAGGTGAGAGGAATAAAGCCAAACCTGAACAATTATGGCTTTTAAATCAGTCAGCACCTCCCCTTTGAAATCGGGCTCTTGTTCTAGTTTGTCTTAACAGCACTGAATTCTCTCTCAGCTCAGCATAGAAAGGCAACACAGAGGAAACTGAAGGAGAATCAGTGAAAGTAAGAGAGAATATAATTAGAGGAGTAGGATAGAGGTTTCACACCACGACTAGATAGATGAGGGAGGAGATGAAAGGAAATCAAGGGAAAGGTGGAAAAATCTGAGGGTTAATGACAAAACTCTGAATGTGATATGTTTAAGAGGTGTGGTCAATCCACAATCAAAGGACTTGATTTGGCCTCTTGTGCATTTATCGCTTCAGAATATGTCTCTCAAGTCACGGCTGTTGTCGGGTGAGTTTGCTGCGATGTTCCTTTGAAAAGGTGCTTCGGAAAAAGTGGATTCTAGGGAGTAAAAGAAAACTGGGTCAAACGTGTAATTTTGGTTTGCTGTGGGAGAGGACGTTATGCTCCAGCATCAGCTTGTTTGATGTTGGCTGTCAGGATCCAATGTTGTAAAAGAAAGAATTAATAACCAAGCTTAATTCTATTGCAACACATACACACGTACACATAAAAAGCCTCAGTCTTCAGTGTGCACAGTCTGCACACTGAGGACTGTGTTTGAATTCTGGCTGTGGATTGGTGTTAGTTAATCATACACAACAACTCGGATGGCACTAATCAGACTGACAGACTTTGGGGAATAATGCATCACACACAAACAGATTTTAGATGCTGCTGATTAGATAGCAGGAGGCATTTCTACTTCTAACCTATTCTGATTATTCTGATGTGAGCCTCGATGTTTGTCTTATTTTCTACAACCTACGCCATGCATAATATAGTGGCTAACTTGATTTTTGCTTGATTATGGACTCATTGTAACATTATATTTAATTCTTCATACTGCAAAAGCCAGGTTTTGTGAACTCATAATAAGATATATACTACTATATTTCCTGACCAGTTAGTCTATTGAGTTTTTTGTTTTTTTTCATTTTTTTTTTTATTATTTAATTGTTCTTTATCAGTCACAGGGAGGTGCATTTCTCAGTCTTTGTAAACCCAACAACCATAAGCCAAGCATCACTAACACTTAGGGATTTACTGTAGTATAGAAGACCAATCTCTGGGCCAACATCTGCTCCTCCCACATAATAAATGAGACGGGATGTTTTTGCTTCATTGGATGTATGTGCTGCATTCACATTGCATGCCAGACCTGCATAGCTTGCGACAGCATTTTTCCTATTGGCCACCTCTCAGTCATAAAAATCCCCCAGTTTAAAAAGTGGAGAGGTAGATATGTAAGAGGGACTCATGGGTACTCTAAAGCCTTTAAAAGCACATGGTGTAAACAATGTGGGTAAGACAGCATCTTCCTACCTTTACTGCCTCCAGCAATGACAAATCTTCATGAATAAGACATTATGTATCAACAAAAGGCTGTCTGCCTATGTTGTTGTTGCTGTTTCTATTGTCGAGATAAAACTGAAAAAAAATAAAAATAAAAAATAGCTGCATAATCAGATCATCGGTTGGTCACACTAAATAAATATGTCTGAAATTTTGCCACAGCTTGGCAGACACATTTAGGGACTCCAGACACTCAGTTTGGCTGCTTAATTAAAATTGAATAACACTATCTTCATTACTTGAAAACCAATAACCACTCAAGTTAGAGATGGATGGAGGTGAGGTATTACCTAAAGACACATTGCTCCCCTGTAGGTTTTTTTTTTTTACAGCATGTTCACCTTCTTTAGGGTCGCTGAAAGAGAAACGGAAAATACATTTTAAAGGATCCTCTGGCTCTTGCCACCCTCTGAGGCCTGAGTAGAGCTGTGATAGTTTATTCATGAGATAAATCCCTGCACTCCACCGCTACTTGCCATTTCAATTTAAGAGCAATATTACAAATGATGGAAATTGTTGGTGGATCTTAGAGCATATGTGTTGTATATTTACACAAATGGGAATACTACACATTGGAGGACAGGAAAGAATTAAAGTAATGTGAAATACATTATTGTGTAGCGCCACCCAATACTTAGTTCTGCAATGTGAGTGCTTCTGTCAGCAGGGAAGGGAATAAAACTGCAGTGAAATATGAGGATGCATTATTAACATCGATACGAGAATGAGTACAGGCGCTCTTTAATTCTATCATTTGAATTGTCATGATTAAATTATCAACGCCATCATCACTGTGGTGCCAGTGTGTCTTTAAACTGAAATGGGCTTCACTGGGTTTAGGTTTGATTGACTTGTAAGCAGGTTTTTTTACAAGATTTTAAATCACAGACCAGTCTAATGAGGAGATTGAAAATGATGCGGTTTCAATGTAACAAGAGTCCATTTCTGGAAATTATGATGTAAACAATTGTGTTGTTGGTTAACAATCATGGCTCATTTCACTCTCTGGTGATGATGTACCGTATTTTCCAGACTATAGAGTGCACCTAAATATAAGCCACACCCACAAAAATTTGAATGAAATATATATTTTGTCACATATAAGCCACACCGGACTTTAAGCCGCCGATATCCAGGCTGAGAAATAAGTTATTTAGACAGAAAGATTTTGTACCATAAACGTTAATTCATATACCTGAACTGACTGTTTCCGAACAGTGCCACAATAAAAGTAGCAATAAACGCAGCAATAAAAGTGCTTATAAACAAAACAGAAAAGTCATTGATGGTTTTATTCATCTTCCTCCTGTGCACTAAAACTAAGTTACTTTATTTTTCTTCCTCCTGCGTACTGAAACCATTAAACACCAAATCACTGTCACCTTTTCCTCCTGCACACTGTTAAAGCGCAACTGCACAACTATTAAAGTCGCTTCATTCTCCCATGCACTGAAGCCACAAGTCACTATTTATCTTCGTCCTGAGCATTTATAACTAATGAACACCATACCACTGTCGCTTCATTTCTTCTGCGCACTTCAGTGTCGGAGTTGAACAGCCTCAGATAATCTTCATCACATACCGTCTCACCATAGATTCATTAACGGCAAGCTTACGTGCAGCCGCTCTGTTTCCTTCACGGATAACCAGATCGATGGCATTCAACTTAGCTTCATCATAGGAATTTCTTTGTGGGTTTTCCATTTTGAGGGGGTGAGGGTGTAATAATATAAGAAAAATTAATAGAAAAGCATCTCTGTATAAGCCGCATGGTTCAAAGTATGGGAAAAAAGTAGTGGCTTATAGTCTGGAAAATACGGTAGTTCAAATTTGACATCCATCCATCTATTCATCATCCTTCCATTATCATCCATCTGTCCATCCATCGTCATCCGTTCATCTAGTGATCGATACATCTTTCTGATTGAAGCTTGACTTTTTTCATTGATATTGATTTATGCAATTTATTCATAACTTTGAATGTTGTCATTGACAGGTTTGTAAATATTACTTCCCTCCTAGGTCTACCGATGGCCATGAATATTCACCAACACATATATTTATATGAATGTGCTCCCCACTCAGGGGTTACAGTATACATACAGTATGTGTAGTCCTTTCTATAGTATACCATTTCCATATGCAAATTACTTCATGGCTTTGCATGTTTATAAGAAATTCTCTCTGATTACTTCTTGACCCAGTGGCCCTCACAGAGCATGTGACAGCCATGCCAAAGCTCTTGATTAAATGCTTTGTTCAGAGCCAAATGCATTCCTTATACACTGATGTATGCACCCTCCATATGGGAATTCATGTTTGTTTCTATGGCAACAGATATCAATGTGGGAACTAATGCATTCTAAAATGTTTAGTGTTTAGTGACATAATCACTCATACAGACTCAGCACACACACTCTCATCAACCTGAGTCTTCTGTGGAAAGCAAAAGGATAGGTATACGGTACAATAGGTAAACACCTACAGAAACAGATGAGACTGCAAAACCACGCAGTGAACATTTTCCCCCTCATTTGCCCCAAACCCCTTTAACTCAGGCATCTGGACCATGGCTGCAAACAACTTAAATGTTTTACGCATGGGCTTTGTGAAAATAAGCAAAGTGAAAAGGAGAGGTTGTCCTCAGGGTGTATATGGGTCCATTAAGGACTAGATGGGCCATGAGTTTACGAACAATAATCCTGGCCAGTGGTGTCATTTGAGGTCTAATGGCTTCGGGTATTAAACAAGTGGACTTTGTTAGTAGTTGTGTAAAGACAGGTAAGTGTTTAACATCTCAGATTGAACCAAAACAACTATTCCTGAGAAGAATAACAATAGCATTTCCTTCAATTGACACTCCCTTTTCCGGTGGCCTTTGAAGCTCCCGTGCTTCATTACACTGAGACGAGGAGAGAGAGAGTTTATCATTACCGATCCACTGAAATGCATTAAGGACACTCTTGGCCTCAAAGCCAATCACTGTCAATGCTTAAAGCCGACAAACTGCTGACTGACTCCGTGTTCCTAAAGCTGAAGTGTTACAAGATTGTAAAACAGCCAGTGGCATCTTCCTCCTCTATTAGCATATTTATGTGCAAGAATTGATTCTGTCTGACACAACTGAACACACACGCTGCAGCTGTACAGTAACCTGAGGCTCTGTGCTACCTTATATGATATTTGAAATTATTAAACAGGGAGAAATGCTATATTTGCTGGCAACAGAAATGCTGAAAGACACCTTTAGGAAACATGTATTTACCTCACTAAAAGTGAGGTACTGCAGGCTCACCCTCAATCACAGAGCCAGGTCACCACACATTTTATTATAATAAACGGGTGATGGGCTGCCTTAAAGAATCTTCCTTGTCTTATTCAAATCATAGAGCAAAAATCCTACTGCGACATGTCAAAAATGGCAATATTTTGCAATTATATGCATTCATAAATTTCATAAAATTGCTTTAGATTATCATCTGTAACATATAATATCTGTAAATATTCTCAATTTATAGTTTACCAGAACAAATATTTTAGGTTTTTTAAATATTTATAAAAAAAAATATTGAGGTCACCCCTCCTCTGTGGCTCTTCCTGAGGTTTCTTCCACCTTTTTCCCTGTTAAAAGGTTTTTTGGTGGGCAAGTTTTTCCTCACTCGAATCGAGGGTCTAAGGACAGAGGGTGTCACTCCCTGTACAGATTGTAAAGCCCTCTGAGACAAATGTATTTTGTGATTTTGGGCTATATAAATAAAATTTGATTGATTGATTGATTGACCCCTAAAAATAATTTTCAAACCTTTAAACCATTATTCCATTATTCAGACACCTGATGTAACTGCAGGTACTGAGAAGTTTCTCTTCTCTGAGACCAGAAAACAGAGCGTTAAAAAAGAAGTGAATTTAAACAAAAGCATGCCAGATTTTTTTTTTTCCATGAATAGCAACTTCCTGAGATTTATAGCTGCTTTCAGAATGAGAAGGTCAATGGTCTCCTTCTGGACCCAGCAGCAGTTTGCAGATGTACTGATGATGTCACAGGGGTTGAAAGATCATTAACTACAATTCCTAGTAACAAATGTGGGTATGGAATGTGTGCAAATAATAATTTGATAAACATTTTGGCCCAGTCCTGTGTTATCTTAAAGCATACTATTCTCTCTAAGCAGCCTTTGGTAAATACACTGCAAACATGTTTACTGCTTTCTAATTCATGATACACTGTCAGCACCTGTCTCGGATGCTATCAGCCCATTAAATGGCCGTAATCAGTTGTTATCATGGAGCAGCTGTTGTCAGAGTGAGAGTGTCCTGACGTTCTGAAGAGATTCATATTTTATAAAAGCATTACATTCACATATAGTAGTTTACAGTCATAATTCAAGAGTACAATAACAGGAATTTTATCTGTCTGAACTGACTTGCATTATGCCATCAGGACTGAGGTTCAGGGAATTGTGTCAGCATTGACACAGATTAATTTACATTTTGCACATTTTGCAAGTTCATTTTCTCAATATGAATGGGACTGGAACGTATTTCTGTACAAGATCTTGAAAAAATATAACTATGCTGCAAGTTGGTGTTGTTGTGTCTAATTGCATTATATTGAAATCTGTTTGTAATATTTTTTCCCTACATGTAAGTCATTTTATGTAATAATAGTATTTACTGTATGGCTATAATATTACACTGCATTACAGTAAACTGGGTATTTACTGACTCCACAGGATGAATCCTTGTGTTTTTTGCTGATCACCTTGATCTTTTTACTACTTTCAGGTAACATTTTCCATACATGTATATAGGAAATATTAAAATGATCAAATTCCCATGGCATATATGAAGCACATCCATGCTTCAGAAGACAAATCTGGTCCATTTTGGAGATACATTACAGACAGATTGTCATTTGTTGAATCTTGTCTATTTCTATCTTTAGACATGATGGGAAATGGGCATCTTTGTATGATTTTCATAGCTATTTGGAGCCATATTTATGTCAGAGAAAAATAAAGATGATCTTGAAGGTGTTTTATAGATCCCCATTCATCTCATTACAAGCATACAGTCAATGTGCACACACTGTGTTATATATTGCCTTCATATATTTTCTTATTAATAATCATTAAACTCTCTATAGCATGGCACGCTGAGCAGTGCCCCGTGACGAGGAATGAGATGTCTTCAGCTGAATTCATGCTGTATGCTTTACTGACAAATGAGGGCACAGATTAACACAAACACATAGACATGCACAGATGTCATGATGGTTGGATCAGGATAATCCCTGTGTTGTTAAGGTATCTGCTGAGATTCTTTGATCTGGTCAAGTCTACATAAGCTGTCTCAGTCTTTACATCCTCCACTGATACCCACTTTTTAAATAAAATGCTTACAGGGGAATGCATTAAAAGTGACAGAACAATTAAATTAAATTAAAGACAAATTACTGCTTTTTTTGTTCTATTTGTTCTTTATTCTCAGGTTGTACCTGTATTTAGTTTTAGAAGTGCTCTTCATTACTTCATTGTAAATGCACATGAATAATACATGCCAGGATCAAGGTCATCTGTCAATTTTCTTTAAAGCATTCACTGAAGTGTCCAGGTCCTTACCCAAGGGCAGGACATCAGGATCTTGCTTCTGTGAATGCTGATGACTAACACTTTTCACAAACAAGTCCAGTGACATGTGATAGTGAACACAGGATTAACCCCATGTTTGGCCATCCATACATACTTGATGGGTGAATACCAGGTAGTTGGTGTTCATAGAAAACCCAGGTTGCCTGCATGTCGCTGCCAAATTGTGTATCATCCCTTTTTGCAGTTAAAAATGTCAACATGTTTTTAAAATGTATTTTTGAAAAAAAAGATCTTTACTAGGAAGTATCAGGAATACTTTTTTTTAGTGTCGGCTGACTGGGGAGACAGCAGCTGGTAGACTGCTGGTGTTCAGACCAAATCCATCAATATCACTACAACGCAAAGTTCTGCAGAGGTGTGGGCATGTCAATACTAACTAACGCCAATTGAGTGCACAGCAATTTACATTTTTTTACTTCCTTATGGCAGGTTTGTACAACTTTGTGAATCTCTCTTCCGTCTAGACTTAACGCCTGTTTGCGTAATTGGTCAATGTATCACGTTGCGTTGAGCCCGGTTCAACTTTTACAGACAAACAATGCAGGTTTTTGTTGAGCTCAATTCTGTCCCCCACCGCTGCAGCCTAAATGCACAGCAACCATTTAAATGAATGGGAGAGTTGAGCCTTACACAATAGAGAGACAAAGTAAACAAACTTGTAGCAGCATGTCTTGGGCAGCAACCACTTTAAAGACAGAGGAGAATTAATGGTTTGGATGTCTGATGCCAATGGCAGGCAGTGTTTCACAGCTGTGAATCCATGTTTGTTAACCTGCATTGACCCAGTCACACCAAAGGCAATCATTGATTTGCTTGTTGCTCCAGTGTGGAAGAAGTAAAGGATTTACATGCCTCATTCTACATTAAGCACAGTAGTGCAGATTTTTGGTCAGTCAGAAATAATTCTTTTATTTCTGTTGTGGTGATTATTTTTGGTGATTATACTGTGATAATGAGCAATCATCTCTGACAATTAAAGAGTGATAAAGGGAAAAGCAGAAGTGTTATGGGTCAATTGTGTAAAAGCAGTAAAGTTAAAAAGGCCAAAGCATATGGTTATAGTCTAGACAGGGTAGGACAAGGAAAATGTCCGCAGAATGTAAAAGGGAGCTAACCAGTTGATTTTGTGATGATTCAGGTAATCTAAAGTTAACAGTTAAACTAATCTTTATGTTGACTTCATGATGTGTCTTTCATTAAAGGCCACTTATTTTTATTTTAAGTTTAACAAAATCACTGATGATGTCATCAAAGGAAATGTTGGTGGAAAGCACCAACGGTTTTGGAAAAAAAAAAGCCCAGACTTAAGTAAGTTGGAGTCCTAAAAAAGATAAGAATAGACTCAACCTAAGGCATATAGTTTATAGAGTATATAAGCAGGCATTACAGAGAAGTTAGGCAGGTATCACTACATGAAGCAGCCTGAGGGTTTACTGTGTATTCCTAATATTCAAGTATATCTCTTATACTTAGCAGCCATACCACCCTGAACACGCCCGATCTCGGAAGCTAAGCAGGGTCGGGCCTGGTTAGTACTTGGATGGGAGACCGCCTGGGAATACCAGGTGCTGTACCCCCGTCCCATGGGCCCACCACCCATGGGAGGGGTCTCAGGGGGGGAACGGTGCGAAGAGAGATGGGCGGCAGTCGGAGGCGGGGACCCTGGCGGTCCGACCCCCGGTTGCAGAAGCTGGCTCTGGCAGAAATGGCTGGGAAGAGGGAAGTCTGGGCTTCCCTGCTGAAGCTGCTGCCCCTGCGACCCGACCACGGATAAACGGAAGAAGACGAAACGAAACGAAATCTCTTATACTTGATTTAAGTGGTAACAAAGACTTTAAGACATTGTTGGGCCCAGCTGAAGGTTTTTAGTTGCCACACTATCAACAAGAATCTACTGCTCTTCTGTCTAACACAGAGGTTTGACTCCTATACCCAAAGGTCAAAGTAAGTTAATCAGACATTTAGACACTTCACCACAGAGCACTTGAGGAAACACCTAATCTAAAATCAAATCAACAGCACTCAGCAGGCCCACGCCTGGTTGTACCACAGACAAAGAGACCAGAGAGAGCACGCAGACACTCCAAAGTAAGCAGCTTCATGGGACAAACCTCTTAAATTATAGATGATCTGGACAATTGAAAGTGCAAGTTCTCTTAATGGATAACTTTTTACGGAACAGAGAAATAGAAAAGTTTTTTTTTAAAATGAAGCGCTGTATCTCAGTGGAAAGAAGTGGGTTTGAAATGAATATTTTATCCCTCCTCTCACTCTCCTGCTCTATCACTCTGTTTCTGACAGGACCAGTTCTGCTCAAACAAAGTGTGCTGAGGCATTTCACGGCCTTGGCCACAGCCTTAATCTCAGCCCCACTCTCCCACTGAGACCAATCACAGGTCACGCCTGCCTTCAAATCACGACAACTCTGTGCTGACAGCCAGCCCAGTTGAATTTAAGATTTAGCATAGTGAAGATTTCTTTTGCTATCCAGTTGTATAGTCTCTAGTCTAGTCTAGTCTCTAGTTTCTTATTACACTACATGCAGTTTATTTTTTAACAGAAACTCTCGCAAACTTCATTTCTCGCTTCACCTGCCCAGCTCTATGATTTTTCTATGACGTTTCATCATCCTGCCTCAGATCTCCACTTTACTGCCCCTTCTTCTTCTTTCGATTCCTGCACTAATACTACATACAGTAACCGCCTCTCACACCAGCCACTCACAGACACAGTTTTGCACTCCCATCACTGTGTTTTATCTTTCACCAGCTGCTGCCATGCAGCTTGAGCAATAAACTCACACTGACATTAGACTGTTGTCAATTAGATGAGGGCTGTAATGTAAAACTCTGGGGTGCACTCAACAGGAGCTTAAGCGTCAATTCAGTCAGAATATAATCAGAAGTGCCACTTAGCTGAACTATGAATCTGACAGCTAATATCAGACATTGTATCATACCAATTTAATGGTGATGGTGGAGTTTAATCCCCACGTCTTTGTAAATGTTTCCGTTTAAAATTCCCACGTTATTTTGTATGCTAGAATACCGTGTCTGTGTTTTAATGTCTTCTCTGTCAACATTTGCTCATTATGTAATATCACTTGCTAATATGGTTAGATGGCACACACTAACATTTCCAACCCTGACATCATGGCAGCACCTGTAACGTTTCCTGTCTCAGCTCCATCACTAACAGCTCTGAGAGTCACCAAGCAGGAACCTTGTGTAACAAAGTAGACACCTCTCTCTTGAGCCATGGAGACATGTCAGGGCTGTTGGCCTGTCATCACCTCATTCTGCAGCTCTTTTCCCCTGTGCAGGTTATCTACTGGTCGATAAGGCGATCAGCAGCTACAGAGATGGTTGGCAAATTTACTGAGCTCAGTTGAAAATTGGGATTGGGATTAGGATGAATCCAAGTCTACTATATTTTCTATTTCTTACACAATAATTGTTTCTGGAACCAGCTATTCCAAAACTATGAAAAAAATATATACCTAAAATACATACATACAGAGAGTGCTCTTGATCACATGAATAATAAATGCTCACTCATGCTGTTCTCAAAATAGTCTACTGTCAACATGACAGCCTGGCATGACAGAAGGAGGATATTGGATTGCATCTCTCATTACTGCAATCGATGGCTGGCAAGTCAGCATCTCTTTAAGCTAAAAATCTGACGCACCAAAATAAAAAGGATATTCAAGGTTATACAGAGATTTCCAACTTCAGCCCATCCTTGAGTTTAAACTCAACTACAGAGGTAAAATGACCCCAAACTGAAATTAAGAAGAAAGGAATAGTGAACAAAGAAAAAGAAAGAAAAACTGCTATCTCTCTCACAATGAGAAACTGTGGCCTTAAAGAAAATATTAAAGCTAAGGAAGATTTACGATTACGAGCATGATTGCAGCCTACCCTTGTGGGCTCACTCTCTTCTGCGACATTATTGTGCAAACAGTGAGTCAAATGTGTAAGGGTAGACTGAGCAATGTGGGAGTTATACAGTATCCTCTTGGTGATTGCTTCTTACTTTTTTCCAGACATAAATTAAAAAACTCTGAAAGAGAACAGTAAGTGAATGTCTGAGGGGTTTCCTTTTCTACATCTCTACATCATGATGCCTCTGCAGGGCTTCCTAAAAGGCTTCTTTTCTACTACTCATGTTTGTACACAACTCTCAACCAGTCTGTCCGCATAACAATTGGCTCAGTAAATGTCAAACAATCTTCAGACATCCGCAAACACAGATAGGGTTCTGTCCTGAGTTTTCAAGCATTTTTTTTTAACAGTTTTTTGCTTTCTGCTCAGTGAGCTTATCTTTCCCTGCAACAAGGACATTTTCTCATATGATACACTAAAGGTTGCTGCTGATTCGTAAGGAATATCACTGGCATGAGATATATCGGTGGTGTGAGTAATTCATCCACGTAAACAACATGATAATAAAAGCTCCTGGCTACAATGCAATACTGAACAAGATTATAATGGGCTGCAGCATCACAGCACCCCAGGACGTCTAGATCTCACTTGTTTTATTAGAACAATATTGTTCCTTCTAGTAATCCAGTTTTAACAGGAAAGAAATGTTGGGCTGCTGCATTTAAAATTGGCTTCAGCTTAACACTTGCATTGATTCTCCTTCCTGCAATCAATAGAAACTTTCAAGTTGTTTTTTTTTTTTTTGTTTTTTTTTAAATTGAGGCAATATCCTGCCGATTAGAGAACCAGATGATGTAAGTGGAGATGTCTTAAACTGATGTGCATGAGAGCGGAAGTGCAATAAAATAAAAGTCAAATGTTCTACAGAATACAGACTTGATTTGGACTGTTATCATCTCTGCAGGAAAGGTCTTTAATATGAGCTCTGGACATTCGGCTTGCGAACATACTAAAAATATCTAGGGTAAATGCCTAAATCCTGTTTTAAGTTATTTCACTTCAACAGAGTTTTAGGCATATTCATACGGCAGTCTGCCAAGCACTCTCTGGCAACTGGGCCTCATAAAATGGTAATGAGAACACTGCTGTCTGCTGACAATGAGATAGATGCAGCTAACGCAGATGAACTGGCCGCAGATTGAGATTGGCTGCTTGTTTCACTCTTAGAAAAATGCTGCATACTGGAAAATCTATTTGTGATCATATTTCTGATTTGAAAAACCAGAACTGAACAGTTTCTTCTGCTGACACTGAGCACTATGGTCTGGCAAATGATGGAGCTGTGCGCTCTACTTCTCCTGTCATCACTGCTGAAAAAGCTTCAGATTTGACTGCAGCAAAATTAATGCAGCAAATTAATTTATCATAACTTGTATAGACAGCTATTTCTGTAATTTAGCTGCTCTTTGCTGCAGTCCCCAGTGAATAGCTAATATCTTTTGTCAACACTTTAAGACCTGTGTAAGACTTCAACCCATTCTGAATGTATTAATATTTTACTAGCTGTACATAGGATTAAACTTAAAAGACAGACAGTGTTTATGTGTTGTGACACCTGACACAACAGATGGAGGGAAATGAATGTGGATTCAAATCTTTTCAGTCTCAGTGGAGAGTATTGAAATCTGCCTTCCTTGTGTAGTAAGATGCAAAGAATGAACTGATTCCTACTGAGTAAACTTGACTTAAGATTCTATCGTGCCTGAACAGAGTTAATGTGAGGTAACAGCAGTGTTTTTCATAACACAACTTCATTCCTATCAAATAATGTTCTGCAATGTGTTTTTACTATTAGAATTGGTAATAAATGTATCTTCACAGCATTATGGTCGGCCTGATAAGATTTTGTTTTTTGTATTGATCTGTGATCACTTTATCTATGTATCATCCTGTTTCTACATTCAATAATGTGATTCTGCATGCAATATTTCTGTGTTACACTTAATGACTTGAGTGGCCTCTCTTGATTAATACTGTATATGTATATGATATTCCCTTTGCAAACCCTGAGTGAAGCAGCGTACCTTGTCAAAACGATTCTAATCCTAATAAATAAATGCATTAGCGTCACAGTCCAAGTACATGTGGATTCATCGTCTATTTAACCTACGTGGTCTGTTGTTATGATATCACAGCGCTGAGCGCTCCACTGCCTCAGTGGATTTTTTTCAGTTTAGTCTCTGAAGTCTGTTAAATCAGACAAGAAGTAATGAAGACAAATAGAGACTTGCTGTTTAGCCTCATTATTGGAAATCATTCCTCTGTATAAATGTGCAGCTCTGTGCTTTTAGATTACAGAGGGAGTGTCTGCAGTTGTCTTAGTCATCCGAGACAATAGCAATTTATTTCACGGTTGAGTAATGCTTTAAAGGATATGGCTGGCAATTTTCTGTGTTTTTCTTACTATCAACAAATCTCTTGTACATAGCCAATGACTTGATCATTACAAGTATTGCGTGTGTATCCAAAGTCTGATGTATTTTATTTCTCTGTACTGCAGACCTCCATTGTTGTACAAAAACACGTCAGTGAGTCACATCAATGCAATGGCTGCTTTGTGAATGTTCCTTCACCATCAAGATTATATGTAATTTTGTTTAGAAATGGTTCTAAAGACTAATAACAGCGATCAAAGAAGAAGCCAGCCATAATGCAATCCAATGTAATAACTCTAATTGCAACCTTTCTTAGCTTAGGATGCTCTGTTTTTGTTGAGAGCACATCAGATTTAACTCCCTGTTTCCAATGTTTTGTCCACCTCTCATTACAATTGAGATCTTTACTGGCCTACAAGAGTAAAGTCTTTTTTTCAACAGGGCTGCATGACCACAAAAACAAACACAATAAAAACACAACGGGCAGGATGTGAAATCCCTTAAACTTCAAATTTCTAGTCTGTATTTATATACAGCACTTACAGTAAGGGGAACAGAATAGTAGACAGGCGTTGTAAACTAGCCCAGGCTATAAATTGTGTGGTATTGGTCAACACCAATAAGCATTAAATAAATTAGAAACACCTTTCAGTAGAATGCAGGCAGGCGCAACAACACCGCCAGAGTTTTAAAAATGACCATAGTCAGATCAACATCTCTGTCAACAAAGTATTATATAACAATAGGATTTGTTGCAGTGCTTTGTTATTGGATCACATTTATTGAACAGATGTTTCCAATAAACAAATCACTATCTGATTCAGGTTTAACAAGACTACTGCAGTCATGTACATTAAGTGTCTGGTACTTGTACATGGACGCTACAGTACATTCTAATTTATTTTCCTTGCCCCGTCTGTGTCAGATGAAGACCTCCCTGCAGAACCTTTAAAACTGTTGAATCAGCTGTTTGAGTCCTCCATGGAGCTCTCACGTGTGTGCATGGATTCACCTCAGTTTATACTGGCTGTAATTGATGCTGAGCAGGCCATCCATAAGCATTAAATATTGGCATCTGGCTGGGGCACAGGAAGAGGCTTTCATCTTTTCTTTCATCCCCTCTCTGAGGTGGAGGCACAGGTTGTTTTGTTTTTTTTCGAGTGCACATTTGGCTCTTTTCAAAAATATGCAAAACACTAACTACTACAACTATCGGCACTTCACATTCAATTTTACCAAAGTAATTTTGTTAAACAGAAGCAACAGAAGATTTAAATGAAATAATAAAATTCATCTATGAAGATATATATATATATATATATATATATATATATATATATAATGCTTAAATAGTCTTCAAAACAGAAAATTATATATTTATGCTGTTCCACTGATTTACTCATCAAAGTACTGTAGAAAATTATATTTCATGCGTTGTGAATTTCTGTAACAACTGTGCCAACTGTGTTTATGTATATTTGAAACACACAAGACAATAAAGCATTTGAGCCTATAGAATAAAATACATTATAATGCCTTGCTTGTGTCTTCATCTTTCCTTAGTACAAACGCCATTACCATATAATGAGATTGTAAAATGTATTGTATATTATATTTGTGATATTGGGCTATTTAAATAAAATTTACTCGACTATAGGGTGTGAGAATATTAAAAGGAAAATTGTGGTCATAGAGCCAAGAACACTAGAAGCTAGATGAAAAGGCTGAGGTTGGAAAAGACAACAAGAGAGGAATCTGAAACCACAATGAAAGCAAGAATAGCAGCATCCTGGGGAAAAGACAGGGAGAGAGATGCTATAAAAGTGTCTTTCATGTCAGCCCAAGTGGAGCTGCATGAATAATTTCTATGAGTAACAACCATGTTCTATTGCATTGTGTGCATCCACAGTTTTATAAATAATAACAAAAGTATACCAAAAATTGGGTTAGCCAAAAACCCAACCAAGAGGAAAAATCATGTTTTATTTGTGCTATCACTCATTTCTGATTGTCCCTAGCCTTCTCCGTCACCTAAAACACTGCCACTGATCCTCTAAGAAGCTGCTGCACTAATGTGGTGACGACTGCCAACATTCATCGTTTGACTGAAGACACAAATGTCTATTTTCAGATCTGTTGTTCAGTTGACACAGTTCAACCCTACACTAAAACAATAGCCAGGTGCCCAAATGAACACTGACACATGTTTTTCTTGCTGCAATCATTCATCATGAATAGATCCCTTTATAATGCGCTTTCAGAAGCTTCGGCTGCCCAAATTAGTCAAATCAAGTCAATATTGTTTTAAGAAAAAGACAAAGTCTTTTTAGTGCCTCTGCAAGTCCCTCTTTTTGTCACAGTCCGCCCACTCCAGCTAAACAAGAAAACACTGTCTGTCAAGAGAGGACAGTTCAATCTAAAAAGACTGTAACTGAGAAAGATATCCACTTTATATGACTAAGGCAGACACGTCATATTATCTTCAGGTAACAAATAACAGTTAATACATTTTGATCAAAAATCAGAAATTTCCACCCATCACTTACATTCACATTTGGAGGAGATCTTCTAATGGTCAGTATGAACAGGAAGAATAATTACAGCAACCAAAACCTGTTTAAATGTTCATTTGGTCACCTGACTACTGTTATAATACAGTCTAGAAAAACCATATCCTTTAATCCATAACTGACTTGCACACTTCCCTTTAACTGGAGCGGGTGAGGGATAAGAGTTAAACTGCTATCAAAGTGAGTGGTACTGATAATTCCATATTTAATATTAACTGGCTTCACTTTGCTTTTAAGAGATTGCAAACCCTGCAGACAAAGGTCACACCGACCGCTACTATTGCAGTACATTTGGAATAAAAGGCTGTGAACCTCCAGAGCCTCAAGCCCCGGTGACGATTGACATACCTGTAGCTTCACAGCTCTTTGTAGCTATAAAATGTTTTTTTCAGTAACTGTATATGAAATAAAATGATCTTCTACCTGTATTTATATAGTAATGAAAGTATAAAGCTACCTATTAATTTACTGCAAATCAATAAACATGTTTAAGTAGACTAAGCTCACAGGGGATACTCACATCAACTTAATACACTCAGACTGGGCTTCAGGCTTGCTATGTGTGTGTGTCTGAGTGTGTGCGTGCATGCACATGTCCTCGTGTCTCATTAGCAGCAGGGCAAAGTGTTGTTCTGATGTTGTCCTGCTTTACCACCCAGACTGTCATAGGCCCAAACAAGGTTACCCCCATTTTTCTGCAGCTGCTCCGTGCCAACGCCTTCAAGGCTGCTGTCAGCGACTCACCAATAAAACACGCCACACCTCCACAGTCACCCACAATAACAACAGAACATTTGTCCTGTCTATTCCCATCAGGCAACATTACAGTGAGTGTGTAGAATGGGAATGGAGGCAACTACAGTCTCATGGGTGCAGTAACAGTGATGGGAAACAATTGAACCAGTTCCTCTGCAGCTCTTTGCTATCCTGTTCCGCACATGTATTATACACATGGCTAAATCATAAGCAAAAGCATAATTTGCCATGCACATTGATGCAGTAAAGCATATTGCAGCCCTGTGAGTACATGTTCTTTAAGGCCTTTATGATCAATTATGCATCATTTATTTAATTATGGTTTAGTACACAGGGCACCTTTGACATAAATAAACACTTAATTTATCTGTGACATGATGCTTTCCCAGCAGATCTTCATTTTTCTGAACATTATCCAATCTCCTTTTCAGTAATGCACCTTCAATATTAGTTTTTTGTTGTGGAGAGAAAAAGAGTTTCGAAAAGCTTTTTATTGCTTAATTCTCCTTCTTCTTTCTCTTCCTCCTTTGTAATCATGGGACAATTTAAACTGATGACAGACTGCTTCTGTTTACAATTTTGTTTGTAATGGAAAAACTGCCATGAAAGCAACCGAAAATCTGTCATCACTGCAGCAGACCAGTCATGCAAAACACGTTACATGCACAAACTAAAGCAATGTATGTAAGTCTGATCGCTGGATGATCACATTCATCCTTGCTCACATGGAAAAAGAAATGATACACTGACATGCTGGATGTTACTTTTGTTGACAGGATGTTTGTGAGGAGTTGTCAGCTAGTTGTCAGCTAGGACTACTCATGTGAAAGAGGATCTCTCTGTGGAGTAAACCCCACAAACAAATCTGTCGGCTTCAGCAAAACTGCAACAAATATTGGGGCTCAACTAAAATCTGGGCACTGCAAGCAAAATTATTTTTGTAACATTTTTAGTATTCAAGCAAAAACACCACCAATCGGTAACCCTATCCCAGTGTGTTCCTGGAGCAATTTTCATACAGTTTATGCTTTTATGTATTCTTGTAAGGCCATGGATCAATATCACTTCCGTATGTTTACTTTCCCTTTCAGGAGTACGGTTACATCTGTTTTGATTAAAGACTGATATGGCTGATAAATTGACTCGGGCCAGGCTTCTGCCCACAGATGGAGACAGTTAATGATCGTCTCCAGCCCTATTCAGCTCTTATGATGCTCGTTAGGACAGTGCAGTCTATGAGGGCTCTGCTATGATTTTCACCATCTCTGGGTCCTACCAAAAGAAATTCAAAATGAAGACAATTAAAGTCATCTTTGTCTCTATATGCAGTGCTGGTGTGACAGTGTATAAAACCACAACCCTCGCTGTTCTGTGGGAGATCTCCGGCAGGCTTCCTTCATGCCACACCTCTCAGCCCACTCCTGAAAATCTAATGAACTGAGCTAATCAAATCAGATGAGTGGGGGAATCAAGTGGCACTCTTAACCCGCAGTATATTATGGCGTGTCATGGCTTAAGGCCTGGCAAGAAAATAGCTGCTCCTGCACCTCTGACACTAGGTGTTACAACAGTGTGGATGGCAATCACACTGCAATTATCCTGCTGTGCTGTGGTGTTGTCTCAAAATGACAAACAACAAGAGCAGAAAAAGAGAGATCATGAAAATCCCAGTGGGGATGACAGCGAGGAAGGGGCTATAAAGTGTAGAGAACAAAACATACAGAGGGAGGGAGTAACAGAGAAATGAGTGCATGCCAAAATGAAGGGATGTGTTCTCACCAGCTTGTTTGGATTGTGTGTGCAGCACCACTGCATCATCCCTGGGCCATACAAGAACAAATGTTTTGACTTAGATGAACAAAGGCAATGGTTTAAAGGGTTAAAGGTCTAGTCTACAGCACAAAATGTGAAACGGTTTGAAACAGTCAAATTGTCATACTGAGGTCAGTAAATGTGCATATAGGGGATTTAAAGCATTGTTGCTAATAACATCAGTGCAAATACCTGACTGTGCAGCCAACCCAGGTTCACTAGTTGATATACTTTTGTGTATATATTGTAATGGAAAAGTTTGTGTGTGCTCTGTAGCATGAGAATATGTACCCATCTGTTCTCCTGTCTGTGTCACTGTGGCATCAGATAGGCTTGTTTTCGAATAATTTCCTCCTGTTTTTCTGTCCTTGCACCTGTA
This sequence comes from Pampus argenteus, assembly GCA_036937835.1. Taxonomy (NCBI): domain Eukaryota; kingdom Metazoa; phylum Chordata; class Actinopteri; order Scombriformes; family Stromateidae; genus Pampus; species Pampus argenteus. The sequence goes on along the minus strand of CM072864.1, from coordinate 17,880,684 downwards.
AGCTATGAGTTAGCTCAGTATTATATTATGACTATAACAGCTTTAGATACCAGCCAGCTGCAGGGAGGGTGTTTCTTTTTGTCTCAAGGCGATAGCCTCGTTCTGAATAAACACGTATGTATTTATGACCGAATATTTATGAAATTACTGTGTTTTTGATTCTTCAATAAAAGAGTGGTGCAGGGCTGAGTAGGGCAGACTCTCATGCTGCGAAGCTGAGTGTCAGCTTGACCACACAAAAGACAAACTGACTGACTGAGTTGACTTTGTTTTTCCACTACAGTATAAGCATATCTAAGCTAATAAAGGAGTAAGGGAAGCATAAGTAAAGGAAATTAGTTTAAATGGAGTCTTGTATCATAGTCTAAAAATCAACTCAAGTAGTAAAATTGTAATTAATTACTTGAGCACTTGCTGTGCACCGTCAGAGTGCACTAATCTAAAAGGCACCCAGCTGTGTTTTTTCAATGAACATTTTTATATTTGGTTTAGTACCGATCAGTATTGATCCTGTCTTAAAAGACTTCTTGGGATGTTATTTATTGATGTGCTGTAAATGCTATGTCTTTGTTGTTTGTTGTCTGTATAAGTCAATTTGGTGGCAATAAATTTCCCTACAGGGATTTAATAAAGCTGTCTACCTATCGATTTATCTATCAATTTATCATAAAACATAAGATGTGAATAGTAACGGGGCTCCACTGGTTTCCAAGACTGAGCTTGACCCACTTCGGTTCAATTAATCACCAATAGCAACACAATGTATTTCAACTTCAGCATAAGATTCCCACAATGTGTGTGTGTGTGTGTTTTAACTGTACAGCAGAGTGTGATTAATGTGCTTCTGTGCGTGTGGAGAGGACGCACGCTGCATGAATCAAGAGAAACATGCAGCAATCTCAGGTATAATCCTGAAAAATGAACAGCATGCAAACGGAGAGGGGGAGGGGTGCTACTGTGGGTCGCTGTCACCATAGCAACACCCCCATTTAGTAGCAGCCCCCCTCCTTACTATGTTTAAAAATAATTTACGTATGATAATATGTGTAGATGTAGAAATAATAATGTACAATTATTACTGGCAGTTACATACAGGATTATGTTTTTAATGAAAGCATCAAGGAAGCAATCCATCAAACCATTACAAACCATTAATTTATACATGGCACTGCTTTTGTTTATTCTCTGTCCTAGAGAAAAAAATAAGCCTCCATATCTTTGACAAACAATCAAGAATCTAATCTATTTAATAGTGCATAGACTTTTTGAAGCGCAATTGAAGCGTATTTTTTTGTACATGTATTACCTTCTACATCTTTTCAGAATCTCTCATTATTAATTTTCATTTATATATTTTCTTTGTTCACATTTCAGACAATCTAAAATTAACAAAAAACCTAATGTCATACACTGTTTCCTCTCTCTTGCTGCCATCTAGTGGAGAAAAGAACACAATTATGTCAGTTTTAGAGAGATGCTGTATGTCAAGTACATTAAATGTAAATTTTAATTCAACAAACCTTAGTTAACCATAGATCCACAAGTCAACTTTGTAGAGGGCCACATGTAGCATTTTGCTTGTTATTGATTGCCAAGATGGGCTTGTGGGTAGGTTTGTTATTTGCATTTAAAAACACTAAATTAAGTTTTCTTTTCAATTTTCTAGCCAGGAAAAAGGATTAGAAATTCCAAATCAAAATTTTAATTATTATAACTATATAATGTAATATAAAGAAATATATTCATAACATACTGTGACATGCTTTTCTCTGCCTCCTGCTTGTGATGTTGCTTTGGCTTTTAACATTTGTATAGGTCCAGTACATTTCACATATGAAATTTTATATTATTTTCTTCCCTGCATTCAGGTTTTGGGCTAAGAATCGTTTGTTTGTTTGTTGGTTTGTTTGTTTGTTTGGTGGGGGTTCAGAAAATAGAGGAGCAGCACTGTTTGGTTTCATTTACCTTACTTTGTCTTAGTTGAGGTTTTAAATCAGGTAAGTGTTAGGTTTGGGTGGCTTTTTCCCAAAAAGGGGGTTGTACATTTAAATGTTTGGGTTGATAGCACATCTCTGGCTGCAGAGGATTGCTGGTTTCCCGTAAAACACAACTGGAAAACCAGCATCTGTGGATATTTGAGGGGCTTTGGCTTTGGGAAACAGTGATAGACATGTTCCACCATTTTCTGACTTTATGGAGCAAGCAATTAATCGACAGATAATCAAAATAAAGAGGAAAAAAAGAGATGAACTCCTGCGCTTGACCTCGCGATGGCAGTAACGTGGACACCAGCATGTAGCGAAGAAGAAGAGTAGAGTATCAAATTGAAAACAGAAATGGCGGGTCTATAGCTGTTAGCACTGTAATGTAAACATGATTTTTTGGTGTTAAAGGTTGGACTGAAGATGTTCACAACGGAAATTAATGGCGTCGATAAGCAACAAAGACCGGCTATGGCTAACTAAAGGTGACGTTAGCTTCATTATGTATAGCAGCGTCTACTCTAATGCAAGTTAAGGTAGCTACACGGAGCGTCCTACTGTTGTTTTGCCAACGCTGCATCAAGTTGTCACTAAGGCAGTATTTCACCTGTGCTGTGTACACTGGAATAACCTTAAATTTCCACCCAAACGGGTCCAAATAACATTCACATACAGATAAATAGCAGTTAATTTAGCGTCAGTGTGGCGCCAGCTAGCAGCTCACCTGTAAACATCCAGCGGACACAATGTCAGTCAACGGAAAGGTCCTCCCGCACACCCCGCTGGCAGTGGACTTCTGGCAGGTGAGGAAGTGTCCCGGCACCCGGCTATTCTTCCTGTCCCACATGCACAGCGACCACACGGTGGGTCTGACCTCCACCTGGAGCAACAGACCCATCTACTGCTCCCCGACCACCGCCACTCTGCTCAGACTCAAGCTGCAGGTGAGGAGCTCACGTTCAGGCACGACCGTTTAAATGAACATCTCACGTGATATTTCTCTGCCTCATGGGAGTCCTTACTTCTTACTCACCTCGCCAACGTGTTTATCATGTCAGCCAGTATTATTATAACGATGATAGAATTAATTATTGCTGAATTCCTTTTACATTTCTGTCGTGGCTTACTGGGACATTTATATAGAACAGAGTTATCATTAAAAGTTATTAACAACATCTGTGCTTTTGCTACTATGACAAAAATGTCTGCTGGTAGGCTATATTAGAGGGAAATGTGTTTTTTAAAAATGTTTTAGTAATGTATTTGGCCACCACAAGCTGTCGGGACAATTATTTTTTCAAAAGATATTCTTTCATTTGATGTTTTGACAATGATGACGTTAAACACACAGGGCTAAAGTCTTCCATGGGAGTCCAATCAGGTTGATATCTGTGAATACCATAGTTTAACATCATTTTTATCATGCTCATCAAACCATTCAGCAACCCCTCATGTTCATATGTAAGCATCTGCATTCGTTTCTCCACTGATTTTTATACAAGTCTTTAATGTGTGTGTTATATATATATATATATATATATATATATAGAATATACTGTATGTTTGCATCACTGTGTGTTTCAGGGGAAAATTGGGGATTGAACTGAATAAAAACACAGAAGATGTATTTAACATTTTTTCTGATTGTTTGTAATTCTGCTCAGGTGAAAGAAGAGTGGATCCATCCGTTGGAGATAGGCGAGCCAAACCTTCTCCCTCTGGATGACATCGGCAAGGAGAGGCTGACTGTCACGCTGATCGATGCCAACCACTGTCCAGGATCTGTCATGTTTCTCTTTGAAGGCTACTTTGGCTCCATACTTTACACTGGTTAGTGTCTAGAATTTGGGAACTATTAAGTAATGGCTTATGTTTTATTTTTATTTACTTTTCCTTTTTTTTTTCCTTCAACATTATTCAAAAACTACAGCTACTATATTGAGTTCAGTGTAATGGTATGGTGTGGAACAACCATGACACGTTCTTAATTTCAGGTGACTTCAGATATTCTCCCTCGATGTTGCGTGAGCCGTGCCTGAGGACAAACACCAGTATAGATGTCCTGTACCTGGACAACACCAACTGTGACCCAAACCGCAGCCTGCCCTCCAGACAGCGAGCCACTCAACAAATCAAAGAGATCATCCGCAGCCACCCCAAGCACAATGTTGTCATAGGTAATCTTGTATGACCTTTCTAAAGATGTCTTATGTGCCTCATCTCATCTCATGTTAATAGCCAGCTTTTGTCGTCTGCAGCTTTTGTTTGTATTTAAATATTTCATATCTTTTGTTTGTTTTGTCTTACATTGTGGTCATGTGTGTAGCTGTTGAAAGAGCTGAGTCAGAATTTAATGTTCTCTCGTGCCACCTTGCAGGCCTGTATGCATTGGGAAAGGAATCCCTGCTGTTGGAGCTGGCGATGGAGTTTAAAACCTGGATTGAGGTGAGCTTTGAAAGGATGGAAACCCTCAAAGTCCTTGAGCTGCCTGACGTGTTCACAACTGATCCGGGAGCCGGCAGGATCCGAGCCATGGAGCAGTCAGAGATTTGTTCTGCCACTCTGCATCGGTGGAACAAAGAACAACCCACTTTGGCCATCTTGCCCACCAGCAGGCCGTTGGTCTCAGTGCACCCCAACATCCATGTGGTGCCCTACTCAGACCACTCATCTTACCAAGAGCTGGAGGATTTTGTCTCTGCGATCAAACCTACATCCCTGGTACCCATCGTAGGAACCTGCATTCCTGGAAGCCTCTCCGCCTTACTGCCTAGCAAAAAGCACCATGAAATCTTGGTGCCCGAGTCAGTCCGACACTACATGTTGAGGCAGCCTGACAACCAGCTCAGCTCATCAGCATTCACCAGCGTTCGTCGCAGACATTTCCGACCTCCTGCTCCCAAAGGGGTGGTGTTTGAGTCTCCTGTAAGAGGATCCAGGAAATCATGTGAAGATGTCTGGGAGGCAGAGTGCCTGGAGCAGGATGCTTCTGAGGAAGAGATGGACACAGACAGCAGTGAAAAAGAATCTGACTCTATCCTTATCGACCTGAGCAAGAAATTCTCCTCTAACAAAAACAGGAGAGGGGCAGGAGACCTGTGGAACCTCAACAACTTTCAGACAGTCTCTGAAGAAATGCTGATGGGAGAGTCGATGCCATTCTCACAGAGCAATTTTGCTCCGGTGGAAATCCTGAGATGCACCAAGGCCTGCTTGATGCCTGCCAGGAACACAACAGGGCCTTTTGAAACTAAAGCCAAAACAATCAATGAGACAGCGTCGGGTGCAAATCACAATCAGCAAAGCGGACGTGGAAATGTTCAGATCAACCGCATATTGTCAGATGATGATGATGATGATGATGGGAGTCAGCACTGCAGACCTGGAATTAATCAGGACGACGGCATGATGTTAAACGACAATAACACAAGTAAGCACAGTGGACATGGAACCGATCAGAACAGTGGTGTGACATTATTGCAGAACAGCACTGATAACAGTTCCTGCACTTCATCTTCATGGTCAGAACTGCAGCACGAGTATATAGAGAAGACCGAGAGCAGTATTTTAAAGTGTCTCCCTTTCACAGAAGAGGACCTGAACACGCGGGGTCTCCTGGGGAAGAGCTTTCTGCAACACTTTCTCCTCTCTCCTTGTGATGTGGGGAGAAAAGACGATGATCTCTCAGACTGATAATCTGGTGTTTAGGTTTTCTGCCTTTCTTTGTGAGTCCCTTTTGTGTTTTGTGTGTTGAGATAAGCACTTTAAAGCCATCACACTATGTCTTTTGCCTTCTCCTTGGTACTGTCCTAATTTATTTTGGTTTCCTTGTGGTATATCCATTTCATACGGTTGGCAGTAACCTGGAGTTTAGATTAAAACATATCCAGGCCTCCTTTCGTTGGTTAAAAGTCATTTTCTCATTATTATCGAGATTATTGCTTTGAGGGCCAGCTGTCCCAAAACACACTTCTTTGTTTTTCATTTTTGAGCAAGTGAGAGTCGGGATTTAAAATGTATTGAAACTCTAGTGGACTGAGGAGCCTTTGCTACAAAGCCAAAATCTCAATTCAGTTTGAGCCCGTGGAAAGTGGAAACAAAGTAAGAAAATTTGCCATAGTCCACTTAAGCCTTTTTTAGTTCAGTTTTTATATTTCTGTAATGTGTCAGTCATGGCCTTTTTATCTTAAAAAGACGCAAACATTGCTGTCAGTTGTTTCCTATTAAAAATGATTTGTGGTTTTGGTTGCAGTTCTGAGTCAAGTTACAACACTGTTATTTTATAATAAAAACACAAACTTTTTTGGGTTAAACTTTTTCAATGTTTTTGATCAGAGCTGACAGAAACCAGCGGTTGCTACCCACAGTGAGAAGTGTTTACTGTATTTATATTTGTCTTTCACATTTTGTGAACAAAGCAGCATTGTTTGGTAAGGACAAGGACTTTTGAACAGGGTTTCTGCAGGTGAAAAATCGTAATGAAGCATTGTTTTCAATTTGTATGTGTTTGCAGACTGACCATCAGACCTGTAGTCACTGCTGGCTGCAGTAGCAAGTAAGCTTATCATCTCATATTGGGTGTAAAGTAAAGCTTTGAGGAATAATTAAATTGATTCATAATTTTAATGATAATTTAATTAATTACTATATATCAAGTACTGAAAGAAATGTATATAATAAATTGTAGGCTGTATTCAGTTCATAAAACAGGTATTAAATTGCATTTTAAGGTGGTATTAAAAAGTCTTAAATTGAGCTTGATGAACCCTGTAGAAACCCTGAAATAGCCGTTCCCTGTTGCAATGCTGCTCTTCTCCCCTAAGATGGCAGTAGTTTGTTAGAAATTTCATCTGATAATTTTACTGGTCTTCTTCCTCGTGTCATTAGGGTTTTAGGTTTCTGCAGCACATCTGATTTCTGTTAAAAAATATATATATCAGCATCAGTAAAAATCATCCACTGTATATATATTAGCATGTTGAGCAGTAATGACTCAGCTCTCAACAAAATCCCATTATTCTTCCACAGGTTTTACACATTTACATTAAATTATGATGCAAATTAAGATGATAAAAATTCAGTGTTATGTGTTATTGCAGTTGACGCATACAGAACCAGGATGAAAATGAGCAGCAGCTCCTCGTGTGAATGCCAAGCTCAGAGTAATTAAAGTCTTCCCACATTTCTACAAAGACTGCCCTATTGCAGTAGTGAATACAGCTTTGACGTATGCATACTGCTGCACTACCCAACTACAGAGCAGGACTGGCTGTCTTTCCTTGCAACCAGGGGGAGTTTGGAGGTCTGCATGCTTCGTGGTGCTCCTGGTAACAAGAACAGATTACCCCTATCCTCCATTCACTAATGAAACATCCTTTTCCACTTATAGTATAATACATATATATGTATGTATGTGTATATATATATATATATATATATATGAATGTATACACAAATATGTGTGTATATATATATGTATGTATGTAAACAGTGGAATCATTGATCCAGCTGTATGAAAATTTTGAGTCAGGCCCATTTCCCATTAGACTGCATTTTGAAAAAGTGCAGAATAATAGCTCAGAGACATCATAGTCAGGTCACTGTCAGTGGGTTGTCAGATTGACATAAACTGCTATCAGGAGTCTCTTATACTCATAAAGTATGAATGATCAGCTTCTACATGGGGCTCCTCTGCATGTGAGAGGAGGCAAAGCAAATACTGATGATGTTGCCGCCGCTGGACACAGGAGTACCACAGGGTTCTGACATGGGGCTGATATCCTTTATGAATTGTTGATATATAATCTGGATTATAATCTACTCTATAAAGACTCCAAGTTTTCAGATCCTGAGACACAAGAATGTATTGTTTTAGGGTGAGTGTGTTTTGGATTATATACCCAACAGTAATCTTTTTGACAGCAAAAGGGGACATACCTCTTGTACTCCTGAGATCAAATAAATTGTAATCAGGTCAAGATAACACCCAAGACTGAATTTGCATATTTTACACAAGCCTACTTTTTTTTCTGCAGCCCCAAAATGCTATTTTAAGGCTGTGTGCTTGTATTGCAAAACAGAAAAAAAATAACAATTTGAGAGGAAGAAAAGTGTTTTCTTTCACACTGTGAGAATATGAAGCCCTGACAGTGAGGCCAGGAAATGAAAGCAAATGGAGTATCACATACCCCCCACAAGCACTGCAGCAGAGTATTAGAGCTAAAGTAATGGATTCCTCACACACACCATTACTTCAAAGTGGAAATCATAAGGACGCTGCTACCTGCAAGGCCAGGTCCTTTTACTACTAACACATCTTATAAGACAACTCTCCCTTCAGCACAAGTTAGTATTTCCATTAAAGGTGGTGATCTAATTTTCACAGACTCCTGTTAATTCATGTATTTGTAATGTTACAGTTTTACCAACAGAGAGAATTTGTGTCTACAGAATTCACCCAGATCCACATTGTTTAGTGCATTAGTGTATTGTTTTTTTCTTTTCTTCTTGTGTTGTAAAGATGAAGAGAGGGATCCAGCTGTTTAATCTATTTCTTTGTTGAGACAAGAGCTCTCAGTACATTCTTCAACTGTCACTTCAGTTCCCCTAAAGACCCATGAATAAAAAAAGTTGTTTGGTGAGTTGGGGTAGCTTCCTTACCATCATTTGCTTTTGGATGGTATTGAAAGTAGAGCCGAAATCCACAAAGAGGAACCTGGCAAAGGTGTTTGGGGAGCTCAGGTGGTGGAGGAGGAGATGCAGCAGGCAGGCCACAGCATAGATTCTGCCCCTCTTGGCTCTGTAGGCATTTTGGAGGGGTTCCAGTTGTTGGTTAATAATTGGCAGGATGCTGTGTAGCAGCAGATTCTCCAGGCACTTCATTATTATAGATTTGAGGGCAACAGGGCGATAATGATTGCGTGCTGTGGGTCAGGGTGTTTTGGGCACTGGGATTAATGTTGTGGTTTTCCTGAGGATGGGTATTGTGGCAGACCAGTAGCAGAAGAGTGACTGAAGAATTGATGAGAGGTCCATGGCACATGGTCTTGAGCACCTTTGCCAGGATGTCGTCAGGCCCTGGGACCTTGCCTGGCTTACATCCTCCTCTGAAAAGGAATCCAACTCATTGAGGGCCAGTGGCACATTCAATGTCTGCTCACTTTCTAACTAATTTTCAAGTACTTTCAACTGCAACACATAAGGTGTTTCAACAGACCCTGTGCAGTCGACCTCATAGTTAGAAAATTGCTGGTTATTGTGACAATAGCAAACATCAGCTTCATCTTTAATCTTACAGTCCTGTGGAAGTGGAAGGGGAAATTGGTATTCCAGTTATGGGAAACATATAAGTTTGAACATAAGATGCATACAATAGAATAAAATGCATAAAACATTAAGTAAAAATATACGTAAAAAAAATATGTATTGCATTTTTTACGCTAAAGCGTGCCATGCAAGCTCACATATGAGAAAATGTAAGGCCAAGCACTGTACACATTTGTAATTGTTGTTACACTAAGTACAAGTTTAAGGTACTTGTACTTCACTTGACTATTTCCATGTTGTGGACATAACATGTCAGAGAGAAATGTACTTGTTTACTTCACGGCATTTGTTTAACAGCTGTAGTCTTTGACTAGTTACTAAAACTGCAAGATAAATGATTTTTTTACAGACTAAACAAATGATCACTTTATAGAATATTAGTCAGAGAAACCTTATTCCATATTTCATTTCCACTTTAATGTCCCACAATGCTGATTGTCAGTTTTTTTTAGCAGCTCTTTAAAGACAACGCCTTTCTGACAGAGCTGCGTGGGAAACGAGCACCAGCTCAGAGCTCAGTATAGGTGATATCAGAGGAGCAGCAGGAGCCTTTCAGCCAGCTGGGTTAGACAATAGGAAAGCCACTGATTTCAGCACTTTGTAGTGATTTCTCTCAGTTTCCTTTTTCCCCAGACTGTCGCAGAGAGTTGGAACGATGAAGCTGAGCTGTGTCACACCCACACAGCAGCAGAGGCTGTTATCTTTTCACTCAGCTACAGTCTACTGCTATTTCTGCCTCTCCCAGTGTTCTCTGTTTGTGGGGGTACACACATATATGACAATGTATGTATTTGTGTGCCTTCTGAGGGGGTAAATACACTGGCTCATACAAGGATGAAAGAGGGATGAGACAGAGCACGACAGTTACAAACAAAGCATCTCGGTTTTGGGCTTTTTTTTGGCTCCAGTCATAATTCTTTTCAGAAATGTAGCTGTAGTTTTGTGACTAACTCATTGGTCTAACTCATTCATCACATCCTCTCACATCAAAAGCACCTCAATCAGGCAGCTTTGAATTTACCATGAGAGACCTTCTTTTCTCTCTATTTTCTCTTCATCCAAGATGCAGTCATTCATCACTTTCACTTTGTTAATATCCCATAAGACCATAGAGAGTCTCCGACTTACACAGGCCCAGATCCAGCTGCTTTTGGATGGCTCACAGGACAGTGCCTCCCTACAGGGGGCTATGTCTTCCCCTCCTCCCTCCTACTATACTCCTCATACTCCCTCCTGCTGTCTCTCTTCCTTGCAACTCCCTCCTCTGTGCTCTCTAATCTCCTTTACTCCTCGTTCCAGCCCCCCACCCTTCCTCTCTTCTCTGTCCAACTGCCAGCTTTTCTTCACTCGACTTCCTCCCATATATTCTCAGCCACCACGATTACAGTCTTGGCTCCAAGTCACTGAGGGGGTAATCTAAGGTGTGTAGTAAATACATGCAGAGGACACAGCAGAGAGAGCAGCTGGCAGGTTGTGCAGGAATTTGTGCAGGAAGTATTATCTGCATGATACGGGAAACTCCCACCTACAGTACTTTCACTTATTTGAAATCTCCAAAGCCTTTTACTGCATGACAGGGTTAGTCAGGCTGGGACTTGTGTGCACTTTTCAGTGTGCTGCTAAATGCCACACATCAACAGGGAATGACTCTCACCGCTGAAAGCGGTTTATAGCTGCTGGCAGCATCAGCACTCTGAGATGTACTGTAGCAGCCATTTGATTTGCGTGAGATCACAGTGTCTTATATTTCTAAAAAGTTGTGTTATACTTTTATTATACTACTCCCTTTGTTGAGCATTTCATACAGCCATATTTATTAGCTCAAAGAGAGTGTAGATTTTGCAGTGATTAGTAAAGAAAGGATGAGGGTACATAATAAGAATAAAAATGCTAAATACATTATTTCATAGCATCTTTATATAATCAACTAAGGCTAAGTAAAATAAAATAAAGAAAATAGGTAAAAGAGCAATATACACTTTTACTTTTATATGTTCATGAATAGCAGTTATAATTGTATTTATCTAATTTTGAGAAAAACAAGACTAAGAAGAAAAACAACTAAGACTGAAAAGAAAAGAAAAGAAAAGAAAAGAAAAGAAAAGAAAAGAAAAGAAAAGAAAAGAAAAGAAAAGAAAAGAAAAGAAAAGAAAAGAAAAGAAAAGAAAAGAAAAGAAAAGAAAAGAAAAGAAAAGAAAAGAAAAGAAAAGAAAAAAGAAAAGAGAAGTACAACTGTGTGGGTATTCAGTGTATGTAGTTCAAACTGGGTTATTTACCTATGCAGTATCCTCCTGTTTTGTTTTCTGACAGTTGAAATTTAAATCAAACATCACTAAAATATTCCTGACATTTCCGATATCAGTGTTGGTTTAGTCTGAAATGGGAATGCATATTTATGGGGAACGGGCTGCTCCAGCTTGCAGCTAACAGTAAATAACGTTACCAGGATGTAAAGATATTCAGCTCACTGGACTCCATGCTGAGAAGTCAGCGCTCTCATGCTGTAGATACTCTGGCTCTTCTCCATTCTGCTAAAGGTTCTTGCAAATTATGTCATTTAATTGAAATGTAAAATGAAAAGATAAACAAAGATGTGGCATGTTTGTGTTTCTATTCAGTGAATCTGACTCAGTAATTAAGATGATTCGTCACATTTATTTTCTATGTGAACGGCTATGCTTGACACATTATCTCATAGTGGGCTGAGACACCGCCCACTGCTTCACTCTGGCTCCATCACAGTGCACTAAAAACTCAGTCATTTATTGGTAGCCTAATGATGATTTATAGCCACCACAAGGTTGGAAAATGAATTGTGGAGGTGAGTGCATTTGTGATGCTGAGCTGTTGTGCCCCCTGAGGTGAATGGGGTTCCTTTTGGATCGCAGAGCAGAAAGGTTTAATATGCCAAGAGGTGTTGTCGTACCCCAAGCAGAAGTCATTGTTCAACTGCTGTGGGTGGATACAGTCAATGTCATTACTTTCAAATGTTTTACAAAGTGGAAAACTAGAATCGAATATGAGTGTCATGTAGATATTATTTTGATTTTGTTTATTTTATTTTATTTTTTTTAAAGTGTGACAATAATTTCTTAATGATAATTTTATAAATGTCATCATCTTATGCTAAATTAAGTAAATAAATGACAAGAAATGAGAGGAGAGGAGCAGATAGGACCAGAGGAGGAGAAACATGGAGTGGAGGAGAAAGCTGATGAAAGGAGAGCAGGAGAGAGGAAAAGAGATGACTGGAGAGGAGAAGATCAGACGAGAAAACGCGAGGAGAGCAGAGTTTACTTGTACATATGTAAATAAAAACAACTATTTGCTAAACCTTGGGCATCTGGACTTGTATTCATAAAACAATGTATATTTCTATTTATATGATTGTGGTTATGGTTGTACTTTAATCCCTAATCTCTGCCATTACATGTGTAATATAATACACTATTAGACATCATTGTAAGAAATAAAAATAATTATAAAATTAAATGTTTGGGCAGGGGGGAGAGGACCACCTTGCTACTGGAGCACCTGGAGGCTGTTTTAATTGGGCAGCACTGGCAGTCATGTGACACACCATGAAGAGGTCTGGTTTTCCAGGTTAATAGTCCAACCTGATCTCTGATTAGAGTGTGAATATCTGCTGCACACCTCCCTCCTCTCCCTGTTACTGAGTCCAGACGGGTGTTTGTTAGCTGTTGACCACTTTGACTGCTGACCTTATTAATGCAGCTTTAGTTTTAGTGTTCATTATCTTGAATACGTTTTTATATTCTCCATGCAGAATGTCCTTCTTTTAAAAGAAGCATCAGAGAGGTGAATATTTAATAATTACTAGTAAGATACTAATGTATTAACATGACTGATTCAGCAGTATTTACAAATCTGTGTGTCAAAGCTCAAATGTTTTTTTCCTAATTTGAAATTTCAATATTTAGTGTTTTTTGCAGACTACACTGAGCTCCATTTTGGCTCATAAAATGTTGCCTGCCAGAAATCCAAAGTAATTGGTGTAATTCATTTTGAGCAAAACTCTCCCAAGAATGATTTAGACATATTAAATGTTATATATAAATAGGCTATAATTGTATGCTATTAGCTGTTGATTTTCTTCCTGGCTACCAATCGGTGGTTATTGTTCAGGCAGTAAGTGGGTGGGCAAGGGAGGTGTTGGCTCTATCTTAGGCTGGTAATTTATGGCTCCAGCTGCTGTCTCCCTCTCCCCAGGTGGACAGCTTGATTCGTCAGCAGTGCATCTCATTAGGAGGAGAAAAACCCATCTCTAAGGGGGAACACATTCTGTGAGAAGACAGCGCACATCACTTATTGGACATCCGTCTCTCATGGGAAGATAAATGTGTAGATACAAATAAACCATCTTGCTGACAGCCGCTTTTCTAATGCATACACTGAACCCACACTGACAGTGGGATTTATCAACAAAAGGAAATATTTTGATATCTGCGGTTCCAGGGAGGACAAAACAAAACAAAACAAAAAAAAACATTTTGCATTCTGCCAAAGTTGTCAATATTTTATTAATCTTCACTTAAGGCAATCCATTACAAAGCATTTCACAAACCACAGTATAACGACAATATCATGTCCAACACCTGGTTTGGAAATTATTCAGCATGCAAGAGAGGTATGTAAACAACCTGGGATAAAAACAGGAGTAGTGGCAAAAAAGAACCCATACAGTATGTGTCTCATAGGAACAGAATGGAAAGAAACCAGAGATGCAACATGCTAGAGGCGGCTGTTATCTCCAAATAACACTCAAATTAACAAATGAAGCTCGTGGCAGATGCACTAATCAGGTGAAATGAAGGCACACTACCAAACGTCCTGCCATTTCGGCACAAAACATGCACAATGTCTAAAGAGGCCAAGTAAGTTCAAGTGAACGCATTTTGGCACTGAATATTCCTCATACGGGGCTTATGTACATAATTAGAGTTCAGCCTCAAAGAAAATTCAAAATGAAGGGATAGTCAAAGTCATTTCCACCAAGAAAAAAAAAGAAATCATTTTATTGTTGGAGAGACATGTTTTAGAGCAAAATAAGAAAATATCTTTAATAATAATTTAATGTTTAACAATTGCATACGTGTCATTACTGTGCTCAGTAGTGTATCTTATTATAATCTATAAGAACAAGAAGAAAAATACATTCTAATCCTACTGCAACTGACTCTGAGCAATATTAATTAGATGTGTTGTAACATGTGTTGCACACGACACATACGGCACCACCTCCACTTCACGTGTTTCCATTTCATCTTCTCATACACATTTGCACGGTCCATGACAATCACAGTCAAATTAAATGATCTGCATGCTGATGCTGACTGCCAAATGATAAACTTTTCCAAATTAATTTCCTGTGATTAATCAGTAGTTTGTAGTTGTTTTGTTAGAAATAAAAAAAACATGAAAATAAGATCTACTATTATAGATACTTCAAAAAGTAGACTTAAAAGAAGAAAGTCAGATATTTATAATCTAATATAATTAGGTTAGTAATTCATAATACTTAAATACTACACTATATTTCATAGCAAATGTATTAAATGTGTATTCCTTTTGGTTTTAATGGCTTCCTGTAGAGGTATACTGGTGCTTATATGTGTTATGTAATAAAACTTAATGGCCTCATTTCAGTTCTGATGAACAAATGAATCTGGCAGCAGATTAAATGCTGTTTTGTCTTCTGAAGGGAGAGATGTCATCACTAATGAACAAAGAAAAAAGTGAAATATGGAGCTGGGCCTGTGACAGGAGGAGTTCACTGCCTCTGAACTGAGTTTCTGCAGAATCATCACACTCATCTGCTCTCTGAAGCTTTGGAGCAACAAGGAACATTAAAGAAAGAAACAAAGAAACAACAAAGAAAGTAAAGTAAGAGAAAGTTTTCTCTGAACACAAAACAAAATAGACAGTGGGAAATCAGAGCTTCACATTCTCAGAGAACAGCACAACAAATCTGTGTAAACGTTGGTTCTCCAGTTTCATTCGGTGAAAGTCAAAAATCTTTTTTTTTTTTTTTTAATTTCTTAATGAAACCCATGGATGTTTACTTTTTCCTTGAAGCAATGCAAGTAGCCACAGTTGAATTGTAAACAAGTCTTGACTTTGAATATTGTACAACAAGGTTCAGCGTCACCACATTAACTTTCATTAGAGAAAAGCTGCAAGTATAAAAAGTACACAACGCTGCGGCTGAAATAGTCCTAATCTTGCAACAGTTTTTTTTTTTTTTTATCATCGCCAACATTTTGTGTAAGTACATCTTAAACGTGAGACCTGCTGCTGGCAGAATAACACCTGGGTAACTGAATTTGGATATGTTTCCATATAATAGGCACATTTGGATCGAGATATTGAGTGACTGAGAGATACTAGTGGAAATACTGGCATAAATATGGGCCACAAAGGCTGTAAAACATGTATACACAGACACTAAAAATACAACAAATTGAAGAAATGTGGATATAAGGACTTTCATGAATTAAGTATTGAAATAGTATCCCAATTAAAATTAAAGTAATTATAAAATGGGCTGTTTCTTGGCATTTGTGTAAAAAAAATGTATGTGGGATCACTTTGAGTTCATTTTAAAGGTAAACACAATAAACACAATACATACATAAAACACTGAATGAAGAAGAAAAGATGAACCTTTTTTGTTTTGTGCAATCACTTGTTTGTTTTCCTTTACTAGGATTACATTACAAAACATTCAATGCCCCAAATATCTCAATAGTCTGTTGCAAGATTTGTGATTGTTCAGTTTTCATTCTGGGGCAACAGATCGATTTAAGCAGAGAAAAGAAAATTGGGTATTAGTTTATATCAGTCTTGTCAAAGTTTATATGTAGGGTCCTAAAGAAAGACAGAGAGAAATCCCAGACAATAAACTGTAACCACAACAAAAAATATTGGAAAGAAAGAGCGAGATGACAAATGAGATATGGCAGCATGATTTAAGCAGTGTAATTTACCTCTCTGCATACTAACAAGGAAAGCTGGTGTGTGCGTTGAATTATTAATTGATTTTTCTGTAAACATACTTTTTTGTCAGAAATATAAGTTAATTTTAATATATTAGCATATGATATTTTATATAAACATTCTTCCTGTTTTCTGTTCAGAATGATAACGATGTAAAACATAATAACATGGGCTCCTTTCCATTATCCTCATTGTGGCAGCTGTTTCAAAATAATTATTTTTAGTTTATTAACATTATAACCTTTGTGCTTTTTTTTATTTGGACAGTAATTAGTGCATTCTGTTAATATAAATATTACAAATAGGTATAAGATATGGTGCTGGGAAATCAGTATGACAACAGCAGGTCCTCCACATAACAGCTTGCAATCAAAAACTATAAGTGAAAATGATTTCTAAACTGCTGAATAGGTTTCATTACATGCTTTATATTACAGTCCTTATCAAAGTAGAAATGGGGATATTATTTTTTTTTTCTTTCAGTCTGGTCACAAAATATAGGATGGGAATATGACTTTGATCCCCACCCTTTAAACCCCTCCAAAAGGAATCAATTATTTCTGCAATAAATAAATAAACTAGTATACACATGATTTCCTAGTTCAACACACATCGATTCCAAAAGGTATCACAAACATGATACACACTGGCACATTCTAATATATGTATGCCTTTAAACAGGCCCTCTCTACGGGCTAACTTGCTATCCATTAAATCACCACTTTGACAGGTTTAACAGCGAACAACTAAAACCTCCGCGCTCTCATCCTCAATCGCTCAGAGAGAGGAAAACTCCCCGATCATCAGTAGGATCCCCCAAAGCAGTCTTATTGCTTCAAACCAAAATGGAGTCTTGTCATCTTTTTGTTAAGCCGGATTAATATTTATGAAGGAGCCTCATCCCCATTTTTTCCCCTCAAAGGATGGTTGTTGGAAGCAGGTTCCCATCGACGCCAGCCCTGCCCCGACGTGGCGCTGTGTGTGTGTGTGTGTGTGACTCAGACGGGGTTGGTCTGGGGGTGGTCGCCCTGCGAGTAAAGCAGTGGGACAGTGTTGGGTTTAATACCTCTGCTCTTCATGTAGGAGATCAGCTGGTCAGGTATCTCAGCCAGTACGTCTTTAGCCAGCCGCGCCATGCTCAGCACATGGTTGCCTGTGCGGTCCATGTAGTCTCTGAACGGGACAAACTGTTATGACACGAGAAAGAAATGTATGAATTTATACACATGAAAATACAAACTAACAATTTACAGTTGATTTATTACTATAATTTATGTGTGAAAAGCTTGTGCAAAAAGTGGTGCAAGAGGAAGCAACTGGTTGTCACCATGAGTTAATCCTCTGGAGATCAAGAACATCCAGAGTAAATTTCATGAATGTTTGGGTCTCACGGATCTCCCCGAAATCACTTCTTAAAATAGTTTTTATTTCATGGCTTTTTCTTACAGTAATTGATGTTATTTTTGAATTGTTTTTGTGTTCACTGTAAAGCACTTTGTACATTTGTTTTTTAAAAGCTGCTATATAAACAAAGTTATCATCACGTTATCTGGTGTGCAAAGCAACATCTTTTTTACTTGAAGGTGGTGCTACAGAAAAAAAATATTTTGATGTCGTCCCTGAAATCACTACGGATGATTTTCTCTGGGTTTTAATTATCCATTCCACATCTTCCGATATCTGTTCAGCTGATCTTGTGATATCTTGCTTTGGAATTTGAAAAAAAAAAAAAAAACATCATCTACTCTAAAAGCACGGCCACGAGTTGGGCAAGAACGATTCTCTCACTTTTGGAAAATGATTGAAAACAGTAAAAATATCTTACCTGCACAATGTCTCTCTCTGCCAACTTCCCGCGTGAAGAGATCCTGATGTCATCACCATCGAGCTCAACCATGGCTACACAGAAAAAAGGTTTTACCAAAAAGTAGTTCCACATGTTATATGTACCTCGAGTATGACTCTGCATCCATAATAATATGGAAAATAATAAAATTCATACTGCATATTGATGAGATTGTAAATATACTATTTTCTAACCTCAGTATTTGTTGAAGTTAGGAAAAAACTAGTTTGTTACACATTTGTTCTGTAAACAACTTTAGCTACTGCTCTCACCATCAAACTCAGCCTGGCCAACTCCAACAATGATGATAGACATGGGGAGTTTAGCGGCCTGTCACAAAGAAGGAGAAGAACAAACATTTTATTTGTAAAAAAGGGCTGAATAGAGGTTACATTTCTAATTATTTTATTTTTTTCCCTTAATGCACTTCTCATTCTGCAAGGTCAGTATTAATCTGCAAGCACGGCTCCCAGAGAAGCCGCAAACAAAAACAATAAAGGGCAAGATAAAATGAATTAAACATAAATGATACATAACATTGTAACATTTTTATGAGCACTTCACAACATGTTATGTTGTATAGTTCAGGTTGTCCAGGGACTGACAGAAAATACATTATTCAACTCAGGAAACTCAAGATTGTTACAATATCCAACATATAGAATATTTTTGCTAACTACTATACAGCGGACACATTTCATAGGCTGCTTTTATGTGTAGAATATCAAACCGGTTAAGATATGCCAGGATTATTTTTGTAGTTTGTGCTCAAAAATAAAAACAGAATAATAAAAACAGCAAAGATAACGAGATCTACACACTTGCATCACGCAGTCTAACATTAATTATCCATGATGTTTACATACAGAAACATTTCAAATACTGTTAAGTTCAGAAAAGTAAAGCCACACACGTCCTGCAAACTTAACTTCTTTTCAAAAAGCTTATCTCAGTTTGTGGTACAGGTTACTCCACTGCATGAATTTAGACCACAGTCCTGATGTGGAGACAGTGAGAGCTCTGGCTCTGGCATGAATGAATGATGTATGCTTGTGGTAGAAATGCATTTATAGGGGTAAAAGTAGGCCAGCTTTCCTGGAAAAACCTCCCGAGGGGAGAGGCCTGTCACAGATAGGAGTAAATAGACTTAGGAGGGCCACCCTCTTCATGTTCTCCATCATTATGCTCCCTCCATCTCTTTCCCCATGCTATCTTTCACTCCGCTTGGCTCATTTCTCATGACTTTTACACCAAATACATATATTCTGTTTGCCCCTTTTCAGCAGATATAACCCCACAAGCATATATCAAATGCCAGATCAGATTCTCACAAAGTATCCCGATCTGAATTATTCAGACTACACCATTTGTTACTTTGCCTGCACTGTCATATCACTCAGGGGATCTCACTCCATCAATCGGTCTGAGCACATGCACAACTTACTCCTCTCATTGCACAGAGCCATACACACTCATAAGACTTTATTGAACATTAAAGGACTTTAAAGGATTTGGGGAATTTAAAAGCATCCCCGGCTTAATGCTCCCTAAATAAAATTATGTTTATTATCTTTTCTATGATCTATCTCTAAAACAATTGGTTTTGTGGGTTGGAACAGTTTGGCTCAGGTTAATTGTGGGAACAGTGAGAAAGAGAGCGAGAGTCATAGCATCTCAGAGACAATTCACACATTACTTGTAGCTATTCTTTTAGTAGGTAAGTAAGTGTCCAGAGTTAGTCAGAAAGATGAAACTTTTACTTTGTTGATTCATAATGGAAAGATGAAACGCAGCCCTTTAAGTTTCTCTAAATGTTTAAATATTTAGGAATTTATTTTATGAAGTTACTGGTCGAGCAAGCCTCCCAATGAGCTAACAAATGGACAACCTCAGACAAAATCTAATACCTGGGCAATAATTAATTCATTTTTGGCCTAACACACCAGACAGAGACCCTGTTTTATAATGTATAATCCTAAAATGAAATTTGGAGCTTAAAGGAAGAACATCAAAGGACAGAGTTGGAATTTGTATTCACCCCAGAGGCTGTCCTGTTGGATGTGTGGACATATTAGTCACTGAAAGCTAAGCTGTGCTGGTTTGGGGAACAAAGAAACCAGAATTAACATTACAGTTTGGCCAGCAGCAGTGCGTTGCCATCAGACATCTGCTATGTGCAATTTTTAAGATACTTCTAAAGATACACTACAGCATCAGAGAGCACAAATAAGAGCTAAAGTGCTGAGATGAACGTTGCACGTTCAGTTACTCTTTCCTTTTGATTCATCTCTCCAGGGCAGAGCCTGAATGCCAAGTGAAGAAGGTCATTCAGTCCTTTGCTCGGTGGGCAGAAGGAAAGGTTGCCAGGTGCAAACTGAGAGGTGAGAGGTCGCAGCTGGAAGCAGAAGATTCGGGCTGAGCAGCGCAGAGCAGCAGACAAGATCTTAAAAGGAAGGTGTGGCTGTTCGAATGGTTTGATTAACAGTCGCAAATTCCCTTTAAACCCAGTCTGCTGGGGGTCAGAGCACCGTGTTGTCTACCTGGTCGATGGTGAGTCTTACCTCTGTAGCCATAGAATTATCCAATTATAGACAAGCTCCAACGTTTCCATAAGATGAAAAACGCATACATAGACATAATACTAACAGAATTGATTTTTAACATTTTGATCAAACCGGTACCTCAAACGCTGTGCTTGATAAGACATTTCCTCCAATAAAGTGAAGCTGTTGACCTGAGAGAGAATCTCAGCCGAACCCCTCAATAAAAAACGAAACATGTTGTACAAACAGAGCTTCCAAGCACAGGGTGGAAGCAAGTAGAGCAGAAAACATCCCATAAATCCTCAAATCTAGCGCTACTGGCTTATAAACCCCTCAAAGTAACAGAAAGCTTTAGAGCAGTGCCACAGTAAGCTAAAAGCACCTGCAATGCCAATGCCCTGCAGAGCCGAGGGGATGAGAGACAGAGAGAGAGAGAGAGGTGAATATCCTGCGGCTGGAGTTAGAGCAGCACTTACGTTCACTATGGCCTCCTTGGTTTGAGCCATGTCTGATATGACGCCATCAGTGATGATGAGTAGGACAAAGTACTGAGATCCATCCTGCACTGCTGCTGCATACCTGAAGGAGAGAAATCATCAGCACAGACAGTTGAAGACAGATGCAGACTACATGTTCATGCATTTACATTAAACTGAAATTGGTTTAAAAAAAACAACCCAGAAAACGAGCAGCTACAGCAGCGTGTAAGCAACCACTGTATCAAAGAGGGGAAAAAAAAATAAAAAAAATTTAAAAAGCATGTTACTCAGAAACTAATTCCCCCTCTGCCCAGCATGTGACACAAAAGCTTAATATAGACATGTAAAGATGTAAAATATGTTGTATAGCTCTTCACATCTCAGAGGTCTATCCAGACACTATTACCAAACCCATCAGAGACGCCGCAGTGAGTGTGGCCTAGTTTCAATTGCCCATCGCTGGCTGCTCTATGAATAATTTATTAAACTCTTTATGCAAGTGGTGCAGTCTTATTCTTTCAGAACATTATTGATTGCCTAACACTCACTTGACAAGGTTTGATGAGCGAGAGGGGGAAAATCACTGTGAGAGTCAAGGACAGGTCAGAGGTGAGCGCCGCTTCTTGCTTTCAGTTTGGTAAATTTGACTGCGAGGCGCTGACATTTTAATCAAAGAGTGTGCCCAGTGGCTGACACCGGAGAGAGTGATGGCCGGTGTTTAGGACATTAAAGTAACATTTGTCTTCCTCATTTGTTCTACAACAATGTGAGCAACACTCACTGGAAACATTCAAGCATGTTAGCGACTACTAAACAGAGTATTGGATTACAGATAGATTACATTTTTAAGATTAAGATTAAGATTCCTACACAGATGAAAGCACATTTAACATCATACAGTACATCTAGGATCCACTATGAACAGTGCATCAGCACCTTTCATCAATTAGCTTGCTTTGGAAACTAAAGTAAATGTCAACTACAGGCATTTTCTGCTCAATATCTAATGTCCAAGATTTGCTTCTAGTCACAAAGAGTCATTTTAATGTTTTCATGTTAAGCAGCTCTCATAGTCTGCAAAATCTTTATAAATATTTTTTTTTAGTATTTTAATTTTACTGCACCCTTTAGGCAAGGAGAGACTGTACAAATTAGAATAATATAAATGAAATAAGTCTATGATTGTTAACAGATTATTCACAAACATGATATGATTTTTATAATATAAAATCCCTTGAAGATTTATTTATTAATAATTTTCATCCTTCGAAATCATGCAAAGAGGTGCATAAGACTTTCTGTCATCTTTCTAATTACTTGCTTGTGTCTATGGGTAGTGATTTGTAGAAGCCTTGTGTCTTATCCAGAGCACCACATGAATCCCTATCAGTCTGTCAGCTGCTGTCGAGTCAAACCCGAAGTCCAAGTCTAGTCCCGAGTCCTCATTTGTTTCAGTCAGTAAACTGTCATGTCCAATGTCAATATGAAGTTCTTACTACTGAGGTTTGTGTTTGAGGAACTGATCCATAATTTAAATTTACGTGTTTTTGTGTATACCTAGTTTATTAGTTAAAATTGTGAAAACTTTATGTGATCAATACAAGTCTATCTTTGACAAAGATACATTTTCATGGACTATTTCCACAAGTGTAAGTTTTTAAATAGCCACACATACTAGTATATATTACTTGAAATACAGAAAATTGAAAGTTCAGATCTGCAGTGCACAAACGTGAGTGTGAAAGTCTGGTATTAAAACACAAGAGCGGGTTGAAACATTTTACACCGGTGCTTTATCTAACTAGTAAACAAGGAATCTTTGACTGCCTGTATGTTTGTTCTACACATATTTCAAGAAATGCAATCTACTTAAAGCTGGGGTCCCAAGGATGTGCACTGTCGAATCTTAACGAAATTGGTGCAATTGGGACACTCAACACGTTCAATATTAATGAACTTTGAATAAACGAGTGAACAGCGAGCCTCTCCACTTGGCAGCAGCAGGGCGGGGCTTCAGGTCTCTGCTACTACATGTCAACAGCTGGAGATTAGAGCTGTACAGCAAGTCAGACTCCACAAAGAGAAAAGTAGACAGTGAAAACACGTTTGGACACATTTAATATTAATAAACTTAAATAAAAAAAACTTAATAAGCAAGCAAACAGTGAGCCGCTCCACAGAGAAATAAATTTGAAGTGGTGACTGTCCTCCGCTGCTTGAGAGGAGCATGGAAATTTAGAAATTGCATAGGGCATGACTGGAAATAGTTAAATGGCGCGCACAATAGGCAAAAAAATAAAAATAAATAAAACTTCTTAAAATATTGAGTGAGTGTTCATCAAACCCGTCTTTCTGTTTGTGTTTTTTTGTACTCCACAATAATAAAACCAAAAACAAGAGCACAGCTGGCAATCAGAGCTGGCAGCGGGTCAGACAAAAGTTGTTTTTTTTACATCACATGCTCTAAAAAGAGAAATGTAGACAGTGAAAACAGCTTTTAATCAACGTACAGATTCTTAGGCTACTTCCCAAAACCAGTATGTCTCATGTAAGTACAAATCCTTTGAGCTCACCCAATCTCAATCAAATAATCACATTTTTTCCAAAAGCTCTGTTATGTATTTTTTTTAATTATTATTTAAAAGCCCTCATTATACTTGATATGAGGAAAGATTCCCCATCACTTAACAAGTGTCAGTTTCTTTAATGTGGTCGGTGTATATACTCATTCACACCTCACATCAACAATATTACTTCATCTGTGTGTTGAAGCAGAAGACAGATATGTTTCTAAAAATCATACCTGCTGTGCATTTAATGTGTTGCAGCCCAATCTGTGGACAAGCCCATAAATCTACAGAAAGCACATGTAGCACCTGTACTCTAAAATGCCTGGTCCTACATATACTTGATTATAATTTCTATTCATCATTCTTTATTTTCCTTTCATTATTTCTACACAGTTCATATAGAAACATTACTCTCTGTCTTAATACCACTGTCAGCGGAACTAAAGGCCCACTGTGATCTGCGTTATTCACTGGGACAGGATAGTGCGTGATTACCTTGCCACATGATTAACAACGGGCGCGAAGTTCGTGGGTCCATACAGCTGAACCGTCTTAAGGCTTTGATGGTAAGCATCGAGAATCCCCTCCATACCGTTACAGTAAGGGTTCTCAACGTTGCCATTCTGAGGAAAACAAAAACAAAACATGAATAGTACAAAAACCTGATGGTTCTGGGTCTTGACATAGCAATTAATTCATGTAAACAACAGCGTTTCAGTAGCACCACAACATGTTTCCTTGTTAAGTTAAACAATAATGTGATACCAGGCTGAAAAGCAGCTTTTTACTGTTCTCTCTGCTTGAAAGTTTCAAGGCTGTTGCACTTCTTTTCAGCTGCTGTTATTTAGGAGCTGAACTAGAGCTGCAACTTAACAATTGCTTTTGTTATCGATTAATCTGCCGATTATTTTGTCAATAAATCGAAGAATCACTTTGTATATAAAATGTAAAATATTATGAAAAATGAAATTTTATTTCTTGATGCCCAAAGCGATTACTTCAAATGTCTTGTTTTATTGGATCAGTGGTCCAAAACCCAAAGATAATCAATTTACTATCATGGATGACATATAAACATGAAAATGTTTTTGCAAGAGGCTCAATGTATGAAAAAACAGCATAATTGATGTTCACTGAAGAGTAAAGAAAAACTACAAATAAGTAGTTAAAAAAAATACATAAATGTAGTATAGTATAGGATATAGTACAGATGAAAGATATGACAGTAGTATATAAAAAGCTTTCTGTTTGTTCCAATTGACATACTATACATTATACGTTATTTCCTAGTTTAGTGAATGAGTGAACACAGTCTAGAAGGAGAACATATTTATCTTTTTTATCATTTATTATTTATCTACCTTAGCTAGCATTTTATTTAGTAGAAAATCTGTCCTGTGCTTTTGTTCAGTTACAGAAATGTGGAGTCTTTACTTCAATGCTTAGCTGCCTTGGCTACAAGGCACATCCCTAACCAAACATTTCACCCAGGACTGTAACTTTACTTGTTAACTTACTTCCAAGACTAGAGCATAAAAGAATGAGGCTTCAATTATATGGTGAGATGAATCATAATTTGCAAATTCTAATGGAAATATGGAGTGATGTAGACGTTACCCTGTAGACAGACTACTCATTAGTCTGTACTATGCAGCAGCCGGCGCACATTAGCTATCTGAGAAACCAAATTGATTTAAGAATCCTTCAGCCTCACAGAACCTTATTTGCACTCCAAAAGGTAAATGGTATTCTCTCTGCATTATGCATGTCATAGGTGTTGCATGAAAACATGCTTACCCATATGCGTTTGAGGAAGCATTAAAACAAAGTGGTCACCAACCACTCCAACGGGAAATCTAAAATCATTTTTATATAGATTCAGATGAGAGTGTCTGAAATAACCCCATAGCTGACTCACCAGAGGGAACTCGTGGGAGACCCTCCCATCAGGGGGCAGCTTAGCACCGAATCCCAGGGCAGGGAACATCTTATCACTGTCATAGTCCTGGATGATCTCGCCCACGGCCTTCAGGGCCATGGCATAGGCATTCATCTGGTAGGGATTCATGTAGTGGAGAGAAGTGGACTGGGATGGATTTCCTTTCAAGACAAGAGAAATCAGAGTCAGTGATGCAGATCCTCAAACTGACAGCTGCAGCAGGAGAAACATGAGGGAACCAAAACTAAATTGGGTGTTGTGAATTAGAGTCGGGGCTTGTCGTAACTATCTGGATGTATGCTACCTGTAGATTAGGCTTTTTGCACAACAGGTAATGGTTCTAGGTGGAGAATCAGAAAAGAAACATTAGGATAGATGTTAATTATGTTAGATTTTATTCCTGTTTCTTTAATTTCAATGTTAATTATTTAGTTGAGTTTTTTTGCATCGCTACATTTATTCATCTCTACACAAATATATATAACTATTTATCTGTGTTTTTTCTCTACATGAATGACTATAAGAATATATTGTCCCTTGTATTTTACACTAGATAAGGCATAACAAACCCCCATTTCTAAATTATATTTATAACATTTTATAACTTCTGTCTTCTTTAAAAAATAATGTGCGTTATTTTAAACACTTATTGTGTGAACATTTTAATAAAACGTGTTTCATGTCGAAACACTTACCATTTGATGCAGTGAAGTCTATGGCCACTGTGAAGTGAATCTGAGTCCTGAAATAGATGAATAGAAGATAGGATGCTGTTAACAAAGGAGGGGCAGGAAACACTTGGCACTGGAGATTAATGAGGCTTTCATCTGAGAAAAGTAAACATAAAACAGTGTTGATAATGTCATTTGATAATACACCTTCGCCACAGTTGCTTCTACTCAGCTGTTGCTAGTTAGGCAACGCAGAACAACATGCTTTTATTATTGAATTTATGAAACAAAGAGAGCATACATTTACTAGTGGGCAAACAGCACTGTATTGATCTTTAAATAACACACCTATTTAAAAATGTATTAGCACAGTGGCAAAGATCAAAACCACAAACATATCCCACAAAACCTAGAAATACTGATAAAGGCAGAGTGATTTCCCAAAAGGTTTCCAGAAACATAATGAGTTGCTGCACCTGGCTTGATGATTTTCCGAGGAAAGATATGATTATCAACAGGCAGTAGAGCTGCAAAAAGAAAATAATCCCAATTCTCTGCATTCTTACTCTTTGTTTTAAGAATTTACTGTTTTTTTGTGTGAATGTTAATATCTCCTGTATGCTGTGCAAAAATGTAATCACTAGGTCTTAGATTTACTGTATCATTTTGAAAGCAGCCTTACAAAATACATTGTGTATTTTCTATTCATGAGCCCATAATGATAGCCAAAAAACCTTGAAAAGAAACTAAACATTGCCTAACTCGTCTCTGTTGGATTTCACCATTTCTCAAGAGAGGCATATGAAGAGCAAAGGAAAGGGGAGCTTAGATCAAAGTGTATGCTCTTTCATTGTGATTAACACTGATTGCCTTCCCTGACTTCACCTCCATTCAGAAATTCCCGCAAGCACACTATCGGAGATAATGGCGGCTTCCTCCTGGGGAGACTGACCCCAGCTCATTAATCAGCATTGAGCTGGACCGCTCAGCTGTTACAATTGTTACAATGGTCTGCTGCCATTTTGAAAAAAAAACCCCGAAAGCCTGATTTCTATGGTTAGTTTTGAATGTTTGGCTTGAAAAGGAAGGTGGTGAGTTAAAGTTAAGGTAGAGTGCAGGAAAGTGGAAATGTCCACACTGGAACTGTCAGTCTAACTGCCAATTAGGTCACCAGTGCATTACCTAGAAGTTCATCCTCAGACAGTGGCTGATACGCTCTTGAACTACCCACAATGTGATCCATGATTTTATTTATATTAATACCGTAACATTGAACCATACACAACTACACAAAACATAAACAGTGTACATTTATATTAAAAGTACAAAATAGTAGTTCTGTAACACTTAATTAACTAGTTGATTGACTACAACTAATGAACAAGTTATTTATCAAGCAATGACAAACATTATTTTGTTCCAACTTTTTAAATATAAGGATACTTTAATACTTTACTTTTTTTTTTGGTGTTACAGTTGAACCGTCTATAAGGTGGATATGCCTTATTTCCCTTTTAGGACTCAGGT
The DNA here is from genome assembly GCA_036937835.1 of Pampus argenteus. Taxonomy (NCBI): domain Eukaryota; kingdom Metazoa; phylum Chordata; class Actinopteri; order Scombriformes; family Stromateidae; genus Pampus; species Pampus argenteus. The sequence continues at coordinate 17,852,784 of CM072864.1, read as the reverse complement.
TTGGGCTGATGTAAGGGTTGGCCGTGTTTTCTTCACATCACTATTTCTCTTTCGTATTCTGTACAGTGGGTTAACTGGGAGAACAGGTTTAAAAAACCAGGGCATTCATTAAACGGTGCCACTTTCTATTAGAGAAAAGTGCTATGAAACAAACAGTCCAACAGACCATGGACACACACGGCCCTCTAGGGATCAGTATTTGCTGCTGTCTGTCTGTGGCTTACTGCAGGAGAAGTTAAATCTCTCAACACACATGTGGCTGTGTTCAGCTGACTGGCTTGAGTTTTCTGTTTTTCTAATTTCACATGTGAGCACAGTGGGGATTAGTTTTAGAGCCGAACTCACTAATTATTTTGAGACTAAAAAAAAAAAATCAACACAGATTGATGTTGACTGATGCTGCAGCATTGTCTGTTATTCCTACAAACAACTAATGGCTGGTGGCAGTTCTGGGGTTACTATTTTCATCCTTCCAATTTTCCAGTTTACGTTCCTTCAGAGCAGGTAATTTTTTCATTTATTAGACTCTTCCTTGAGTGATGTATTACTCCAAGGACAAATTCATGTATTTTCATCATTTTCCTATTTTTGATCAGGGGTTCATAAATCATACGCTGGTCTCTTTCAACCTGATTCATTCAGAATGGGAAGTCCAACAATATTCTGCAATAGTTCTCTTCATGTCACCTTGAATCACTGCAATAGTTTAAAATAGTATCATATTGACTTTCCCCTTCCAGTTAGACAAACACCATATGGTAGTAGTCTTTATAATGTAAATTCCCTGCAGTTTTGGCAATCTGGGATGGGTAGGATATTGTATGTAATGTAAAACAGTAAGACAAAGAATGAAGCTACCGCACACCTACTGTACAGTCTCATCAGTATGCGCTGGAAACTGGCCAACCTAAACTACATTAATGAACAGATTTAGGCTTTAGTGTTTTTCCTGTATAATAAAATGCAGTCAGATATACACTATGTAGCAGTAAAACAAAGTGAAAGACAGATCAGGGAGGCCAACACTGGCAAGACTCTGATGGCTGTTTCTAGTTGGGTGATTCCCCCAGACATAAGTGAAGACTGTCTTATACATCAACTTAAATTGAAGTGTTCTGCCGCTGCCTCCCTGTAAACTCTAACAGGAACAGGATTATAATGGCTGACCATCAGAGTGAGACACCAAAAGCAGCACAAGCAGCAGTCCATCACTTAATACATGAAATTATTATACAATACAAACAATAATATATATTCTTTTTCCTGCATTTTTGCAAGGTGAAAAAATACTAAACCACTAGGCATGTGGTGAAATATAAGCTTGACAATAAGAGTCAAACAATATCTGCCCGTTTTCAAGGATCAGTTGTTAACAAAGATCAGTAAAAGAAGAAGAGGGAGAAAAATGCCATTCTGCAGTCTGACTGAAAAAAACTATCACTTTGTCCTACTTCAGGACAACAGGATATTTTGGGATGAAACTATTAAACCTTAATAAGATCTCCACACAATAGAGGCTCGACACAAGCCATTACACGGCTGATCTCACTGCAGATTTCATTTAGAAAGAAACATTTCAACATGCAATGAAAAGAATATAAATCTTTCATTATCCTCTCAGAATCAGAGCAGTATGTGGCTGTTGGACTTTAATTACCTCTATTTGACCATATCTCTGCCCCAATTGAAGATTAATAAAAATGTATGAAAAAAAAAAAAAACAATTCAGTGTGAAACCAGTCAGGTTGTGATGCTAAATCTTAAAAAGAAATTGCTTTTTTTAAACGTCTGCTTCAAAAAACATCTAAAATGCATCATATTAGTTGTTGCCTTTTAGAAAGGAAGCAGTAAAGCAAACATGAAAGAAGAGAACTTAATAACAGAAATCTAAATGATCAAATTTGTGTCTCAGATCGCTTTTATACAACCTGCTGCTCAGGTTCAGGCTCTGGCTCATATTTCTCATCATCTCTCTGAATAACAGGGCTGGCAGGTGTTCAGGTTCAGCTGTTTTTCTTTTCTTTTTTTTTTTTTCATACATTTGTATGAGTGCCACACTCTGTTCAGAGTCATCTCCTCCAGCTACTATAGAACAGATGCCAAATCAAAACTCAGAAATCAATTCAACAAATGCTGTACAGTAGTGATCTGCTGAAGAACCCCAAATGTGCAACTTTTATACAAGCAGATGTGAAAGCATACAATTTTTATTATTTTAAATCTTTAAATCTATTTTATTTAAATCTTCTTTTTTTTATCTAATTAAGTAAATCTCACCTGAAACGAAATCAAAAATATTTTGTTTATTTGGAAACTTACTACACCTTTCCTAAAGAGAGTTTTAATTCTACAAAATGGCATTTACAAGATACTTTGGGAAATATATTATTGTAAGGTAAAGACATAAATAACATTCATTAGTGTAAAATAAAATTTTAGTTTTTTGTATGGAAAGTGTGCATGTGACTAACAGAGTATCTTATTTTTATATCTTGGAGATAGTGCCGTTTCCTCAAATGCTATGCACCCAATTAAAACATTTCACATCATATAATTAGAGGAAAAGTACATTCAGTCTTAATTGGCCCATTCTCAGCACGCAGTGCATGTTTGACCGTCCCAATGGGGAATATCTCTTAAATTTCATTTCTAATGAGGTTTGGAGAAGATTTCTCTGATCCTCCAGTGAAGGTTATGGGCCTGTGGTTTATTTTCATGATGTGGGTGTTGTGAATCCCTTTGGGACAGTAGCAGTTATTAAAGGTTATACTAATAAATCTGACCTAACTTGGTGAATGTTCAGTAAAGAGTGGGTTCTAATTATAAAAGCTGCAAAAGTTTCACAGGTGCCTAAAGGTTTTTTCCACATTAATTGACCAAAACGGCAGATATTTTCTCCTGGACTGTCTTCAATCAAACACTGTAAATCTGGTGTTTCATTTTTTCATGGATACAGTTAATCTTTCCCATCATGGATAAGCAGCACTGCACCACTGCCAGCATTATTTTTTCTTATCAGTCTGTCATGCAGTCTGTGCCAAGCAGATAATAAATGTTAAATGCAATATATTTTATTTTCCTTTTCATACATAGTTAAGTTAGGTTATTCATGATTGTGAAAATGTTATGTAGTGAAATTATATCTTTGCAGAGGCATCACAAATCTTTCAGCTACCACAGCTGGTGCCACAGCAAAGATCTATTGGATATAGTGCACAAATAGTATCTTATCTTCAGCTCATTTCAGCTTGTTTGTCTGAAAAATATTCATAGTGGCATTGAGATGGCCAACAAAGAACCAAATGCAAATGCACACATATTCTAGTGGGGTGCTGGTTCACAGGTAGATTCAAGAGGAGGAAGTCACTAAAAATTATCAAGAAAGAAATGTGTGAGCTTTCAGGATCTAAGTGGTGGATCTAAACAGTGGGGGTGCTGTGAGTGTAGGTCCATTCATTAACATAATGAGTACAAGTTAATGCTGCGTTAAATCTCCTACATTTATATCAATAAATCATTCTCAAATTAATTTTGACAGCATGAACTAATGACTGAAAAAATGCATGTAAGTTTGTTTAGCTCTCTGCCTCCAGAGACAATTTCACACAAAAGAAACTTAACTTAAACAAAAAACAGCAGCAGATATAGAGATAGCCTTAACCTACAGTACATAGAATGCAGAAGTAAGTACAACTGACCCTTTCTGTGTCATATCTGTTTTTGCTGATATTTTCCAGATACTTTGTATATCTGCTTCTCCATATAAGTTTAATACACAATGTTTCTATTGTAGAGAGAACTTCTCAAAGAAAAGATTAGGGAGACAATGAAAACAGAATGCAATGGGGCTGCAGCAAGTCTTTCATGATGACTAAAAAGAAAATATCTGAACTGAAGCAGATTTCATATAGTCTTTGTCAGAAGCACCTCTCGCAGCCATGACACTAAAACCATACAAAAGAACTGATGAGCATTTAACATTTTTAAATGTCTGTAACAAAAAGATGAAGTACCACTTTACATATAGCTGTGCTGGCTCACATTAATTAATGGTCTGCAAACCTATTTCTATCCCAGCTGCCTGAAACAGTTTATTGTGAAGAATACCACTTTTTGTTTCATTCAGAGTCTAAATCCAATCTGTTTGTCGTGTACTGGGGTTAAATTACAGAAGGACTACTGTATGTGTTGTGTGTAGCTATATACATTTATTCCACTAATAGTAAGTAATTAAATAAGATGCAAACACCTTGGTCAAAAGTCAAAGATGTTTCCCTTAAAAAGAGTCTTTCTCAGAGGAATTATATATGAATACACAATGTGGACTATTTTTCAGTTGAACAAAAGGTGAGCCTTTATAATATTTATCTATTCAAAACATGTGATATTGATTAAGTGGTAAATGGTCTCTTAAAACATTTACAGATAATTAAGGTCGATTCTTAATCTAAGGTCTCATTTGGGACATACCACTTACAGGCATTTATTATTCCACCAAATCTCTAAGATCCCACTCATTTGTGAATAATGTCATCTATCACTTTTGTCTTTGAGCTATCTACCTTCCAAATGTCATGTAGAATATGCTGCATCAATTTAAAGGAAGAACAGTAGCAGGGAACCTGTAAGTAAATGCCCCAGTATCAGCAAGTCTGCTCATATTCAGGTTACACAAGCGTTTATCTGGGTTTTTGTGAATATGAAATGAAGTTAAGATACACCAACATAAAAACAAGAAACATCCCCACAACTGAAATATTAACAGGACATCGCTATGTATGTAATGCCTTCGTCCATTTTCCTACAAGAAAACTGCCTAAAGGACAAATGAGACCAGAGGCCAACAGGTAGTAAAGGTAAGGATTATTTTAAGTGTGAGTGTGTATGTGCAGGTACAGTATGTGTGTCTATTTGCGTGAGCTGCAGAGATCAGTAGGACAGATCTGGGACACTCACCAGTCAGCAGCGAAGCAGCAGAAAACGAAAATCAGGGCAACCACTGATCCACTGAGAAACATTTCCATATGAGACAGGTTGTCTGCCCTTAATTAAGCTCCAAGATCCTTTCCATATTTTGTTATAGTCATACATATTCATTTACACTGTGTCCTTACGACGCGACGCCTTACTCACTCACTTAAAATTTCAATCTACTCAGTAACTGCAGTCAATAGCAATGATGAAAAGGTGGTTGTACTGCAAAATGCAGCGGGTGAAATGGGAAAGAGGAGTCAGGGGAGCTGAAGTGATGCATTTAAATGTATTAAATCTCACATTACTGATTTTCTACCTGATTTCCATGTATTAGTCAGAGCGATGGTGTGTCTACAATGTACACAGCACTTACTGATGTTCCCTGTATTGCGGTAGCACAGTTTTAGAAAGTTAACTTTAGTTAACTCCCAATATCGATTGATATTCTAAAGCTGTATCTATGTGAGGTGAAACAAAAGAAAGAGTTCAGTAGGGTGGTTTTTTCCCTCACTGCCTCTGGGTTGATGCACAAATATTATTGACAATAAATATGAACAACTAAGAGCTCATATATTGTAAGTACCAGTGTTTTTTTTTTTTTTTTTCACTGGACTGTTTTTGTTGAATTCTGTCACATGTGAAAGTGCAGACTGAGCACTGGTGTGTGTGACGACGGGGCAAGCAGAGAAATAACATTAGCTTTTAGTAGATGGTTTCACTTGGTTTTTGGAGTTCTTGCTAACAGCGAGATGAAAACAACCATTATATTGCTGGCTGCGCCGGTCTGACCACAACAAGAGACTTAATGCCCTTGTCAGGCATGCTTACTTGTGGTCTGACAAAAATACCAGAGGGCCAATTGGTTAGGTTTAGGGACGGGAAGTGAGATGGATAGGGTATGGGTAAAACAGATCAGGGTCAGAGCCAATCAGAGGCTGAGTAGGGACAGAAGGTATACTGAGTAAGCGTTCACAGTTTCCGCATGTATGTACACCACAGGCGGTTCACACTGGCACATGCAGATAGTTCCTTTTGTTTGTTAATTTGAATATATATGAATTAATTGTAGTGTTAATGGAATAAATACACCACAAGAGCAGAGCGTAAACAGCAGCAAGATGCATCCTTTAAGGCCAAGATTGAACAGCAGGCGCAGGCGCACTGAAAACAACAGTGGGACAACAGTCACACTGTTTGTGTTGTCCCACTGTTGTTTTCGTGACCAACTTTTTATTAGATGTCAACACCATTCCACACAAAATGACACATGTGTAGCTTTATATAGTTGATTGACTGCAAATTAAAATAAAAGTAACCATGAAAATAAATATGTTGTCAGGCTTTCTGTATTATTTCCCCAAGGTATCTGTCACAAAGGAAATATATGTCAGGTACTTTACAACACAACAGTCAACTCACCCTCCTTTGATATAATCCAGAAAGGTGTGCTCTGACTCCACAATGAATGACAACATGGACACCTGTGAATAAAAAACAAAACACTGATTATCTCAGTTTGGTAATTCTACACATTAACCACTGACCTTTGATGTAACCACCCACAAAACGACTTATCGACACAGAACGATTTTGGCGTCTGTGCAGCATATTTGCATTACAATCGCTGAAAGAACACCAGTGTGGCTGTGCACTGATGGAGCAACGTGATGGATAACTAGCTACAGATTTTAATTATAAAGTCACCACATGCAGCAAGTGCAGCCAAAGTACTCAGACAGTACCAATGCTGTGGCTCGTTTATAAACATCCATCGCTATTCTTTACAGACAAAAAGTTCCCCTTTGCAATCACAATGTTTTATCATTTACTTAAATTTACTGTCTGGATTCAAAGTCCTGGGAATGGAATAAAAACATTTAACAGAGCTAAAGTGCCTCATGCAATCTACTTAGCAGAAACCTCCTAATAAATACAAATGCAAAGTTGCGGTTTAAGTGCACCAGGAGGTCGGTTCTCATCTCCGAACTTAGACTTACCGTCCCAGAGTTGATGTATCTCTTTTTCTTTATTTTCTTCTTGGCATTCACCACCTACAGTTGTACAAAGACAGAATGAAAAAAAAAGGATAATGATAATATAAACCATCAGCACAATTCTTTTTATCCACCCTTGGGCAAGTAATGAAAAAAACATCTTTGTCCTCCTATTCCATGTCTGTAAGGGTAATGAAGCATGGAGACCATGAATCCAATAACTGCACTAGGTGAGAATGAGATAGCATTGATCATGCCTCACAGCAAGATACAGATTATTAAGGAGGAGATGTCCTGTACATTTTACGTGCATATTACCAAGCTTAGGGATGATTGAACACCTGTAATTTACATTGTGACAATTGTACCAGTGTACAATTATGTATAATGTAGGCAAATGCATACCCAAAAATATATACCAATATTGTGGTGATAAACAAGACAAGCTGATTATAAAGAGAGAAGAAAAACTCCCTACTCTAAATACATATTACATTAAGAGCTTGTAGCTTATATGAAAAAATAAACCTTCAAGGTCAAACATCACTACAGCTTATTCTACGCATTAGCCTGGAGAAAACTGCTGCATAATAAATTAAAAAGTATTTCTCTCTTTTTTCTTTCTCCTCCTCTCGGCAGGATCTGCTCCTCCTTACCATCTCTGTGGTTTCTGATCCTGCTCTTTAACTCTTCTTTAACACAGATGATGCCTCACAGAACCACAGCCATCACTCAATCACCGCCAGGTTCACATTACATCAGACGGACATCACCCTTGATTACACCAACCCCGTTAGCATTAGCCTGCTGTCAACTCAACTCACAGAGCTAATGCTTGTGGGCCTCGTGCATGTCGGGTCGAGTACACAGGAGTCTGCAATGAGCAGAACGCTACGGCCTTTGACCTAATCAAATTCTTTATTTGTCAACAGTGAGAAGGTGGCTTTATGTAGTTTTAGGGCACATCTTGAAACTGATTCGGGGAGAGTGACCTAGAAAATGTATGAAGAAAGTGCTGTCCTTCATTTTCTAATTAAAATACAGAAAGGTTTGATGAAGGGTAATGGATGTGCCTTCTTCTGCCATGTCAGCAGTGTGAAAGGGCAACTCTGCATGCCACTCACTCAGTATGTCTCTTCTTACCCATCCATCACCCTCTCCTCCTCCTGCTCTTCTTTGGCCACGTACTTTGCTTAAGCCACCTCCATGACTAATTCAGAGACTAATGTGATACGGCAAGTGTTTTAATGAGCAGGGACCGATACAGGATCCTCCCAACAGTAATGCCCATTCTGACCCTCCAAGGACCATCCAAAAAACTCTAGTCAGGAGCAAATTCTGCAGCATGCCCATTTGTATTCTCACCACAGAAACACCCTTCCTCATCTGGTCTGCTGTGCCACTTAACCACATTGACGCTTAATGCCAAGTAGGGGGAATAGACACAGAGAAGGTTGGATATTAATTTCAAATAGCCACAACTCAGCTTAAACAACCAAGAGCCTAGAAAATGTCCTGTCACTAAACTTTGGATAACAAGACCTTGCAGAGCCAAAATCGAAGTAGGTTTCTCACTCTGATCCCCAGAATTAAAGATTAGTTTGTTTTTGTGCCCTGGAACTTTTGTTCCAAAGGTGCACCCACAGTTTCATTCAGTAATAGTTTGCACAAAACTCTGTCTGCCTACAGTATGCATTGGTGCATTTCACTTGACTTGAAACACATATAGTCACCAATGTGGCCGCACAAAGACTTGCACTGAACAAATAGATGAATCAAAATTGGATATAAATGGCCAAGACCGAAGAAAACGTTTGACCTCTGCCAACAAAGGGTATATAACAAAGTATTGGGTTGAACCTTTGTTATTGACCAGATACATATTTTACTCTCATCTTTTTAAGTGGGAGAACTTGCACAGTTGTTGGCAAAATAAATATTTTTTTGGTCCTCTATAGTCAAATTCAGTGAGGTCAGGTTTACCATAAAGTGGATCTTACTTGGCCATGCCAATACAACTACACAAACCTGGAATAATGTTAAAACTAACTAATCACGTTGCACCTGTAGCAGGGAAAGTTTGTCAATTTCCATCTACCACCTTCCTCATACAACCCTTTAAATCAAATGGTCATAACGAAATGTGCAGCTACAATCACTCAATCAGATTTACATGCAGTAAAGGTCCTCTGCCTTGAGAGAAAATAGAATAGGTGATGAGAGTATCGACTGTCTGTACATTTACTCACCTCGTAGGCATTTAACTGGTTCTGACCCCGACATAGCTCTTTGTAGCTGGTGGTGAATTCGCCGATGAAATCGTGGCTGGAGGAAAAAGAAAAACATCAAATAGTGGTCTTTCAGATATGGACGGTACAACTGTGATAAAAAGAATATCTGGAGGAACCACTGATACCGAGCTGTACATGTAATAATCAATCATTAATGAAAAAAATTAATAGCAGTTTGTTGTGAAAGACTGTGAATATGGTGATACTGTACTTTCTGAACGAATACACTGTCGCAAATGTACAAAGATGATACAATGAAAAAATGTAATTCATGAAGAAGTTGAAGGACAAACTGCGCGGATGACCTTTTAATTAATTCATAAACATGACTGTATATAAATTTGTGTGTGTGTGCATATGTTACCTTCCATCTCTATCCCAGTCATACACTTCCACTTTAATCGTTCTGTAAAACAAATCAAAGGAGAGAAAAGAGTTTGTGTTAATGAATTTATGTAATACATGAGTCATATGTCCTTGAAGGTAGACTTTTCTCATTTCTGAAATGACACAGTGAAAGCATGAGCTATTAAGGCTCATTAACTGCTGGTGAATCATAAATTAAAATCAATCACAGATGTTTGCATCTTTGTCTACATCCAAAAGATGCAAACATCTTTCAAAAGGATCTTATATTAGTGTAAAAAGATCTATTACTTTCTTAAAATTAAAACACACCCCACACTGAGAGAATGTATGTATTTATGTAGAAACTGTGAAAAACGTTCAGCTGAGACCATTACAAATCCACAAAGATTATGTTTCTGTAAGCCTTGCTTCCAAAATAGGAAGAAAAAAACCTACATATTTTAGAGTGTGTTGATAACCAGACATTCAGGATTTTTAATGAATTGTTTACCATTGAAAAGAGAGCAGGTTGACAAAGTTGCCAAACGTTTGGGTAAAACATTTTGCTGCACGTGACAAAGATAGATGACTAACCTCTTGGGAGGGAGGGAGCATATTTTGCAGATTCTTGAAATAAATGTGAAGGAAAGAAACTAAAAGTAAGCTAAGGAGAGTTTACTGGGAATGAGCAAAGTTGTTTCTTCTCTTCCACTCAATTTGATGGAAAGATCAGTGGATTGCCCCTCACCCCCATCCCCCCACCACCACCAGCAGTTGCTGTCATTCATGTGTCACTGGGTCCAGTAGGAGGCAGAGGGACGGAGAGCTGCCCTGTTATCCTGATCTGAACTCATTCTGTCTGCGCTTAATGTATTTCTCTTCTAAAAAAAAAAAAAAAAAGTGTAATCTATGTAGAAAAAGTTTGGACAAGAATTGTGCTACTACTGAAACAATTTATAACACAAGCAGATTTCATAGGGAGAAAACGACAAAATCTTCTTTGTGCTATTGACTGACGGACAAAAAAAATCTAATGTGTTTTGACAGTCAGGGCCAGCATGGAAGATGATTCCCTAGTGATGTGTCAGTCAACATCAATCTTCTCTAAGGTAATTTTCTTGCAACTAGGGTCATGAGTATCACTATGATATGATCAAATCCACCAGTGTAAATACAGAGAATTAGTCCTTGGATCAGTTTCATTTCTGTTGAAATGAACGATGTTCACTATTAAAGCCAGACGATTAGAGATTGAAAGATTCACATGAGGCCGAAAGACGTGACTGTGGAAAGGGAAAAAAAAACCCCATGCTGTTCAGGTTAAAAAAAAACGTAGCACAGCAATTTGCAGGAATTTCACACAAAAAGTAACAGACACACAAAATTGCTATTGGCCTCTCCTGCCATCAAAATCCTCAAAGTGGAATCAGACGTCTTTCATGCCTTCTGCTCTATCCGTCTGACCCAATTAGCTTCTCTGGGCAGGTGAGCAGAGACAGAATTGAAGTGAAGAACCTCTGTTGACACTCAGTGTGGTGGAGAGGGCAAGATTTGACGTGCTCTTTGACAACTTCTACATAATCGCACGGCTGTCTGGGTCTACACACTTTAATGCTTACACACACACACACACACACACATAGAGCAGGTCTCCTCTGTTGTTCCAGCCACCTGTCAACATCTATAGAATAAAGAGTACAGCCACTCTTCCTCCCTCTTCTCCCTTTTTTCTCTCTCCTCTTCTCCTGCCAAGACTCGTCCTGCTTCCTGCGAGACCCTTTGCTCTGAAGAGATTCAGATAAGATAGGAAGATGCCACTAAAGTAGCCAATCAGAAACTTTTGCCATTTGTGGACAAATCAATGAACAGCCAAGCATGTTAATAGCTAGGTCTGTAATATTTCTCTATTTGAGCAGCAGATAGAAAAGGGTAGAAAATCAATGTCTTCTAAATTTGACGCAGCCAGCCCTTTGTGGAACTGTGTGGTTTTGATTTCCACTGGAAAATCACACATTTATTCGTGTGTGTGCGTGTGTGTGTGTGTGTGTGTGTGTGTGAGGTACCCTTAATAGTACATAATCATTTACCCTACCTGTCATAGTCTCCGTTACAGAGTGCTCTAACGGGGATAGAGAAGGGCTGCCACACAGGGTTCAGGGTGTTCTTCACCACTTCAGTCTTGTGGCAGATGGTGAACCTGGAGATGCACGTCGTCAGGGATTTAAAATACTAAAACACACATCTCTATGAAAACCTTGATGATTAAAAACCTTTCGACCCTAGTTTGCATTGGGACCATGACTGCATGGATTAATCAGCATGCATCTGAGTTCAAGGGATCTCGATCTAATTCTCTTGACCTTGAGTTCCTTCCCCTTTGATGCCCTCTTACCTGGCTTTAGGGAACCAAAATAAAAACCTACTGAGAAGCATAAGTGACAAACTCACGTGCCATCCTCGTTGCTTCTGTAGAAGACCATGAAGGGGTCTGACTTTCCAAAAAAGTCCTTTTTATCCAGTTTGTTGGCACAGAATTGCATGGTAGCGTAATCCTGCAGAGGGGGCAAAATAAGAGAAAGAAAAAACATAGACTCAGAGTAATGAAAAGACAAAAAAGTAAAGGACATTGTAAATCCATGCTCCTGTCTCTGTTTGCCTCATGTTGTTTGTTTATACGCGCTGTGTGTGTGCCAAGATATAAAAGCACTGAAGCACCAAATAAAAGCAAAGTGCTGACTGAATCCTAACAAGAGTAGCACAAAACCAGCTAGTGGGCTCTCGTCTCCAAAACTAGCAAATGCATTTATTACAATTTCTTTATTACGCAACTCCTACATAACAACGGTGGATGGGAATAAGAATAAGGAATATCAAACTAAAAAAAACCTTGTTATGCTGAATATAATCATAGCAACACTATGAGAGGCCACACAGAGGAACAGAAATGGATTCTAAAACCCTGCACATGGGGGGGAGAGGGGGGTGCTGTGTACAAAAAGGATGTGGAGGGTGTGAGTGCAGCTAATGATATATTACAAAGGCTGGTATTACCATAATTATACTCATTTAGGCAGCATTTCAATGTGCGCTGCCATTAAAAGGACAATGAACATACCCTATAATGCTCTTGGTTCTAGATAGTCTCCCTGTGGTCAAGGTATTAGTCTGCATTATGTAATAATGAGTGGGCAGAGACTGGACAGGTAAAAGTCTGCATCAGAAGAAACTCGGCAAAGTGCTATCCATCAACAGTCTTGCTTTGTGATCTTTTTTTTTAGAAAGTTTTTAGGTCTCAAACACACTGCATATGCAAGTCGAATGTCTAATCATCATATTTTAAAAGTGTAAGCTGTGATACCAGAAGAAATTCAGAGCGATCAACTAGCAGACTAGAAGAGCTGTTTTTACCTTGCTGGTCTGCCCGGCCTTTTAGGTTTTGAAGTGCAGCTATTAGATCTGAATCAGCATGGTACTGGGCATGGCCTCTATTGATTGCTTTCACCCACATCAGTATGGTGCTATCTGCGTCTGACATGCCTCTCACTAACCCCTAGCACATCACTTTATGCCTCGGATACAGACGTGACAAAGACCAGCCTGTATCTCTGAGGCAACTGCTAAGAGAAAGATGGTTTCCGCACATAGTAAAATACTTCTTTGAGTTCTCTTGAAAAATTAAGCTAATAAAAAAAGCTTGGCTTTATTGAACGTTTTACGAACGCTGTTGCATTGTATCAAAGTACAATTTGGCCAAATATTTGTCCAAATATCTCTGCCTCAACCTCACCTGTTGAACGGTGACCACTCATACAGTTTTTTTTTCATAGTCATGATTTTTTTTGTGTCCTTTTTCGTTTGCCAGTTTGTGGTCACTGCGCCTGTACTTGGTTATGATCTGTCTCTGCTTTCTATCTCTGACAGTAGAGAGATATTCTGCCAATTCATAATTTATTTTTCGGGCCAGATAACATTCTATTCTTCTCTGGCTTTTATTTTATCCTTTCCGATGCTCCATATAGGTGTCTTTACATTGCGTTATAATTTGTGTGTCAGAGAGGGGACTCCTTTCTGGGCTCAGCTCTTGATTACCACTGATGTTTTCAAGCATAGGTTATGCTTCCAATCAACACTGTGGAAATGTTGAAAAAAGATGCAAAGTAAATAGCTGATTGAAACTGTCACATTTGTGCTAAATGAATCAGGGCCGTTTATACCCATTTTCATGCCCTCCTGTCATTTCAGGTAATATTCTGTGTTTCAACAATATAAAGCATGTTGATGGAAAATGGTCTTTTTTGTAGTTGTAGTTGGATACAGATCAGCCAGGCTATAGAGCCATCCACTCTGCAGTTTGTATCTGACGTGTGTCACAATGTTGCTTGATGGCTTTTCACAAGAACATCTGATTTGTCACGTTCCCATTGTGGATTTTAAAAAAACACAACACATCATGGTACTTTAGAACAGCAGATTTTGCTTAGGTCAGTTATCCAAACCCCCTTTAAAATAGAAGCATCCTATAACTGTCCTGCTTAGCCCTGACGTGGCCTCTACAATTACACTATCATGGCAACACAGTGCCTTAAGCCTTCATTAGGTACAGATAACACACACTTGCTTTGGTGCCTGGCAGTGTTTTCTCATTATGGGGAAAGAAGGCAGAACATTCATTTCAGCCACTGAGGTTTAGGAGCATCATTTCTCTGCTGTAGCAAGATATCACTGCATGGGGGTAAGTTGCAGAGTAATCCACACTGTCACATTTAGAAAGTGGGAATAGTCTTTTAAAGGAATATGAAGCAATGCATACAATGCTAGAATTCACATGACATAAGCCTAAAGCATCCTCAGGATTGCATAAAGTAGTGATTCACCAACTGAATCATAAACCAGAGGATTATATGATTCAGAAATCAACACAACTCCTTTATATGCCTCATTCATTCATTCATTAAGGTGAATGAAGGCTATTATAACTGTAAGCCTCAGGTGAAGGATTTTTGTCAATGTGAGGGAATAAGAAACAGGAACAAAGCTTCATTTCTTACTAAAGTGAAAAACTGAAGAATATTCGAGGGAACCATACAGATGGGTAGCTGTGATCTTAGTATAGTAATGGTAAGCTGGTTGTAGCTGTACATTTGCTCAAGAGAAAGACATGTGTGAATTGAACCATAATTCCATTCAGAACAGGCAGGAGTAAAAACACACAGAGGTATACTGCTGTCATATGTAAAGCGCTGTATGGTTAGATTTACATCAGCCTGTGCTGCGGCTGGACTGTAAGGAGGATCTGAGAGGAAGCCAGCCTCCTCTCATTATGTCATACATGCCAGAGATAACGACAGCCATGAGGAAACCTCTGATCCATGCGGAGGCTGTTTCTCTGTCTAATGATACCTGACAAATCCACCAAAAAGGTGAGATCCAATGCGCCAGTCCCTGAATAAGTACCCCCAGTTGATTCCCAGTCTGCGGGTTTCAGTTTTCCCACACAGCAGTTGCAGTTTTTACTTGAGGCGAAGCAGCAACTCTGCTGTCACCATTTATTATTCACAGGTGAATTATAGAATAAACACCATCCAGATGGATGGTAGCTATTCCAAACTGCTATAATTCACAGGTGTGGGACTTATACAGGGTCTTCAGATATTCAACTACAATTTCCTTTTCTTTACCTGAACCTGAGGCATTCAGGCAAACAGGGCAGGTGTGGAGTGACATGTCAAGTCTCTCTAATTGAGTCTGGGAGAAAGGAAATGGTCATTTGTACCCGTAATGATCATTTGCATTTATATTACAAAATCACCTCTTGAAGTGGTGCTTTGCAGTGATGCTGCTAACTCCTATCATTGCAGATCCAGTTCACCTGATGAGTCAGAGCAGCTCTTCAGTGACTGTGTGCACTGACACTTAATCCAGCAGGACCAAATCAGTAACAGTTATCATGGCAGTTTTATTATCAGCATGGCATACCTCTTTCACTTTTTTTTTCCAGGAAATGAATTATGCTCTTACCAAAAAAAAACAAAAAACCTTAAAGCACAAATACTGTTAATTATAACTGGATAAAATGCATTTTACTCAAGATGTATAACAAAGTTACAAAGCTTTGACTCATTAGTTGCTTACATGCATTAGGATATCATAAAACATTTATACAGTGGTTGCAGCTTAATGGGCTTGCTTTATAGCCTTGTTCTGGCCAATAATCTTGCTACTTTCTCCTGCTCTAGCATTATACTGGCAGTATAATGTGATTATTTGCCCTCTTCATTTAGTTGTGTGGAGAGAAAGCCAATGGACATTAGTGGACACAGGTTATTACTGCAGATTATAGAATGTCCATTTTAGTGATTATAACGAACGCAGCCCATTAAATACCTTATTCAAATTTATAGCATATTTGCTTTGTGCACAATTTAAAAAGTGACAGACACAATTGCATAGGGGCATTGCATATCCTGCTGGTTTATTGGGAAGTTGAGATACTATACATATTACTGAAGTCAAAGCTATTGAACAACCCACTTAGCTTCAGCAGGCTTGTCAACATTGCTAAATACACCTACACTGTCACATTCAACTGCATAGTGGCATGTTGTAATCAGTTACATTTAATTTAACTGTTGTTTAAGGGCCCGGTTCAGATTAGATCAGTGAATACTGCAAAACATTTATTATGCACCTGCATTGTAAAAAAAATATATATATACTGGACTAAAACTTTTTTGACTTACTCTGCAGTTTCCCAGCTCTTCAGCAGACAAGAGAATGGTCCCGCATTTCTTCCCAGGTATGCCACTGTAAAAAAAATAACATAGATATCATTCACTCTTACAACAAATATTGATCACAGCACAACTTTAAAGACCCACTCAATTATTCTGTTATGTTAGGTAAGTGGCATTGAGAGGCACTGTGTTGCATTTCTCGGTGGCTGGTGGAGGTAAAAAGTTATAAGGGAGCTACACTTCAGCAGAAGCTTTAACAAATGTTGCACTTAACTACAGCTGAGGAGCTTTTGCTTTTACTTCTGTGTTTCCTTTGTCACATCCCATGTATGCCAATAGCAATATCAACCAGAGAACATAATTGGCACTCAAATAATAATGTATGGCTTTTTCCGCAGTCACATTTTTTATTTATTTTAGTCTGATAACACAGGTATATTTTTGCATTAAATTACAGCTTTCAAACACAGAAAGGTAATGTGACATTAGAGTGACAGTTTGACAGCTCTAATGGGAACATTATTTTGTATCACCACTAACTGAATCAAAAACAAGTTATAAATACTTTCTTTTTAGTACAATGTAAAATGAAACCGCTGAGAAGCAGAACTCCTTTAATCCCTGCTTACCAACACCAGACTGAGACTTTAAAGGTCTGCATTTGTTTACCCCCGATTCCCGCACCAGCAGATGATCAACACATATCATAACACAACAGAGGTCTGCTGTATGTCTCTGTTACTATACATCACCTCTCCAGTAGGCCGTCAATCTAGTAGCATCAACAGAGACAGGATTGATCCAGGGTTTGTCCTAAATTTTATTTGGCTGTATTTTTTTGAAGCAGACCAAAATGATTTTATATATATATATATATATATATCTCCAATCTCACTAACTCTCGGCATCCACTGAAGCGGTGAGAAGGCAGAGCTCATTCCACCCAACACAGAGCAAGACAGCGTATCTACTTTCCAATCATAGAGTTGCACTCCAGCTGCTGACACTCCTGTCATCTTTAAGGATAAAAAAGGAAATTACACTGGAGTCCTGTTGTGGCCTTAGCTGGAGCCCAATCATTAGAAGGTCAGACTTGCTGTAGATCCTCATCAAGCTGTGACAGTTGATATGACTGGAAGTACTCCTGGTTTCTATACTGCTAAATGGGAGGCAGTCTTTGACTACAGCAGCAGAACCTTGCATTATTTATAAAGATAATCTAAAAGCACAAACCTGCAATGCCTGAACACGCAGGGTATGCCAGGGGGACATATTAAGAGATAAAGCGTGGCTTCTTTCTTATCTGCTGGTACAGAAAGTGTTTGTAGTGTTTTTAAAATATATGATACAAGGTGTTTTCATTAAGCTTTACTGGCCTCTCCCAGGGTTCCCAGACCAATATGTGCAAAATAACCATCATAATCTCTGCTTTAATGAGACAAAATATAAAACGAAGCCATCATATTCTCAAAGGGCAGACACATGTCATTCTCAGGCTCTATCTTTAAACTCCATGGAGACCAATCTCAAGGTGAATTAACTGTCCTTGAATTATTGATGTTTCGCTCCGTACAGTTTGATAATGCCTCAAAGAGCCAGTAAACCCTTCACCAACGAGAGCAGTAAACCCTGCACACTCCACAGATCAAGATATCTCCCTCAGGTCAGGATAATGACCAATGCTCCTTTCAAACTAGGAAATGAGATCCAGTGATTGGTAAAATAGCAGCTCCAGAGACGTTAAGATGCACTACCCTCATCTAATCTGCTGCTGAGACAAGAGCAGGTACCAAAAGGGCAATGGTCTTTTAAATTAGGCATGCATTACTGAGTGCGACATTTTCTCTGACAATGACTAGCTGACTTGAAGAGCAAGCAAGCCCTGAGCAGATAAATACATTTCCTGTCATTTCTCTGTGGCGCACAAGTTCCTTTTTATTGCACAGACTAAACATATTCTTGCTAGTTCAAAAAGCTTCTGGAGTGAAATATGACTGCTGGTGATATGAGGTGTCCAGCATCAAGACGCCCTTATTCGCTCAGCACTCATTCAGTGACGAATCCTCAGTGAGAAAATGCTTTGATGATGAAATTATGTGAAATATTCTGCTGTGGTCCTCCTTCCTGTACTATTTGATATGAACAAGGCCTACCGTCCAACTGCTATGAGGAACTGACATGCTTTAATCAGCTGGTCATATAAACAAGTGTCTCCACTGATTCTGCTGCTGCTCAAACATCTGAATATTCAATGACACCAGTCAAACAACTCATGTCAACACAACGTGACAGAAACAGGGTTATTTTACAAGTTGCATCATCATAAGCACATACATATCTATACATGGCATAATGCTGAATCCATTTTTTTGTCTCTTTCTTTTCTGTATTTTTGCTTGAATTTCTTTTGTTTTTGTCATGTCAATCTCCTGGTGTGCGGGACAAGTTACATCATCACAACCAGTAAAGTCAAATAATTAAACGCTGTCATTGTGTGTATGTTTCAGTAATGTAATTATGCATGTTTTTATTGTGAAGATATAATCACACATATGTAGGCATTTAAATAGTTTCTGTGGCTGCACAAATATATTACTAGAACTCAGACATCAGTCAGTATCAATCATTCCTCCTGTCCTCTCTGCAGCTGGGGGTAGGGGCAGGTTTGGGAGGAGGGCTGCTGTCTCACGCAGCAACCGAGTTTACAAAAAATTGTCACATTTTAAGATTTGTGGCAAACTAAGATAAAGAAACTAAGATACAGAAAACTTTTGTTTTAGTTTGTTCATAACAAGCTAAAGTCGCTATTATCTTAATCAGCGTGCTGCGGTTGTGTAACTGGGAGACTGCAGACAAAGCGAGTGGAAATATCACTTTTCTTCATGTTTCCTTCAGCCAAATTACTTATTGGCTTTTCACTCGCAAAGCTTTTACTGCACTTAAAGTAACTTGAGTTGCTATCTTTCACTTCACCTTGTTCACTGTGTCTAGTACAGTGTGTGTGTGTGTGTGTGTGTGTGTGTGATACCATAAATGACAGTAAAACTCAGGAGAGACTCTCTGCATAGTTTTCTTGTGTTCATTCAGTTAAGGTGCTGTGAAAAAACACTTGCAAGCACAACAGCTAACGGGGAAACTCAAACACTCGCCATCCAACTTTATGAGTCAGTCAATGACATATCTGTGTATAGGGCTGGCCCTGCTGTTGTGGTCCAGCCAAAAACAAAAATGTATTTATTTATATTGAAATTGATCTATATTGACATTGATCAATTAGGTTGAACTTTGAACTCTTTGATTTTCTGACATATACACGTGAGTAGTACATGAGGAGTCAGTATGTTATTTATTGAGTCAAGCATATACCAGTGCCCAGCCCACATGGACTTGAGTGTAACCTGCCTGTGGGATTTTCTTAAAAATATTACACAGTAATACTGGTATTCATAACCCTTTGATAAATCCAAAAGGTGCAATTTAACAATTTCTTCCTGGGAACTTGATGTTATTTCATGAAGAATCATATTTCACAGGCCACTTAAAAAGCAAGGGGGTAAGGTCCGAGGAGCAAAAGATTAAAAAGCAAAGCACCTGCCCTCATCAGGAGACTCCGCAATTATTGTTATTATTATTATTATTATTTTCAGCAAATGACTGTGATAAATAATAATTGGTTGAGTTCATCAGTGTCTTAAATAGTGTGGTGTGCATGCTATCTTGCATTGCAATATCAATATTGCAAAACAACATCTCATAATAGGCATATACATCGCGTCAGATTCATAGTGATTGACTGATATAACTGCCCAACAACTTTCAGTGCTTTGCGTTTTGTGCTGCCAATCAATACAAAGAGAAGGAAATTAATATCTTTAACATTAACTATGTGACTAGTCCCAATGTTTTCTAACATTAGTTTGAGGGTACAGATCACCTCCCATCTCCACACAGGATTTGTCACAATTTAGACTGAGTGAGGTGAAGAATATAACATTTAAGCACTTAGGTGATTCTATTTGCCAATTCAATTTAAGATTTGATGCAATCTACAGTTTAAACTAATGGTAAGAAAAACATTTCCAGGAGCAGTAAACCTATCTAAGTTCAGCGAGTTAAGCAGAAGTGTTGAATAGTTTTGATGAGGTGGTCTTGTTCAGGGAAGACTGATGACATGTCTGTTGTCATCTATGGCTTCTGTGCTTCCAGTCAATGATTAATGTGACATAATAAACACACTAAGATTTCTAGCAATGCAGGAGAATAGTGGCTCTACAAACTGCTTTCTTAGTAGTATGATGCTCAGTAACATTCAAAAATCTCCAAAATTCATGCATTCACCTTTTTGGCTCATGAGCAATACAGTGTCAGTCCATGATGTGTATTGATGTTGCCTGAAAATCTGCCTCATATAATCTCAGATTATCGGCGAAAAATCCTCTGCCGTTTCTTGCTTTTCAACAGAAATCGAGATGATCAAACATAATGTCATAAAGAAAACAAACAAGGAGAGAGAGAGAAGTTGAAGCAAGGCCTTGTAAGCGCAGTGACTTCCTTAACCCAGATAGAGGTGGAAGGAAGGAGTGCTGTCATGCTCAAAGCTCACACTGCAACAGAGTCGGCCACAGCTGTCTTGATAGATTCCCTGTTTGATCAAGTGAATGGAAAGAGATCAAGCAGCATATTTCAGCATCACTACAATTACTTGGCTAAAGTTTCTGATACTGATATTCCGCAGAATAGCAATGAGAATAATCTCTCTCTTTTCCAGAGGAGAGCACATTCAAGCTGTTTATTCCTTCAGAAAACAAGCATCAAAGATCACTGTGCATGACATATTATATTGTAGATATTTAGGCTCACTGTATGGCCTCTATAATTTTCCATCTAGAGGCAGGTGCTGTTGTGAAATGGTGATTCACAATGCCTGTATTCTCCATTACCTATCAGTGCGGAGGTGGGGTAGATGGAGGTTGGTGAGATTAAAGTCCAAAGAGGGAAAAGGAAGCAATTGTAGATGCCGCTCACATTAGGTCATTAGGATGAGAAATGGTCTTGATATTTAACAACGCTGCAACGTGTCACGCATACGAGAGTGGGGGAGGGTTGTCTGCTCAACTATATGAGTGAGGGCCAAAGAAGAAGAAAATGATTTTTTTCACACTGCAGCTGATGCAGGGTGGGTCTGCACATTTTCATACGAGGCAAAATGACTGCAGTGTTATCATGCTAAGAAAATTGTTACCTTACAATTTCACACCCAGATGGGGAGCAGCAAATTAAAAAAAAGAAAGATTTGGGATGTTGTAGCGAAATCACAGCAAGAATAGGATCAATTTCACTGCACAAAAGAATGATTTCACCGACATTGCTTAGGTCAGTGAACCAAGTGAATCGTTCCGGTTGACAGGGGGATCAAGTTAAATGAACAGATCTCCATCTCTGTTTGAGTTGAGACTAACAGAGATGGAGGGTAGACAAATAATCTGGCTTTGTGCCACAGTAAACATTTGGGGCAGTGGGCAGATCATAGTTGAACAGAATTAGACAAGGTTGCAGCAATTCTATGTGGGTTCAAATGGGATTATACCCCTAATCCCCTTGATCTTCATACACCGATAAACATCCCTAATCCTTTACCTTACCAGGATTAAAAAAAGGCGATGAAAACGTGTATGGGCTAATTCAAAAGGACACCAAAAAAACCTAATGTAGTTCTCAGAGAGGAAAAAGAAATCTGCCTTCTACTGGTGCTGCCAGAATAGGTGGTGTTGAAAGCAGGTAGCTAAAGGCAACCTATGCTAATCTCTTTAAAGCTTTGTTAGAACCAGCACAAAGCAAATAAATAGCAAAAAAAAAATGTCACATGGATATACAAAACAACCAAGAGTTTTTTTTTACCAGTGTTATTCATTGGATACCTCGGGTCTCCCACAGATGCATAATGACCATTATCACAACCTCAATGAATGAAACTAATCCTGTTATTTATGGCCGTTGTGTTCAGTCTTATATACTCACCGATTCCAGACACTAAATGTGAAATATAATTCGTGTTGTATTCCCTTTTTATGAGTGTGCAGTGAAGTAATAAGACTGTTGCTGACATTTTGATGGCATTAATTATGGCCCAGGCTTTAATCATTGTAACAATGTTTGATTTATTGTGATTCTAAATAAATGGGGCATTCATCAACCGCCTGCGAGCTAAAAAATCACTTGTTTTGACAGAGAAAGTGAGGATTAGGAGAAGCTGTCAATCAGATAGAAACCTTTCTCAGTCTTAAGGCAAAAACTACTCAAAGTCATGACAGCGAGTTCACTTCCTTCCTTGTGTTCCCTCCTGCCAACGCAAAAACCCTTCTCTAAAGGAAGTAACAAGCAGATTTCAATTTCCCCGGGGCAAGAACAGAACATCCCTCTCTATCAGAGGCCAAAAGAGATGCCTGATTCTCTTTGTTATGCTAGTCACATTTCATTTCACTTTCCCAATGTGGGTTCGTGACTTAAAATCAGAGCAGATTCTCCTCTCCCTTATCCCCATTGTGTCACCAGGCCACGGTGCCTTTATCCTGCTCATGTGGTGCTGGGCAGCGAGTGATGGAATTCATATCATATTACACAGGGTCGCCTTGACCTCCACTGTGGTGGTTACTGCTGACTATAGATTGCAATCCGCATGCCGACAGATCATTTTCAACCACTGAATAGATTAACAACATTGAGGTGTTAACTGGGGCAGCAGAGCGCTCGTTTAGAGTCTTTCAGGAAGCTTTCTCACATTTCCAACAGATGACATCCCATGACCATGCCAGAAATAAACACTGTTTGCTCTGAGTGCAAAACAGATCAGCTAAGCATATCTGCAAAGTTAAAGCCTCTGCTGCCCTTGTCTGCTCTTGCACCTGAGGCTTCAAATTATTAGTGTGATTACAAAAATCTATTGCCCAATTATCTACAGAGCTTTTAAAACCAAGACCTTTAACAACAGTATATATTAAGTTAACTATTTATTTTCATACCAAAAGAGATTTCTAGATTTTGTGTGACACCGAAGTATTTGGAGAGTCATAAACAGAACAATCAAACTGACTGTTAGTTTAGAGGCTTTTTTTTGCCTCTAGTGAAAACAAAATGGTAACTCATATATTCCAGTTTCATTGGACAAAAACAGTTCTTGTGCAATCAGCACTGTTGGGGTTTTCCACACCTAAGCAGGAAGACACATTATTAGAGAGGGACCCTTGTTAGTGTTCAGCCTTGGAGCCCAAATTGGCATTTAGCAAGGCTGCAGAATTTTCTAATTGTGTGTGATGTCCCGAGGCAGAGGACTGTAAGCTATCTAAAGCACTTCACCTCCCAGGTAAGTAATACACAGAGCTAAACACTGTACGTGCTGCCTCCATTTACAATAGAGAGAAGTCAGGATTTTCAGTCCCACCAAAACAATAAATACTTAATTCACTCCCACTCATTAGTTTAAATCTGCAGCAGGTTTTTTTTTTAAGCTCAGAGGAACTGTCGTCATGTAGTGAGTCTGTCAACTGTCAACTACATTAACCAACAACTTTAAAAGAACTGCAAGTCTCTGAAGTCAAAATGAGGCAAATGATGTCCTCCGCTTCAGTTTCCTCTGCATAAACTTCTGGTGAGTCAAATATCAAAGTTCACACAAAGGTTTGACATGTTGCGAGCATGTCAAAGAGCATGTACTTGACCTTTTAAATTTAAATGTTCATTTTTAATTCTGGATGTGTGTCTGAGTGTGTGTGTGAGAGTGAGTGAGTGAGTGAGTGAGTGAGTGAGTGAGTGAGAGAGAGAGAGAGAGAGAGAGAGAGAGAGAGATGGTTGGTTCATCCAAATCATGGAGCTAATGTTATTTGACTAGCTAGCCGCAGCTGATCAAATGTGGCAGCTGTTATTTCAGCCGATACAATCAACAGTCAACTGGCCAAACTTAAAAGGCATCATTATAAACCGCGTGTGCCGTGTGCAAACAGAAAGCAGCGCAAAGTAACTGTAGCAGACGGGGTTTAGTGAATGGACAACTACAAACGTTTTGATGAAATCTGAATCAACTACACTCTGAGTGGCAGTGGCAGTTTTGCTGATTTTTAGCATAATAATAATAATAATAATAATGCCAGCTCATTGCTGGCTCATAAATTGAACTACGATTGTTTCTTATTTTTTGTCTTCGAGTAAGAGTGTTGTGTTGTGTTGTGTATCGCATTACATTGTACTGTTGCTGCTGTATTTATTACTTGGTCTTAAACTCAATTACAGGGAACAAAAAGGGCCCTGAGTTATATGAGAGAAGATACAATTGTGAATAGATGTCTAGTCCTCAGTAGTAGCACAAGTATGACAGTTATCAGATAATAATTCAAGTCTAAACTATGATAGAATCTACAAACTGTTTTTTTTTAATGTCTAAAATCTTAAATTAATTAAAACATGGTTAATTTAATGAAAGCAGAACTTCATTTTCTTAACATCATTATTCTGTTCACTGTTTATCATTCAACATCTGCACTGGTGTGAGTGGTTGATGATTTGATGATTTGACATGTGCACTGGCCAACATGTCAGTCAAAGTCATTGTTGATTGTTCTGACTTGATGTTTTCTGAGGCTCTGAAAGTAAAAGACCCAGTTTGGAGCCATTTAGAGCTTCAGTTTGCACCAATAATGTCAGATGGATTTTTTGTTTACTTTTATCTCTGCTGCTATATTAAACTGAAAGTGTATAAATATAAACAGTAAGAAGTAGGCCTAGTCAATACATTCTTGATACCAATTACCAAAACAGGTGTAGTAATAAAGGATAAATACTTTTGCTGGTGAAAACTAATTAACAGCACAGCATTTTTAAAAAAAAAGATAGTTATCAAATCAAGCTTGTTTTGATCAAATATTGGCTCTGCTTTCATCAAATCTCCATGTTTTAATCAAATCATGTCTTTATAAAAAACAAGTTAAAATTCTAGAGACAATTTATCAGCTTTACCACACTTTGATCTTTACTGTTTTTATCATTTAATTTTTTAATTCCACCTCTGGGCTCACTTAAATCTAATTTGTGTTGGCCTTCGTCTTTGATGTTTTACATTCATAGTGCCACTACGATGCAGGCTCTGGTGAGCTATAAAGACAGATTTCATAACAACGTACAGTAATTTCAACTACATTCAAGGGACACGCTTGAGGAAAATACAACAACTTACACTGCCACACTGATAGCAAAACAAAAGGTATAAAATCAACATAACATTTATCTTTCATGGTTCTGTACCTCTCGGAGTAGTACTTGGAGTATATTGTAGTTATGTACTGTACAGACTTAATGTATCAGACTATGAAAATTAACATCAGCCTTTTTTTGAGGATGGAGCTCTAATATATTTCATCATAACTGCAACAAACAGAAAGTCTCTGATTATTATTATTAGGTGAGCTAAAAAGTGAAAGACACATGAAGTGCAGTTGAACATTTTCTTAAAGGGGACATAACATACTTTTTGCAATGGTTTATATTTATGTACTGTTTTAATATCAGATGTCTGTGTTAAACAAAATAAATATATTATTTACAATATTTCCACAAATATCTCAATGAATTCCTCGGCTCCCATGGGTGCAGCCAACATCCCCACTCTACTCACTGTAATTTTCCTTATGGTTCATTTCAAGTGTACAACAGGAGGGCACAGTCACAGTAGGCTAATGGGTTTAACATGGTAATGTTGTGCTGCATTCATATGCTCTAGAGTGTGGTATAATTTACCATGCCAGCAGGAAAGGTTACCGCCATCTGTGTAATGAACTCCATTATCATGTTACCTTTACAACCACATTATGATTTCTTCCCACAGGCAATGCACGCAATCACAGGCAAGAGAGGTGCGTCACAGATAACATGTTTTCAGTAAAAGATGCCATTCACTTGTCATTTCCTCAGCTACCAATAACTTTGATACATGCCTCTCATTAAAACCAGATTATTAACAGAAGGATCTGTACCACAGTGTCAGTCGAGTGTTTCATAGCTCATATTTATTCCCCTGGCATATGTGCCTGTCTTAATAAAAGGCATGTGGGAAGAGCCATACATCTTATCTGACCTGTTATTTTCACAGAGACAATAATTCTGTGGAAATTTGCCATGAAGCAAACACCAGATCATTATGTTTGTCCTTGTGTGCACAAGCGTGAGTAGCAGGTTACATCTCTGCTTGCGTGAAAGGGAAAGAGTGCGTGTTGTGTTTGTTTGCGGTATATAATCATCACAAAAAAAATCTGAATTTACAACATAACAACAAAATGGCTGTATATAATATATCCACAAGCTTCTTACTTCCAACGCAAAATGTTTATAATGAACATATCTGGAAAAACATTTATTGTCAGTAACAACCTCATTTGCTTTCCTACAATATCATCTCCTGGCAACTAGAGCATAATGAACATTTTATGCTTAGGCTGGGGTAAGTTTTGAGGAAGGCTTGGGGAGGCATGTAGTGCTGATGGTTGAAGTTAACTCGGTACAATGTCCTGATAGGAATAGTAGTACACATTTGTGTACGTGTGCTGGATGGAGACATTAAGTAAAAAAAAAAAGGCAAAGGGAGAGAGAGGAATAGGTTTCAGGGAACAGAAATAGATAGAAAACACAATGAGGAGAAAGGGGGTCAAGCTAGGAAAAAAAGAGAATCTGGTGAATGGAAATAGGGAGAATAAATGAGAGATGAAGTGTGGAAAATAGGGAAAGGGGTGCTGATGTGCTTCTTAAGCAGGTCATTGGATGCAGTGTGCCTTGGGAGGGCTTGTTTAAGCATGGCTAACAGATTTCCTCAGTCTCTGCAGGAGCCATTTCTCAAAGCTGCGGTCCAGAGCGGCACTGTCACATCAGGGTGCATGGCAGTGAAATGGAGCACATAGCCATTAAACATCTTCTGAGCTATCGTCTATCACAGGAGGAAAGGAAAACCCCATTACCCATGGATACTGTTTATCTATTCAAAAAGGATAGGGTTCAATAAAGTGTACCCTTAACTGACTGTCATCATGAACAGAAAATCTAAAGAAACCTATACTTGTGTGTTTCTGAATTGCTACTCCCTGACATAAAAGCCATTGGGGCAGTCAATAGCAACACAAGTGAATGTTTTCAAAAGGGCTGATTTCTTCAGTTTGTAAACTGTGGTCTGTCACACCAAGCATATCATCATCACCCTCTGCTGCAGCAAAATTGGATGTTGCATCACTGTCGAGGCTCAGCAATGATCAAGGTGTCCTGCTAGGAGCGGCAGAATCAATACTTACATGTCTACAATACCATCATGTGTTACTGGAGCGCCTGAGCTGTCCTCGCCTGTCTCTGATGTGGGGTGTACGGCCTAGTTTACAGCATACTAGTGAACACTGTCTCTTGATCCTGCTCATCCTCTTATTCAGCACTGAAGGGCACCAAGCTCTGTAATCCACCGCCACCAGTCCCTGGCAAAGTTCATGGTCGACACGAAAGCCCTGCTGTTCACACAAACCCCCTACTGCAGAGGCCAGTGCTGCCTCATACTTCACTCAGAGGCATACACACTGCACTTCACAGCCTTACACACAAACACAAGCTTTGCAGTTTGTCAAGCCACTTGCAAAAAGACACGCATAACAGAAAGCTACATAGAAGTCTGGTATCCAATGATTTCAGGGCTTCACATTTTCCAATTTGCATTGAAGCAGGGTTGATAGTGACTGACTTCAATCTACTGTCTGTGCTAGATTGCCTCCTTAATGACAGTAATTGCATTGAGGAAGCCCCCGGTCGTGTTCAATTACCCATCCAAGCACACGGGTCTAATCTTGCAGTGTAATGTACGATGCAGATGGCTCTAGAAGGCAGACATATTCATCATCACCTCATCTTTGCAGAAATGTGAGAAATTCAGCAGGAGAAGCACATTGCATTTGAGTTTTCATTATCTGATAACATCTGAAAAGGCATGTTTGCAAAGTTAAATGTGTTTTGTTTGTCTCCCTGAGACCATAAGAAAAGTGAAAAAAAAACCCACTTCCTAGATCTGAATGGCTCCTATCTAGCCAAATGATTGCACAAAACTAGAATGAACACAGTAAAATGAAGACTCACCCTAGAGGTTTCTCCAGTCGACTGGCAGGAGAGCCCACAATCTCTCCCAGGGTACAGTAGACCTGTCCCAGGAAGTCCTAGTATTGGGGGGGGCATAAAGTGGGATGGAGAAAGACGTAGGTTGGGGCAAAGGATGAGGGCATTCAGGTGGATCACGGAGGGGGTAACAAGGAGAGAGTGAGGAGTTAAGCATCGTTATAAGCATTGTACGGTTATAAATTAAAACATCTGAGGCAGACACGTACGTTAAAGTCGGTTGGCTTCCGAGGTGGAGAAGGAGGAGGAGGAGGAGGAGGAGGAGGAAGAGAGAGAGAGACCAGGCAGCAGCAGTGACACAACAGAGCATATCATGGAACAGAAGACACACAACTCAAATACCAGACTGTCATCAACCAAGTGAAAAGAAGAAGAGCAAAAGTGGACATGTGAAAGAGCAGATAGGCAGGATGGGAACAGCAGAGGGTAAAAAGACTCAAGAGTCTCAGAATATAGAAAGAGAAAATGAAAACATAAGAGAAAGGTAGAAAGAGTTTAAAGAACAGTTTGTTTCCAGAGAATGGCGGGTTTGAAACACCACAATGCAAAAAAAACAACAACAATGAAAGCATCACAGTGACAGAAGCATAATTAATGGAGGAAACATTGGTAGTATGCAAACCAAGTGCTGCAAATATATTGGTTATATGTCTGTTTATTATGAGCTTATTTATCAAAGCTTTTAGCATAAATGATGACTAAATACGTTCATTTTCCTGAGCCGTTTTCCTGAGTGTATGTTCTACAACGTAAAGTACTGTCCCTTTCACTGTTATTTTAAAATAAATATACTGTATATTGTTTTGAATAACTGTATGATGTCTTGGAAATAAAAATCTAAATTGCAGAAAGCACTACATACCACACAGGGAAATGTTTTGAAAAGCTTTGATAATAATGATGTGCAATGGTTCCTTTTTCATTTAAAAAAACAAAAACATAATGAGGGTATGCCACATGAAAATTAACTATGATTATACCTCTGGAGGAATAAAATAACAACTTTTACAAATTGATGCAGGTGTAAGGTATAACACAAAATAAACAATATTTTGGCAGTTGAAGCATAACTCACTCATTATTCCAAAATATATTTGAGCAGTTGCCACAAACTTTGGTTTGCATAGAACCTAAATGCTAGAGACATACAGATGTATGTCAGATCAAACAAATGTAAGGGTAAAATATAAAGTAGCGCTCCTGGTTCTTTACTTACATGCTTTGCGAGATCAGGACTTTTAGAATCAACATCATACCTGAAAACACAAAGAGACCACAATTTACAGAAGCAACAATGTGGACAAACCATCAGAAAACTTAATAAATTACTACTGTCTCTCAGAGAATACTGACATTTCCAGCCCGTCAATCACACACCTGGGTCACTGGAGGAGCAAAAAGGGACCAGCCCACAAAAAAAAAGCAATAATGTGACAGTCTATAGTTTATGAATGTAATTTCCGTACTTCGCCTGGGGGATCATGTCGAAACAATATACCAATGGAAAGAAAGTTTCAGGCGTCTGCCAGTCAAACTTAATGTAAAAGTAATTAAACTTCAGTCTGCCCTGACTCCTACCCCTGTGATAAAAGTGAGATGCAAATGAGTAACACTAATTGTGTGGGGATACACTCCCTCCTTTCCAGAGCCATACCATGATAGCATGCCAAATGAATTCATTAAGTGTCTAAAAATCCTCAGAGATCTGTAGCTCAATCCCGGATACATCCTGGAAGTCCATCAGGGATTTCATGCCTGAAGAGAGGGAAAATTTTTTGGAAACATATTTCTTCATGCTGAGGAGGGGGTTGAGCGGAAAAAAATTATCCTGACCTGGTTCTGGATGTTCTCATAATCAAACTACACCTTCCTGACCCTCTCACTAGTCTGGCCTTTTCCAGAGGAGAATGGCAGCTATATGTGAAAGAGGGGAGGACAGGGGTCTTTGTGAGTTTTATGGGACTCGGTTTCAGACGTTTGCTTTGCTTAACAGCAGGGAGATTAAGGATAAAACTTTATATGAAATATTTATCACCCCTATACCCATCTCACTTCATCAAATGACTATTGAGACACTGCACCAATGAATAACTCCTCAGGAGAGAGCCAAGCTGGGACCGAGGGAGGGAAGATAGAATAAGAGTAACCTGGAAAAATGAGAGACAGGACGGAGGGAGAGGGAGGGATATATGGGGGAAGAGGAAGAGTGGATAAGGGGGAAGATGTTAAGCTTGTGGAGGAAAAAAGGAGGATTTGGAGGGCTGGGTTAGAAGGGCATCACATCTGAAACACACACCATGGCGTGTCCTCAGAGGACCAGATCAAACGAAATCACTCACACGTCAAAGCGTAGGTTCTGCTTCTCCTCAAAGAAGTAGTCCAGGATGTACTTCCTCACAAAGTCTGGGTTTAGCGTGTTGTCTATCACCTCTGTTCTCCCAAACTAATCCAGAACCAGGAGAGAAGGACAAAAGACAAGACAAGGAAGATGTGAGCAGAGATGTGAGCAGAGATGTGAGCGCAGATATTTGATACTGCATATCATGCAGTCACTCAGAAACTACAGCTATTGCTCTATTACCTCACCCCAGCCCTGCAATCCTCTGCTGACAGCCGTGTGAACTCATGGCTTCTGATAAGCTTGGATTTCATTAACATAAGTCAGTGATCGCACACTGTCATCTCTTCTTCTCCACCTCCTCTCATTGAGCTGGGGATAAGCAAGCCTGAGGAAACCACTTTATTGAGTCCAATTACACTCATTTAATTATTACCATGTTCACATCATTGACACTCTCTGAGCCACTTCAAAATGAGGCGTGGCTGATGGGGGGCTAACAAGACAATAGGCAAAGAAAAATAGTGACCACATTTTGTCTTTACACAGGAGAGCTGTCACAAAGTGAGATAGCAAACAACCTGCTGTTCCCTAGTGTCAAAAGAAAAATGGGAAGCAGCCTGCACAGACACTGAAAAAAAAAAAAGAGTTGTCAGTGTTACAGAGCAAGACCATAAGATGAAGTGATGATGATAAACAAATCAACAGACAGAGTGTGTTGCAACCCACGCACACAAACACACACACATTAATTGTATTTAAAATGAATAATTCAAAATCAGAGAAATGATGTTGAGCTGCATAAATAAAATGAAAGTGTTACCATAAACTGACACAGTGAATTAATACAGTGTTATGGCTTAATGAGGAGATGAAACAGCAGGATTACAAGCTCACACCTTTGTGACTACATCCAGTGGGGGTAAAACTCAACATGTAACCTAACAGGGGAGCTATGCAGAGTGACATCGTAGCAGCAGAATACTTTTAACAGACGGACACCTGAAAAGGCATTCCAGCGGGATTGTGTGACATATGACGGTTCGAGAGACTGGGTTTGCGGAAGTGTAACCTGTCGTCAAGTGTTAAAGTTTAACTACTGTGTGGCACTACTTTTTCTATTTCTCTTCCTCCCTGTCAGAAAGTGTGAGAGCTCCACTCCAGTAGATGCAAAGGAGGTGAAATCTCCACAGTGCGAACAGGAGTCTACTTCAACGACAGGAGACGAATGTGGCAGTGGGGGGCTGATAGCATATTCACTTCGGTCTCACTTAACAAAGGAAGAAGAATCAGCACCGGAGCACAGAATAGCCACCTGAGGAAATAACAGATTTCTCAGTTCACATATCATTCCTACCTTGGCAAGCACACAGTCAGCCTATAAAGCCAGAGCTGCAAAACACTACAATTATCTGTCAACGGCCTGAAAAAAAAAAAATTTCTATGGGGATATCTGGGCACTGGCAGTGCACTCTTCTTTCACCTTCAATGAACCTAACCAGAATAATATAGAATAATAACTGTGAGCTGAAATACCAGAAAATGAATTTTGGTATTAAGATTAACATCTAGGAGTTTTGTTTGAATTTAGAGAAGTTATACACTTAATAATAGGAAAACCTGTCATGCACTAGGAGTAATTACGGCTGAGGCTGTTAAAGATTAAGACTTTAAAGTAATGTGGTTACAGAACAACAGTTTTAAATGTTCAATCATGAATACTGAAATTAATCACGGGGGCACAGTTGTCAAGAGGGGGTGACGAAGACCTCCTACTGGACCATAAACAACCATTTGATGTAGAAATGTGAATGAGAAGCAGTTGATGGAAGAGTTTGTCCCACAGAAGAGTAATTGGATTACAGATGTTTGGTGGCACAGTGAAAGGACCGACTGCATCTACTCTAAGGAGAACAAAAAAACATTACATGACATGGGGGCAAAAAGGGCGCTTAGCCTTATCAATACTGCACAGCTTGACTCTGCTGCTCACAAAGACAGCTGTCGCCTGCAACAGCAACACAGGCCCATATCTCTTTCAGGTAGAGACGTTCAGGTTGCACCCACAGTTTGTAAGCTTGAGGTGGGGCAGTGTAAACAGAGGTGACAGGTGTAGGAGACTCCTCCCACCTGAAGACTGCACTTTATGCTCGTCCACATTTGCATCAGTAAAACTATTTCCTGACTTTAGGAAAGATTTTCACTAATCAGCCACCAAGCTCAAGTAATATTTGCTCTCAGTTAATGTGGCAAGAATTTGAATCAACGTGAAAAATTAACTAAACAATCAATCAAACATGCAAACAATCCATCCATCATTTATTAGGTCCCGAGCAAAGGGACTCGAATATTACTAAAATACACAAACAAATACATTAAAAGACTGAACACAAAAAAGGGTCAACAATTCAAAAATCAAAGTGTAAAAGTCTGCCACCCTGTATTTTTATTATAACCTTTATGTAATAGGGATTTAATAAGGAGATATCGCTGAGAACAAAATCACAGGATAGAACTGAGCACAACAAAGGGAAAGAAAGCAAACATAGTCAGAGAAACAAAAACAGATTTATTACTAAATGACTAAAGAGTCTCATGGTTAAAATTAAGTTTAAAATCAGCCAGAGGGATGGGACATTCAAATTAAATTTCAAAGTAAGATCTGGTCTGGTGAGCAGATGTTTTGATTTGGAGGAGAGTTGCATACCAAGGCAGCACTAGTCTGTGTGTGATTTTGAGTGTGAGGACATTTTTGGAAAGTGAGAGGACCTTGAGCGGTCCTCATGTCTTCAAGGGGCCGGTTGAGGGTAATGCCTTGGTTTAGATTTTGAATTAGGTTTGGGTTAAGGCTAGGTTTACAGTTAGTGTTAGGATAAGGGTTAAGGTTAGGCATGCAGTGGTAATGGTTAAAGTTTGGATGTCAATGTAATGCCCCTTAAAGAGATGGAAACCCAACATGTATGTATGCGTGTGCATGTGTGACATGTAGATGTGGAATTTAAGTGTGTCTCATTGATGTTGAAATCCATGTTGTTGACTTGCGATGTACCACTAAAGCTTATTTTTAGCTGACAGCACCTTCCTCCCTTTCTAAGAGCCCCCACCCACCCAAACACACATTCTGACAGAGACCTTCACTTTGTATCTTGAAGCCAAATGTTTCCCACTCTTAAATTTGTTGTGTCACACTACTGTGCACCAGCATGACACAAAGGTCTCTGCAGAGTGCATAAACAGAGCACTCCTATTCAATGGAAAATTGTTTGTGTGTGAAAAGAGAAGCAAAATATTTTGAGCTCACAAACAAGTTTCTGTTAGATAGAATGCATATATGTGATTATATTTTATTTCTATATATATCCGAGTTGGCTGGCTTTAAACCTGTTTAAAAATGTTGTTTTGTGTTTATAAAGAATGGTTGGGTTGTCTTACACGAAGGGAATATCATATTGTAAAAAAAAAAAATCCTTAAATTAACCTGTATGTCCATCCTTTGAGATTACAATGACAAATAATAATCCCAGAAGGACCCCCTGTCTTGCTGCAATCTTTGCCTTCCTCTACTTTATCTGCCCAGTGGCCAACAGCCTTGGGGCTCTGACGCAGAGGCAAATCTTTATCGATACGTGTAGCTGTCACCTTAATCAGCCAATCAGTCACAGTTAATGCAGTGCTGACCAGCACACAGATATTTGCAGGGTCAATCAATTGCAAATGATTGGCACTCACAGCATTTACCTTGAGAGTGAAAAGGGTGAGGGTGGGAGGTTATCAACTGAAAGTGTGCTATCATGGTGAAGAGACAGGCTGATTGTGTTGTGTGGACAGAGAGACAGTTGTGATCTCTTACCTCTCGCCACTGTTTGGACTCCACGCCCTGGGTGTACAACACAACCACTGAGAAGAGCATAGACAGAACGAAAGAGACAGAGAGAGAGAGAGAGGGAGAGACAGAACAGAGGAATATATTGTCACTAAACAATCTCAATCAAGCAATCCTGCTTCTTCAAATAGTGTTTGTTTTGTTCCTTCTTTGCTGACATTCATCATTAATTATCCTGCCACACCCTGACAGCTGAAGTGCCAAGCTTGATGATGCTGCACTGCATCAAATTATGATGAGTATGATGTCCACCTGCAGGAAAAAACAAAACAAAGCTCTAAAGGAAGACTGAAGGCTCCTGGAGCACATTTTAAGCCATGCAATCAAAAAACAATTTCTTAACGGTGGGATTCTCCTGATTCCTATTTGATTTTGCAACTTCAAATAAAGCTGAGGCAAACGAACACAACGTGACCTGTCATATATCTCAAGGTTCATCTTCAGGCGAATACAAAATAGGGCGAGTGTGATATTTTACCAGAGGCTTATTCATACAAAGGGCTTGAACCTCTTCCCTATTATGTTAAATGTCTCCTGCATTCTCTATCCTGCAGGGACTATCAAAGAAAATGCCTTTATGGTGGCTCCCCGTGTGTCTCACCAAAAGATACCCATTTATATTCAAAGGCTAAGACTCATACTCTGCATGCATTAAGGTACTTTCTGTAGCTCTAAGTGAGGAAAGGTTGTCACATTACTGTGCAAATGATATGCAGTTATTGAAGGAACACTTGAAATAGCAGAGTAAACTAAATCAAAGTTAGGCTCAGCAAAAATAAAAAGTAAAGCTTTGCAAAAGGAGAGAAGGTGTCAATGAACTGCAGTGTGGTTAAAAGTTGCTGCAGGAAAAGGTAAGCTGCAATTAGCATCGTAAAAAGCTGAGAACTCACATGGGTCGGATTTGGAGAAAGTGTCTCGGTCCAAGAGATTCCTGTAAGAGAAGAAAGGACGGTAACACATCAAAATCCTATTTGAGTCCAGCATGTGTTTATGTTAGTCTAAATAATGCAAGGTGTAAGGTGGGTAAGGTGTCCAATATGTAAATCCTTCTACTGTTTTAGAGTTTATTCAGAAATATCCCATAGCAAAGAGCTACAGGATAATTGCTAGGTAATTCAATACCACACTCAACTTCACATTTTCATTTCCATGTGAGCAGTATAATAAGCATTTTAAAGCTGTGAAAGGACACAGAGGACACAGGTAGAGGTTAAAACACGGGTGCTACTTATAACTTCAGAGTGCGTACAATTCCTTCACCGAGGCTGCAAGTCAAAAGCAACTGTTCAGTTATTCTTTCATATTGTTTAGCTTCATTTTCCAAATGGAGGATTACGTTTCCATGTTTGACCCATAAGACCCAATAAAAATTTAAAAGTCTCAAAAAAGATTATTGCACCAATCGTGTGTGTAGGGAGTCACCATTCAACCAGAGAAGATTGAGATTGACAAATAAACACTAAGGTCTCTTTAATACAGCCATGACAACCTTGAAGACTGACATTTAACAGGAAATCAGCTCAGTTGTAGTATTGCAGTACTGCAAAGTGAAAGTACAGTTGAACTGGTGGCTTCAGGGCACAAAACAAGCCCAACAAGTAACACAAACTACATATGAATACTTATTTCACAACATGGCACTATATAGTATAGTGAATCAGTGTGCATCCACATTGCCTAGGTTAGATTCATAGCTCATTTTAGCATCCATAAGAGCATCCTGGAGTCACAGAATGAATTGATGATGAATGAAATTGATCCAGTTTTAATAATAGTCAAAGAAAAAAAGCTATTATTGCATACAATAGTATTTCCCAGCACCCTGAATCCTCAAATAAAACACAACCTTGTTCACTGTGGAGAAACTATCCACTTCACTGATTATCATCCAAACCTTTATAAGCAGTCATACTTTCTGATTGGATCATTGACTCCTTCAAGGTAAGAGTCGCAATCAGCATTAATATTATTCATGCCATCTTTATTTTTAGCCTCTTCCAGACTGGAATATGTGTGTTTTTTTGGGAGACATAGGGCAATTTCCCCAACAAGTTATACCTTTTCTTTCCCTCTGCAACAAGTCAGTCCGTCCAATTTTCTCAACAACCACTCAGCCAATTGTTGTAGGACCCAAAGAAGTGCAGTGTACTAAAATGGAAGGAATCTATCTAATAGCAAGCAATCGGTCCATTCCGAACAGGCACATTTGAACAGATTGCACTAGTTACCTTTAAAACATAAAGACAGTGCTACAAATGATCTGTGATTTCATTAGCATATTAGTTGAATGCAAAATCCAATCAATATGTCTTGTGTCTAGTTTTTTTTTCTTGCCGTGTCAGTAAATAACTTGTATCCAGTTCAGAATAACACTTGTCCCCTTACAGCAGGAATTCAATGAATAAAGATGAGATTTCAGGACTGAACTCAAGCAACACGACATCATTCATGTACATGTAAATGTGGAATCTCGGACACAAAATCTTCTGTCACAGGGACACGCTGGGGGATAATAGATTCAGCTTTGTTGGGTATTAGCCTTGGGCTGACCTGACAACAGTTGAAACATTGTCAGTGTAATTCTCATTGGAGATAACAAAGCCCTCCATGACAAACTGCCTCTTTGTATCCACCTGTTAATGTTTGGCATCCATTATGCTCTGCCAATTAGCTTGAACATCACCTCATCCAATCTCTCAGGGCAGAACAGAATCGGCCACATGGAAAAAGGGAAAATATA
Source organism: Pampus argenteus (assembly GCA_036937835.1). Taxonomy (NCBI): domain Eukaryota; kingdom Metazoa; phylum Chordata; class Actinopteri; order Scombriformes; family Stromateidae; genus Pampus; species Pampus argenteus. Next base: position 17,815,302 of record CM072864.1, on the reverse strand, counting down.
TTTCACTTTTGTACTTTACTGCAGAACACAAGACATGAACCGTACTTGTTCTGGCAGAACATTTCTACTCCAAGAATGATGGTATACAGAATAGAATAAACCAATACAAATGTATCCACCATTTGTGGGTATTAACATCTCAGATAACCCGTAATCTGCTCTTACTGAAGTAACGCTGCCCATTTTTCTTTACACATCTCAGTGGGATAAGAGAAGATCATTATCCTGAAACCACACGTATAAAAAAAAAGTTTGTTGATGAAAATAAACTTCATTGAAAGTAGGACAAATTATAACCAGCTACTTCTCATGTTTCAGTCTTGTTTTATACCATGGCACTTTTGTGATAACTTTGACGATCTAATTTAAAATACATGAATGGTGGCAAACATCACGTTTATTATTCCTCTTTATCTCACCACCTTTATTAAAACTCTGAGAGGAGTGCAATCATTTTCCTTTTGTCACTGGAACATTTAATATTTTATCAAATGTGATGCAAAACTCTGTAAAGTATTATTAGATGTAGAACAAACAAAACCACAGAAAGTGAAATTCAATTTCACTTAAGAAAAAAAAAAGTCAGTTTAATAGATTTCTTTCTCTGCCTAATCATCCCTAACAAAGTAATGTTTGTTTATTCATCAGTGAATTAAGCTTGTTCTTACTGATTATGCACACTTTAATTAATAAGTAAGGCAGTACCTGGCAAAGCTGTTGAAAGCAGTTCAATTGTTAAAATGATGAATTTGCATCACATAATTTATACTCTCTCTCTAGCTGTATAAATGTGTCCAAAAAGTCTTTAGTTTGGCTAAAATACTGATAAATGTTTCCACTACAGGAGATATTGTAGCAGCACCTTGGACCATGTGGCTGATCATTAAACTAGGAAATGTGAGAATTAATTCCTGCACCTGTAGTACCTTATTGTCAGCAGTCCCTTAATTCTCCACCACTTTCTTGGAGATGTCGAAATCATAATTGGCACCTTGGAGAAATTCACCTAATTCAGCGGAAAGTGGTTTTAAATAGTCTTGAATCTGGCTGGCAAATTCTAATAAGGGCTGCTCCTCATTGGCTCTGACAAATGCAAGCTTGAAAGTCAATGCTCTGACTGGATTAGAGGAAGACAAGTCTCCATATTACATTAGAGACAATGGGAGATGGCTGAAGGAGGAAAAGGGGAAGGATGAATGTTCAACTCCACGTCACTTTCACTTGTGCCCTATGGCCCTCACCTCTTTGACTGAGGACAGACGTTGTATTTCCACTCACACACACACGACTGGTTCAGCAGTTCTACTATTTGTCAAATATATCCTTAAGCAGAATCTCAGGGGTCAAAGAGTCAGAGAACTAAACAGGGAAGATATATGCTTCTGCAGAGGTCATCTGACCCTTTATAAACTGGAAAAATCACAGTAGTCAAAAGTATTCCTGCTTTCCCTGAGGGTATTTTGTAATTCAGAAAAAAAAGTAGATACAGACATTTAAGGAGCACCTCTGGTAAAATTAAAGACAACAAAACAATTGATCAAATCTGCTGAACTCCTGCATTTCATTATTGGATAACATAATTCCTCAGATAGTGACTAGTGTCTGGATCTCAAAACCTCTCCTCCATGACAATTAATGCACAACCTGGTCCCTTTATTAGTGACAGACCAATCTGCTGACCTTCACTGTGATGGCACCAGGTGTCTTCTCCTCCTCCATCTGTTTAATTATTCAGTTTCTGTTCAACCTGCAATCTCTCCAAGTCGTCAGTACCAGCAGCAGAGCACTCCCTGGGCGGCCGTCTCGTGGGTAGTGACAGGATCTCAGTTGTAAAGCTGTTCTTCTGATAGTATGATAAACGGTAATGCACATATGTTGTAACTCCCTGGTTCGGTTTGGCTTTTGGTGTGCGACTAATGTCCGACCTGGGAATAATATCACTGCTAATTGCACACTGTGACAGCTCGGGGTTTGTGCAGAAAAGGGTATTTTTTTGCAAGGAGCTGGGGGAAATGCGCCTACTGATATATGGTTGGTATAACCCATACAGAGCACTTTGCACTTGGCCTACTGTGAATTCACACCAATTTCGCCTCATCTCTCTGTTCCATCTGAAAAAAAAAACCCTCACTGCAAATATCTGCACACACTAACTGTGTACTTCAGACTGGCAACATGAATCACTTTGAACTGTACACTAGGAACTGAAGCACAGTAAAGCATTTCTTAGCTCATACTGTACATATTTTGTCAGAGATTGAGAAAAAAACTACATGGATTCAGTCAAGTGTGAAGTGAAGAGAGCAGGGTCAATCTCAGTAGCAATCATAATAATAAAGCATACAAATAAACTCTCTCAGAATATAACACTATTTGATATTAGTGAGGGATGTGATAGCTGCGAGCATCCTGCCTGCACCTATGGGTGTCTATGTAATTCACAAAGCACCCACAAAGGGTGAAATGCTCCGCAGACTGTGCTACCAAGCAAATGGCTCGATTCTGACCGATTCAGTGTTAAAGAAGTTACGACTGCTGTGTCACGTGCATAAATGTGCACAGTCTCTTGTAACACACAGGCAGCTGTGGGCAACAAACAACGCTTTTTGTGAAATCCCAGATACATTCAGTGACACCTGAAGAATATAATTGTAAGATTCAGACATTAGTATAACACATTTCAGACCACATTAACAGCATATTCTGTATTCTGACATTTGACATTCTAGTAGATTGTGTTATAGCGAAATACCAGCGAAAGCAAAAGAAGCAAAACACATGAAAGTTGTCTTATGATTGTGGAGAGCTGTGCATGTGTGCACCTCTGCTAATTAAAGACACACACTTTTTTTGCAGTTTTCATTATGGACCAATCTGCGTGCAGAAATGCAGAGAAAAGCCTGAAACAGTGGAAACTGCTCCACTCACTCAGTCAGATGCAAAACAAGGGCAAATTGCAAAGCTGCAAAACTTTATGGGCGTGTTTGCACTGGCATATCATTAGCACAACATTATTTACAACATGAATAACCTTAAAACGGGGCAGATTGCAGGTGTAAAAGCTGCACAATTCACACTGCTATTAGCGGCCACTGTGGATTTGGACCAAAGTATTTAGAGGTATGATAGACACCTATTTACTCACATCACAACACATAAATATCCTCTGCATTTTCTCAACAGATCTAGCCTCATAATCAGATTGAACTACTATTTTCTTTCACTTCACCCTGACATTATGACATCATGCTCAGTCAATATGTTTGTGTTGCTAGCTATCTAACTAGCAATAAAGGACGTACCCATTCTTAATACTGCCTACTAAACCTTGAATGGTCAGTTCTAACCAGAAGAGACAGTTAGCAGCGAGTGCATTATTTTATTTTATTTTATCAGAGATGTGGGAAGTGATTTAGAGGTCTGGAACGAGGCTGCGGCAGGTCTGTCAGAAAATTCCTGTGGCCTATAAAGGGTTTAAAGCCTTAAGCTGAACCAACCAACTATGAGCTGAATTATGTTTTTTTAAGGCTTGCCAAGAAACTGAATTACTTATCCCATTATGTTCTGCTACACGGCTTCTTTTATGTGTGTGTGTTGGCGTTTATAGTAGTGTTTCCCAAACTTTTCTTCCAATGACCCACTTTTAAAAAGTGACAAACGATCATGACCCAATTCACAATAGGCTTTATATAAATAAATCAGCTTTTCAGAATAATGGAACCAATCAATGTTCATTTATTTTTTTCTCTCTTTTTTTAACTTTCAATTACTTTGTTTAAGACTCTTTTCGTGTTCATAGTATAACACTGGCATTGTATTAAACACAAATCATCATCAAGCTATTTCTAGAAAAACCTTTTTTTATCAAATGGCAAACTGTGTTCTCACAACTTGAAAGCTAATCATATCATGTGTTTGGCTTCCAGTGTCATAAATACAACCTTGAATGTTCCATTTAAAGGTGTTTAACGTAAATTAGGGAAAGAAAATCAAACAAACCTGAAATCAGACTAACTCAGAGCTTCTAAAGAAGCTCTCTCTCTAACAATTTCACACTTTTGAAGTTTATCTTGTACGATTATTACATTTTTGACGGATAATCCATTTCCCTACAGTGGAAATTAATTGTAGTTACACTTATCAAATCTGATGTTTCAGCTCTAGCAAAAGCAAAAACACACACATCCTCACCCAAACAGGCAGAAATGTCCCTTTTGGCTATTATATAACATATCCACTCAAATGTACCAAACAGAAGAATTCCAGATATGTCTACAAAAATAATAAACTGACAATGAGTAGCTTGTTTAGGCCTGCAGTTAGACTGTCAATGAGAGAGACCTTCAACATACGCAACATAATGTGGTAAAATCTTCACTAAGTAACCTGTCATACATTGTATGAATCCACTACTAGCTCTCACATTTCCCAGACAAGCTGTGATGTTAGGTCAAATATCCCCTAACGCTAAAATCCACTAACATAACTAACATACTCTGCTGACCCTTAAGGTTCTTTAAAAATAGTGACAAAAGCCTCTTGATACGTTGGAGCCAAGAGGGACTGGCTTGGTTCCTTATTGTCACACCACGCTCTTGACTTTTCCTGGCATTCCAATCAACACTTTCAGATGACAGAGGCGGCATGCAGAGTGTCATAAACCACTGGCTTTGCACCACAACAGTGCTTCCATGGGACCCCCCCCTCTGCTGTCATACATCCCGAATGAGAATATATTAATAACACTGACACCACCACAAGCCAAGTGTCTGGGATCCAAACTCATTTTCACTGTGTCAGGGGTTCATGCATAATTATCCGCTTCATCGACCTGTGAGACTCGCCTGCTTCAATCTTAACATCCCCAAAATTGGGGAAAAAAAAAAAAAAAAAAAAAAAGTCTGCCTCCCTTGGCACCCTCACGTCTCTCAGCCACGATCCCCAAAACAGATGTGACACATCACTCATAGACACAAGCCATCCTGCAAGATAAAAGCTGCAAGCTTGCCCCAGGTCAGTCTTAACCCAGAATACCATATGAAAGTAAAAACACTGCAAATTGAAATTTCTCCCTTACTCAGTGTGATCCGTTTTTAATATTTTATGTTCTTGCACAATGCAAACTGGTTCAACTCAAACTTGCTTTCAAAACAAAAGGATGTTTCAACAAGAAAAAACAGGTCACAGAGTTTGATTAAATGGGTAACCACGACTGAATGAGATCAACAGCTATTAACAAAATAAAAACAACAACAACAGACTCACAATCGAATAAACAGTAGCTTGGTTACACAGCTTGAATACCAATTGCTTTGCTCTAGCAATTGTTTTGACAGATCGAGCAGTGACACCATACATCCCAATCGTCCTGATGATTTCATTAGGCTTCCCCCACTCTCCTGCAATGATTGCCTCAGGAAGAGTTCAGATCAAGAAGCATGCCACAAGTTTTCAGATTGACCCCAGGGAACAGCAATCAATGGCCTCATGTGCCAGGAATCTTCTGCTGCAAGCATCTGTCACAGGATGCTGGCAGTCATGTGACCTTTTTGTGTGTTTCACCAGGTAAAGAATCCCTTGGGAGCAGAGTGGCCTGGTTGAGTTAGATGCCCCCAGCTATGGAATGCATTGATTGGATGCAGTGCTACTCTAACCAATCTATCACTGCAAATGAACGGTTACAGCAAGCGTCAAAGCAACAGCAGAGAATAGGAGGATGCGGACAAGAAGCCCCGTCCTCATCCTGATGAAATGGACAATGGGGCTAATAAAGTTCAATGTTCAAGCCGTTGTAGGCTGATTGTAGAGGAAGGAAGGGTGTCATTTTACATTTAACAGCATACCTTGGGTGTCTTTCGACATGTTGCAGATGAACAATACATTTCTATAATATCCCCAACATGTTGATCTGTTTTCAAATGGGAGTGAAATAATAATCCCTGGTGCCTGGTCATTTTGTTGCATAAAGCATAACCCATGTTATTAGAATGATATACAGGGTCTAAATCTCCCAATGCAATATTTTCTTTCTCTTTACTTTCTTCTAGATTATACCGATCTTTCAATGAGATCAGAAGCAAGACTTTTTTTTTTCCTTCCCATGTTCTGATGAGGGTTGTAAACCTTTGTCAGGATTATCAAGCTACGAGGGATTCTGCTCCCTCACTGTGGTCACAGAAGCACATACAGTAAGACAGAGCATTACTAGCATTATCTGTGCTCTAATGAACCAAAATGAAAGACAGGAAAACATCCACTTATTAAATGAAGCTCTATGTGTCAAGCATTAAGGGGCGTTTTGGGTTTTGTCTGTGTGCACATTTTTTCCAACATTCATTACCATAAGTGTGTTTCACAGTGGAACTACAGAGCCCCAGCTTCCCTTAAGTCATTGTACATGGAAACTCGAAGGGTCTGGAAAACTGAGATACAGAAAGGGCCCATTTTACAATCCAGCAGGATTCACATTTACTACTTTGCTCATAATTTAAGCATGATGTAGCAAATGGCATAGACAATTTATGAAATATTTATCAGAGCTGCTTAAATATTAACTAATGATCATACTTATTGCTGCCACGCCAGCGTCAAGCCTGTAAAAGCACCAGGGAGCACTGGCCCTAAACCGCTGAACTGTATTCACCGGCAAAAACAGAGGCCACTTGAATTTGAAGAGCCATCTTATTGCCGGGTTGGAGTGTACAGCCCTTGCTACTATGAAGCAGATGCATTGGGCTCGGCTCACTGGCTGACCTGTGATCAAAACCAATCAGAGCCATAGAACACATAAAATGTGCTATCACAGCAATATGCACTTGTTTTGATAAGGTGTTGTCTGCTTTAGTCCCTCCAGTTTGTCACAGGGCTTGCTGCAATATTGGCAGAGGGTTATGAGAATGCCTGTAGGGCTGCACGCCACAATTCAATTCCATGTGCGCTGCAATCTCTGAGCTTTCAGGCTTACTAAATCAATTACACAGAGTTGTGGAGCTTGTGCCTCTCACCCACATAACACCCATTGTTTCTTTTTGTCTCTATTGGATGGATCACTTGCAGATAGATTGGAGGAGTGGCTGCATGCATGGCTGTGCGTTTCATATACTGTATGTTTAACTTCTGAGCAGTCCTCAGAGGTCAAACATGAGCTACAGTAGCAATTACCACAAGTCACAAAGAAGAAAACAGGAGCTGAAGTCTTTGTATCTAAAGCAGACAATTTTTTAAAGACCCACTGAAAGCAGGAATGATTTCTCTTCTTTATCAAACTGTGTCCTGGAGCAAGTCTTTGTTTGGAGAGACATAATGACAGACAAGGGAGCTGCAGCTCAACAGAGCTTGGGGGCATCAACACAGATCTTAAAATATGAAGATCTGAGTGAAAAACAATCGCATGCACCAAGAGGGAAACAATACGAATCCAGCTGCTACTCAAAACACATTCCCTAAAATGGATCAAACACACATACATACACTCAAGAAAGCCTCCACACTTATAGTTGCTCCACTCTCTCAATCTCTCCACTGCATAAAGGTTAACTAACAAATATCCACAATGGGTTATAAGGTCAGCTATACGGTAACAACGATGCTGGGGTTGTTGTACAACTTCAGGATTTCAAAATGGATGACAAAGCAGCATCTGCAACAAGACAGACAATCAATCAATTTCCCCTACAGATAACTGACTGAGCGGATGGAGATTTTGAGAGGAATGCAGATGAGAGAGGAGAGAAGAAAACAGTGGCAGCAGGATATTTGGTCGATAAATATCTCTCGCCTCTGGCGTTACCTATATTAAATCCTAAACTCTATAGGATCAATAGCGGTGCACATGAGAACACATCATTTACACGTATACAGCACTGACATAGCCAGCGTGTACAAAGAGTTAAACACTGTGAAATGTGGCAAAATGATGCACATATGTGGAGGTCTTTTGTAACATGAATTAACACCAATTAAAATGAGAAACGCTCATTAAAACAGCACCAACTGTTCGTGTCAACCTATATAAATCCAATATATGTTGCAGCAGCATACTGTACACACTGACTCTACCTGCAACCAGCGCTGCCCCACCCTATCCAGCCGAACCACTTGCCATCTTCGTGGTATTTGGGGGGGGTTTGTGGGGGTTTCAGTTGAAAGCTAATTGACAACGAGGGAGGAACAATTAAGTTAGTTCATCCTGGTCTTCCCGTTTCTGTGACAAACTAGTGTCGCTTTCGAAGCCTGTCAAGCAGTTCGCACTTCACACACTGTCTCAGGGGAAACCTCTCAGCCTCGCCAACAAACTAACGCTGTCGATATCTCCTGTGGCACGCGACTAGGCGCGCGCGCATAGCACACACACACACACGCGAGACACTGACGAAGATATGGATTCATCTAAAACAGACACAGGACCAACAGAAAAAGCTTAAAAGTTAGATGGTGTGTTTATTTTAAATGTACAATTCTAACGAAAAGTCTATAAGATATTAAAAATGGTTTTATCTGCATATTATCTGCCTAGTAATGTTATCTTATTTAAAGTTGTATTTTATTTATTTTTTACAAATTTTAACGTGGTTCTGGTTTAAGTTGTTCAGCACTAAGGTGTTTAATGGCACCTCATTCATTGCAAACAGTGGTGCTTCTCACAGTAAAACGCACCCAGAGCGCGCGGGGCTTCCCAAACTCACCTGCAGGATACGGTGATCTCCACTTTGGTGGCCGGGATACTCCCACTGATGGGGTCGAAGTCACAGACCGTCGCCGTGGCTTCCACTTTGTCCATAACGTCTCCCTCCATGCTAGCGGGAGACCCGGACCAGCCAGGGACGCGAGTGTCCCTCTGAACTTGGAGAGCCGACGGTGGAGACCCGGAGCGCAGAAGACGAGCGAGCAGAAGCGGATACGGTCCAGACAAACCTCCTAAGTGCTGTCCATCGGACGGGCAACAGCATGGAAAGTTTAACGGGAAGCTGCAGCGGTGAAGCTTTTGATTTGACTACACGGGGATCACATGCCAGGACGCATCAGCCTGAACTCCGCTGTTTTCCAGGCGAAGAATGATCTCTTCTGCCGGAGGAGCGTTTGAAAAGTAAAAGCTGTGAACTCCACCCCTCCTGCCTGCATTCTCCTACATGCAGGGCTGCGACTGACACTCTATTACAAATTCAAGCTATTGATCTAAGGCTGGACGGATCGTTATTTGGCTCCAAATTGGTTTTAAGAGCTTCTAACAGAAATAAATAAGCACTGAGGGGCATTAATATTGCCTCGGGTTGTATTTCTCTTGTGTTTTGATTGTTTTAATAAATTGATGGGAGAAATGTTCCGTATGAATTTGAGCCAGTTATTTAAAGTGCAATTGTTTTGGTTTAAACTATGTGCAGAAAAAAATATAACTATAATAATAATATCGCCCCAAATAACAAAATAAACGGTTCAAGCTGCAGCTGTACGTCACTTTATTCTATCCCCGAGTAAAAAAATAATTATAAATAAAGATAGCAGCTCCTCCAGAGCCATCAGCTCTTATTACTAACTGAAAGGCTTTCAGCATTTGGACAGCTCCTCAAACTCCTGCAGCTTCAGTCGCAGCCTCGTTCCTCATTTGTCCTGTCTTGTTTTTCCTCCACACCTACACTATACTGTACTGTATATTCTATCTCTGGGGGACTGTATGGGTGTTCTGTGCTCTCCCAGGGGAGCTCTATTTACATTTTATTGTTTCCTGGTTGAACAACCCAATGGAAAGAAGGAATTCAAACTGTCAGAGAAATAATTCAAAGGCAAACTAATTTGGATATTTTGTAGGAATATACGTGTGTGTGTGTGTGTGTGTGGGTAAGGGATGCAAGGGGTTACTCCCATCAGTCAAGGCAACCAAGTACCGAGAAATCTCCAAGGAGAGGATCGCTGAGCAGAGTGATTGTTTCTCTTTAAAATGCTTCTAAAGAAATCTCTCCTGTGGCCCCTGGAATCATTTCACGCATTATCCCTACCAAATAGGCTACCTGCTCTCACATGGAAATGGTGAATCGCCTTCTACAAATCACCTATTTATGCACAATTATACAGGACTGTCTCAAACTGTGACATATGGAAATCAAACTCTACATATACACACTGACACACCTACATAGTTGACACATGATACGGTAATATATGAGCTCCACGCCACAGGCTTCCCATTGCTCTCCAAGCATTATTTCTGAGCAGAAAGCATTGTGGGAGGTATATGCACAGCGGTAGTGCACCGCTATAGCTACACTTATACACCTGGGAGTTAGACATGGATTGATTGGGTGGCGGGGGCTGCACATTTCGGACACAACACCAATAGAGCACTGCTTCATCATTAGACATGTTCACTTGGCAATTAGGCCCTGCGGTGGCCCTTGGTTGGTTGATTTTGAGCTCCCCTCGGTGCGCTGTTCCCTGCCGCCTGCTGAGACACCCTCCACTTTTTCCACCCGCAGACGCCCCACTTCCTATAGCTGTGGCAGGAGTGTAATTATGGCTGTATGAACCCTGTCTGTAGGGGTGTGTGTGTGTGTGTGTGTGTGTGTGTGTGTGTGTGTGTGTGTGTGTGTGTGTGTGTGTGTGTGCAGTGGTAACACCCAGACCTGCTCAGCATCAGCAGCAGACCACAGCATTAGTAGGCGAGGAGGCCTGATGATGGGGTACAAGTTCTAACAGCGCTGGTGTTCAGTTTTCCAGCGAGGAATAGCCTACAGGAACAAGAGAAGAGAATACTGTTTTGAATTTAATTATTCTCATTTTGTATTTTATATTACTTTGTTGCTCTTGCCAACATTGTTAAGGAAAAACTATTAACATACAACATACATTTCCTGAACTAGTTTTGACTTTTTTTGATGCACTTCTGTACTGTGGTGCTGCCATAGAAGCAACCAGATAAACCTTCACCATATTCCCAGTTTAAGGTGACGATATGCTTAAAACATTTGTACAATGTGTCGTCTGATGTCTTTAGTGTTTTGTAGCTGCTCAGAGTCGAAGGAAGCGTGACCAGGTGTCATAGAAAAAGGTGCCACGCAATAATCTCTCAAATGGGGATCATGTTGCACATCAACCCCCATTCCTAGTGTTGCACTCATTTGTACAAAAATTGACAGAAATAGAGCTGACAAGCGAGAGCAGAAAAGAAGAAGTTAATATCCAGCCTACTTTCTCACCTCGGCACACCTACTGTAGCTATGTATCAGTTTGTCAGGTTTGGAAAGGGTAGGGCAGGTTTCCAGTGCTGTTTGACCAGCCAACAAGCATTTCTGTTGAAGACTATGGTGACCTAAGGATGTGTTCAGACCTGAAAACACAGCAAAAGAACAGCATATTAGATACATATAGACTTTGCAGTGCTATGCTGCCATGAGCATGTTATATTCAGACTGATAACTTGCTCCTAACCATATATATACAGCCAGAATAAATGAAATACACAGCATAATATAAGTAAGTAAACTATTTAAAAACTTACATGGCATCAACTAATATTACAAACTACACTACTTGCATCTTATTTGATAAAAAAAAACAAAAAACTGCTTTCTGTAGGTCATAATCTCTTCTATAGCCCGTTGCAGGCCAACAAAACACTTAACCTTACTAAAGAAAACAAAGCTAGGCGGTGAACCTGAATTAGCTTAGTTTATCTAAATGTACTAATTTTCAACATGCTTAACATTAAAAGTATGTCACCTCGTGTGAACAAAGGGTTAACATTAATGTGTATAGCGTGTGTGTCTACTTTCTTACCTGCAAACATACCACAGGTGTTGGATAAATGAATACAGGCCGCAGCTACTTCTTCTACTGTTCTAACGTTACATTCAGATGTAATTCGCTCCTAAGAGATTACAGCGTCAGTGACATACACCGCCGCTACTGCCCCCTACTGTCTGCAACTGTTACTACACCAGCGCTGTAGTAACAGTAGTTTTTCATTGACTTAAAAGTGGGTATATTTAGTCAAACAATCTTTTGAAAATACGAATAGGGAATAGTGAAGTGTAAACACAATGGAAAGTGTGCAAAGAGTGCTGAGGTAAATATTAAGTGGTAAAACATGACATGTTATATCTGGTATGCAGATAATAAAGTAACATAGCGCTGTGGTCATAAACTGGGATTATTCAATCAAACGTATTGATCTATTACTTAAACTGGACACCCAGAATCATATTTGTCCTGTAAGTAGGTTACTTGAAGCAACATGGCCACATCCATTTGCCCTACTGTCATTTTTCAACCCAGTGCCATTTCCGTTATGAGAGTCCAGTAATAAAAGTTGAGAATGAAAGCTAAGCTAGAGACTAAATGATCCACACACCTGCAGAGTTGGGTAATACGTTTCTGTGGATGTATGTTACCATGGGACCTCTTTCACTTTACACATAGTCATTTGGTTCATTAAAATTGTCAGCGGCTTTAAGCACAAATTTGAATGCAGAGCCACTGCTTGAAATTAGTAATTATAATGTGGAACTACTGCTACTTTTACTTGGGCAATATATCAATATATCTTCTACTATTTATAGTATACTGAAAACCATCTTATGAGAGGGAGATAAAACATTATATGTGCATGTTGCACATTCTTGTGTTTATTTTATCTGTTTGCTAAGTCTGGTATCAAATATTTCCATGCATCTACTTTGAAATGAATATATGTGTGCTACACACTGTAAATGTGCCATGAAAAACATATTGATATGTATTCTCTAGATGATTGTTACTGAAAATGGAATTATGTTTTATGTTGATTTTTTAGTTTTCCATGCCTGTTTTGAAAAACATACATTTCCAAGGACAAGCATGCCATCTGTGGCAAAGTGTGTTGTGTTTCATTGTACAAAACCACTGACTAACACATGAGTGAATAAATAACTGCAGTCTCTCCTTTTTCCACTGAGAATAAATAGTCATAACAGAGACAGTTCGGTAGTTGGAAGTACAAATTTGCAGCCTGTTGGCACAAGAGCACAAGGAATATACTGACGGTGGAACATTTTACAAACACTAATATCTGTTTGTATAAGGCTCTGTTTCTGCAGAAAATGTGATGATACGTACTGTTTTTGTACCTTTATTGCAAACATTACAGTTCTTCTTCTTCTATGTTTGCTTTTTATTAGGGATTTCTTGTGATCTGATTTTGTAACTGAGATTTCTGTAACTCCAGACATGTTTGTTTGAGTATACATAGTTGAAAGTTTTAGTTTAACTGTAAAAAGTTCAGTATTCATAGACAAAGTTTAAAAAGTTGGTATCCCATCGCCCTTTGGGGAATGCAGGAACCTTATCTGTCTTTCAACCGAAGGTACGGGGGATAAAAATGTTGTTCTCTGCAGAATTTGCAGGGCTGATTATTCAAGCGCAGGCTCTGCTGCAACTACAGCACAATTCCATTAAATCTTTAATTTGCAAAAACATGGAAGAAAACAAAAAAGAAGAATTCAGCAGACAAAGACAAGACACTTGTACAGCAGCAAAGGAATCTGTAATAAAAAAAAAAAAAAAGATTAAAAGTAACACGCAAAAATATCAGCGCTCATCCATGTGTAGCATAAGCAGACTCTCACACACTAATCTCCATGGACACAATTGTCATTTTTTATTTTAGATAGTCCAATCCCTTTAGCGGTACTGTTGTTTCTTTGAAGCTAGAAGTGGTGTTTAGTCCATTGCTAGCTCCATTACACTGTCCAATGGAGCTACACTGATTCTCTGCTTCACCGAGCCATGCAGGGAGAAGGAGTCAGTGTCATTCTTCGTCTGTGACAGAGAAATGGTGAGGAGTGAGTACTACAGAGGCCATCACAGGAATGGGTTTCTTCACATGTATGCATGTAAGTATATTTTGAATGTGGTCATGTGGTTTTGCCTTGAAATAGTGTACACATACAAATCACCAAGCAATTCATTCAAATATGAAAAAAAACATATGTATTGATATAACATTTCATAGTTCCCAAGCATGCTATCTCATATCCTCTGATAGATTCACTAGTTAGGCATCTGGAAGGACAGATCTTTTCTCTTCCACCTTATATCCAAAGCAAACGTAACTTTGTACGCATGTTGTTGGGGCAGTGGTGTTATTAATACTGATAATGTAAGCAAAAGTAATTTGTTGGTAGCAAAACTATGAGCTGTGAAATTCGCCAGCTATTGTCATTTCTGTAGTAATGATCCTGGAGAGAGAAATGATTGCAGAACAGCAGAAAACCTCATTTACAATTCTGCGCTGCACCCCCCGCTCTGCCTCAGAGACAAATGAAGGGTCCCATGACAGTCAAATTCTTGCCTTTTCTCACTCATTTGTCTTCATGGAGTCTGAATGGTTTGTTTGTATTCACTTATACAAAACTTCAACAAAACTATTTGTTGGCCCCGGCAACACAACATTGCTTCACCATCTTTGTTGAAATATCTGCTTCACATTCTGTTCGCTGAGTGAGTAGATGGGCCAATCAATGCATCCAGTTGCTCCGTTTAAATGCCAAGCTGTAACAGACAGAAATGATCCCCGGAGAAGTCATTTAGGGCTCCTCAGCTGGATGAGCCGCCTCCCTCTGAATGTCAAGAGCCCATAAACTTGTTTGAGACATAATCTGGAAAAGTAAAGGTCCGTCACATCTGCACGCCTCTTGAGGGTTCCTCTGAATAGCGTGTTGTTGCCACACGTCTCCTTGCTTCACTTCACAGGAAACTCATCATCCACCAGCAGCCTGACCTAGATCCAGCCATCCCAGCACTCGCATCATATACATATTCATCGGGCTCCCTCGATCATAAGACAGCCCCTTGAGCAAAAGAGAAAACTCTCTAATTAGTCGCTATCAGCCAATGGCAGCCTACTGGGCTGCGTTTGTCTTGCCTGCCACATGTTTTTGTCTCCCTGCCGCAGCCATTTTCATGCAGGTTCGAGGCTGGCTGTCATCTGCTGTATCTGTGGTCACTTGCCATGACTGTCATTCTGCCTCATTGCATTCAACACGGTAAACACATGATGTGTGCTAGAAACTGTCTGATCAATAGACCACAGACGATGATCATGACTGATTGAAGATTGTAGCTTCTGCTTACTCTCAGAGAGATAAATCTAATCTGTATGCTTACCGGACCAAACCAAAATGTACTACAGGCTGTCCTTTTATACTGTTCACAGAATGACTGATTGCTGTGTCAGCTGTGATTGGTAGCTCACTTCAATGCATTACAATAGATACAGTGAATTACATCAGATTGCTGGTGGCTGTCGGTGGGTCCATAAAGCCCATTAATACGCTTTGAACTAGACGCTTGCAACAAACAAAATGATTATGGAAGAATGAACGATTAAGTGAGAAGAAACGCTGCATTACTTTGTTTTCTAGTAACTCATTATTGTCTTTCCCTAAAGTTGTGGTGACTTCTAAAAATCGATGCAGCAGAGGCTGAGATATCCTGACTATAATACACACTTGAAAAACACTTGATCCTAAAATTATCATTATCATCTTTTATTCAGATCCTCCCTTATCTGGTAAACCCAACACATCTACTATGTAATGCAGGCTTCCAGTTAAAATTGTGTAATCTTAAAGCCAAAGCCGAACCACCTGAGTGATGCCGCTTGAGTCGTTGTCTCAGACTTGACCATCGACTGTATATAAAGATGGACATCTGCCATCGGTTTGTATTGGAGTCAGTTAGCTTATGGTCAGCGTTTTTTCGTTTAGAGCCACGACCTTCCAAAAAGGGGTGTGCTATGTTGCCTTTCACACTCTGGAAACAATGCCACACTATCTCGGACCAAAGAAAATTATTGGCTTTGTATTTCAAGAGATATGTTAACATTTTTTTGAATGGGACTCAATTGGAGCCAGGGATTTTTTTTTTGGAACCAGCATCTAGTGGGTGGCATTGTACTTCCACATTGGCTTCAGCCTCCAGCTGTGCTACTTGCCGCTTGGACTTCACAAAGCTCCTATAGAGCCGCAAAACACATTACGCAACTGTTTTCACACTGGGCTGGGATTCCCAGACCATTATTCCTAGGAATTACGTCTATATCGGATGATTCTGCACCTCATGATTTATATCCAGTTTCAAAGTTCAGTACCAATGCAGGAAGTTGTGTGTCTTTTATCAAGGTGAGCAGAAAGCAAGTGTGTGTGGAGGTCAGAGTGGTGGACATGTGCGTCTTTCAGATTACTTTATTTATTTTATTGTTTTTTGCGTTCTGTCACATGAATGAATAAATATGCAATAAATGATTCCCACTTGTTAAATGTAAACAAGCTCTTTCCTTAACTGTGACACAGTTGCCATGTACAGATATTGTAGAAAGCAAGACATTTTTGGGGCATTGGATGTAAAAAGAATGACATTGAACATAATTCAGTTTCAGTTTGAGTTTTGCAGAGCTGTCCAATATTAAGGAACCCCCGATGACTGGTAAATTGACTGAGATGTAAAATCGGTCGGGTGCCTCTCATAAAAGTCGGGTGACTTTCATAATTATATCAAGGTCAAGCAGCCACTGTGTCAATATTAAATTAGCTTTATAAATTAAGTATGAAATTCCTCCCCAGTAAGCTGATGTCAGACATTTTAAGTCACAAAGTGACAGCTCCTGAAAGGATGGAGACAATCCCTACAGATATGATAATGTGCAACAGTCAAAACACTCTGAAAGAGCCCTGTACGTTCTGCTGAGAATATTATCTGTAAAGTTTGACAAGAAAGTCCTTATAACTTCAAAGGCTGCAAAAAGTGAAAACGTCAGAATGACAACAAAAGCAGCACGATAACAGAAATAAGTCTTAATAACATTCATCCTTATTAACGTCTCGTAGTGATGAACCTACAGAGAATTATCACTCGACTCAGCTCTACAGAGCTTCATTGTTTTTAAAAAAAAAAAAAACTCACTGCTCTCGTCAGTGTTGTTTTCGACAGCAACAAAAAGATGAGTGAATATTGGACTTTTCACCAGGTGGCCAAAAACAAAACTCCTGAACAATCCATATTGACTGAATGTGTAAATAAGCAAACTGTGTGCAAACATGACTTATCATCTTAAAATGTGTAACATGTACAGTTTGTTGACGCTGCCTCCAAGGGGCCAACAAAATCAGTTGTTGCAGGTTTAACTTAAACCCAGTACTAATCTTAACCCTGAAACCAATCCGTAAACCTTGACGTGAAGACCTGCCAAAATGTCAGATAGACGTACAATATTTGTATTACAAACATCATCAACATCACGGCAACACACAAACCTAATTCTAAAATTGTTTTTTCACAAAGATAGAAGTGGAATAAATTTTTACAGACACTTGCTGCTACCTGCCAGCTTCAACAGAGCCGCTATTTATTTTCAAGAGCTTTATTGCAAGAAATTTCTTTTATTATTGATGCCTACTTGCATGAACTGCAAACACTGTGTCCACTGTCAATCAATAAAAGAAAATGAATTGAATTACCTCCGAGGCAGGGAGTCTGAGAGAAATGTATCATCTGTTCATCCGCTGAATCCCAGGCCGCAGCATCATCTAAATTTTCTATTTGAGCGTTTTCATGCAACAGCAGCACATCCACTAATCATGCTTCCTCACAATGTTAACTGAAACTGAGCAGCTTCTCCTGCTCATTTTTAAATGAAATAAGAATGATTTGAACTGCTTTAAGAGGCACTGGCTTCATCACCATTGATAAGATTGATAAGATTTTGACCTTATATATTTGTTCAACAAGCAGCAGGTCATCTTAAATGATTCACCCCTGCAGCTTCCTGCCCCAGAGATGCCAGGAGGCATGAAAACATTTCCCTCCTGCCTCTGATCAAACTTTGCTTTCCATCTTGGGCAGGAGGGACTTTCATTACAGTGTTTTCTAAAAGCTATATGCATGCAAATCATTACATTTATCCCCTGTGCACCGTGTGCAGTATGGGTAGAAATGAATACACAGCCAATGATATGTGAACATTGGCGTGGTAAGGCTTGCAGCAGGCGCGGTGCACCACCAACGGCTCACTGAGGAGAAATAACAGGATTCCTCCCACACACACGGTTCAGATGCAGGTGCAGAGGAACACTGCTGAGTCGGTTCAACAAAGGAGGACTACCGTTACATCACAAATCAGCAGATATTATCAAGAGTAATCTGCCAGCAAAATAGAAAACTATAGAGTGGCAACATTTTGTGTTATGTGCTCAAACATGACCGGGGGTTGTGTCTCATATTGAGTGAAAATAAGAGTGGACCTGTGCATGTGTGACAGTATGATTAATGTGACTCCACACACCCGCTGCTGTTATCCGACCCTCGTGGCACTCACTTCTAGATGCTCCCCAGCTGAAACACCCCCGCGCTCTGTGCACTTGCCCTCCGGTGCACAGCCGTCACAGCCAGAGGATGCTCCGAGCTGGATTTGCCATTATGGTTTTCCTCATTACAGGAGCAGCATGATTTTAGGGGTTGATGGGCATTGGTGTGTGTGTGTGTGTGCTCACAGGGGCCCGGAGAAGTCATCTCTGTCTGTGGAAGAAGAAAAAAAAAAAAACTCATCAGTGGTGAGTGCAGGTAGCGTTAACGCCAGCAGTCTTTAACCCCTTTGAGCTATTCCTTACCAGCCCACCACCACCAGCTGCCACTTGACAATTTCCATAGAAATGACAGCTCGCCCGCCTCCATTATGCTCCACGATCAAACCAGGCAAGAGGTGATGAAGTCAAAAACAGACTAATTACTTATTGTGAACACTCCCCTGCAATCGCACAATGTTTACAACAAGTGATTGTCGGCCTTAAAGGCAGAACTTACACAGTCACGTCTGCCTTGAACTGTTTCTGATGATACAGACATATAGAAAAGTGTATTTCTAGTTTGTGCTACCTGTAGGCCAGGTGACAGAACTGTAGATGGCTGATGGCCACAGCCACTGCTTTATGTGGGTAAAAGAGAAGCAGTTAATGGCTAAACGCCCGGCGGTGTGAAAGCGATTTAACACTAAGCTGTTGTTTTCCTGCCTTCACCACCATTACTATAATAGATCAACTCACAGCTAAACAAACTGTAAACACAAGGGAAAATAAACCCCCAGTAGAGACAAAATATAGTAACGTATGAATAAAAGATAGCAGGACCAGATGTCACAGAATCCGAAATGTTGAGAGAATAGAGCAGGAAATTCTCTGCGTACCCGGCAGCTACCTTTGAAGCTCGATCCGCTCACTCTCATCCGGATTCACAGTTAGTTTACACGAGCTGGCATCATCACCAATTTACTGTTTCATCAGTGTTTGATGCAAACGGTGTTTGTGTTTGTGCACTGTTCATCTTGAAAATGTGTGTGTGCATGTGACTCGTCTTCTTATGAAGACAAAGACGAGTCCCTGTAATGTAAATCATTAATTTTAGGGTGAAGACGTGGTTTAAAGTTAAGGTACATTTAGGGTTATGTTAGGGTTAGGCATATGGTGGTTATGCTTGGGGTAAGGATAATAGTTAAGATAAATTATAATAGTTGACTGTGACGACCTATAAGTCAAGTCGACTTTTGATTGATCACTAAATGAGCACCTTAAAGAATAAAGAGACAGCATAGGTTGCTGTGTGCCGCCTGTCCTCTCTTCTATTCAGGGCACTTGATAGACATATTGATGGTGATGACATTTCAAAAGGGCACCACACATCATGATTGAAATTATAGGTGTGTTTTCTGTCTTCACTGGAGGGCCTCTGATATTATACAAGTGAGCGTACACACGCAATCAAAGTTCAGAGCCTCAGGTCTTTGCACAGCATCAAGTCAACCGAAAAGGAGGTTTGAAAGTAAAGAATAAAGATGAGATTCCCTCCGGTGATTAATATGCCTGCTTGTCACGCGTGTCCTTGCATAACTGCATCTCTACCTGATATCTCCTGCAGCATGTGTGAGCATGGAGATACAGCTGGTGTCGTCAGACCAATAGCAGCTGTGTTGGTAGAGGCAGCGGCTGTGTTTTCTCAGGGAATCAGAATGTCAAGAGGATTATGACCCCATTGCACATTTGATATGTTCACACACACACACACACACACACAATCCCAGAAATAAAAGACGTCCTGGGAATAGACAAATTATTCACGCATCCAAATGAAGAAGAAAGACAGAGGCAGTGAGGAGAGAATGACTCTTAAAGTAGATGTTAAATATTATGATATTAAAATCAGTGTGATTATAGATTTTGCATTTATACATTCACTCGGGAAGATTCAAAGAAGCCTTTCTAAGAAGACCATGCCATGAAGGAATTATGAAAAACACACTCTGTGTCCTTTTCAACATCAAAAGATAAGATAGGCATCCCCTGCAAGGGATAAAAAGGTATTCCAGGACTCTCAAAAGGTATATTGATGTTGGATTTTAAATAGATGTATCCGTCTGTTGCAAGTGGTTCTGTGTAAACACTGTATGTAATGTGGGAACAGTAAGGACAATCTGGTCTGAGCTGAAGTATGGGAGAAGTACATCCTGTGTATACACTCTAATAAGCAGGATGACTCAATACACTTGAATGGCATACTGCCCCCTCTTGGACTATCTTAGCAAATAAAATATATTTTTTTCATTAATGCAATGAGCTCACAAACTCAGAGAAGAAGCACTTTGAGGCATTTTTATCTGTTGTTCTTGCACAAAAGCAGAGTGTCTGTAGTGGGGTAAAAAATCTTATTAGTGTGACACCAAACGCAAATTCCACAAGAGTTGTAACCATAGCGAATGCCTTAGTTATCCCAAATACAGCAGTACTGGGTCGCGGATGGTGTGGAAGCCCATTGTGCTCTTTTCTCTGTCCGAAATAACAAGACGCGTCTGGCTGAGTTCCTGTTCTCTGCTGCCAAACCACACTGATCCCAACAGAGGTGGGATGAAAGAAAATTGGCCCTATAGACTGCTGGACAAGCATCTTTGAAGCTGCGGTGCCTTAATGAAGGGGAGAAGGGAGGAGAAGGTTTGGGGTTTGTCTGGTGAACACAAGCTGTTGCTCTGAGAGAAACACAAAAATGTAGATGCCCACCCCCCTACCCTGTGCAGAACTGCTACAACCATTACAGCACCTGCACTAAACTCACAGAGCTCATTATCTTCACACATTGTTGCTGCAGGGAAACTACGTCACATGTAATGTGACACAAGGGGGTGTCTAGAAGAATATTACAATATGCACAACCCCAGAGAAGCTAAAACTACAGAAACTAAAACTACAGGGATCCTAATGTAGAAATACACAAACAGTTTGCCCTCCCACAGCACACTTACTGCATACTGATTGGAGTGGTTTATTAAACCGAATGCTAAGTAGAGACGAACCAACATCGATGGGCTACGCCTTCCTCTGGGCCGATCACAAAAGAAATCAGTGGCTGAGTTTAAAAGATGATAAATATTCAGATGAATTGCCTCTTCATATCTAACTGTCACTGGCATCTAAATCTGTGTGATGAGGAGGACGAGCTTTTTGTCGTGAATCCAAAAAAAAAAAAGAAGTATCTTTTACACAGACAGACATCCTGGAGGGAAGGAAAATGAGTTGCATAACACACAATAATACAGACAAAAAAGGACATACGATTATGAATATATGTCACATTTCCGGGAAAACATTATGATGCACTCTGCTCTCCATTTCACCATCAGACCTTAATCACATCGATGGAATAAGTATGTCGCTCATTTGATGAAAGTTGGCCATAAATGTAATAAAGCTGCCGAGGTTATTAGAACTGCCACGGGCCATTTTACAACCGCTCACACACACACCTCGTATTGGATTATGGAGAGAAATATGATAAAGCCAGGAAGTAGAACTTGCCCATTTACAAAGGGCCAGGGGAGGTTTAATGGCTTGTGACTGAAACCATTCATACACATTAATTCCCGTGGCAGTGACAATCTGCAGTGGTTTGTCGCAGCTCTGTAGGAAAAGTCACAGGCAGCAATGTCAGGAGTGTTGCAATCCAACCGTCTGTGCATATCAGTCATGTGTTGCCTTTATACAGCATATCAGCTGATATGTCATTATCACATCTTTTGAATATATCGATATTGGTATCAGCCTCAAAAATCTTTGTACTGTTATGTACTGTAGTGCAAGTGTAAACATTGTTTTTATTGTTACTGTAAGTAAAATATCCATATAAACAATAGATTATTGCTATGCTATGCTGTTGCTATAATTATACAGTATGTTTATGAAGACGAAGCTGATGTACTGAACCATGTACAGGTATTTGGTTGTGTCTATGTTCTCATAGCACACGGAAGCCTCCTCACTCTCTCTGGGTGTTTATTTATGTTTATTTATTCTTATTTATTTATATTTTTCTCTGTTTGTACTGACTCAGGAGAGAATGAAAACTCTGCCTGTTTCTTTTTTCTTTTTCTTTGTTCTGTTCTTCTCAAGGGACTTTTGTAAAATGCAATTTGAAAATGTACTTCTCCCCTCTATGAATTGAGTTTATATCCACATCTCCGTATATTTAATTTAAATTCCAATAGAAATTTGATCTCTGCTTTTACAGTTAAAGATTTAGACAACGTGAAGATGTTTCTTCTTGCCGTTTTCCACACCTTGTGTATTATATCTTTATAAAATATCACCTCGTTGCCCATCTATTCAATACCAACATCGAATTGATGTACCGCTCCCTCCCATGCATGTGTTTATCCATCACTCTCTTTATATTTAGCATTCTGTAGTTTGCAGGGCCGGGTGAAAGGCGCTCATTTGACTTGTATCTCTCATGTTCATTTTTCACTTGCCAGGCTCCAGCTTGCGAATTTGCAGCACAGGGAACTAAACTGGCAAAACGTTTTAACCACCTCTGTGAACCGCAGAGAAACACAGAAATTATTGATCAAACGGATAAACAAACCTGACTCCCCAAAGTAAAACAATGACAAGGCAAGAACTCAGCTATCAGGTTTGCTTAAAGACTCCCTCATCTCAAGCTAAGAGCCCAAATGTACGCTCAGCCTGATGTCTTTATAAGTGTGAACAGGCTTGTGGCTCTAATATGTTCATGTGCTAGATCCTGAGGTTTTCACTGAAAGGTGTCTCAGTTCATTATTTTTTTAAAACATAGGAATAAAGGTTCATCATTAGCTGGTGGTGGGTGTAAGACCTGACCATGTTCAAGTACATCTGTCTACTGCAATTTGCTGTGACTTCTGATGACTTCTCACATCATTTCAATTAACAGTTTGAGGCCTATAGAGGTAAAGTTTAAAAATTTCAGAAAAAAGCAAAGGTTAAAGAAGCATCTGAAAAATAAACCCAAATGTATGTAGCAAAGTGTTTATTTTTCTTTGCACTGCCATTTATCATTTCTCCTTGTAAAATAGTTAAAACTTGCTCCGTCTCAACCAGCTACAGCAATACAGTGCTACTGGTGCACTGATTCTGATTTAGTTAAGTAATGTGACTTTCACCACTGTTAATTGGAGGGACAAATTAGTTATTTATCCTGTTATTGAGTTTGTATTTCTAGAGACAAATTGTTTGTTTTTCCATTTACTGCAACAGTTTTCGAAGGCAGCAACAATTAGAGCAACTGTATCTTATTACTTTCACACTGACTTCCACCACCATATGTGGCAGTTGATGCTTGGGTAAAACAAGTCATTTCCATGGTGTATCATCAGCGTCAATTTTGCTGGATTGTTTGTGGCACCAGGAAAAATTACTTTACAAAGCCAAAGAAAAAAAATCCCTTCTGTTCTCCTCAGTGTTCTCCTTTATATATATATATATATATTTTAAAAACGTTCTAGTGTCTAAAAAGCGAATGCAAACAATCTTTCATTCTCCTCAGTAAAGTGGAAGAAAAGTGCAGCTTTAATTTATATTCAGGGGACGGCAGCACCCTTAAAATCAAAGCTCTTCAGTTTGTAATAATGACAAAATGTTAATTTCAGATCCTGTCTGTGTTTGAGAAAGAGGCTGTAAAATCAAAAAGGGCTTTAGATAAGTTTTATTATCCACCTTATATTAACATCTGTTATAAATCCAGCACACCTACACTTAACATAGACATCACACTCCATCTTCATTTGAGAGCTATAACACAGCAGCACTGCTCCGGGTCAAAGGCAGATGGTTGTGGATTCGTCTTTTAATTTATTGCCACAGGTTCTGAATGGATTATATGTTTCACTAATTACCTAATATTACTTCAGCCATTTTTTATTCCATTATAAAGCGAGCCTGGAACACGGTTTTATGGGCAGAAAACAAATAATGTCATTTTTCAGCAAGTGTAAGACATTTTTCCGCCTTCAACCTTTTTTTTTTCCACCGAGATGCTTGCACCACATCTCTGAGGCATCACTGAGGGAGCCACAGGCTTGATGAAATCTTGAAAAGACAGCCAGACTCTTCAGAGACTATAACATGTATCAGGGATTATGCCTCATTAGAGCAGCACTCAAAAGCAGCTCCCCCACAGTCTTCTTTTCTCCACAGACTGGGTTTGATTAGTTTTTTTATCTGACGTGATGCCTCCTCTCCGTCTCATCCCTCTCCATCTATTTCCCCTCTCCTGCTGTCCCCCCGCTGGCAGCTGATTGTCCCTCCCAAGCTGCAGAGAGCCGTGAGGAATCCCTCGGGGAAGCGGGACAGCCTCTCATCCCTGAATGCTTTTCTCTGCACATGGCAGGAGTCATGTAGGAGGCCCTCAAGCTCCTTGTTACAAACACTGACTTGACGGTGGAAGGAACAGATGGTGACATGCTCTGTCCGGCAGCCCCTGTTAGCCTCAGAACACAGTTGTTATCACATACTGAATATGGCACAAAAATAACACACTGTGTGTGAGTGTGAGAAGGGAAACCATATGTGTCGTTGTGATTTGAAGGGAACTGATAGTCTTATTAAAAATGCTTCCAGAAAGACACACCAGTCATCTTACATTAGAAAGTGGGTTTGCAGCCAATGTTTTTGATGCAGTTGAACTCCCAAAACCCTCAGCAACAGCAAACAGAAGCCACAATACATCTATGTGGTTTCTTTTTTTTTTTTTTTTATCCAAATAAAATTCCTTATTGTGTTCGTGTCAGTGGTAGTCACAAGTTTGCAGATAAGCAGCCTCAGATGGAACAATACTGAGCTAACCTTTGTTTCCTGTGCTTCAGACATAAACGTCGGCAAGCTGACAGGCAAAGCCAATATCCAACAAATATAATGTTATGGCCTTTAAAAATGTCTAAACAGAAGCAAAACTATGCAGTAAAATTGTGGTTATAAAAACAAACCCTCCAGAATTTTATATTTATGTGACCAATTAACTTGAATCAAAAGTAAGGTACTGTTCCTATTTGCTTTTTTGGCATAATATGAACGTTTAAACACAAAGCTGTGTTTTTCAGTTTTATTTAATCTATTTATTATTTCTTCAATTAAAGAGATACTTTCTGGTTTAATAGCAACACGTTCAATGAAGGAGTTTTATTGTTCATTCATTAAAAAAATCTACCTAAAATTATTAGTGAATTAAGTATCAGCCAACTTGTGTTTTCAGTTTGGGATCCCACAATGTCGGGTAGCAGCTGTCAATCTCTGACGTCAGAAACACGTCATTAACTGAAGCGATGAGGGTGCTGTCCAGGGTGCTGAATCCTACAAAGCAGCCACGGAGGCGTGTTTAAAGCTCTACAGGAGAACATGGATTTAGTTTAGTTTTATAAGGAGTGGGGGGAAGTCAAATTAAGCAGACAAGTGTTTCCTGGAAGTTGTAAAAGTCTGACACAAACTTTCTGCTGCGAGCATGGACCTGCTTCCTGCGCTGGAGGCTGCTAAAATCTACCACACCAACTATGTGAGAAACTCCCGAGCCATCGGCGTCATGTGGGCCGTGTTCACGATCTGCTTCGTCATCATCACCGTGGTGGTCTTCATCCAGCCCTACTGGATCGGGGACAGCGTCAACACCCCGCAGGCCGGATACTTCGGCCTCTTCCACTACTGTATAGGCAACGCGCTCACCTCGGAGCTCACCTGTAAAGGCAGCGTGCTGGACTTTTCCTCCATCCCGTCACCGGCCTTCAGGACAGCTATGTTCTTCGTTGGGACCTCCATGCTGCTGATCGTTGGCACCATGGTCTGCTTCAGCTTGTTCTTCTTCTGCAACGCCGGGAACGTCTACAGGATCTGTGCATGGATGCAGCTGGCTTCAGGTAAGGTACATGTCAAGTACTGTGAATATTGTAGTTTTTACTTCACTTAAGTGGTTAAAATTAGGGCCACCTCCACCAACTCCATTATAATTGCTTAGGTCTACATGTTGATGCATCAGAAATAGTATGATAATAACACAATGTAAGGATCCATTATGACTAAGGAGTACTTACTTTTTATGCTACTCATTCATGGGTCATGTGTCGGTTACACTTTGTTTTATTGTCAAGTGCTGATACTAATGAATGAAGCTAGGAGATTAATCAATATAATACTGATACATATTACGATGAATCTAGTTATCAGCTGGGGTTTTATGTTTATGAAGGCTTGACAAAGTAAAAGGTACACTAAAGGAAGTAAACTCAATGTCTTCCTATATATTTATATGAATTTATAAAATAAAACACCCTATAATAACCACCAAAATATTATTATTGATACTGAGGTATATTGTTTAAAAAAATGAATTATTAAATTATTTTGTTATTGTCATTCAATCTTACTGTAAGTATGAAAAATGAAACCAAAAGGCCTGTTTGTGTTTAAGTCAAGGATATTGATAGTGCATTGGTTTGGGTTAAAATCAGGGATCAAAGGTCACACTCTTTCGGAAAACACTAGAAACTTTTATTCTATGCTTCAGAACCCATATAGTACATCCATCCATGAAGGCCACGTGATTGGTCATTTTACAGAATCTTTTAAAATTGTATCAAAGTTCAACATCTGAATATCACAACTCTGGAATGAAGCAGTGGGCCTAAAGGACGAGTGAGGTTAAAAAACTTATCCTGTCATGAGTCGCTCTCTCACCTCTCCGGTTTCAGTCGTGGTGTGTTTGTCACTGAATGTGTCGTTCTTCACTGTGGGAGCCAATAAGCCTTCTCTGGTTTCAGCTCAGACTTTTGACACCTCTGGTGTTGGATTGTTTACATGTAACAAGATCAGGTGTTGCTGGGTTGTTAGCTGATCTAATTTGTGCTTAGAAAGTAGCCGCCTGGTGTATGATAAGGGGCCTATGCTGTACGCCTTGAGAATTTTTAGCTGAAAAATTCAGATCTTAATCTCGGTTGTACAGTACCAGATGAAGTGTTGAACATTTAAGAACTTTCATAACGGTACACCATCCTAACAGCACCAGTGAGACTCCTTTGCCCTGTTGCGCTATAAATAAATCCAACTTCAGGCACTTTATGGTCATATATAGTATCTTATTCTGCACTTGGGGCTCAAAAACCTCCCTCATAATTATTTATCAATCTAAGTGTACACAAGAGGTAGTTAATGCAAGGCTCCACAATTTCTATGTCCTTCTTCCCCTGCAGCTGTGTTGATGGTGATGGGCTGCATGATCTACCCAGACGGCTGGGACTCTCCTGAGGTTAAGAGGATGTGTGGCCAGAGGACCGATAAGTACAGCCTGGGGAACTGCACGGTGCGCTGGGCCTACATCCTGGCCATCATCAGCATCCTGGACGCCCTCCTGCTGGCGTTTCTTTCCTTCACTCTCGGCAACAGGCAGGATAAACTGCTGCCAGATGACTTTGAGGTGGAGGGAGCAGCAGCTGAAGGTTAACACAGACAGGTGAACGTTTTGTGTGTAGAACAAACAGGGAAGTAACTGTAACTGTAACTGGGTTTGCTCTCTGTAGGCGTTTTGCATAGCAGACATGTTAACTTGTCATAGAAGGAAACGCACAGGTGTTACTAAAAACAATAACAATGCGCAATAGCAGAACCGAAACCTGAAATGTCTAACTGTATACTGAGGGAAAATATGTTTATATTTCTTATTTATACTCTTTTAGCTAAGGTGAAAATGTTGAGTTCCTCACATAAAGTTGTGATTCATTCAGCAGCAAGCCATGTTGTTTCTATTATCATCTGACCTTTTGTCCATATTTTTAGTAGGGGAAGTTAACCTTGTGGAATTTTGTATGTATACTATTGCAGAATCAGGTCCACGCTGCATATCTGTCATTATAAAGTGCTCCTGCTTTTTTTTGCAAGTCATTAAACTTGCTTTCTACTCGTACTTAAAATGCTTAAATTTGGGTGGAGTTTAATAGCCAGCAATGACTATGAATGAATGGATCTAGTCTATTAAATTCAGGTATTCATTAGGCCCTACAAAAAAAAAAAAAAAATAACCCTGATGAGTATGAACCTTAAGGACCAGTGTGATACAGATGAACTATGAAGGTCTTCAAGGATCAAGAAAAAGCTTCCTGAAATGTGATGATTCATCTTATATATTAAATTGTTCACTTGTGTTTCCTTTTTGTTTTCTATCTTTTTATTATGAGGTTTAGTTCAACTCAAACACCAAATAAACTTCACTCAGAAACAAGCGTGGCACCGTCGTTCTGTCTTGTATGGACGTCCATTTTATTGTATGGTGTGTTGTACAGTTTGTTCACATAAAGTCTATGTTCTTGAGTGTGACACTGATGTAAGTTTCTGTTTTTACCTCGGCTTCAACAGATACATACGTTACTTTGATATGATCAGTTTGGGACACCCTTACATAACATCAGATCTCACCATTTCTATGGTAAAAACAGTGACATTATTGAACAGTTGGCCACACACACAAACAAGCTCAAACACATCTTCCATTCACTTTATTAAAACACAGCTACCCAGCTAAATCATTTTAGCTAAGATATAAGATTTGTTAAAAACTGTACATAACTGTAATATACATAAAGGCAAACTCTTTGGTACAGATATATACAGTTTATTTTCACTTTTTTTCCTTTAAATTGGGCTTCCTAACGTGTTGTCTGGTTGAAACCTTTAAAACACTATATTCCTGAATTATAATAAGTGTATGAGAATACCAGCCTCCCATGAGAATGAAAGATCTCATTTATTAGAATTGACTAAGCACACTAAATACCCGATGACAGATTTATTATGGCTAAATAATATGATCTACATTAGCAGACAGCAATGTCTCTGTAAGAAACTAATCTGTAGAGAAATGCTGTGAATGTTACCAGTCAGTGTAAATGTCAGCCCAGTGTGCAACTTCCTAAGACTACTTTACAAATACAAAATGTATACCTTACATGTGTAATAGCAGATAAAATAATTCATAAAAAAAAGAACACAGCACTAATCAAATGTACAAGAAAAAGCGGAAGATGATAGCGGGTCCTTTTATGGGGACAGAAATAGCCAATAAAGGGCTACATATCCTTAATTTGTTTGGGTTTTAGTGCAGGAGTGTAACAAATAAGGATGAGTCGCTAGTACAATAACAGGTTTGCTTAGTTGGGTGGGTGAACGGAGCACAGCAGTTGAAGCCAACATGACCACAAAGTAATTTAACCCACGGGATTCCTGACGTCATCACACAGAGAGAAGAACCAACAAATACAAAGCAAACATACACAGAAGCAATAGTTCAATAATCAGAACATAGGAAATCCCAAAACAACAAAACAAAAAGAGAAATAAATATTCATCTGATATGCCCGAACTGGAAAGTGATCTGTTGCAGTCTCTGGAGAGAGTGGGAGGGAAGGGAGGTGCGATAGCTGGATGTCTCCACTAGAGGGAGAGCCAGGGGTGGCGCAGGCACTCTGCGGCCGTGGCTCTCTTCTCAGGGATCAGCTCCAGCATGGGAGTCAGGAAGTCAGCGAAGCATTCGGCTTCTTCACGGGGCCACTCGTACTTGTCGATCAGCACCTCCAGCAGACCCCACGGCTTCAGCTTGGTGATGTGTTTCAAATCACCTGCAAACAATCAGACAGCGCTGTATCAGAGACACTTAACAATGTGGGATCTCAGTACAAGGTAGTTAAGTCTATGAACTATTATTATTCTTAATATCTAGATATACATTAAAAAAATTTATAGTTATAATGGTAAATGTATTTCCCAAACGGGTCATCTTTTTCAATGTTACTAGTTAATGTTGGGAAGGTTTACATGAAAAAAGTTGCTGAGCATTGAGCATCTTCTCCTGAGTCTGACACTTCTTTTTTACCTTTCTTGGTGAAAAAATCCTTGGAATATTTGCCGGTCATTATGAGTTTGCGTGGGACACTCCCCAGCAGCTCAATGATCAACGCTATATGGTCTACGTGGCAGAGCCGCCCAGCAGACGGTTGCAAGAGAGGGAGAAGACAGACAAGAAGACAAACCACAGAATCATGAGAGTGTTACAGTCACAGGCCCACTCCGGGTGTGTGGGTGGAGGGCAGAGGGAGAGAGGAGTCAGGCTGACGGCACACGTGGGCATGATGGTTGCAGACGCTGAGGTGCACAGAGCTCAAACATGGCCATCAGACATTATGAAGAGCATTTATCGAAAGGTTCTTTAATGTTGTGAAACTGCGGCATCACAGGCTTGAGAAGTAAGTGAATGAGAGAGAAACTTCCCATATTGCCTATATGAAATTCATACTACAATTAGGATGGAAGTATGTTTATATCAGATATTCTTAGGTGTAAATATAGAAGTTGTGACATTTTCGTACTACTTGAAATATTTCAACAAATCAACTCTGCTCTAGAACCTCTAGACCTCCCATAGTCAATGTCAGCGGGGCAGTTTAAAGGATAGAGATGATGATTTGAGCCATTCTGGAGCATTACAACACATGCAACTTTTCAATGCCACTTTAAATATTTTGTTTTCTGAAACTCATTTTATACTCTTCAACCTTGTTTATAACAAGCATTCAAACTTATCTAGTTGTTTTTGATCTAATGATTCTTTTAGACAAAATTAAAAGGATTCAATAAAATTCATTTAAATCCTACTATGTTGGCTGACCTAACGCTCAAGTCATGAGAATGTCTCCGACATGGATCAATAAAGTATCAGGTACCCAGCCAAGTCCTTTGGCTACAACTATGGAGGTACTGACTGTACCTCTGCCAGGAAGTCTTTGGCAGAACTATGTGAATCAATGTCTGATGGCACTGTTCAAAGTAACAGACATTTACTGGTCTGTATTCATCATTAGGTCCACTGGCCCGCATACAGCAACAACTTCAGTAGATCTGAATGTGCTGCCAGGACTCTTCCCCCTTCACCCTCCTGTCCACCGTTCCCAGGGCGGGCCACAGGCAGAGGGGTGGCATACCTCTCTTGGTGAAGTATTCCTGTGAGAATTTCCCACTCAGAGCATAGTGGCGGGGAATTTTACCAAGCAACTCAATCATGAGAGCAAGGTGGTCTGGAAATGAGGCACATCAGAGCAGGAGAGACAAGAAAGAAGGAGAGGGAGGAGATTGAGAGACCGTTTGGAGAGAAGAGGGGATGGGAGAGAGATGGCAGTCATGTGGAACAATGTATTAGGGACAATGGATGAAGACAGCCTAGTATGACAAGAGACATATGTATTAAAAGCATGTATTAATTTTGCAAATCAAACGCTATTACAAACATTTTAACAAATGTAGGTCATTCACTTGATCTTCAGATATTAAACTAAGCAAAGACTACTAAAAAATAAAGCTTACAGCGCAGCAATTAAAGCAAGAAGCAACTTTTTACAGCAGATTCTGACAACAGAGAGAGCAGTGGTAACATTAAGCAATGGGCCCGTGAGTCAACGCGCTGTAAGTGAGGAAAAAAAACTGGTTCATAGCTGCAGGATGTGTGCAAATACACCAGAGGTTAAATCTCAGCACATACCTGACATGCTGATACAAGATGGTACAGAAACCTCAAGCTAAGCAAGCGAGTAAAAATTAACATAAGGAAAGCATAAGGAGGAAATGTGAAGAAAGGAGATGAAGAAAGATGAATGAGGAAAATGAGAAGGCCCCGTGTCCAGTGCGGTTAAAATGTGACTTGAGGTGTTAGAGAGGAAATAACCACAGGAATGTTGGTACTCATCACATTATTAGATTCTACACACATTTATCTCATTAAATACTTTAAAATTTAAAAACAGTTAACATCGATGTAATGGAGTACCTCATTTAAGTGTTGAAAGCATAGTGCACTTCAACTTACTGTGCAAACTGCACAATAATTTGGAGCGAAGTCAGAAGTTGCCATGCTTAGTGTGAAAACTCTTATTAGATGTGTGGGCATATGTTGTTTTAAATAATTCATGATGAAGATTAAACATCAACGAGGGCCAAGAAAAACACCATGATCGTTTTCAACAGTAGCAAACAAAAGGTAAATGTTACCATTATATGCATATTCAAAGACACTGCTAAATATAGCAATACGATTTAATGAGAAAACGGCAAATAAAAAGGAATAGTGAGTCCTAGCAATACCTTCATCCCTGGAATAATCCTCCCCAGAATGTGGTTCAAACAAGTAGTCCCCTGTGGCAAGCTCAAAGGCCTGAAGAGATAACACAATCATCATTAGCACAAGATTTCACACACACACACAGCAAGAAGGGACATATCTACCGCTAACTAAATAAATCACTCCCACCACCAGCTACACTCTCATAATGCTACTGACGTCATGCCAAGGTAGATTATGCTACGATTTCTGTCTTGGGTTGTGTCACAATGTGGTAGTTGATTGTTAGTGCAACCGCTCACCATGCAGGCTGTGCTCCATATATCAGCTGGTGTGCTGTATCCAGAACCAATGAGTACCTCTAAGGATCGGTACTGCCGTGTCTGGATGTCTTCTGTAAAGTGCTTGTGCTGAGAGAGGGAGATAAAAGACAAAAAACAGATAACAAATCCTAAAACACCACACAAAATTCTACAGCACATGTAAATAACAAAGCCTACAGGGGAGATTCTGTTACCCCACTAATAAATCTAAATAAATGTAAAGAATAAAACAGAGATTGAGGCATTTCTATTTTGGTAGCTGGATGTATCCCTAGCTGAAAGGCGTCATGCTTAATCGGGAAATCCCTCAGGTCATTAGCAGACTACTCACCACCCAGCAAGCATTTCCCAAATCTGCAATCTTGACCTTGATCTGGTCCGCATTGAGTGGCTCAAGGGGGTTAACTAGCAGGGATCCTGCAGTTAGCTTGTCTGCATCAGAGCAGAAAGAGAGACAGAGAGAAAGATAAGAATAGACTATACATCTAATAAAAGAAAACTCAGTATTTCAGAGGTCACATGGCTGAGCCTTTATTAAACTTCCAGAGCAAATGGCTTCGAGAAAAACCTTTGCAGTTAGTGGGTGTTCTTATTTTGGCAGACTGACCGTTTCTCAGGTTTTCCTCATTTCCATACTGACAGTCAGGCCCGTCCTCTCCCTCCTCTTGGCAAATGCTTTGCTCCAACTCTCCTTCCTCCAGCCCAGCAGGAAGGCATCTCTCAGTTACTCCCCTGCCTTGAGCTCCCCTAACTTCAGTCTCGGTGTCCAGCTCTTTGAGATCTGCAGAGTCCACACCGTTGCAGACGGGGTGGACAGGGGAGTCCTTGTGTTGCTCCTCCTGACTGGCACATTTCTCTGTGGGCTCTGCAGACTCTGCATTACCATTGTGTTGGTCTTCGTCCCTCCAACGAGAATGCCTCTGCTCCACCTCTGTATGGCCATTACAGTTCACCTCCGATAGCCCATCTGGTCCCACCCTCATGATATCTGCATTCACACTGCTCTCTGACAGTATCAGGAGAGGACAGACTCTTTTCAAATTACTCGCATCAGAGAGTTCATCACTGTATTACAGCTTTGACCAACAGCATTGAAAATTAAAGGAGCACACATTACTCCATTGATGCTGGCTTCTTACCCTCTGCTTCCTCATTGCCCAGCTCCTGAAGAGACACCTGTCTGAGAGGAGCGCAGACCCGTCCTTTTGGAGACTGTGGGTTCTCATCTTCATCCTCTTCTTCCTCTCGTGTCTCTGTGGTCTTTTCCATCTCCTCCAGGTCCATGATGCACTTTTCTAGCAGCTCTGCCTGACGCTTCTGCTTCTTTTTTAATTTCTTTTTCTTATTTTTGGACATTTTTACAGTCTGTTAGAGAAATAAGGAAATAAGAGGCTTGCATTGATACTAGTATATTTGCAGGATTGCTTCGAATGTGTGTTATACTGAAAATGTGGGAGGCTGATGTCCTAAGCAAAAAGTATACTGTAAAAGGGTTGTACCTGTTTTGGAGCAGGTGCCGTGCTTACTGAAAAGAGAATATCAAATGAACAGAGTTACAACACAATATTCATGAATGTACATAAGAGTGCGTGTATGTGTGTGTGTGTGTGTGTGTATGTTTGTGTCATACTTGCTGAACCAGAGGGAGGAGGCGCCCCAGCCCTCTGCCACTCTGTAGCTTCTGCTGCGAGCTTTCGGACATAAGGCTCATCAACACTCATCAGAATGTTTTCCGGCTTGATGTCTGTATGGATGATCTGACACTTTGTGTGCAAGTAGTCGAGGCCTTGGAGAACCTAGAAAATCAATCATTGGAAGAGAAAAAAAAAGCAATTTCCTCTTCTCTCCGTTTTTTGGTTTTCCACACAGTTGAAATGTTTGTAATAAAAGGATGATACTTGTATATGCGAGTCTGCGTATCTAAGTAAACTAAACCAAAATCATTAGAAATAATTACCAGGAACTCAAGATTACAAAATTAAAAAAAAAAGTTAGTTAAAAATTAGATGAAATGAGTAATAAATAAATATACAGTAGTCTTTTGTAATAAAATCCTTAGTCATTTGTTTCATCACTACAGAAGCCTCCTTGCCTGAAAAAAGCCAAATAAATTCAGATTTCGTCTCACTACATCTGTCATGTTTGGAGGCGGGTTTGACTTCATTACTGTTTAGTAATTTCCACAAAATGCAAAAGCTGTATACTCCGCCCTGACTGGCTTACACAGCTTTTGTCTGAATCTTCACCACCAGCACACAAAAGGTGTGACACTTGAGGTTTCATATTACCTGTTTTATGATGCTCTTCACACAAGGCAGGGGCAACCCTTGGTAATTGGACTTTATTATCCACTTTAATAAGTGATGCCCCAACACCTCAAATACCATGCAGACATCTGAAGGGAAGCAGTTAAGACAAATTGATAACCGATTAAGAGAAACCAATTTACGAAACATCTTGTGGCCTTGTAGCCATTCATTCATTCTACATGCACAGTGGCATTATTTAAACTGAAACGAGGGCAGGTCACAGGAGTGCAAACACTACAGTGTTGTTAGGGAGTCTCATATTACAGGTACAGCTATCCCTGTGGCATTTTGGGGATTGTACTTAGCCAAAGTGCTGTGATAGGTGAAGGTTTGTTTGGTACACACAAGGCTCCATGCAGTTCAGCCATCGCCTGTTGTCTACTTCATGCTTTCTGGCTAAATTTGACACCAGGAGAAAGATCCTTTCCTTGACAAAGTATTCAATTCTTAGTAGTAAGAATTTAGTATTTCTGGTAGGAAGCTATTAAAAAAATCGAATGCGAGTTACAAAAAAAAAATTCCAGGCAGCATTATCAGTAATTGGCTGTAAAGGATACGAGTTCCATTCACACCAGAGATCTTGAAGTCATCTAGCATCTGGACCACCATTTCCCGGTTGGGGTCATTGGTGTCCGAGTTTCTTACCTGGGGACAAAGGAACAGAATAACACAATCAGCACAGTCATACTTACTGATGTAAGGCAGGATTGGCATACATGTCTCTTTAACCATCAAACACTGCTTAAACTCACTTACACAGCATGTGTAAATTACACATCATGTAAACACTGTAATGACCTGCACTTGTATTTGTTAGCATGAACTGTGATCACTGTTTCTACACCAACACCATTGATGCAAGTTTGTGTACATTTACTGTGATTTCAAATCACAGAAGAACCTACTTTGTGAAATTAACTCAGCTACTTACAGATCTGAGGAGTTTGATCTCATCCACTGCTGTCTCTGTGTAATGCTCTGCACTCTTTACCACCTTCATTGCAACAAACCTCTTCACCCTGAAACAAAGAGCAAGTAACAGGAAGTAATGTTAAACATCCTACCACAGCAGTCTCAGAATCAGCTGCTACTGTCTCTATCCAACACTGTGCAGTAAAAATTATGCAATAACATCTTTTCATACTGGATGTCCCAGGCGAGCCACACAGTGGAGAAGTGTCCCCATCCCAGTTTCCGGATTACATGGTATTTTCCGTTATAAAGGTCGCCTACTTTCACGTGGTGGTAGCCACCTAGAAGAGAAGAAAATGCCTGCTGACTAAAAAGTTCAACAAGTGGGGACAGTCAGTCATAATAGTCAGTCTTCTGTCATATAGACACTTTAAATGAGTTATCTTAGTTAAATTAAGGCCATAATGGGCATAACTCAGTTAGTGTGGAAGTTTGTTTATACTGAAAATCATATAAAAGCTTTTATAAAATGTTTCAATCTGGTTATTCACAATAACAGCGTGACAGTATTCATGTAAATACACTCACCTTTGCAGTAGTCATTAGGGTCCTCCTGCTCCTCATCATCAGAGCCGAGGATCTCCTCAGGTTCCTCGGGTTCCTGAGGCGAGGCTTCTTGCTGGGGCTGCTGTCGAGCTCTGGGATTGGCTGGCTGCCTGATGGATAAACACACGCACACCAACAATCATGGACGCCATTAGAGACAGAATCCCCCAACATATTCTGTCCTACCCGAGTCCCTCAATTACTTCTCATTTAATTATAGAAACTCATTCCTATTTCTATAGTCACAAAGATTATAGAAATGTTCTGTGTATTTTCCAGAGATGGTAAACAGTTAATGTTCTAGTCTGCCTCCACCCAATAAATGTAACCACACCCAAATCCTGCTTAACGCATTACAGGTAACTGTTCCTGAGAACAGTTGGCATTATTCCCATAGGACAGATATACTGGTCAGACCTTTAAACCTGTGAAAAGTTGTTAATTTTAAATTATACAACCTATATAATAAATTGTGAGCTGTGGTGTAGTTGTCTGTATGTGTCCGTGATGCCACCAAAGCACTGTAAGAACCTTTAATTGTCTAATCAATTACATTTAAGGTACAAATTCATGCTAACATGTTTCAGAATGATCCATTACTTCTAGAGCAGCTCAGACAAATATTGAGGGATGTCCAGAGCTAATCTGCAAGATTGATGTTGAAACCGATCAAGGCAATTTATAATTGATCCGTGTTTGCTATAAACAAATATTCACAGACAAATGAACAGCAGCTTGCACATTCCCTGAGACTGCCAGAGAGCAATGCAAGCAAAAACAGATTGGGTTGTGACAACATTTTTCCGTGTGCTACTAAAGACTGAAAACTGCATTTGAACTTTTATATCGAGTTTGTGCTGGAGGTAAAATCCAAAATGATACCTCCCCCTTAACAGATAACATAGGAAACATTTAAGGAAATCGGTGCTGCAGGCTATTCCCAATGCACAGCTATTCAGCTGTC
The DNA here is from genome assembly GCA_036937835.1 of Pampus argenteus. Taxonomy (NCBI): domain Eukaryota; kingdom Metazoa; phylum Chordata; class Actinopteri; order Scombriformes; family Stromateidae; genus Pampus; species Pampus argenteus. Next base: position 17,777,728 of record CM072864.1, on the reverse strand, counting down.
AACACATGTCTGAATGGCTTTACTAATTTTAACACAGGCCTATTTTAGGCTATGTGTGTGCTGTGCAACGTATGCATAAGAATATAAAAACAGAATCAGGACTTCAGTGCTCTGTATTGGTGGATACTACATAATAAATTACTATGATCAGGGGCAAAGAAATCACAGCTGCATTAAAGAAGAAAATTTATGTGCATAGTCATTAAGATAAAAAACTAGGGAAGTCTTCTCACTCTAGAGAGCAGTGTGCCACTGCTGTCCCACAATTACAAAGCTATTTTGTCATTATGTCAGGATGTCAGATAGGAGACAAAGAAGAAAAAAAAGTGAGTCTGAACTAAAATTAAGACACTGGAAATATTAAGACTATGGTCCAATGCTTTGCAGACAAAACAATTGAACTCACTAGTATTATTAATGCAAACCACATAATTCGCAACCTTATTCAAGTCTGACACAGTTACGTTTTACCTCATGTGCTGCAATAACAGAACAAACATCTGCGATTAATTACAGAATTATTTTTAACTGAATTTCTTTTTTAATGATGGTTTTTCCATTTGAAACCACCTACTCTTGCATTACTGTCTAATTAATAAGACATTTGTAGGACAGCAAGTAGAATTGGTGCCCATATTGAATCTTCCCAGTTCTCAGTCAGTCTCAGCTTTTAAACGCAAGAACAGAAACAGCATGAACCGAAATAATATCATTACTCAAATGCGAGACCAGCCAGACACCACTCCAATTAGTCATTGTTTCATGAAAAGTGAAAGCACGGTTACTTTGGGTGCTCCCTTTTTTTTTACTGGTGCTCATTACTGGGTGTGAAATCAAGTATGTGCTGATAGTCAGGTTGTTCTAATGCCTGTTTTTCAAGAAAGGTATACAATAATTACTGGCATTTACCCTGACAACTGATTCAGACTATAGCCACTCCGCTGCAATAAATCAGTGTCACTGCTCTTTTATACATGTAGCGCTCGGTATGCAAGGATGCCTGTGCCATGCAACACTAATGTTATAAGATATAACATTGGGTATGTGGAGTTTTCAGTGAAATACCGTGCTTCAGTGGGTTGATGTGGGCTTCTTCATTCTCTGGTTTTAAATATAGCACAGTCTGTTACGCAACACTCCGGAGGATGCCACTGATGGCATGATTAGTATATTGTTAGGTTCACCAAAACAATCAATATTGGAGCACAGTATCAGCACTTCAGTTGATTATTCCCAACCCCAAATGTTGTATTATTGTTAATGCTATCATTCATAAACTATATTTATATAAGGACATAGCCTCCAGATCGTTTATTTCAGGCACAGGCATACTGCACATTCTACGCAGATAGTTTACAACATCTTATTAAAATAACTGTTCAAGGTTTTATGAATAATGCTGCTACCCTTATTTGAATCTCATGCAAAAATAGAAGACTTCAGAAAACCAGAACAGCTTGCAGTGCACACACAATCTCACGATTCTTTGCAGATGAGTTAATCTGTCTTTCAATCTGATAAACAAAGACTGAAAGACTATCACGAATTAAGCATGTCATCAATGACATTATTTCAACATCTAAACATCTGGGCCATAAGCAGACGACGTGTGTGTGTGTGTGTGTGTGTGTGTGTGTGTCAAAACAACCACCTTTAACTGTGTGCACCTCACAGAAAAATGAATGCCAGTGTTTCATACACAACATGAAGACGAGCTTGAATTAGGGTTAAAAGAAACTTACTTTTTGATGGTCTTCTTTGCTTTCACCCTCTTTTTCCTCGCCTGGAGTGCCAAAACTGTTATAAAAAAAATAAAATTAAAAAAAAGGAAACCAGGCACAAATTAATTTGCCATTGTCTGGTTGCCATTTGCTGTCCGGCTGACACTAAAAAGGGATGACACTGTCTCAGGCAAAGTGTGAAACTACCTACCGCTCGGTCATTATGCACAGCATTATGTCATGTATGCATTTACCAGTAATTTAGATAAATCACAACTGCAGCCATCCAGTTTGATACTGGAAGCCGTCTAACGTTAACAGTTAACAACCTAAGAGAAATCACTAAGCTACCCACCGAGGTAACAGTTCCTCTACAATACCCTGACATTACTGGGACAAGTCATTTCATACACCTGCGTTGCTAATTGTAACACTTGATTAATGCTGTCGGTATTTTAGGTGGTGTAAAAAAAAAGAAAAAGACAATAAGTGCTAGAAAGCTGGACGTAGCTCGCTAATCCTGACATGTCCCATTGAAGCTAAAGCTAACGTAGCTTGCTCCAGCTCAACAGTGCGTGACAGACGCGTTCAATTAAACCCTCTGAATGCGTGCAGCTCCGCTAAAGCTTACATTTGTGATTGGGGGTGGACTATAATTGCACTGTCAACACACGGGCTAATATTAACCATACAATGTGCGGTGTGTCGGTGTAAAGACTTACCCTTTCTCTCCATGTTGGCTGGATACGTAACCTAGCCGTTAGCTACACCGCCAGTGATCGAATGTTCCGCGCATGCGTACTGGTTCGTTTTGCTCAAGAGGAGGTGATTCTCCACCTGAGCGTCACACTCCTGTGTGATGGATTTTACTACACTGAAGCTGCAGTTGAACAAAGACAGTGTATTTATTTGACTTTTCCTGTATGGCAATGGCTAGTATGTTTACATGTGTGTAATACTGGCAGGTAGTTCTACAGTGTCAAATTATCTGATTGATGGATGTTGAGGAATCGTGAGAATAAATATCTCTAGGCAGTGTTGGAAAAAGTATTCAGATCCTTCACTTTCAAGTAAAAATACAAAGGTTATGAGCAGCAAAATGTACTCAAAGTATTAAAGTGAAAGTAGTAGTTTGATTCCTCTGATATATTATTAAATATGATATTGTTAGATTATTAATACTGAAGCATTAGTGTTAGAGCAGCATGTTACTATACAGTTTATATATTAGATTATAACTATAGTTTAATATAGTGGTTCCCAACCTAAGGGTCAGACGACCTCCAAAGGGTCGCCAGATAAATCTGAGGGGTCATGAAGTGATTGATGGGAAAGGAAAAAAACAAAGGTCTGATACACAAATCTGTTTTCATTGTGACAAACCTTTATCAGAAAAGTAACTAAAGCTGTCAAAAAAATGCAGTGGAGTATAAAGTACAATTTTTCCTTCTGAAATGTAGTGGAGTAGAAGTATAAAGCACCATAAAATGGAAATACTCAAGTACAGAACTTGCATGTACTTTTTTTACTTGATTACTTACTGTCTATAGCTTCTGTTGAAATTAATAGCCTCCATTAATGCGATCATAGCAATATGGTCCATATTGGAGCCTGTAGTATTTGGATGTTTAAACATTCAATAATATATCATCCGATATCCTTATTTTAGAGACATTTTACAGTTGAAAATTAACTTTTCACAAACTGTATTGATGACACAGATTCAAAATAATCTCAAAAACATAACTTTAGCCTTTCAGTCCTGCAATTTCTTGTTTATCTGACAACATATGTGTCAAAATGTATCTGTGATAAGCTAATAACTGGTCCATAAAACAGGGTAGGGTATATTGATACAGTGTACTATGATGCAGGGCACAAGCAGCATTATTTTATTAGTGCATACGTTACAAAATTGGCTAAATACTTATTTGACATTGGCAACTGACAATGTGACATTTAAGAGAAATAAATACAGGCAACACTGATTTGTTACTTAGAAACTTTTGAACCAAAGAAAAGAAATACACTGATGCCTCAGTGGACTCAAGGCTAGTATTTAAAAATTGTTAACATGTATCTCAATATTAACAGTTTTCTATATCAAGTGAAATCATTGTCACTATCGATGAACATTTGTATTAAAATCATAGTCAAACATGCTGTTGAAGCAATAAAAATAAGTCTTTATTTTGTTTAAATAAAGGACTGAAGATAGTAGTTGCTCTGCTGGACTGAAGATAGTTTAACAGATCTTTCGATTGCCGTTTATAAATACCACCTCCAAAAAAATCCCCCTTTTGTACATTTAAGCAGTATTTCTATTAGAGGTTTTAGCTTGACACTTAAAATTCCTGTAAACACACTGACAGACACACGCCTTTAAATGGATGTACCTGCTAAAAGTGATCACAAAGATTTCTTTAAAAAAATATGGCAGATATTTACATATTTTTGAGTGTGTGTCGTCATGAATATTTTCCTCCTATTGCCGTGTTAAACAGCACTGTCTCAAGATTCTTCTCTGTAGCCAAAATATGTATATCTTTCATTTTAGTCACCTATTCAGACACATCTAACATCTGGAGTTAAACCTGACACAGCAACTAAACTATAAATATAGAAATGTGTGTTATCCTGTTGATGATCACTTCAGGTCAGTGACGGCACAGAACAGGCTCATTCTCAAATACATAAAAGCATAAAATCTACTCATGTCACAGATATGAAACCCTTCAAAGTCAATTTTTATAAATAAAGTAACAATGATGGCGATAACTGGATCAAAATTCATTTTACAAATATGTAACTCAGGGCTGTATGTGTCAGCTTGGCAGGTCGAGTGGTTGACTAGCATATCCCGTTTGCAACTGATAGACACTCAATAGAAGATTTAAAACACAAAATAGCACAGCTATAGGTCCAGATGTTTCAGCATCTCAGTGTCACAGTGATGAGTCATCAAAGTCTAAATTTAAAAAAAAATTAATAAAAACACAAATCTGATGAATATACAGTTTTTTCAGCTATTGGAAAGAAGCGACTTTCCCAGCAACAGACCATTGACATTAGTGGTTCATAAATAAGAATAACAATCTCTTCATTCCTCTGTGCTGGTAATGATCCCCTTACAAGAGTTAAATATGGAGAATATTTTCTCGGTTAATAAAGCCTGACAGACCCTCTGGTAGGCACTCTGATACATGTGTGTCTGAGAGTTTAACACTAATGCATATGTACGAGGTTGTTACAAGTCGGTGTAGCACTTCTCATTACTCCATGTCCGCCTCGTCAAAGATCGGTGGCTCAAAACTACACAACTCCTCATAGGTTAATCCTGCAAGAAATGAGAACATGTTATGAAATGCAAATAGAGAAAAGGTTACTCTTGTTTTATTTTCATTTTTACAGTTTTTTCTAGTACTAAGTACTAAGAGTTACTGTGTAGAATAATGACATACGTTTCCACTCTTCAATCAGCAGCTCACGGCTCTCAAAGCTCTGGTCGTACGGTTCAGCCTCTGGCTCGTCATCTGGGTCGTGGTACTTGGAGAAGTAAGGGTGGGCCAGAGCCTCGGTTGCTGTTATCCTCTTGTCTGTGTCCAGAACCAGCATTTTCTCCAGAAGGTCCACAGCTTCAAAACATGTAATCAGAGCTGAATCTCACACAGTTTCTGATCCATGAAAAACCATGTAACATTAGAGCATTATTCACAGTGGATAGAGCATTATTCACAGTGGATAGCAAAAAATAAGAGTATGCTTTTAAAGACATTTAGAAAAAAATAATTACATTTCATAGTTCCTATTGAAAAAAAACCAGCCTGTTTTTCTCTGGTCTAACCTTGTGGGTTGGCGCCAATGAACACATCAGCAAAATTTCTCTTCGGCATGTTTGGCAAGGAGTTGATGTAGTTCCTGGCCTGGGAAAATACATACAGTAAACCAAATGTCAACTTCCTAAAAACATCAACATGACACATATTCACTACTGCCTGTTTCATAATGTTGACACATCATTTCATAGCTACATGCACCAATTCATTGCTTCTTACTTATTACATTTTTATCTACCGGTGTGACTATATTGTATCTCAATCTAATATTAATACTATGCAGAGTATATTGTATATGTCAGACCCAACCTTTAAGTTGTAGTTGACAGATTTGTATTGAAAAATAATGCTGATTTTTGAAGGAATAAAATAGTATAAAAATATTTTAATCCATATTTTTTGTCCACCCCAAAGGTTGTTGGGTTTCCTCCCTCATGTGCGAATATTTAATCTATTTGAGAGAAATTACCACGACATAAATAAAAAGCTCCAGGTTTCACGAGAAATATTAGCGAGGCTCCGAAGTTTAAGACAAGTTTTTACATGCTTGTTCCAGTGTTTTTGACTGCCTGAACATACACAGCTGCTGTTGATAACTATGTGTAGTTTGCAGCAAATGACTGACAGCCCTGATGTTGCCTAGCAACAGCAAAACATGTCTTAGCATTTAAAAGTCAGAGCTGCAGGAGGAACTGTGGTGCAGCTTTAAGGTGTTCGGTTAAAATAGTGTTTATGCTGCAAATATTATATGTAATATCCAACTTCCATCAAGATATTTGTTTCAATAATGTTAAAAAAAAAAAAAGACAAATTGTTTTGCTTTGGAAAACTACAAATGGGCCCCAGGTATTCTGCAAAAGGCCTGTTGTCCTTGTGTTCTTTGTGAACGAGGACTCTTAATGACAAAAACATGGTTCCTTTTCCTGATACACTTCTCTGTAAAACAGGAAGGCCTAATTTTACAGACTATTATTGCTTGGATAGAAAAATTACACATGAATTACACATAGACAAGATGAGAGAAGAAAGAATGCAAGTTTTAAGAAATGACCAACAAAGTCAAAGAAAACCAAAGAGGGAAGCGTCTTTCATACACAAAGTGTTGTTAGTGCCTACTGTACCGCCAACAGTAAGCCTCACTAATGCTCACAGTGTGCAGGTTTAATTCTGATATGCATTTGCCACAAGTGCTCAGAGCTGCTTGTGGCAATCAATGTTACAATCACATGCAGCAAACAAGTGTGTCAGATAACACATAATTACACTGATTGGGCTGGAAAACATAACTAGAATCTTAAAGGCTCATTATATCTCAAAGTAGTAGTCCTTAGAGCCCTGAGCTTTCATTAGAGTGGCTAATAACTCCATGTTTGCTTGATCATTTAAGCCTATAATGTTCTATAAATGGATGTATGAAACACTGTCCACATGAACAGTATATTGAGCTGTGTTGCTTTAAAAGTAAAGGGACAGTGCATTGCACTACAGCAGGCCTAACTGAAACTTTAGAAAGCAACCTGCTCACCTCATGGCTGGGCATCCTGTTTATTAGAGATGCTGGAGGTGTTCCTGTCAGACGCATTATCTGCTGAAGCTGGTTTATATCTTTGAAGTTTGTGTCAAGGGGAGTATAGCGATAGAGCAGAGTTAAGTTAAGAAGCTGCCTCTCAATCTAACACTCTAGATGCACTACAATGCCGTGTTGAAAAGCAGACTCCAAGCTTTGAAGCTAGATATGACAAAGAAAGATGAGGGATTGTAACATTTAGAGTACAGAAACAACACAATACTTTGCATTACAGTCAGTAAGCTCAATCAACAGCAAACGCCATTTTATTCACTCGGTTAAAGAAGCAGAAAGTCTATTAGATATTATCATAAACCCACAAAGCTGAAGGGTGGAAAACATGCTGTCAATCAAGGAGCAGATCCATCAAGTTGTTGCACAGCAGAGTGGCAAGTTTGGAGAAGAGAACTTGCATAACTTTGTGAACTCACAGAATCTGAAGATATTTTCATCAAGAGCTCAGGCCCTGGTGTCCCGACGAGCATCATGATAAGCTTCAACTGATCAATGTCTACCAGCACACGGTAAAGGAAGACCAGAAGCTAAACAAGGGAGAACTTGTGATCTGACCCGTTAGTCTCTATCCTTCGTGTGAAACTTTAAGAATCACGTGTGATATTAAATTTCACTATATTTATTACTTCATATTATTACACACGAGACATGTCAAAAGAACAGGCCTACACATACTATACATCTGCACACAGAAGAGCAGAAAAAAAAAAGTCTCTGAAATGTAACCTGTGGAAGCAGAATGATTTTTATAATGGCAAAAAAAGAGCAGCTGCAGTGGACAGCCGTGTTTTGCAAGTCATTAGTCTTAAAACACTGGCAGGGGGAGAGGAAGATAAACGTAACTAAGCACAGATACTGCAGATTGATAGGCGGACACCAGTGAAACATTAAAGCAAAGCCAGAGGGAAGTGTGGAAACGGGTACTAACTACACTAAACTTTTAATACAACAAACAGGCAGTGCCATTTACAAAGAGGAAAGCAGAATAGCAGGTTTCATAAGAGGACAGAGAGGAGAAGCATTGCAGATCAGCTTCCGCTACAGTGCTGCCAATAAACAATGCCTTAAAAGCATCATAAAATCAGAACCACAACGTCAGCAAGCGTTTGACTTGTAAGATTTGTTATGCGAATGTCGCGTCCGGGTCTCACCAGCTAAGAGAGCTTGGTACGTACGTACACTCAAATGTAAAGGATACGGTCAGTGCCGGGAAACAAAGTTCTTCCAGTGAGAAGTTCTGCCATTATGCAGCCCACTGACCAAATATCCACTGAAACACAGAAAAGCCAAACATTAAAGGTCACTTGACAACAACTCTTCCCTCATCATGTAGAGAGGCAGAAAGCTTTTGAAAGACATCTACCTGTCATGTTGTAATGCATCCAGTTCAACATGATCTCTGGGGCACGATACCAGCGGGTGGCCACGTAGCCGGTCATCTCATCATCAGTGGGCCGCGCCAAACCGAAGTCCAAAATCTGAGAGCAATTTAGGTTAAAATAAAGTTTAAAAAAAAGGGTGTTTGTTTGCAAAATAATCACACTTGCCAACTCTGGGAAAATTCAGGATAAAATTATGTTTTAACAGCAGCAGTTCACTCACCTTCAGCTCACAGTCTTCATTTACTGCCAGGTTACTAGGTTTCAAATCCTAAAGGGAGGAAAATGTAAATGTGTCTAGTTTAAAGTTCAAGATAATCTGTATATATGATCTTATGCTGGTGAAATCGTCCATTCTTAAAAAAAAACATCACATCATTAACAGCATGACAAATAAAAAGGTCCTGTTCATGATGTTCTCTCCCTTCACTGTTTGCACAAGCCCGACTCTGCCAAGTGGAAGCTGCCATAAACCCTGGCACTTTTTTTCCAGACTGGGTGAGGGACAAAGTGACATTTTCTATTTCATGGATGAATTACAGCAGACAAAAAACAAAACAAAAACATGGCACTTACTCTATGAATGATGTCTGCTGAGTGGATATACTGGGGAGAGATGGAGGAGAACATATGCATTAATTATGTCATGAGTTTAAATGTGTATTATATTACTACTACAGAAAATGTCATTAACACTGCAGTACAATTACAACCATTGTAAATAAATGTTTCCTATATGAGTGTTAGTAGAACAGCTTTATAAACTCACCTTTAACCCTCGGAGTATCTGATATATGAGGAACTGCACATGGTCATCTGTGAGTTTCTGACATTTCACTATGTTGTTGAGATCAGCTCCCATTAAATGAGTCACAAGATACCTGGCAATCAGAAAAGACGAATTCCAGTTTAATTACACACAAATATCAGAGGGCACGACAAAGTTTTCACACATTATAAAATGCCAGATGGATATAAATGAATGCATTTGCTCTACTAAACATTTTTTCCAGAGCTGTTTGCAGTCAGAAACTAATTTCCCATATGGCAATATGAGCTTAAACTGGTTTAGCCACAAGTTCTTGTCTCTCACGTCTCTCCAGAGGCACAAAAGGGCCAAGCCCTTCACAAATGGAATGTCATTTAACAACACACACACAGATGAATGGGTTTAATGGGGCTGCATCACTGGATAATTCAAATATAATCCCAGAGCTGTTTAAAATGCCCAAACAGCACTCAGAAGAAGGCAAGAGCAGGATGCTACAGCGGCACTTTTGCAGCCAAAACACACAGAGCCATGTGCTGCTCCGTCAAGTCTGCTGCTCAGCAAATACCTGTTTCATGAATACTCTTCTATTCTCACACAGCGCACAGAGCGAGGCCTTAAAAATAGCACCCGGTAGCGCTTGAACTTGTTCTCAGCAGCGCATGAGGACACGGACACTCTCCAAAGTTCACCCGTCATGGGAAAAAAAAGGGATATAAATAGCGACCTCTGTTTTTTCCCTCTTCTATAGAAACAGGAGCAAGGCTCGAGCTTTGAGGAGCCCTCTGCAGCGTTGTAACTCAGTCTGTATTTTTAGAGCTGAGGGGAACCACACATGGAGCATCTGCATATCTGAGACCTTTACTGTGGCGTTAACAATGTACATATGACTCTCCTATACGGAGTAAGAGAAACTTCACAGCATATCTGTTTCTACACCAACTCTGTCTCTCACACCACCTATGAATGACATTGCCTTCTGTCCTCCATGACATTACGCTAATCTGGGAGGAAGGAGGGGCATTTAGGAGGGCAGCTCTCCATTTCAACAGCAAACAGAGCCACCACTACCCAAAGTCTGAGAGTTACAGCACATTTCTCTGCAAAGTAATTCAGAAAAATGTGGAATATTTAATGTTTTTCTGCAAAATTATGTATATTAAAAAAGATCCTCATTCATAAAATATCAACCCTTACTACAGCTCAAGTGTGAAAAGGTCAGACAGCAAAGCAGTGCTGCACACTGTATGGGAGAGAGGCTATTCAGGGAGCACATTGCAGCCCTCTGCATCAGCTCCAGCTATCAATGTCTGAGGACTTTTCCCCACTATTCCCACTCTGACAGCAGACAGCTCCCAATACAGGATGGACCTGAAAACCAACCAGAGCAGTCAGGGAGCTTTACGAACACATACACAGGGTTTTCTGAAACAATCGCCATCTCTGCTAACATTGTAAATTGTTACACTTTTATTAACTAAATCCCTGGATGACTGCCAGATATGATATGTGCCTGCCCTGGAATTTCATCACGTGCACCATCTCTGACCAGCTTCAGCCTAAGCTGGAAAAGAGCAGAGGTGCTCCTTCGCACAAAAAATGCCTAAATTCCCTGGAAAGCAGACACATGCCTGAAGCACACACAGTAAACTCTACTATTCATGCCCCCATTAACACCTTGTATTAGCATGTGATCTGTACCTGGATAATGACATCCAATCCATGTCTAATCCTGGTATTAATAAGCACTCTTATTATATTGATTCTACCTTCATTGTGAGTTGATCTCAATTTTATTAGCCAGGTAAGGCTGGCAGACTTGTCAACAAACATGACACAACTAGTTCAAGGGAAGCAATGACATGGATACATTTTTTCGGCAGGGAATGCTTACAGGATAGTTTTACAACAGCTGTGACCAAATTAACACTGACATGTTTTTCTTGCTGTAAATCATTCCTCCTGTTCCTGATACTGACCATTAGAAGATCCCTTCATAATGCACCTACTATGTAAGTGATGGGGACAAAGTTCACCGCCCTCCTTCTGTTACCAAAATGTGTTTTTAGTTTCACATGGTTAAAAATGCTTTGCCTATAACTGTAAGATCTGTGATCTTGTTTTATGTGGGTTTCCTCCCACACTAAATTACATGCATGTTAGGCACTAGAAAAATCCTGCCAATACAGTTGACCAAGCCAGTTGACCTCAGACATAAAGCTGCATTGCACACTTCCCACTGCTCCAAAATATTTAGGATGAGTCACATGTAGTGGAATAAGGGTAAGGGTTAATTTCAAGTATTCAGTTGAGACATATTCTAATGTTGGGTGTCAACCAAAATTCATTGTGACTTGATCTTGATCCGAGTCAGTGAGTCTAGAAGAGAAAGAGCCCGACATTCCAGACACAACAGGGGTGGCAGCACGCATTTCTTGAGGATTGAGTCACTGTCTAGTTGACCACTTCCCATTTCTAACAACTTTTAACATCAACAGACAACTACCTGTTTCCAAGGGGTAAAACAGCTACACTATGTTTCACAAAGCCAGAAATCAGGAAACAAAGGGAAGGAAGCTGTGTTGTGAAATAATTGTTTGCAGCCAGAGAGTGAATAAGTAACAGACTGGACAAGTCAAGAAATTGGCCAGTGTATTTAGTCTGCTGGCCTGCTTCCAGGTGTTTCCCAGCTGTGACTACCTTCAGCTGCCTTCAAGGCAAAAGAGAAAAAAAAGGCAGCATTTAACTTACACATCAGTGAATTCCTTCAGCGAGGTAGCAGGACTAAAGACATCTAGGAGGCTGATCACCTGCAAAAACATCACAAATTATTGTCAATCAATAACACAAAGAACAAAGAGTGTAATTAAGACTTTAATCTACTGCAAACGTTTAAAGAACACACACTGAGAGGCCTCAGAGAACAAGTACAAACTTTTTCCATTTGTCCATTTACCACGACAGGGAAGAGAAACATGTCAACTCACATTTTCATGTTTCATGTGCTTAAGTAACCGCAGCTCTCTGTATGTTCTCTTGGCATGGATGATGGACTGAAATGGCCGAGAGAGCTTCTTCACTGCAACCTTCAAGCCAGCCTTCACATCATATGCAGAGCTGTTTAAAAGAATGGGAAAACATTTAAATATAAAACTCTTAAAATAAATAAATAAATAAATAAAACACTGGTAATCACTTAATACTAAAACCTGACATCTTTTAACATGTACTGAACAACAAGTAATAAAAAGCTACTGAACACTTGAAATGAATGTCAGAGAAGCAGGCGTGTCTCAGAGCTAAAGTAGAGCAGTAAGAGCTGCTGAAGGCTGGGGAAAGAGCGACATCAGCAGAAAATGTCATCTCTCAGCAGACTGGGAGCAGCCTTGCCTGCATTTTTAAGCACTCCGAAGGCTAACTGTCTCCAAGCCAAACACATCACTTCTTCCCGCTCAGCTCACCTAAGCTATCACGGCAGGTCAACAGCCACTTGTGACTACTGCAGGGACTCGGAGACCAGAGAGCACCGTGACTGGTCATACAGCAATGTCACAAGCCGTTGAAGCTAAAATATCCAATATTTTCCATCCATAGGAGTCAAAACTAATGTATATAGTCTTAACACTAAATGTGGTTCACATGATGTGTCAAGCTATTAAACATGCATATGTTTCAAAAAAAATATCCACAGGTATGCCGATTCCTAATTATTGGCAATAAAATTAAATCCAAAAATCGCCTTAGCAAAAAATAGCCTTTAAAATATAATAAGACTATCGGAGTAGAAAGAGGCATCCAAGGCCTCTGCATGATGACATTTAAATAGATATGAAGCTACACAGATGCTGCACAGATGGTGTCCCACCTTTTGTTACTTTGACATGTAAGTATGGATAATATTAGAGCTGCAATGATTAGTTGATGATCACCAACTATTATAATAATAATCTAATAATTGTTTTGAGTTTTTTCATTGGGTTGTGGTCAGGAGAAAAGAAGACATTTTAGAGCATCACCTCGGGCTATGGGAAACAGTGATCAATATTTTTAACCATTTTCTGACATTTTATAGACTAAATGATGAATCCAGAAAATAAATCAACAGATTCATCAATAATGAAAATAATCTTTAGTTGCAGTTCTTGCTGATCAAGACAACTAAATGTGATTGTTAGTGTTCCTGATATACACAGTAAATTTATGGCAGAGTCCATCATGTAAACACTGAACTTATAAGACAGTAGAAAAAAAACCAAATACAGTCAAGCGGTCGGTAATCTGACCAGCAACAGATTATCAGATTGCCCAGTAACAGCACAGCTGTCTGCTGCCATTTGCAAAAAAAAACATCTGCCGACTAAACCAAGTGTACCGCTGACAATTCGGTGTCCTAGATAGTATAAAGACAGCCGGTTTAACCACCAGCGTCTCTCTTGTGAAAGCTTACCCTTTTGCCACCAAGCAGCATTAAGAAAATCCACTTTACCAGTAAGGTCCTCTAATAAGAAGCACAAGTCAAAAGACTTTATCTCATCTGCACTGGGAATGAGAATTTCTCTGTAATGCAGATTTGGTTATTTTTATTTAAAGCATTCACTACAGCCTAAAAGATACCATGTTTCCCTTCAGACTGGAAGATACACAGACAATATCCATATTGTGATAAGAAAAGTTGTCCCACTGTGATCTTACACCCACATCACATTAGACAAGCAGAAACCAGGTCCTTAAAAAAGATTATTAAGATATTTATTTTTTGTCTAAGTGATTCAAATATTCTAAATGAGTGATGGAAAAATTAAATATAAGGCATCATCAACGACAAAAATAAAAAGTCACACCATAAATACCAAATTAGAGAGTCAAATATTTGTCATATTTGTTCTCCAGATCTTTCCAAAACTCATTAGCAGCATCCAACAATACACGTTTACCTCATCCTCATGTATTCCCTTCACACCGGCTGTTGTTGGAGTTGACACTAATAATATCATTTAAATCTCTATTTCTTGGACAAATAGCTTTAATTAAACATCAGATTGTGGGAATGTGTAACTTGCAGATAAAAAAGATAAAAAATAAAAAATAAAAAGTCTCAAACTATTTCCTCCTGGTTCAACAGTTCATCTTGCAGCAGGGAGTAAATGCACATAGTAAAGACCTGGAAGGTTAATATGTGCTTTACATGGGGATAATAAGAGATACATAATAAGTTCAGGGTTTGTTGTTGAAAGGCACATCGGGTCTCCACCTTGCCAGCCAGCAGTCTGGACAAGCTAACCTAACTTTAGCATCTGCAGCGCAGGCCTCGTCTGAATGAATGGTGGTAAAGTTGAGTGACAACACACACAAAGTAACACAAAAGGTGTTTTTTACCAGACGGATCCGTAGGCACCAGAGCCGACCGGAGACAGGATTTGGTACCGCTCCGGGACTTCCCATATCGTCTTGTTGACGTCATTCCGGTAAAACTTGGGTCTCTCTTTCTGCGACATTCCTGCAGAACCGACAGCGACCACCGACCTGACTTTCTGCCGTGAGGTGGCTCTCCAAGCCGTGCAGCCGGGGTTCAACTTTCCCCCGAACAAAAAAGACGTGAAATAAACTGTTTCTCTCGTCCTTGGAGAACTTTATATAAAGTGAAGTTACAGGGTTGCCTTATTGCGAAATGTTGTAACAAAAAAAAAATCCCCGTCTGCTGCACGTTTTACAAACCTTCACGCTATTTGTTCATCGCTCCGCTCGCGTTCAGACGGTTCTCTCAATCCCACTGGGTTGTTTGCGACATGCCTCAAAGTATCGCGAGAATAAAAGACATGGGACAGCCTTCCATGCATGCTTCCATGCCGAGGATGGAAACTGAAACTCGCGCTGCTTTCAGGCGCTTCCCAAAAAAGTAAGAAATGACATTATGAAAATCCTCCTCAAACGACTATTTACAGTCAGTGTTGGAAAATTTATTCCGATTCATTTACTTAAGTAAAAGCTGCAACAACATAAAAATATTATTATTTTTATTTTCAGGAGCATCTGAAGGCAGCATCAGGGGTCATTATTCATTTTTAGAGATACACGTTTGCAGATTTTTTTATTGTTGAAAACAATTTTACATTAAAGCAAGATAATATAATGTTTGGTGCAGTCAAAATGATTATTAAATGCTAACGTATTCACATACTTCTAGAAAATATGATAAGACTGAACAGATGATGTGTTAGGGTTAGAGGTTAGGTTAGGTCTAATACTAAAAAAAAACAAAAAAACAGCACAGCCTAATGAAAATAAAACTGAAAAAAATGAAATACACACTCACAGTTTGAATAGATGTACACAGCTTTAAACATCTATAAAAAATATAACTTTATCCACAGTACGGTACTTAGATAATGTTTAAAAGACAGCCTGGATTCTGAAAATACAGCATATCCCCAATATGGAGACTTTGCATTTAATATTTAGGTTTGGCAACCTATAATATGACAAATAATACAGAATAAAAATGTCACTCTTTTCATGATCATAAAACAGTGAGCCTATATCTTTAGTAAATTAAAAACATTCACAGCCTATCTCTGTTTCCAGTAACTTCATGGAGACATCCTGCCGAAATGATGCGTTTATCTAATTTAACATCGCCTCTGCACTTTGATAGGAGTATCTGTTCACCCTCAGATTTAAGCCTCATCAGAGTCTTCCTCCTCTCTTTGCTGGCGTGAAGATGACGACTTCAGTGGGACTGAGTCAAACCCATCTGATGTCCTCTGAAAACACATTGATAATGACATGAAGCATTAGTTGCCTTGTAGTTGTATGCGTGTCCTGACGGAGGAGTGACTGACCTCTCGTGAGAAGGACTTTATTTTGGAGAAGAAGGGCTTCTTGGTGAGGTCCATGAGGTCGTCCTCTGCGTCCTCTCCCTCCATTATTGCACAGCTGTCCGCAGTGGGCAGGTCACACTCTTTACCCCCGGAGCTCATTATCAGCTTAGAGTACTTATACTGCAACCTACAGATGAAGGATGACAGGAATAAGATGTTGTTCTGTTTCTTTTGGTTTGGGAATGGTTATACTATTAGCTTGTTTTAGCTTTAATCTTGGTTACTAGTATATTAGTGATTGAGGAAACACAATAAAGGAAGCTCAGTAGTCTCACTTGCGTGTCTTCTTCCAGAAATAGCAGCTGACACTGATGAGCAGCACAGCAGCAATCGTTCCCGTGGAAACGCCAAACTTGAGCCAGAAATCCAGAGTCACACAAGCGCTGACTTTTTGAGCTGGTAGGGATTCTCCTCCGTAACACTGCAACGGCTGCTGCCACACATAGGTGGTTCTCTGAAACATACAAATAGTAATATTTGTTGTGGTAACATCATAAGGTCTTCAGTATTTCCCTGAAATGTCCCAACAAAACTTAGATAGAACATCATGTATCTGCTTGTTTCATCGCTTGACTGCATCTAAACTTGTAGTACCTTAAGTGAAAGTGCAAGAAGACAGTTTTTGTGGCTGAATTAATATGTGAAATGGAAAATTCTTGTACATCATTTTATATATTTTTTCCTATTATCTAGTCTGGTATATTTGGAAAAGTGAAGATTTATGATGGACCTGTGGTAAAATATCTTTTGTCCAGTACGTTCATGCCTGTGCAGCACTACCTGTATTCCCTGGATGCAAGCACTGACAATCTCCTTGTAGTGGTGTTTGGTGCAGAGTGGACATGCGTGCTGGCTCTGCCACAGAAAGTGGAAAGTACAACCATCACAAGTCCCCTCCGAACAGTTACTGTGAAGTAAAACCAGATAAAAGAGATGGTTATAATTTATACGTGATCATCTCCACAGTTTTATCCGGCTTCAGACAGCCAAATATGGCCGCTATATGTAATATAGCATGTGTCAAATCAAATGTTGTCTGATCTTGGTCACAGAGTAAGATACCTTGGCAGTGCGATGTGGTCTTTGACAGTCACTGTGGGGTCGCATCTCAGTCTGATGGAGGCTGACCTGCCTTGTTTACAAGCCTGAGTTGTCTCACTAGACCTGGAAACATCCGAAACACCAAAAAAAATAAAGATCTTCAGTTCCAACATGTGATATACTTAAAGACTAGTGCTGATTACATTTCATTATTAAACAAGTGGTCAAACTTCCAGCATCAGGTATTTACAATTAAAATATGTAGTCGAAAGCACCACAATGGCTGAATACATTTTTTTTTTAATAAATGAAAATGTGTGATCTTACATACCTGTAATAGAATATAACATCTGGCAGGCTGGATGCAGCAGGGAACAGCCATTTTGGAGATGAGATGCCATTCAGGGTCGTGTCAGTGGTTACGCCTTCAGAATAAGACACGTAGCATATTTATATGATATAAGACATGAACAAAAAAACTGTTTTTGATTCTGGTTTTATCCTCTACGAACCTTGAATGGCTGTACAAAAAGGAAAATCCTCTAATAAAATACAAGAATATCCTCTCATTTACAACACTGGATGTTTCAGAAATCAGTCCATACCAAAGAGTTGGTCACCAATGAGGAAAGGCTGTGACGACACCACGCTCTGACTCCTGATGTCAGAGGGAACCACAGTGGACTGGCAGACGTAACCTTTGACATCTCTCCCGCTGTCTGTCACATTGTCCATACAGGTAGCCGGCACTCGGCCCTGCAAGAGAAACACGGCTGGTTAAAAAGCATATTGAGCTAAATCAATGACAAAAAGAAAAGTCATTGGGATCACAGCTTCTCACCTCTTTCCCACACAGACCCATGTTAAAACGATGGAAGTATCTCAGGCCTTTGTTGGTGAAGCGGGGGCTGCTGTGAAAGCCGGTGACATTGGCCAGAGGAGAGAAGTCATAGTGCAGCGGTGCTCCTTCACTCGTGTGCACGTGCAACGTACAGTCACTGAGACACGCCGTGTGGGCCTGGAGGATGGAGACATGTCAGCGTGACAAAATATATAATACCTTTCTTACAGCGTCAACAAAAACTAAAACTGCATTAGCCTCGTAAGAGTAGAATTCATAGCAGAGATGGATTGTATTGGCCTGTTATTAAATTGGCCAATGATTGTAGGTATTGATATTAAACAAGATATAGATACAGTCAGTGCTAAATGATTCATGCCAACCAAAACCATCTGATACATTTTAGACTTTCTGATTTCTGTAACTCTACAATTATATTTTCTCTAACTGTTTTCTCCCTCGTGTTTTAAAGCCCTCTGCACATCACCAGGAATTTAATTTAATGTTTTCCACCTTAACAGTTAAATGTGCCTTTAAAAACACAACAGGTCAACCCCCTAAAAACACAGAGGACATGAACTTGGTGTCCTGTATACATTTGTGCATAGACATATATTCAGTTATTATTCATTAATGGTTTTTCAGTTCTCTGTACCTTGTTTCTCTTTGTGTTCGGGCCACACTGAACACAAGCGGCCTCTCCAACAGGCTGCTCAGCTCTGATGAAGGTGTTTGGCGGGCAGCTCTTACACGCTCCTGTCCCATTGATCATATAGTGTCCCGGTGGGCAGGGAACACAGGCGGAGCTGGCTGTAGCGGACCTCAGGGCACAGCGACGACATTGAGAGGCCACGCCTCCGATCACATTGGTGATGTGGATAGAGTAGATCTTTGCAACATCAGCACTGTACATCCTCTCCTGAAGAAAGACAAACATTATTATATTTCATTCACTATCTGTGTTGATCTACACACCAAAAGTCCTTATTTTCCGCTAATCTGTTATTTAGTATGAAAGTTGTGTTCCTTTATTAATCTTCCTGTTTTTCTTCATAGTTGAAACACAGCTCCAGACTGCCCTCTGGAGTCAGCCAAGGTAAACAAATATTAAGAGCCCCTTTGCAATGCCTGTTGCTTTTTATATTTACTGCAATTACCAGCAGGTTTTCACCATAATGAGGCACAACAGAAAACACTGAGACATAAAGAGGGAATTAAAAAATTCAGAAGTGTTTTAAAACTAAATAAAATATTTAAATGCAATAGTTATAAAGTGCTTTACAAAGTGTACGGATTCATTGAACAAGGATTTATTCGACATTAATTGCATTGAACTCTCAAGCTGCATCTTGGAGGTATAAGTATGACAAAAATATGAATGGCAATGAAACAATGTAATATCTGACTGGGGAATAAGACACCAAAGGGCTTTAGAAATCGGACCTATTATTTTGAAAGTAATTTTAAGGCCGAGGGATGTTGCAGATGAAGAGTGATAACTGGGTTGTTGGTGTCTCTCACCATAGAAAACTCTTCCGTTCGTTGAAACGTCCAGGTGAAGGTGATGGTGCTGTTGTCCTGAATCAGGTAGGAGTACGACTGTTTCCTGTTGCTGCCTGTCCACGTTTCCACCACATCGTTATTCCACTGATTATAACCCTGCAGAAAGAAAACACTCACCCAATGTACTCATACTGATGTTTAGCCTAACTTCATTAACTTTTCACTCAGAAAAACATACATGTGACAATGAAAAGTTGAAATTATTTCTCTAACCGCCAGGAAGAAAAATTTGCAGTCAGCTGAACATGTGGTCTCAAAGACGAAGGTGATGCGAGATTGTTTGCTCCTTTCACTTGCTTTTGCCATGGACTGAGGCAGCCTGTGGACACACATGACATTTTCAATGGACATAAATAATATCTCATTTGAACCATTATTTACATTGTGTAAATATATATATATATATATAGAGAGAGAGAGACATGTATGTGTAATTCTTTTAAGATAAATTTTTTACTTCACCTGTATCCAGGTACACTGAGCATGAGCGTCAGATGGTCTGTGTCCTGTTCCCCAGGGGTGGTGTACACATACTCTCCAGCCACCTCCCATGCTGTCATTACAAATGAGAAGGAAAAAAAACTGTATTATACTCACATGTTATTCTTACCACCATAACAGACACATACACAGTCTTTCAAGCGACCACGGTTTAATTAGTATCAGTATATGAAATAACTAAAGGATTAAAAGTAGAATTATTACTGTAACTAATAATTTCATTATTGGCTTTTAGAAATAGTAGTTTGAAAAAAATCTCAAGGTTCATTTACTAGTTTTTCAGACCTTAAGGTAAAAAAACTTTATTCAAAATTTCATTTTACGATATCTTAAATGTTTTTCGTGTTCATTTTGACTGTGATGATTATTATATCTTACCTGAGGATATTATAGTATCTTCTCTATCCTACGCTGTGTCGCTTAATATTTTGATGAAACGGCTCACCTGTGCCGTAGCTGGAGTCGCTGAACTCTCGGCGGACGTTGAAGCTCTTCATGTTGCTCGGCATCGTGTTCCACCACTTGTACTCAAACCCCATCACTGGTTCTGTGCCAACAGGACACTCGGCACAAGCTGTGGGTAAATAATGCGTCACTGTGTCAACATAAGCTTTATAATGTAAGGGTATAAACATGTACTCATGTGATGACCCTACATTTACATTACAGCCTTTACAAAACAACAACTCTTACCTGTCAGTGTAACAATAGTTCATATTTTCAAGTGATTTCTTTTATTTCTATTTTTTTTATATGTTTTACTGGATTTACATGTCTTTGCTGAATACCACAGTATATTTTTATAATTTATGTATGGACTGGGTCCATCCATCAAATGCATCAATCTACAGTCAGAAATCACAACATCACAACACTTTTTTGCCAAAAAGTTATTGTGGAAACTCCTGCTGGCCTCCTTTTAGTTTATCTTTTAATAAACTCTGTTGATATTTAATCAAATCAAAATAATCTTTGGCAAGTACATATGTATGTCACTGAAAAACAAAGCCTGTCAGGCAGGCATGCATGTATGCTGGAGTATAAGGAGTGTACTGATTCTGCACCTGTTCCATTTGAGAAGAAACCGCTGGTGCAGGGCTCACAGGTGGAGGAGTTGGTGATAAAGAATCCCGGGTTACACGGAGGACAGCTTTGCTTCTCTCCTGACGGTGGCAGCGTCACCGCTCCTTCGATGGTCTCGCTGCAGATCTTGGGCTCAATCCATTTGTACATATGCTGAGTCTGAGTCACACAGACATGAATATATGAAAGAAGCCGTCGATGACTTAAACACAACCAGCCCCAGACAATTTATATTAAAAGAAACCTAATAGCTGCACCAGATGGTTGCACCTGCAATGCTGCGTTCACCTCTACTCAACCTACATGAACTCATTTTTTCTACAGTACCTTTCCCTCAGAGTCACATGGAGTGTGGGTGTAGAAGTAGTCACTCTTTGTACATGCAGGTCTTGCTTTGCAACTCCCTGAACCAGCCTCTGGAAAAAATAGAGGCCAAGCAAAAGGAAACAGCCGACGGGGACAAAGGGAAACACACAGATCAGATTAAGATCCAGTGATAAGATGAACCTCACACACTTTGCAACTAACTTGAGCAGAATTTGCATGCATATTACATGCCTGTGTGTGTGTGTGGAGACATGCAAATAAGTAATGGTTGTAAATTTTAGAAATATCTACTACAATACGTAAAGTTAAAGGTCACATTGCTCTTTGATATGACTGGCCTACATGCGTACCTGCATATTTGTCTGCATCACACTGATGGCAAACAGTGGCACCCTTGTTGGAAAAGGTATCAGCAGGGCAGGGGGCACAGTGGGCAGATCCTTTATTTGCACTGTAGGTGCCAGGTTTACAATGGAAACACTCCGATGTGTAGGCCACTCCTGGAAGGAAATACTCAATGAACTTGTAATCGTTAACAGAAAAGAAGAAGTAGTTGAGGAGTAAACAAGCTGCTCTTGTCAAAGACGCTTCGCGCTTTACTCTACCTGAGATGTTGATGTTTCTTAACAGCACAGGTTTGACAGCACTGTCCTGCAGAGGAGCATAAGTAGTAGTTCTCCAATACAGCACGTTGTTGCCACTGTTCAACTCAACCTGCACAGGATTGATGTGAAAATGAGAAAAGCCCAAAAGACACAAGAGAGGAGCAAAGACAAAATGAACCTCAAAATCTTCCAGCAAATGAAAATCAGATATCAGCCTGGTGTCGTGAAGTGCTACAGCTGCACATAGACAAACCCTGTATTGGCTCCAGTTTCTATCCGAGATCTTCATCCCCCGGCTTTCATAGTCAGTAGATTGGCACTGGTCATTCTGTACCTACAGCAGGGTGAGAAACAAACCAGAGGTTACCAAATATGCTCCCTGAAACAGCCAATTTGTCAGCAACAGTCATTTTTAAAAAAAACCCACAAATAATAGAGCGCTTTAAGTTGAGACACTAACCATGAACCGCAACTTGCCAATTCCAAGCCCAGCCAGCGACCTTTGTGTTTTTATTTCCCCTCTCTCTCATTTCCTGTCATCTAATAACGGTATACAATGCCAAAAAATATATATATATAAAAAAACACTACTTACATAAAACTCAAAGTAGATGCGGTAGTCAGGGTAGAAATATTCAAAGAAAATAGTTCCAGGTTCCTTCAGGCTCACGGCGTAGGACAGAGTAGCAGTGCACTCATCTGTATTTGAGGCTATGTAATCACCCTTTGGTGTCCAGGTGGAGCTGGAAAGATCGATTTTTTTATGAATCAATGAAGCCAAATCTACATAAATAAATTAATACATTACATTTTAAAAAATAAAGCAAGTGAGGCTTATACTAACT
Source organism: Pampus argenteus (assembly GCA_036937835.1). NCBI lineage: Eukaryota > Metazoa > Chordata > Actinopteri > Scombriformes > Stromateidae > Pampus > Pampus argenteus. The sequence continues at coordinate 17,754,757 of CM072864.1, read as the reverse complement.
TGGAGCAGTCTGCGTGGATGTTGTCACCATTAGTGTTCACCCCGTGTGTGATGAAACCTGTTGGCAGGCTATCCCACTCATCAAAGGCCACACCGGTGCCCAGAGAGTAAGTGCCTGCAGCGCACTTCTGGCACTGCTGTGACTGCATGTTGAGGAACTCCCCTTCACTGCAGGAGAAAGCTAGAAAGAAGAAAGAAGAAAAGTGCACACATTAGAGAGGTATCATAGAGATGTTGAGAACATGACAATGAATAGATATATTCTGTTATTCACACAATTAAGAGGCAATACAGAGTGAGGGCTTGCAGAACATGCATATAATGTGATGTAAGAAAAGGACCCTTACTGCATTGAGTGCCCTTGACTGGATCTGGGAGGCCTGTGCATGTTTCTGCTTTGTTGGGGACCGCCACTCTCCACCGAGACCCGAGTACGTCACACTCTGTGTACTCAAAGTGAAAATCTGACTGTAGGGACAAAACAGATAAAAACACAGTTCATACACACATCCTATGCTCTCTGAATTAAACAATATCAGTACATAAAGCAGCATGTATGTAAAAAAAAGGAAGGAAATGAGGCTGCTTAATATTAGGGCTGAGACTTTAACGCGTTAATTTTGATTAATTCATTCGAAAGAAATTAACAAGTTAAAATGTTTTTAACGCTAATTAACGCATATTATATTTTTAGTAACTTTTTCGAGGATGTCACTTTAATTATCAAGTTGACCTGAAAAACCTGAAAGCTGAATAACGGCACCTTGCATGAATTATACGTTTGTTAAATAGATGAACAAAGTAAAATACTAAATTAAATATCTTAAATATATATCTTTATCTTTCTATAATATAGACCCCTGTAATTAATTTGATTCATTTGATTGAGTCACATCACTATTTAAAATAGATTGATACTTGACAGGATTTTTTTTCCCCAAAAACAGGTCAGCCTCTTTTCCAAATAAACAGCGAGCGGCTAATATTTGTCCAGCAGTCTAGCTCTCACCTGTTGTTATAATCTCACTCATCAAGGATGTGCTGAAGCTCTGCGCCTTGAGGGTGTGTTTGCTTAGCCGAGGAGAGAAATGCTGATTCATCCAAACCCTTTTGTAAACATTTCATTTCGGTGTTGCCCTAAGACTTTACCATTATGCAGAGACAGCAGGATCTCAGGTTTTCAGGTTTGACTGTTTGTCTTTCAGCCTTAGACGCCTTGAAGTGACACTTACAGCAGGCGACTAACAAACATCATCCCACAACCGTTAATGAGATTATTTGGGACGCAACATAATGTTAAATGGTGATCTTGTCGATCTTACAACGCCTGAAACGAGTCGTGAATACTGAGCAAAGCACACAGTGTAATCTTGATTTGGTAACTGGTCAACAGGAGGCTCTAATATTCCCAGCAAGGTCACTCAGCAAACTAATCCAAACCTACACGCAGTCTTGTGGGTTTAATAGTTAACAGAAGTGCACCGACAGCAGCAGCTTGCAAGCTCCTCTGAGTCTGTGTTTTTCCTTTACAGCTGCTACAGCTGGATATCAGATGAGATGGTGGGAGGATCTGATGTAAAAATGCATCAAACTGGAGGATGTACTGCAGATTAATTGCTCCTTTAAACAAACATGAGGAAACCAAGACAACGGGACATCCTGACCGCTGTGCCTCATGGTCAATGTACTGGCAGGGAAACAGACTCACCTGGTGAAAGTAGCTGCTACTGGGGCTTCTTCCACAAATCAACTCGACTTAAAATAAAAGCCTACAGGTCTCTGGTACTAACTTACCCTTTACATATCTTAATTCCACATACACACACTGTGGTGATGTGCAAAGTATGCAGATAATAAAAAAAAAAGAATAATTTTGACTATTATCAAACAACACTGTTGTTATGCAAAATTGAAAACAGACGTAGAAAGGCGAGGAGAGCACAGCGGACGATGTAACATATGGAAGCTCCAGTGAAACAAGTGTACCATGACAATAACTACACACATTTGAGCACAACTGAGTGACTAATGTAAGCCAGGGAAACATATGTTGATTTCCCACACACAATATGTGAAGGAGGCTGGAGGGTTTCAACAGTCCTGCTGAAAACAAATGCTGCCAATTCAAAACTGAAGCTGATCCAGCAAAAATACAGATTTAGAACAGTCTTTGACAGGTTGCCTGTATTATTAGACATATGTGTAGTTGGGTGAAGCTATTTTTTAGGTCGCCTAACTTTAAAAATGTTCAGAAATGCTGCCTGCAATATTCAGTATTAAGGTTTTCATATACACAACGTCCACATTCAACAGCAAACTGAACTTTGTTGCAAAATGTCTCACATCTCTTCGCACTTCAGAGCTACAATTATGATATTTTAAAGGATTTCTCATCGATAACTTCCTATTAGACTTTTAGCAGACTTTTCCTGATGAAACTTAAAATGTAAAATTTTTATGATATGAGTAAGTAGTTATTCATAATGTCGCTAACATGGTTAGGAATAACCTCACCTCTTTACACATAGGTAAATCCGCAAATGTCTGTGCAAAAAGCAGCCACAGTAGAAAGTTGCTCAGGTACGCCGGGCCTCGCTGCATCGTCGCCTCCTGTCAGCGCTGAAGTGATGCACATACAGCAGCTCAGGAGTGACCTGCACCCTCAGGTGCGGTGGGAGGCGCGGCTCACCTCTGAACGGTGAACAAATACTGGCAGGTGATAGGCTCAGGTTTTTACTCTGAATCATCACTTAACGTCTCATTGTTAAACCACAACATACAAAGCGATGTTTTACAGCCTGCTGCGAACATTATACACGGGGAAAAAAATGATTTTTTTTGGCCCTGTAATTATTACTATATATATATTGCCTGAGAAACTACAATTTAATCTAATGTAAGTCATATAGTTTTATGTACAAAAGTATTACCAAAATATAGTCTTGGTCAGAAAATTTACTTTCTTACCCCAAAATCAGGACTCTGCATGCGCCCGTTTCCAACCTTGACAACCACCATGTGGGATCAGGGAGGATGATGATCATATAACTCCTATCTCATCCCTGATTGGTGGAATTGGTGACGTTACAACTCTGCCGCCTCGCTCCAAACTACATCAGTGACTTCCTCACAGTTTATGTTCCTAACAGATCTCACAACACTCTCAGATTAATTGTTCCTCCGTCCAGGACTAAAGCCTGTGGTGATGCTGCATTTAGTTCATACATCCTACAGACTCTGGACTAGTTTCTGGACCTGAGTTGAGAATCTATTAAAATATCACATAAAACTCACATTTTCAAAATTGCTTTTAGCTCTGAAAAGTTTACTGTGTTTTAAATTGTCATTGCATTTAACGTTTCCTGCATCTGTCTTTTTACGTGTTTAGTGATGCACACTGTATTACATGTTTTTGTATGAAAAAATAAGGTTTTAATATGATGATGATGATGAACAGGATCTCATTTTTTCCAGACTCTTGCCATCAAAGAAGCCTCTCTGAAGTGTAAACAGAAACAAGATCAGTTGGATCGAAAACACAAAGAGGTGAGACTTTTCTTTTTACACGGAGCAGCAGTGCAGCTGTCAACACTGATGATATGTCATCTGTGTTTTTGTCATTATCCGTGAAAACCCCTCTGGTAGATTTGATAATGTAGGGAGAACGGGTACGGTTGTAACACTTTTTATACAAAATACCCACATTTATATACTACAGGCGGCACCAATTCAAACCTCTGCAAGAACCATGCGTTATGCTTCACAAAGAGGTTTATTAAATTAAAGAACAATGCAGAACAATGTCTCTCTCCCTCTGTCACTGAACATAACTCAGATCCACTTTGTTTGATATGTTTGTGTGTGTGTGCGCTAGAACAAACGTCCTTAACAGTATGTATGCTTAATGAACAATCTGCGTACTGCAATGTACCTGTTTAAAGAACATGTAGGTCTAATAAAAAACAATGTCAATGTATGTGTATGTGTGTGTGCACCCATGTGTATCTATTCTAAATCACAGTCACAGACAGCGGTGACAAATGGATGTTGGTAACCCCTGGAGTGTGTGTGTGTGTGTATGTGTGTATATATATATATATATATATATATATATATATATATATATATATTTTTTTTTTTTTTTTTTTTCTGGGATCCATCCCAGCCCTGCTGGACTGAAACGATGGCTACCAATAGGTCAGGCACTCATCAGGTTATCTCTCAGCTCAGCTTCTCTACGGGGCCACAAGGAGGCTTATGTATATAGGAACAGTAACGGGAACAATCCAAAATACAGAGTTTGAGGATCATATTGGTTGTCTGTTGGGAAGTTTACAACAGAAATGTGATGTTATCAGCTGGTATCTTTGACTTTGTCAAGTTGGCCTGGTGGATTCACACCCTCTCTTTTCTTTGGCGGCACCGTTTGATGAAAGCCTTCTCATCCCATTGGTTGGGGGGAAGCATGTGGGCACCGTTATGGATGCAAAGAACAGTCATCTCCTCAGCATACTGAAGATTCTGCAGCAGCTGAAGACAAACACAGTAGGAGAGAGTTCAGAGACTCACAGTTTGAGCACATAAACATTGTAACTACACAGAATATACAGTAGATGTACACATATACACACACAAAATGAGATCAGTCTCTTTTTCCCACGTAAACACTCACTTTGGGAGTTATGAAGAAATATTGCGATGTTGTCTCTTTGCAGGCTGTGCGGACCACAATATCAAAGACTCTTCTTTCATTTACAGGATCCATTCCCTAAACAGAAGAGAGAAACATTGTGAGTCACATCCACATACAGAAAGCAAGCAGGTGACAAATAACCGTCTCATTACTGCTTGTAGGTTTAAAGAGAAATCACACTCAAGAGGCTGATTGCTTTTTAGCTTCATACTTACCTTGGTCATGTCTTGCTGAGAAACATAATACACTGACGGGATCACAGAGATTGAAGCATTTTATTACTTTGAAGTTTAAAAATGCCTGATTTATTGTATCAAGTGTTTGTGTGGGAGAGAGAAAGTACCTGGTTGATCTCGTCCACCACTCTGAAGGGGCAGCGGTTGAGTTCCTGCAGGGCCATGAGGTAGAGTATCGTGGAGACGCTGCGCTCTCCCCCACTCTGATGGTAGGCCGTCAGCTCGTGGAGTTGGGTGCTGCTGTGAAACTTCACCCGAATGCGGATCCCATACTTGTCATACTCCTCCTACAGACAGACAGCAGCCAGTTAATGGAGTAATAATTCAACAAAATTACATTGAACTCTGTCAGAGGTTGATAGGATTAAATAACCGTGTGCTTATTTCAGTCCAGTCACTGAAACCTACATTTTAGATGAATAAAAAGGAAGCAGATGATGACCTCGTGATGTCAGAAGTGTTTGTGTCGTTTGTCTGTATTTACCTCATTCTCTGAGTGCAGATCAACCTCTCCTACACACTGCATGGAGCGGAAGAAATCACCAAACTTGTCATTGATCTGTTCCACCAGCTGCTTCAGAGGGTTCAGCCAGCGTTCCTTAGCCTTTGACACAAACACACACCAGAGTCACTATACACATATTTATTCACAGAATGGCCTCATATAAGAAACGGACCTAAATAGTAGAAGAAGAAAACAATCCCAGAGGAATGGCATAGTCATGTACCTCTGATATGTTCTGTCTGTAGGCGTTCAGGGCGTTGCTCTTTTCTTCCAGCTCTTTGTCCAGATGTTTGATCTCCTGTTCTCTTCGGTTGTACTCGTCAACAACCTTCGAATCAGAGAGAATTAGGGTGAGAAACATTTACACTCTGACAGTACATGCCATGATACATTTCAGACTCAAATGCTGGCCAAAAAAGTAAAGATGCCAACAATAATAATAAAAAATAGCAGTAAAGGTGCAGTTTCTTTATATATACTTTATAGAGCAATTAATACCCATTTACTTTGGTATTTACTGTTGGGTTTTACTGATACTTTACTGACCTTTAAGACATTTACAGTTTTTAAAAAACAAAACAAAAAACCCCCAACATAAACCAGTATTTCCAGGACAGAACAGATGGTTCTGAGCTAGAGAAAGAGGTTTAAATTAGCTATAATTTCTATAGATGTTTTCTGAGAATAAAGTCATCACTTACACTTTCACTGAGGCCAGTAAAGCACTCGGCTCTGGACCGCTCCTCATTCAGCATGGAATCAATCTCATCCAGCGTGTCAGGCAGCTTGCTAAAAGCCTGCATTAACAAAAAAAACAAGAACCACTGATAATTTGAATACTAATATTCATATTTTGTGTTCTAATGACATCCACTGATAATATTTTATACAAAGTGATACAGAAAAAGAAACTTGTTTCATTCAGCAATATAATAAACTGTGATAAACACAAACATTATGCAGGTCTTCAGGTAATGACTCATCAGGTTGCATCCTACAAATCGACTTTGCCGTCTTCAGCAGGCCTTTGCATTGTTCTGTCAGCTGGACCTTCCTCTGCTCCAGACGACTGCATTTTTGCTGCAAGAACACACAGACAGTTTGTATAAAATCAGTGACACAGAATGAAGAATTAATATCAAAAGACATGATGGTGTTATCGTATATAGATATATGAAATCAATACATCAGTGGTTTTGAGTTCAGAGGCGCCTTCTCTACAATCATTCTCCAGCTTGGTCTTCTCAGCTGTCAGACCCACTGTCTCCAACGCCAGGTACACCTTCTCCATAGTCAGCTTGGCTCTCAGCTACAGAGAGACAGACAAACAAAGGAAAATTGAGACGCAAAGAGAGACAAGACAATTAAAGACAGAAATAAACCAGAGAAAGAGTGTGAAGACAGAAGCACAGAAGGAACATTAGGTAGGCTATTAAACAATATTTCATTTTATGTTTTCTTATCAGGACAAATCCAGTGTAATTCAAGCACATATAGTTCATTAATCCATACCTTCATTTGGGCCATGATCGCAGCGACTATTGACACCTTATGGGTATTGACAGCTGCAATTTTCTCTTTGGTCTCCTCTTCAACTTTCTTTAGGTCAATCACACTCTGCTCCATCTGCCTCAGACTAAACGCGTAGAAACAGAGAGTTAAAAGATTCTAATTCATTTGCATTCACCAGACCTTGTACACCATGTTCAGAGATAATTCAATAATCAAGTCATATTTATAAGCGTATGACATACTTGAGTTTTTTTCAGAAAGACTTACCTGTCCTGTTTGGTACTGATTTTCTGCTCCAGTTGTCTCTTTTTGCCCTTTAGCTCACAGAGCTGCTTCTTCTCTGCCAACAGTTCATTGTCACGACGATCCAATGCGGCAGCTTCCTTTTGCAGAGCCTTCATCCGTTCATTAATGTCTCGTAACTTCAAATCACAGGCCTGCTCGCAGTGGAGGTTACGATTAAACTCACAATTAAAATGTATTATATGCCTCTGTATTTCTTCATTTTTTTTCCCCCTTTCTCGTGTCATTTCTTCTCATTTTGTATCGTCTTGATGAGGAACAGCCAAGTGTAGAGTCATGGTTGTAATGTGAAATTCTATATATTTTACAATTTAATAGGTTTTAATATCTCAAAGCCGTCCCTCACCTTCATGTTCTGCTCCAGCTGCTGTTTCTCCACAGCGTCCACAGTGATGGTGAGGTACTGGGAAGGGTGCACTGCGGAGTTACTGGTGCTTATCTTGTTGGAGTAAAAGGACCTCTTCACCGTGTATCTCTCCTCTGTTGTATACAACACCTTGAGGTAGGGTTCCTCAATCACCTGTAAGTTTTTAAATTACATTGACATCTTTAATTGTTTGTTGCTCTGCTCTGGGAACTTGAATCATGTGTGACGAGGAACATACCGTTTTAATCATGGATTTGGTTTGTTCATTCCCTACAGGAACATCATATACCCTGTACTGGTGACAGAGGTAACTCATCACCTCCTCAGGGGCATCGAACATCTCACGTAGGTAGGTGAAAAACCCAAAACGCCTGCAAATAAAGGGTAAGAACATGGTATTTTTGACATGTATAAACATCTCGACTGAAACGGTCACAGGCAAAGACACAATTACACCAATAAATGCAGGTTATGTTGATTTTAGAGGTTGTAGCACCTCAAGCAAAATAAATGTTCTCACCTCAAGGACTCGATACGCCGAGATGGAGGCCGCTTGGAACATGACTCCTCTGGGGCAGATATGGAGTTCACCTTCAAGTTCAACTTGTCACGGACCTAAATGATAAAACTAATCTTACAACTCTCACAACACTTGCACTCTAGCCAGAGTCAACACAATAATCATAACCTGCAGCACCCTGACCTCAATCATGAACTTTTCCATGTCATCTTTCTTCTGGAAGACAAACGCCCGCAGGTCATGGAACGAGATGTGGGTCTCAACATACTTAGCAAAGCGATTATCTTTCACGTTGATCTGAGGAATGAAGAAAGGATAAGCATTAAGCCTCATTTTTATCTAGTGATATCTTAAAAATCTAAGATAAGAACCTTCCCCAATTACAAAAGAATAAAGTCAAACCCATGTCATTCTGTCATCCTATTATATAGGTATAAACACACTGTTCTGACTCACTACAAGCATCATGGGCTCATAGACGTTTCCACTGAAGAGTGTTCTGTTCTGCCTGAGCCACTGCAGGGCAGCGTGTGTGTCTCTGTGGCGTTCCCGCAACTTCTCCTCTTTGGCATTCATCATGTTGTTCATGTCCCTGAGCTTTTTCTCCAACACTGGCAATAAAAAAAATAATTAGAAATAATCTACATGAACCACATTCTGTATATAGAATATAGAATACCTGAATGAGTAGCAACATGCTTAACAATTAGGTCTTTGTTTATGTAAACTGATTCAAAAACAGTGTGTTTGTGGAAAACTCACTTTTGGACTCAGCGCAGAGATTGTCTTGCTCCCTGCGGAGGTCGGCCTTTTCTCCTTCGATCTTGGCCCTCTCCTGCTGGATATGCCTCAGCTCAACATTGACAGCATTGATCCTTGGCGTCACATCTGGTTGGTCGCCAACTTTGCTGAGCTCTGTCTTCAAATCCTCGATGGTCAATCTGGTGTTGCTGATTCGCTTCTGGTGGTCTTCCTCCTCCATCTGCTTCAGTCGCAGCGTTTGTTTGATATCTTCAATCTGTAGATAACAACAGTGAGAGGTGTCATTCATTATGAACAAAACACAACTACAGATGAAGTCTGCTTTATACTGCGATAAAAGCGAATTGAGCAGGGAATCTAATCTACACAGGGCTGCAACAAACAATTTGCTGTAATTAATTAAAGCACTCAAAAGGATTCAATCTCAAGCTTTAATGTTCATTCACAAATAAGACGCCTCTGTTAAAAAAAAAAAGAAGCACATTGCAGTTTTCTACTTCTTGTAAAGAGTTTCTAAAAGAAAAGCACATAGGGAAGACTGGGTATGGTTGTAACTTGGGGAGAGTTGTAACATCACCAATTCCACCAATCAGGGATGAGATAGGAGTTATAGTTTTTACCCACTTCCTTCCTGATCCCACATGGTGGTTGTCAAGGTTGGAAACGGGCGCATGCAGAGTCAATAGAGAAAAAACTGATTTTGGGGTAAGAAAGTTAATTTTTTGAACAATGCAGAACAATGTCTCTCTCCCTCTGTCACTGAACATAACTCAAATCCACTTTGTTTGATATGTGTGTGTGTGTGTTTGCTAGAACAAACTTCCTTAACAGTATGTATGCTTAATGAACAATCTGCAATCGTACTGCAATGTACCTGTTTAAAGAACATGTAGGTCTAATAAAAAAAACTGTGTGTGTGTGTGTGTGTGTGTGTGTGTGTGTGTGTGCCTCCTCGTAGAGAAGCTGAGCTGAGAGATAACCTCATGAGTGCCTGACCTATTGGTAGCCATCGTTTCAGTCCAGCAGGGCTGGGATGGATCCCAGAAAAATCACCCAGCAACTTATGCTTCCTTCTAACACAGAGACACAGTACCGTCTTGTCTGGTGGCAGCCATAGGATGTGTGTGTATACACACACACACACACACACACACACACACACTCACACTCACACTCACACTCCAGGGTTACCAACATCCATTTGTCACCGCTGTGACTGTGATTTAGAATAGATACACATGGGTGCACACACACATACACATACATTGACATTGTTTTTTATTAGACCTACATGTTGTGTTAGTTAAGCATACATACTGTTAAGGAAGTTTGTTCTAGCACACACACACACACACGCATATCAAACAAAGTGGATTTGAGTTATGTTCAGTGACAGAGAGAGAGAGACATTGTTCTGCATTGTTCTTTAATTTCAATAAACCTCTTTGCGAAGCATAACGCATGGTTCTTGCAGAGGTTTGAATTGGTGCCGTCTGTAGTAAATAAATGTGGGTATTTTGTATAAAAAGTGTTACAACCGTACCCGTTCTCCCTACATTATCAAATCTACCAGAGGGGTTTTCACGGATAATGACAAAAACACAGATGACATATCATCAGTGTTGACAGCTGCACTGCTGCTCCGTGTAAAAAGAAAAGTCTCACCTCTTTGTGTTTTCGATCCAACTGATCTTGTTTCTGTTTACACTTCAAAGAGGCTTCTTTGATGGCAAGAGTCTGGAAAAAATGAGATATTGTTCATCATCATCATCATCATCATATTAAAACCTTATTTTTTCATACAAAAACATGTAATACAGTGTGCATCACTAAACACGTAAAAAGACAGATAAAGGAAACGTTAAATGCAATGACAATTTAAAACACAGTAAACTTTTCAGAGCTAAAAGCAATTTTGAAAATGTGAGTTTTAAGTGATTCTTTAATAGGTTCTCAACTCAGGGAAACTAGTCCAGAGTCTGTAGGATGTACGAACTAAATGCAGCATCACCACAGGCTTTAGTTCTGGACGGAGGAACAATTAATATGAGTGTTGTGAGATCTGTTAGGAACATAAACTGAGGAAGTCACTGATGTAGTTTGGAGCGAGGCGGCAGAGTGATTTAAAAAAAATATGTGCACTCATCTGTAGATGTTTGATCAGGTTCTTAAGGAGGCCTATGAAAAAAAAATTACAGTAATCCAAACAACTTTCAGCAGTTGTCCCATGAAGAAACGGCATGACTTTTGTAATGTTTTTTATGTAAATTTAAAGATTGTTCTTCAGAATGTTGATTCTGTGAAGTTGTGTATACATTTTTTTGGTTTCTCTGTTGTTCTGTCTTATTTTAAGGGGTGAAACTGAATTGATGGTGGAAAATACAGGTGAAAGCCTGTTGATTGAAAGAACAAGAGTAGCAGAATAGCACTTCAGTGAAATAGCATGATATTTTTGGTATGTAATGGTATTTCTTTTTTCAGACCCAGGTATCATACAAGAGACCTGTCAGATAGTACCGATATTTGCATTTCGTTGAATTCGCACCTTAGTCTTTATTTGTGCCTCAGTGGGTTTAAGCTGGTTGTCAATCAACTGGATCTTCCTCAGCATGGGTGCCTGGGCCTGCTTCAAGGCAGAGAGCTGCTTTTTGGCCTCGTCTCGCGCTTTCTTCACATCCTCAAGATCCTTACGGGTGGTCTCATATTCCTATAACCAAAGGGAAACAGAAACAAAGCTAATAGCCAAACTACTTTACGCACTGTTTTTGTCTCTCTGCCTCTCTCTCTCTCTCTCTCTCTCTCTCTCTCATACAGGTTTTCATTTCAACCACTCACCACCCATGGTTTCTTCTTCTCAAGCAACTCAATCACATCCAGATGTCTCTTCTTTTCGTAGTAACGGTTCACATCATGTTTGTTCCTCTCATTCCTCTGCTTGGCTTTTTCTAGAAAGCTGGCCTTCTCCTTCACAACATTCTGCAGGAATTCATTATATTTTTTAACATATAACAAAAAGTCACCCATCTATGGTGTGGCTGTGATTTTGTTTTGTTATATTTTCCCCAATCAATTTGTCAGTCGTGCCTAAATGAAACTCTCAACATCAACACATCAGCTGTAGCTCACGACCTGCTGTCCATATAGACCGCACACTTACCTCCAGGTCTCGTTCTTTGTTGCGGAAGTTTTTGAGCTCACAGTGATACTCGTACATCTCTGGGGGTCCCACAGATTTCTCAGTTGCCTCCAGCAACTCAATTTTGGACATCTTGGCAAACTCTCCAACTTTTTCCTGAGGGAACACACCAAGTACATCAACAGGAAGAAAGAAAACAGCAAGGCATGAATTGTTAGGGGTAATATTTATGACATAAGAATTTTGGTTCATTAAGAAAAAATTTGAATGTTAAAAAAACAACAACTATATTATAGCTATATTACTCTAATTGGCTGTACCTGTTCAGCCTTGCTTTGTAGTGACCAAAACATACCTGAGGCAGAAACTGGCAAAGGTTGCTGACTTGAATACGTAGAGCTTTGACCTCCTCTTCCACTGCTTTCTGGTTGCAGTGTCTCCCATTCAGCATCCACAGAGACTGGTTGTTCTCCACATGGATTTCTCTATAAATCACTACATTACCGCCACTCTTGTACCTGGAATAAGAACAAGCAGTTTGAATCCATCAGATACATTCAGAAAAAAAATAAATAAATCAACCTAAAATATATGACTGTTATGGTTATGTTATCAAAATTAAAATGTCATTATTTAATGTGTTCATCAAGAATTTCTTAATACATACAACACACATTAATTTTACCTATCTAACAGTTTACTATTAGTAGAATGCATAACACAACTTACAATTCAATCTCAATAAATCCTTTATTGCACCCGCGTTTCACATACAGCCCAACCTACAGAGAATTAAAGAATCTTTTTAATTAATATCAAACATTATCATCAGAATTGTTATTACTTTATTTGTCAGTTGTATAATAATTTGTTGACAACAGTAAATACAAACATTCAGTGTAAAAGGATGATGAAAGACAACATAACAGTATTAAATATCTCCTACTTTGGGCTGGTGCTATCAGACTTTAACCTTGTATCAACTATTCAGAATACTCACTCATTGAAACAAAGCCTAAGCCGACAAGTTCAGAGTACATCTACCGTTGTTACTTTGTTGTTTACCTTGTCTCCTCTGCCCAGGACAGCAGTCTTGCCAGCCAGACACAGACAGATGGCACAAACAATGCTGGACTTGCCGGTTCCATTTGCGCCGAGAATCATGTTCAGGTTGGGTCCAGGATGCACCACAGAGTAGTCATAAGTCCTGTCAGAATACAAGGTAGATATTTCAGGGTTTCCTGCAGTGTGTTGTATAGGACACAATGACAAGGGCCTGTTCAATCCTTTTAGCCTCTACTTGCCTTAACTTGAAAGCAGGAAAACCAAGCTCTCTAAATACCTTTCAATAAAAGCCAATGATTGTACACTTTCACAAAGGCAGATCTAATTGCATGGCTGTTGAGTTATCAGACTCAGTTTATTCAAAAGGTGTACATAATTAAGTGGCAAAGCTCTTTATGGGACAAATAAACTGTAGTTTGTATGTAGCTATTATGAAGAAATATAGAGAAGTCTTAACATTTGACTTGAAGTTGAAGACAGACATGAATTAAGATGAATCAAATGTTAAAATAGATGCGGTGTCACAAATCATGCTCGTAGCCTCCATCCCTAAAAATCTGACTTTTAGTGACCACAAAAAAAACTTTCCACTTTCAGCAGGATTAATGTGAAAACAGCTTTCTATTGTCAAACTCTGCACATATATCATTCAAGAACAAGAAGAAAACACTAGAGGGGAAACGTAAAATGTTTTCGTGGAGCCACTGGAAGTGTCCTGCGTTAGCTTGTTTTCATTAGGCTTAGTGGATACACGTCACGGTAATGTCTTTAAATTATCCAAAGCACCATAATATACTGGCATGAGTATGCCATCTTAAGCAGGTATCTTTCATCAGTCGCTATCATATTCCCCTTCGGGTCTGCGTCAGTTAGTGTCGGTTTGTTATGAGAGCAGTTGACTGACAACGATACATCACTAAACTTACAGGAAGTTTTTCATGGTGATGCGAAGAATGGACCCCTCCACAAATCGACCCTCTGCTCCGGTTCCGTCCGGCTGGCTGTCCGTAAACATGTTCTCGACGGTGTTACTGGAAGTTTGTGAAACGTTGCTGACATGACTGACCCGCTGTCTTTTCCTGGGCTCCGCCATGGCGAACAAAAACTGTCACCAAACACAGGAGGACCTGTGCGTACTGTCTGGAACACAGACACGTTCGATCCGCCCTCGCGCGCTTCGTCGAGCCATTGCTGAAAGCTGGTTGGACAACACGAGATCACATGTGTATACAAAGATTGACGTAATAGCCAAGTCTAACGTCTATTATCGCGAGGCACTTTTGAAGAAAACTTTATTAAACAAATGACATATTACAAAACATTCAACTCTAAACCAAGGGACGCAGACATGGCATGAGTAAAAAATAAATAAAAGGAGAAAAGGGAGTATCATAAATCAATAAATAGTAATAAATAAACAGATCTTTCAAAAGTATTGTAAACAAAAAATGTATCTTTATTATCCTTTGATAAACCAATTCACCAAAGAAAACAGCTTTAAAAGAAAAACAAGTCACTGAAAAAATACATCTGAACAAAGATGAGATTAAAATGATATAATATTCACATATTATTAAAGGTATACGTAAATTGACATGCATTGGGGATCTGTGGATTGAAGAAATCTATCATTGTAGAATACAGAAACTAATCTTGAAACATTAAATGGACTGTGTTTTTATTATTTTAACACACTTTTAGCTGCATTGTGTGTGTGTGTGTGTGTGTGTGTATATATATATATATATATACATATATATATATATGCTATACAAATTAAATGCCTATGTCTGAAACAAGACATAGGGGAGTTGATTTAGGCTGTAATGGTTCAAACTGTATATATGGAAGTGTTATAAATAGCCAGTAATATACTGCGGGATCTGATTGTGGAATAGATTATTAATACATCATGAATGTTATAATGGACATTATGAATGTGACAGTGTGATCAAACTAAAATTCAGTGTCCACACAGTTGCATGCAATGCAAAAATGCATACAAAAGTTTATCTAAAGCTTATCAGCACTCTGAGTTAGACACATCAAGTGGATATCTGCCACATTCAGTCTTTCTTAGCATCAATCCCTGTTTCTTAAGACAGTGTTTCTCATTTGAGTTGTGGAAGTAAAGAACCTGATTTATTAACAAGTTAACACGTGCAAGGAATCTCCCTTATCAGTCTGCAAAGTCTAAAGATAGAAGATCAGTGAAAACATTAGTACATGTACAAAGAGAAAACGCCACTACCACAAAAGATAGACACAGTAAATAGACTTTGCCACCAAAAAGACTGATGTTGAAAGAGACTAGATTTCAGATAAATTTTAAATGCATTTTGGGGAATAATTACAGCATGTAAAAAAAACTCTTTCAATGTCCATTTGGACTTCCGGTTATTGTTGTTAGCCTAGACAAATAAACAGCTAAGCTAATTAATTAGCAGGCAGTAAAACGACAGCATTTCAGATTTTACCCACAGACAATTGGTTATTTTATAAGTCTATACAATCTGAAGTAAATACTGCAGTGAAGTTGAGCTAAATGTTTGCTCAACTCTGGCGATAGAGAAACGCTGACGGCGGCTCCTTTGTGAAACGGAAGCCGTGTTTCTGCAGCTGAAATCAGGCCTTTAAACACTCACAGGGCCCCCGGCTGCTCTTCTCGTGGTTAGATCAGAATCGCCTCTATACTCATTGTCCGTCGTGAATTTTGGGGTATGAAGCCCAAACTCATCCCGAACTAGTATATCTGATCAATGCATCACGTCTAAACCACGCCGTGCAGCGTGGAGGCCCTGAGAAATACGCGCCTGCTACTCATCGCCGCGGAGGCTCCAGAGCGTTTTTCCTATCATCTCCGGTCAGAGCAGAGCCGAACTCAGACCGGATCAAATAAGATCACTGTGTAGGTTTTAACAGAAAGAGACACACTCACACACACTCAAACAATCACCACAAACTCAAACAATCACCACACACACACAAACACAAACAAACCGCAATCACACCCCATTCAAACTGTGAAGAAAAAGAACTTCCGCCTTGTATTTAAAGCCAACCGCCGCGTTGAATCATGGGACATTACAGTAGAAAATATGTCGCCCTCACGTGGCCAAACATGTGGTTTCTTTTGCTCTAAATATAGAAATTATATTATTATATTATAATTAAACGAATGAATGACGTTCAAGTTTACTCTTTCAAACATTTTCAAAATTTATTTTTAAATGTAGGCAGTTTCATGCAATTAAAATTAAATCTACATCAAATCTACAATAAAATGTGCATGAAAGTGAAGCAGCTTTCTGAACCCACTGTACACATTTTGTACCACACACTTTGTGTACCTATGGTCAATGCAAACACACTGTCATGTACAATAAATACACACACAGACACATGCGTGTATGTACACATACACAATCTTGTTATGTCCGTTCTGTTTGTATCCTGAATCTGTTTCATCCATTTGTTTGTTTAGTTGTTTAACTTTAAAAAACAAAGTGCAGGGGCTGCAAATTAGTTTCAACTGAATGCCTTATACAATTTACATATGTTTCCTTTTTTTCTTCTGTAACAATGTTTATTTGTAATGTCCCTTTAAATAAAGCATAAAAACATGATACAAAGCTAGTGCCATGCCATTTTAGGCTTGCTGTAGTGGTTGTACAAAGACTAGTCTGCTACAAAAGTGACCTGAAAGACACACAAATTTTAACATGTTGATTGTGTACAATTTAGATTACTTCCATCTCTATGCAAATAATTACTGTATAGTACTGTATGTTCAAATCCAGCTACCATTATAGCATATACTACAGCTTAATTGTTATTGCAATAAGAACCAATGAACATGAAGTGAAAAATCTGACTGCTTCACATTATATATGTTGATTTGCCCGAAAGCCTTGGGCTCAGTGTTGAAGGAGTCGACTAGTGTAGTGCTGTGCTAGCCTGGTTTTAAGCTGCATTTGTGTCTACGGCAATTAACTAATCTAATGTCCTGTGCCCTGTGGGGGTTGTGAGGTAATCTTGAATGGCGTGATAAGATTTCAGTGTCTACTACCACTACTGACAACTGCGAGGCGACACATTGAGTTTGAGGATCCTCTGTGTCAACAACAATATGTTGGATTTGGATGCTGCGAAGAAACAGACAACAGAAAGACTGTTGCTGTGAGGAGGTGTGGTTCCTTTCATAATGGACTAAAAAACGTAACACTGTTACTGGACAGAGAGAGTGGACCTCTGCCATCCTGCCATGGAGGGGTCAAATGCAAAAAAAGTGAGTTCTTGCAAGTTGTTTACTTACAGCTTTACTCCTGTCTGGTGACTGAAAGGCCGGCGCCTGGTCTGGTGGCCATCTGTCACAGGTTTAGTTGACTTCGGTCAAGTCAACTTTAGCTTTACAGTCCTGGTTTGTTTTGATTTCTATATGGCCGATAGACTTTATATCCCTCTTCACATTATGTAGAGCATGGACAAAAAATATAGATGACCGACTCAGAAGCACATTAGCATGAAACTGCTTTAGTTCAGTGAATGAGACCTTGAATTCTCCCTGGATTCTCAAATATTTCAGGACACTTCAGAAAATTGATAGAGCCACCTGTAAACATGTGACATATCACTATTGTCATGTAAAAACATTGCTGTTCCCATTGTAGTGATTTTTATGTTTCGACATAATTCCAAATCTTGGGTCACTTGGGTTTGTAAAAGTCTTTCTAAACCAAGATTTCTTGGACAGTATTTTGGAAGTAATGTATTTATGTGACAGCAACAGCATATTGATTCATGGACTATGAGGCCAAAGAGAATATATATATATATATATATCCTATGGCTGCCACCAGACAAGACGGTACTGTGTCTCTGTGTTAGAAGGAAGCGTAAGTTGCTGGGTGATTTTTCTGGAATCCATCCAAGCCCTGCGGGACTGAAACGATGGCTACCAATAGGTCAGGCACTCATCAGGTTATCTCTCAGCTCAGCTTCTCTACGGGGGCACAAGGAGGCTTATGTATGTAGGAACAGTAAAGGGAACAATCCAAAATACAGAGTTCATAATGAGAGAATCATAATGGTCGTCTGTTGGGAGGTTTACAACAGAAATGTGATGTTATCAGCTGGTATCTTTGACTTTGTTTTGGATGAGTGATAACATCAGTCTACCATCTGCTTGCCGTTTAGTATGATCCTCTCTACTGGGTGTCTGGTTTCGATGGGTGTGGCAGAGATATCTGGCTGGCTGGGCTTCAGAAGGATGTCATGCAACCTGATCATGTTTCGCTAAAGACAATCACTGTCTGGTTAAATTTGCACTTCTGTGTTTTGACAGAGCTGTTAGGTCACCTTTATGATTCAAGTAAACACAGCTCACCTGCTTAACCAGAAGCACAGCGGGCACTGTCCCTTTTAGTTCTTATCTAATTAAACCATCTGTCCAGTCAGGTGAAGATCAAAATAAAGAGGTTCAGCCAGTGAATGTGACATATTTGACTATTCTTCTAACTAACTTCTAACAGTGTTTCTCCCCTTTTTTTTCCTCTTTCACATTTTAACTATAAATATTCACAGAAACCAGGATACGGACATCACAGAAAAGGTATCTAGGTGCACAAATGCTGCAAAAAAATGAGAAAAAAAAAAAGTACAGAAATATTTGATTGATATTGTAGATTAGAAGATTTGATTGATGGAGTTATCAGTCAAACGTTACCAATAATTTTACCTATCAAATAGATGAAGCTATCCATCCATTTGAATGACTGATTGGTCTATTAATCAAATGCTTGTTTGACAGATTAGAATTTGATTGATATCATCATCTTTATAAGTACTTAGTTGATAGGAACATACTGGCTCCATTACAATTCAGTAATCACAGATTTTTAGGTTAGGTTGTGATTTTTGAGTTTATTTTTAGGTTTATTATTCAAATTATCATTGTATTTTTCTGCCTTTAATACATTTACCTATTACTTTGTGACTGAAATCATACAACAACAATAAACAAAAAAAAACCTCTGAGGTCAAAAAATAAGAAATTCAATAGACAGGGATATATATGAGCTTATATGAGCTGCTTTGTGTTCCTCAGAGACTTCTGTTGGCCATCCGCCACTGTGTCGTCAGTCCACAGCAGACTTCAGTAGTGAGGACATTCTGCCCAGAAAACTGAATGGCTCCTCAATGGAGACGCCCACCCACCAGACACTGCATCGGGAGCTGCTGCTCAGCCATAAACGGTACAGGAGGCAAAACACTGAAAAAAAACAGCTTTACTGTCTGTTCTTAATGTAATGTTCTTAACTAACTGTGACTGACGGTGTAGGGGCCTGCTGCTGGAGGAGAAGCCAGAGCTGAAACGAGTGTTGGAGCAGCGCAGACTGGAGCTGCACAAGGAGGAGGAGATGGCAAAGCGGCGGCCCTCGGATTTGGAGACGGAGCTCCGCAAGAGACAGCAGAAGCTGCAAGAGGTCAGATGTGCATAAAACACAGCTGATAAACATCACATGACATAGTTAGAGGATATAAATAGATTTAGCCCAAACATACAGGGGCTGTTGTTGGTGTGACTACACAGCTTTAAGGGCCAATACTCAGTGTGGAAAGTATATTTACTCAAGTGCTGAAAACACAATGCATTGTTAAGGATTAATCCAGTGGCTCCCTGCCTTTTTTTGCTTGAGACCCCACATTAAAAAAACTGTCCGAGGCCTCTTATGTTTCAGATTTTTCTTTGAGTTGTCTGCAGTTCCACAACAGAGAGAATTCCCTTACAAATGTCTCAGATGGTTTCATTTAAAGGCCAAAAACAATGTCCAACTTTCCACCATTTACAAATCTGTGCAACAGAAACGAGTTTTTTTTTCTTCTCTTCTACTATTAATCATCTCACAACACCCCAGTAAGTAGTTAAAACAAGCTCCACCTCAACAAGCTACAACACTAACATGCTGCTTAATACATAATAATATATGAGTCACAGAAACCATTTTCTGCAGAATGAGTATTACTTTTTATACTTTAGTACAACTTGTTAGTATGTTTTCTTGATTAGGATTTAGTATTATCGTAGGAGTATTTTTTTTACATTATTGTGCTGCTACCTTTACTTAATGGAAGGATCTGTGTACTTCTCAGGTCTCAATAGCTTTTGTGTGAATACTAATAAACTTTAAATATGATCAGGTTTTCTACCAAATACTCTTAAATAAGCTATTTGAAACCGCATTCACGCCATATATCGTAAACCATTTAAAACTTTGATGTGAATTTCAATAGGTATCAGTTTTATATTATTTCTTGGTGTGTTGTCGCTGACTCGTCCTGTGTTTGTCCAGTATGAGCAGGAGGAGATCAGGCAGAGGGAGAACCAGCAGAAGATCCCAGAGTTTGTTCGCGTTAAGGACAACCTGAGACGCACACAGATGTCTGAGCAGTGAGGCACGTGGCTCCCTTCAGCCCCTGCAGCATCTCACCATAGTGGCCCTGAATTAATCTGCTGTATAAGGAATCATGCACATCAGAAAATCACACAATCCATATTTAGAAATGTCTTCCTAAAACTTTGTTTCACAGTTTTGTTTCTGATGAGGGAGTGGGATTGCTCATCTTTATTCATAACTAGTGGAGTACTATTGGTTCAGGGAGAGGTAGTATTGTTGGAAGACTTGATATTTTTTATGTTTTTTATGGTCAATAAACTATTTATTTTTCAAATGAACTTCTTATACTTCTTCCTACATTATAGAATCTTGAGACTATTTTTATTGTTTAGGGCCACATTAGTCAAGCAATTGCTAACAGAGAACTGCTTTGTAACAACAGAAATCAGGACAAAACATTGTACATCCCCCTCAGTGTTTATTTATTTCTGTCATCTAGCGTGTCCGTGTTTCGTGGAAATAAATGGTTTGCTTATGGTTTGCAGAGATGAACTGTTGTTGGACACAATTTAAAGTGCTGGGGATTGATTTGCATGCAGATCTCCTCCCTGAGGACTCTTGGTTCTTTCACATGGATATGGGACTTTGTTTAATTAGCTGATCTTTTCATTCCATCACGGGTCGAGAGGAGAGAGCAGGCCATCTGGAGGAGGCTTTTCAGGATATATAGGCTATAGGAATACCCCAGGGCCTGGTTAAAAGACACTGGAAACATTTGGGATGGTCTGAAAGTAAATAAAAGAAGCCTGTTTGCTATTTCAGATTTTAGGTTTAAATTGGGTTTTTTTTTTTTTATAACGAACCCAAAGTATTCAGATCTTTTGCTTATGTAAAATGATCAACATCTCATTGTTAAATATGCTATGCTTAGTAATAGTCCTGCATTTACATTTCTGGGCACAAGTATTAGTAAAATATACTGTATCAATATTAAAAGTACTGATTTTGTTTGTCAGAATGTTGTATTATGTGTTACATTATTGGATTACTAGTAATTCATCAACATAAGAATTTTAGATGCTAATAATAGATCTTTCAAATGTTAACCTGCAAATAAACTATAGTAACAATAATTGTAATATAGATGTAGTAAGAATTACCATATTTGATGTGAAATGTGGCTGAGTAGAAGTATAAAGTAGCATAAAATGGAAATACTTGATTAAGTACTTAAGTGCAGTGTCTACCTTTTCATTACTGCACATAATACAATAAAGAATAAAGTAAGCAAAAGTCACATACACCCAAAGTACACAAAATATTCTATTCACACGAGTAGGTAAAATATGTAGTTTACAGTAATATGAATGAGCCCCATTATTATGTGTGCTTAGAGCAATAATCAGCCATGAAACGTACATTTGTCTCTACGGTATAAAATGTTTTTCATGTATTTGTGGATTTCTGAGAATGGATGAATGATGATGGCTCATATTGACCCACACATTTGTGTTTTTCATCATCATCATGGCGGAGAGAAGAGCGAAGTGTAATTTTGTTCACCGCCACTTTCCTTGCCAGCTGTCCTGGGTCTATTTGTTTGTCTCTAGTCGCGCCTGCTATTCTTCTTTTGTGCCTCGTTTCTAATATGCAGCCACCTCGGTGGGTCGCGTGTTGTGTCAGTACGCAGAGCGTGTCTGGAAGTCAGCAGCGTCGGACCAAACCATTTAAAAAACAGTCCGGGGGTGGCTGCCACCAAAAAATTTACTTTCCCTGTTTAAAACGTACATTAGTTAAATACAACATATTGGAAATAATATTTTAAAAATAAACCCAGGTTATGAAGCAAATTTAAGAAATGACTAAGTAATTAATTACTTTAGCAAAAATCAACACCCCCCCTCCCTTCAAAGAGATGTGGGGGTGACTAGAACAGATGCTCTCTGGCTATCTGACCACAGAAAGTCTGAACTGCTGCTGCAGCGGCAGAAATGATGCTGTAGAGGAGAAGACAAGACTATAAGGTGAGTACTCATACTTTTTTATTGGCTTAACAACATGATACATAGAGAAAACATCGGACAGGTAAGGAGCAACAACATTCGTACAGCCAGATAAAAGTGTGTGAAGCGGTGGATGCTGTTATAAGTCGGTAAACTTTTATACATCGTGAAAATAAGTATATTTACACATATTCTGTATAATAACTATGACTTTACTATATATTTCTTCTTTTACTCCACGACATTTCAGAGAGAATTTGTTTTACTTTTCCTGGTACATTTATTGGACAGTTAGTTTATAGTCCCTTTGGAAATAAGGACTTTACATATACAAAACATATGATCAGCTAATATAGTGGCACCCAGCAGTTTGTAATGTGGTCAAAATGGGCTCGACTAAATAAAATTGCTTAAATATACATTTAAATGCATCAGTGTTGATAATTCATTATAATGACATCATATATAGTCTGCACAATGAGTAATCTTACTTTTGATACTTGAATTTAAATTTTTCTTTAAAACTTCTACTTGTAATGGAATATATATATATTTTTTAGTGTCTTCCAACACGTCTTTTTACAAGAATACTTGTACAAAACAATGGTACGCGTATAAGAAGAGGTAAAATCCCAGAGTATTACAACTATCAGACCAAGCAATTGTGAGTAATGAATACTTAACAGCTGTGGTGGATGACTATGTTGAGTCTCTGCAATTTAATCACTTGTTGTTGTACCGTGAATATGAATAGGTTGCTTTCACAGATAAACAATGCTGTCGGACTTATGTGTGGCAACAGGCCAGGTCAGTTACAGTTGTTTGTGCTGCAGCGGCAGAATAAACACAGTCCACGTGTTGACAGACATGCAGTGCTATAGTGGTGCTAAAGGCAACACCTCTGTGTTGTTATACTCCGATTCCTTTGTCAACGTTGGGCACTTGTGGGGTGAAAAGCTGTAACCACATCCTGCCAATGCCCTGAGATGACCATCAGTGTCCATTTAGATGCATCAGAAATGATGACTCAGAGGGCCAAGGTGTCACAATCCACGGCCGGCCCTTCAGCCTCCGGGGAACAATGGAGCATCTTTTCTTGCCCTCTGTATTGACGCTGTTGCTGGGCTGTGACAGAGCTGGTGTGTCTGGTCAACATATGGCCTCCAGTGACTGAGAGCAGGCTTGTATGGTGCTTATTACCCATGCATTGTCTCTGCTGGAAAACAAGACCTCTGCATTACCAACAGAGGAAATAAGCTGTCAGTGTTTGAGACTTTGGTACAGCATCCTCCTAACCATGGCTTTTGGACTTGTCTGCATTTTGCTGCAGTCTGTGGAGTTTCCACACTCAGCACTGCTTTATAAGGCTGAGATCTGACTCCAGTGACGTGCTTTGTTACACAACACTTCATTTTTTTTCTCCGGCTGTTCCCCCACATTGATGCCTTTTTTTTTCCAGCAGCCCATGTTGTATACAGAACGGATCCATTTTGCTGAATGGATTTTGGCTTTTCATCAGACTCTGAAATAAGGCATACTGTAAAGTAATTTGGATTCTTCCATAGTATCAGCACTCAGTGGAGAATCTTAATTACAGGGTTTTTGAACAGGCCTCGGGTCTGGTTTCAGGCATCCCTCGCTGTTTCCTCGGTGAGGCTGGTCCCCGTTGGTAATTCCAGGGCCGACCACAGTGGTAATGAACACGGCGTGGCGGTATTCCAGGAGATCACAGCTCCAAAGGCTCATGGGAAAGGGTGGTGGGGGAAGTCTGGGAGACAGTGAATCCACATCGTTATTTCTTGCCATAAACACCCACTTCCGTAGATGTTACATTGTCACGGTCTAGTGAGCGGTTGAGGATGGGTGGGACAGTCAGCTCTCATCGCTGACACGTTTACTAGATGGTCGTCATTAGTGGTGATCACACACACACAGCAATTAAGATGTTATGACAACATCAATCAAATCTGAAAAATCTGGAGACTGTCCTATCAGCAGCTTTCCCTTGAGGAAATCGACTGCTATTCCTGCTACGCTCCATCAAAGAAATGTATTGTTTCCTGGCTCTCCATAACTTTATAATTTCAACAATCCTGCAAGCTATAATGACTGGCATCAATGTCTTAGCAATAAGCTGCAACTTCTAGTGAAATCTGCTGTTTTACTCGAACCTAACCACGACCCACCCACTCACTCAGCTGAGACCTCCGACCACAGACGTTGGGAAAGTCTTCGGAGAGTTATGGGGTGTAAGTGGGTAAAATCCCACATTACCCTGCCTGTCTCTGATTGCCGGATTCCTGTTGACGTCTTTAGTTTTAGATTGTTGTAAGCCCCGTCCTTGCACAGTAAAAACTCAGCACTGTTCCTTTCCCTACTTCTCACTGCAGCCTTGTCTCAATATTTGGCCCGACAACATCGCTCGGCCAGAAGCGGAGTTGTCAGCAGATATTGCGCCCACAGCGGATTATTGAGGCCGGTTGGTGGATACAGGGCCTTTGTTGCAGTGTTGTTTTACTGAGTCGAGCTGCCTATGTCTCATTGTGCTACTAGCTGCTCTAAGCTGCATCAGTTCACATGAGTTGCTGTGGTGAAAGGGTCAGGCCTATAGGATACACAATAATATCCTGTTAGAGGAGGCTCGGGTATGTGTCTTCCTGGTCCCTACAGGAAAAGCCTTGATATCAATCTCCAAACACAGAGGATGAGGCAGGAGCTGAGGATTATACACATCAGCCTCAACACAAATCCATCCCTGCGCTTGTTTTCATGTCCAGACGGTATACTTACACTTACAAAATATGGGTTTTGTTTACGTGATATCAACGTAGAGGCTGCTCCAGGAGTCTGCCAGTTTGTGAACCTTTTATGAATGTGTGGCATTGAAACAAGGCGAGCGAACAACATCCTTTAATCATATTAGTGGCTGTAAAGTTGTCTCTTATGATCCACTGGTCTTTTTTTAAGGAGAAGTCAAGGGTGGTGGCAGACATGTGAGATCCAGAATAAATTAATTAACCTATAAAAAAAAAGGAGAAAATAAAGAAAGTATTTTCTGGAAAGTTCTCTCTCGTCTTAAGGCAATTTCACCAAACCAGGCGCAGATCTCCTGGACTGGTTTTAAAAGCCTCAACGTACCTCCAGATGTTACATCCAATTTGTTGTTGTTTTCCTGTTCTGACTGTCGTTCCTCTCTGCATCACGTTTTTTTGTTTATTGTCAGTCAGACAATCGGACAGTGGAAAACAACGAGACAGAGCAGGTCATAAACATGAATTGTGCTCGCCTGTTTGTGAATGTGTCTAACTGAAATGGACAGCATTGCACAGGAGTCAGCAGGGCCCTTGTGATCTAAAGCTGTGTGGACAAGCCCAGCATTGAGACATTCTTCCACTTCAAAGCCCCCAGAGGGTTTTCTGGACACTGGTTGAATGGGAGCTGATGGGGGTGGGTGCAGGGAGGGAACAGGTGCACTGCGTGAGTGGGGTAATTCCCGCTACCATCTGCTTTCTTTTTCGGGGTCTGGGTTCTTTAAATGCCCTCTGACACGCCTCATGGCGACACGCTCCCCTAGCCAGCCGCGCCGTGCCCCGTCACCATGGCACCACGATTCAGATTAACCCCTGCACATGTGCCGAGTCAACTGTGGGGGTCTGACTCTTTTGTGATTGAGCATGGGAGGAAGAAAGAGTTGGAGAAGGAGGAGGAGGGGAGATGGAGCTGCATGGATAAGTGTGTGTGAAAGGACACTCGCCAGTCATTCACTTTTGTTAAGTAAAGCAGCAGGGGCAAGCATGAATGAAGCCATGTGGTAGGAAAACAACAGAGGTATAGATTCCTAAAAAGTGCTCAATCTAAATCTAACTTTCAATAATCTTATTTCAACAGGTATTTCTAAAAAAACAACAACTTCAGAGCAGACAGTCAAGATGACAGCCATCGAGAGTAAAGAGGAGATCAGTGACACTGACAGTGGGATTATCTTGCACTCTGGTAAGGAAACTACAACAAAACACATACGGTAATAACAATATAGCATCTGCTCTCCACATACATTACATACAGATTAGGGCTGCATACTGCTACTTAGAGCTGCAAATAATAATTATTTTCATTATTGATTAATCTGTCAATTATTTCCTTGATTAAACAATTAGTTGTTTGGTCTATAAAATGTCAGAAAACCTAAAGATACTCTGGTTAGTGTCACAGAGGAATAAATGAATCAGAAAAAAATCACATTTAAGAAGCTGGAACAAGAGAATTAGACATACAATGGTTAATTGATTACCATAATACCGTAGTTGCTGATTAATTTTCTGTCACTCTTAACTGATCTGAAAATTATCTGGGGGAAAAAAACTACCTTGTAACAAATTCCTCAGTCACATTCATAATTGTGATCGAATAAAATGGTCCAACTGGTCACAAATTACGGATGCAAATGTAGATCTTTTTCTTTTATTTTATTGTCCCAAAGGGAGATTGATTCACAATGTAGGCTCAAAAAAGACCTTAATACTGCACCACTGACCTAAGTACCACATATAAGAAGTGATGTATGGATGGGTTCATCCATAAGAAAATGATGCATTGTTTTTAGTCTTTAGCTATTCTTGATATAAAAGTGCATTATATAATGTAGAAATAGTCAATTTTATATTTAATTCTATGGCTGATACTGATGCCGGTGAGCAAAGCCTGATGCTCTTCTGTTTATATTTGCATTGCAGGTCCAGACAGCCCCACATCCCCAGTGAAGGACCTGACCACTCACACCAGAGCCCTGAAACTGAAGCACCAATCTCTGGAGGAGCGTCTGGAGCTCTGCCTGCTGGAGCTCAGGAAGCTCTGCATCAGGGAGGCAGTGAGTAGCTCTTAAATGATGACAAATACACACTAGCAAGATATTTTGAGGAACATTATGATAGCAAATCATAGCATATAATCAACACTTATTTTGTCTTCACAGGAGCTGACTGGTAAACTGCCCTCAGACTATCCTCTGATGCCTGATGAGAAGCTGCCACGGGTCAGGAGGAGAATCGGCGCTTCCTTCAAGCTGGACGAAGGTCTGATCGATCTGAATAAAGAGGTACAGGCCGCAATCAGTGTTTACTATTCTTGGTGAAAGAAAGTGAGTAAACTAAATGTTAGAGCTTGACTTTATTGTAGGATTCTGAGTTGCAAGGGCTGGAGACCGGCTTGGCTCTTCAGCGGCAGATTTATGAGGCGGCCCGCAAACTATCCCGAGAGGAGAACCTCAGTAAACCACAGAAGAAGAGCCGGCTGCAGCAGTGCAAGAGGGAGGAGAAGAAAGTGAAGGATCTGCAGGAGGCCGTGATCCAGCACAGGATCAAGAGTGAGTGCAACTCACCATGTATCAGCATCTCAACCAGCCAAAACAAAGGTGAGTGACACTGCTGCCCCCTTCAGGCCAACCTGCATGCTGCACTCATGAACACTCACAGTGGGTTTAATGGACACTTAAAGAAATGTTTGTTTTCTCTGTGCAGATCTAAGCACGTCTGATGACAGCTCCCTGTCAGATGTGGTGGCCCTGGATGATGGTGAGTCAGGACTGTCAGTGTTTATCATCATCTCTTACAAACGTCTGGAACAGTGTGACGGCACAAAAATCTAATTTACATTGAATAAATGTCTCAAAATGTTATCTTTAACTTTTAATTTACAATAAAATACAAAAGTGAATCCGTTCACTCTGTTTTTTGTTTATAATTGTGATTTTATTCTCGTTTTTATGTACACAATATGCACATTCAGGCTTTGTCTTTACTCTTGCGGGTAGTTTGATGGTTAACATGACATTAATGATTTTTCCTTAAAATAAATGTCCATCTACCTTGTTGCATTTCTGCTTCATACTGACTGTTTAATGTTCTCTCTGGCCATCCATAGATATGGACTTGCCCGGCCCTCTCTCTCCTCCAGTGATGGGCACTTCCTACTCGGACCCCCTTCAGCTGTCAGCCAAGACTCTGCAGTCATCCCAACAGTCAGCAAGTCAGCTCAGTGTGGAGTATGAGCGTTCCCCCATCCAGAACTCTCCATGGAAAGAGTCTAGTCTGGACCAGCCATACCAGAAAGCTACAAAAAATCAATCTGCTTGCAGCAGCAGGTCCAGGTACGAGTCTAAAGTGTGATATTACACTATCAACATGGCCAACAGAGAGAAGCCTTGTGTCAGTATTCAAACAGGTGATGCTAATTGGATAAAATAGTAATGTGTTAAACTAGTAACAACAGTTATAGATCAAAATATTATCTCCATTTACATTTCTCAGCTTCCTTTGAGAGAAACGTCATTAGTTTGACTGTTTACAGATGAAATCTATATTAGTGTTTTAGTTTAGATGGACCTGAGAGTCTAGATTTACTTGTATCTGTCTGACCTTTTATGTGTTGCACTTCTCATGTCATCCTTTTTTGTTTTTGTTGTGTCCAGTAGTCCAATGGGAACCCGGGTGTCTGCAGACACCTGCAGGATTCCTCTCTCTCAGTTCATCAAGAACTCGGCGCTCCGTCATAACCACTCCACCAGCGCCCCCTCCACCCCAGAGCTGCATGTACGCCGGCAGTACTCCCAGTCCTTCAGGTACACTCAGAGAAATCATGCCAGATACATCAATCGAGTAATGCTCTAAGAGCATAGCAACGTGTGTGAGATTATTTCACAACTGTACATAATATGTCTCCTCAGACTTCCCAAAAGTAATCCATCTGCTGATGTGAAGCACCTCAGCTCAGAGAAGAATCGAGGGCGAGCCAGGCTGCCACAGCGACGCTGTGCAGCTGACTTCATGGTACGTTCTCCAGAGTACTCTCCCCTGCGTCCATACCACTCCAGCTCTGAGGACAGCAGCTCAGAGCACTCGTCCTCCTCCTACATGAGCTCGCCTGGCAGGGACAGACCCACTGACATCCCTAAGCTCTGCCCTCCACCTTATGGATTCCACATTGGAGCGCAGCAGAAAGCTTATCTCAGCTCACACAAGAACACCAACCAGTCGCAGCCAAGTCCTGGCTACGTCAGGGCCACAGCAGAGGATGGCCCGCTTTCCCCTCAGGACCTGGACATGGGAAAGTGCTACCTGTCCTCCCCTCCTGTGGTACGCAGCCCTCAACAAAGACAGTGGCAGGAGGGGACATTGTCCCCAAGAACAGTGTTGAAGCCCCCTCCGCCTTACACCAGGCTGGTGCGAACACCCTCGCTAAAGGAGTACCCGAACCACGCCATCCGGCTGATGCCCAGAGACATCGTGTCAGAGGAGCTGAAGTCCTGGCATCACAGGAATCAGCTACAGAAGTTACAGCCAAGCTGTGTGGAACAGAGTGTCAAGAGCCCCATTTCACCTCACCTGCCTTCATTTAAACAGGTTGGTACTTATGATAGTTACATTCACAATAATGTTAAAATACAGTATATATACAGTGTACTCGCACTGTGATCACTGATTTCATGAATGTTTTTGCAGGGTTTGGGTAATGTGATTCTCCAGAGAGCTGCAGATGGGACTCCAGTCCAGTGGTTTGTTGCCGAGGACGCTGAAATCGTGAGCCAGGTGTAGCTGAGACGTCTCCTCTTGTGCAGGATGTTTAGTAGGATGTACGCTATTCCTCTCTATTTATCTTTGTATTTATTAAAACTCTCTGTGAGATAGTTTGTTGATGCAGAAAACGTGGACCTATTGGTACCCCGGTGAGCACATTTCTCTCTCTTTTATAATTTAAAACTTATTGTAAGGTGGTATGCCAGTTTTATTTATTTCAGATTTGTTTTCTAATAGATGTTTTGAAGTGAATTGAGGTTCATACAATATTCATAAGTGTGTCAAATGGATCTTAGGATTTAGAACAAATTTGCTGTGGTTTTAATAATTTCTTCGTGGCTGGCACACATTTTTTGCACATAAAATTCAACTAAAAGTAGTTTTCAAATAAGTCTTTCCCATTCCTAATTTAATTTTATATTTATCTATAATTTAAAGTTTCTCCCTGGCAACATTGAGACTTATTACTAAAAAAAAAATGATATACGTACTTCTGGAAATGCATTGCTCTTTTTATATATACAGTTAACATTTAACATCTGTCTAACCACGATGTGAAGTAAGCTGACTCTTATTGTTTGCTATTAACTCTTGATAATTAATCACTGATGCCTTTAACAGTGGTTTGATGAATGTTTTCACTGCAGTATGGTGTTTTGTTACTAACCAAGTGATTGTACCAGTTTTTATATTTTTTGTATATTTATAATAAAAATATAACTGAAACCAAAAGTGTTACATCAAAACATTTAATATTCACATATTCACATATTTCAGCTTGTCTACACGCTGGATTTTTACAGTACGGTTCACAGAATGTAGACATCCTGAATTTATTAACATCCTGAAAACTGTATCCAAATCCAAGAAGGAGAGATCATGGCTCAAGTGTGTCGTCATGAAGCTTCCACAAGAAGTAAGTTAATGTTATGACAGAGACGAGCACAAAGACGTACATGCAGAGGAGCGCCCAGCGGCAGCGATGCAGCCAGTGAGCCAAAGATCGTTGTCTCCACAGGGATCCACACCTGACCAGAGAAAGTCAGTCAGTGTTTGTCCACAGGAAATTGTCACAATTGTCACCTGTTTTAAAAAAAAACGTATGTTGACTCACGTGTCCGCAGAGATCTGCTGGTAGATATCTGTAGTCTTCTTATCTTTGTCTGCTTTTTTCTTCGATAACACAGCTTTGCCTTTGTGTCTCTGTCGCAAAGTATCTAGCGGGGAACTGAAATATAACACTCACGACTATTAAAATTATTCCACTACACGCAAAGCATCAAATTGTGCACACAATTAGAAAAAGAGTAAATACCAACTTCTTGAGGCCTATAATGGTTAGTGTTTTGATGTTTTGAGATCTTGTTTTGTCACGATTCTTCATGTTTCTGACTGAAAATTCAGATCACAACTATTTTTTGGCTTTTTTGAACATTGTCTTAAAAATGAACTATAACTCAACTTTAAAGATGCACTTTAGGGATGTTAAATAAAGGGTGACGTAAAGTAAAGAGTAGCTAATGAAACTAACACTGCTGTATTTGGAATCCACTTTCTTTCACTGCAGACGCAACAATGTGTCATAGCAGGAAAAGCCCACATGTAACTAATCATATTACAGATGGCTGTTGCTACAAGAGGCATAATAAAAAAAAAGTCTATTGTTATTTATAGCAGTTGATTTCTGAATCACTGGTGTGGGTGGAAAGAATAAAGTGACGACATATGCCAAAGAGAAATATTTTACTGTCAAATGAGAACAGGCTTTCAGCTGATTGTTATCTTCTGCAGGCGTTTGTGTTGTACTGTGTTTCTTTTATGTGAGTCCATACTTTTTGTTCTGCATCTTCTTGGTGGCCACTTGCTTTGAAGGAGGGCACTCTGGTTCAGGGGTGGGAGGGTTGTCTGGAGGACACTGAGCAGCTGAAGCTTCTGACGGGGCTTCATCTGGATCATGGGGCCTGTAAACAATAGAGAAAAATAGAAATCAGGTGATGTACTCGTACTTGCTGATTTAAAACACAACCACGTGAATCGAGCCTTTAGTTGACCTGTCCTCCACTGTGTTGCTGTCATCCTTGGTCACAGCGGAGCAGCTGGACTCGGAGCTCAGGGTTGGAGACGGGCAGGCGGGTGAGGACTTCTTGCTGGAACTTGCTACCAGCTTCTTCTTTGTAGAGACAAAGAGGAAGACACTCTTTTTGCTCTTTGATGGTTATTTTTGTGTAAAGAAACTGAAGGAGCTCAGTAAAGAAACTTCCTTACCTGGATTTGACTTGGAATTAATGTTATACTGACCCTTCGACGACTGCAGGCCTAACAGAAAAAGGGAGAGAGGAATATGAATAAAGGCAGACTGAAATGACAGAGCACAGACGCTATATTAAATCATACAATAAGCCCAATATCTGCATACCTGCTGAGAGCTTTTCGTTCTGTTGTCTCCTTCCTCTGGATCTAGAAAAAGAGATCTAGTCAGACAGATGTTGCACATTACAGCAGAATAAGACAAATACCACGAGACAAGCGATCGGAAACCTGGTGAATCCACGATGTTGGGGTTCATCTTCTTGGTCTCCTCCAGCTCTGCCATGTTTCTGTCATGTCGCCTCTTCAGATTCTCCACATGAGCCACCATGAGCTCGACCGCCCGACTCACTCGAGCTTCCTATCAGAGACATCAAATAAAATAAAGTCAATTATTGAAGGTATAGTCATGTGTACTATATAAATATAAATGCTTGACTTCACAGTAGAGGTATTAACAAAAGATATAAGATGTAAATAATACATTTACAAATGTGAAGATATCATTTATAATGTGCTACAGAATAAAATAGAAGGTTTGGGTTGTCACATGCTCTCAAACAGTGTAGAAACACTCATTTCGTACATTTGTTTATTCAGGTGCTGAGCTCATAGCATGAAAACATAATTAAAGACATATTGTTTCAATTATAGATTGATATATCTGCCAGTGAGTCAAGCCTTTTATCTGGAAAAGGTCTGCAGAGCATCTGGGCTAAATGTTATTGCTCTTTGTCCTCACTGTTGACAGCCAGTAGTGTTTTTCATTTTCCTGTTATGAAATAAAATGAAATGAGATGAGAATGCCGTACATGGCACTGGGCCATCCAAACACATAATAAAAGCAAAGGAACCTCAGTGTACCTGGTGCACAGCACCGAGCACCTCGGCTGTGTTGGAGATCCGTTCCACTGTCCCACCGAGGATGTCCAGAGACAGCTCCAGCCTCTGCAGGACCTTACTGCGCTTACTGTCCAGACACAGGCCCTTCAATGTCTGGAAACAGACACACGTGTCCCTGAGTCTCTGGTCCAGTCTTTAAGTCTTACTTCAAACTTAGCTTGTCTCTGCATACTGTACCTCTAGGGTCTCCCTGCCTCTGCTCAGCTCCAGCTGGATGTTCTCCTCGGCCAGGTTGCGGGCGTGCTCCTCCGCCTGCAGCCTCTGCTTCAGAGTGTACTGGTCGCAGCGGAAAGCCAGGGCGATCTGAGAGAAGGCCGTCTGAGAGGAGCAACATACCAACGTCATTAATTTAATTCATGTTCATGTTTTGCACACATTATACATTTTAATATTTTGCCTGATATTATATAATCCCCTGGTCCTGAAGAGAAACTATATTTATTTCAGCTGTATTTTAATGGTTTAAATAACAATAAAAACTAGAGCTGACATAAAATCAAATCAAACTTTTCTTTTCAAATATGGCCAGGTCAACATTTAGATATTCAGCACAATATCAAGAACAACACTTTAAAAGCTACATATAGACAAAATATTACAATAAAAACATCAAAAGCGCAAACAACAGGCACACGGAGCAGATAATGAACATAAAAAATGCACACCGAGAATAACAGAAAGAAGAAACACTTCAATTATCTTAGACATCATGCAATCTGTGTGCAGACTCACCTCCAAATCTTTCTCTGACATCTCTGCACTGTCAGAAAACAAGAAGATTGAAAGATCAGTGCAGGGTAGTTAAGTTGTGTGTTATTTACAGTAAATATATCAGAATCTGTCACCTGTTGAGGCCTACACGCTCTATTATGGACAGCTCGTTCCAGCTTGTGATTGGCGGCTCCTCTTGACTGGTTTCTGTTACAAGGGAACAATCCAGTTTTTATGTAATGCCATGCTAACAGTGGTTTCCTCTATGTAAATGTTACAGCTGTTACCTTCTTCACTGTTGTCACTGTCCAACATGGTGAACAGACTGTAAGTGTTTGTCTCTGCTTCAGACTGAAAGAAGTTCAGAAATATTACCTCTGACATTGAACAACAACACTAATTAAATATAAAATGTTCCCGAGTGTTAACAGCCTGGTTCAGGGACAGGTGGGACAGCTGGTAGATTATTTGACTCACCTGAGCGTTCATCATTACGAGAATAATCCAAATGTTTCACTCAGGTAAAAACCATTAATTTACTCAAATCCCCCTTACAATCAACAGTGGGTTTTTCATTGTTGATGGAAACATGAATGTATTCTATTGAGTTTCTATCCGTGTTTGGTCCATTTTCTCCCACTGTCTTTCTCCTGTACTGAGAATAGATAATCCTATTAAGAGATCCACAGTCAAACCTGAGCAGCGACTGCCCCAAGAGGCTCATGGGTAGCTACGGATTTACCTACTGCTGTGTTTTGTATCTATAGCAAACAAATACTGGTGCTGTTGTAAGGTGATGAGTCAAATGTGCCACTACTACAGTTCCCATCATGCTCACTGACCTCTGAACCACTTCAGATGAAAGCAAAAGGGAAGATTTGAATTGATCGATGAAACTGTACCAAATGGGTTCTGAGCAGGTCAGGATCATGTGATTGTTTTCCCAGATTCCTATTTAAGTTAACATTTTGAGTTCAATATTAGACTTGATTTAGGCCATCCAGACAAGGGCGGGGTCAAACTGGGGTATTCAATGAGATTTTTGATAATCATTAGTAATGTGGATGTAATGACTACGTTTGTAAAGGAAAGTAACAGCGAGAACAATTACTTTACTTAATGCAGCATTATATTGATATAGAAAGGTCTCCAGGAGAGAGCGAAACTTAAATTTAGCAATATTGTCATATTAAGTGTACTTTTGCATTCTCATATAGGAGGATGGATTATATAACTATAACCATACCATGAATCAGGACTTACGCTACTAGGATTTGTCAGAACTAAGAAATAAACACAAGTAAGTTTTCATTGATTGCATGTTATTTTTTCTCTATTGTGAATGTTGCAGAGATTGGTAGTAATTACACTAGAGTAAAAACTTAGGTTCAAATTGAAATTCATTGCAAATATCCAACTCTTAATATGATAAAATGTCTAAAGCCATTAAACACAAAGCTATCAAAAGCAACTTTCAAACTCTGCAAATGAACACAAAGCTGTCCAGAAAGTTAAAAAAAAACACGCAGAAAGTCAATTTTGGAGCATCTCCACATTTTTATTCATAGAAAAGCTGTAATTTAGTAGAGGCGCTGGGGTTTGCCCATGGTGCTCTTGACATAGAGAGCGCGCACGTTCTGCCAGTTCTTCTTCAGCAGTGACACCAAGAAGTTAACAGCCAGGTGGATGTTGTACACAAGCTCATCTTCTGTCATCTTAACGTGTCCTACAGCCACAGCCAGACAGAGCACCTACAACAAAAAGTTGATCAATGAAAAAAAATCCATTTCTTCAACATTAAACATTCAATATACAATTAGTGTTTACAACATAAGAGATTTTACTAAATATGTATATAAACTTGTGCTGAACATACCTTCTTCATCTGGAATTTGATGGTGGATTTGACCTCATCCACCTTGGTGTTCAGGTTCTCGTTGTGGGTGAGCAGGGAAGGAAACTTGCCAGCCTTGTTCAGCCCAGGGCCCAGGATACGGGGGATCTGCTTAATCAGAGACTCTGAGGCCAGGAAAGCGTCGTACTTCTTGGCTAGAAGATGGTCGTATCAAACAAGATCAATGTTAAAAGTCAGTCCAACTTCAATCATCAATAATCAGATGTCTTGTGGGTCACGTGAACTTCATACCGAGCTTCTTGACCAGTTTCTTGTTCTTGTTGAGCTTTTTGAGAGCCTCGATGTCCATGTGTGGCAGGTCAGCAGCTTTGGCCTCATCACAGTGCTGCTGGTCTCCCAGAAGGCACACAGAGAACTTGGGCCTGGGGAGAGTCTTCAGCCTGCATATTAAAAGGGGTCAACAACATTACACACGATCCAATTCAAACACAGCGGTGTCAGCTGGTAGAAAGGCAGGGTATGACAGATAGTCATGGCCATGAAATTTCAGTTTTGGCTGCATCATTGTATTTGAAATATGCACTTTTTATGCATCATCAAACAGTAAAACAATGGATTTATCAAATGATCCTCAAAACTAATTTTGCAGCTCAGACAGGAAAATATGTTGCTTGGGTTTAATTTAATCAGAGATGTCTACTTGTCTAGAATATCCGTAACTTTTGGTTTCACATAAACTCCACCCTCACCAAGTGACACCCCTGTTTCACTCTTGATTTTACAGTTTAATAGAAAAATTCTTACCCATACCACCACTGTGGCCGGTGTCCAGCTGACCTCAATGGTAACATAACAATGGTCGGCTAGAGGACATGAAGCCACTCAAAGCCTCCCCTCATATTTTAAGACCCAGGGTAGGGGTCCGTCTGCTTCACCTTCACCAGCCAAGACTGGGTGGGCTCAGTCAGACTACCCAAAGTACTTCTCCATGTCTGCCCCTGGCCTGTCTGGACTGTTTACTTTTTTTTTTTAAAGTTCAATTCATGAGTTTCCAGCTACAGCTTGCTTCATAAAAAGGCCATTTCACTAATACTCAGACAGGGCTGGCAGCACACAAGGAAAAGGTTGGGTGAGACAGTAAAAGGTCGAACCTGACGGTGCCGGAGAAACGCTTGTCCTTCTGGGGATCATAGTTTTTCAGGCTGATCTGCAGCTCCACTGTCTCCACAAACCTACAAAATCAGACACAAGTTACATATGATATCCAATACATCAGCTGTTATGAGTGTGACAGGTTAACCAGCTCTCCTCAGATGAGCTTACTTCCTCGGCTTGGTTGTAGAGCTCTGCAGGACCTCCTTTACAGCCTCGTATAACGTATCCCTGGACACCTTACTGAAATGGAGAAAATAAAACAAGTCATCAGTGACACGTCAATTAATCCGCTAAATATCAGACAGAAAGGAACAAAGTGCGTAAAGATATCAAAAGTTATTATCTACAACTACTAGTGTACACATCTGATGTAAGATTATTCACTAAAACACGTTTAAAATCTATGGATGACGGTGGATTACATCTGAAACCTAACGCGGGATCCTACACCGGTAGATGAGCCGGTCCGCTACGTTACACTTAGCTTCACCTATTTCTATTAAAACCGGACTAAATAACTTAACAAACGTTAATATATTAACACTTAAGTATTGGGCAAGTAATACAATCACTGTATATGTAGAAACAGTCTGTTTTCCTGCTTGCTTTTTTGACATTTATTGGTTAAATTGAAGCTAACCTCATTTTCGCAGCTTGTCCCTCTCGTGTTGCTACGCTGAAAAGGAAGTGCTACGGGAAGTTACGCAAAATAAAGGCGGCCAGGCGCTTGCGTCGTTGCGTCACTAATGGGCGTGACCGATGCATCTTTCTCTTTTTTTCTTGTACGGCAGATATATTTATTTAAAATATGAAATGACATTTTATGATATATATTAATATATGAAACAGTGTCGCTTTTGTAATATTTGCCGTTTATATATTTTTATTATATATGACATCATTATTAGATTATTAATACTAAAGCATCAGTGCGTTAGCAGCATGTTACCGTTGTCGCTGCTGGAAGTGGGGGTTGGTTGAACTACTTTATATACATACAGTCAGTTAGTTTAGTCCAGTGGTTTCCAACCTGGGGTCAGACCCCTCCAAATATCTTTTACTTTGTTTTGATCTTAACATTAACCCTAACATGTGTGAACACACACAGGAAGTATGACCCTTAATCTACAAACCTTGGCAACAAGCATTTAGTGTGGACACTAAAACAACTATTTGATTACCAATCAAAATAATCAATTTACAAAATAGTTGTAAAAAAAAAATTTCTGTAAATGTACTTTACTTTTCAACTAATCTTTACATTACAGCTCTACATTAATTACAAGACCAGATTACCGTCAGGACATTCATTTTCCAGAGAGGAAAAGAATGTGTTGAGTCCCCTTTCCCTTCAGTAAATACCAAATCACTGTAGTTTATTTCTTTATTATTTCTACTTTAACATCCAATGCAAAGTTTTAAAAAATCTGTCCTTTCAACAATATACAGTGCCTTGCATAATTATTCACACCCCTTGGACCTTTCCACATTTTACAGTGTTACAACTTGGAATTCAAATTGGTTTTATTAGGCTTTTTACCAGTTGATTAACACAATGCACATAGTACTTTAAAGGTGCAAAATATATACTGGGGTATGTTTTTACCAGCCTTGCACATCTATAGCAAAATAACTCAAGCTCAGTGAGATTGGTTGGAGAACGCCTGAACAGCAATTTTCAAGTCTCACCACAGACTCTTAATTGGATTGAGGTCTGGGCTGTTCTAAGACATTAACATTGTTTGTCTTAAACCCTTCCAGTGTAGCTTTGGCTGTATGCCCAGGGTCATTGTCCTGCTGACAAGTGAACCTCCGCCCCAGTTTTAAGTCTCTTACAGACTGACACAGGTTTTCTTGAAGAATTGCACTGTGTTATAACCATCTTGCCTTCAATCCTGATAAGTTTACCAGTACCTGCTGATGAGAAGCATCCCTACAGCATGATGCTGCCACTAATGATGCCACTCTAGTGATGGATTTAATGGTGTGCTGGGAAATATGCAGATCTTGGGATATATAAATATATATATATATATATATATATATATATATATTATTCACTGTCAAACTGGTAAAAAGAGGTTGCCTCGATTTTTAGGTCAAAATATTTTGTAGAAGTAGACAAGAACTCATAATATATTATAATGTATAAGTTTATTAACACAACATTTCATGTGTGTGTGATTCTTTTCAAAGCAGCTTGAAGAGACTTTTTCAGAAAGGTCTCATTTAACATCAGGCAATCAGACAGGGAGTGTTTGTGTGCAGCAGTCACCTGGAAAAATAAATTAAGACATATGCAGAATGATTAAAAATACAATTTCAATCACTGGTCAGCCATTATGCTTGATAAGAATTAAAAAAAACATACATGACTGCTGTATTTAGTAAGGACTGTTAGCATCATTTTTGAAAACTTCACAGATTTTGTGAATTGAGGACTCTGGCTGACGAGCTGTTCAGTGAACTGTGTGAACAGTTCTTCATTCAAGTCAGGCTGAGAAACAAACAAAAAAAAAACAGGCAACTCAGTGACGTATAATATTATGACTACATGGTCTTGTGCCACTTTTCCCACTTATAAACATGGCCTTGTCTTACCTTGGAGTCTAGCAAGCTGTGGATAATAGAGAGTACTGCCTCACTCCACGCAATTTTAAATGTCATTCTGGCAGAAAAATAAAAAAAAAACTGCATTAACAATCAATACCAATAATCATGTGCGCTCATTATTATTTTGCGCTTCTCTGATATGTTACAGCAGTTAGAAAGAAATACAGAATAATCTCATCCTACTGAAGCACTAGAAGACTGTAGTGGGAATCCAGACAGCCTTCGATCAGTCTGTTCAGAAGCTCAGCCTGTGAGTTCCCTGAAAACAAAATGTTCAAAATACAAGTTCAGTTGATGTTTGGTGAATAACAAGCTGCTGGCTCAGCCCTCTATAACATCAAAGCATCTGTTCTGTTTGTGTGTGTACTTGAACCAGGGCACTGAATTCATGCCAGGCACAGGGCTGCTGCTCTGTGACTAACTGACTCTACTATAACAGCACAAGCATCTCTGACTCAATGCTTGTAATATAAGTTAATAGATTAGAACGGCAGCTACCTATGTTCTTGTCCTCTAGAACGGGTCTGATCAGAGCGTGGCACATTGGTCGGGTGTAGCGGCTACAGAGTGACGTCACTGTGGTGACCAGGCATCTGGAGGCCGGTTCTGACAGGGACAGGACCTACACATGTAGCAACAGGATATGCTGTCAGTATCAAACTGCATCACAATTAGCATACTTTGCATTCAGAGCTACAATGATTAGTCGATTAGTTGTCGACTATTTAATTAATCACCAACTATTTTAATAATTGTTTAATTATCTGGAGTCACTTTTAAGGGAAATGTGCAAATTCTCCAAATCAAAGCTTCTGGATGGAAGTGATGGACATTTTTCTCCGTTTTCTGACATTTTATAAACAATTTCATTGATGTACCTTCTGTAGCAGGAGGCTCCTGATGATTGTTGCTGCAGTACTGTAGCTGAGGTCAGGAGAAAGAGCCAAAACACTGCTGCACAGTTTAGGCAGAGTCTGCTCTGGTAAATCAGGCAAACCCAGCATAGTACATAAGACCTCCACCTTAACAAGAGAGACAAAGAGTTGGGATGAGTCCTTTCACAGCCCCTCAGCAAGAAAATGTACAGTATGAGTGGGCATACTTGGGTGGGGTCACAGTCATTCAACACTTTAAACACATCCATGGAGCTCTGGTCCCACTGTAAACACACAATGAAAATAGTTACAGTAACATCAAACATTACTGAAAAATCTGTCCCAGCTACCACAAAAGAGAACATTTCTTCGTACCTCGGTCTGACATTCCAGTAATTCCTTAATTTGAAGAACAGAGACCTGAGGAAACACAAAAATAGACCCGTGTTGTAACTAGAAGCAGTATGATGAAAACACAAATGTAATGGGCTTGTACACTTGATATGAAAGATGAGGTAAATTACTATCAAGAGGGTATCCATTCATCGTCCTTTTATGGAAAGAAAGCAAATTAGTAAAATATTTGGTTTACCTTTATGTGTTCAGGAAGGGTTGCAACAACTGGTTGCAGTTCTTCAGCAGGCGCTTCTGCTGCAGCATCATCCTCCAATCCTCCTGACATGTCCTCATTCGTGCTCTGTTCTTCTGCATCTACACGCTCACCACTACAGACATTCGTCTTTATCCGCTTACACTGCTGTCCTGTTTCTTCACCGTCTGAATCCAGAGTGACAAAGCTGCTCTTCCTTTTCCTTTGTGTCCCCAGTTCTGATAAACAAGACGCACTCTGAGTTTCAGATTGTACTGTTTGAGAGCTGAAGCACCTGGCCCACCCTCCGGTCTCACTAGAGCCAGCAAAGCGCTGCGACAGCTCTCCGAGTCTGTGGCTGCACAGAGGAGTGTATAGAGGCTCCTCATTATGAGCCCTCAGATTTCTTTCCAGCTGTTTAACCAGAGCGGTGACCCAGAGGCTCGGATGATGATCCTGGCTGAGACATTTAAGCACACGTAGGACAGTAGTCGGAGGAAGAACTGAGTGGACCAGATGCATGAAGGACAGCAGGTTTTGTATGAATAATGCTGGAAACAGGCACACCAGGGGTTTACTAGAATATGCAAGAGGAAAAGAAACATGGACGTGAGGCATAAGCATATTGTAGTAGATGTCAATTAGGTAAGCACTCATGTAAAGCTGCAACAAATAGTTGACTTATCAGTAATTTGAAAGACGATTAAATAATTTCAACTACTTTAAGTTATTTTTCAAGCAAAACTGGATGGTCTTGAGTTCTCTAATGTGAGATTTGCTCACATGATAGTAAATTGAATATTTTTGGTGGTTTCATCACTGTTGATCAGGCAAAACAAGACATGCAATAATGATGTCAAAGTGTGATCTAGTATAATGTGATGGGCAGTTTTCACACCATACGAGTAGTCTTTTTAACTAGATAGTAATGGTCAGATTAATCGATAGCTGCAGCCCTACACATGGATTTAATTTAGCAGTTTTTGGTGCAGAGATGAAAATGATTATTCCAGTGTGAAAGTTGAGAGGGTATTAAGTAGACGTAAGTGTGTTGGGTTTAAAAGCACT
The DNA here is from genome assembly GCA_036937835.1 of Pampus argenteus. Lineage (NCBI taxonomy): Eukaryota > Metazoa > Chordata > Actinopteri > Scombriformes > Stromateidae > Pampus > Pampus argenteus. Next base: position 17,712,612 of record CM072864.1, on the reverse strand, counting down.
ATCAGTGATGCAAACATATATATATATATATATCTCAGGGTTTTTCCTTATAAAGCATCCATGGTTTGAACCAGTTGTCACTCTTAAACTGAAGCCCCTTAGAATACGACGCATTCAAGGTAACTACTAAATCAGACTAAAACTTTTAACAGGTTTGCTGACATCAGCATATGTGTATTTGTACATATAATTTTAAACATAAACTACTGAAATAGAAATACTGACTTTAGGTACTACTGTTTCTATATAAAACATAGACGTTACAGCTTGGTCACGTCGTAGCGTCACTATCACAGCTTCTCACGTTAAGCCTACTGCCGTATACTTGTTACTTACACGGTTAGAGTCTGGCCGTCAGTCTCTGGACAGCTTATTTCGTCGCGGCACAGTGTTTCCATCAAGTTTGACAGAGACACTCCGGCGCTGGCCCGCTGCTGCCTGCGGAAGACGTCCAGCGCTCTCTGGACACCGGAGGATCCGGACAGCAGCGACCGGACCAGCAGCCTCGACTGCCCGTCAAACCGACTCAGAAACATCCCGGCGTTCATTCCTTGGTGACTTAACAGATGTCAGCTACTGCTATCACAGAGACAGAGCTCTACGCCATCACCCGCCACTGTTTTGACATTTCTTCTTCGTCAGTGTAATCTGACTGAATCTCTACTTTAACTCCATCTAGTGGTGAAAGTTATTGTACCAATTTACAACGTATATAAAAGCGTCAATTTAAAACACCACACACATCTTTCAGTGAGAAGCAATGTTTTATTTTCTGTGTACGAGTACAACTTATTTTAAAAGAAATAAAATCCATTTGATGTGCATGCCAAAACTAGAAAAAGGGTGTCATGACCATCACTTGTGGCAGGCATCTTCAGTAGTGGGGACATTAGCAAGAAGGGGCACAGTACACTTTTTTTTTTATCATCTTTAGACAATTAAAAAAAAAAAAAATCCACACAACACTTTAAAATATCAAAATGGTGCAAATTCCTACACAAGTGAAAGTTCAAGTCAGTAAACAGTAGAGGTTACAGGGAAATTAATAAATTGCAACATGTTCAAAGAAAGAAAGACTGAACATTGGGGAGGTAGAAATTAAAGGTTTGATATATCTGGGGTGCTTACATCTAGACCAGGGCCAACAAACCATATGCTGTGGAGTTCCAAGTGTTCTCATTTCCAACCAGCAGGTGATTTCACATCTTAGCTGCCCTCTGGTTGAAGGAGTGAAATTACCTGCTGTAGTCTGACTAATGAACACCCCACGCCGGGCCCTCCACGGTACATGGTTGATATCCCTGAATCTTTACTCAAAATGTTAATTCAATACCGATTCAAGGAGGACAGACATCAAATCACAGCCATGGTGTCTTCTGGGGCTGATGATTTTTTTTTATTAAAGGCCTATTAAGTAGTCTCGAGCTCTGCCAAAAAGAACGAAAGCTCAGAAACTGTACTCCTTGGCTTAGTAGAACGGAAAGTCAAAGTCATCTTCGTCAGTGTCGTCACCACTGAGAAGGGACATGGCTATGAAAAAGTTGAGCAGATCTACACCATCATAGTCATCTTCATCTTCTGTAAGATACTGCTGAGCAAGAGACAAATGTAAGGAGGGAGGGAGGAGAAAAAAAAAAAAAAAAAAAAAAGGTAAATGGTACCAAGAACTTATAACAATACTCACCGGAAATGACCTGCGACGTGCGGTTTTATCATGCTGGTAAAGACACTCTGTTTTGAAGGGACAGCATCTGTATCGTGTATAGTAACTGCAGCGTTGCTTACTAGAATCAAAGAGACGAAGGAACAGGACAAGATCAGAAAAATTCAGCATAGACTTCAAATTCAGGGGATTTTGCATTCAAAATACATCAAGTTCTCCATGTATACAGTATATATTACAGCCAAACATTATCACCAACTTCAACGTCTGTATGTGAAGCACCTGAAGAATCTGATTATACCTGAATTTCTCTTTGAAGGTAGCAATTAGTCTTTCCTTTTGTTGTCCTTCGACCCAGTACTTGTTAGGCACATAAAAGGCAGACCTCACTCGGCACTGTGGGCAGGTCCTGAGGAATAAACATTAAACAGTGATGCCAAGTAAGAGCCGTTATGTTGCGAGGTCAGATGCCTTTTTAATAAATTTAAATATTACTGAAACCTACTTTATGACATCTGGCCCAAGATCTTTCGTTTTCCTCCAGGTCCTGATGCACTGTAAACAGAAGGAGTGATTGCAGTTCGGCAAGATTCCGAAGACGTGGTTTCTTGAATCCACCTTTTCATACACCTTGTCCATGCATATGCCACAGGTCACATTTTTACTCTGGAGGAAGGCCTCCATTTCCTCCAGTTCTCCCTGAGTAGTGGAGGCTGCAGCTGCCCCAACATCCTCTGTGTCATTGGAAGAAGTCTCCTAGGCCCAAACACTTTGGAATTAGCAAAACCTTCCTGGGTTCAACCTGAATTAATCCACCATTATGCCCTATAGAATTATCACACTTAAAATTAAGCAGCCAAATTAGATCCAAACCTGCTTATGTTGTCCATCAATTGCACCTGCTTGAGCCGTTCCTGACCTCTGGACAGACTCCCAAGAAGCAGTTAGTTGAGAGTCAGTATCTGCAAGATAAAAAAAAGTTAAATGAAAGAATGAATACATACTGACCAAAGTCAGTTTTACCCATGAAGTCATCTAATACCTTGTGACTGTTCCTCCACAATATCGGCCGCCACGCGCCTAGTGTTGTGTTGAGGATTTGAGACATTAACCACAGAGTGACTGTGTGACGTGCTGCGCTCCTGACTGGACACCGTCACCCCAGTCTGCAGAACAGTAGGCTCAGAGCCTCGTCTGCCTGGTGGAGCATAGGGAACACCGGAAGAGGAAACTGTTGGCATTGAAGCTCTTCTACCTGCCACAGCTGCATCATCTTCAGGCTGAAGGATATGGAGATACCTAGTTGTGGAAAAATATTGAATGTGCTCAGGAAGTGCGTATGCACCTGTTATTTAGTTACATACAAAAAAACAAAAACAACTTACCTGCAGCGATTACCATACCAGCACCTGCCTTTCTGAAAGTATCTACAGATCTGGGATGCAACTGGCCATTCATGGCGATAATTACACCGTGGACCAAATCTGCAAGAGCCAGTTATGAACCGCCTGCAAGGGGGGAAAAAAAAGGGGGGTTATTTTTTATTATGTAGCATCAATTGCAGATATATATTCTATTATTAAATAAGTCTTTTGGGGCAAGCCTCAAGTCTGTCAAAGCAAGTCCAAGTAAAGTCACAGGTCTTTATAAGCAAACTGCAAGCCCGAGAGGCAAGTCTTTCAGGTCTGAGGCTGACCTTTAAAGAAAGAACAAAATATATATAGACACAAGACAGCAAAGAGTGAGGTTGTGCACGGTCTATCCATCTATATAGCTAGATAAATATTAGTAGTTTGTGCAGCTGACCATGACATTAAAAAGGCAAGGACAGAACTAGCCGTTGGTGACACGACCGTTTGAAAAACATAAAGCTAACTTCTTTAAAAAGACACCAATACAGCCAGGCGACCGTTGTTATTCAAAACAGCACAGAAACAACGTCAAAACCCGCTAACTTATCACGTCGTTAAATTACTGACATTTAGCTGTAAAGAAGAACTATCGTTAGTCAACTGTTAACTTGTCCCACACAGACGTGGGTTCATCAACAGTTTGTTTACGCGCTGTCGGAAGTTTGCGTCCCAACTGCTGAAAAAAAAAAAGTTAAGTCAAGTTAAGCTAGCGTTAGCCATTTAGCTGGGTCTAGAAATGCTAAATGTGATAATTAACGCTAAACACGGAAGGGGGAATGTCGGTGACTATAACTGACTAATGTTAATAGTAATCGTCATTGTTTGATAGATATCCACCCATTTAATAACATGGCTCCCCGCGTTACCCACTTTTTTTCCCCTGAAAGATAAAAGATCCACTAAAGAGCAACTTCATGTTATATGTTCATATATTTTAGTTGAAACTACAGGCTTTTAAACCATCAAATGGCACTTTTTCGCCATAACATCCGCATTCGAAAGTAGCACAAGCCATCGATCACATTGCAAGTAACACGGTGAGAGTCAGACCTGCTCTTTTCCTGTGTTTCCGGACACTTTGCGACTGTCGCTTACCCACAGATGCCTCCAGTACGGGCTGTTGAGAACCGCTCCATTCCTGAGCCCGTCCTCCGTGTGTTTTGAGTGTTCCGCCAGTCACCCTCCATCCCACTATCTAAATAGTCGACAGCCGTTTCCTTTCAGCAATTAACTTAGCAACGAACCAATAGAAACGTGACGTTGACGTTTGTACGTAACGTATTCTAATTTATCCATAATTCCATTTATCTGATCTCTCATGGTTTAATTAATAGTAGTATCAAAGAGTATTTAAAGTATAAAAACACCTTGATGAACAGCATGCATATGTATTAGAAACATGTATCTGAGCCATATTAAAAGAATTGAGAAAAAAAAAATCAGTGTTAATATTTCTAATAAAGTTTATAAGTGAGATGTATCTTAACTAGATCTGCAGATGGTTACATGTGACTATAAGGACGAAATTCTTTCAAGTCATAACACGTTTTTTTTTTTTTGTGAACAAATATGTCAATCTATCATTTACACAGGCATAGTTCAAGTTTCAACTTGAACACACAGAGGTAGCTTACATCAACTTTTTTGGTGCACTCTCTCAGTTTATCCACACTCTTTTTACTTGCTTGGCACACTGCACATCAGCCAATGATATCAATTTTGTACCAATAGCAGGAATTAAGGCAAAAAAAAAAATGTCAAGAGATTAGATGAGACAGTGGAATATTGTCACAGATCATACATTAGAGGTAGATAGGGATCAAGACAAGAGTAAGAGCACAAGAGGAGGATTTCCAGGAGACGTCTGAAGGTGGACATTTGATAGTGAAGTTCAGTCAGAATGAGTACAGTGAAAAAAAAGGAGTCCTGCAGAATATGGAAAACAGTTGGAAACTTTGGAAAGTTGTCAATCGTAAGGCTATTACAGTTTTGGGACAAATCAGGATGTGTATACAAAAAGGCTAAGACTGTGGTAATATTGTGGATGACTACAGAAAAAGAATTGATCAACTTACAGATGTTGAATTCTAATAATTTCCCCAATGATGATATAATTATATGCTGGTTTAAGGTAGAAACCTGCTAAGGCATAAAAATCCAAATTCCTCATAAACGAAATGTTTGTTGGTACGCTTGACGATATATTTGGTACAACCTAAACTAAATAGGCAGACATGTAATAATAAAGAAAACATATATCTAATACATAAAAGATGGTGATAATTCATGTTTTGCCCCTACAAATATGATCAACAATTACAAATAATTAGTGACACAATTACAAAGAGTAAACTAAGAAAAACTTTAAAATGGTGAGTTCATGATCACTTGCATGTCAAAAGAAAAAAAACAACAAACAAAAAAAACAAAAACAAACGATAAACATGCTGTCCCTTGTACTTCATTGGGTCGTGTGTCATAGTGTCAGCTTCAGAAACAAAACCTGTGCAGCATAGTTCATTAGTTACCACTCAGGTAGATGGCTTTAGGACAAAACCTATATAACATTTATTGACAAATGAAAATGGTATTGCACAGACAGCTGCATTGAGAGAGCTCTACACTGCTGGAGCCAGCCCAGTTTGTGTTCTATAAACCAAATGGCAAAGATAAAGGTCACTGATGATGGATAATGATGTAAACAAAAACTAATTTGTGCATCTTCAGCTTTACCAAAAGTCAGAGAACAAGTAACCTACCAAGGACATTGGCAATTTTTTAAGAAATTCTTGTACAGTACAAACTGGCTCTTTTCCACTTGAACTATGCCATCGGTGTAAGAACATGAAATGCTTTCCCTTTACAGCAAAACACAAGAGCTGAGGTGAGTGAGGAGCAGCTCTCTCTCTAGACGCTGCTCTGGGGTCAGCTTTGCTATTAGGATGAAATAGGAGCAGCCTCGGTAAGAAAACAGATCATTCTCCCTGTTAAGTGACCGGTGTGGGAAACTAGAACTTGCAGCAAATGATTCCAGATGCTCATCTCTCGTCTCTCTCACTCACACACACACACATACACACACACAGCTGTGCTGAAGGTAATGCTGACATTTAGAAGACTTTGTTGATTGTGTTAGCCCTATGATGTGACTTTGCCTCATCTGCACATGTTAAAATCCATGCCCGTACGTGGAACAGTGCTTGTACTGAATGCAGTGTATTATTATAAACGTATATTCAGTCTGTAACAGTATTGCTAGAACTAGTCTGTGCTGGAGACTACTAATACATGTCTTTGTAGATCTCCTGTAGTAGAGGGTGGAGCGATGTCTCTGACTCAGTCTTTTTGATCTTTTGGACAAGCTGAGCGTTCTCAGTAACCAGCTGACGGAGGTCGGCCATCTTCTGCAGCAGCTTGGGGAAGAGGTAGACAGAGTCAGAGTGGTTCGCTTGGAGGTGGAGGTCCAGCGCCTGGAGGATGTTGTCCTGACTTTGCTCCACCTGCTTCACGTTAATTAGCCCAGGACGATCTGAGAGAACAAGAAAGCACCACGAGACAGTTTATTACCAGTCACGGTTTACAATCAGTTAACATCAACATCAAGCAAAAAAAACCAAGAATCATTCAGTCTCACCTCCGCAGAGAATAATGGCAGCAACAAACAGGGCGAGGTCACTGTCATCCAGCTCCAGAGCATTGAATTTGACAGCAAACTCAAACTTCGGCTCCATGATCTCACTGAAAGGTTTTCTTAAGCTGCGCAGGAACTCCCTGGTCACAAAGCCTTTACCATTGGCCACCAATAGTCCATCTTTGTTCATGAGAGAGGGCAGCATGGCGAAAATAGCCTCATGCACACCATACTTCAGCAAAGTCACCTGCAGGAAGCAAACAGGAGTTATTTCCTACACAGACACATACAAATCATCTCACTGCACAGCACACTGAGGAGACGGTGACTTGCCTGGTCATTAAGGAAGAGGTCCACAAACCCCGGAATGGACTTGGCAAACTCGGTGAGCTCTCGCACAGTTTCCACTGTAGTGCACTGGCAGCGGTAGAACACATGGACCCCAATCTCCTTGGTCAAGGGCGCACCTGGAAGTAACTGGCTCCATACTAAACCACTCTCTGCCTTCCAAAGTGTGTCTACATCGTAGATCACAAAGGGCTAAACGGAGGACAAGAATCCAACTGTAACTTAAAGACAAGACCGTACCTGCTGTGACATTTTTAAAATATACTGTTATATTCAAGTCAGACGGGCACATATAATATAATATGCTTTCATTTCTGTACATTCAGTCAGGCAATAAATGTAAAAACACAGTCCTGTGAACTTATAATGATCATGGCCTAAAATGAAATACTAGGTAAACAAAAATATAAGCAGTAAAAATCTTGAGAGTTTGATGTATTCATATATCTGTAAAACCAGGCAGCCCAGCTCCAATGAGCTGTCCTAAAACTGGAACGTACCGAGGTGCTGCTGGTTTTGCCTGTCAGGATGCTGCGGGCCCTCTTCTTGGTCATACTGAGGTTCTTCTGGTAGGCTGCGTTCACTTGTTTGGCCAAGGTCTTCAGGTCTGAGCCACCGGGTTTGCTGTGGTTCTGTTCCTCTGCAAGCAGGCCTGCCACCAGCTTCTTCCGCTCCGCTTCAGGCATACGTCCATATCGGATCGCTGAGAAAACACACACGCATACTGTTTTTTTCTATTCCACGATTGAATCACTTTGACCATAGTTTAAGTTATGACCTGGCTTTGTTTTTGGAACAGGTTTCAAGTTAGAAAAATACCAAAAAGTTAAATGAACACTTGCACTGAAATATCCATCACATCACTGATACAAAGGGGAAAAAAAGGAGAGAAATGTGACCACGTGCTTTGCTGAAAACTATGTGTTATGTTATAAAAAGGTTCCAAAGGAGATTAGAAAGAATGAATGAGTTTTTTTCATTCAAATTCTAACCCCCACACTCATCAGTAAAATAACTTTTCATTCGAGTCTTGGATTTGTAAAAATATTTATCTTGCATGTTTCTGTTTACTGTTTCAAATTATATACAAAGTTCATTTGCTAAAATATTTTCCCCCCTCACCATCGTGCGACATTCCCAAAGACAGGCACTTCTGGAAGCGACAATATTGGCACTTGTTACGATTCTTCTTCTGAATCTTGCAGGAACGCTCACATCGTTCATATTCCAGTTTCATTCGCACGGTTCGCCGGAAAAAGCCCTGAGTGTAAGAAGCAACGCAACCGTCTCAGGAACTCTGATAAACTGCTGTTAACAAACTTTGTAATCTTATATAAGATATTCAGATGTGATACACAAACTTCATTACCTTGCAACCCTCGCAGGCATGCACGCCATAGTGGAAGCCAGAGGCCTTATCCCCACAGACCTTACACTCCACGCTGATCCCAGACCCTGCGCTGTCTTCTCGGCCAAGACGCAGCTGCTCTGACAGTGAGGGAGACGAGGTATGCGACAGGTCTGCATAAAGAAATGCATGAAGAGTAATGTTCAATAATTATAAACATGTCCATTTTCCAGAAAGCATGTGATGGGATGCTGAAATGAAAGTTTCACCTGTATAGCTGGATGCAGCACTGCTGTTCTGTTTGCTGTTCTCCTCCTGATCCTGACTCGCTTTCTCTCTTTTCTTCTGGTCCCCTTTCAGGCCTTTAGACACAGGCACTACTTCCTTCTCCTTCTTGTCCTCCTCATCCTCACTTTCCCTGGCTTTCAAGTCTGTCAGCTCTGACACACTTGTCCCCCCGCAGCTGTCTGAACCTCCAGACTCTCCTTCTGTTGCCGTCCACCTAACATCAGCCGTGTCCTGGGGCGACTTGGGCTCGCAGTGGCCGTTCACCCTGTCGTGCTGCTCATTAGCAGTTTTCTGAAGCCCTTCCATGGTTCCTGTTGAAGCTGACTCAGCGGCTCTCCTCTTGTCACGTTGCCGTCATAGCTCCACTAGTTAAGAATAGGGAATCATTTATTTTAAATAAGCAAAAATAAATTTACGCACAGAGCAAAAAAAAAAAAAGAACACTAGATCACTGTTAACTCGCCTCTAAAGTCCACGTTTCATCCACTATAAGACCATATGATGCCCTCCCCGACGGCAGTTACCCGTCTACAGCCACACTGAGTGTAAAGCTTGTCAGAACATGGAGCATGTTTAGCTTTTCCATCAACTGAAGTGTGTTTATTTAGTTGTCCTGTCCAAAGTCAGGGTATTACTACTGTTTGTGTTTAAGCAACCAGAGAATGTCCTTAGTAGTAACAGTCTTATGACATGATATACATAAACTATGTCCTCTTTTGCATGAATACAGGGTGGGTGATTTGGATAAAACCCTCAATCACAGTATATGTCATTCATATCAATATGTATCATGGTATAGTAAACCTTCTAGAGAATCAATTGAGAAACTATATATTAAATACTCAAATAATAATTTAATAATAAATAAAATAACTAGTCAGGAAGTTGTTTTGGCTAATACAGCAAATGTAATACCCGACAGATCAAGACGCCTGACGCTGCAATATTTACATAAAGCAGTGCAGCTAACTGAACATTATCCAATGTGGCCTATTCGTAAACACAGAGATGTTAAAGGGATAGTTACCATGGTATAAACAGTGCTGCTAAATCTCTGACAGCCAAGACTTTTTCTAGCATCTCAAGATATATATTTTATAATCACCGTTTGTCAAATCAGAATACATGTTTATAACACTAAAAATGTAAATTAAAAAACCCACAACCCCCAGAACACAAATAAGGGCCTCTCATCTCGACTAACATGCCGGTCTCACAACACAACATCCCTGAGGCGACCGCAGTTTTCATTAATGCATCCTGAACATTTCAGTATGTCCTCTGCTATCTTAAAAAAGTAAACTTGGTCTCTATTGCAGCTTGGAGACATCTGTATTATTGTTTGCCCCAGTTTCATGGTAGGGTGCACAGTGTACTTTGAGGGTGTTTTAAGGGGACAGGGTGCATGCACTATGTACACACTGAGCGGTGTTGATCGCTGGTGGGGAAGGAGGAGGAGGAGGAGGACGAGGAGGAGGAGAAGGAGGAGGAGGCTTTGGGGATGGGGGGTTACATTTTTGCCCCGAGGCCCCCTAGTGGATTAATCTGTCCGTGTGTGTGTGTGTGTGCTGATACAGACACAGTGTTTACTGAGATTAATGATGTATTTACAATGAAAACTGCCCTTAAACACACCCAAAAGCGGGTCAAAGTATGAACTTTGTTTTTTATGACGTTTCCGACAAACCCACAGCAGAGATGAGGAGTGTTACGACTTGTCCAGCAGACAACCTGTCACACTGGTTCTAGGAAATATCTACTAACGTTGCTGTGAATTGTTTAAGTCACTGACATGGACTGTAACTGGATACAAGCGTTTGAGAAATGAAAGGACGTATAAGTTATAGACATGGCTGCCGTTTTTTTGGTTTGTTTTCCACTTGTTTTTTTTACTTGGATTGGAAACAATATCAGACGTTTAGCTGTCACTAGGCCGCCGGAGAGTGTCGGCACGGCGAGCTAACTTAGCTAGTTAGCTACTAACCTTGAATGTTGACTACTACTAGCTGTTAGCGCGGCTGACCCACATTCCCGTGTGTGCCTTTAAATAACGTTAGCAGGCTCTTGCCAAGTTAGCTTACCTCTCGCAATAGTGCTGCTGCTTCAGAGGCTGACGGTGACTGGTTTTTTTTTACGCTACGAGAAATTATTCACAGGCTGAAATAAACAGCAGTCCAAGAGAGTCCCGTTCAGGAGCGATCGACGGCTGCTGACAAGTAGTTTGAAGTCACCAGCAGGAGCTGCTAATGACAGACTGCTAACGTAATAAGTTTATGTTAGCATGATTGATCCAGGCCTTCATGTAGCAGCCGAGCTGAGACACAAGCTGAGCTCAAGAGAGAAGAAAAAACTACTGTTTTAGACACTTTTGTTGGCTACCACATACAAATAAGCATAGTTAACAGATAATCCCTCCCCGACTGTCTCCTTGTTGTTCGTAGCTTTGCTTTGCCTCTCTCTCTCTCTCTCCCTCCCTCCCTCGTCACATGCCAGGACACAGCGCCCCCCTCCACACACACACACACACACACACACACACTAGACACATAACAGACTTCTGAGGATCACTGAAATATTAAAATGTGCTGTTGTTTCTGTAATCTGTAACTTTGTGTAGCTACATTTCTCTCTTGAGCTGCACTGATACTAAGAGGCTTTGGAAGACTTGAGGAAATGTAACGTTGACCACATCTACAGGAACTGATAGATACAACTCTGTGATCTGTGATAGATAGATAGATAGATAGATAGATAGATAGATAGATAGATAGATAGATAGATTTCACAGCAATCCATCCAGTAGTCATTAAGATATTAAGATATCAATCTGGACCAAAATGGTGGACTGAAAACTGAAAAACAGACCAATTGACCAAAATCACCAAAGCCATAAAAATCTATTAATACTTTTATTTTTATTTTAAAATGTATTTGTTGATTGATAGATCTTTGTAACTGCTTGTTATTATAACTTTATTTAAATTAGTCATTTAATATTAACTGTTGTAAATGAGAGAGTCATGTTCTTCTCCCACAAGAACCAAAAATAGAAAGTAATACTAAAAAAAAGTTAAATCCTAAGAGATAGAGCTCAGTGAGAGTTTTCAACAGAAGACTTCTGGATGACAAAAAAGCAGCATGCAGTTTGCTCCATTTGTCAGGTGATGTCTCTGTTCACTCGTATAAGCTGAAGGTTTCATCTGTGAGAGGCGTCAAATTAGTCACTGATGACACATTTTATTCAAAGTAAAGCGGATATGCAACTTGCACAATCTGCATTGCGGGCTACATTTTTTTTCCATTGTGTCGTCCCCATAATCAAAATGTCACTGTTGTTTCAGCTCATTGCTTCATTATGTAATTGAACAATTTCAATGAGTCACATGTTCCACATAATCTAACACAATAAAAAAAAATGCAGGCAAAATTCTGGTTAAGGAACAAATTCATTTTTTTATTTACATTTGTGTTAACTGACAGCAGAAACAGGAAGTTTAATAAGAGTCCAACCCTCCCCCCTCCCTCCCTCCCTCCTTCTCTCTCTCTCTCTTTCCTGTTTATCTAGAGACTGCCGTTGTGGTAAACTCGTAACACTGAACTAACTTTTTACATCTAAAAGTCAAACAACCTTCCATGACTAATATATATATATATATATATATATATATATATATATATATATATATATATATATATATATATGTCAGAGCTAAACACATGTGTATTAGCTTTTAACCATTACAGCTAACTTTGTACTTGCAGGATCTTGCTTATAGCCCACTTTCTATGCGCTGAGGTATTGTTTAAGTCCATAGCAAGCCTCATACAGGCATCAGTCAAAGCATTAGTTGAGGAATTAATACTGCAAATGCAGCTTCTTATTAAAATGTTTTAAAACTGTTGCTTTCTGTGAAATGAGGTCAGTAAATCCAACATTTAACGCAAGTGGTAGTACTGTAACTTCAGTTTTAACTATAAATGTCCCACTGTTCCATATTGTCCACACAGTTGTCTCTTGCCCTTCCTATCAGAACGCCTCACAGTGACATGAAGTGACCACGCAGCCTCTGTGATTCATGTTTTTAGGGGATGTCCATGTCTCCATTAGAGGCATGGGAGTGACGTTTCTCTAAATCATATCCAGCTCTGCTCTCAACATTTTCTTTGCTCTCCTCGTCCTGATCCTCTGATCCTGATCTCCTGAGACGCAGCCCGGGGTCTCTCTGTGTTGGAATCTGGAAAGATGAGTAGGAGCTTCCCAAAGATGGTCTTTTCTCTAGAAACAGGGACGGTAACAATAAAATACAACAGAAAATACAGTTAATAAAGTGAAGTCAAATTCATTGTGGTTTACACATAAGGATACTGAAATAGAGAAGGAATTCACTGGTTAAAAATATAAAAAACAAAATATATGTCAAATCTCAGGAAGTATATTTATTTTGTAACCTACTTTTTTGTAATTTAAACACAGTAGTAGGTTCAATTGTCTTGTCTAGACGGGACACCTACCACCTGGTCCTATTGGTCGCATCAATCTGTTCATCTGGACATTCCAGTGTTTCACGTTGGTGCTCGCTTGGCGAAGTTTCCTCTGAGCAGCCTGTCATTAAAATCATTAAAACTTCAGGCAATAAAGGAAAATAACTAATAAAAGCACTGCAGACAAGTACATTTTAATTCATTTTAATTTTAGGACTACTTTTAAAACAAAAGATGCTAAGTTCTGTCACTACCAAGAAAAAACAACACATATTGACAGTTATAATAAAAGTACATGTGTGATAATGACTCTTTATATGCCAGAGCAAAAAATAAAAAGACCCCTTTCCTAATATTGATACTATAAATATGGTATAAAATGGATGGAATGAATCAAAGAACGGTGAATTTGATTTTGAAACAAGTTAAAGAAAGAGAACAGGACTCTCTTGTAGTTTGAATATGATTTAAAATCTCTTTAACCTGGTTAAATAAAAGTACAACCTTGACATAAACTTAACAATATAAATTTATGCCAAAAGATCAGCTGATGCTGTCAGTTTTATTCAAGCAAAACAAAAAGAAAAACAACATAGACCAATAAGTAGGATTCAGTTAAATGTATTATTGATATTATTGGTTATTTATTATTGATTTATGTAAAATGGAGGCTTTTGGTTTCTTGTTCTTACCACCACATCCTGGTCTACCCTGTGCCGGTTGGCGCGGACCTCCTCCAACTGCCTCTGCGCCTCTTCAAGGGATCGAGACTTGGCCTCCATTTCCTGTTTCAGCTCCTGCTTCTCCCTCTGTGTCTTCAGTATGTACTCCTCCTGCTCCTCCTGCAGGTTCATCAGGGCCTTCATTTTCTCCTCCTCCTCTGCCAGCAATCTGGACACAACAGAGAAAGTTTTGTATGTATGTAAAAACACATTTTTGTAAAGGAATTTACACAAATCATTGTAAAAAAAATTTTTTGACTTGACTGGCACACAAGATCGACACAACAGATCTGACTGATGGCAGCGTTTAACAACTTCCTCTGTTAGCAGCTCCACTTCCTCAGGAACATAACACAACATGAAGTCCTTTCAACAGCTGAGCTTAATATCTGCTGTCAGCACAGAGCAGCATCTCCCTGCGCAGAGACTCTTAATCGTATTAACTCCTTATCGTACAGTCTCTGATCATGTGTTAACATATATCATTTTACCCTGCTTGAGTAAGACGGAAGGTCTCCTCATCCAGCCTGGCTTTGATCTCCTGCTGCAGCGCCTCCTCCAGACGCTTCTGCATTTCCTCCAGCTCCTGGATCCTCTTCCTCTGCCTCTCTGCCTCCTCCTCTTTCAGAGCCATCTCTGCCTGCATGCTGACCCGAGCCTTGAGACAGACGCCAAGAAGCAAATGAATCAACACTCACATCTTTCTGCTTCTGGACTTTTTTTTTTCACTTCCTGTTCTGCCTCCATCCTCACCTCCTCAGCCTCACGAAGCTGGATCTCCAGGGCCTGCTGGAGCTGCTCATGCTGCTGGCGCCTCCTCTGCTCGTCCTGCTCCAGGAGGGCCTGAGCCTGCTTCTGCGCCTCCTTCAGGAGTTCCAGCTCTGCCAGCTTACGCTCCCGTTCCTCCTGCAGCGCCCGCAGCCTCTGCAATTCCTCCTCTTTGGCCTGTTGTCTCTTCTCCCGCTGATCCCTCTGTTCACGCCGCTTCAGCTTCAGATCTTTGTGGAGAGACGTTTTCCCATCAACGTGCAGCCTGATCGCTGTCTGGATGGCTGTGGAAAGAGGAGTGTGTGATATTTTATGTCTTTATATGAAGATAAAGCTTTTAATCAACGATCCATATCAGTGAGTGTGAGACCCCTCTGACCTGTCGTCCATTCTTGTCTCTGTTTGGTATCTGAGGCGCTCATCTCATAAGTCTTTGATAAGGTTTTCAGACAAAACATGCATCTTTTCCCGTCTCGGTCTGGCAGCACCTTAACAATAAGAGAAATACTCAAATAAATAAATATCCCATCATCCCATCTTTTTCTCCCTCTTTCCAATTGTTAGGTTTCACAACAGAACAGGAAAAAAAACAGTGGTGAGGAGAAAAAAAAAACGGATGAACTCACTGGAAATAGGACGTTTTTGATCCATTTTGTACGACCAAACAATATTTGATCATCGCCTACTTCCTATAATAAAGCATGATTTTAGAAAGATTGCTTGCTTTCCTTTAAAGTAACACATGGTTCAGCCTGTAGTGCTCTTACTAAAAAACATCTTGACCAGATTGTTTGTCAGTACTCAGATCGGTACTGTGTGCCATTGATGGGCTAATAATTGACTTGTCTCATGTCAAAAGCCACCAAAACAGCCCAGGTAACAACCAGTCAGTTTAGTTCAGCTTTCATGTTGTGCTTTTTATTTATCTTTAGTTTTTTTTCTCTTGTCATAAAGTTTTCTCATTAGAGAGAACATCATTTGTCACTATTTTACAACAGCTCCCACCTTCACTTAATTCTGCATCTCAATATAAAGCAAAACAACATTCAAGTAGAATGTAACTTTTGCTATCAATGCCATGTTGTCTACAGATTATTAACTTAAAACAGTTTTTGTTGGACTGAACATGTTATATTTGAATGTCCAGTAGAGGTAGAATTATCCAGTAATTCACAAGAAAAACAAAAAAATGAGAAAACTGTTACCGATTTTGTGACACATTCATATTTATATTGCAACGCTTTGGGGTGTGTCCCCGCTCTCTGGATTGGTCTTAAAAAAAAGATTTTTTTACTCAAAAGAAAGCAAATGATTTATTTTTAACGACTATGTACATCCAGTATGTTTTCTTTTCTTTTCTGAACAAACTAACAAAGAATACATTGTTATCAAAAATCAAAGCTCTTCAGTTCTTTCCAGTGTTAGCTTTGAAAGATGATCACCTCCAGCTGCTTACCTCCACGCAGCAGTTCCCATCCAGAGCTATGTTGCCCTGACATTCCTTGCGGTCCTCCCCGGTGTAGTAGAACAAGTTGCTTGGCTTTAAAGTGAACCAGCGTTCCTTCCAGTTTCTCCTCAGCTGGCTTTTCCTCCACAGATAACCCTGCATGCACGCCAACCAACACACACACACACACATGCTGTCACCGACACAAAGCACGGTTTGTCAGGAACCACAGCGCACATTTCTGGTGGCAAATTGGCCTCCTACCTCTTTGAGGACATCACCAACTATTTCTCTGTATACTTCCTCTATAGCCATGCTGATTATGCTTTTATCAATTCCTCTGGTCATCCTTCCCGAGTTCATCATTTCCAGAAAAACCCAAACAGTAATGCCTCTCTGTTGCCTCTCTGAGTCTTGAGAGAAGAAGTCCTCTAATTCACCAAAGCTGAACTCAATACTCATAGCCATGCATATCTTCTTGAGGAGGTACTCCACCTGACGAGGAATAGAAATTCATTCATTCATTCATTCATTCAAGCTATATGCAACTAATATACATTAACTTTTTTTTTTTTTACTTAAATCTTTCCTCTGAGGTTTTGTTTTCTTCACTTCAGTGGTGGAGGTTTTTAACAATTTTGTAATTAAACGTGCTTTAGTAATAGTATTTACAACACCATTGTACTCATTACACAACAGATTTCTTTATACAGGGGTCAGTGTGTGAAGTACGACCAAAAATAAAACTGGATAATGCTTTCTTAAACTCAGCGGGTTAGAGAACTACTCAGCACTTGAAATTTAGGGCTTCGTCTTGCCAGCAGCTCGGTAAAATACACAACAGGAAACCAAAAACGAGTTTGCAAGTGAGAAACAAGCCCACACAGCTGCATGAAGAGAGCAGGATGTTCCATGATGGTAAGACAAAATGTTTCAGCCAGGGTGTGTTTAGTGGCTGTAAATGATCCAGCATTATTTTTAGCTCAGATTATGGGGTACAGTCATAGTTGTACTCAACAACAAGTGCAGAATAACTTGAAACATCACATCCATGTGGCTAACGTGTCACTATTATCACATGCAGTCATAGTAAATTGAATGATTCCAAGATGTGAGAAATTGTTTGCTTTTAATCCTACAATAGATAATATTTTGAATAAGAAGCAATAATTCATATGACAAGGAATGGCATATTTGTTTAAGTACCAGACATTACCTCTAATTGTAACTGTAACGAGTGACTGTTCCTTTAACTGCATATATAATATAGTTAGATTTACCTCGTCAGGGACCATAACCAAAGGGTACTTGTCCTCAGAAAGGAAATTAAAAAGACACCAAAGCCGAAAAGCATCCCTCTCAGGCAGAACAGTGCTGCTGCTTTTGTCTGTCTGGTAGTTTTTCTTTGCTGTAAGAGTCCAACAGAGCTCGTCTACGTTTTCCTTAATGAAAGAGCCCTCCACAACCTATAAGAACGAAATGTAGAAATCGAAAATTGAAGAATTCGTGATCATATAACATTTAATTAAACCAAATTAGTTGTGTTTTTATCACCTTATCCAGGATGTATTTGTTGAGGTAAGGCATGTAACCCTGACTGGAGACTGGGCCATCATCATCATCCCTGAAGTGTTCCTCCAAAGCAACTGGGTCATGTGGGATAGACAAGACGGTGCACAGGTTGTGGGACAATACCTGAAAAATCATAATGTACAGGACGGACTTTTCTTTAAACTGTGTAAAAGTGATTATGTAGAAAAACACAGATTAAACCAAGTTGCATGAACGTATTTACAATATATCCAGCAAATAGTTTAGTTTGCAAAGATAATATTCGGTTTCTACCAGAAAATGTGGGCCAACAAACTGAGAAACAAAAGTAGATATTAATCTTTGGGGAAGGTTTGAATTTCTGATGTAATGTGATATATATGTACATATATATATATATATATGTTCCGCAAATAATTTTTTTGGCACCTACAGTAGTGTGACAAAATGTATAAATAAATATGGGCAACTGCGGTCAGCAAGATGTAGTTGTAGCAGAGAAACTTCATGGCAAACATTTTCAAATTTTATGCCGCAAAAAAAGCCGTTCAAAGAGCTTTATGGGTGACTGACAAATTAATAAGACAGTATAAAGATAAACAGTAAAACAATGAAAGACTTGAAAAAACACATACTGAAATAAATATGATGAAGGTGAAACAACATATAATAAGGCATATCCATAAGGAATGTTAAAATAATGTAATAACATATTCTGTGTTCTATGTTTCTTCAACTGAGCGTGTGCAACATCTTGAGATATCTGATGCATGTTATCAGACAACCAGCCTCTGAGTGTTGAGCCATGACCACATCCTGTCTCTTTTCTCCAGTGAACTGAAACATCTGTCAGTTTTGAGGCTACGACATGCAAACTGCTGACTTCTGAGCAGAAAAAATGGTGGCTGTACACAGGCTGAGTGCATGAAGGGGATAAGCCTAGTCATGAGGCTCGCTCAACGTGAGCCGGGCAGCATGTCGCAGAAACGTGGAGGTGGCTGGAATGGAGTCTGATCCACACCAAGACCAAGTCACATAACGATGACATCAACAAAAAATACAGTGCATTCATTGAAGCCCTGTGGCATGAGACAACAATCACCATCATGTTTCCACTTTGTCCTCGCTCTCACTGTAACAATGTGCTTCTGACGTACACAGGCCCATGTTGTGAACATATTCTATTCAACAGGCTGCTCCCTGGTCAGGTCCAGTGCCAGAGGAGCCTTTGCACTACAAGCTGGTACATCGAGGCCCAGTCGAAGCACAGCTTGGTGATGAGGGCTCCCATTCATATACACACTGAGAGCAAACTGTTAACTCTCATGCTTCTTCCAGACAGAGGTACATATTGTGCTGATTTCAGCGGTGAAAGCATTTCGCTCTAAATATGGGGAACAAATTTGTTCCTTATTGAACAGCATATTATTAAAAAAAAAAAAAAAAAAGTAGTTACCAGGAAATATTGAGGATGATATCAGCTTTAAACACACCCTTATTTCCTCAAGCAAATATTTACAAAAATATTACACAGACTAAACAACAAATTTGTGACATTTAGTTTGCTGAGTGCTTCGAATATTTTCACTTTGTCTTCCTCAGAAAAAACCCACGTGATGAATTTGAATTGAGATGGGCAATGAGGCAGCAGAGTAAGTAAGTAAATCTTTCAGGTAGAGGACCTTTCACTCACCTTGAGTTGAGACTTGGACACCTTACCACTCTTCTCTAGATCCAGGGCTGTGAAACCGTACCAGATGGACTTGAGCAGCTCAGATCGTAGGTCCATGTCTGCAGCAGTGTAACTTTCTGGTTTCCTCCTCTAGGTCTCTTCTTCTTCCCTCTGCTGTTGACACCAGGCTCTTGGGTGACAAGCAGACACCCACACTGCATTGAACTGCTGTCAAGCAGGCATGGGGATTTAACCAGGCTTGCTGGCAGCGACATCTGCTGGACGTCCACAGTCACCAAGCAGAGAGGGATGTTATATGTATTCACAGCCTTTAGAAAAGTGAATACATACATTGCACTACGGACTCACGTTTGCACATTATTTACTATTACACAGTGACTGTAGTAGTTACATACATTTCTATATCTGTACATATATTTTCTTGTATATGCATATTCACATATTGTTTTAATTTATAGATTATATATTTACAACGTGTCTGTACATATATTTATTTATATTTTATTTATATATGGATCTCAGTGTAGCCTTTGACAACACTGATCACCCTATACTAATAATACTAAATTGTAATTTTGGTGTCTCTGGTTTGGCCCTCTGTTGGCTAAAGTCCTACTTATCTGAAAGACCACAGTGTGTCTGTTATAATATTACATCTAAACTCAAACATCCTCTTAAGATGCTTTCAATATTGTATTTATATTTTTTAAAAACACCTTATAAATTGTAGTATATGACATTATTATTATTATTGATTGTAATAAATATAGCTATCTTGTGTGGTTTAGTATTTTAAAGATATTAGACACCATCAGAAACAATAACGCTGCCTTCACTGTCTCTACCTTCAGGAGGGGGAGTACGCACACAGTTACGTAGTAAAACAACTTTCGCGTCGTTACCATGGAGCTGTTTATGAAAATCTGTTGCTCATTGGTCGACGATATTGTAGTGACAACAGCGAGCGCATTCATTGGTTGATACTGCTTCTTTTTGTGACCAATGGCGAAGAGCGGTTTTTTTTAACAGTTTGCGGAGAGTGCAGGAAGTTGACGGCTCACTGCTGTGTGTGGAAGGACATACAAAACAAGGGCGCTTTAAATTTGTACAAACCGGCTGGAAACAAAAAAAACAACATTTGGAATTAACCGTACGACTTCAGACTTTACCGGAAAGAATTACCAGAGGCCCCTTTCTGTTTTGAAAGTATGTAATAAACGTCTCTACGTGCGTACGTAGCATGTGCTAACTTTAAATTGAACCTTTGTGCTTAGATTAAAGCTAACTTCTCAGGCTTAGCTACTAGAATATACAAGTATATCAGCCATAGATATTAATAAATATTAATCGCATTATTACTTTGTTTTTACGGTGCCATTAACGCCATTGATTTGGCTCGTCAAGCTAACGACAGCTTGCTTGTTTTTGTTGCTTCGTAACTTTTTTTTTCTACCTTCAAGCAACTGCTAAAACTTTGGGAGAAGATGTAGTCTGGTGGTTTTGTTTATGTTTATGCCTGTTTTATGTTTGGTGTCTATCTTTATACTCTTCATTATACAGTGTTTTATGCTTGGTTACTGACATGTAGTTTGTTTGTACCATTTGTTGCTCCTCTAGTTCACACCTTCACCATCTTCTCCCTCCTCTTGTCATCATTATGGACTCCTCTCCAGTACTTAGACAGCAAAGTCACAACAAAATCCGCAGTGACCTCCAGAGGTAAGTCATTTATGAAGAGTACTTATTTGATACGGACAGAAATGTGTATGTTGCACCGTGAATGTCCTGTTAAGAGTTGTAATCTTCAGAGAGAGCAAATGTCACTAGTGCCACTTCACAAATGCAGGTATCAAAAACATGCGCTCTTTGGATCCAAATACATATAATGAGACCAAAAAAAGTTATTTTACCTAATTATGTATGCACCCACCTTTGTGACTGCACCTGTGTTAGTTATCCAGTGTTTGGTCTGGCAGCTGCCACAGCTTCGTATATCTGTAACCTGTTACTTGATTTTACCTAAGGATGACTGAGTTTAAACATGTAAGCCCATTTATTAAAGGATTTATTTATGATTTTGCACCTGTTCTCTTCACACAGAATGAAAAATGAACATAACAAAATGCCAGCGGACCCAAAGCCTGTCAAACACGTGTCTGCCACACACTTTCCCAACAAAGATATTGAGAACCGAGATCCAGGAAGCTCAGAAACAGGTAGAAAAGCACCTGTGCGACCAGGTGTAAGCAGGCTTCCAGTGCTGGCAAAGCCCCTTCGTCTTCAGACTCCCTCTGACTTCACTCAGTCCCACTGCAGGTGGGAGGACAAACCCCTGGCTGTGAGTGTCTTCTTCCCATCATGTAGCCTTACATGTTTTCTATTTAATCTGATGATTATTTTGTCCCTAACACTTTGTCATTTTACAACAGGGGAAAGCTAAGAAGAAAAAGCCATGCACCAGGCCTGTACCTTTCAACTTGTCTCAGCCCAAGAGCTCGAGAATGCCTTCTGAAACTCCACAGCCCCTACAGGTTTCACAATCAAGGCTTGGCACTCATGCTGTCCAACCTGAAAACAATTCTCGCAATACTCGTCTAAAACCCCAAAACATAGATGCAAAACATCCAGCTCTTTTAAACAGCAATGGGGACTCATCCAAAGGGGCGGGAAAGTCTCATGGAACGGCGAAAGATAATACAGCCCACCTGTCAGGACAGTCGGGACCATCTAAGACTTATAATGCTATGTGTCAGGACAGTGCTGCTCTGTCTGCACAGGCTGTTATTAGTACAGAGGCCTGTTTGGATAACTTGAACATGCTCAGTCTCAAAGATCCATCCAAGACATCCCATGTTAGCCAGAACATTTCAAGAGGTCCATCTGGTAAGTTAACTGAGTCGTTTTATGATTACACGAATTACTTCCATTTATGTACAATGTCCTTGTACCTCCCAGAATAAATTAGTATCCTACTTTTTGGATCTGTATAGATACAATTGGTAATATTTGGCAGTAAATTGACCACACATTCATTTTTAACATAGGTTTTAATTGATTTTGTTTTCTTTATCCATTCTTAAAACTGCTACAACGACTGCATTTCTCCATAGTGGGCTGAATTTCACCTGTGTAACAACACAGATGTAGCTTATTATGATTTATATAGCAAGAAACGTTAGGATTTTCATTATTTTCTTTGTTTACTACATTGCTCACGTATTTGCTGATGTAAATAATAAAACGCAGTGTTTCTATTTTCTTTTGTATTTCAGACAAAGAGGAGAAGAGGTCTGACCATGCTGCTCCTCTCAGCGTCATCCACAATGAAGGAGTAAGTACCGCAGGCCTGTGATCTGCACCTCGACTGTCCATAATAATATGATGGTCGTTAGCGGCATTATTTTTGCTATAGATATTGAGATTAAGTTTAATAAACATTTGTTTGTTTTCCTGTGTAATGTTTTTGCAGCCCCAGCGAGTGGCTGTCATGAAGAGTCATCAGAAGGCTGGACTCACTACAGGTTAGCTTTACATAACATGTTTAGTCTGTGGTTAAATATACAGTGTGTGATCACAGTAGATACACTCGTTGTTTCTAAACTCATTCACAATGACTCGGTGACTTTAGAGATGTCATGTCTTCTCATTTCATTACCATGTGCTTGATGTCAACGAAGTGAAGGAATTGCAAAGCAATGTCTCAGTTCATTTATGTTCTTGCAGTGATTCATCTATTTAGTCAATTAAAGGAATAGTTCAGTATTTCTAGAAAAGCTTATGAGCTTTCTTGCTAATAAGCTGCTACTGATGTTGTGTTTTGCTAACACCATAAGATGTCAAATATAAATCATGGTGTTTGTTTTTTGCCACTGGCTTTACTTCCAAGTTGTTTGGGGTAAAATAAATATTCTACTTTGTTCTGGTTTTTTTCCTGATCTGAAACCAAAAACCTAATAATACAAGAAGTAGCGAAATGCTGAAGTTATAGACCTTCACTTTGCCACAAGTTAAATCTACACATTTGTAAAAATAGAGAAATGACCATAAATCATTGTTATTAATTACTCCAGATAACGAGACAGAGAAATATGCAGTGAGTGACGTTACTAATGTTTAGAGTGAATCAGGCTATAAAGAGGTTTAACCCTGTTAGACTTCTCTAATTTGTATGTTTTACAGAAGCAGACTATTGAACCATGTCTTCAGTTCAAAACCATATTTATGAGCAATTGTCATTTAAATTAGGAAAGTTTATGAAGCATTAAGCTGATCAAACTAGTTTGTTTTTTTGGGCTGTTTAAAGAGGGCTGTATATTAGGGTTAAAAACAGAAGCCCATCACAAGTCTAAAGAGCCCCAAAGTAATGCTTTAAAGCATCTTTACAGTCTTTTCAGAAACTTCAGTGAAGTCGGTGCAGTTCTCTCCTGACCCCGCTGCACTGAAAAGTATCCTCCTGAATGAGGGGGTGAAGGCTGGGCGGCTCGTGGGGGCCACACCCCGAAACTCAGTCTGTCCATCAGGCAGAGGCACTTCAATCTACACGGTATGTTCATGTTGCATTTATCACATTTATTCATCACACTGAAAGTCCAGCCTGATCATGTGGTGGGGGCAAAATTTTTCGGACAACCCATGCATTGATGACATATCACTCATAGGTATTAAAGTGCAATTACTTTTATTAGACTCACAGTCAAAATACTAAACAAATCCTAAAATACCATTAAAACCTTAAAATTGCTTAGTTCTGTAAAAATACATAAGACATTTTGAGTATTGGGTCATTTTGGTATCAGTGATCCATTAATGAAGGTTGTGCTTTTTATTAAAAGACTATTTTTATTGCCATGCTTCATGTCTATATAAAGACAGCACTTTTGAAAGCGCTTTAGAGACAAAGACGGCTAAAACAAGGAACCTAATGCAGGCAACACACCTGAGGATACAGATTCTCAACCAGGAAGGGTACAATTGCCAGATAGCCAGGAAGTGCAGATGCAATCCTTCAGCAGTTGGATACATTCTGCAGAAATACAGGCAAACCAACAGTTTGGAAGACAAACTAAGATCTGGGTATCCAAGAGTTTCTCCAGCAAGAAATGGCCGCTTCTTGATCCGCATGTGCAGGGAAAACCGGCCAATGACATCACAGGAACATCAGCAGCAGTGGTCAAATCAAACTGGTGTCCAGTGTTACACACACACCGTACGTGACCGAATTTTAGATCATGGCTTAAGGTCCTACAGGGGTGTCAAGAAACCTCTGAACAATGAGAGACAGAGGTTAGCCCGGCGTCTTTGTGCCAAAGCACACAAGAGCTGGACAGCCAGGACTCAGATGAGTCCAGTTTCCAGCTTTATCTTCCTCCTGCTAATGAGAGGGTACGCAGAAGGCCAGGTGAAGCACTATCTCCACCATGTACAGTACCTACTGTCAAGCATGCTGGCGGCAGTATCATGGTTTGTGGATGCATGAGTGCTGCTGGTGTTGGTCATCTGATAGCACACTGAACTCTGCCAAGTATTGTGCCATTCTCAAATGCTTCCTTCTGCATGTGCACTGTTCCATCAAGGTTTCAGCAAGATAAGGCCCCTTGCCACACATCCAGAGCCACTAGAACTTGGCTGCAGGAGCGCTGTATCCAGGTGTTAGAGTTGCCAGCTAAATCTCCGGACATGAACCCCCATTGAAATTCTGTGGTGGATTATCAAAATGTCTGTTTAAAAGCGTAAACCAAAGAATTCAGAAGAATTAAAATCAGTTATTCAAAAAGAATGAGACAAGATTACCTCTCAACAGTGTGAAAGGCTTGTCAGAACCTGCCAGACAGGATTAGAGCTCTACTGTTTGCTAATGGCAGAACTGCTAAATATTAATTTGATGATGTGATGGTTTATCATTTGTTGACCTTGATACCGACAATGTTGAGAACTGACACACTGAAACTGTCAAGAATTTACGGTAGTTTTGTTAGTTTTTCTTGTAAACAATAAATAAAAAATAGATAATTTGTATTTGTTTGTGTCTGTTTAACCCTTGAGCCATCCTAGGACATTTCGTGGCTTTTTCTTTCTTTTTCTTTCTTTCTTTTTTTAAGAAATGTGGCTGTGTTGAATGAAGATTGCTAAAATTTGGTCAAAGATATTCATTTTTAATTTTCTTTTAGAATAGAAATCTCATTACTTTATTAAGCCTAAAATGGCTTAGCAGCAGAAATCCATCCTTAAAAGTTCCTAGCGGCAAAACGTGCCCCATTAACAACCATTAAAAACACATTTTTTGATCGCACGTTTATCCTAACATAAATTAATGCATTCCTTTATGTTAAGATTTCATTTTGGACCACTGGCTTTCAATTTGTAGTTTTTATATGTGTCGTCCATGTGGCCCACTTTTAACCCATTCAGTGCTGGCAGCAAAGTTTCACACTTTTTACTGTTTTCTGCGAAAGAAGTGTGTGTGCTTTTGATGTTGGATAATGGTGTGTGTAAAAAAAAAAAGTGTGTGTGTGTGCATGTGAGAGTGTGTGTGTGCATGTGAGTGTGTGTGTGTGTGTGTGTGTGTGTGTGCGTGTGTGTGTGTGTGCAACTTCAAAAGTATTTTCTCTTTGAAATTCACTCTCTGCGCTATAAACTAATTCAATAATAAAAAAGATGAGTAGTGAGAACGAAAACAAAATTGGACTTTGTTTAGGTTCTCGTTCAGGTTGTTTGTGCAGGTGCATTGCAGCCGTGGTTATAAATATGAGCAGAAATGCAGGAATAGTTATTTTGGCAAGATGGCAAAAGTGTACACTACGAAAGAAGCGCTAGAAATAGTTATGGAGTCTGACTGCGAGGATGGATCCTCATCCTCCGACTCTGAGACCGACACGGAGGAGGCCTCAGATGTCGAACCAGAGCAGCTGGAGTCCAGCTCATCTTCAGCTGATTCGTCTGAAGGAGAACAAGAACCTGAAGTGGAAGCAGAGGGATGGGCACCTAAAAATGGAAAGATTGTGTGGTCTGCCACAAACAGCCAAACGCTGCGCTACATCCCCGCAGCCAGAGGTCCTGTCCTGGGACATGTGCGTTATGCTGCGGCTCGCATCTGGGACCTGATGACGAGCTTTTCGCTCCTGCTGACGGACGAAATCATCCAGCATATCCTGGCAGTAACAAACCTCCACGGGAGACGAGAGATCACAGGCTGGCAAGACCTGGACATGGAGGAGCTGCAGGCGTACATGGGCCTGATTATTTTGGCCGGTGTTTACCGGTTAAAACCACAAATCCACTCTCAGCCTGTGGAGCGAGAAGAGCGGGCGGGCCATTTTCAGAGCCACAATGTCTCACAAACGGGGCCTGCAGGAGTGGCCCGGATGAGGAAGTGCAGGAGGCTGTGCAATTTTTGTAGGAAGAGAAAAGTTGGCAGCACCTGCTGCAAATGTGGAAGATTCTCATGCAAGGACCACAGCCTAATAATATGCAGTCTCTGCTCTACATACTGGCATTTAAAGGGTTAAAAACCAAAAAATATAATTAATATTTGATATGTATATTTCAGGCTGAAGTAGTTCTAAAAGACTGACGTGTTTAAAGTGGAAAAAAATATTATTATATGTTATTTTTATAGCAGTTTTTAGGAAGGAGCCACGTTTTGTCCTAAGGAACACGAATGGATGTTTTTTTAAAAATATGACACTGCAAAAAAAAATAACAATGCATCAAAATCAATGTTGCTGCCAATCATTGACCCACCTTAGGGCCTAATAATAATAGTTAGCCATTAGTCATTGAAATGTATTTTATGGAAATTATTTTAGTTTTTTTGTTTTTTTAAATAAAAAAACAGCAGAGTTATGTAAACATACTGGCATTTAAAGGGTTAAAAACAAAAAAATATAATTAATATTTGATATGTATATTTCAGGCTGAAGTAGTTCTAAAAGACTGACGTGTTTAAAGTGGAAAAAAATATTATTATATATTATTTTTATAGCAGTTTTTAGGAAGGAGCCACGTTTTGTCCTTAGGACCTATTAAGGGCACATAATGGGAAGACCCTCCAAGGGTTAATGCAGCCACACCTTTTGAAACGCAAAAAAGATTTTTACACAAATATTTCACGATAATATTTGAGATTGCCTAAAATTTTAAGGGTGTCCGAAAACTTTTTTCTACCACTGTATTTACTGCATGCCTGTGATCTGCACCTCGACTGTCCATAATAATATGATGGTCGTTAGCGGCATTATTTTTGCTATAGATATTGAGATTAAGTTTAATAAACATTTGTTTGTTTTCTGGTGTAATGTTTTTGCAGCCCCAGCGAGTGGCTGTCATGAAGAGTCATCAGAAGGCTGGACTCACTACAGGTTAGCTTTACATAACATGTATAGTCTGTGGTTAAATATACAGTGTGTGATCACAGTAGATACACACATTGTTTCTTAACTCATTCACAATGACTCGGTGACTTTAGAGAGAGATTTCATTACCATGTCAAAGAAGTGAAGGAATTGCAAAACAATGTCTCAGTTCATTTATGTTCTTGTAGGGCTTCAATTATTTATTCAATTAAAGTAATAGTTCAGTATTTCTTGTAAAAGTATTTCTTGCTAATAAGCTGCTACTGATGTTGAGTTTTGCTTTGTATGTGTTACAAATTACATCAATTGATGTTGTGAGCCTTCACTTTGCCACAAGTTCGATATGCACATTTGACAAAAATGACAAAATACAGGAATGACCATAAAGCATTGTTATTACATTAGATAATCATATATGTAATGCCATTCACTGACAAAAAAATGTGCAGTGAGTGATGCTACGAATGTTTAGAGTTAAACAGACCATCAAGAGGTTTTTCCTCTTCCAGCTTCTACCCTCAATAGATCCATATTAACCAATAACACTCGATTCAGAAACACCTTATTTCCTATAGCAGTCACAACACTTAAAACATTCTGTCATAAGATCCTAAATACTGATGTGAATGCTCTGGACTAAACCCAGACTGGACCTGGTGCACTGGTACATCAATCATTGTACTTTCTGATATGCTCAGGAACTCTACTGTACATATCATATACTGTCACCTCACATTCCCGTTTCCTGTTGTGTATGTTGTTATAAGGATTTATGGTGCCTGTTTCCTTGTTTTGTTTTTTCTTTGCACTGGAACTGACCTACTATGCTGTACCAAACAATTACCAGCAACGCTGTTGAGTGGCATTAATAAAGTATCTGTGTATCTATCGTAGACCTCTCATGAACAAACTACTATAGAAATCCAAACAGATTTTAGGATTTGGGACAGCGGTGCTGTGTAAAAAGTTTTGTCAATACAGATCATAAAAAAAATTCATCGTATGTGGTCATGTTCTACAGAAACATTATTGATACATGTTTTCAGTTCAAAGTTATTCTTATGAGCAATTGTCATAAAATTAGGAAAGTTTAAGAAGTGTCAAGATAATCGAGCTGTTAAAGAGGGCAGCACATTAAGGTTAAATATAGAAGCCCATCACAAAGGTGTGGATGTTTTAAAGCATCTTATTTAGTGCAATCCAAATCACCAACGAAAGTACATAACGTAATCATTTTTATAAATGATGTGCCTTTATTAAATGTGTTACTTTTGTATCCTTTTTGTATACTTTTTGTGTCTCTTGGTGCACACGTGTTTCAGGATCAGTGAAGCCGGTGCAGTTCTCTCCAGACCCCGCTGCACTGAAAAGTATCCTCCTGAATGAGGGGGTGAAGGCTGGGCGGCTCGGGGCCGCCACACCCCGAAACTCAGTCTGTCCATCAGGCAGAGGCACTTCAATCTACACGGTATGTTCACGTTGCATTTATTGTCACATTTGTGCTGCTTTCTTGTTTTCATTGTTTGCTTACTGTATTCTTTTGAAACAAAAACACAGTTTCATTGACTGTTTTACCAGGCCCAGAGAGTGCCAGTTAGAAAAAATGCTCCAGAGACAACCGGAGGACCAGTGGGTAAGATTTGACATTGTTGTTCTTGTCATCTTATGAAGCCCTAAAGCATCTTTATCTGTTTAACTTTTTATGTGACGCGGATGTTTTATTCAGCAGTAACATTCAAAGAGACGCCGTCAAAGAAATGGACTCCACAGAGAGTCCGCGACACCAAGCATCAGCCCATGTCCTCCATGGTCAGTATATACAGTCGATGTGCTATATGTTCACATTCTGTCTGTTTGACATGGCGTGTTTTCTCACAGTCGTGTGTTCATCTCATGATGCTGCTGTTTTTTTAGAAATGGCATCTGTCGTCACAATACACCGGCACCCCTGGGCTGAGGAGCTACAACACCAACCTTCAGCCACGCCAGGAGGTGAGAGCAGGAAATCATCTCCATTTATAACATGTATCGAGAGCTTTTACACAAATATGTTAAAAAGTGATTTTCAAAAATACTGTCTTAAAAAAACATAAAAACAAACATAATCAGTATGTACAAAATTCAGGTAATAATTGTTCTGGAGAGTTTTAAAGGTTTTGCTGAATTCAAGGCAGCTACATCAAAGGCTTGATCACTTTTCATTTTTCAATTTACTTATATATAAATAATAAATGAACGCAACATTTCAGAAACTTAACGTTAAACAATGCCCTGTTATCAGGTATCGTCCAAGATCAGCGGTTAATGAGTGGATTTCAAATATTTAAAATCGGTGATGAACTGTCTTTAGTTTATATGAGGTAACTAATAATAAAATGTACTCCAGAACATGCAGTATTGTATGTGTAACATGATGCAGGAGTTTGATCCAAAGCTATGATCACTGCATCTATTTCTAATCTATATTATAATGAAGATACTGTGCTAAGTATCACATCCAGTATGGTTTACTTGTTTGTTTTTCAGGAGGTCGTCCAGAGATTATTTGACGATCAAGAGGACGAGCAGAGCATGAATGTGTCAGACAAAGATCCAGAGACACAAGCAGAGCAGCTCCCAGTTCAAGCCTCAACGGTAAGAAGCGAAACTCACAACGTACGACCATACAGAGATTCATATTGAATATGTTTGTTTACATGCGTTTCGCTTCCTCTCACTCGTCTAGGTTGAATCTCACTGTGAAGAAAAATTCAAGACAAGCAGGACCAACAGTGAGGAGGATGAGGAGAATGAACAGATTATGGACAGACAGCCGTTCTTACAAGCGCCTCAAAGAGAGTCGGTCATTTTTTTCTCGACAGGCAAAAAGCTGCTCAGAGCTCCATGTTTTAAGAATCGGGAGAACTCAGCCGATCAGGAGCAGCAGAAAACAGAACAGGGAAAAGTGGTTCGGGTACACGAAGAAAAGTCATCTGTGTCAGAACCAACCTGTCAGATTAAAAGTTTGCACAGAGGTAACCCTGACATCTCAGTCTCATGCAGTTTTCATACTGTTCATACATTTCTTTTGTTTTTAAGTGTGACTTTTTCTATTACAGAGCTCACTGTTCAGAAGACTTGTGCTCTGAATCCTGCTGTGGCAATACTGCGCAAGCGCTTTCCTCCACTGGAGGAGCTGCGTATGGACGAAGAGGTGGCCACTTACACTTCAGTGTCGGGCCCGGCTGCTCCTGGGTTCCTCCCTCCTCGGCCCCGCTGTGGAAACCCGCTGTCCTCCATCCTGCACTTTGAGGAGTCCACTGTGAGTACACCGCTGACAGTGAGCATATAGACAAGATTAGCACGTGTGTGTGTGTGCGGCATTTTGCAATGTTTTTTTTTTTGTTTTTTTTTTGTGTCAAAATAATCCATATCTATGCAATGTGAAATACACCGCGGCATATATTATTAAAAACTAGAAATAAGAACAAATATCTAAAACCTTGTGTGCACTAGAAGCTACAACGTCCATATCACAAAAGTATGCTTCCCAAAATGACAAACTTTACTTTTTAAGCACATTTTTAACAAAGTTTGCAGTCCTAACCAGAGATAAAAGTTAATCCATACCAAAGTGGTGAACGGATCACAGGAGTCACTTCACCATCTTTAAGATCTGAAGCCACCTGTATTATCACAGCAGTGCAGGTTGCGATGTTTGGTTTGAAGGAATAGTTTTGGGAAATACGCTTACTGGCGTTTTTGGTGAGAGTTACATGAGAAGATTGACGTCACTCTGTTTGTATGTTTGTATCACAACATGATACAATACAACGCAGTGTGGCAACCCTACAAACTCTCATAATAGCCTAATAATATGATAAAATGATGACAATGAACTTCAATAACTGCACATAGCACAAAAAAATTAAAACATGTAAATACATATTCTCTCTTTATTCATACACACAGTTAATATACATTTTAATAATAAATACATTTTCTTTTGTTTTTTTCAGAGATTTGTTCCGATCACCTTCGATCTGTCCTCCGACCATTCACCACAAAGCTCTCCACTGCAGGAGAGATGATATGCACTACGAGTTATTTTATACTTAGTTTTTTTTTTTACAGTGAATAAATAAATAAACTTGATTGAATGATATCCAGAAGGGATAAGCTTGTTAATGTAACTGATTATTAGTTTGTCCAACACTGTTGGTGCCAGAATGAACATTGATTCAAAGAACACTGCTGGTATCCTTTTTTTTTTTTTACATATATATATAAATGTTTAAAATTGCCTTTCAATAGATGCTTTCTGAAAAAAATATTTTTTTTCTGTTAAATAATGCAGCTTTCATATAGCGATGAATTAGAAACTGTTTATGACAAACTAAATTGAATAAATGTTTTAAAAGGTCAATGAAGACTTTATCAGTGTTACAGCTGTAGTATATGTATAGATTAGGGTGGTTTATTGGAGCATTGTTATTTGTGGCTGTTTGTCGGGTGTGATTCCCACTTCGTCCTGTGTGTGTGTGTGTGTGTGTGTGTATGTGTCCTTGGGCCTTTCAGTGCAGCTCGCTACCATCTGTGTGCGAACGAGACGCAAAATTGTAGAGCTTTGATAAAAGCACTAAATAATTGCAGAACATTTATTTGTAAAGTTTGTAACTGCACATTCAAAGCGATTCGCTTTCCTCTTGTACAGTGTTAATTAATAAATGCATTATATGTTATTGTCTGACCATGTATGACTCTTCTTCCAGCTCATGAAATTGTTTGACCAGGCATTCTTTGCTATTTGATGATATTATCTTGAGCTTTTGCAACTTTTAATAGGATATTTTATATAACATACACTTCAGAATTATCTGTAAACCTAATGTTTAATTAGACAAGTAATTGACAGATTGATAGATAGATGATTGATAATGAAATATTGTTATTAGTTGCAGCTCTAGACAGGATCTCTCACTTTGATTTTAAGCATTATTTTTAAAACCTGTCTCTTGTGATCTTGAACTTCATGGGAGTATGATACTAAAATGCTGGAGTTCCCCTCTAATATGTAGTTAGTAATATGTAGAATTTGTTTTTATTGGACAGCTAATGGTAGATGTGGTAACAATCATGTTTATGACACGATACGTCATACTGTCTTAAATTCCCCAGATTACCTTTGGGCCAGATGTAGAGTTCAAGCCTTTTTTTGGAAACATGTTACAAGCTGTGTCATGTTAAATCACGTGCAGCTCTGTAACCTGTTCAGATTTCATATTATACACGTGAAATACACCCTGCTGCTGAATCAGCTCCACTGAAGGACGGTTAGCATTTAGGCTGGTAAATGTCAAATGTAATGACAAGTTCCCAGAGATCACATAGTGAATATGATGCCATAGAGGAAAAACATTGAGATCAAGCAGTGTGACGAGCACATTTGCTTGTCACACAGCTTATATATTAGTTAGAAAATGGGGGGAAAACACAGTGTATGAGTTTAAATGTTTCTGATCAGTACTGTTCTCATTGCAGGTGGTTACAGGGCTTGATGTATATTTAGTAGACTTGAGTGAGTGAGTGGTGGAGGGTGTCAGTGGGAGGGGACAGAGTTAGGGACGGTAGTCTATAAAGCCTGAGTCTTTGCTCGTCCCTCTCCTGAGAAGCAGAGAGTGAAGGAAGAGCAGCTTTGCTGTGTACTTTCTCCTTTTCTTTTCCCTTCATCATAGCTCACTTGTCTGCCTGGCTGGAAACATCCTCTGGAAACATGTCTAAGGATCATTACCCGACCACGGACCCCACAAAGATGGGACTCGGACGCTCCATCGCAGTGCTGACGTCAGGAGGAGATGCCCAAGGTAAGCAAGGGGTGATATCCAGAAGGAAGCTGCTGTTTTAATCACGTATTTATTTTGGATATTTAAAGAAATGAACAACTAGAGGACAGCATCTTCTGTGCTGACGTATCGCCAAGAAAATCTTATGAATCTTGAAACAGATGCGGCCCCCATCTTACGGGACTAATGAAGTATCATGTTAATGCTCTGACTGTGTGCCATCCTTAGTGAGTTCAAGATCCAAAGAACAGAAAGGCCAAGCTAAATTTCTCCAAGATGTCAGGGTGGCTCAGTTGAAGGCCAGCTGTCAGAGATTGATGGATGTTTGACTGTGAATCTGATTTGATGTCAGTGTGATAAGAAGAGCTTACATCTTGGATTTACAGTACAGCCAATGTTTGATTTATATTCACAAAGTCTTTGCATGTCTTTACAAATTATAAATTATCGCTGAAATTGTGTAGCAGATTTAGATTTAGATTTTACAAATCAAAATTTTATGTGACATCCATACAGTCTTTTGCTTTGTTAAACCTCAAATTTAACCATTAAGCTTCTTACTCCAGCTGAAGTTGAACTCATGTCCATCTCATATCCCCTGTACATATTCATATTCACTGATTCCAAATCTGACTCTAATCCTTTGTGTGGGGGCTTTATTACCTCTTGTCCACCTCGTACGTTCCCTTCTTTTCACAACCTTAGGCTAATTTTAGTGGCTGTGACCTTTTTCTGGTATGGAGGAGAGAAACGCCCCCATCCACAGCTGCTGTCTGGTGAAACAAGAGCTGCTACATGTCAGCCTGCCACAACACAAGCTCACACCGTGGCCTTTAGTGTACCGGACATCCAGGGGCAAGATGATAGACTAGATATACAGTACCATAAACTCAACTTTCCCTGCACCTATTTTTGTCTCATCTGTTGCTAATATACAAGACGGTCAAGTCACTTAAAGGTCGAATGGATCAAATAAATATTTAGCTCATATCTGACATATAAAATAAGTCACAACAAATGATGTCACTTGTGTGTGTCTCAGGTATGAACGCTGCTGTGAGAGCCACAGTCAGAGTTGGTCTCTACACCGGAGCCAAAGTCTACTTTGTTCATGAGGTATGAGCTTCATACAGGCTACTTTACATCGACACGCCATGATATTGCAAATAAATATAGGACTCATAAGCTTATAAGACATTAACACATTGTGAAAGTCTTGGAAGAAAATCATGTTTTTCTTCATTTTGTTGCAGTGCATTTATTTGTAGTAGCGGTAGTATAAACTGTGTTAACGTGTGCTGCAGGGCTACCAGGGCCTGGTGGATGGAGGAGAAAACATTCGCCCCGCCACATGGGAGAGCGTCTCCATGATGCTGCAGCTGGTGAGTGATGTGATAGACACACTAACATATATACACAATTTAATCCGCCCACAGAGAAACACATTTGCTATAAAGTTGTTTGACAGTGGATCATCTAGTATCTAGTAGATCATCAAGTAATAGGGACACTTTTAGTCACACATAATGCCTCATTATGCCTATATAAGACTCACTGAGCTGCTGTGGGCTCTTGCTCTTGTTATGGAAGGACACCGAACAAAATTTACCCCACCACAGCAGAAATCTCAAAGATGCTGCCCCGTGAATGAAGGATGATGGAGGTGAATAACAGTGTGAAGGTTGTGACTCACATTTCTTCCTATTATCTCTGTTTAAATAAAGACACCTGGCAGTGGAGAAAGCATGACATGCCAAGATTCATTAAGAGTGTGGAAGTGAGCCGCGGGCCACAGCAGATTTCTAGGACATCACTTTAAAAGTGCCTGCCTCGTTTATTCATCATCTTAATGACTCTATGTCCAGTGTTATGAAGCTGCTCTGACGCACATCCCACCACATAGGTTAATATTTGAGGAGTCATTTTGGATGCTTGTTATAGAAAAACATTGTTACTTTATCTGTCAGCGATCATTGTTCTTTCTTCACGTGTAAGGGAGGAACTGTCATTGGCAGCGCACGCTGCAAGGACTTCAGAGCCCGGGAGGGTCGTATGAAGGCAGCTTGCAACTTGGTGAAGCTGGGCATCACCAACCTGTGTGTCATCGGAGGTGACGGCAGTCTGACTGGAGCCAACGAATTCAGGACTGAGTGGAGTGGACTCCTGGCTGACCTGGTCCGAGAGGGTAACGACCTAAACTGAGTCCTGAGTGAAATCTATAAAATCCTTCACCTCAGTCTCATCTGACTGTTTTTTTTTTTTGTTTGTTTTTTTGCATTTTCTGTAGGTAAGATTACACAAGAAGAAGCAAAAAAATCCTCCCACCTAAACATTGTCGGTATGGTTGGCTCCATCGACAATGACTTCTGTGGCACTGACATGACCATCGGCACCGACTCCGCTCTGCACCGCATCATTGAGGTGGTGGACGCCATCACCACAACTGCACAGAGGTCAGACTTCACTGTAAACCTCCCTAAGATACATTTTACTCATCTATGAGGATGAAAGTAGATTCTACTGTAGCAGCAGTGATGGGTAGTTGTGTGTGACCTTTTACAGATGAAAAAACCAGTGAAATATGGAGCAATTCTGAGACTTAATACATGTTTGGACTGATAATTGGACTGATATTTTTGGCTTTTTATTCACTATGGTTACTGCCATACCTTCTTATTTGTGAAATATTTTCCTCTACAGCCACCAGAGGACGTTCATCCTGGAAGTGATGGGCAGACACTGTGGGTCAGTAGCTTGTGTGTTTAATCTATTTGTGTGTGTATTGTCACGTCTTCCCCTTCATTTTCCTGTCACATCTCTGTTTTCAACTAAGAACCATTTCTCAATGATTTATTACTTGTCCTCAAATAAATATGATTCTTCAATGTGTTTTTACATATCTGAACAAGCTGTTTCAATAGAGTACACACAGGACATCAAACTAAGGATGCATTATGGGCATTATTAAGTTCAATAAATATATAGTTATATAATGTTTCACACATTTGATAGCATGGTTTCAAATGTACCTAGTTACAAATATGTATGCTTGAATTATGTACAGATACTGCTGATGCATGGGTACATCTTGTGTTTGTTTGTCTTGTGTTCGCTGCAGGTACCTGGCCCTGGTGACGGCTCTGGCCTGTGGTGCAGACTGGGTGTTCATTCCAGAGATGCCACCAGATGATGGCTGGGAGGACCACTTGTGCAGGAGGCTGGCGAATGTATGCGTCCCTTTATTTATAAATGCTCTAAACACTACGACATGGCAGAAAGCACAATGTTATGTCCTCTGATTATTTCTTTCAGCAAAGGGCCAGAGGTTCTCGTCTCAATGTGATCATCGTAGCTGAGGGCGCGATATCCAGAAATGGCAAAGCGATCACATCTGACCAGATTAAAAAGGTGAGGCCTGCTCTCTAGTGCCAGTCGAGTAAAGTGCTACTACAGGTTGCACTGACAATATGACAATATGACAGCTGGATGTCTTTGTCTCCAGTTGGTGACTGACAGGCTCGGCTTTGATACTCGCACCACTGTGCTCGGACATGTGCAGAGAGGAGGCACACCCTCCGCCTTCGACAGAATCCTGGTAAGTATCTCAGTAAAACACAAAATATAGCTGTAGCTCTGCCTAACATGCATTGATCTGACTATGTATGTATGTGTGTGTGTGTGTGTATTTTCCAGGGCAGTAGGATGGGTGTGGAGGCTGTGATGGCGCTGCTGGAGGCCACTCCTGACACTCCTGCCTGCGTCGTCAGCCTGTCTGGGAACCAGGCGGTCAGACTGCCGCTCATGGAGTGTGTGCAAGTGGTATGTCAAAAATATTTTTCATGCCAGCAAGAATTCACAAGGTTTTAGTTACTTTACTTTCTTAGGATGTTGCTCTACTTGTTTTGAAGGATATGCGCTCACATTACAGTCAGAGATTTCTCTGTTTTTCTACTTCTCACACTCTCTGTCCCTCCTCTTTTCTTTACAGACCAAAGATGTGACTGCTGCCATGGCTGAGGGCAGATTTGAGGATGCTATCAAGCTCAGAGGAAAGTAAGAAAAATGTCCTCTTAAATGCATCGGAGTGTAATTTCTAACGACAGCACAAACAATTGAATTAATGCATCAGAATTAAGTTTTGGCTTTTTAAGTAATTTCTGAGCAGCATAGTCTGAATGAAATGAAGAAAGAAAATATACAGGATGAATTAAAAACAGAATAAAATACGTAAAACACAGAAAAACATACAGCACAAAGTAAATAATGAAAAGAAGACTGAGATTGGAGCCACCCCTAACATATTATACAATATCTAAACAAAATATTGGTATGATGAAAAAATGAAATGAAAAACATTTCCAACAATTATACAACTTTGTTTATGATGTGCAGGAGTTTTGAGAATAACTGGAACACATACAAGCAGCTGGCTCACATCAACCCCCCAGATGTTAAGGTGAGAACTATCCATTTTCTAAAAAACACATTAATAAACATTATTCTTAATAAAAAAAAATGAATTAACAACTTTGTCCTTAATAAGTAACCCTTCACTCTCTCTGTCTTTCCAGAGCAACATCAATGTGGCCATCATAAACATCGGTGCTCCCTGTGCCGGCATGAATGCAGCCGTCCGTTCAGCAGTGAGGATGGGCATCATCCAGGGTCACACCATGTTTGCTGTCCATGACGGCTTTGATGGTCTAGCTCAAGGACAGGTAGGTAACTGTCATCATAAACCAGGAACACCGGTAAAAACATCAAGACCTTTTAGTCCAAGTGTAAAGATCATGATCAAATGGATAGTAAAATTTTAAATCATCCCCCAACCTGATTAAATCCCACCGGTGACATTTTCTGTCCTTCAGTTTGGGACTAAATGGAAAATGACAGAAAAGGGGAATTTATTTCTTAATATATATATTATATTATATAATATATATAATATAATATATATTTGATATATTACATTTTCAATTAATTATTGTCTTCCACTGCAGATTGAGCCCATCACCTGGACTGGGGTGAGTGGCTGGACTGGAAAAGGAGGCTCGATGTTGGGCACCAAGAGGTAAAGAATTAAATATTATTCCTTTTTTCAGTGCTACAGCTTTGCTATAAAAAAAAAAAAACCTGGATTTTGTCATAACTTTGTGATATTTGTCTCTCGTCTCCAAAGATCTCTGCCTGGTAAAATGCTGGAGGAAATCAGCCAGAACATTGCCAGATTCAACATCCATGCTTTGGTGATTATTGGTGGATTTGAGGTAAGATGTGACATCCTTACTTCTAAAAATCATCTCAGTCTCAATGATAAATTCACTATTAATATAAAAGCTTGACAGTTAATGTCCTCTTTTTCTGAGCACACATCTTCATTTTCATTCATCTTCTGCAGGCCTATGTGGGAGGCCTGGAGCTGGTTCAGGCCAGAGAGAAATACGAGGAGATGTGCATTCCCATTGTAGTTATCCCCGCCACTGTCTCCAACAACGTCCCTGGCTCTGACTTCAGTATCGGCGCTGACACTGCCCTCAACACCATCACCTCTGTCAGTGCCTTAACAGCAGAAACACACACACATACTGTATATGCAAAACAATCAGGAGCTAAACACATTACTGCCATGTTTTCTTCTGCAGACCTGTGACAGAATCAAGCAGTCTGCAGCAGGCACCAAGCGCCGCGTGTTCATCGTTGAAACCATGGGTGGATACTGCGGCTACTTAGCCACCATGGCCGGTCTGGCTGCTGGTGCGGATGCTGCCTATATCTTTGAGGAAAAATTCAACATTAAAGACCTGGAGGTGAGCTGAAGATCCTGGACGAACAGCACACTTTTTATTCCTATGTTTTATTCTCTGCACCCTGAGTGGTGATGTATTCTGAGTGTGTGATCAGTGAACTCGGTCTGCAGGTGAACGTCGGGCATCTTTTGGAGAAGATGAAGACAACAGTGAAGAGAGGTTTGATTCTCAGGTAGGGTTTGTTTAGGTGTGATCCAGAAGAGCGGTAGATTGGATTGAATTATAGTGTTTCAGTACCAGTAGTTGTGATGAATACCAGTGTTTTTAATTGGAAAGTAACCACGATCTTACATAAATAACAACACACTGTGTGCCTACAAAACAAAACTCCATACTCTGCGATAATTACTAATACTCTGTCCATATCGATATAGTCCGTATCCTTCCAGATAACAGTACAATGATCTGTCACTGTTCCTTCTACAATAGGAATGAGAACTCTAATGCCAACTACACCACCGACTTCATCTTCAACTTGTACTCAGAGGAGGGAAAAGGCATCTTCGACTGCCGCAAGAATGTTCTCGGACACATGCAACAGGTCTGTTTGTGTGGTGAAGTGTTAATATGGACCATAATATATAAGTTAGAATCAACTCCAAGAATAATGGAACATATTCTGTCCTTTTCTTTCTACATTACAACATAACTGATGCTAAACTTGTCTGACCTCTATTGACTACAGGGTGGTACTCCAACACCCTTCGACAGAAACTTTGGCACAAAGATGGGTGCCAAGTCTGTTGTGTGGCTGACGGAGAAGCTCAAGGAGTGCTATAGGCATGGTACGTTGACCTAAAATCAAATGTTACTTCTGCACATTTTTTTTTAGAATGTAAAAAAGGAACATCCAGTGGTGGACTGCAACTATAATGCTGTTTACTCCAAGAGTTGAGTATTAACTTAATAGTTATTTAATTAGAACCACTTTCAGGTTGTAGGTAAAGTGAGAGCAGGACAATTTCTTCAGCTAAATTTGTCTACTTTGCCGACAACAACCATGATACATCACTTCATTGTTTGATGGCATATCACTCTGCCAATCTACTATTACCTACTACTAACACTACAGGAAAGGTGCACAGTGTTATACAGCTCTCAATCTACTGAGTATCTTCAACTACTGCCAACAAGACTGATATGATAAACTGATAGTAGTGAGAATTACGTATGCATGGTGTGTGACCTGAACTGTTTCTTCTTCTTTAGGTCGTATCTTTGCCAACACACCAGACTCTGCCTGCGTACTGGGCATGAGGAAGAGGGCACTCACCTTCCAGCCTCTTGCTGATCTGAAAGAAGACACAGATTTAGAGTAAGATGCATATTTTCTATATAGCACATTGCACTTATAAGTAACAAGTTTATTGTTGAATGACTGCAATGATCTCTAATCTGTCTGCTGCAGTCACCGCATCCCGAAGTCACAGTGGTGGATGAAGATCAGGCCCATCATGAAGATCCTGGCCAAGTACAACATCAAACTAGACACGTCTGAGCACGCCGACATGGAGCATGTGATCAAGAAAAGGACTCATCTTGGGAAGTAGACTCAGTCTGTTCTCAAGCTCTCAGACAGATAGGGGCAATTTTTCTGCTCCATTACAGCATATTTTTCTTTTTTTGTCCAACTACCTACCGACCCTTTGCGGAAAATACAAGATTTGAAGACACATATTAAAGATATATTTAAAAATAAAAGTTGTATTGTTGGTGATTTGTGTTCAATGAGCAGAATATGAATTGTCCTGAGAAGTGGATATAGTAAGGAGACTCTATGGTAAATAAAGGACCTTTATAACCTGTTTTTTTTTTTTTATAAGCAGCTGTAATTCAGGACAAATATGACCCAGGTGTGAGTGTGGAAAAACAGCCACAAAAGGAAAACTACACTGTATACAGGGACGGTTCATCTCTTCATTCTTGTTCCTGTTCATGGAGGTAAAGATACACACAGACTCACTGTGTGACATCCCTGTTGCACTGATCTATAAAATTATTGGTTAGAAACAGGTAAAGAGAAAATTGCATGTTAGTCAAAAATATGAAAGAATATAGAAGAAACTACTAGGAAGAATATACATATACATTTAATATTTTAAAATATCACAGGTAAATACTTTTTTTTTTTTAAACTCCAAGATGTTGGAGAGAATGCAGTGAGCAGAAAGTAAAACACAGACATATATATCGGTCATGTAAAACTATAAGTGGCTTCTGGGAAAATGACATTAGCGTTTGTCAAATTGTTTGTATTTTTCAAAATAAAATCCACCAGCCCTACCACCAGAAGAGACCCAGAAGAAA
This sequence comes from Pampus argenteus, assembly GCA_036937835.1. Lineage (NCBI taxonomy): Eukaryota > Metazoa > Chordata > Actinopteri > Scombriformes > Stromateidae > Pampus > Pampus argenteus. The sequence continues at coordinate 17,670,972 of CM072864.1, read as the reverse complement.
GATTCTCATTTGTTCCTAGTAGTAAAGGTAGCAATAATTAAACAAATGGCAGGTAACTGATTAAAAGATGAAAACTTAATCAATTCAAAATGTAAAAAAAATGACCATGAGAATTAGAAATCAAGTTCATATCTCTGAATAAAGATGGGGAAAATACAACACATAATATTTCTAATGAACCTCTTAGATGTGATAAGACAACAATATGATATTAATGGCATTGATGTCTTACTCTTTGTACATGGGTATGCTACACAAGTATGTGTGTGTGGATACTGCATATGTATATGTGTGTATCTATGGCACTTTGTTGTTTCTATAATGCATTTCTGACTTAAATTTAGATTTTAAAAGATCTAAATTTAAATTTTCCCTCTTTTTCTGTTTCTTTGATTAAAAAAAGTCCTTGTGTCTGTAACTCTAGTATTATTATGTTATATAATTTATTAAAATGTAAATAAAAAATACAGGTTGCATCTTGCTTAATCTAACTTTAACTTTAACTCTAACTCTAGTTTATTTTGCGTTTAGTTTAGAGCATGCAAAACCTGCCTCTGAGTTGTTTGTGATTTAAACCTGAATACCTCAATGGCTGAATATTCACCATTTAAAAACATGTTTTCTTTATTGATAGGAACTTTACTAGTGGAGCCATTTTTATCTACTGCACAGATAATCCAACCAAGATACAGTTATTGCTGAATTTGACCTTATGTGACCTATCTTTGAGGTCTAATTAAAGTGTTTTCAGTGGCTTATCACCTGTTCCTGATTACATCTAAAAAAAGTGATTCAATCACTTTTCTTTCTTTGTCTCTCTGTCTTTTTTTTATGCCACATTTATTCAACCTGCCGATAGTCACTGGATCATTTATGCATATTTAACATGATAGCGATGCATTAAAAATGTCAAATATAAAATGAAACAAACTTTCCCAGTGTTATGGGGCATTGAATATGTACATAAAGACAAGAATAAATAATAATAAATTTTTTTTTAATCAAAATTGACTTGTTTGGATGTTCAGACCTAAAGGGAAATAATTCATTGTTATATATATTATACACACTTCTAAATACAACAACAAAATACAAGTAGGGTCCGCATAAATTGTCTCTTATAGTTAATATATTATAGTTAATATAGACTGGGAGATAATTATTAGACCAAGAAAACACTAGAAAACCTTTTGATAGAAAAAACTACAGCTTGAATCCGGAAAAGGAAGAGGAAATGTTGTGTGCAGAGGTCACCGGGACCTCGCGGTGGCAGCCGGGACGTTGGCAGACTGTGAGCCTGTCTGAGGAGAGCTGCGTGTCCCCAGTGTCCGCTCCGGTCGCCCGGTCAGGAATGCGCCTCACGAAGTCGCTGTGTGGTGTAATATTTGATGAGACGTTAGCGGGGAGTGAGGTCTAAGGAGAGTCATGGTTTGGCTTTGTTTACACTGCTAGTAACGCAGCAGCTGACGGTGCCTCACAGCACGCTTAGGTCGATAGCTTCAGTCTCAGCACACCTGCTAGCTGCTAGGAAGCTAGTTTGAGATCCGACGGGAGAGCCGGACTGTCTGCTGAGCCCGGCCGGTGCTCCGGACAGAGGAGGTGGTGGCAGGCGGGGGCCGGGACAACACGACGGGGTGGAAGTGAGTCAGGAGCGGCTGATGAGTTCAGACCAGAGCGGAGAGCCGCCGCTGCTAAAGGAGGAGGAGGCCGACCCGGGACCGAGGACCGGCGGGAAGGACGAGGCTTCGTCGGGGAGCGAGGGAGGGTCCGGCGGCATGGTGAGTGAGGCCTGCTACTGGCGAAGAGTTAAGCTGCTGATCAATGGAGACCTGTACGCCTCCTCCACGATGTTTATTAGACAACAGATACATTTAACACCAACAGCACTCATTTAAACCGGAGTTTCAGCTTCGCTTTGACTTTGAGACCAGTCGAGTAACGTTAATCACTAAATGGTTGTATTTAACGGTGAGGTGATTGATTGTCAAGCGAAAACAGCCCTTAAATCCTGCACACACGGCAGCACTTGTAAGACTACTAACTTGAACCCAGCACAGGCAGGAAATTGACTTACGAGGATCCAAATCTGCACTGCAGCTCCAGACACACGGCTAACGTTAGCTTAGCTCTCGGCTGGAACAAGCCAGCTCATTAGGTAATGAGTTTGCTGAGTAATCATTAGCCTGTAAGTTAACTTATGGTGCAGCTGTGCGATTACGAAGATGCTAGGTGGAGCGAAGAAGCGCTGATTACGGTGTTTTCTAACTGTATGTGATCGATGCTTCGATTATTAGCGAACAGAGTTCATTCAATCGAACGTTTCTGTTAGCTAATCGTAGCTGCTAGCTAACCCAGCTAGCGCAGTGACATGCGTTGCAAACACCCGGCCTGTGCTGCGCAGCGCAGTCAGCTGACTTGACTCGGCTTGAGACGGCCTGTAACACAGAAACATACATTGTAACCATGTGTCAAGTTGCACTGCAGCACGTACGTGATCGCGCTCTCTTAAATGACACCGAGGCCTCATGCAGTCTTTTGTAGCCGGTGTCTTGAGGCACATTGTGGCTGGCAGCTGTTCGTGTCAGGCCGAGTGCTTTCTGCAGAGAAAAGGAGGTGGATCCATTTGCAGGTAGAAAGTGCTCATGTCAAAAGTAGTGAATTTGACCAGTGACTGTCGATTCAAGGTTAGTGCGCAGCAGCCATCCACTCCATCACATAGGATCACAACCCACAGTTGGCTTATACCGACACCACATCAGCATCTGTCTGCCTTATTATGTGCACTATGTGGTCTATTCCTGGCCACAGATCTCTGCAGGGTCACGATTTCTCCTGGAGCCCGCAGCCGCTTTGATATGAGAGGCAGATCATGCCTTTTTTTAATAACGTGTGCTAAAAATAAAATAGGTGAAAATAGCTCAAATTAATTAATATTGTTAATTTGTTGTTTCTACCTCATTATATCAACAGGTTTATTACTACAGACCAGTCACACAAAACTTAAAAAAAAAAAAATCGTTCTCCTCCTTGAGGTTAACAGGTTAATTTTTCAACAGGGGATCATGGGGCACAGTTCATTGCACTTTGGTTTCCTATTATATGCCACCCAGTGGTATGCAGGTCTGCCCACCATCCAAAGATTGCACCAGGTGATTTCACTTGGTGTCCCCCTCCCCCCAATATAAGGTTAAAGTAATTAGTGAAATCAGCAGGTGTAGTGATTGGCTGGCTGTAACCTGCATTCTCTGTCCTCTGTGGTGTCATTGGAGACCCTGTTGTGTAATGTCTTGTTAAATCTTCAGGGTTTTTTTTTTCTTCTATGTTTTTGCTGCCTGGTTTTTGTTTATACGTTTACGCTTTTGTGAAGGTGGATGTTCTTTTCGCTCATGCAGTACAGACGGTAATGTTTACCTTAACAACACAGGGTTAAATTTGATCTCAGGTTCTGATACGCACTCAATACTTTGAGAAGATTAATTTGTGAAAGTGGAGCATGCATAAATATTACACAATTGTTAGTTAAAATTATTATTTTTTTAAATCTACATACTTGCCATTAGACAACTAGATTAATTTCATTGTTTGTTTTATATTTCCCAAAAAATATTGTCATAATTGGATCAAGTTAATCATCATCAACCCTCAGATTTCCTGTGCTTGGGTCTAAACCCAATAACTATTAGCTTTATTTAATACAGTGAAGTTGCTTGGTGCTTAATGCTCTGTACTCAATGTTAAATATAAAAAAGTAACAGTTAATGTAGATAAATTGAGCATGTTTGACCTTGTAGTTACAGAACATACTGTTGGTGTTCGGGTAGTGTTTTGATCCTTTTAGATGTTTGTTTAAAACTTGTTCCATAGTCAACAAATTTGACTAAATTTTATATTTTTCAAAATATTAATTAATTGTGACTGTAAGATGTATTATGCCACTAGAGATGAGATGGCAAATCGGCGAAGCAGTGAGAATATTGAAGGCGTGATGCTCAGTGTCGTGTAGCTTTCAGTTATAGATTTAGCACATCAGTCTTTCAGATCTATTCAAATATTAATCAACTGTTAATGGCATCCGCCTGATTTAGATGACACATATTTTCAACATTGTTTTTGTCCCTGTGTATGTTCTAAAATGTGGCGATTCACCTAAAATACTAGTTTGTTCTGTTTTTTAATGTTTATATATTGAGCCTGTTTAAACCTGCTGCTTCTGCTTTGAAGGTCACCTCTAAGGGCGCCGGTTTGAACCCAAATGCCAAGGTGTGGCAGGAGATGCCTGTGGCCCCCAGCGAGGCTGTTACCAACAGCCCTCAATGGCCCCCCGCAGACATCAGTGAGGGTGAGATACACTTCTATCAACCCAATTAGATATCCATCAGAATATTAACAACTGACTTATGATTTTATTACTGTTTAGATATTTTATATTTCTTTGGAAAAGTGGACATTGTGATGAAGACTTGGTGCAGCATTAGTTTCATGTCTATTAATATTTTTCAACGCCAGCTATGGCAGCTATATTTTGCCTCAAGTTCTCACTTTTCTAGATGATTATACCTTTTTCTTCTGTATTTGTATATGTTTAAACACTATTAATACACACACACACAGAGTGGACGAGGGAATTTATCGAGGGGAATCGGCCCTGAAAACCAGACCAAAACACTTTACCTTGTTCACAGGTTATTCCGAGCTGTCGTCTGCTGGGTGCAAGCAGTACACTGTGGGATTCACGGCCCTGGATGACAGCAGCTCCACAGCAACAGCTGAGATAGCAGTAAATGGAATGGACCCTCCAGAGTTGGGCTTTTCCCCCGCTGAGTCCACCATTGGGAGCTCAGGTCAGTCACATCACATGGAGTCGTCTCCACGACTGTGGCTGCACCTCAGTTTTCAATACATTTATTCATTTTAATAGTTCATCTAAACGATATAGTTCAGATGGGATCTAAAACTTCACATGAGCCGAGTCAATAAACTGTATTTACATACAATATATCAGACACTGACGGCGTCCATAGCCGAAATACAATAATATCCTGCGAGAATTGCCTCTCAGATTTGTTTTCCATAGCAGCTCATGTACAAGTCTGCAGGTTTTCATTTTCCCAGCTGATCGGCTCAGCAGTTGCCGTCACTGATGAAAATGTGCTAATCAGTAGGTAGAGTTTGAAATTTGTCCAGCAGCAAGGTGAAACAGGGCACACGCAGACTATTTACCCACACCAGACCCATAAAGATATGTATTTCATGCACCACTTTACCACACATGCAAACCCTGTGCTCAACTCAGGATAATGAGCACTTGACTTGTTTGGACTGGTAGTTACAATTCACAGAAGATGTGTTCCTTAAAGGGTAAACTCAAAGAACATTGGCTTCTACACATAACCCATGTCTTTACAAACTGTGCATACCTAGTTTAAAACACAGGCTTTAAATTAAAACTTTTACAAGCCTGATGACATAATCAAGCAGGGTTTTTAGACTTTAGAACTGCAACCACTATAGAACCACAGAAAATATGATAAACTGTTTTCACAGATTCAGTAGTTTACATTATTAATTACTCGCATGACTTGCATATTACTCCTTTTTATAAAAAAAAAAAATAAAGCAGCAGCCGACGCTCTACAGTCATGCTCAAGTATCTCTGAGATGGTTCAGATGCCTGAAAGACACTGCAGAGTAATGCTTAAATAATTGTAAAGTCATAGTGTGTAACAGGCCTATCATATACTATCTTAGCTAGCTTATACTATGTTAAATCAAAGCTGTAGCTTTATCAAAGGGTGACAAGAGGGTTGATGAGATGCAAAGTGGTGACCGCCAGCCAATGCATGTTTAGCTCCTCGATATATAAAAGCTTCACTGACATTGTGTTTTTGGTCCCCAGTGGATTCGAAAACTGAAGAACAGCCGATCTCCTCTGAAAATCTACGTGAGTCTCTAAAGAAAGAACTGGAGTTTTATTTCTCAAGGTAAGAGTCAAGCATGTAAAACACCTTTTTAAAACTGTTTTGGACTGGTTGTTTCTCCCGTATCAAGATAATCTTCATGGGGTTTTCTTTCCTGATTCAGAGAAAACCTCTCGAAGGATCTGTACCTGATGTCCCAGATGGACAGCGACCAGTTTGTCCCCATTTGGACCATCGCCAGCATGGAGGGCATCAAAGTCCTCACCACTGACATGGACCTCATCCTGGATGTGCTGAGATGTAAGTGGGAAAGTTTAAGAAGGTGTTGTGTTTTTTTGTTTTTGTTTTTTTTGATCGTAGAAATCTGTGATGTGTCTTGATTGTAATTTACCTCTCTTCCCTCAGCTTCTCCCATGGTACAAGTGGATGAGAAAGGGGAGAAAGTGCGTCCAAATCACAAGCGGTGCATTATCATCCTGCGGGAGGTCCCTGAAACCACACCTGTTGAGGTAATGCTAACATAGCAGAACAAACTAAAATGAAAAATTAACCTGATGTTTCGCTCAAGTGTGACACTATCCCTGTTGTTTTTATCTTCTTAGGAAGTCGAGTCACTGTTCAAAAATGACAACTGTCCAAAGGTGATAAGCGTCGAGTTCGCACACAACAACAACTGGTACATCACATTCCAATCAGACACAGATGCTCAACAGGTAATGCCAGTCGAATTTCACTTTCTTCAACTATCTGAGGTATTCAGTTGAAATCTTGCATCAAGATTTACCTATTTTTTTTTTTTTAATTTTTAATTATTTGTGAGGGAGCATGTGCACTGGTGAACATAAATGCCGTCCCTACAGCAGGCCATAATTTAAACATAATAACACAGGACACATAATACAAAGTTACACACAGTAGCATTTAACACACAATGTCAATTGGAAACGGCAAATGTATGCTTGTCACATTTAAAAGCAAGGCTCTTCATGTCGTCAGGTAGGACGTTTCACTGATTTGTGGCTTTCACGGAGAAAGCTGACTGCCCAAATGCAGTGCGAAGAAGTATTACAGAGGATGTTCTTGAGGGTTTTCTAGAGTTCACTGAATGAAAATAACCTCACATAATGGAGTACAGGTCAAACCATTTAAAAACAAGGAGCAAACGTTAATATGATCTAGTTCAGTAAATTGTATTTCTTCAATACCCCACAGTGATGATAATGTGTTGGCTTTTTAATCCAGAGGACTGCGGTGGTTTTATGGCTACATGTAGTGAAGTAGGACATATGGGAAAGTATCATGACATGTATGGATAACGTGGCTGCATCCAGAGACGGTTTCTAATGTGTGATGATTTTCAATTAATACTCCCTGTAATTTGAGATTATCAGTATTTTTCCAGTTACATTTTGCCTCATTCATTGTATTAAGATAAAAGCAAGATCGGCTCTTGAATAATGGTCGTCTGTTATGCTCCCCTAGGCATACAAATACTTGAGAGAGGAAGTAAAAACATTTCAGGGAAAACCCATTATGGTGAGTAAAACTAAAAATCCCCTTTTTAATCATTTGAGAAATGCCCCTGTTGTGAAGCGGTTTCAGTCATTTCACTCTTTGCTGTTTGTCCTGATATTTCCTTTGTGACAGGCCAGAATAAAGGCCATCAACACATTCTTTGCGAAGAATGGCTACCGTAGCATGGACAGCAGCCTGTACGCCCAGCAGTCCCAGAGCCAGTCCCAGTACAGTTCCCCACTCTACATGCAGCACGTCTACCCCCAGCAGCAGTACCCAGTCTACGGCATCGTACCTCCCACCTGGACGCCTTCGCCTACACCGTATTTTGAAACTCCTCTGGTGAGACAGGCAGAACTTTCCCATAATATAAATTTCCATTTCCAGCTACTGTTGATTTTTCTGCATCATAACCTCCAGTGTGTAAAATATGATGCAAACGGTTAACTTTCAAAGCTCTGCATCTGAATAACCTGAATAAACACTTGTTAGTCATTGCCACCTTTTTATAGCAAGTGAATACCAATAAGTCTTTCGTTTCTGGCCTCTAGCAATTTGAATTGTCAGTAGACGTAAGCGCACAATGTTTTGCATAACAATTAGTTAATCAAAATATTCTGTATTTTTCAACAGCAGTTCTACACGCATAGCAAACGTATACAGAAAATGTATTTTCACGTTCTTATACGTGTATAACGTAATTTTTTTTTTTTCTTCTCCTTGTGCAGGCACCGTTTCCCAACAGCAGCTTTGTTAATGGCTTCGGCTCCGCTGGACACTACAAAACTAGCTCCAGTTCTCTTAATATCACTCGCCCATTCAACAGAAACCGGTAAGAACTGTTTTTTTTTCCCCCAGAAAAATTGTTAAATTGTGAGTTTTGACTTAAATCTTAGCCTGATATTTGCATACACATATTGAGATTGTAATTTTTTTTTTTACCACTTGTCTTATTGTTTGCATGATAAATGGTGAACATCAGATCATCTGCAATTAGATTCTGTCTAAAGATAACCCATCCAGGGAACTGTTCTTCACTCCCTGTCTTCTTGCTGTTCCCACAGTGTCCCTCTCTATTCCAGAAAGAATGTAATAAATGCCTTCAGGTACCGCTATTATACTGTACAATAAGCTTCATCGCTACCCTCATCTCTTCCCATACTGCAGCCAAATGACTCAGTCCATAACAGGGCCCATGTGGTCTGCCAGTCAGAGTTTTATGGCCATAATCCTTTTCATTGCTGTGGTAAATGTTTGTTGCCTCATATCCTGGATATGTCAAGTCATTTGATAAATTTAAGCCTGCCTACTAAACGGCAGCAGCTGTTGTTTGATTCTGAGCATTTTCCAGTTATCACCACCTTCCGAAATATCTGCTTTGCATTTACATTATTACATGTAACAGTTTCTCTCCATCCCAACTAACAGCCTTTTTGTGTGTCCATAGTTTTTTTTTTTGTTTGTTCATCAGTGTTTTTCTTTTTTAACCATATGCCCTGTGTTTTGATGTTATAACAATGACATGCTGACAGTTTGAGTGTAGTTTAGGTCAGCCTAGCTGTCGACATCTATTCTGTAAACTTTGAATTTGTTGCAAAGAGATGACAACTTTGCATGTTGGTTTATGTGGTTAAACAACAGCTTCACAAAGGAAAATCTCACTGGACTCTTCCCATGTCCGACCCGGTGATGAGATCATGATGCGCATAGAGGGAAACTGGGGTTTGGAGTGACTGACTTTGGTTCTCTCTTTCTCCTAATCTTTCACTTTTCTTTCTGTCCTTCCTTTCCAAAGTCAGAAGCTTCACTCCCGTCCCAATGAGCGTTCAGATTATGAGATCTGAGGGTCAAAAACTCATGAGAAGATCAACCAATCACGCTGCTAGGTTTTTTGCAATTTGAAACTTGTTTCGGACACATTATATGCCTAAAGTGGTATTTGCAGGACATTAAGATATTTGTAGCCTGTCTACGTCTTACCTGGGTGTTGTCAGCTCTTCTCAATGAGTTTGGTTGCCAAACGTGTATATAGTACGTTTCCACTGCTTCAACCAATCATAAGCACAGTTGTACAGAAACCCCTTGCATGTGTACACATTCTCTTTGAGGACACAGCATGCTGTCTTACTCCTCCAGCAAATCAAGTTTGGTTGGTACCACCAGTGTTTCCATTAAACTTGTGTAACGGCCACCATCGTCAGAAAATTGGAAAAAAAAGACTTACTGCAGTCTGTTCCAGTTTCCACCCCCCCAGTGCGATTACAGAGCAGATTTCTATGTGTAATTGCATTAATGTCCAAACAAGAGTCCCTCTTATAGGGCCATACACTGGTTTTACATGTTGTAGCCCATTAAATTGGATTTTTTCTGATTCTATTTTCTGAACCATAAAGATGGAAGGATAAAACTGCATATATGGATTATTGAACAAATGTTCCTATGGCACGAACAGCTGCCTTGAAAGCAGGAAAGGAGTGGTTACAGATAATGTAATGTATCTATCTGTTCTATTAAATGGACTTTACATGTGTTTAAAACAATACAACAACAAAAAAACACCAGTATGGTCAGTGTTATGTCCTGAAGTTAATTCCCATCCCCGCAAGTAAAAAGCTGTACAGGAAACACTGGTTGCCAGTATGTCTTCTGAGTTTTTTAACAGAATATTTACGGTGGGCATCTTCACCTGTTCCCATCACAACAGAAACCATGTGAAGCCCCAGGGGAGGACAAATGAGGTGACTTCAGCATCCATAACTCCTGTTCCCTTGGAGAGTCTGACTGGACTGCGCGGACCGCAGCCCCCCACTCCTGTTGCTGCTGCCGCCGCCACTAATCCAGTCCACACAGCGTCTGACCTGAGCACAGTGTTCTCACATCTCTCCTCCTCTTCCTTGGACCCCAGCGACGACGGCGGCATGGCAGGACGTGGAAGGTAAACATTGTTTCAGTTCCTGTCAGATGTGTGTGCGACTGTCATGGCTGCTGCTCACAGGCTGCGACTTCAGCGACATTTGACTGATGGTTGAGTCACACATGATTTGTTTGCCTTACAGACGGAGCACAACTTACAGAGGAACACGGAGGAGGCGAGAAGATGAACGGATTACGGTAAATGGCAACTTTTTGTTGTCATAAAAACGTCTTATGTTGCGTTTAAAAACATGAACCATCTCACTCACTCAATTTCAATTTCCTCTATCAGAAGCCTGTACCACTAGCAGAAGTCAAGGTTTCTCCTCCCAAGTTTGATTTGGCTGCGACCAATTTCCCCCCTCTTCCTGGCTGCGTGGTCAGCACACAAGGAGAGCCAGTGCTAGAAAACCGGATGTCAGATGTTGTACGCGGTTTGTACAGGGACAAGGTAAGAGGAAATCCAGACTGTAACTTTGTAAATGTCCTGGATAAACTGCACTGACAGGATTGTTGAGAGGGGGACTTCAGAGATGTCGTCTTGCTTTTTATAGACAGAACAAGCCAATAAAGAAGCCACTGTGAGTCCGGCTTCAGGCCAAGCTCCAGTCACAGAGGAGGCTGTGGCTGTCTCAAGTCCTGCCCTGACAGCAGTGAAAGCTGCTGCACAACCACTTGGACCCTGTGCCCCTGGGTATGTCATTAATTATTATTAGTTTGTTACTATTATTAGTTAAACTAGAACATTTGGTACATAGATTCAAACATCTGTGTTTTAAGTTAAAATGGTAACTTGAAGGTCTGGTTTTGGTTTTGCAGTATCACTCGTCAGGAGAAGAGGGTTGAACGGGCAGAGGTCACACCTCCAAAAGTGACCCCACGCGCACCTGTTCAAACTACTGTTAACCCCTCCACCACCTCCTCCTCCTCATCCTCCACCACCACACAGCCTGTGTCGAGCTCCAGGCCTCAGCCCTCTGCTGCCTCCACGCCCGTGACACCCAGCACGCCAGCCCCTGCTCCAGCCACTAACTCCACCCCTGCACCGGTAAGAATCTGGCTCTCTGTAGTTTCATCAAGCAAGCACTTGAGCATATTTGTCCTCCTGATGATGAGATCTTTTGCGCATAGAGGGAAGTGAGGTAGTGGACTGACTGGCTTTGGTTCTCTCCCTCCTCTATCTGTCACTCTCCTTCAGTATTTCTGTCTTTTTATCTCTCTGCTCTTTCCCACCAAAGTCCAGGACATTCACTCCTACCCCAATGAGCGTTCAGATTATGAGATCTGAGGGTCTGACAAGAAGAGTCAAGAAGAAAATGTATTGTTTAAATTCATAGAAGTGAGTTTTGCATCTTAATTATGCCTTTTCCCTGTCTTAGATTCAGGAGCCCCGTAAGCTCAGCTATGCCGAGGTGTGCCAAAGGCCACCAAAGGATCCACCCCCTGCAGCCCCTGCAGCTCCTGCAGCCCCTGCACCAGCTTCCTCTGGCACTGCGTCAGGCCAGCCGTTACGCGAGTTGCGCGTCAACAAGGCTGAGGAGCCGGGCTCCAGCGGTGGTCCTGGAGAAAAGCAAGAGAAAAGCCACGACAGGGAGGGTGGATGGGAATGCAAGGAGAGCCGGCCACCGCGTGAACGTGACTCTCAAGGCTACCACCGCAGCAACGGCCCCAGAGGCAGCGGGGGCCTCAAGTTCCGGGACCAGAGGCGGCCGCCTATGGCCCAACGCAGCTCCCCACAGGGAGGCTACAGGCACACTGGCAAAGAGCAGAATATCCCACCAGTATCGCCGAAGTAAAAACTTGATATAAATAGAAAAAAGATGTATGAATATATACATGGATATATATACAATTATATAAATACGAATAACAAAAGCAACAACATTATGGTAGCCACCTTCCCCCCTGGGACTTGTCCACAGAAAAGCTTTTAAAATGACGATAAGACCGGGACATCCAGGACTAATGGGCAGAATGACATCTGAGGAACTTTTAATGAATGATTTGAAAAAAGGAATCAAAAAAAAAAAGTTTTTGGCCTCCAGCATTATGCTTAAAAGAAATTAAGTGCAATTTATCTGGAGGCCGTCTCATTTATGCTCTGCTAGGGAGAGGTGGGATGCTGGGCCGCGTAAATGGCCCTCTACCTTTTTTTTTTTTTTTTCTTTTGGATTTAAGAATAGATGTTGGTCTACGAGAACAATATGCACTAAGAAGAAAAGAACATGCATATATGTCATGTACATATACAAAGATATCACTAACACGCAATGAGACATCAGTTTTTTTTTTTTCCTTGTGTGCTTAGGTTTGCAAGTATGACTGAAGGGTTGACTGATGTCCGTGTATGCATCGATTGTTAAACAAAACGATTGAAGTGCTCCAGTGTGCTGTTGCACCGTTGTAATGAAATGGAGGACGTTTTGATTTTTACATCAGAGATTCAGAATCATTGTCCCGAAACTGGACAGTGTGGTCTTCTAATGTATATTAATGAAATGTGTTCTACGGTGGTATTTTGATCCTGGTTCATCACTTGGCTTAAATTGTATCAGTCGGATATCAGAAACTGTTGATGTACGCCGCAGTCAGATGTGTGGTTTTGTTTTGAAGCAGAAATCCCACTTTGGGGTCCTCACTGGCCCGTTGGCCCGTGGTGAACCTGCTAGCCTGGTCCAAAGTTTTTCATCTTAAATTTTATCTCTGGCTCGAAACGTTTTGGATCCACCCACTCCAGTGGGTCAGAACATTGTCATGTTTGATAATCAGTCAGGTTCTATGTTTACATGTTTGTTTGTTTTTGGGTAGTAGGGTGATCTTTTCCATGAGAGAGGACGACAAAAAAAAGAGAGAAAAAAAAAAAAAAGAATAGGTTAAAGGTAAAATTTGACTGCTCAGTGCACCAGATGGTTTAGGTGAGGTTTGGCTTTTCTACATCACAGGATATCCAGGTTAAGCTTTATATCTGTGAATTGTTCTTAACAATGGCATAGTGTCAAAATAGAGTGCTGTTAGCTAAGGATAATAGCTACATAATATTTGGCAGCCAAGTTGTGGGTATAAAAAAAAAAAAAAAATTGGAACATTTTCACGTGCTATGTGCCAGCTGCCTACAATTATAGTGTGCTAGGATAAAGTTTTGATTTTTATTGACAAGCTCTGCTAAATAATGTAGTCTTGGGGAAACTTTTGGCCCAGTGAAACTGGATTTTGAAGAAACTGTAGAGGTGTAGTAACCTATGCTATCTCATAATAACCCTTCACTAGAAATATGTGTGTGGGAGAATGTAATTGTACTAGTACTGAATTTACAGAGGGAGGCTTTTGACAGCAGGTATCCACCAGATTGTTTTGTGCTTTTAGAGTGAGTTTGCTGTTTTTCTTTTCTTTTTTCTTTTCTTTCCTTTTTTTTTTTTTAATTTGAAAATCAAAACAGGTTGACTTAGAATTTGAAGTTTGACTCACTGTATTGCTTTTTAATTTTATTTATTTTAATTTCTGATGCACAACGCTTTTCTCCCAATCTTGGTAGGCTGGTTTCCCCAAAGTTGTGTGAAATCGCATTGGCAAAATAAAATCACGCAGATGGCATTTATATACTGATTGAGATGTCAGCTGAGAGAAAATACTTGATCCATTGACTTTGGGTTTAGTAATGCAGTAAAATGAGTAACCAATCACTGGGGCTGTTATTTCTTTTTTTCTTTAATGAGTATGAGCAGCTAGTGGTTTAGTATAATTAAATAAATGCACTAACTTGTTTTTTGAAAGTAATCTTACTCATGAGTAATGTGAAATCATTTTAGACGCATATGGTTGATGTTGACAGGCTTGCAAATACCTACAGGAACCCCTCTCCCACCCCCTTCCATATGTTTGGGTTATTTTCTGTTTAATTTGGGTTGGGGTGGCAAAAGGAAATATAGTAATGGATCAACCAAGTGTTTGAGACACAATCCTAGAACTGTATGAAATGTCACCAAAAATAAATTATTTTGATTTGGCCTCCCAGTGTCTTCATTTCTTTCTGCTATCTTGTGCACACATTAACAGAAACCTTAAATAATTAAACCTTTCTGAATTTAAAGGCATCTTCAGCTCATGTCTCCTCCCCCGCTGGAGTTCTGCTGACTAAGAATTGTGTGTGATGAGCTGCATGCAGATACACAGCCTTTATACAAAAATCCTGCAGAAAGGTCATAAGGTCACTAATGGAGGAACTAGAGCTATAATATAACTCTAGGTCAGCTTGTGGTTCTCAGTTTAAACCTGTCTAACCCCAGCACCTCTATATTTGGGAACGTATTAATTTGGGTCATTTATTGAGGAAAATCATTCAGTAGCTCCAGCTTTTGCTCAATAAATATGAAAATGTGCTCATTTTCTCTGTATTTTATAATTATAAATTGAATATAATTGGGTTTTGGGGTGTTTCCATCAAAAAGAGCAATTTGACAATATGAACTAATAACTTTAATCGTATGTATGTAATTGAAAGATGATTAATTATGAAATAAACGTTAGTTTGAGCCTTAGTCTATTTTTAAACGTCAAGCTGACAGAAACTGTTGCCTTGTGGATTCTTTGCTGTCAAAAAAAGAATAAATTAAAAAAAAAGAGAAAATACGCGAGGCCGCTGGTTCAGCGTCTCTTCCGGCCGGCGGCTCTTCTTAACATGGACATGAGCTGAAGGCATTCACGGCATCCTGCTGGATGCCTGCGGGCTGCCATACGTGCCTATATTGGGAAAGTAGGTACACAAGTACATATATATACAACAACGTGGCTCTTTAGCCAGGCTGCGTGAAGGACGATAATCAAAGAAAACATCAGGTTAACTGAGGTCATCGTTAAAAGCGACTGTTCACTGGTCAGGTTTAAATAGAGGGCGAACACGGGCTCGAGGCGGAGGGCGTGGCCGCGAGCTGTGACGTTTAGTGTTTGTGAGCAGCGGGCGACAACAACACGGTAGCCTGTCAAGCCCTTCAAACCGTGGACCGTGAACGGTACGTTACCCCAAAGGCCGACATCGGTAATTTATCGTTAGTTGTCGCGAGGAGTCCTTGAAAACACATCGTCACGCGGTTGAAATACATGTTATTTGATTTTATCGCCTACGAGTGTCGGTTGTTCCTCGCATATCGATGCTACCGTTAGCTCGCTAAGGTAACTTAGCTAACTTAGCTGCTGCAAGTTTAGCCGGAGATCTTTTCTATTTTTATTTTTTTCAAATCTGCAAACAGGTAACTCTTGCGATTTGCACATGAACGCCAATCAGTAAAATATACAACGTATTTATTGAACGTTAGCAGACTGTCTTCTTTCTGTTATGGAGCACATTCTTGTCAAGTAGCTCAGCTAACATTAATTATCAGTCATTCTATTTACTACAACCGTAATCATTCATATTATATTGTCAAGGAGCGAAAGTGATTGTGAGCACAGAATAGAACAAGAGAGTCATTTTTGTTTTAAGTAACTAATATAAATAATCATGTGTGATTGTCCTTATGACTGTCTTCAGGACTTATTTTACAATCAACAAGTAAGTAATTCTCGAAATTATGATTCACATGATGTGAAAGTGGTTTTATGAATGATAAACTCTGTTGCTAGGCAATATTCAATACAAATCATCCCAGCAAAACGGATGACAGTTTGTAAGACCAGTGTATCAAACACACATAGGAATGTATTGTGTAATTTTACACAAAAATGAAACAATACGTTTAAACCAAATACTTTGTAGCACATATTTCAGCATGGCATTGTGCAAACTGTCATTCTGGGTATACATTATGTAATATTGAAATAGTCATATGAAGTACATTCCCTGCCACTACCTAAGAAGAGCTATAATCACCCAAAAACATGAGGGGCCTTTTTTTAAATGTTTTGGATCTCCGTTGTGTCTTACAGCTTTTAACACAAACGTCTTGAAAACGGCGTTGCAGCGTGCCATTGTGTCACCCAGCTTGGGTGCCATGGTCCTCTGTTATACATGAGCTCTACTATGTGGTACATCATGCAAAGCATTCAAAGTAAATACTCGTTGTCCGAGCGGCTCATCCGCACCATCGCAGCCATCCGCTCATTCCCACACGACAATGTGGAGGATCTCATTCGTAAGGTAGGCCTGTTTGTCATCCAGTTAAAATTTAAATGAATAATATCTCTCAAGTGTTATCACATTTATTGACATCTTTATCTCTTGTATGCCTAAGGGAGCTGATGTGAACCGGATGCATGGCACACTTAAGCCTCTGCACTGTGCCTGTATGGTTGCTGATGCTGACTGTGTGGAGCTACTGCTGGAGAAGGGGGCAGAGGTATGTTATAGATGACTCCGACACACAGCTTTTAACATCTAAAACTGAATAGTGACTTTACTAAAAACATAGCTGCATAGACTGTGTTGTTGGAAAATAAAATGCAGAGGACGTACATGGAAGTCAAATTAGAATTGCAACTAAGGGTTATTTTAATTATCAACTAATCTGTTGATTATTTTCTATCAATTAATCATTCATTTGTATGAAACATTAGAAAACAGTGAAAATATCTGCCACAATATTGAGTGTAAAGTGGTGTCATAAAATCTTTTGTTTTATCCAACAGTCAAAAACACAAATATATTTAATTTACTCTCATGTAAGACCAAGAAAAGCAGCAAATTCTCACATTTAAGAAAGTGGAATCATTAAAAAATTGGCATTTAAAAAAACAGTTTTCAAAATAGTTGCTGATTTTCTTACAATCAACCAATCAATTAATCGACCAATCTCGAGCTCAAATTGCGTGATAAGAATTTAATTTTTGCCTTTTTTTTATGGTGATTAGTGAAGAGACAGACAGGAAATAAGGTCAGACAGATGGGTGCACCTAAACACATCAATAAATAAGTTTGAAATAAGAAAGGTAAAACTGAGCATTTTCAATGAAGGAATCTATCTCTGAATGTTGGAGTTTCATACTGTAAGAAAAATAAAGAAAATCGTCAGCTGAATCCTTTTTAATATAAGACGATTGCTTATTACATTACTTTTTCTTTTCAGGTGAATGCTTTGGATGGATATAACCGCACAGCCTTGCATTATGCAGCAGAGAAGGATGAGGGCTGTGTGGAGCTGCTGCTGGAGTATGGGGCCCAGCCAAATGCTCTGGATGGAAACAAGGACACTCCACTTCACTGGGCTGCCTTCAAAGATAATCCTGAGTGTGTAAGAGCCCTGTTGGAGAGTGGGGCCTGTCCCAATGCCCAGGACTACAACAATGACACACCTTTGAGCTGGGCAGCAATGAAGGGCAACCTGGAGAGTGTCAAAGTGCTATTAGAGTATGGAGCCCAAGTCCATGTGACCAACCTGAAGGGCCAGACCCCTATTTCCCGACTGGTGGCCTTGTTGGCCCGGGGACTGGGCACCGAACAGGAAGAAGAGTGCCTGGAGCTGCTGTGCCGGGCAGCAGGGCGGTTTGAGATTCGACGAGCTGACGGCACCCTTCCCAGAGAGCTGAGTAAGGATCCCCAGCTACTGGCGAGGCTTACCAATATGGTGGCTCAGGCTCCCACACTTCGCTCTCTGGCACGCTGTGCTATCCGACAGAGTCTCGGAGTGCAGTTTCTCCCTACTGCTGTTAAAGAGCTTCCTTTACCAGAGACTATCAAAGAATATCTACTGCTGAGAGACTGAGATAGTAAAACCATTGGTGCTCTCAGACCTCACTGGCTGATTATTGATGGCTCAACACACAACATTTATTGGCAAGGAAGTCTACATTGAATTAGCGGATATTGTCTGACGGTGGCCCTCATTCATCAAATTTTCTTGCAAATGAAAAAACAGATTCATGCACTGGGAGAGACATATTAAATTATTATTAAATTAAATTATGCACATTTAAATAAGCAGCTTTTGTTTTGTAGTTTATATTGGTACACCTGATCAGTTTTGGCTGTAGGAGCAAAATTGCACCAGTGCATTATCTTTGTATTGTTATATAAAACATCTACCCAGCCCACCCTGCATGTAGCACAGAAAGAATCAGTCCCTCCAGGATTTCGTGTATTTGTATTTTTATGATTATTGCAGCCAAGAATGCTTGTTTTTGCCGCGGCTTTTCTCCAAATCTGCGATATAATTTGCAATGTCTGCTGTTATTAAGATTGGATGGGTGAGAACACACCTGCAATTACTGCTTATCACTATATGGTGCTGCCAAAGAGAACAAAATGGAGATCTTCAATATTAGAACTTAAAAAAAAATATGTCACCTCAAAATAAGCACCTAATAAAATAAATTATGCTATTAAAATTTCAACATAGAAATATAGTTTAATTTCCAAAGTTCCATGTTTTATGGCAGGTGTGATTTATCCAGATTTGTCTTTAGATTTGACCATTTCATATGGAAAAGTTGCAGTACTTTAGCGAAATTGCAAGCACTCGCAATTATTGCAGAAATTTCTTGAATTTGTGTTATTATTAATGTTATTTTATTATATAATTTAAAAAAAAAAAAATAAAAAATCCTCTTCCTGGAGGGACTGAACTATCTGGGTTGTTGGTCTTCATAATGAGGCATTAGTCTACTTGAACCAAGCTGTATCCAATCCTCCAGCTGTTCATAAACAGCCAGTGCATCTTTGAGATTAATAATAAGTAATCTTATTAATTTTTGTTTGCAAAATTCACAGCTGTTTATTGGACTCGTACTGTAGATTAATGAATGAGGAGTCTGTGCAGTAATTCTGTCAGAGGGTGTTGTTTCTGAATGTAGTTTGAATGAGTAGCCGTCTTTCTTCCAATCCAATCGTTTTGCAATACGGGGGGGAAACACCATCTATTAAACTGAAAATGTTAAACTCTGATATCAACATGCCTGCTGACATACATGACTTAGAATTATCTTGGGCTTTTCTTTGATGAAGGGTGCAGTTGCCAAGGAGGAATAAAAGGTTTTATTTTTTACAATGATGTCTTCAGTCTTAACTTGGAAAGATTGGAGTTTTCATGGGTGCTCACTGGTCCAAGATTTTGCAACATATGTTTAAAAATAATTTTAAATTGAATGTCTGAATGTTAGAAACCATACAATGACATGATTACTAAGTTTTTGTCCTTTTTAAGACTAAATAAGCTTGCAAAATGTATTTAAGTTAATTATGGCATCTGTCTGAAATTTCTGTGCTTAATTACGTTTTCTTGTTCTGCTGGTGTATAAATATTTCCCTCTTAGATCATGTCTTGTGTACACCTGCAAGTGTTTTTTTTTCTCGTGTGTCAACGTAATGAAAGTAAATGCCTTTATATTCCATTCTTTTTTTCTCTCTCTCCATTCTTCACAATCAAGGTAAACTCTGTTTAAACGGCTACATCCAGCAGATCATAATTAGGCACTTATAACTTTAAATGTTTAATTGTTGTTGTAGTAGGCTATGAAACCCTATTTAATCAATGTCATATTCATATTATTGGCCAGACTCCGTTTGAGGTTGTACTTGCTTAGGCCTTTCAGACTTCAGAAAAAGCACAGGTATTACTAATAACGTTAACAATGGCGATGTGACATTTCAAAATGTGTTGTGTGAAAAAGGCCTTAACGTGTGATCTTTAATGCTCAATGATTGACTATGTTTTAAAATACCAACCCAGCTAACAAGAAATACATTTGATATTAAAAGTTTACGTACATCTGTAAGAGACAGAATAATAAAATGTCAGAATAATAGGAACACATGCTGCTCTGTCACTGAAAACATACCAAAATTTAAAAATCTTGTAATATAGCACATTATCTTCCAGGTTAAAACATATACACAAAGGCATGAATATTAATTTAGTGAAGAAAAGGCTGGATTATTACATTAAACTGTATGAAACATCCTTCTGGTTAGGATTGAGACTGAATCACAGTCATTAAAATGACCTGATCTATTCTGTTTGTCCGTCTCACAACAGGGAAAGAAGTTACCTTTAGCACATTCACTTCTCAAACTATCCATCAGAGGTCTCCCTAGCCTTGTCTCTGAATCACTGGCTTGTAAAACAGCCTCAAAATGAGATATTCATTGTCATGTGTATATTCAAGGAAGATTGAAATGTAACATTTTCTGTATATTACATCAGATGGCCTCACTTTGCATATTTTATGCATTTTCAAACATATATTAAATTTCCATAATCTCAACAGTGGTGGATTTAGGATAAAATGACTAATACAACAATATAGAATTAGTCATACTTGAGTAAAAATGCAGATGCATTTTATGTCTCAAATCTGAAAGTATCCAGTTCTGCAGACAAATGCCCCCTGTGACTGCTATAATATTATATATTACAGTATTAATTTGTGTCATTTTTATTTAAAACCTTTCTGTAGCCTCTAACAAATGGAAAGTTTGACTTATTTATTTTAGGTGTCAAACAGTTATTCAAATAAGGTTAGAGAGGAAATCTCTCTTTGGTAGAACTGCTAATGCAGGGAAATCTGAAATGAGACAAGTGGCCCAAAATAGATATTATTTTTTTGTAAGATGTCTCAAGTCAGAAAAAGGTGGGATTCAGCCATTTAATCTTCAATATTGCATTGCAATTTATAAATTTATTTTATGTAAAATATTAATCTGAAAACAGTAACTGTGTAATAAAAAGTAGTAGTCCATACTGAAATGTAGTGTGTCAAAGTCAAAAAGTAGCAGAAAATGTATGTTGTTTGACTGTGTTTTTTATATGACGTTACACCAAATTCTGATATCCATCAGATTCTGTGTTACTATTTTTAAGTTTTTTAATATTCTGTATCATTTCAGCATAATTTTAAGCCAGAGAAGGACACATGTAAAGCTAGAAAAAAAAAACTTTTGAAATTGAATAAGAAAGGAGTCATTTTGACAGGTCTACTACGACATGCTGAGCACACTTCAAATGACCAGTTTCTAGGTTGTCTTGTATACGCCTGAAGGCTCAAGAAAATATGAAACACCGCATGAAACTTGTTAAAATTGGGTCAGAAAACCGAAAAGCAGCAAAGCCTTTGCCTTCAACGTCCGGATACATATTTTAACGTCTGGGTACGACAATTGACACGAAGTCTCGCGATGACTCGCCGTCGAGGGGAGTGTCAAATTCCAAGAGAGAGGAGAGGAGAGGGAGTCAGAGAGAGAGGGGCGCAAGGGTGAGTTTGTAAACACTTTATTACCTTTTAAAGTCACCATAGATATGTCCTCTACGCTAAACTACGACAAAGTAGCATCTAGCGCGACAGTTTACATTGTTTGTTACGGTTAAAATTGCACGTCTGTGTAATTGTCAAACTGTTGTGGCAGCTACAACGTTTCATTCGGATTCACTGTCTTCGCTTTGAACTCAAGTGTCAGTCTGCTAACCAGCCAACTGCTAGTTCTTCTCTGCTTTTGTGATTTTCTGACTGTCTGTAATGGCTCTAAAACATACTACTTCAACTCGGACTTCATTAAATTAATGTTATTGTTTGTTTGCTGTCATCGCTGAAACTGGTTGTAGCCATGTTATTACTCAGTTTGAATGTGCGTTCGGCCTGTTGTTAACGCTTAGCTACACAAGCTAGCCATTAGTTTTTATCGTGGACACAAAAGTTGGTCTCGGGGTTTTAACCAATAAGAATAAGTCCTACGGTGTTATTGACAGTCTCCAAAGCTTCGCATGCATTAAATGTTATTGACTGACGTACTTATAGCCAATTGCTGAAAAGAATAGGCGGTCTTCTTACGGGAAAAGGCAGGGCTATAAGTGTAGCCGTACGTAGCCAGAAGGTAATGGAGGCTAAAAAAGACAAACTTTTCAAACCAGCCATCGTTGTCTGGAAGAGGGAACTAAAAAATGTGCATGACTGGGATTTCAGTTTAACGTTAACCTCTTCTACATGTCAGAAACTCCACAATAAAAAAACAAACGGAAAAAAAAACAAAACACAAAAAACCTGCCCGTCTGTTTTTTGGCGGTAGACTTTGCTATGATGTCTATCTGGGTTTGCAAGAAGAGTCTCAAAAGAACTCAAGTAATGATGATATCCATAGTATTGCAATTTGAGCTGTTGAACGCCCCAGGATCTGCATCCCCATGCATGTCAACACCTTCACTGGGAATGTAGGTCATGTTTTTGGCAGAGTTTTACCAACTTCCATCACATAGAAAAGTGCTACACCAGAAAATGCTGCAGCCTGTTTTATACAATCAATAATCTTGACCCTCTCTCAGTAGTGACATAAATTCAGAAATTGTGTCAACCATAAATGTTCTCTGATGAAACTTAAACATCATCACATGAACACGTATGGTGATTAAATGTAGTGAATCAAAATTATAGGTTGAGCGTGCGTGCTTTTATGGATACATTTTGCCTGAGGTTGAGAAGTCTGCTTTATAGTATTTATGCTTAATGCTAAAGGGCATAAATTATTTACCAAAATTTGTTTTGGCACCAGAGGCTGTGCAGGCTCTAATTGTGATGAAAGAAAAACATCAACTGACGTGATCTTTGTTTTGACTTAGTAGTTAAAGAACTAAAACCCTGAGGCCAGTGCTAATAAAAGTTTCTGAATCAAATAGTTACAGTATTTCTGTTTTAATTTTAGATAAATGCCCTGGAGCCATCCTGTATTGTCCTGCATTGTGTGCTAGCTCGGCATAGATTTAGCTTTTAGACCTTGTTAGTTATGCAGACATGGATATAGGATTTCATTTGTTCCATTTACCAAATCTCGGGTTCACTTTGCTTACATAAATACATATTGGCTGCTGCACACACCCAGTCAGTCTGTCTCTAAAGCTCATAGCCCACATTTACAGGACCTCACCTGTGATCTAATAAATGCCCACAACCCCTCACTTAATCAATCACTGATATTCTTTATTTCTTTTTTCTTTCTGTCTTCCGCTCCCTATGTCCTCACTGACTCCCCTCCTTTACTTTTTTCTTTTTGTGGGGTCTCCACTACCCTCTGGCAATTCAAGCCTCAGATTCCAGTGTCGTGGCTGCAGTGCGAGCTATTAATACAGTTTGTTTGGTCAGTTTCCTAGCAAGCCGCATCAAACACTGGATGGCTGTGGCTGATTATAGCTGGGACACGTTCCCCTACACCTGCTGAGTCGGAGAAATCCAAGTTAACGGTGGGACTTTGGCAGCAGCTCAATGAGAGGGGCAGGAATTAAGGCACTTTGAGAGCTTCCATGTCACCTTGGGTGAAAGGAGGCGAAAAATAGGTGGACTTGATATCTAAGCCTGTAATAAATATTAGTGATGTGTATCAGGACTAATGTAACTAGCAGCCTCATTTAATGTCTCACACAGAGTTGAGGCTGAATGGAGCAGAGCATTTTACCGTTAAACCCACACTGGTTCATTAATTATTCTCAGGGTTTATTATATTATTCCATGAGACATATCTAACAATTAAAGTAATATATAATCACTAAACACTCTATATACATGTGTATCTAACAGAGGATTAGAGATAGGACCGCAGTTTTAGATGATGCTCTTCAAGATAGACTGTCTTACCACAAAGCCGACACGCAATAGATGCTGAAGAAAAGGACTAGGAAGCTGTGAAAAAAATATATTTTTCCACCTCTGTCATCTGGAATTTATGGTGGACTTTGCACAAAATCAAATTCCACAATTCATGTTGGTGCCAGCCAGTCAGATTAATGTCTAGCATGTCTTTAGTAAGATGTAAACTCTTGAAATCTGTTCCTACTCCTCACGCAGTCCACACCCTCGGTATAACGAGCTAGTTGCAGTGTCTCGTTTGCAGACACATCTCTGCCCAAATAGACTCAGTTAATTGGAAGCACTTTGTGAGAGCCCTGGCACCAACCTGTTGCCTTTCTCCAGAGCATGGGAGGTGTGCTAGAAATCAGATTGCTTGACTTCATCGGTCCTTTGATCTGTGCAGACAGGGACTACGCTTTTACTTGCAAACAGGATGCAGGCCCCTTTCCCCATAAAGACATGGAGCTGAGAGACATAACAGTTGGGCCTGTTGCAGGCTCGGCGTCATGGGAGAGCGTCATATTCCAGCGCAAGGCTTCAGTAATCATGTGTTGGCTCAGAGGCAGCTGTCCTCAGCAGAGGGAGAGATGGAAGGAAGGAGGAAAATATACTGACTTCACATTGGGAAAACTTTCAGACATTTATGCCTCGCCAACATAGTGAATAATCTGTCCCACTCAATAATGTTATGCTACATGCTCTCCTGCCATGTAGTAGTAGAGGTTAATGTGGTCATTACTTGGGGATAATACTAAACAGTTTTAACTAATGTTGCCTTCCAGTTTTTGGGAACGCCTTACATATTATGTTGGACTGATCCATCAGCTGGTTTTTTGAAATGAACATGGTGAAACAAACATTGCAAACAAGTCAAAACAGCACAGAAATAAAGAGCTTGTCATGTTAGATTGTCATAGCCAGAGAAAACGTTTAGGAAGTGGACCGCTAAGACATTAAAGGCAAACAATTTGAAGGGCTACTATTAAAGTATTAAGGTCAGACTCCATCCCTCCTCATGCATTTTAACTGAACCATGTTGAGTGTTTGTAGTGGCTTTTGTTTATTGAATGGTACATACTTCTATACATAGCAAGAGCCTTTGATGCATGTTAGTTGTTGCTGTACTGTTAGTGGGACAGAATTGTGTAATTGTTGCCAAATGTCACTTAGGGCCAGCTGAGAGTGCTAAAACTTTAATGTCCCTCGTCGCCATCCCTACAATTCCCTAATTTAAATTTAATGACCAAGTTCTTTTTTCTTTTTTCTTTTTAAAAAAAAAAAACTTCCCAGTTTGTCTTAAGTGGAGTGTTGCTCAGCTGTGCAGAGCATTGCAGGGTGGGGTGGATTGGTGGAGTTGGGGTGGGAAGGCGTATGTCCTCTGTGGAGACAGCTGATATAAGTAGTAAGCCTTGCACAGCTTTGGTTTATGTCACTGTAGCTTCAGGCACAACAGGAGGAGAAACCAAACAGAAGCATACAGTGCATATTTAACTCTTGACAATAGCGTGTACTCAGGAAAGAGGGATGTAGTATTTGGTTTGTAGTCCTGTAGGAAGCCTTGGAAGCGTTTCCAGTGCATTGAAATGCTCAACAATGTTAACCGCATGTCCCTCTATTTTTACAGTAATACCTTATTAAGATTTCTATTATGTTATTACATCTTAGGGGTGGATTATAAATTCAGTTTATTTGATTCCGGAAATTCTGAATATCCATTTCACCTAAATTTAGTCTTATTGCAGTTGTTTAATGAAAAGATTGTGTGATGTCCATTACTTTAACTAAGAATGGATACAACAACAACTTACCAGTTAGCCCAAAGCCCACTGCAGTATTATTGTCCATAAGAATTGCATTGCATTGTACATCTCCTTAAGCAAGCAGCCAGAAAAGGTATGTGTGGGAGACTGAAATAAACTTATAACTACTTATTGCCATTAAAATGTCATGATGTATGAAACTAAAAGTATCATAACATTGTCAGTATTCATGTATTGAGTAAAAAAAAACTTAGAATTTGTCAGTACGTCTCACTCGTTTAGTCATTTAGTGTATTTCTCCATCAGTCTCGCGTGTCTTCACACTGAAAAAGCAAGTAAGTTAAAATGAACTAAGACAACAAATGATGTATAAATCATAAGGAAATTTCAAGATGTGTGTTCTGAGGATTCACTAAGAAAGTGGATGGAGATGACCAAAACAGTGATTGCGCACAGTGAAACAGTTGAATCAAAAAGAGGGAGTGACTGAATGAGGGGTACAAAAAGGGAAAAGGTTGGGGGTGCTGGAGAGGTGAGGAGTGGGAGCGGTAATGAGAGAAGGAGGGATTGGAAGTGAGAGAAAATGAAACAGAAGGAGAGGCAGATATCTTTGTGTGAACGGTAGCTGTCGTCTTCTCTGGAAGCAGCTCCTCATTGGCCAACCAGAAGCCCCCCTGTGTGAAGGAAGTATCACCAGGGAAACTTCGTCTTGCTGCCTCTGTGCGTGTTTTCCTCCTTGCCAGGGTTATTTTTAAATAGCATTCAGCTTCCTGCTCTGACTAAAGACTACAAGCCACAGCATCCCTGTTTTGTTGTTTTCAGGATTTGCCAGTTGACATATCAAGAAAAACCGCAGCAATGTTCTCCTCTTCTCCTCTTCCACAGTTATATTGCATGCTCTTTGCAAAAATGGGGGACGACCGACCTTTTGTGTGCAGTGCTCCTGGCTGTGGACAGGTAAGCCCTCTCCTTCCTTGTCTTGGGTTTCAGGTTATGTGTGTGTGTGTGTGTGTGTGTGTGTGTGTGTGGGTGTGTGTGTGGAGTAGTTTTGCCTTTGTGTAAGTACTCTAGTTGACAGTTGACTGTAACTACTTATGATGAATGCATTTTCCTGATAAAAGCAAATCAATTGAAAGCAAAAGAAAACAAAAACACTGTATGTGGAGACATTTGAATGCAGTACAGCTTCATATATACAATGAGAGAATTTGCTAATCCTGGAAAGACCTAAGTGAAGTTGCTGTGATTTACGCAACACCCTTAATGATCATCACACTAATAGCATTCTGGCTAACACGCTGTCTTCTGAGACGATGCTGTCTCCTTTAGCAATGACTCACTGAAAGCTCCGGTGAGTAATCAGAGCAGTTATTGTTTCAACCTGTCACTGTTGACTTCTAGCGCCTGCAGACACAGGTTCAAGCCACGGCAGTGACTCAACTGAGTGCCAGTAGTGTGCTCACATGCCAGTAACATGGTTTATTGTTGGGGTTTGGCCTGATGACACAGCAAACTTTAAGACGTATCTTCTTGAACTCACGATTATTCAACACAGGAAACATCACGTCTGATGTTGTGAACATTTAGCTGTCTGGTGCTGTGTTCAGTTGGGTGTGATATCCCAGAGCCAGTGATGGATTATGTCTCCTGGGCTCTGGAGGGAGAAAATGTTTATGTGGTTAAGAAACATTTGTGATTCATAAGCCCACTTCCATTCTCTGATCACGAGCGATCTGTTGTACATGGAGTTTGTGGTTTGAACAGCAGGCATGGAAAACCGTTGAACATGTGTGTCAGATAAATAAATGATGACCTGTTGTTTTTTTTGTTTTCTTCTCAGAACTTATGAGCACCTAGGGACACCTTCTCTGATAGGAAGAAAAAAAACATTTTACCTTTTTTTTTGACATGTTTATGTGATATAATACTCTGCATGTTTCATTTGTAGACAATATTATTAGTTTAGTTGACAGCTAAAGCAACAAAATCACATGAAAGCTTTTCAAGGCAAAGTGACGGTTGATGACGATGTTGGATCTACGGCTTTGGCCCTCTGACCAGCTTTGTTTGATTGTTAAACTGTTGTATAAACAGGTCTGAGATCATAGTAGGGTGTGATGGGGCTAGTAGCTGTTTGTGTGGGTTTGTGATACCACAGCACAAGTTATCTACGGATTATTAAATTGGCTATTAACATTTTCAACAGCTTACTTTTAGAAAAATAGACATGTTTTCTAATTTTACAAAATCATCACAAATCTCTCAAAAGTTAAAGCAGCATTCATTATTTTTTTTGAACTTGTTGGTTTAGTAGAGAACCTGCAGCTAGAGGTTGGAAACAGGTTGATGAGTGAAAGCCAAAAAAATAAATGTGCTGGTCATATATACAAAACAATGAGCTGAACACTCTGTGGCACTGATGGAGAGTTACGAGATAATTCACTGAACGTTTGTCACTACGAGCGAGTCCTTTCATATTACACACAGTCATTTGAGCCATTGGAAGTCAGTGCCACTTTAAATGTTGTCTGAACACAAGCAGCTGAATTTTACTTTCTAAATCTAAAAGAATTCCAATATTTTTCTTTGAATTGAGAACTATCTGATCAAAGAATAAACAAATAAAACTGTGAAACTGACATTTTGATTTGCAAACGATACCTAGTCTTACATATAAATCCAGCTCGTATCATCATACAAATTGTTATGTTTTGCTGGCTGGAACATCCTTCATGTAACGTTTACGTTATGTCCAAATGCTGTTTTACTGCCGCCCTTTACAAGCAACAGTTGTCTACCAGGAAAGTCTGAATCATGCCCATAATAGAACAAGGATGATTGACTCCTGGCTTTGCTCAAGGTTTTCCTTTTACCAAGTTAACAACAACAACAACAACAGGGGCAGCACCCCATTATATGATGCCTAGTATTTACTGTGTGGGGAGGGGTAATCCTAGCTGCTAGTATCTCATACATCTTATACAGGGAGATTAGTGGGAGATAGTTTCCTCTGCAAGACCCAGCCGCCTTGTTCAGAGGAAAGAGACAAATGAGACATGTAGTTGTATTGGTGATGCTGCCTGGTAGGGCTAAAAATAAGCTCTCTGACACTTGACTGTTTCCACTTCACTCTCTCACGACTGAACTTGCAACTGCAACGCGGTAAACTAAAATAGGCTGCAGTGAATGGTGAATAGGCTGGTGCCACAGCCAAGATTGTTCCTCCTACGTCTGACTGATTCATGCCACTTCTCCAAAGACAGAGCGCCGTGTCTCAGAGGTTGGCTGTTGGTGATGTCTTCTAAAGGTCTGGTTTGCCCCAGTGCCAGACTTCCTGTAGCTTCTATTGTGGATACATAATGGGAAGTAAAGGAACATGGGCCAATGTTGAGCTTTACTGGGACATCAACAGCTTTTATTTACAACATCTGTGTGTTTTACACAGCGACTAGTTTGACAACAACTTGTTCTCTCCTGTAAAAACTTTACACTTGCATAATATGCATATAAGCATATTATGCTACATCTTTTTTTTGATTGCCAGCTTGCTTTCTGTATTTTTCTGTCAGTAGTTTTTATACTTCATTAATTTGGTGACATTTATAAGCATCGCTCATTGCATATGCTGTAAAAATCATTTCAGGTCTCATCCATACTAGCTTTTTTTTCCTTTTCTACATAATTCTAGTTTGTGTAAAGATATTTGAGCCAGTGCCCTGCGGCTATAATGGACCCACACAGGGCTTTTAAGACACAAGGAATTTTATACCACAGATACAGTTTTTTTGTGGTTTGTTACATAATGGTACAGCAAAGGCTGCATGTGTTGGGCTGTATCTCCAAGATTATTGCAATGTGATAGGCTGTTTCTTCAGGTCACCAGGACAAGTAGACACTTTATCTCTAGGCAAATTCATATATAGTGTGCTTATCTTTCCTCTTCTCTTGTTCACTTGTTTCCAGAGATTTACAAATGAGGACCACTTGGCTGTACACAAACACAAGCATGAGATGACACTGAAATTTGGACCAGCCAGGACTGACTCTGTCATTATTGCAGGTACCATTTGTCTAAGAGGCAATTGTTCAGCTTTACATTATCCTCTCCCAGTGTTAAGATGAAGAATATTTAATACAATATCATGAACAGCAGCTTCAAACACACATTTCTGACATGGGTTTCTATATTCAACGCTAAGTGTGAACATAATGTGAAAGTGTTACTTTGAATAGCCATTTGTGTTCATTCCCTTTTGCCAGACCAGACACCTACTCCCACCCGCTTCCTAAAGAACTGCGAGGAGGTTGGTCTGTTCAACGAGCTGGCCAACTCCTTCGAACAAGACGAAGATGACAAGAGAGCAAAGAACTCTGTAAGACAGGTTTGCGGTTGATGATATTGTTAGTGTTTTCTTCTGTGTGCCTGCACGAATTACTGTGTGCAGAAACCAAGGGATTTTTTGCAAGCTCCCATGACATTCAAAATTACCTTTTTCTACTTCCTTTTTGTTGTGTTGATGTAGTCAGAAATTCCTGTTTTGTGCATGTTGTCTGTTATTAGAAATGCTATTTCAGCAGTTAAAGATGGTTTTCTTTAAATTGTTCAGACATATTTGCATAAAACTAGTGTTTAACCTAAGTAGTGTGACCGTGAACTTACTGTCTTTATCTCTTTCTTACTGCCTTTGTCCTTCTCAGCTCCCTGCTCCCAACTCTGTGGCTTTGGACATGAGCTTGCAGACGCCTTCAGATGTGAAGGTGAAAAAGGAGGCACCTGTGGAGGTGGACTCCTCACCACCAAACAGCCCTGACTCCTTTTCTGATCAGTCAGACAGCACCATAGAGTCTCTGGTTAAAGCAAAGGTAGGACAGAAATAGGAGTAGGGGTGGTTGCATTAGTGAATAGAAGAGAACAGGGTGGGACCTTATAACTGTATTTAGGGGAAGTAAATCATATTTTTTGTTTATCTCTTAGGACACACCACCCAGGAGTTCTGCCCCCACGCCAACTATCGTGCGTCCAGGTTCCCTCCCACTACATTTGGGCTTTGACGCCCTTCAGCCCACCATGCCGTCACCCACCTCTGTCATCACACAGGCGCCGCCTTCCAATCGTACTCTGGGGTAAGTTCTGGCAACATTCCTCCACTGTCTTCTGCTGACATCTTTAACCCTGATTTCCCTGTTACATTTCCCCTTGAATGGCTTTAACCTCTCAAAAAAAAAAAAATTAAAAACACATTTTCGTCACTTGTATATATCTATGGTCATGCTTATGAGTGAACCATCCTAAACCAAGGTGCTATCATGTTTTTTGCTGCACAAAAATGTTTGTTCTTGATTTAAATTTGAAATTCCTATCTGCAGCTTGGGCTAGTAATGATTGATATAAACATGGACTTTGTGGGTTGTAGTGGATAATGTTTTCCTAAATGGTGATAAGTGCTTTGTTACAGTAACTATGGAGTCATTTATCATTCATACAAACATGAATAACCTTCCTGTTCCTTTGCTGTATGCCTGTGTAGTTCACCAACCAGCCATTACCCCATGATGATGCTTCCCTCTGGCCAGGCAGTGTCTGTACTCCCTGGTCCTGTACAGATACCCTCTGTCATCAATGTAAGGCAGACCAAAAGTCTAAATGTGTTGTATTTTATTTTTATAGCCATGAAGTTTAATAAATGCATATTTTGTGTATCTTATCTGTTCTCCAGCTGGCCCGACCTATGTGCATGGTACCCAACATTCCTGGGATCCCTGGTCCTCCTCTGGGAGGCAGCAGCAGCGGCTCTAACTCCCCTTCTGGCTACAGCATCCACTCAGAGGCTAAGATGGTCAGCACTAGATTAGCTCTCTATTTTTATCTCTTTATCTATTCTTTTTGTCTCCATCTTCACCCTCCAGCCTTTCTCTGAGTTAGTTTGTTCATCATATGACTTTTTACTGCGGTTACTTGTTGATGTTTATTTAATCCTTGCAACACAAATACACAAACATAACTGAATTTATGATACGGCATTGCACAGACCTCTTTTAAAGGATCCCACCTTTTAACTGCATTTCAGATGAAACTGAGTATGTGTAGTAATTGTTTATAGCCTTACAACATACTTTATATGAAGTGTCCACTTTAGTAGATATGTCTATTTAAACAAGCAGCTTTCTTGTTCAATCAGAAGTAAAACATGAAGGCTCAGAGTGTTTTGCTGGTTTTCTGGGTATAGGCACAAACATGACTTCCTAAAGTAGTAAAAGTACAACAGTACAAATACTAAAAGATCACTGTCAGAATGCTGTTGGCTGCTTAAATGTACTATTGACCAGCTTCATGCCTTTAGGGTTACAATCCTGTTGGATAACATATCATCTGAAACCTTTTTTCTCATCATCATCTAGAAATATATATACTATACTATACTATACTATACATTTGATTATAAACAAATCTAAATCCCATAAATGTAATATTTTTTTAAATAATTTTCCTGAGGCAAAGTGTAGCACAATCTGGTACTGATTTCAATTCATCCTGAAAACTTCAACAACCAGTAAGTAAACATGGTCAAATAGCGTTATTGCATGTAAAATATGCATACATAAGTGTGATTAACAACTTACTTCAGGCTATATTGAAGTTTTTTTTGCTCATACTGTAAATGAGTTGATGTCAACATGGAGCCAGCTTGTTAGTACAGTCTTGATGTCTAGAAGTTTTGCTATGATGCTGCAGTGATGTTTAAATGGTTGCAAAAAAATGAAGTGCTGTTTCTTTAATACTTAAACTACACTTGTACTGTACACACAGTTATACTGTTGGTTTGGTTGTGTATTTAATCCCTGTGTTTGGTATTGATACCAGTTTTATGATTTTTCTCCTGTAGCGTCTGAAGGCTGCGCTGTCCCAACAGAGCCCAGGACAAAGCATGGGTGTCATGGCCATGGGCCACAGCCCCATGGTACCTCAGAGAGCAGAGCAAAGCCAGCTGCTTGTCCAACATCCAGATGCTCCATCACCTGCACAACCTCAGGTGTTGTTATATGCAAGCACTCAAATAAACAAGACATTGTCTCTGACAAGTTTCAGAAAATCTGAGAAATTACCAAGTGTAACTGAACTCAACCCTGTTTTATATAGTACATGTGGCCTGTTGTGGTTACAGAAAATTGGGGCTGTACTTCTTGTAGTGAGATGACTATGATGCACTGACTAAAATAATGAAACTATGACTCAAACTTCCCTTTTCTTTCTCATTTTTCTTCCGCTCTCCTCCCCTGTCTGTCTGTCTGTCATTCTTTCTGTTTCACCCTTTACCCTTGCTCCCCCTCTAGGTATCTCCAGCCCAGCCCACAGGTGGGCGTCGGCGGCGGACAACAGATGATGACCCAGATGAGCGAAGGCAGCGCTTCCTGGAGAGGAATCGGGCCGCGGCATCGCGCTGCAGACAGAAACGCAAACTGTGGGTCAACTCCCTAGAGAAGAAGGCTGAGGAGCTCAGCAGCATGAACGTCTCACTGTCGGTGAGTGGGCTTGAAATTAGTGGGCAAGGAAGAAATGTGGCCTGCAGGTGGCCTGTCTTAGTGTGTGCATAATCACACAGACAGGCTGACATTTATAGTTCCAACTAGTAGTGGAAGTTTGAGAAGTGTATTCATCAAACTCAGATTCAGGAATGTGTTATACTTTTACAAATGGGTGAGGTTTACAAGACATGTAACCCTGGGACCTATTATAACTTATTATAAGCTTTGCATCTTTATTGTGTTATTTTGTGGTTCCAGCTGTATGCCCACTTCTCCACTGCTAGAATTACTGTAGTTAAAACCACTGTTGTTAACCCCTGTTGTTAAGACCATTTCATAGTTGAAAAACATTAAAATTCCAGTGAGGAAAAGAAGGTTAGAAGTCTGAATTTTGTGTCCCGACATTAATGATGATGTCTTTGGGGTATACTCCATGATATGAATATATGTGAATTCTTAAAAGTATTGATTGGCCTGATTTTCCCTCCCACCAGAATGAAGTGTCTCTGTTAAGGAACGAGGTGGCTCATTTGAAGCAGCTGCTGCTGGCCCATAAGGACTGTCCTGTGACCACCCTACAGAAGAAGGCTGTCTACTTAGGTGAGCCTTTCAGAATTATGCCATGTTACTCACTACATTTTAACTACTAAACAACACAGATGGTGTCCGTAGTCTTTCATTAGGTTTTGTATTCATGGTTGCCAATTAAAAGTATAAATCTGTACATGTCTTCCTTTGTTTCTATGCAGTTGCAGAAGAGAGCATGAAAGACACCTCGGATCCTACAGGTTCTCCTGCCCCGGTGATTCAGCACAGCTCTGTGGCGCACAGCCCCTCCGCAGGGCAAAACGGCCTGAGCTCAAGGGCAGCAGCTGAGGCCATGGCAATGTCTGTGCTGGCAGGAATGGGTCAGCAGCAGAGGGCTGAGAGTGGATCCTCTCACATTATCATGGCTGCACAGTCTCAATCTGCTGCCAGATGATGAGCGATGCCACCACGGCTCAGACTTGGCTCACAGTCGTCACCCAGGGGTAAAGAGGAGCAGCAACTTTCAACTTTCCCAATCTAGAAGACCAGATTTCTAATCTTCCCTTTCCCTTTTCCCTGTGCTCCTCTGCTCTCTCTGACCCCCCCACCCCCCGTGGAGCGATCATGCTGTGGCCTGGAGCTCAGCAGCAGCCTTCTGGGAATGGACTGAGACTTTTAAGAGAGCTTCCTGTTCACTTTGCCATAGACTATAGGGGCTGGACTCCAACCTCCCCACCCTCGTTTCTCCTCTGTGCCTCCCCACTCATCTCTCCTCACCCTCAGTCAAAATGACTCTTCACTGGACTGTAGGACTGCGTCGCTCTGAGTGTACTGTCGTTATGAATGTCCCATGTGGACAGGCAACACACACATGCACAGTTTCAAAGACACAGGTGTTGCATAAACATTCTCGATCAAATCAGATACCAAATAGCACACAGGGCTTCACACTGTTTTCAGCAGGGAATAGTGCCTTGCGCTCCACAACTTTTTAACCATGCACACGCCCACACATGTCATCACAGCATACGTCCCTATACATTCTTGACTCCAAAGATGCAGTAGTTGTCTAGACTTCCATGACTCAGATGTTCACGTCTCAAATATTCATCCAAACCTTTTGTAAAGGTGATCTCAACATGGACCCAAAACCCTTACCTCATTTGAACCCCTTTAAGATAAAATGTACAAACTGTGTGTGATTGGCTCTGTGTGTATGTTTAGCAGTGTGGCTACTCCTGATCTGATAAGTTAATAGCTAGATTGTTAGCATGTGACTTTTTCTATTAGGGTGTTATGTCCTTGATATAGTATGTGCAGCTATAATTTTTTTAGTTATTTGGCACATCCTACCAGATTAGTTCTCAGAACCGAAATGTTAGATTGTCAGAGACAGTATAGTATCCTAAAATCTGTTCGTTTGAGCAATATTTTTTTGTGATCTGAAGGGAATTCAACCCCTCCTCCCCTCCTTCTCATGTTATTTCTAAAATAGGCAGTTTTGCTGTTTACTGGTTTTCTAAGTGGATGCCTTTTCCATTTTATATGAAACTATTCTAGTGACTGTGTTTCTCTGTGTGGGCCCTGGACTTACTGTAACTGTTAATTTCACACTTCTTAGGATGGTTGCACATCCTTGCTGCTCGTTGGAAGTGCGATGAATCCATTATGCTCTTTACCAAACCTAAACCAAGCCATAATAACAACAACAAGAAAAAAAAAACTGATCTCTGAATGTCCAAAGACAGCCTGGTACTTGTCCTCAGGCAGGAAGTAAATAAGCCTGACTCTTATTTTGTGGTTCAGAGGTCAGTGTCACAGTCTACAGTTTATCACTGCTTGTTTTTTGCACTTACCTACAGTTTCACACACAATGTCTGATAATTATGCCTTAATATCACAGTGGTGCCTCAGACATCCCCACTTAAATATACACAGATATACACAGTGTATCCTCAGAAAAATATGCTTGTCTTGATTTGTTCATTTCATCAAAATGAAAAGTAACCAGGAACAAAACATCTAATAACTGTTGAAAATTCCCATAACGCATCTTAAAGTCTTGGTTAATTTAACCATCAGTCTCTTTTCAGTGACATAAAATGAATTAATACTGGTCTGTCATCTGGACATCTTCACTGATGAAAGTCTTGAAGGAGGAAAAAGTTCAGACTGTCTTATGACTGAATGCTTCCACTTCTTCAGAAATCCCGCCAAGATATTTTATCAATATATTTTTTACATAAACACCTAAACCAGCAGTTTGCTTTTCTTTTTCTTGTATATTTCTGTCCCTTTTGGCTGGTATGGTCATATATTTGCAAGATGTGATATTGTAAAAACAAGATGTCTGTCCATTATCATAACGACATGTCTTTATGCACTAAAGTTTATTGTTGCTTTGTAAAATCAAATCCTTAAAAAAAACAACAACAAAAAAAAAACAAAAAAACAACATTATTTTTCTCTTATCTGTACTGTATACATGAACATGAATGGGAATTTGCTCACCAACCTAAATACTTTTCACCTTTGACTGAACCTCTTGTCCTACAGTCCCAATGGCGACCCCGGCATTTTATTGTACCTTGAGGCTGGCGCTATATTTGTCTGGCATTCCCTTATAGACGATTGTTCATATGGAATGAAAATTCAAACTATATTTAGCTTTAATGTTTTCATGTAATTCATGTCATTGGCACCTTTTCTGTCATGTGTTTTCTTCTGTTGTGTGCTATTTTCAGCACTATACAACTTTTGTCATAACGCTTCTGATTGTACTGATGAATATAGAAACTAATTTCTTTTAACGTTGATTTATTTTTTTTGTTTGTTTTCTCTACAGATGTCACTAGTCCTTTTTCAAAAAAGAGATTTTATCCCCTTTTGTTATATCTTCTAAGATGAATTTGGTCACATCTTTTGACTGTCCCTGTCTAACTTATTTTTTATAATTGGTCAAATAACAATCGTGATTACAGTCTTTGGCATAATAATATTACCCAGAAATGTTGTGAAAAAGCAATTTAATGAAAAATGCAACAATGTGAAAGTTGCACATAGTATGTGAATGGTTTTTCACACTCCCATTGTTGGACTGATGATTTCAAAAATTGTCCTTGTACTGTACATATCTGTACTATATGAATATATTTACTTTTCCATGCATGTCCAAGTGGAATACTATGAACACTTACAGTGCTGCAGTTTTAATTAAAGAAACTACATCTTAATGAATATTATAGTTTTTGTGTGTTTTCAGCTTTGAGACAAACATGTTTTCTCTTCATGTACTATCAAGCACACAAAGACAATGTATGTAAGGACATTTTATTACATCTGCTTTGTTCATATACTCTATGTCCCCTTCCCACTGTGAATCCACCCTGACCTAGTATTGTGTTTTTATTAATTACTCAGTAGAAAGTACTCCTGTTTCCTACTAGCTGTTTCATGTACTTTAAATGTAAATCCTAAACTTTTTTTTTAACATTGCTTAAACCATGACTGTAGCTACCATTCAAGACCATGAGAAAAAAAAGTATGCTTTGAAACAGCATTGAGAGAGAGGAAATATAATTTACAGAAAATATAACTGGACATTAAACTTTATAAAAATAAAAAAAAGGAAAAATCCAAATAATTATAGAATTTAAATACCTTCTGTTCACATTGTCTGCAGGGTTTAGGTGTGCGTTAGGTGACGCAGGCCAGTTCTCAGACTTTTTCACATCAACGACCCCTAAACTGACAGAAATTAGACCAGGATTTTGTCCCAGGCGTTTAGATGTTTTACTACAGTAAGTGATGAAACACATGACCAAAATAGTCACACATTCATTCTGTCATTATGTTACTTAAGGATATAATTATAGTCAAGATAAATGATTCCTCCTTTTGCTGGGGATTCCCTGGAATCCCCTCAAGGACCCCTGGGGGTCCACGGACCACACTTTGAGAACCACTGTCTTACACTCATGACCTCAGTATCTCTAGAAACCTGGCTACGGCCCCGCTTTGAAGTTGATGATTAAATTGGTTGCAGAATAGAAGATTATTCTGCAACCAATTTGATAATTAATCGCGAGAGGCATTTTTCACAACTTTCTATCATTCTAATAGACCTAATGAGTAATTGATTAATCTAGAAAATAACTGGCAGATTAATTGATAATGAAATTGCAGTTTCAATGTGTTAGTAGCTCCTTGAGTTAACTCAAATGTATTTAGATGTGTGCAGTTTTAAATAAATCATCATACAGTGAATTAGGGCTTAACTAATCTTCGTCTGTAAAATAACTAAAGCTGTCAAATAAGTGTAGTGGAGTAGAAAGTACAGTATTTCCCTCTGAAATGTAATTGAGTGGAAGTATAAGGTTCCATAAAACGGAAGTACAAGTACCACAGAAGTAAGTGGAAGTAAGTAGGATATTCTAACTGTCTTTCCATTAGGCTATTAGATACAACATTGGGCTTTAAGTGAAGGTAAAATTCATACAAATACTCTCATTGTGTCACATAATGAAACTGAACTTTTTCCTAACTGGAATCCTCTAGAAGTCTGATGAAAGTACATGTGGTAACTACACGATGTACCTGTAAAGTCCTGCCCTCCGGCAATGAGTGAAAAAGACGTGAAGTGTGTTTTTGCGCGTGAGACGCCAGAGGGCGCCACGGACCCGGTGTGTTTCTCTGGCTGGGCTGCGGTGAATCAACGTACAGGCCGATGTAACGGCGGTCACGTGACCGCTCAGCTTGCCTTTGGTGAGTTTTTTTCTCTCTCTTCCCCATTATGGCGGAGGGGCCAGCCGTGCGGATGGACCGTCTCTCCCACTCTGATGCTTGTTTTGTGTCTTGAGGGAGGGCGTCTTGTTTTTTTGTTTTGTTTTTTTTCTACACTCTCCCGCTGACGGCCCGGTTCCTTTTCAGCTAGACTGAGCTCCTGTTTATCGGCGGAGTCATGGCAGACCGCGGCGTGGATCTGTCCGCCCTGCCAAAGGAGGTTAGAGACCAATTGGCGGAGTTGGATCTGGAGCTGTCTGAAGGTAAAGGAGGGGAGAGGGGGGATGCTACAGCAGACATTCAAGCTAGCATTGTATATGCTAATCGATTAAACCAATAGTTGTCCTGGTTCCTTTTTTATACCCCCCGTTTATTGAAGAAGCTCAGTGTGTCGCTTGTTTCGTGCTAACATCCAGGATGTGGGCATACGAGCTAGCAGAGCATAACAAGCAGCAGGAGCAAGGCTTTCATCCACCCACTGTGTTGCCTTGTAGCTCACACCGTTTCAAAGCAAAGCCTCGGTGTAAAGACGTGTTTCTGTGTCGTTGAATGTCAAAGCCATGGCTGTGTGTCAGACACAGACAGCCAGAGGTTATCTGAACCCCCCTACCCCTCTGTCATCTTGGTTATACTATAGTATAGATCCATATAGTGTGAATTTTGATTAATCTGTCACCAACCATCCAAGCATTTTCACATGCTTCTATGCGGTCAGATTTCAGTATGTTTTATTGCATTAAAACTGTGAGTCATGGTGACTAGTGTTGAGACATTAATGACAAAGGGCCTGCAGTCATCATCAAGCTCCGGTGTCATATGAAGCATACATACAGTCTGTGTTGTGAATGACTGATTTCCTAAGCTATGATTATGATTATGATTAGTGACGTTTATTTTAGAGATCACAACCATTTGAAGAGAGAGTCGTATATACACCTGTGTAAACCTGCTGTTACTGGAATGATAGGTTTACCTGCCTGCACTGCACTGCTCACTGTACTTTACACTACACTCAATCTAGCAATCAACAAACTGGCATCTGTGTCAGACGTGTACGTTTAGCCAACGTGGACAGATGCTGGCAGAGATAGATGATGGATTTGTCTATTTATTGTACTTTACACACATGTGAACCATTCATTCATTCATCTGTCCAACACATACAAATCAACCCCATCCCCCAAGCAGCTGTCCTGATCTACACCCATTGACACACGCTGTCACATCCCTGACAGTACCCCCCCCACCCCACCCCGTGTCCCGCTTCATGGCACCTGGGCCATATTCCTCCAGCTGAGGAGCGTGAATCTAGTTGTCCGACGCAGTGACCGGTCACTGTCGATTTAACCACACTGACTAATATTTGGTTATTGATACTATTGATATAGATTTTTTTTACAATAGTCTCAATACAAATGCTGGATAAATCTTTTCATGCTTATACTGATGCCTTAAAAGACATACCCGAATAAAAATACATATGTGTTTACAAGTTAATTACCGTTTGATATAGTATACTGTAGTGACACCGTTGATGCCTTTTACAGCTCATATCAGCCAATATAGGACAGTATAGTGATATAATATTTGTGCATCTACAGGTATTGCTGTTGTTATTCAGGTGATCAACCAGTTATTTTAATATGGTATATTGATCTGATTTATTAAGGAGTTGTACTGCTGCTAATTAATTACATTGGGTATACTTTTGGCATTACAGACTGATATGATGATATTGTCAGGGATCGACGGCGGTCTTACTGTCTCGTTAGCAAGATGCATTCATTGATTTACATGTTCTCAATTGATATTACAGAAAATGTATTAGATCTCAATCTGTGTTAATATATTGTGACATAAAATGTCACAATACAGTGATACTGGATTTCACTCAGGCCTTTCCATTATTAAGTGCACTTTTTACATTATCATCAGTCATTGGTTTTTAACTTCACATCAGAAGTCACATCTTAATTAATACAGATTATTGGTTTTGTGTGTGAATTTAGTGCTTTTTGGATTGCAGCTCTCAAGTATTGAGTGTGATAGAAAAATGTCTTAATCAGCCAAAATATTTTGTTTGCATTATGTTTGGGTTCATGTGCGTTTAACCCAGCTGGTCCTCGTATGGCTGCATGTGGTATGTTACTACCTCCTAGGCTATTTTTCTTGAGTCCATAACCAGTCCTCCTCTTAACCAAGTGGAAATGCCTTTTCCTGCGTTGCTCGGATAAGAACACAGTCCTGCCAAATGGCCTCTTAAAAAACCACCCAGTTCTGCGAGCCCCCTGTGACCATGGGGACACAATGAGGACCATTCAGCTGGTCTGAGCCACCGTGGCCAGGAGCTCTGCTGCCATTTAGGCCATTCAGCTGAACTCAGTCTTTGTGAGCAAGTTGGAATGAGCTCCCTCCATAGGAAGAGAAGGGAGGGGCTGGTGATTGGTCATACTTGTAGAAGATGACGTGTGGTGTCTGCAACTTACTGATGGGAGTGGTTCACTCCCTCTCAGCCTGCCATCGCTCAGATGGGCTGGTGGTAAATGGTCATATCTGGTTCCCAACCCTGTAACTAGCCTACCTAACTTTTCTCGCCATCATCAGTATACAGAAACACAATGTTGCTGCCACAAGCAATTTTTTTGTTTTCTGTTAGTAGCTAGCGGTCCAAGTTAAGGAAAATGAGATGATTACCGTTTCCTCTTACTTAAAAGTTTCTCTATTTAATATATTTTCAATAAGATAAACCGCAAAATGTTTTTTTTGCACGTAGTCAAGCAAATCCCTAATATTGAGACTGATTACAGACCTATACATATACTTCCTCAAACTCGCTCATGTGCTGCAGAGCTGTGTTTTTAAAGTACAGGTCAACCAAAAGGAGAAATAAGAGCTGTAAAACAGAAATATAAAAATAGTATTCAAATTATTTAACAGCTTTTGATTCTTGCAGGCCTGATTTTACACACTTTATTAATAGCTTTACCAAATGTTAGTGCACTCGCCCTGCAAATATGAGTGTGGTTGAAATTAATGTTGCTATAATAATCACTACATTATCCCATCAATATGCATATTTTAAAAGGCTATTAATATGTTTGTTTGTTTGTTTGTTTTTTGCTGTTGACAGTCTAGAGAGACAGGAAACAAGGGGAGGGATAGAAGGGTAGTGACAAGCAGCAAATGTTCCCCCGCCAAATTCAACCAGGAACATCACAACTACTTACTTAGTACTTGACTACTTCCTGTTGCATTATTTACAAGTAAAAAAGTCTAACTCATGTTTATCCCATTGAGTCCAAAGAGCTTTAAAGCCTTTTTTTTCTGTTTGTATATTTTGGTAGTATATGTTATAGTATAGTTATAGTAGTGTAGGTCAGTATCCAAAAAGCACAAATCATCTTCCTCATAGCTTAGCATAGGGGGGCGGCAGTAGCTCAGTCCATAGGGACTTGGCTTGAGAAACCGGAGGGTGGCGGTTCAAGTCCCACATGGACCAAAATATGGAAGGTGGGCTGGTAGCTGGAGAGGTGCCAGTTCACCTCCTGGGCACTGCCGAGGGGCCCTTGAGCAAGGCACCGACCCCCCAAAACTGCTCACTGGGCGCCGGCTTGGCGGGCTGCCCATCACTCCACCATCTCTCTCTCCACTTTGCATGTATCTATGCCTGTACTGCATGTCTGTGCCATTGCATGTGTGTGTGTATAAATGCATGTATGAAAAAAAAATAGAGTGATAAGTAAATTTCCCCATTGAGGGATAAAATAAAGTATATCTTCTTCTTTCTTCAGGGCCAGGGCCCTAGGCCGAAGCAGATGGTTGGGTGTCTTGGGTA
Organism: Pampus argenteus; assembly: GCA_036937835.1. Taxonomy (NCBI): domain Eukaryota; kingdom Metazoa; phylum Chordata; class Actinopteri; order Scombriformes; family Stromateidae; genus Pampus; species Pampus argenteus. The sequence continues at coordinate 17,628,664 of CM072864.1, read as the reverse complement.
TTTTTTGGCACAGGGTCTTTTTAAATGTGTGTTTTGTGTGTATACAGTATGTTTGTACATGCAAATGTGTCTATGTGACATAATACTGGTTCTGTGAATAGTTAATGATGGCCGCGGCCCCTTTTTCCTCCCTCGGGCCCTTTAGTGGGCTGAATTATTCACATGCTCCCATTAAATACCAAGACACCCTCGCAGAGAGGTGTGGGTGGGTGTGTTGGTGTGTGTGTGTGACTTTTTCATGCTCCACAGGTAAAAGTTAAGGCATGTATAGAAAAACATATAACCTGATTTGCTTGAATCAATGCAATGCTTGAATATAATTGACCTCCCACTCATCAGTCCTCTTCTACAGCAGAAGAGACCCAGCTAGTTGAGCGAGCTCACATGTGATGTCGCTATACTGTAGGGTTGGACAATTTGGCTGAAATCAATATTAGTAAGAATATACAGTATCTATCTGATTTTCAATTTGCTTGGAATCAATAAAATAGACAACAGGATTTTGCAAAAATTACACCACAATATTATCATATTGTCGCATTATTAATGCACCAAAACCTGATATATAATCATATTGAATTACTGCCAAGCCTCAATGTGAGGTCTTTGGTCTTTAGTGACATGAAGTCCCCTTTCCGCTGAAATGTGCCGTTCTATGTGTGACCTTGTGCTCTGACCTTCCCGTGGAGGAAAGCAAGTTAATAGATGACTTCCAATACAGTCTATAAATCCAAATTTCACATTACGTAAAAAGCATCGGCATCCATCTACTAACGTGATATGAAGCCTGCTTATGTAGGTCAAGTTAAAGTAATAACGTTCGAATGTACGACATGTTTGCAGACTAGGCAAGCCCGTATTCTGTCTTGCCGTAGATCCGTGAGTCACTGTAATTAGGTGTGTCCTCTTCTCCGGGGCACATCCATCCACCACAAAGTGAAAGAACCTGTTCAGGCTTCTGTCTCACTGTGCTGTTTACTGAGTTCATGGGTGTGATGCAAACTCATCATAAGGAAAGGAGTGAATGTGGGTTTTTATGATATCAGACCCTTTCCTCACAGACTGCACAACACCCACCTCCATTCACCGCTTGACCAACCTATAATCTCAACTGAGCCGAAGGTGACGGTGATGCACCTCTCTGACGCTGCGTTGCGTAACCTCCCTGCTAAGTGCTTTTGTGGCCTGTAGTCATTTAGTCAGGGGCCTAGACTGTGACGTACCAGACAGCGTTGACTGATGACTGCTCTGATTTACACCTCACGGGATGATGAATTCATTGGTGGGCGATACAGAAATCCGGTCGTGTTGTGTTTTTTTTTTTTTTGGTGCTTTTCGGACAGTGGGAGCTGATGCAGAGCCTCTCCAATCTATCTCTAGACTATATATCCACCGCCCGGCAGGCCATGTGACTGTGCTAATGCTGAAGAATGCTCTTGTGAATATAAATAGACCTGGCTGGCAAGACAAATTCGCTTTCATGCCTGAGGAGGAGAAAACAAACATCTCTTTGACACAAAAGCACCACCATTATATAGTGGAGGCCATCCTCTTAAAGACCCAAGGAGTCAGTCCTAATTGTGTGTATTTTCTTCTATGTGAGGCTAATGTTTCTGGCTAGAAGACGGCGGCCAGTGGCAAACGCATCCACAACAGACAAACTGTCTGGTAGCCTGCTACATGTGGGTCACTGTTACACCGGTGGGTTGTGTGGGAAATACTGCGGCCTGTTGGGAACTGACCTTCTCAGGCCAATCAGCATGCTGACTGACCCATGAAGAAAGTTGCTATAGGATTGCTAATTGTTAAAGCAAACCAGTGCTTTTGTGTTGTTTTTTTTAGTATCGTAGCCAGGTATGTCCTTAAAGTTAATATCATGGTATTATTGTTTGGTAATGCAGATGCAATCAAGGACAGCTAAACGGGGTATTTCTGACATTCTGATCTTTTTCAGTCTTTTAGGTATAAAATAATATTACCAATAGTTTCCATGTAATCGTACCAATGGTTGGGTATTAACTCTGACCTGTAGTTATCTCTCTCTCCATTGTCTCCGTCTCTCACTCCGGCTCTTCAGATGATCGGCCACAGCTGATCATTACAGCCTTTGAAGAGGGTGTGGAGAACACAGAGTATTTTCTCAGCAGCTGGTCACTTTCTATATATGAAAGTGCAGGTCTGCGTCACAGGAAGGGCTGATGGGGAAACCAGAGCACAGGGGTGAAGCAGTGCGGCTGCATCTGTACAATATAAGTTTCCGAAAGGTCAACCGCTTTCTCTGTCAGTCACTCTGTTGTTATTTCTTGCGCCTCGTGATTGAATGTTTCTCTTACTAATACTCATGTGGAGTTATCGAAAATTTCCCAGTTAGTAGAAGTTCTCAGGAAACCCCCCTCGACGAGCTGATGTGTATCTCCCCTCTTGGCCCCTCAGAACACATTGTGCTGGAGCTTGGCGTGTAGTCGTGGACCCCTTTAATTCAACTCCCCAGAGAAAGAGGTAACACAAAGGCCATGAAAACACATTGAATGGGTGTGGCTTCAGTCTTTTCATCCTTAACTGTCAATAGCACTGGCTCCTGGGCTAATGCAAGTCCACATATTATATGTTTTTTCCATTGAATGGAAACATTATTTTAATATATGAAAAAAATAAAACTTTTTGTTCCTGTTTCTTGTTGTTTACCTCGAAGCCTGACATGTGTTATGATCAGCATTAGGCTAGTTTTGTCCTGATTTTGGTGACTGCATCGTTCATTAAGTTTCAGTTGTGGCGCTGTCAGGTCTGTCACTTTTCACCTTCACCCTCTCTGCCTGTGTTGTCGTCAGTAGCTTGTTACTAGCATACCCTCTCTACCTCTCCCTTGTGACTTTGCACGTTTCATGTGAAGTGAAATGTTTTCACTGACACACAGGTTTGTGTATTTTAGAACTTGATGAGCAGTTAATTTTTCGGCCCATTTTACACCACAGTATATTTCTCTTTGACATATTCCTCTAGTATTGCACCTTGTTGAACGCCCCCACAGATTCAGAGCAGTGATTGAATCCCGTCACGATGACAGGCTGGTTAATGACGGTGAGCAGTGGGTGTTGTCCAGAGAGTGTAACGTAGGCAATGAGGTCTGTGTGGTTTCAGTGTCGGCTGTAGTCTCAACACTCTGTAGATGTGAATGTTTTTCAAAGACCACTCATTGACTTGTGATGAACTCATAATATGGATTCAATCAGCTGAGTCAGCTGCCTGGTTAACATTCCTCCTACATTATTGTCCTCTTTTTAACCAATCATCCACGAAGCCCGGAGACGGAGCGTCATTTCTGCATATGATGCAACATATTGCTAATTCAGGCTCAGGTGACGTACAAGACTCAGTCAACCTCAGGTCCAGTCAGGTCTGTCCCACAGTTACGACCCTTTTATCTCATCACTACAACACAGCCACAGTGAAACCTGATACACCTCACTCACTTTAATTGCTTAATACACTCTGGTTACCCAGCAGTGCTGAAACACTGGTCTGTCACGCTGTCCACCGGCCAGGATGCCTCTGTCTAAATAAATCTCTTCGCTGTTTTTTTTCCTTTTCTTTACAGGGTGTTGAATTAAGTCTGAGTCAACCTACTGACCTCGTTACACTCCCGTCATAGTTCAAATAAACGAGCTAAAAGAGAAAGTGACAAAAGAACTCACAGCGGTGTATTTAAACCGCAGAATAGGCCGTTTTCTTCACAGAAGACATTGTCTTGGCATAGTAGGAAGAATAAACGTGTTCTATAGTCATTGGCGTTTGTCAACACCTCATAGACCTTTTTCCTCATAGATATGTTGACTAATCATAGCAGAAAAACAGGTGTAACAAATATCCTTAAATATGGCCCAGTTCCAACATTGTAGGTAATTATTGTTCAGTCACCCTACAGGACAAACAATCCCCACTGTTGAGGATAGAGTAAGTGGCAGAGTAGCAAACTAATCTGACCTCAGGAGGTCATCTGTGTGAACCTAATGCCACAAACACATGACTCCTTAACTAACGGCCCGTTTCGCTTATAGTGTACTATGGACTGAAGACGGAAGAATAAACTGCATTAACCTCTGATGGTTAATAACAAGCAGCCCCCTTGTTCCTGCTTGACGTCAGTTGTCTGACTCAGCAGTGAACCATCTACAGTTGTTCACCGGGTCTTATCACATTCATGAAGTAATGTCCTGTAGTTTTATCCCAAGCTTGTACAACATGTCTGTTATTGCCAGGGAAATGCTATGACCTTGCCAAGACATTAGTGCCAGAAAGTAGCATAGATGAGAAGGGGGGGGGGAGAGCCAAACCATTTTGAATGTTTATTTAAGGAATCAGGAATCAGTAATATGGCCGAGTTTATACAGACAAATGTAGTTTTCCTGTGTTGCAGACATTTTGGAGAACGTAATCTTATCTTCATGATTTTCGCATTGAACCACAAAATTAGCTTTCAATGCTGTAACTGTCCCCAGCTCAAGACTCCTCACACAGTACTCACACAGCTGGTTCAAGAGTGCCGTCTCTGCCAATGTCGAATGCATAATGTGATAATATAAGTAATGGAGGTGGCTGTAGGCCAGTATTCCCTCCACACTCATAACAGCATGTGAATGCTTTAAAAGCTTGGAAGGAACATTAGTTTTATTTCTTTGGCAAGAAAAACGTTCAGGATGCTGACCATTGAGCCTGATTGTGCCGTAGTGCTAGGATTGGATTGTTACTTGCGGAAGACATAATCTTAATTTTGATCTTAGTATGGCTAACACAAACTGAACAAGTGTTTTTGTCCTGTACAGGAAAGTCTGATTTGAAGGAACGATTAGGTGCTTGACTCAGGCAGGGTTGAATTAGAAAAATAGCCAGAAATGAGTTTAAATGAGTGTGGATGTGATTGTTCATATGTATGCACGGTATATAATGGAATATGATGATGTTTGAAAGGTTGAAGGGTTGTGTGATAACCCCCATTGAGGATACTAACAGTTGTGTGTGCATTTGTGCATTGCTGTGCAGCTGCATGTTTGCTTTATTTGTCTGTTGTTAACTTGTTTCATTAAGTTTCCTGTAACCTGTTACCTTGCATAGTTTCACTTTCAGTTTTCAGTTGTGCCCACAGCTGCTTTTACATCCTCTGTGCTGCACCTTCCCTTTGCGTAGCTACAGTCATTTCCTGCTGTGTATTGGCAAACACAGCTGTTACACATCTTTTAATTGTAAGCTGTAAGACCACATAGGAGCTTTTCATTTGAACTGATCTGCACTGACATGTAAATCTCTGTTTGTGTCTTGAGTTTTTCCCCTCAAGAAAACGTCACGGAAGATGGATATCAGAGATGCGATGCATATTATGCAATTGCCTATGGCTGGGGCATGTTGGAATTTATGTTATACCACGGAAGCCAAAAGACATTCCTGTCACAGTATCTCTTAAGAAAACCTCATGTCAACAATATAATCCTGAAAACCCCCACATGTGACTAGCGGGGTCCTAGAGGAGTTGTAGGCCTACTTATGGAGTGGAAAACATTGGTCCTGGAGGTGGGAGGCCAACGTGAATTGTTTGAATCTTCAGACATGAACAAAAATCCCCCTGAGTGAGAAGTTGTTGCTGCTAATATCCAATAACTCTGTTTCGGCTGCTGATACACAGAGAAACGCACTTTCAGACAAAAGCAGAAGTTGATGTTTCCTTAGTTTTCTGACAATTGTCGAAGCTCCAACTCCTCAACCGCGTTTCTTGTTTCTTTTATATTTGACTAAAAAAAAAAAAAAGTTTAGTAAGGTACATTACATCTGCAAATGTTTCACAAGTGCTTGACAGAAAAAAAAATACCAGACGGCAGCCATGCTTACCTTATTGTGAGACACGGTGCAGCGCGGCAATGCTTTGAGCTTAAAGCTTTGTAAAAGCCAAAAACGTCAACCTCATGGTGGCACTACAAGAGTAGTAAGGGGGTCATCAGAGTCACTGTTAATGGCTGTACAAAGGTTCTGATCAATTGAGTAGTTGATCGACAGAAAATGGATTGACAGAACACTTTTTAAGTTGTATCTTTGGCTTTGGGAAATGGCGATTGTCATTTTTCACAAATTTAAGACATTTTATAGACTATAGAATAATTTTGAAATACTTGAGTCTGGATCACATGGTGTACTGGCAGACTGATACTCTAGACGTGTGCTACTGACATAGTTTAAAAGAATGCAAAAGCAGGGTATAGGTTTTTTTCTCTTGTTCATCTGCTTTGATTTTTAGAGCGTTACGTATGGAAATAGTTTCCAACATCTCCTTAAACTGACAGCCAGATTCCATCAAACGGCCTTGGTGTCAGACTCACTCATTTGCATTTCCTGCCAAGTGCTATTTAGCCGTGTTCTCAGCAGCACAGTCTGCCCGTTGTTTTTTGTCTTCTCTGCTCTGAGTCTCTATAAATAAGATCCTGTGGGTGACGTTAGTTTCTCTCTCTCAGATTGTGTTTATGTGTGTGTATTTACATGTAAATGTGCTTACTGCGGCTGTTGTGGTAGTGATGTGTGACTCCTTGCTGTCATTCGCTCACCCAAGGCCCTACAGCGTTCTTTTGTTAATATCCGTTTGTCGTGAGACTGTGTCGTAACAGCGTTGTATGTTAGCATCACGTCTGCCACAGACAGTAAAACACTGACAAAACAAAGCCAGCTTTGTGTAGATCAAACCAGTATCACTGGCTAGAGGCCCAGCCGTGAGCTCACATGGCCTACACATCACTGTTGAAAGCCGGTCTCAGTTCAGACATTTTTGTCATATCTTTTTTAACAAATCCATACCAATGTCCAGACGGAGAGATGTAAATCTGTTAGATTAGATGTAATCTCTGATTACAGATTAGGATGGAGACACTGAATGATTCTGGCAATGTGAAAGGGAGGTTTTATTTACCGTCATCTATGTAATCTAGGTACTTATTCTCATTGAAGTGCGTTTGTGCACAGTGACAGTCATGTGTTTTTAGGTAACTTGTGACATGTAGGTGCTTGTGTGCGAGCAGAAAGAGGAACTAATACTACTAAAAAAAAGACAATCATGTCACTTCCTCCCAGAGCTGATGCCACCAGGCTAATCTGCCCACAGTAATTACAGAGCTCTCTCTCAGTTGGGGTGGGGTGGGGGGTGTAGTGGTTTGTACATAATATGGATGTGTTGTTTGTGTGCTTAACATTTAAGCACACACACCGTAATTGGTGAGATGACATCAGTATCGTTGCCAAAGCTTTGACAGAGAAGTGAAAAGGTGAATCATCGCCGTTTGTTTATTTAACATGGTAACGGGAGAAATGCACATTCATACGCAATCTCAGAGTCGAAGAGGTAAGCTGTGGGTGCTTGGAGTCTAATCAGCTGATGCCTAAAGCCATTCAGTACCCCGCCGCGCACACACACACACACACACACACACACACACACACACACACACACACACACACAGAGAGCACAAATCTTGTACCTCTGCACTTTAATGTAGGCTACTTTACTGACTTTAATCTGATTGTTCCTGTGTGTGTGTGTGTGCGCGTGTGCGTGCGCGTGTGCGTGTGTGCGCGTGTGCGTGTAGGTTTGTGGATGGGCGGGTGTTAACTGTCCAGTCCAGACTCTCTCCTGTCTGCTACCATCGACTGTTAGCTCACCTTTCTGTCTAGAAGAGGAAACATTAGCTGTTACTTGTCTGTAGTGCCTCCTCGTTGTCAGTGCTTTGGTACATGAATGTCTTGTTATTCATTTAAGAAAATGTTCTCTGGACACAAACCTGATGGAAAAGTTTTTCACAAAGCATCTCAGGCCGCGGAGAACAGTTTCTCCTTTAATCTCAGTGAAGAAAAGGGGATGTCGCAGTATAGAAGTTGGCAGCAGGTGTTACTCTGAAGAGAAAGATTAGCCTGTGTTGCAGCACACTGGTGGTGTTGTTGGAGTGTTATGTAAATGTCTGAGATTTGTACCTGTGTGCTGTTTACTATTAGTGGCAGCTGGAATTAAACTGCTCTTTCAGATTATGAACACAAAACGTCCTCCTCTAATTCCAGTTTTAATTTCACCCATTGCTGAATGGAGACCTGCATCAGGCTTTATGTGCTTCCGGTGATGACTTGTTCCGGTTCATTTGTGTTTTATTGTGTATTCTTGTACACTCACAGCGTGGTTTTATGTGTAACCATAACCTTGGCCTTTCGTTCCCCACCACATTTGCCACTTGTTCCTCATCATTTATTCACCATTGATGTAGTATTATTATTATTATTGATTCTACTTTGTTTGAGAAACTCAAATAGTCACTGAATTGTTAATAGCAACCCGAGAAAAGTGTGTCAGATACAGTTTGCCAGTCAATGTTACAACAGGGCTCTAGGCTTTTTCCTGGCGTTCAATCTACTAATATCGTTATAGATCCACCACTGTGTTTAACACTTGACACCAAACAGAGTTGAAGGGCTGGAAGGCATCGGTTGACTTTTTCCATCTCCGAACATTTTTAGAGATCAGAAAAAGGATAAAACATGACTCTTAAAGGTTTATATTTTCTGTGATATCATCTATAAGTCACAACATGACATGTTGATAGCTTATCAGATTGAGAAAGATGGACTTATATAATGCCAACCATCATAGTAAAGTGATGCACAGCTCATAGATAAATCACAAATGAGCTGCACGAACACAAAAGGCTCACGTGTGCTGGATCAGGCCAATGCAGATTAAACACTTCTGCTGTCCTCTTCATGTCAGAATTTGCTCGCTGTAATTACTGGTGTGTGTTCGTGTGTGTTTGTGTGTGTGTGTGTTTACCTCCCTGTGACCCTGGGCCGTCAGCTGTGAAGGGATCAACCCTCTGTCTGACTTGTCCTGAGGGTCATAAGTCAACAGCAGCAGTTTAAAGGAAGACCTACAGGGTCACTGTCTTTGTGTCATGAGTGAGCTCTGAAACAACCGCCCTGTTTACACAACCGACTTGATACAGACAAACTTTATAAAGCCTGGTTGACAGGAGGAAGGATTATGATGATCGCTTATAGAAATGACCTTTGTCATATACATCAAATTTATAAGTCAATGAAACATTTTTACACAAGCACACTTGACTAAACACCCTGTCTCTTTACAGTACATTAAGCAGGTCTGTCGTATGCGTGGACAACAAAACACACACACACACACACACACACACACACACACACAGAGTCCTGATCTGACACACTGACACACATCTCACAGAGAAGGCCTGTAATGCCACGGCTTCAAGCACAGTCAGCATACATTCCTCTGTGTACTATAGCACCCCTTAACCTGTGCCAGCTGTTTATACACCCACCCACCCACCCACACACACACACACACACACAGATACATTTGCTTCCTGCACCTCAGGGAGTTTTTGGCCAATGAGCTAGCTCTCCTGGCCAGTTGGCCCTCTCTGTTAGTATGGTGCTCTCCAATCAGCACATTCCTCTTTCTCTTGACAGACACAGGGAGATGATTTTGGCAGTGCACTAACAGGGTGGGGTAATGCTCATATCCTGTCCCCTGTCCTCAGATTACACACACTCACTGTACTGTTTTGCTCACACTCAAAACACCACATTCTTGCACTCAAAACATACAGTTTTTCCTCTGTTTCGAAGCAGCTGTCACAGTCGCTCTTTCAACTCTCTCTGCCCACTGCTGACTACAGAGCCAGTGTGGTCGTGCCAGTCCGCGCCTGTTGTTATGCCCCACACCAGTACAGACTCTCCTCTGTCCACGTTAATGACCTCCCTCCCTCCATCTTTCCATCCCTTCCCTTCCCTTCCTCCCTCCCGGCACCACTTGAGCACCACTGTCTCCAAAAACAATGACGCTCCAGTCCACCACAATCAATTAGCTTCTGATTGCACGGCTGACTGTGTCTGTCTGAGTGTGATTTCTCTACATAAACAATCCTTTGGCGTGTCTTAAGAGAAAGCGAAAACAAAGTAAAAACAGCCTGTAACATGTAGATTCTCAGGCCAGCGTGTGTGCACCCAGGCATGCACGCCACCCCCTTTGGCCTTTTTTTTTTTAACACGCAGACTGGCAAAGTACTCGATCACAAACTCCCTCTCTCTAAAACTGTCTCTGACTCTCTCTGCACTCCCTTTGCTCCCTCCCTCTTCTCGTATTACTTATGATTTCATTGTGTTGTGAAACCTCAAGAGTTTTCTGCATCCAAAGAATGGCACACAAGTCTGCAAAACTCAAATCCTATCTACATGCTCAATACTGTGGAGAATGTCTTTTCTGACTCTGTTGTTGTTGGGTTTTTTTGCCGGTTGCACACCAGTGAACAGAGTGTGAGAAAGCTTTAAGACACAACACATAGTGTCTGAGTTACACATGGGACTCCCCACCCAGAACCGGCTTATCCAGCACACCCCCTCCTTCAGTCTATGCTGTTGAACTTTGGTTACCCCTCTCTCTCCCTATTTTGTTTCCATTGTTTCATACACACACCAGTACAATGTTCCCTCTCGCTTCCTCCAATGACTCTCACAATGCGTCCCCCTCCTCACCCCCACCCCCACCCTCGGCTTTACACAACCTTCTTCCTCAAACGTCTGCCTTCTCTCCCTCTTATCTTCATTTTCTTTCTCCTCATCTCTATATGTTGTACCAGGGTCTCCCCGTTGGGTATTGAGGTTAAACAGTCCTTTGGCACATTGCACATTGTGTTATCGCTGGACACTGAGGGAGAGGGATAACAGACATTGCAGCAGTGGGATTGTTTGTGTGTACAAGGGGAGGTTGTATGTCTGTAAGTTAACAAGATAGGGGTGTGTCCTGCATGCATGTTTGCTGCACAAGCAGATTGTGTGTTTTGGGGTCCCAGTTAAGCGGACTTTGCCTTGCCTCTGTTGTTCTCCAACAAACTGTGGTAGCAGTGGGAGTCCTGCCAGTCCAAGGCCGACTAAGGAAGGGGTGGTGCTGGGTTTACAGTGGGAAAATGGGGAGGAGGAGGAGATAAATCATTGAGTCCCATGTGAAACTGGCTCACATGGCTTCCTTTTTTCTTTTTTTTTTTTTTGTTGCTCTGCTTACTGTCCCCACTGTTCCCGATAGCCTTCAGTCTTGCCATTGTTCTCCACCCGGCACGGTTTATCTGCTTGTGCCATAATCATATTTGGGTTTTGTAGCCCAGAGAAGGTTTTTTTTTTTTTTTTTTTTTGTGCACTCGTGTCATGTTTGTTCACCAGGGCTAATGTAAGGCCAAACAATGGTGTTATCTCCTTATTTAGTTGTAAATGGGCTGAGCCGTCAACATGTGGAGTTCAGTAGATTTGGTCTAAAGAGGATTATTATTATTATGACTCAACCCCTGCGAATGTATTAGCTAAAGCAGAAGCTGTGCGTTTGTGTGTAGTGCGTACTTTATCTGGTTTATGTGTGTACTCGTTCAGCGTTTGTGTGGTAATTATGACTAACATAACAGTGTGGTGTCGCTGTCCTCTCTCCTAGGTGACATCACGCAGAAGGGCTTTGAGAAGAAGAGAGCCAAGCTGCTGGCCTCCTACATCCCCCACTTGCCAAGTAAGACCAACTCTTTATCTGCTCTTTGCTCTCTTACTTCTAACCCCCTCCTATCTTTGTTTCCTGTGTCAACGTGCTTCCCGCTGGTCACCCTGATGCAGAAACATAACTGTGATTGCACCAGCAGAGCTTAAGATCAGTCATGAGTTACAGTACATCCCAGCTGATGCTTCTTTTTCTTTTGTTAAGAACTACATTAAAGAAGTTTATTAATGTGATTTTATGTGTCAAGCTTTATTTAAAAAAAAAACTTCACTGATTGTCCAGTGTTATAATTCTCTTTGTCCCAGTTGTCTAAGAGAATGGCTGACTCTCTGAGGCCCTCTACTGGCCAAAATAGGATTTTCACAAATTGCATCCAACAACATGTTCAATAATTGCAACCACTGTAGAAAATCCCCATAATAACTAATCCACTTGGAGGTCATTTGTGAATAAAATTGGCTAAAACCAGCGTCGGTTTAAACCGTTCCCAGAAGCAGGAGAGTATTAGAGTTTCCCTGTTATTCTTACTAGCTGTGTCACCTCTATCCTCATTTGTAAGCTGATCCGTTCCCTTTTTTGTCAGTCAGCTGCCTTACATCGGGGAGTGGTGTTTCCTCCAGAACAAATTGCACATCATCATAGCAAAAAATCTTCCTCGATGTGTCACTGCAGGCCAGTTTAAAAGTGGCCCTTTTGTTTCCTTTTTCCATGAAGTTACATGAATAGATCAGGTTTTAACCCGCTCTGACTTAAGCTACCTCTTGATATATGTTTTGTTAGGTGATATCACACACAAAGAATTGATTGCAAAAAATCTTAATCTTAATCTAACGTGAAAAATTCCTGAATTTAACGTCCGGTGGTTCAGTGGTTCTGTTTCCTGTTGTGTTACGGGCATCTCTGCCCTGGAATATCAAAGCAGGTATTGGGAAGCTCAAAAGGTCACCTCCTGCTCTCCTCCAGGCCTCCTTATCCCATCATCACCATAGGGACTCTGTTGCCCAGGCCCCCCAAGGAAGAGAAGACTGTTCACTAAAAATATATTTGCTGTAGCCTAGTTTTGTGGACTCACTAATAGTATAAATTGGGAAGTATCAGTGAAGAACATGTCCTTATTTCACTTCATGTTCAGAGGCTAAATTTAGAGACGTTATCGGAGCATCGTGTGTGTGTGTGTGTGTGTGTGTGTGTGTGTGTGTGTGCGTGTGTGTGTGTGTGTGTGTGTGTATATACTGACCTACACATACTTGCTTCTACTCTGTAGATGTGGGTCTGTCTCTGCCAGATGTGCAGCTTTCCCCAGGCCACAGTTCCGACCCCAGCCCGAGTCCCGAGGCCCCGGGCCCCTCCACGTCTTCAGCCTCCAGACACCACCGCACACACCGCAGTGGAGGGGCTAGAGATGACCGCTACAGATCAGGTACACAACATGCTGTACAAAAAAAAGCACACTCATAAAACAAACAGAATAAATACATGTCAGCACTGACTTTCAACTTCCATTTTACAATATTTGTTCTGTCTCTGTCTGTCTACCAAACATATCTCACTCTGTTTATTCTGACCCATCGTGTAGACATCCACACAGAGGCTGTACAGGCAGCACTGGCCAAACACAAAGAAGAGAAGATGGCACTACCCATGCCAACTAAGAGACGCTCAGCCTTTGTCCAGTCTCCCATAGATACCTGTACACCTCCAGGTAAACCTGGCTTTAGTGTCCACATTATATTAGGTGTCCTGGAGGAAGACACTCTGGCGCTGCGTTGTGGGGAGGACAAGTTAAAAAAATAAATAAATTTGTCCTTTGGTGGTGCTAAAGAGTAAATCAAATCTAAATGAAACCTGAGTTCTGATCATTTTTTCCCTCTTACGTGCAGACACATCTTCTGCATCAGAGGATGAGGGCTCACTGCGCAGAAAGGCAGCTCTCAGTGCAGTTCTAGCCCAGAGCCTACAGAGCCCCGATTACTGGATCAACCGTTCCGTCCAAAGCTCCTCCACGTCCTCGTCTGCTTCCTCCACCCTCTCTCATGGAGAGCCCAAGACGCAGCCACAGCTCCAGCCCGCTGCTTCCCTATTGGCCGACGTACTGGCCCACACACGTATAGGTAAACTTAACTGATGAATGGCAGAAATTAATGCATACATGGTTCTCATGGTTGGTTGCTGTTCTCCTTCATGACGTTCACTGTCTTCTCCAGAAAACAGTGTTCCCCCAGATGTGACATCGTCCACTCCTCAGGAGAGAGGCTCCAGGGTTGACCTGCCTCCGGCGGTCAGGGGCATGAGCCGTGGACAGAGCCGCTCCAGCATGCTGGACACCGCTGACGGTACACTCACACTCACACAAGCCAGGGCAAATATCTGATGGTTGAATACATGTAGTATATATCAGGGTGTACGTTTCTGCTAATGTTGAAAGAAAACAAAGTCATTCCTTTTCTATCCCCAACTGGATGGAACTTGGTTATTACCATCTGGTTCTTGCTTCACATCAAGAGGTTAAATCATTTGCATGTTGAGTGACATATTTCTGTTTTTGCATTGACCATGTCGTTCACAGCATTTTTGGTGATGAATGGAGTGTGTTGAAATCAATAAAAGATCTGCCCATGTTCATCCAAAATCACCTTCAACATCTTCCTCATTTGACTGTGTGGTGAATGCTGCTAACCACAGATATTTTTTTGTGTTCTTTCTTTTGGGTCCATTAATCCGTCCCTGTCTTGCCTTTCATTTAAAAAAAAGGAAAGAGAAAAGGTAATATATATCGAAAACCTGGGAAGGGGAGGGATGCTGAAGAGGCCCATATCAGCTTGCTTTCCAGCCTGGTGTCTGTCAAATCTGTCTTTATGTCTGTCTTGTGTTGTAGGTATAGACGTAGAGAATCTTCCTACATTATCTTAGATTTTTCTCACGGTCGTCAAATCTGTGTCTCTTCAAATACCAATTTCCCTTTCAAAACCTTCTTGCTGCTGATTCTGGTCCTGACTGTGTGCTAGTGCGTAGGGTTCTGTCCTGTGCGTGAATGTGTGCTAAAGTAGAGATTTTGTGTTAGAATAAAATTGCATGTGTGCGGGTGTTTTTTTGGGGGTTGTTTGTTTGCATATGTTTATGAGTGTGGCTGTTTTTGGTATTTGTCCAGGTGTACCTGTCAACAGCAGAGTGTCCACTAAGATCCAGCAGCTGTTGAACACACTCAAACGGCCCAAAAGACCACCACTCAGCGAATTCTTCCTGGATGACTCTGAGGAAATCGTAGAAGGTGACACATAGTGTGCACACACACTGATTTTTTTGAACCACCCTGGTCATAATTTAGTATGGACATCTCCTTGGCTGTTGAATGACTGATAACATGCTTATTCTTTGTCCACACAAGTTTTTAGGGTGATACGGTTATTTAAGAAATTACACAAACTCTTGTGATGCACCATTTGAGTTGCCCACAGTGTTATTCTAAGTTTACACTATTACCAGAGTCTTTTCTAATCATCCCCTGACGCCCCTGTCTCATCCGTACCTTTGTTGTTCTCCAGTTCCCCAGCCAGACCCCAATACTCCGAAGCCTGAAGGCCGTCAAATCATCCCAGTGAAGGGGGAGCCCCTCGGTGTTGTAAGTAACTGGCCTCCTGCCCTGCAGGCTGCACTGGCCCGCTGGGGCGCCACCCAGGCCAAGAGCCCTGCCCTCACTGCTCTGGATATCACTGGCAAACCCCTCTACACGCTCACATATGGTGAGCAGCACCTGATTTTATACAAATGTTAATATAGACAATAAGCAAGTAAAGGTTTAGTGATATAATATTGATACATGATATTTTATCAGTAATAAACAAGATTTTTTAAAATCATTGTTGATTTTTCTTCCACACAGGCAAACTATGGAGTCGCAGTCTAAAGCTGGCTTACACACTGCTGAATAAACTGGGTACCAAGACAGAACCAGTACTACAGCCTGGAGATCGAGTAAGAGTCTGCCAGTCACCACTGAGTATGTGAAGCATAAAGGAACATGACAAAGGAATAAACGTTTTTCTGTCTCTTAGGTGGCTCTGGTGTACCCGAACAGTGACCCCGGCATGTTCTGGGTGGCTTTCTATGGCTGCCTGTTGGCTGAGGTCATCCCTGTGCCCATTGAAGTACCACTGTCACGACAGGTAAAAATATGTCAATGTTGTGTTAATCTTTGTGGTCACAAAAGACCACAAATAACAGCACAGTGCAACATGTGTCACAATGTTACAAATCACATCCAACACAACAGAACAGGATCTGAAAAGCAAAATATACATTTTTGTGACACCGTGCAGTACCTCAGTTGTCTTGCATTTTAATAAACGTACTGCCATGTATGTGCGCAGGGTATAATGACTCATTGCCCAAATATCCATTTAAAAAATATGGATTTATAATATGATCAACATATTGACAGCTGAGAAGGGGATTATTAATTGTTGTTGTTTTTTATGCTGGACAGTCCAACATGTCATAAGACTCTTGACCCTTGTCTCTCTCCATAGGATGCAGGCAGCCAGCAGATTGGCTTCCTACTAGGGAGTTGTGGTGTTAGTCTGGCGCTGACCAGTGAGGTGTGTCTCAAAGGGCTGCCCAAGACACCAAACGGAGAGATCATCCAGTTCAAAGGTCAGCCACTAGCAATGCTGCTGGCTCAGCTGTGTTTCCGTCTCCTGTGGGCCCATTAGATGAACTCATATACAGTGTGATGTTTACAGTATAGGTCCAGAATATGTGTGATCGGCCTAAAGGTCACTTTTAAAACTACTGGCTGTTCACCTTTGGCCTTGACACCAAGAGGTTGCAAAGTGAACATTGTCAACCGAGTGCGGCTTATAATTAGTGTCTCTGAATGCACTTTGTTTTTCCTTTGAGTCAGCTAAAATATGTCTCTTTTCACTTCTGTGGTGTTGTTGTTGTTGTTGACGTCCACCAGGATGGCCAAGGATGAAATGGGTAGTGACAGACACCAAGTATCTGACCAAACCATCCAAAGACTGGCAGCCTCACATCCCCACCGCCAACACAGACACCGCCTACATAGAGGTACTGATCAGAACGCCAATCAAGTGCCAGTTTTACCATTCCTAATTTGATCATCAGACAAATTGATTATACTGATCATAAAACGGTTATAGAATTGTGTCTCCTATTTACTGTATATTACCCTTCTATTTATGAATCCTGTGAAATCCTCATGTAGTGCTCATCTACCTTTTTTTTTTTTATTTGATCTATTCTATGATGCCTTGTTTTTATGCTTCTTTTTTTTTATGTGTGTCTGTCCCAATAAAGTACAAAGCGAGTAAGGAGGGGACAGTGATGGGAGTTGCTGTGTCCAAGATCTCCATGTTGACCCACTGTCAAGCCCTGTCCCAGGCCTGTAATTACTGTGAAGGTCCGAGCTCTGTGCTTTATGTAACTTATACCTCTCATGCTTGCACATCTCTCTCTTTGTCGCTAATGTGTTTTTTGTGTTTTTTGACTTAGGGGAAACTCTGGTCAACGTGTTAGACTGCAAGAAGGATATGGGCATGTGGCACGGTGTCTTAACGGTGAGATTAAATGCAACAATGTGTTCTGTGTATCCAGACCAGTTGACTTTCTTAATGTGAGTTTTGACAATATGCGTATTATTTTCCCTTGCAGAGTGTCATGAACAGGATCCACACCATCACAGTCCCGTATGCTGTTATGAAAGCCTGTCCCATGTCCTGGGTGCAGAGGGTCCACATTCATAAAGGTTTGGCTTCATCTAGTCATGGTTTGATATTTCATTGCTGTTTTAGAGTCTAATATCTGTCTATAGTATTTATCTAGTTTAAGTGATAGGGCATAGATATGTTGGACAATAAAAAAAATAATGGCATTATACGATTTTATCTCAAATGCTAAAAGCAGACATGTATGGGATAAAACCAGTTGTAAATATTGTGCATGATATATAACATGTCCCCCTTGCCCTCTTATAGCTCGTGTAGCCTTGGTGAAGTGCCGTGACCTTCACTGGGCCATGATGGCCCACAAGGAGCAGAGGGACACCAACCTGTCCTCCATACGAATGCTTATAGTGGCTGATGGAGCAAACCCATGTGAGTCACTTCACCTGCATAAACGAGGTCCCTTTTTGTAATGAGCAGGGTTGTGCATTTTGTCTACTACTTCTTCTCTGATCACGTTTTCATGCGTTGTTTGTTAACAGGGTCTGTGTCGTCGTGTGATGCATTCCTGAATGTGTTCCAGTCTCATGGTCTGAAGCCTGAGGTCATCTGTCCATGTGCCACCTCTCCTGAGGCCCTGACTGTGGCCATACGCAGGTACCACATCTGCATAGTCCCATGCTCTGGCAAGACACTAGGGGATTCAAAACTAGTGCAATTTTTCACTTAAACAACACACAACAACACAACAGTAGTTTGCACATAATAGTCACATTAAGTTGTTTAGGTTCAATGTTTTGTTGTTATTGACACTTAACTTTACACACACATCTACTATTACTACTACTACTATTACTACTACTACTACTACGACTACTACTATTCACATCTTTTCTTATCATACTCTTCTTAGATCAAGTCAAAATATATATATATATTTCCAGGCTTATGATTTAGGATAAATCAATCCAAACCTAAAGCATATGTTTTCTGTCATGTTCAAGATAAAACACTTCTTGGAAATTTAAAAATGACTGCACTTTGAGACTTGTATTGTGCCTCAACAAACTCTTCTGCCTTCTTGTCTGGCCTGTTACTGCTCACAGTAACAGTCACTTCACTTTTTGTGCTCTCTGCAGACCAGGTGCACGAGGCGCTCCTCTGCCAGCCAGGGCCATCCTGTCCATGGGCGGGCTGAGCCATGGGGTGATCAGAGTGAACACAGAGGACAAGAATTCTGCTCTTACTGTTCAGGATGTGGGCCACATCATGCCTGGAGGTAAGCTGATGCAGTTTGCCTTATTGGCACTGTAGAAGTTCAAGCAATGCCCCATTTTACTGTCTGTTCTTAGTGTGCCTTTATTTATTTATTTATTTATTTACTTCTTCTTGCCAACATCGGAATACAAGTCTTGAACATACTTGATGTTAATGATGTGACCTGTATGTGTGTTTCAGCTTTGATGTGCATTGTGAAACCAGACGGGCCTCCTCAGCTGTGCAAGACGGATGAAATAGGAGAAATAGTGATCAACTCTCGGGCTGGGGGCACCATGTACTATGGCCTGCCTGGTGTCACCAAAAATACATTTGAGGTCTGTCACATTTTAAAACCCATGTTTAGGAACTATCAATATGACCCACATTTTATCATTTGCAGATGCAGAGCATAAACATATGTAACATGCAGTGGTTGTAAATGTTTGGTATGAGACCAGAAATGTAGTTGGAGACGTGTCCAAGCGTTTCCTACCTTTTGTTGAATGCGTGTTGGGATCATCTACAGCCCCTGAGACCCTGCACAGAATTTAACATGGTTCAGAAAATGGATGGATAGATAGAAAGGAAGTAGTAATTTAAATCATCCACTAGATGGTGTAACATACATACATACAATAGTTGCATTGTATTTATTATTTAATTTACTGTTAAGAAGTTGCATGAGACTCTGGTCCCATATCTTTGTTTATTTGTTCTCTACAGTTTTTTTCTGTCTTGGACTTTAATGTACTGTTTTATATAATACACCACTCTTAAGCTATGCTTTTAATAGCAGCAACTATAATTTTTTTTATAATTTTGAAATCAATATTCTACTATACTGTATATGTCAAATGTTTGGTCTCTCTGCTTTTCTACAGGTGATCCCTGTGAACCTGGCTGGAGCACCTATAGGAGAGATTCCCTTCACTCGCACGGGTCTGCTTGGATTTGTAGGACCAGTAAGGCACACATGCACAGAAATAAAGAGTTTGTTTGTCAAAATTTGACGAATTAAAGATGTTGAGACTGCCATTTTCCCCATGCTGAGTTGAATCTGTCTCCTCCACAGGGCAGCCTGGTGTTTGTTGTGGGGAAGATTGAAGGGCTGCTGATGGTGAGCGGGCGACGCCACAACGCAGACGACCTGGTGGCCACTGCACTCGCTGTGGAGCCTGTCAAAACAGTTTACAGGGGGAGGTGAGGTGCTGCATGATCTCCGTCTCAGCCTGCTTTATACACTGGTGTGCGTGTGTGTGTGTGTGTGTGTGTGTGTGTGTGTGAGAGAGAGCAATTTCACTCCATATTATGATACATAGATGCACACTGAATCAATATATGTAATAATGTTTTGATATTTTAAGAACAGTAACTCTTACATCTCTGTATCTGTGCAGGATTGCTGTGTTCTCAGTGACAGTATTTTATGACGAGAGGATTGTGATCGTGGCAGAGCAGAGGCCTGACGCCAGCGAGGAGGACAGCTTCCAGTGGATGAGTCGAGTACTGCAGGTAGACCACATATCTAATGTCTAGAGATTGCTATTATCAGTCTGTTGTTTTTTCTTTTTTTTTTCTTTTAATTGGTTCTTGGTTGGTTTTATTGATTCTTTTTTGTCACTAAGATTATTCAACAAAAATAATAAATTCAGTACAAAATTAGAATTAATTTATTAATATTGTAGTAGTAGAAGTATTGTAAAATAATATATATTTCTCAATCAATAATTCATCCTGAACTCTTTTTTTTCAGTTCCCCAAATCTAGATTTCAGGTCTGCTAATCTCAGTCATTGGTTTCTCCAAGTGACGATAAAAGAACCAGCCTTAAAAAAATCTGGGTTAAAATATTAGAACTGATTTTAATTTAGAACTGCATCCCTATTAATTTCAGGTCCAAATCGAAACTTTTGTGAGGTTTCAAAGTTTTTTATATATATGATGGTATTTAGCTGTACAAACTCTTATTATGTCATAGTTTCTCCCTTGTGCATTTCAAAATTATGATGGATAAAAATTTTCTCATAAAGAAATATATGTTGTGTTCATTCTGTCTTCATGAAACTATGTGACGTGATAAATATCTTCTGCACAGGCCATCGACAGTATCCACCAGGTTGGTCTGTACTGCCTCGCGCTCGTCCCAGCCAACACCCTCCCAAAGACGCCCCTCGGAGGCATCCACATCTGTGAAACCAAACAGAACTTTCTGGAGGGAAACCTGCACCCCTGCAACATCCTCATGTGCCCACACACCTGTGTTACCAACATGCCCAAACCACGCCAGAAACAGCCAGGTAGGTTGCCTTTTATCAGATCTTCTGATGCCTACATTACAACATCAGAAATATCGTGTTGATTTTGCATCCGTTTTTTGGATTTATGCTGTTGGTTTCATCACTGGTGTTGTTGAACGTTTAAATATGTCACTGTATAGATGACTCTGATTATCTCTGATTCGTTCAGTGGATGTCGGTCCAGCTTCTATGCTTGTTGGCAACTTGGTGGCAGGGAAACGGATCGCTCAGGCTATAGGCAGAGAGCTGGGCGTGGTGGAGGACCAGGATCTGATCCGAAAGGTACCGTCTGACACACACAGACCACACTTTCACAACACTGATCTTATGAATAGGTGTGGCATCTCTCAGCATGGTGTTAGGAAAATGTTTTGCTCTTAGAGTGACCTTTTCTACCGTTGAATCTGTATTACTGTGAATAGTTATATTTGAAGCTATCTATGACTATCAACATAAACGCCCGGTCTTTATACTGTTGCTATTCCTAGTCGTTGTACATTACACATAAACCTATTCAAAGTAAACTGATGTATATGCTCTGAATGTGTTCTCTGTTTACCAAGTTAAATATGACCCTGTGAAGGGAAAATGGACACTGATGTCTTTTCCTAAATCTCTGTTGTCGTTCTGCCTTTACTTGGGGTGGGCTTTAGCTCTATATGTGGCCCACCATGATGGTAAGGCTCTAGTCTGGCCCCACCCGTCTTTGCTTCCGCTGCTTCTGTCAGTCAGATGTGTTTTTGCAGCCGTGATAGCCTGACGACCCCCAGCAACAGTTTGTCCCAACGCACAAAGATGACTGTCCTCAGCCAGCAGGGGTCCACACACATAAGCTCATATACAGTAATACACTAAAAAAATCTCTCCATCACCTTTTAAAATGGGAGTTGGTCATGTAGGTTTTGAGGATTATTTTAAGGATTATTATATATTTTAACAGTCTCTCAGCATATGTGACCACCGAAGACCATATTGTTTTTTTTTTTATTGTAAAAACATTAATTAGGAATATTCTCGTGTGCACCTCTGCTCGCTGTGTTCACTGTGATGTGATGCTCCCATGTGTAGCATGGCTTGATGAGTGGTCAGAGCAGCCGGTCTGCATGATGTGACTCCTGATTCAATGAGACCTGTCTGACTGAGAGAGTGGATGACACAAAGCCAGCCAGTGATTTTTAACATGGCCAGCAATGTGAAACTGCTATATATTTTGTTTGTTTGTCCAGAGAACATCACAGTGTTGATCTTATTTCTTTGTTTTTATGCACTGCCCAATGTTCACTTGGTTTCTGCCCTTTTAAAGGATTTCTCTGACCTGTGCTGGTTAGTTTCTTATCTTATTGACACGACTGATCAAGAAACTAATATAATGCAGTTAATATTATTTATGTTTTTAATTGTCAAAATAGCCAGTGGATTGTTCACATGAAGACACCAATGCTCTAATATCTGATGTAAACTTCTTTTACAAAACATTTCAAAGTTGTCATGACCCTTTTGTTTGAAAGGCCCATAGCTTGTTAGTTTTGGTTTTCAATTTGCCTCCTACCAGGTGCAGATGGTCCCAGCATGACCCTGCATTTGGCAAAAAGCTTTTATATGTTTCTATTTGTCAGTCATTTTTAGATGGATTGTTATTTTTTTTAATGATGTAGCTTTATGTAGTTTTTAGTGATTCTGTCCTTTCTTGATGTTTTATGTGATGACACATTGCTCTCTGTATCTTTCCAGCACCAGTTCTTGTCTGAAGCACTGCAATGGAGAGCCCAAACTGACCCGGACCATGTTCTATATGTGTTGCTCAATGCAAAGGTAGAGCAAACACACAATCAATCATCATCGAATCATTAGTTTGTAGTAGGAATCAATGCATTAGATATATTTAGCTGTAGTAAGGTGCTAACGGTGATCCATTTTGTTGGGTGTGAGTTCACCTGTCTTTCCTCTGTTTTTGCTCCAGGGGGTGGCAGTGTGCACAGCCACTTGTGCTCAGCTGCACAAGAGAGCAGAGAAAATCACAGCTACACTTATGGAGAGAGGGGGCCTCAACACAGGAGACAACGTGGTGCTGCTTTATCCCCCAGGTAAACACACACCCCTCATAATCGCCCATTATTTTTCAATTGAATACGCAGTAGGAAAAGTACCAGTATATTTTAGTTCATGAGGTCCGTCTCTTACTTCTGCAGGTATTGACCTGATCGCTGCCTTCTATGGCTGTCTCTATGCGGGGGTCATCCCTGTGACGGTGAGGCCGCCCCACCCACAGAACCTGGCTGCTACTCTCCCCACTGTTCGCATGATCATTGACGTGAGTGCACACCACCAGGACAGTGATTGGTGATCGTTTTAAAATAGATAGATCTTGCTTGGCACACTAGTGCTGAAAACAGTGAGTGGACCACGTGTCTGCTTTCTTACATTATTTACCTTCGTTATCACACTCAGCCCACCCAGTAGATAAAAATTCACAACAAAATCTGACATTTTGAAACAATTTGCTTGGTTTGGCACAGTGATGCTAATATAATGGGGTCACGGGGTGTGTTTACAGAGTATTTTTCAGCGGCTTCAAAGGCAGCTCAGCCAATAATAATCAGGGACCAGAACTATCCGTTTTATAATGAAGCATTTTTTTCATATAAAAAAAGTGTGAAATTCATTATCAAACCTTATAAAATAGCTTTAATTAGTCAAGATTAGATTGACCACACTTTTCTTGTGCAAATTATAATGACGTGCCCTTAAGCAAGTAACTGAATCCAAAACCAGATGTACTAGTAAAGTGAGTTCCATGTTTTATCTGTCTGATTTCCCTGGAGGGGAAATATGTAATTTTACCACAGGAATGAATAAAACGTATAAAACAATACTAATAGAGGATTTTGTTGTTTAAGGTCGGTAGTTTGTGTCCTTGAATGAACTTCTCTACATGTTTGCTTCGTGTTACAGGTGAGCAAAGCAGCCTGCATCCTCACCACTCAGCCTCTCATGAGGATCCTCAGGTCCAGGGAGGCTGCTGCCAGCGTCAACGTCAAGACGTGGCCCACTATCATCGATACAGGTGCTGTTGAGAAGCAGCTGTGTCTGCAGTTATTATAAATGTCACCTTGGTTACTATACTGCCTTTATGACTATACTGCCAGACTCGCAGAGGCTGGATTTAAACGCGAGATGTGTACCATGTCTGACCACAAGGTGTCCTGTTTGCTCTTTGTCTAACTTTGAACACGCTGGTGCGAATATTGTTATTCTTATTTACTGAAAGGGTGATTAGCCTAAAGTATATGCTTAACAGTAAAACTTTATTAAAAATTTATTTTGTCCAGTAAAATAAATAAAAGATTCTCCTGACAGATGATCTCCCTAGAAAGCGGCCTCCACACATCTATAAACCCCCCACAGCTGAGATGCTGGCCTACCTGGACTTCAGTGTGTCTACCACGGGCATGTTGACTGGAGTCAAGGTAAGCATTCTCAGAAATCACGCTATAGATCATAAAGTAAATCTACATGGTTGACATGAATATGAAGAGTTTATGCACATTTCCCATTTCTTCTTCAGATGTCTCATGCTGCAGTCAGTACTCTGTGCCGCTCCATTAAGCTGCAGTGTGAGCTCTACTCCTCACGCCAAATAGCCATCTGCCTGGACCCGTACTGTGGCCTGGGCTTCGTCCTGTGGTGCCTCTCCAGGTATCTTAAACACACAGATACATACACAGACTGACTATCACATTCCACATGGTGTTTCTGTTGTTGTTGTAATGAGTATGTTTTTCCAGTGTTTACTCAGGTCACCAGTCCATCCTTATCCCTCCGCTGGAGCTGGAGAGTTCGCTACCTCTGTGGCTAAGCACGCTGAGTCAGTACAAAATCAGAGACACCTTCTGCTCCTACTCTGTCATGGAGCTCTGCACCAAGGGCCTGGGCACCCAGACGGAGATGCTGAAGGTCAGAATCACACCCAAAGCAATCAACATTACTCTATTAGTAACACAGACATAAATTTGTTAAAAATGAAGATCAGTCTTCAATTAACCGTTAGAAGTGTGACTAACCTTTAAGCCATGCGTGTCTGCAGGCGCGGGGTTTGAATCTGTCGTGCGTGCGGAGCTGTGTAGTGATAGCAGAGGAGCGGCCTCGCCTTGCCCTCACTCAGTCCTTCTCCAAGCTCTTCAAAGATCTTGGCCTGTCGCCGCGAGCCGTCAGCACCGCCTTCGGCTCCAGGGTCAATCTGGCCATCTGCCTGCAGGTCAGTTTCATATACCATTTCATACCAGACAGTTTTTTATTATTATTCTTTTTTTATGTTATTATACTCTACAAAAATGTGTTACCACGAATAATAATAACCTATTGATTGTCTAAATAAGCAAAAAAGACTCCAGTGAGATTTCTCACATTTCAGCGTTTTCTTTCCCTTCTGTGTGTCACTAGGGCACTGCTGGACCAGACCCTTCCACCGTCTATGTTGACATGAAGTCTCTGCGTCATGACAGGTAAGACTGGAGACTCTTTTTAAATGGTACAAAACCAACTAGAGTGGACACTTGATACAATTGGTGAAAACAAACATGAGTCGTTCAGATCGATCAGAGTGATTGACACTCTTGTCTTTTGTCCACGTCCCTCAGGGTGAGGCTGGTGGAACGAGGAGCGCCACAGAGTCTTCCACTCATGGAGTCAGGCACTGTAAGTATTGATTATTGACTCATTTGTGTGATGCTCGTACTGGCCACAGACCCATCGAGGTAATAGAAGTGGTTGTGTTATCGCTGAAGCTAAACACTAAACTTATGTTCTCCTCTAAGATCCTGCCGGGGATGAGAGTCATCATAGTGAACCCAGAGACCAGAGGCCCACTGGGGGATTCCCATCTTGGGGAGGTGAGTGGTCAGAGAGGATCATGTTCTTCGCTCAGATTTTAAAAGTCACAAATACAAAACGCACTCCAGGCCTCGCTCATTCACCTTTCTGTCTTTGTGTAGATCTGGGTGAACAGCCCTCACAGTGCCAGTGGCTACTACACCATCTATGGAGAGGAGAGCCTACAGGCAGACCACTTCAACACCAGACTCAGCTTTGGGGAGCCCCACACCCTGTGGGCCAGGACTGGCTACCTGGGCTTCATCAAGAGGACTGAGCTGCTGGATGCGAGTGGAGGTCAGAAGACAGTTCAAACAAGTTGATCACATCCAGTGATTACGGCCTTAACGGCATTATGACTTTGAGAAGTGATTTTTTTTGTTTTTGTCTTAGTCTATAACTATAAATAATGAACTACTTGGTTCTGCCCTTTTCCTGCTACAGATCGCCATGATGCCTTGTTTGTGGTGGGCTCTCTTGATGAAACATTGGAGCTGAGGGGATTACGTTATCACCCCATCGACATCGAGACGTCTGTGTCTCGAGCTCACCGCAGCATCGCAGAGAGGTGAGCTTCTTCCAGTAGGACTGTGCATAATGAATAATTTTCTTTGCACTCTTTAAACTTACTGAAAGCAATCATGTAACGTACTCTGTGCTCGTCTTGCCTCTCAGTGCTGTGTTTACATGGACCAACCTGCTGGTGGTGGTGGCGGAGCTGAGCGGCTCGGAGCAGGAGGCCTTGGACTTGGTGCCCCTCGTCACTAACGTGGTCCTGGAGGAGCACCACCTGATTGTTGGAGTGGTGGTCATTGTGGACCCCGGGGTGATTCCCATCAACTCCAGAGGAGAAAAGCAGAGGATGCACCTGCGAGACTCCTTCCTGGCAGACCAACTGGACCCCATCTATGTGGCCTACAACATGTGATCACCCTTCACCGACTGATTAAAAATGCAGAAAACTGAGCCCAGCTCTGAGAACGGACGTGAGGGAGAATTACTTGGGGGTGCGTACAGTAGCTTACCCCAGTGTTAAACCTCAGACACATATTCAAAACACCAAACTATTTTAGGAATGCGAGTACAGTATCAGTACTGTAACGTGAATGTGCTTCCCTCTCAGAAACTGTTCCTTTCTTGCTTCCACCTGCTCGATCGCTGCAGTCCAGGTTCATTGAGAGTTTTGCTTTGGGGGGGGAATACAAGACATACCTTTCAACTGGAGGAAATATGATCTGCAGTCCCTCTCTGTGCATCCCACATCTCCCTCATTGCTCCAATTCATGTTTTTTTGATTTATTTTATTAGACATTTTTAAGTACATACCCTCAGCAAAGAAAACTAAATCCTCCATTCCTTGGTTTTTATTCTGAACTATTCATCCCTCTGAGTGCTTGTTTGTGTTTGTGTTCACCCCCCCTCACTTGATGGCAGGATGGCACACTGGAACTACTGAGAGGAGCTGGAACTTTCCCTCTTGCACTTTAAGTCCTCGCACCTCTGAGTCCACTTCCTGTCTCGCCTGCCTCAAGGGCACACCCCCCCGTGTTTCCTGCTTTCACACGAGCAAATCCACATCAGTATTAAAAAGTGCCACCAGCAAGTGCAGCCCACAGGGACAGCTGTGACATATTACCTTGCTACCAGGTGCACCGTGGCTTTCAAGTCCCATCACATACTGTATATGCCAGCAGCTGCTGTCACAAAAAATCCTGAAAAAATGCACTTGAATTATTTGTTGGTGTGACAACAGAAAAACTAGCTTCAAGAACATTACAAACTTAGATGAGCTCTGATGGGCAGAAACACAAATTCTTCATTTTGAGTGTGAGTAGGAGTTGGTCCGTTAAATAGTTCTTGGATTGTGATAGTACTAATACAGTTTTTTTAAAAGCACCATTTTTCGGAACAAGAGTTGGCGCTATACCTGGTATTTGGGTGTGCATGCTAATTGGGAATGCAATCAGTGTCGGGCAGAGGAAAAAAAACAAACAAAAGAAAACCTGTAACAAGCAGTGGATTGGTTGGCTCGGCAATGACTGAATATTTAGGGAGCGCTTAGCCCGAGTTTGTGCCTCACGTGTATTACTATTATATTCCAGTCACAGCACGTAGCATCTGTTTCTCTAAAAAATAATGACCTGGTGACCTATGAGAAGCCCTGAAGGTCATTTAACTTTAACTAACTAGGATGGTTAGAGTCTGTAAAAACAGCCTTCTATATCTCACTTTATTTATTTTTCTGAAAATCACATATTAATTGATATGACTCAAATATAATGTTAACGCATTAAAGGCATAAACTGGGGCAAAGCAGTGCTGGCAGATTTAAGCTGGATGGTTCATTCTTCTTTGAAAAGCAGTTGATTTAAAAAAAACAAAACAAAAATCAACTCAAGGTCTGCTTGTTCCGGAGTTTTTGACCATATTACTCTTCATTCTCTTCATTAGCAGACAGAATTTTAACAGCGCTCATAATTGAGAAAATAATGAACACCTGGAAAGCAAAGAAGGCCTATAATACGGCGAAAGGTCAAGCTCGGAAGTGTCCCTGGAGAGGAGATTTTTTTATTTTATTTTATTTTGTCAAGGACTAGCAGAGTTCCCTGAGTGTGTCATTTTCCCATTTTGAAGAAAAGAATGACTAAAATGTAGATAATTAGAAGGCAAATCAGTGCCTTTATACAGTAAAGCACCATTGTGATATTTCTGATTATAGACTGTTGAATTTCTAAACGATATCCAGAATGAGGACTGAACTTTGCCTTACTGAAACCTGTGGAACATTTATTTTTTTTAACTCCTTATTTCTAGCTTTTAGTGTAATTGAAGAACTTTTCCACCAACTTTCACATGTGAAACCAGACGGCAGTTTATAACTCAAAACACACACTCGTATCACGCTTTTAGAGGAAGGAGGGGGAGTGTCTTGTTCTTTTTAAGTTTGCGGTCATGCCTTTCTCTTTTCATCATTGCCATATAAACAATTCTTTATGAATGTCTGTAACACTGGGGGGAAAAAAAAAATCTAAATTAGGAATGAACAACAATCAGAGTAACAGTTTTAAGCAACCCAACAAAAAAGAAGTCAAAATCCTCCTTTAAAGGACAAAGGAAGGTGATTGATGAGGGTAAGGATGTCGTCTGTATACTGTATTTTAGAGGTCAAATACTATTACTGGTGTTAATGTGTACATGGAAAATGAACTTTGTTGATAAAACTTGACTGATCTTTCATACTTGACAGCATTTTTCTGCATTAATTTAATGGTATCAAATCGCAAAAGACAAAAAGGTTTCCATTTTTTTTTGGCAGGAACAATGTGCACTTTCCCGATATCATTTTGTGTGTATGTGTATGTGTGTGTGTGAGAGAGAGAGATAGAGAGAGAGAGAGAGAGTGTGTATGTCCAGTTTAACAGTGATATTTGGCTTTTCTGGTGCACCAAGTTTTGTCTTTTTCTTCTTTTTTTTTTTATTAGGAAAATGATCCCAGAATATTGAACCATTTTTTAAATTTCTTTTTTTTTTTTTTTAATGTCGCCTCCACTGTATTTTAATTCTTTTTCTTCCAAAATTGGAATTTAATATATTTTATAGGGGTTTCATCAATATTTTCCTGGTGTAATCTTTTTCTTTGAAACTGCAGAACTTCTGCAAAAAGCCTGACATCGGCTACATCAATAAACCACTCTCTACTCTGTGACAGACGCTGACATGTATGCGAGCCAGTATCTGGGGCATCTCATGAATAAGCGAAGCTTCTGAACTACTATGTGATAATTGCTTTGTTGCTACTCTTTCACTCCAACAAGTTTTAATAAAGTTTTTATAATTTCATGTTGGCCGTCAAGCCTTTTCAGTCGACATTGGTGCTATTAAATAAGGGAAAGTTGACAGACTTTTGTCCTCCAATGTCATTACAAAGAAGATTACTCCCTGAGTGCCCTTCTATGTGTGAAAATAAGTCGTTTTCTTTTTCCATGCAAACTTTTTCTCTCACTGCTCTGTTCTAAAATTTGCTCGTCATCACCAGTTTTCATCAGCTCTGAGATCTGATGAAAAAATCTCTCAACAGGCAACTCAACACAGACAATGCAAGTCAGCACACCCACCATTTTCATCTGAATATTTACTTTTACAAGTGTTGTGAGGAATGGTGCGCATTTTTAAACCTCCAAAGTTATTCTAAGCACAAAAAAAATGAGGTAATGAAATTAGGATCTTTCACACAAAAAAAAAAACTCAAGGGCCCACAATGTATACCTCAACGACTGTCTGTTCACTATGCATCGTCGAGCTGCAGCAAAGACATTCTGAACTAGTCAATGGTGCGATAATTCAAATAACATGTCTTACTTGACAAAAAAAACACTGTCACACTGTCATTGGATGTGTTTCATGTCAAATAAAAAAACAATGCTTTGTCAGAGTATCTTGTCATTTTTTTCAACCCCTTTTTAAAACAAACGCTTCTCCGAAAGCTTAAAGAATCGGCTGCTGCGTTTGAGGAAAACGGCGTCTTCTTTCCACCAGGTGTCAGTCTGGTGCTCCCTTCATGATGTCATCAGTTTGTCCAGATCTGTCTTGTCTACCTGCTATCTAGATAGTCCAACAAATATTTACATATTTAACACGACACATGCATGTTCAGTTGTACTTGTCACCTATTAAAGCAATAATGCTTGTCAACAGATTCTTAATTGTGTTACAATTATTACATAATTTCTGTACGATACAAAAATATTGAAACAAGCTTGAAACAATACTTTATCGATCTCTTAAACTCCATCTTTAAGACCATGTTTTGGGTTGCAAGGTTGTGAAAACCCCTCTTTTTGCTGACCCGTATTATTTAGTAATAATAATGCAGCTATAAATGTTAATAATCCATGATTAAGTGCTCATAAGTTTCTCATGTATTATCCGTCCAGTCTGCATATTTATAAGTTGTTGGTAAATGGATTTTGGAGGACAAAAAGCCAGCCAGAGAATTTTCAAAATTTGTAGCCTAAAAGCTGTACTTATGACATATAACAAAATATACAGCATTAGTAAATTATTTACTACCCACTGCTGAAGCAATGAATTACAACTAACAAACCCTTTATATAGGGGGCCTTATTAAAATATGTGTTGAGAAAAATGATTTATCAGACCTTTCAGCAATCAAACAAAAATAAAGATTGAGAGTTAGTGGAACTGGTGTCATCATGACTCCAGATGACAAATATGTAAATATGTGTAACATTCAAACATTCTGGTGTACAGCTCGGGTATTTATTGATGCTGCAGCAGCATGAGAGCAGCACTGAGCAGAGCCGAGGTGAGTCTCATCATGTTCAGTCTGTGTGCAGCAGACCTCGATGTTGTCTGACTCGTCTCCAGCCAGCATGAAAACCTGCTGGTTCGAGCGTACACCCCTGGTCTGTGAGGAAGTCCGCACCCATCGCCAAAACTTGTCACTCCGACCACATAAAAGCTCTCCTCGTTCTCACTGTAACACTGCAGGGGACCGCCACTGTCACCCTGACACACACACACACACACACACACACACATACATAAACACAGCGGTCTTATTGAAATGAAATCTGTGTCCTGCAGTGAGTTTAATGTACGAGCATTATCACCTGACAAGCATCAGCCGCCCCGCTCTCCAGTCCTGCACAGATCATGTTTTCAGTAATGAGGCCGTCATACCAGGTGATCAGGTTACATGTTCTCCTGTCGATGAGCTCCACCTCAGCTTCCTGCAATCTGTCCATCATCCTGCCTGCAATACACAGACCATAATAGCACCACTTTACTTTCAATTAAAATTCACTGTATTGGCAGGAATTTCACGACAACATTTTTTAATTTCATTTCAATGGACTTCAGGGTTAAGTAAAGGTTAATGTCGTCATATTGTAAAGTGGCACCTTCCCCATCCACCGAGAGTCAGAATCAGTCAAGAAGAAGCTGACAGGGATTCGGTGTCTTGCTTAAGTACTCTTCAGCATTAAAGGTCATCATCACGCCCTTTCATAACAATCACAATCACTGAATTTTTTACACCAACCTTTGTAGTAGGTGCTTCCCCATCCTGTGACGAAACAGTGGCTCAGGTTTAGGCCGAACTCGTGCGTCACATTATGAGGAGTGCAGATGGGTTGGACGTGGTCGGTGAAGGTTAAAGGGGAGCTGAGAAGCACCAGAGCCACATCGTTGTCAGACGTGATGGCATCGTAGTTCTTGTGCATTTTGAGCTCACTGATGGAACGAATCTGCACGTTTTCTCCCGGAACAGATAACATGCTGAGTCCTGCCACCACACGGAAATCTCTCATGTTGATTCTTCTGGACACAGAACAGAAATGTTGTGACTGTTTACCGTTTTTGTGCCTCCTCCACCGTCACCCACCAACCTGCTATTTCTTTAGGTTTCCACTTACCCATCCTAAGTAGTGCATCATCCTGTGAAGTGGGATACAGTTTGGTTACAGATGATTTGACCTTTTTTAAACTCTGTTAATTGTCTTGTTTTTTGTCTTGATTGGCAGACTTCTTTAATAGCTGCATCTAATATACCTTAAATCTGTTGTTATACGTTACTTCAGGATTAAAGTCCTTTTCCACCAGGTGTTTATGTCATTTTGTCTCGTGCACCAATAAGGAGTGAATTATATACAACATGCGACGTGCAGGTGCAGGTCAGTCACATCAGTCGGGTGTAAGTTACACTCACAGGTATTTGTGGAAGCAGTGTGTGGCTGTGAGCACCCAGAGGTTATTAAGGATTGTTCCACCACAGTAATGCCTGGACAGGAGCTGGATGCTGACCTGCCAGGGCCACGCGCCCTCAGGAGCCTCCCGGCCCCCCACTATCCGAGATGCACCTGGAGGGCCGACCAGGGGCCGCTGTCCACAACCTCACAAACACGATCAAATAACGTTTTAATGTCATTTAAAAAAAAAAAATGATATCCAAACTGTAGCTGAGGAGGTTGTGTATAATGTGTAAAGTAAAAGAATTAAAAAGTCTGCCTCTCAGATGTGAATGTTCCCTGCTTTTCTCTGTTTTACATCATTATAAATTGAACATATCCAGAATTTATACTGCTGGTATAAAACATAAAAACATAAAAAGTCAGAGCCTGGTGCTGATTATACTTACTGTCCTGCGGTGAAGTGTGCGCCGTCAAACACAGCACAGCACTCACAAACAGCAGAAGAGCCGTAAACTGCATTTAGTTTAAACTCCTCAAGACAAATTTTGACCGCAAACAAAAAACAACTTCCGTTCCTTCCGATCAATGACGTCACGTGCACGTCCTTTTGCGTTAAAAAGTGAAATTAAAAAATAAATAAATAAACTTTAACGAGCTCATGATTAATGACACCACGTCCAAAATTTGTTTCACACACACACACACACACACACACACACACATTACATAACAACAAAAGAGAAGACAGGCAGGTTACCGTGATTAAGATCTGCCCATTCACATGTTACTGTGTGCTATTAAAGGGCAGACTGGGGTAGAGGCTGTAAATGAAAAATAATTAGTTAATGTACTGTAGGTGATATTAATTGGATATATTGGTCAGAGTCTCTCCTATATGTTTTAAATTAATGTAAAAAAAATGTAAACTATATATATATATGGCGTAAATGCCATTAATGTTGACATTTATGTAGCATTTAAGACCTGAACTGATAGAAACGTTTGGTGTTTCTGTACCTCAGACATGCAGTGAGTGGCCTTCTGGAAACTGCCAGCACATTCCTGCACTACAAACTCACCACTGAACACACAGCGATGCGTTTTGTCAGATAAACCTTGTGCATTTTTTTATTTATTTTTTCTTCCTGTGCTGAATCTCACCCGGGCTCATCTCTGATCACCACACACACACACACACACACACACACCGGAGGAGGAGGAAGAGGAGGAGTAGGAGGGGGTTTAGAGGCTGCAGGCCTAAATGACCTTTAGGATTTTTACGGAGAGCACTTGGCGACACTCCCTCACATTCTGCTGAGAGTCATCAATTATGCAGGGAAACTGCTCGCACTGAGGGGGAAGATAGCAGCAACAATATGGCGACAACCGCAGTTTCTCCCCAATCTTTCCCACATCTGCAGTCCTGCGCCGGCTTCCTGCATTCATTGTAACGCGTACAAAGTGAGTATCCTTCATTGTTAATCGCTCGAGCAAAGACAGCATATGTTTGCAGGTGAAGGTAGATGTTTTTTTCTTCTCCTCTATCGGTATCCTTGCGTAAATGTCGCATAGCCTCACACTGCCCCGCACATTTTTTTTTTTTGTGTGTGTGTGTGGAGCAGGTTGGAAGAGGGTGTCTGCGTTTTCTCAGCGTCTATCGGCTGGACTCAGAGCAGGGGAGAAAAAATAAATATATATATATATATATGTATATGTATCAATCAATTGATCTCGATCGCGAGGTATTTATCGGATTGACAGTTTCGTCGAGCATTGATTAGACATTTGCGAGGGGAAAATGCTTCGTACAGGCTTCAGGTAGGGCGCCGTCTGACAGCTCCAGTTTACTGAAAGATAAACATGTAAAGATTATTTTCAATTTTTATTTTTTTTAGCTTTTTATACTCTCCGGACTGCAGGATGATGCATTTTATTTCATACACCTTAAGGCTTGGAAACAGGGGCTGATGCTATGTGAGTAGCCTGGTCCTTCCTTCCATCATCTATAGCCGATGAATGTACATGCTCTCAGGTGATGATTTTGGCGTGGCAGCATGATGTCTGTTCTCTTATTGTGTTGTTTTTCTGTCACTTCCATCTCATATCGGTGTTTGTGTGTTTTAAAGCCGCCGTCTAGCTTCATACTGTAGGCTATCTTGTGCACAGATAGAGCTCTTATTGATTTGGCAGTCGACATGGCTTCACGGGTGTGGTGCGGATTCTTCAAGGCGACGCGCAAAAACGCACAGAATATCTAAAGGGAAAAATCAATCGTTTGTGTGTTTTTTTGATTAACAACAAAAATGACTTTTATTCATTTTGATACAAAGACATCACACTTTGACAAAAAAAAAAAGAAAGAAGGGAAAACGTTTGCCACAGCATGACATTTTCAACACACAAACCCGCCACTGCAGCAATACTGCTTTGGCCAATTTGGTTGTAACGGGTTAGTGTGTGTGTGTGTGTGTGTGTGTGTGTAACCTCCAGCTTCTCTCTGCGAGGCTAAGCAGGACTTCCCCATTCAATTAAATATATTAGAGAAACGCACATAATGGCGCCTCCAGGCCCTCTCTAATTAACAGCTTTAGTAAACAAGTCTCCATTTCTCACTGCGTCTTTACGCGGAAAGCGGTTGAGGAGGTGCCTGTTTTTTTTCTCTTTGAGGAACATGATTGCATTGCCAAGCTTTGGATGTAAGCAGTGTGCAACCCAGTAAGCTGAGACACAACAAGACGAGTGTTGTCATCATGACTTAATAACGCTGAGAGGTGAAGGATACACTGCAGGCCTGCATGCGTCGAGGAGGGAGCTCAGGAAGGCCTGGCTCACAGCAAAACGCTTTTATTTCAGGCAGATCGGTTATGATTTTTCCCCCCTCTCTATGAACCCTGCATGCATACGTGTGTGTGTGCGCGCGTGCGCGTGCTCGCGTGGTGCTGAAGCGGACAGCACCAGCAGAGCAGCAGAAGGCTCAGTGTGACTGTGAGGTTCCGGGGTCCATTTTAAAACAAACAGCATGCATGTTTTCATGTATGTGTGTGTGTGTGTGTTTTCTCCTCCCCTCCCTCCCTTTTCTCATATCAGGACAGATATGTGTGTTTGCTGTGTGATATCAGCTTTTAATTGCATTGTGTTATGCAAGAGAGGAAAGCAGGGAAATGACAGGCCTTGTTATCCAGATATGGCTGATCTTTTTTTTTTTTTTTTTTTTTTGGGCTGCATCCACCTTTCCCTCCATCATATTATAACGCTATGTATCCATGGATGTGGAGGAAGTGTCATAATGCTGGAAATATACCAAAGGAATGAAATAATTACAGTGATTTTCCATCTTTCAAACAGTGAAGGTCTTGGGTTCAGGTGTGGCTGTCTCCTCTTTCCTTTCAGCTCTGCCTCGCATTAATAAATTGACCCTGAAATGTCCTGCATCTTGAACACTTGTCATATAACCATCGTACCCTTTTACATCTTAAGTGTGTTGGCAAAGAGCTCTACTGAGTCGTGCAGCCATTAAAGCAGCATTTCTACAGCTATTCAAAAAAATCATCAGGGGTAAAATCCTGAAAGGGGGTCTGTTGTCAGGGGTTTAATGCAGGAACTCGAATGCATACCTCTATAAATGACCAACTATGCTGTTTATACATGATATAAATACAAAATCTGTTCGCCTTTGAAACCTTCATGTCCATCTGCCATCACTCCAGCAACCTAACTACAGTAGACTCTATTTATGTTAACCAGAGACTGAGGGAGGTTTATTAATTATTGGTCAGATTCAGTGAGTGTTTTTATGTTTTCCGTATCATTGTTTTGATCTTATTCTGGTGGCGTTAAAGGATCATTGAAAAAAATTCTGTTCATTTTTATCTCCTTACTTAGTGCACATAAATGTAAAAGGTGAGAGAGACTGTAGCACAAGCTCTCAGCCTTAAAGGGATAGCTCACTTTACTATAGCTAATGCAGCTTTTGGATATTGTCTTTGTAAGTTTATGAACATTCATCATGGGAATATTGTAAATATATAACATAGCGAGGTATGGCACATTTATGCAGCCATTTTTGTTGTACGCCATGTTACTTGTGTGTTTGTGTGCACACATACATGTATCCGGGTGTGTTTGGCTTCTAAATATCCTGTCACTTGTTTCACACCTCGCCCTATTATCAAGAGAGATTGAGATAAGTCCATGTCAAGGTGATAAGACAAGTATATTTTTAGTTTTGTTGACCTTTCTACTCCGTGTCCCTCCTGCAGAGCTGCTACTGTGGATGGTACAAACCTAAAGACCAAGTAGTTGCAGGATGAAAACATGGCTGCACCCCTTATTGCACCGCCAGGACCTGATAGCTTCAAGAAGTTTACTGTGGAATCTTTGGCGGGCCTTGAGCTACGCATTAATGAGGAGAAAAATAAGAAGCCACCCAAGCAGGACAGCAGTTACCGCGACGACGATGACGAGAACAAGCCCAAGCCCAACAGCGACCTGGAGGCTGGGAAGAGTCTGCCCTACATATACGGAGACCCCCCTAAAGGAATGGTGGCGGTACCACTGGAGGACCTGGACCCATACTACCTGAATTCTCAGAAAGTGAGTTTACAAATACTTAAAACACACACACACACGCACAGACACAGGCTTAAGCAAAAGCTGGAATCGGATTGGTTAACTTATTCTGTGATCAGATAGTTCCTGACCTGCATCACAATGTTTCTGCTAAGTTCTTGACAGCTCTCTATGACAGCTGTGTGTGTGGAAACCGTTTGGCTTCTTTTGTACAATGAATAATTAATATTTTAGTAAGAGTAAGTCACAGAATTTTTGGCACAAGTATCAAATGTCAAATGATGCCCAGCCTTATTAACAGATGGTATTTGTTAAACTCTGTATTGTCCCAAACAGCTCTAATATTTTCTTTGTGTCATTTGCACAATATAAAACACAGACTCACATTACATTGCATCACATTGCTCCTGAGTTCCTGCCTTGCCCTTAAACCCTGTTTTTAAATGCTTTACGTGGTTTGTGAGATTTGGAAATCTCTGTGACATTAATCATATGTACAGACTGTGTGGCTGTTTGATCAGTACATATCACATTATTTAGATGTTTAGTTCTGGTTCCTCGCTGATATGTGCATGTCCAGTTTGTTCTCCCTAATTGATCAGCATACACGTCATCTTTTAATGCTTAGACCAGTAGAGCGCGTTCTGATTTCAGTGAACATCGGTGAAGCACATTTTTACATAAGTAAATGATGTCACTTGTGAATCATGGCTGGAATTTACGCAGGAAAAGAGAACTTCCTGACGGAGACGTTTTGTGATTGTTAGCTTCCAGGTGTGCTGTGTTTACAGTTTAATTTCATGATTAGGTTGCACAATGTAATTATGTTTTCCTCCTTGAAGACCTTCGGGGAGTGCAAGAGTTGAGCACTCGAGTTGTTGAGTGGGCCGTTGCCGTATCTGCGATGTGCTCGCAGGGCTTTGGGGAAAAGGTCAGAACTAGTAACTGTTCGAAAGACTGTTGTTCCACATGACAGACTTTCTTAATTGTTCAAAAATTAATCTGTGGCAGGAGAGAAAAGCAGCAGCAGCAGCAGCAGCAGCAGGCTGGGAGGACTCTGGTTCTCCTAGAGGAGACACGTGTCTCTCTGGGGTTCCTGTCATGTCTGACGCTCAGTGTGAGGACAGCCAGGTGACCTTGAGAGTCTCTGTAAATCCCCATGATGTGTACCTGTCGACAAAAACTGTAAAAGGAGACAGGATTCATTTAACATCGCTCATCAGCCTATGAATCAAAATGATAAAAGACATAAAAGCCGTTACTTCCAGGTATTCCACGGAGGCTGTAATGAAAGCTTGGGAAAGTTAAAAACTTCTGTGAAATTTGCAGTCATTTGGAGCTATTTATGCACTGCACTGTATTAGTGTGTTTTTATAGTGTAAACCTGTTACATACTTTAGAAAGAAGCAAGAATACTTAATCATAAAATGGCTGTCCTTCCCCCGGAGCATTAATCAAGATGCAAAGTGAACTGAGGTCAGTTTAATGCTGGTGTTTTTAAACAGGACTGAGCAGCATGGCTCAAAATCTCTGCCATGGCAACGTCCTCTAAGAATTATGTAACAAAAAGGGCATTTTTGTTCTACCAATCGCATATTCTTGTAAACACTGCTACACTTTTGACAACATTGTTCTATAAACACTGTTAACCAGTCCACATAGTATATCTTAAAATATAGTAAATGCAATATAATG